>CAKJTW010000032.1:2998333-4497500 GCA_917880005.1 Nanger dama
CTATGCAGCAAAGGTCCTGGTGTGGGAGAGGAAAAAGCACACTCTTAAAGGGAAAAGAGCCAGCTTGGGCCCAGCCCTCAGCGGTTCTGCTCCAACAACCTGGGATCAAAACCCACTCCCAATTAGGAGGTGACAGTCATGAGTAGAAGGGAAATTCCACTCCATACCCAGCTTCAGCTTCATTCCCTTCATCTTCTACTAAGGTAATGGCTGTTAGTACATCCTGAGGAAAGAAGTGACATGTATTCATGTCAAATCCAGTTCTCCCACCAAAGAAATCGCTCACATGCAGTCCATACAGGGACATTCCCACAGAGTGACACTCATGTAAGACCACAAAAGGTAACTGTTTTATCTAAATTCATAGAGGTTGAGAAAGTGAAGCAAGATGAAAAGGCAGAGGAACTGGTTTCAATTAAAAGAACAAGAGAAAACCCTGAAAAAGTCATGAAACTGAAATAAACAATTTACCAGATAAATAGTCTGCCTCCAATGTGGGAGACTCAGGTTCGATCCCTGGGTTGGGAAGATCCCCTGGAGAAGGAAATGGCAATCCACTCCAGTATTCTTGCTTGGAGAATCCCATAGACTGAGGAGCCTGGTGGGCTGCAGTACATGGGGTCACAAAGAGTCAGGCACGACTGAGTGACTTTACTTACTTACTTACCAGATAAATAATTCAAAGCACTAGTAATAAGAATGTTAACTGAATTAAGGAAAATAATAGATGAACACAGTGAGAATTTTAACAGGGAATTAGAAACATAAAATATACTCAATCAAAAATGAAAAATTCAAGAGCTGAAATTAAAAAAAAAAACAGACAAAGGAATGAATAGGTGGCTAATTGATATAGAAGAACTCATAAGTGATCTGGAAGATAGGGATAATGGAAATCACTCAATCAGAACAACAAAAAGAAAAGCAAATTTTAAAAACTGAGAACAGTTTAAAAAGCCCTCTGAGACAACATTAAGTGCATCTATATTCACATTATCAGGTTCACAGAAGGAAAAGGGGGAATCTTAAAATGTTTCTGATGAGATTATGGATAAAAATTGCCAAAATATGAAGAAGGAAACAAATATTCAGATACAGTGAGGACAGAGGATTCAAAAAGTTGAACTCAAAGAGACCCATACCAAGACATATTACAATTAAAATGGCAAAGGATAAAGAAAAAGAGAGAATTGTATTACAAATACAGTCAGAGGAGGGAAAAAAGTAATATACAAGAGAATCCTTATGGGTTCTCAGTTGGTTTTTCTGCAGAAACTTTGCAGGTCATAACGGAGTGGTATGACATATTCGAAATGCTGAAAGGGAAAACCTACAACTAGGATATTCTACTGTGCAAGATTATCATTTAGAGTTGAAGGAGAGATAAAGAACTTCTTAGACAAGTAAACAGTTTATCACAACTAAGTCTATCTTAAAAGAAATGTTAAAGGGTCATCTCTAAGTGGAAAACAAATAGGAATCTATAGGAAAGAGAAAATCCCAATAAGAAAGGCAATTATATAGTAAAAGCAGAAGATTAACTATTTACATATAGAAATTAAAAGTCAAAAAATTATAAAAATAACTGTAACTATGATAAACAATACAGATTAACATTTAGATATACACATAATACCCAAAACACAAAATAAGGAGAAAAGGAGTAAAAACTATAGATCTTTCAGAATGTGTTTGAACTTAAATGACTAAGCTTAAAACAAGTAGATATAGATATACAAGCCACAGTAATGACGAATCAAAAACCCACAAGAGATACACAAAAACAAGGGAGAAAAGAACAGAAGAATACTAGCTAAAAAATCAATAGAAAATAATAAAAGAAGAAAAGAACAGAGAATAACTACCAAAACAACCAGAAAATAATAAAATAGCAATAAGCACATACCCATCAAGAATTACTTGAAATGTCAATGGACTAAATGCTCCAGTGATAAAACATATAATGGATGACTGGATAAAAAAACAAGACCTAGCTACATGCTGCCTACAAGAGACTGACTTCAGAACTAAAGACAGACACAGATTGAAAGTGAGGGAATGGAAAAAGATATTTCATGCAAATAGAAACAAGCAAGAAGGGGTAGCAATATTCATATCAGACAAAACGGACATTATAACAAAGGCTTTTCCTATTTTCTAGTTTGGCAAAATTTTCACTCTGTTCATCAATTTTTCCCCAGTGCAGTTAGCATTCTTACTCCAAATGCTTTGAAACTTTATCAGGTAAATTATCTGTTTCATTAGGGTCTTTTCAGTTGCTTCTTGCTCTCTCATTTGAAACATATTCTTCTGTCTTCTCATTTTAACTGTCTCTGTCTCTTCAAACTTAAATGAAACTGTTACCTACCCTGGTCTTTGTGCTTGTATGGGAGCATCGCTATGCAGTTTGTGTGTGTCCAGTGTCTTTACTGGGAGAGCTGGGTCTGAAATTAGTCTGAAGGTAGCTCCATCTTCCCCCAGGGACTTGCAAGCTGGTAAGGGCTGCCTCTACTCTGCTCACAGGCAGGGCCAGTGAATTGAGATGTTTCAGCTCCCATCAAGTGTGTTCACTCTCATTGCCAATAGACATCTCCTCGGTGGGGAATAACACGAGTAAAAAGGCCTGGTGCAGGAACCCAGTGTAGGCTCTTACACATGCTGGGGTAGTGCCGGCAAGTCAGCCAGAGCCCAGAAAGCTCTCAATATGCAGTCTCTGCTGTTGATCAGGAGTAAGCATGATTGTGTCTGCACTCTTCAAGAGCAGAGTCTCAGTTTCTTACTCCAGTAAGCTCCACTGGTTTTCAAACCAGCTGAGGGGTCTCCTCTTCTTGGTGTCAGACCCCAAGGCTGAGGTTTCTAATATGGGCCTTAACACCTTGCTCCCCGAGAGGATACCCAAGCCTGTGATATCCACCTCTTCTTTCATGTCTCCTTCTAGGGATGTGAGTCCCAACCAAACTGTTTCGCTCTTCCTACCCAATTGCATATGAATCTTTCATTACAGCTTTGGTTATAGTAGAGTAGTTCTGCTGTCCCCAGGTAAATTTGAGCAAGAGTCCCTGCATATGTCATTAGAGTTTTGATGTGTTTCTGAGAAAAATGAGCCCCGTGCCTTCCCACTCCACTGTCTTGATCTCCTGTAGGTATTTTTTAAATATCACTTGATTTCTCCTCACATGAAAGACCACTTAATGATTTTCTTTTTCTTCTCTCTTCAACTGATTTTTATGCTCCTTTATAAATACTAATTCTTAGTATTTATCTGGAGAAAATAAAAACACTATTCAAGAAGATATGTACCTGTATATTAACTGCAGCATTATTTACAATAGCCAAGATATGGAAATTGCCTAAGCTAACCATTGATTGATGAATGGATAAGGAGGATGTGGCATATATATACAATGGAGTAACAAAAAATGAAATCTTGCCATTTGAGACAACATGGATGGAACTTGAGAACATTATGATAAATGAAATAAGTTAGACAAAGATATATACCATACGATTTTACTTACATATGGAATCAAGAAACAAATGAAAAAACAAAGCAAACAAAAAGAAAAATGTAATGCACCACTATTATACTATGATGACTATAGTTAATGCTGCTGCTGCTGCTGCTGCTGCTAAGTCGCTTCAGAAGGGTTCAACTCTGTGCGGCCCCATAGACGGCAGCCCACCAGACTCCCCCGTCCCTGGGATTCTCCAGGCAAGAACACTGGAGTGGGTTGCCATTTCCTTCTCCAATGCATGAAAGTGAAAAGTGAAACTGAAGTCATTCAGTCGTGTTTGACTCTTAGTGACCCCATAGACTGCAGCCTACCAGGCTCCTCCATCCATGGAATTTTCCAGGCAGGAGTACTGGAGTGGAGTGCCATTGCCTTCTCCGATAGTTAATAATATTCCATTACAAATCTGTAAGTAAACTGCTACGAAAGTAAATCTTAAAAATTCTGGGGTAAATATGTAACATTGCATAGTGACAAAGGGGCTTCCCAGCTGGCACCAATGCGAAAGAACCTACCTGCCAATGCAAGAGACGTAAGAGATGCAGGTTCGATCCCTGGGTCAGGAAGATGCCCTGGAAGCGGGCATGGCAATCCACTCCAGTATTTTTGCCCAAAGAAATTCATAGACAGAGGTGCCTGGCAAGCTACAGTCCATAGGACTGCAGAGAGTCAGACATGACTGAAGTGACTTAACAGGCACGCCTAGTGACAAATAATTAGACTTACTGTGATCATTTTGCAACATATACAAATATCAAATCAGTATGTTGTGCAACTGAAAATACTGTAATGTTGCTGTCAATTGTGCTTCAATTACAAATCATAACAATAAAAATTTTAAAATAAAATAACATAAAAGTAGTTTCCAGGGTGTCAGGAAAAGAGTTTACTTTAAAACAAATCTAGTAGTAGAAGACTCTTGCTACCAACCCCAATTCAATAAATAACTAATTATACATAAGACACATTTCCATGGAGAACTCAGTCCCCAAAGAACTTTGTCTGCTAACTCATCTGGGATAAGCATAAAAGAGCTGCTTGTAAAGAATGCCCAAGAGTCTTAGGAATATAATACAAAAAGCATACCTGCAAAGCAGTCTTGATATTATCTACGACTGTCTTCCTATTCTGGGCTTTTTTTCCTTTCTGGCAGCATTGTGTCACACGAAAAACTCACGCTTCTGAAGGTAATTCTTAGACACTCGTTTGCATACTGTAATTTCTCTGTCCTTCTCTGAAAGTCTGAAAATTTGTGTGTGCCTCCATAATTCCTTTTTATTAGATTATAATTATCAAAATAAGGTGAGTAAAAAGACACTTGTTTTAAAGACTACCCATTCTTAGGGAAAGTTGGAATGTGTTTACTTCAAAGTAACTAATATATGTAGGAAAAGCAGAGAGCATTTCATTTCCAGGAGCCTTCTCTAAATTTCAGAAATATATAGTTTGATGCCGATAGAAAGCAACTAGATTTATCTTTGTAATCAAACTCAGTCTTTGACTTAAACCAAAACTTAAAATCATGGAAATTTTAATAAATACTAACTTGACAGATATTAAACATCTGCATGAAGTGTGTAGCTTTCATGCAATCATGTGAACATTTTTAACATGTAGTCAAAACTTGATAGATTGACTTGTCCACATGTTTCATCCAGATGCTTTGATAGTAGATGAATTTTCCTTTCTTCTACAATCTTTCCCTGATACATAAACTTAAAAATCACTATAAATACAAAGAAAATAATGTGGGATACAAATGATATATAAGTAAGACACACAAGAATGAAAACATTAGTGGAGATTTAAAGAAGTCAAAAGGAATAGAATTGGTACTCTGGTAAAGTGACTTTGAACACTGGTTTAAACAGTGGAAGCTAAATAGATCCTTATTTATCTTCAAGTGAAAATAGTGATGAAAAATCACTGAAAGTAGATCAAAAAGTAGGCTAAAAATTCTAGGAATATAAGGACTAAAAATAATGAAATATCATGAGAATGATACAAAAAAGATTGGTTACCTAAGAAAGAATTATACAGTGTAAATATACATCAAAAGAGAATCACATTATTTAGGACACTTTCTGTAGTATCTCCAGGGAAATATAGGAGAAATGAAGGAGGCTCTGGGGTGATCACCATTCACAAACAAAACTGCACTTGCTACGGTGAATAATATATATAAAATTCCAAATAATGAGATTTAATACAATTGATGAGATTATACTTGGCTGAACACTGTCATGACAGAAAAAATTATGGAAGAATTTCTGGAGGATCAAGACTAAAATTACTCTTTTAAAAAAGTTAAAAAATGAACCATGGCAATAAAATAAAAAAGGTAAGTATAACAATGTTAACTGAATAGACAATAGATATCATATGATGCAATTACTTAATAATGTGGGCAGATTGCCTTTTTTAATATTTATTTTAACAGCTAAATTAATTCATACCATGTTTTTGTTTCATATATATCTACACAAAGAACTTTCACCATAAAGAGAACTTAGGTCAAGACATGTACCTACATTTGAAATGTTCTTTTAGTACCTTAAATAATGTCACAGTTGAATAAGCTGTAGCAAACATATTCACTTAGAAAATACATCTACATGTCCTTTCTTCGGAATCTTGAAACTCTAAATTTACAGTCTCATTATCTCATTTAAGGAATTAGTTGCTTTTTTATATTTAGAACCTCAATAAGAATGATTGGTTAACATCTTAAAATACGAGTACTAAAACTTTCTTTGTTATAGGGTTAGGGGCTAGGTGCTAAAGATTTAATGGGTGTAAAATGCTTACTGTAGTGTTTGGTGTATAGAGCTCTTTCAGGATGAGTTGAAATTATTATTTTATTACTATATTATACACATCTGATCTAGAGTTAGTGTGTAAACAAAGGGCCATATTCACAGCTACTCATAGCCCTGAGTAGCTTTGTGTGACAGCTCTGAGGAGTCGATGAAATAAAGTATGTGAAAACTATGCTTTGCAAGTATAATTCTGTTTCCCTTGAATCAATAATTAATTGGCAGAGTAACTTGGAATTTTGTTACTGGTATGCTGCTGCTGCTGCTGCTAAGTTGCTTCAGTCGTGTCCGACTCTATGCAACCCCACAGACGGCAGCCCACCAGGCTCCCCCATCCCTGGGATTCTCTAGGCAAGAATACTGGAGTGGGTTGCCATTTCCTTCTCCAATGCATGAAAGTGAAAAGTGAAAGTGAAGTCGCTCAGTCGTGTCCGACTCTTAGTGACCCCATGGACTGCAGCCTACCAGCGTCCTCCACCCATGGGATTTTCCAGGCAAGAGTACTGGAGTGGGGTGCCATTGCCTATACACTACCTCAATTTCCTATCTGATTATTTTTCATCTTACAGAAGATAATAGATTTCATGAAACACAATTTAACACTAAACAGGAAAAAAGGGATAAACAAAAATTCACTTATTTTTTAAATTTTCTCAAAAACTGCTTTACTCAGCTAGTTGATTTTGTTGTTTCATGTGCCTCATAGCTTAAAAAAGAGAGAGAGAGAGGGAGAAGTTCCTTGGTGCTCTAGTGTTATAGGACTTAGGATAAGGCATTTTCACTGCTGTGGTTCAGGGACAATCCCTGGTCAGGGAACTGACATCTCCCAAGTTGCACAGCACAGCTAAAATCTTTAAGAAATGGAGAGCATCATGTCATGAGTATATTAAGTACTTTATGTCTATGAATAATGTCTCCAATCCTGAAGTGGAATAATTTCCTCCTGACATCAATTCCCTGGCCTTAAAAGATGTTTGTAGTTATATGCAATTAAATGAATCATTGATAACCATCCAAACTCTTATATAAAAACAGGATAAGTCCACTCACTGAAGAAAATTTCGTACAAGATAGATAATTAAAATTTAACATGAAAAATCAAATGCCCAGTTTGAACTAAGTAGCAATGCAAGAAAACTTACATTCAAAAACAAATTTTTGAGTATGGAAAAACATACTACTTAGCAAAATTTTTTCATTATATACTTCAGGAAATTGACGTGCTCAAATTTCTTGCTCAGTTCTAAATTACTAAGATGGATTTGAATAAAACAAGCCTTCTTAGTTTCCATGAAGTGAAGTGAAGTGAAAGTCACTCAGCTGTGTCCAATTCTTTGTGACGATATGGACTATACAGTTCGAGGAATTCTCCAGGCCAGGATACTGGAGTGAGTAGCCTTTCCCTTCTCCAGGGGATCTTCCCAGGCCAGGGACTGAACCTCGGTCTCTCGCATTGCAGGTGGATTCTTCTTTACCAGCTGAGCCACGAGGGAAGCAAGCCCAGTTCCCATGGGAAAGATATAATTATTCAACTATAATAACATATCTGAATCTGAATAAGGTTATCTTTTTTAGCTTTTTAATTTATACTAGAGTATAGCTGATTTACAAGGTTCTATTAGTTTCTACTCTACAGCAAAGTGATTCAATTATACATATACACATATCTTTTTACAGATGCTTTTTTTTGTTTAGTTTGTTACATAATATTGAGCAGAGTTCCCTGTGCTATAACAGTAGGTTCTTGTTGAATATCCATTTTATTTATTTATTTATTTTCCTGTTCTATCTATTTTTTATGAGTAATACATACTATTTTATTTATGTACTATTAGAAATACATACTATTAGAGACAGATGAATTAGATTTATGAGTTTTTAATGGAAATAAAAGCAAAAATCAACAAATGGGATCTAATTAAAATTAAAAGCTTCTGCACAACAAAGGAAACTATAAGCAAGGTGAAAAGACAGCCTTCTGAATGGTAGAAAACAATAGCAAATGAAGCAACTGACAAACAACTCATCTCAAAAATATACAAGCAACTTATGCACCTCAATTCCAGAAAAATAAACGACCCAATCAAAAAATGGGCCAAAGAACTAAATAGGCATTTCTCCAAAGAAGACATACAGATGGCTAACAAACACATGAAAAGATGCTCAACATCACTCATTATCAGAGAAATGCAAATCAAGACCACAATGAGGTACCATTTCATACCAGTCAGAATGGCTGCAATCCAAAAGTCTACAAGCAATAAATGCTGGAGAGGATGTGGAGAAAAAGGAACTCTCTTACACTGTTAGTGGGAATGCAAACTAGTACAGCCACTATGGAGAACAGTGTGGAGATTCCTTTAAAAACTGGAAATAGAACTGCCTTATGACCCTCCAATCCCACTGCTGGGCATACACACCGAGGAAACCAGAACTGAAAGAGACACATGTACCTCAATGTTCATTGCAGCATTGTTTATAATAGCCAGGACATGGAAACAGCCTAGATGTCCATCAGCAGATGAATGGATAAGAGAGCTGTGGTACATATACACAATGGAGTATTACTCAGCCCTTAAAAAGAATAAATTTGAATCAGTTCTAATGAGATGGATGAAACTGGAGCCAATTATACAGAGTGAAGTAAGCCAGAAAGAAAAACACCAATACAGTATACTGACACATATATATGGAATTTAGAAAGATAGTAATGATGACCCTGTATGTGAGACAACAAAAGAGACACAGAGGTATAGAGTGGACTTTTGGCCTCTGAGGGAGAGGGAGAGGGTGGGATGATTTGGGAGAATGGCATTGAAACATTTATACTATCATGTAAGAAACGAAGCGCCAGTCTATGTTCGATACAAGATACAGGATGCTTGGGGCTGGTGCACAGGGATGATCCAGAGAGATGATATGGGGTGGGAGGTGGGAGGGGGCTTCGGGATGGGGAGCTTGTGTACACCTGTGGCTGATTCATGTCAATGTACAGCAAAACCAATACAGTATTGTAACATAGAATAAAGTAAAAATAAAATTTAAAAAAATTTTTTAAATGAATATCCATTTTAAATATAGCTGTATGTACATGTCAACCCCAAATTCCCTAACTATCCCTTCCATCAACTCTTCCCTCTCTGGTAACCATAAATTCTGAACAAGGCTATCCTGATAATGCTTCCTAGGTTGTCTCCAGTCTGGTCTTCTCCTATAACTTTGAATGCTTTGAATGTCAATGCTTTGAATGTCAATGCTTTGAATCTTCTCAGTATTTCAGTAATGCCTTGCAGCAGTGTTTCTAATAATGACCCATCTGACTCCTGGACTCCATGCCACATCTACTCTATCAAACACCTGGAGATAGGAATCATGTTAACAGTCTCTTCAGCTAAAATTTTCACAAACAAAATATGAAAACCATTATTTTGGAGTATTGGAACAACAGTCACCTATTTAATCCTCACCAGAGCCCAAAGACAGTTTTTCCCACATTTATTAAACAGAGTAGGAAACTGACCTTCAGCGAAGTTGTTTGTTTAAGGTAGTTGCCTTTATTTTGTAGAGTCATGAAAAGTAATTAAGGCACGTGGTGTCACATTCATTCAATTATCTCCCTTCCCAAGTTACTGTAGCCAATCTTCTATGACTAGATACATAATTGTGCAAACTCAATAACTGTGTTTTGTCATTTCTCAAAATATTTCTATCTTTCCTGCCATTTCCCTGCTATAGGTGAAGCAAACTGAAGATAATGGAACTAATTAACAAAAGCCATCCTGAAGAGTTTATTCTACTAGGCTTTGCTGACTGTCCTTGGCTAGAGCTTCCTCTATTCATTATTCTGCTTATAACATACCCCATGGCCATGATGGGAAACATAGCCATCATTCTGGTGTCCAAGTTAGACCCCCGTTTGCACAGCCCCATGTATTTCTTCCTCACCAACCTCTCCTTTTTGGACATGTGCTACACCACAAGCATTGTCCCTCAGATGCTCTTTAACCTGGGAACGTCTAAGAAGACAATCAGCTATATAGGGTGTGCTGTTCAGCTTTATTTCTTCCACATAATGGGGGCACAGAATGTCTGCTTCTGGCTGTTATGTCTTTTGATCGCTACGTGGCCATCTGCAAGCCTCTACACTACACCCTCATCATGAATCGGCGCATCTGTGTCTTATTAGTGGCCACTGTGTGGCTGAGTGGAATGACCTATGCTGTCTCAGAGGCCACTGTCACCTTACAGTTACCACTGTGTGGTCGCAATACCCTGGATCACTTGGTATGTGAGATTCCTGTTATGATAAAGACTGCCTGTGGTGAAAAGGGTGCTAATGAGCTCACACTGTCAGTGGTATGCATTTTTTTTCTTAGCTGTGCCACTGTGCTTAATTCTTATTTCCTATGCTTTCATTGGACATGCTGTATTTAAGATTAAATCTTTGGAGGGAAGGAAAAAGGCCTTTGGGACATGTTCCTCGCATCTCATAGTAGTTTTCTTATTTTATGGTCCAGCCATTAGTATGTACCTTCAGCCTCCCTCCTCCATCTCAAGAGACCAGCCCAAGTTCATGGCTCTCTTCTACGGAGTGGTGACTCCTACACTCAACCCTTTTATCTACACTCTGAGGAATAAGGATGTAAAAGGGGCACTGGGCAACCACATGAGGAGTGTATTCACTTGCAGGTGAGAGTTAGCAGACACCATATGAAATTATTTAACCATTGAGGTAGGTTTTATAGAGGTTTCTTTAATAACTCACTCTAGCCTCATATGTCCACAGATCATGTGACATTCTTTTGCAAAATATGTTATGTTCATCATATTCCTAGACAATGGTAATTCTTGGCTAATATTCACCAGTAAGGGCATTCTGTGGAAATGTATTAGAAAATTGTTCTATTGTGGTTGATATATACTGAAATAGTAGTGGTAAACACTGAACAAATGTACTATGAATTACAAAAAAAAAAAAACTAATTATTTCAAGTTAATCATAAAATACCATGACAAGCATTCATCAGTGGACTTCCTAGTACCATGGCACCTAAGAAACATTTCATCACTCTCCACAAGACTGGGCACATCTAAGTGGTCAGCATGGTGCCACTGTGTATTCAATATGAGGCTCTCCACACCTTAGACCTACTATGAGTATTACTAGTTTATCAACCTCCATTTATCTAGAAAAAAGTGAAGTCACTCAGTCGTGTCAAACTGTTTGCAATCCCATAGACTGTAGCCTTCCAGGCTCCTCCATTCGTGGGATTTTCCGGGCAAGAGTAGTGGAGTGGGTTGCCATTTCCTTCTCCAGGGGTTCTTCCCAACCCAGGGATTGAACCCGGGTCTGCCACATTGCAGGCAGACGTTTGACCATCTGCGCCACCAGGGAATCCTGCTACTTATTCTTTAACAACATATTGTTATTCTAACAAGCAAGGTCACATCATTATGATTATCTGGGTCTTGAAGATCTCTTTTTGTACAGTTCTTCCATGTATTCTTGCCACCTCTTCTTAATATCTTCTGCTTCTGTTAGGTCCATACCATTTCTGTCCTTTATCGAGCCCATCTTTGCATGAAATGTTCCCTTGATATCTCTGATTTTCTTGAAGAGATCGCTAGCCTTTCCTATTCTGTTCTTTTCCTCTATTTTTTGCATTGATCGCTAAAGAAGTTTTTCTTATCTCTTCTTGCTATTCTTTGGAACTCTGCATTCAGATGCTTATATCTTTCCTTTTCTCCTTTGCTTTTTGCCTCTCTTCTTTTCACAGCTATTTGTAAGGCCTCCCCAGACAGCCATTTTGCTTTTTTGCATTTCTTTTCCACAGGGGTGGTCTTGATCCCTGTCTCCCATACAATGTCACGAACCTCATTCCATAATTCATCAGGCACTCTATCTATCAGATCTAAGCCCTTAAATCTATTTCTCACTTCCACTGTATAATCATAAGGGATTTGATTCAGGTCGTACGTGAATGGTCTAGCGGTTTTCCCTACTTTCTTCAGTTTAAGTCTGAATTTGGCAATAAGGAGTTCATGATCTGAGCCACAGTCAGCTCCTGGTCTTGTTTTTGTTGACTGTATAGAGCTTCTCCATCTTTGGCTGCATAGAATATAATCAATCTGATTTTGGTGTTGACCATCTGGTGATGTCCATGTGCAGAGTCTTTTCTTGTGTTGTTGGAAGAGGGTGTTTGCTATGACCAGTGCATTTTCTTGGCAAAACTCTATTAGTCTTTGCACTGCTTCATTCCACATTCCAAGGCCAAATTTGCCTGTTACTCCAGGTGTTTCTTGACTTCCTACTTTAGCATTCCAGTCCCCTATAATGAAAAAAACATCTTTTGGGGGTGTTAGTTCTAAAAGATCTTGTAGGTCTTCATAAAACCGTTCAGCTTCGGCTTCTTCACCGTTACTGGTTGGGTCATAGACTTGGATAACTGTGATATTGAATGGTTTGCCTTGGAGACGAACAGAGATCATTCTGTCGTTTTTGAGATTGCATCCAATACTGCATTTCAGACTCTCTTGTTGACCATGATGGCTACTCCATTTCTTCTGAGGGATTCCTGCCCGCAGTAGTAGATATAATGGTCATCTGAGTTAAATTCACCCTGGAATTCCAGTCCATTTTAGTTCCCTGATTCCTAGAATGTCAACGTTCATCCTTGCCATCTCTTGTTTTACCACTTCCAATTTGCCTTGAATCATGGACCTGACATTCCAGGTTCCTATGGAATATTGCTCTTTACAGCATCGGATCTTGCTTCTATCACCAGTCATATGCACAACTGGGTATTGGTTTTGCTTTGGCTCCATCCCTTTATTCTTTCTGGAGTTATTTCTCCACTGATCTCCAGTAGCATATTGGGCACCTAATGACCTTGAGAGTTCCTCTTCTTTGGTATCCTATCATTTTGCCTTTTCATACTATTCATGGGGTTCTCAAGGCAAGAATATTGAAGTGGCTTGCCATTCCCCTCTCCAGTGGACCACGTTCTGTCAGCCCTCTCCACCATGACCTGCCCATCTTGGGTTGCCCCACAGGCATAGCTCGGTTTCATTGAGTTACACAAGGCTGTGGTCCTAGTGTGATTAGACTGATTAGTTTTCTATGAGTATGGTTTCAGTGTGTCTGCCCACTGATGGCCTCTTGCAACACCTACCATCTTACTTGGGTTTCTCTTACCTTGAGCATGGGGTATCTTTTCACGGCTGCTCCAGCAAAGCACAGCCACTGTTCCTTACCTTGAAGGAGGGGTATTTCCTTACCGCCACTGGTCCTGACCTTCAATGTGGGATAGCTCCTCTAGGCCCTTCTGCGCCTGCACAGTCACTGCTCCTCTGGTTGATCCTCCCGGCCGCCAGCTCTGGCCTCGGGCGTGGGTGGCTCCTTTCAGCTGCCGCACCTGGCCTCAGGCTTGGGCTCAGGGTGGTTCCTCAGGGTTACCGCCCTTGGCCTCAGGCACATTGTCACTCCTCCCAACTGCTGCCCCTGGCCTCGGGCTCGTGGTGGCTTTTTCCGGCCATCCCTGACCTTGGACACGTGGTGTCTACTCCCGGCCGCCGCTGACCTCGGACGTGGGGTGTCTCTCCGGGCCGCCACTGACTTCAGACATGGGATGCCTCCTCCCAGCCGCCACTGACCTCAGATGCGGGGTAGCTCCTCTCGGCAGCGCTTAGTGTGCCGGTCTGGCTCTCACAGCCGCCCGCGCTTAGTGCACCGGAAAAATTGTACAAAAAGACATCATAATGATGTGATCACTCATCTAGAGTCAGACATCTTGCAATCTGAAGTCAAGTGGGCCTTAGAAAGCATCACTACGAACAAAGCTAGTGGAGGTGATGGAATTCCAGTGGAGCTATTTCAAATCCTGGAAGATGATGCTGTGAAAGTGCTACACTCAATATGCCAGCAAATTTGGAAAACTCAGCAGTGGCCACAGGACTGGAAAAGGTCAGTTTTCATTCCAATCCCAAAGAAAGGCAATGCCAAAGAATGCTCAAACTACCACACAATTGCACTCATCTCACATGCTAGTAAAGTAATGCTCAAAATTCTCCAATCCAGGCTTCAGCAATACATGAACTGTGAACTCCCTGATGTTCAAGCCGGTTTTAGAAAAGGCAGAGGAACCAGAGATCAAATTGCCAACATCCGCTGGATCATGGAAAAAGCAAGAGAGTTCCAGAAAAACATTTATTTCTGTTTTATTGACTATGCCAAAGCCTTTGACTGTGTGGATCACAATAAACTGTGGAAAATTCTGAAAGAGATGGGAATACCAGACCACCTAACCTGCCCCTTGAGAAATCTGTATGCAGGTCAGAAGCAACAGTTAGAACTGGACATGGACCAACAGACTGGTTCCATATAGGAAAAGGAGTACATCAAGGCTGTATATTGTCACCCTGCTTATTTAACTTCTATGCAGAGTACATCATGAGAAACGCTGGACTGGAAGAAACACAAGCTGGAATCAAGATTGCCGGGAGAAACACCAGTAACTTCAGATATGCAAATGACACACCCTTATGACAGGAAGTGAAGAGAAGCTAAAAAGCCTCTTGATGAAAGTGAAAGAGGAGAGCGAAAAAGTTGGCTTAAAGCTCAACATTCAGAAAACAAAGATCATGGCATCCGGTCCCATCACTTCATGGGAAATAGATGGGGAAACAGTGGAAACAGTGTCAGACTTTATTTTGGGGGGCTCCAAAATCACTGCAGATGGTGATTGCAGCCATGAAATTAAAAGACGCTTACTCCTTGGAAGAAAAGTTATGACCAACCTAGATGGTATATTCAAAAGCATATTACTTTGCTGACTAAGGTCCGTCTAGTCAAGGCTATGGTTTTTCCTGTGGTCATGTATAGATGTGAGAGTTGGACTGTGAAGAAGACTGAGCACTGAAGAATTGATGCTTTTGAACTTTGGTGTTGGAGAAGACTCTTGAGAGTCCCTTGGACTGCAAGGAGATCCAACCAGTCCATGCTGAAGGAGATCATCCCTGGGATTTCTTTGGAAGGAATGATGCTAAAGCTGAAGCTCCAGTACTTTGGCCACCTCATGCAAAGAGTTGACTCATTGGAAAAGACTTTGATGCTGGGAGGGATTGGGGGCAGGAGGAGAAGGGGATGACTGAGGACGAGATGGCTGGATGGCGTCATGGACTCGATGGAAGTGAGTCTGAGTGAACTCTAGGAGTTGGTGATGGACAGGGAGGCCTGGCATGCTGCGATTCATGGGGTCACAAAAAGTCAGACAAGACTGAGCAACTGAACTGAACTGATAGTTTTCTTTGTTGTGTAGAAGCTTTTAATTTTAATTAGATAGCCCCCTTTTTTTGCTTTATTTCCAATACTCTGGAAGGTGGGTCATAGAGGATCCTGCTGTGATTTATGTCGGAGAGTGTTTTGCCTATGTTCTTCTCTAGGAGTTTTATAGTTTTTGGTCTTACATTTAGATCTTTAATCCATTTTGAGTTTGTTTTTGTTTATGGTGTTAGAAAGTGTTTCATTCTTTCATTCTTTTACAAGTGGTTGACCAGTTTTCCCAGCACCACTTGTTAAAGAGATTGTCTTTTCTCCACTGTATGTTCTTGCCTATTTTGTCGAAGATAAGTTGTCCATAGGTGCATGGATTTATCTCTGGGCTTTCTATTTTGTTCCATTGGTCTATATTTCTGTCTTGTGCCAGTACCATACTGTCTTGATGATTGTAGCTTTGTAGTGGAGGCTGAAGTCAGACAGGTTGGTTCCTGCTCCAGTTCCATTCTTCTTTCTCTAGATTGCTCTGGCTATTCAAGGTTTTTATATTTACATACAAATTGTGAAATTATTTGTTCTAGTTCTGAGAAAAACCTCACATTTTTTAAAGCAACTTAAGAGAGTTTACATATATTTGGTGTTTAACTAATATGGTTAGAAATCAGCATAAATATTGTATAGTGAAAAATTAATAGATAAGAATAACAATAGTGAATTGGACTTTTCTGGCATGTCTTCTGGTCTAGCAAATCAAGATTTAAGCAAATTATTGGATGATAAATCATATACTTTCCTGAACAAGGTTTTACTTGAGCTCTCTAAGCATCTCTGGCAGGTATAGTGTTTTGATTCTAAATGCAATTTTGCCTCTCCTACCATAGTCTCAGGGCTTCTCCTTTGCCCCTTGACATGGGTTTTTTTTTTTTTTGGTGGGATACAACATTCTTCTGTCAATGGCTGTTCAGCAATGAGTTGCAATTTTGGAGTTCTTGGCAGAAAATGAGCACTTATCCTTCTACTCCACCATCTCGGTAACTCAGTATTCTTGCCTTGAGAATCCCATGAACAGTATGAAAGGCAAAAAGATATGATACTGAAAGGTAAACTCCCCAGGTTGGTAAGTGGCCAATATGCTACTGGAGAAGAGTGGAGAAATAGCTCCAGAAAGAATGAAGAGACAGAGGCAAAGCAAAGAAAAAAAATGCCCAGTTGTGAATGTGATGGGTGATGGAAGTAGTCTGATGCTGTAATGAATAATTTTGCATGGAATGTTAGGTCCATGAATCAAGGTAAATTGACAGTTGTCAGCAGAAGATGGCAAGAGTGAACACTGACATTTTAGGAATCAGTGAACTAAAATGAACCTGAATGGGTGAATTTAACCCAGATATGACCATTATATCTACTACTGTGGGCAAGAATCCTGTAGAAGAAATGAAGTGGCCATCATAGACCACAGAAGAGTCAAAAACGCAGTACTTGGGTGAAATCTCAAAAACGACAAAATAATCTGTGTTCATTTCCAAGGCAAACTATTCAATATCACAGTAATCCAAGTCTATGCCCAACCACTAATCTAAAGAAGCTGACTTTGAACAGATCTATGAAGATCTACAAGACCTTCTAGAACTAACACCAAAGGCGGGGGGGCGGGGGGAGTACTTTTCATCATAGGGGACAAGAAGGCAAAAATAGGGAAGTCAAGAGATACCCAGCATAACAGGCAAGTGTGGCCTTGGAGTATAAAATGAAGCAGGACAAAGGCTAAGAGAGCTTTGCCAAGAGAATAAACTGGTCATAGCAAACACCCTCTTCCAACAACACAAGAGACTACTCTACACATGGACATCACCAGGTGGTCAATACTGAAACCAGACTGATTGATCTTTGCAGCCAAAGATGGAGAAGTTCTATACAGTAAGAAAAACAATACCAGGAGCTCACTGTGGCTCAGATAGTAAACAATTTATTGCAAAATTCAGACTTAAATTGAAGAAAGTGGGAAAACCACTAGACTATTCAGGTATGACCTAAATTAAATCCATTACAATAATGCAGTAAAAGGAACAAATAGATTCAAGGGATTATATCTGATAGACAGAGTTCCTGAAGAACTATGGATGGAGGTTTGTGACATTGTACAGGAGGAGTGATCAAAATCCTCCCCAAGAAAGAGAAATGCAAAAAGGCAAAATGGTTATTTGAGGGGGCCTTAAAAACATCTGAGAAATGAAGAGAAGTTGAAGAAAAAGGACAAAATGAAAGCTATATCAATCTGAATGCAGAGTTTCAAAGAATAGCAAGGAGAGATAAGAAAGTCTCCCTTAGTGATCAGTACAAAGAAATAGAGGAAAACAATAGAATGGGAAAGACTAATGATCTCTTCAAGAAAATATGAGATACCAAGGGAACATTTCATGCAAAACTGGGCACTATAAAGGACAGAAACAGTATGGACTTAATGGAACTAGAAGATATTAAGATGAGGTAGCAAGAATACACAGAAGAACTATACAAAAAGATCTTTATGACCCAGATAATCACAATGGTGTGATCACTCACCTAGAGCCAGACATCCTGGAACACAATGTCAAGTGGGCCTTAGAAATCATCACTACGAACAAAGCTAGTAGAGGTGAAGGAATTCCAGCTGAATGATTTCAGTGAATAGAGGGAGAAAACTAATTAAATTCCCAAATGAGAGGAAGAATTAAAGTTTCTTTATATTCCACATGTAAGTGAGACCATATGGTATTTGTCTTTCACTTTCTTTTTTATATATAAATTTATTTATTTTAATTGGAGGTTAATTACTTTACAATATTGTATTGGTTTTGCCATACATCAACATGAATCCACCACAGGTATACACGTGTTCCCCATCCTGAACACCCCTCTCTCCTCCCTCTCCATACCATCCCTCTGGGTCGTCTCAGTGCACAGCCCCACATAACATAATATGCTCTAGACCTATTCATGTTGAAGTAAATGGCAACATTTCATTTCTTTTTATTGCTGAGTAATATTCCATTGTATATATGTGGCACATCTTTATTCCTCTGTTGATAGACACTTATATTGCTTCCATATCTTGGCTATTAGTAATGTCACAATGAACATTGGTGTGCATATATCTTTTCAAATTAGTGTTTTTGTTTTCCTCAGGTAAATACCCAGAGAAGAAACTACTAAATCATATGACATTTCTTTTTCACTTTTTGAGGAACCTTCACATCCTGTTTTCCATAGTGGCTGTACCAAATTACAATCCCTCCAACAGTAGACAAATCTTCCCTTTTCTTCACAAGAATAATGGAACTTTAAAAATCACCATTCCATGAAGCAAAATGGCAATCACTGTTCCTTGGAAGACTTAATAAAGGATTCTTGATAATAAGGCTAGTGGGTGATGGCTGCAGGCTCTCAGAGGGCACTGTAAATCTTGGTTTCCCACCCACCTGAGTGCCAGCCACCTCAAGTAGTCACAGGTAGATCAGTGGTCCTAGAAACCTCCCTTGGCTGGAGGAAGCTCATTGGCTCCAAGATCCTAAATGGCTCCTATGAACCCAGGCTCCCAGCCAAACAGAGCACCAACCAACACCCGTGGCATCAAGTTCATGACCAGCTCCCATGGCCATGGCATCTCCCAAGTATCAGGCTCCCAATGGGCCAAGACAACCCAGACTTCTGGCATATTCCTGCACTGGCCAACTCCCACAGTCCAGGATATCTTAACCAGTCTTAGACATCCAATCAATGACCACAAACCAGTGTCTAGAGGGTACCTGTTAACTGGGTACCCTCTGGGTACCTGATGCTGGAGGGCCCTAGTGCCAGGTTGCCTGCTATTCCAGGCTTTTGATGCACCCCAACACCAAGTCACCAAAATAATCCAATAACACTTTATCATGGGTGCCACAAGAATGCCCAAATAGATTCTCTGCACAAGTAGACTAGTGAAGGGCTTTGCTTAGCAAAGCCAGTCTATAAGGACTAGAAGAGGTACCTACATTCTTAAATGCACAGATACCAAGGCAAGACCACAAATATCATGACTAATCAAGGAAGCATGAAACCACCAAAGGGTAGCAATAAAATCCAATGCTTAATCTAAATAAATGTGCATCTATGAACTGTCTAACAAAGAATTCAAATAATCCCTTTTTTAAATTTTATTTTTACTTTATTTTACTTTACAATACTGTAGCATGGCTCATTTATTAGTGTCCTCTTTGATTTCTTTCACCAGTGTTTTATAGTTTTCTATCTATAGGTCTTTAGTTTCTTTAGGTAGATATATTCCTAAGTATTTTATTCTTTTTGTTGCAATGGTAAATGGAATTGTTTCCTTAATTTCTCTTTCTATTTTCTCATTATTAGTGTATAGGAATACAAAGGATTTCTATGTGTTGATTTTATATCCTGAAACCTTACTACATTCATTGATTAGTTCAAGTAATTTTCTGGTGGAGTCTTTAGGGTGTTCTATGTAGAAGATCATGTCATCTACAAACAGTGAGAGTTTTACTTCTGCTTTTCCAATTTGGATTCCTTTTATTTATTTTTATGCTCTGATTGCTGAGTATAATACCCAAAGCAATCTATAGATTCAATGCAATCCCTATCAGGCTACCAATGGTATTTTTCAGAGAGCTAGGACAAATAATTTCACAATTTGTATGGAAATACAAATAGCCAAAGCAATCTTGAGAAAGAAGAATGAAACTGGAGGAATCAACCTGCCTGCCTGCCTTCAGGCCTTACTACAAAGCCACAGTCATCAAGACAGTATGGTACTGGCACAAAGACAGAAACATAGACCAATGGAACAAAATAGAAAGCTCAGAGATAAATCCATGCACCTATGGACAGCTTATCTTTGACAAAGGAGGCAAGAATATACAATGGAGTAAAGACAGTCTCTTTAACAAGTGGTGCTGGGAAAACTGGTCAACCACTTATAAAAGAATGAAACTAGAACACTTTCTAACACTGTACACAAAAACAAACTCAAAATGGATTAAAGATCTAAATGTAAGACCAGAAACTATTAAACTCCTAGAGGAAAACATAGGCAAAACACTCTCCGACATAAATCACAGCAGGATCTTCTATGACCTATCTCCCAGAATATTGGATATAAAAGCAAAAATAAACAAATGGGACCTAATTAAAATTAAAAGTTCCTGCACAACAAAGGAAACTAAGCAAGGTGAAAATACAGCATGCAGAATGGGAGAAAATAATAACAAATGAAGCAACTGACAAAGGATTAATCTCAAAAATACACAAGCAACTCCTGCAGCTCAATTCCAGAAAAGTAAACAACCTAATCAAAAAATGGGCCAAAGAACTAAACAGACATTTCTCAGAAGAAGACATACAGAGGCTAACAAACACATGAAAAGATGCTCAACATCACTCATTATCAGAGAAATGCAAATCAAAACCACAGTGAGGTACCATTTCACGCCAGTCAGAATGGCTGCTATCCAAAAGTCTACAAGCAATAAATGCTGGAGAGGGTGTGGAGAAAAGGGAACTCTCATACACTGTTGGGAATACAAACTAGTACAGCCACTATGGAGAACAGTGTGGAGATTCCTTAAAACACTGGAAATAAAACTGCCTTATGACCCAGCAATCCAACTGCTGGGCATACACACCAAGGAAACCAGAAGTGAAAGAGACTTGTGTACCCCAATGTTCATCACAGCACTGTTTACAATAGCTAGGACATGGAAGCAACCTAGATGTCCAACGCAGATGAATGGATAAGCAAGCTGTGGTACATATACACAATGGAATATTACTCAGCCATTAAAAAGAATACACTTGAATCCGTTCTAATGAAGTGGATGAAACTGGAGCCTATTATACAGAGTGAAGTAAGCCAAAAGAGAAACACCAATACAGAATACTATCACATATATATGGAATTCATAAAGATGGTGATGATAACCCTGTATGCAAGACAGCAAAAGAGACACAGATGTATAGAATACATGTATATGAACTCTGTGGGAGAGGGAGAGGGTGGGGTGATTTGGGAGAATGGCACTGAAACATATATAATATGATATATGAAACAAATCGCCAGTCCAGGTTCAATACATGATACAGGATGCTTGGGGCTGGTGCACCAGGATGACCCAGAGGGATGGTACAGGGAGGGAGGTGGGAGGGGGGTTCAGCATGAGGAACTCGTGTATACCCATGGCAGATTCAGGCTGATGCATGGCAAAACCAATACAATATTTTAAAGTAACCTCTAATTAAAATAAATAAATTTATAACTTAAAAATAAAAAAAGCATGGTTCAGGAAACTCAAACAGAGGCTCTGTATCAACCTAGAGTGGTGGGATGGGGAGGGAGATGGGAGGGAGTTTCAAAAGGGAGGGTATATATGTATACCTATGGCTGATTCATGTTGAGGTTTGACAGAAAACAGCAAAATTCTGTAAAGTAATTATCCTTCAATAAAAAATAAATTTATTTTAAAAATTTGGCAAGGTACAAGAAAACCGAGGGACACAATGAAATAAAATTAAGAAAACATTATAAGAACAAATTAAAGTTCAACAAAGAAATTAAAATATAAAAAAGAAATCCTATGTTATAAGAACAATGACTACCTTGAAGAATTCAGTAAGCAACTTCAAAAACAGACTGAACCAAATAGATGGGAGGATTAGTGAATTATAAGACATGTCATTTGAAATTATACAGAGGCAAAAGGAAAATCATTTAGAAGAGAGAAAAAGCAAGGGCTTCCCTCGTGGTCTAGTGGTTGAGAATCCTCTTGCCGATGCAGGAGTCACAGGTTGGATCCCTGGTCCAGGAAGATGCCACATGCCATGAAGAAACCAAGCCCATGCACCAGGACTACTAAGCCCCGTAGAGCAACTATGAAGCCACACGCCTGTGCTCGGCACAAGAGAAGGCACCACAATTAGAAGCCCGTGCACCACAATGGAGAGTCACTCTCGCTCACCACAACCAGAGAAAGCCCACACACAGCAATGAAAATCCAGCACTTTTAATAATAATAATAATAATAGTACATCTTTAAAAAGAGAGAGAAAGCATATGTGGATTATGGAATACCATTAAAAGAAACTATGCATTATTGGAGTCCCAGAAAGAGGTAGGAAGGAGGTGGGAGGGAGAAAGTAGCAGAAAGCTTACTTAACAATGGTAGATTTCAACCAACATCAGAACACTTTAAATATACTAAGCAAACATAAGTGAATCAAAAAGGTGAAATAGACAATGATATACTCAGGGTAGGGAACTTTAATACCCCACTTTCAAGAAAGGATCTATCATCTAAAAAGAAAACCAGTTAAGGACATAGGACTTGAATTATACCTTAGACTAAATGGGCCTCCCAAAGATATAGAACATTCCTTCCAACAGCAGCAGTGAACACATACTTTTCAAGTGGACACAGATTATTCTCCAGCATATAACATATGTTAAGTCAGGAAACAAGTCTCAGCAAATGAAAGAAGACTGAATTCATACCAAGTACCTTTTTAACCAGAAAGGCATGAAATTGGATATCAATAACAGGATGACAACTGGAAACTTTACAAGCAATTGGAAATTAACAAAACACTTCTGAACAACCACTGATCAAAAAAAAAAAAAATCAAATGGGAAATCAAAAATATCTTAAGACAAATGAAAATGGAAATACAATATCAAAACTTGTAGAATGCAGTTTGCATCATAACACTATCAGGTAAATTTACAAGGATAAAAAGAAAGTAAAATTTACAAACAAGCAACCTACATTTACCTCAAGTAACTAGAAAAAGATACATACTAAGCCCCAAATAGAAAGATTGTCGGGGGCCAACGTGACGAATCCCGCCCGTGACAAGGCCATGCAGAAGGAAGCCCGACAAAACGCAAGGACGTGATCAGGTTTCAGGGGTTCCCCCTGGAATTTCCTGAGCATCCACCCCCCCCAAAAATAAGAATCTGCTGGCCTTTGTACTCTGCTCTTCTGATATTCTCTGGAAAAAGTCAAATCAGGGCTTCTCCATTTTGTTAGGTAAAGACGACCAGGACCCCAAAAGAGTGTCTAACAGGCTTTACTGGGGAAGTGCTCCCGGGCAGGGTTCCCAGACCCGAAGGAGGCAGGTCCAGGAAGTCCGCGTGCCCGGACCATGTTAGAAGTTTGTTTATATATGCACTCTGCGAGGGATGGGCAGGTTAATGGATGGGGGGTTTGGATAGGTTGCCGGGCCAAGGTGTCGCGGGCTGATAGGTCCTTTTATGTGGCAGAGGTGGGGTGGCTTTAGCTGGTGAACTGTGCTGTCACAGGTTCCCGGGATCCAGGAGGCTCCCTCCATTAGGAGGTAGGAACTTTCCCCGCCAGCAGAGGGAGAGGAGGGGTGGCTCATCATGGCAACCGGCGAAGTGTGCTGTCATTGGTCCCCGGGATCTGGGAGGATCTTTCGATTAGGGACCTTCTCGCCAGCGAGAGGGAGAGGAGGGGCGGCCCATCCTGGCCCTCGGGGTCTGACCTGACACATTTGAAAGGGAGGTTTCAGTTAAAACCCCTCTGATAGCTCTCTAGCTTGCCTGACAGGTTCCCCTGGACTTCTTACAGCTTGTGAATTGCTTACAGCCCCCAACTGCGAAAGGCACAAAGCTTAAAACATCTTAAAGATACAGAGCCTTTTCTAAAGAGTTAAAAATCATATTGGTGACGGGTTTTCACTGCTGACTCAAGGATTGCTGCCAGACCTCTATATTCTTTATCTTTTAGGCACCTGGGAGGATGTTACTCAATGTAATCAGGATGTGGAAAAAAGATATATAGTAGTTTTGATGTTAGCAACACTAGACTTTTGAGTTAATTGCTTCTCTTTTGTTGTAAATCACGGTACTCCCTTTACTTGTTATAAATTGCTGTATCTTTGCTATGTAAGAATGTAACTTTATTTAGTGCTTTTCTGAGATTGGCACCAGACTTTGGGAAGATCAACACAAATAAGTCTTCTGGTTGATAAACCCTTATCGGAAAAAGGCTGTAAAATGTTAATTGGCCTTTTGGCCGGAAGATGATGTAAATTACCTAAGACTTGTGTATACAATTAGATATGCAGAGAAAAAAGCCTGTTTTTGATGAGTCTGGGCTTCTAATGCTGCATAACTTTGTGTTACCCATTGATCTCCATGTTTTATCAAAAGCATAAAAGGCCTCTGAACAATAAAGGATGGACCAGTTTCTCGGACTAGTCTCTCAGCCTAGTTTCTTGGGAAGCTGGCTCTCCTGGTCTCTCTCTCTCTCTTTATCTCCCTCTTCCTCCCTCTCCTCTTTACTCTAATTTCAGACTGAATTCCCATCTGGAGCGGGCAGCTCACCAAGTCTACTTACCTGTCCTGGCTTCTAAGACCCACGCAAAAGGGAGCCTAAGGTGGGGCACCCTTAGATATTTTAGTGGGCGCTGGTGGCCCCATGTAGATGGTGCAAGCTCCTTGTCTGGAACTTTATTGGCCTCCCTCGTAAGCTAAGTTATTCAGCCTTCTTTCTCCACTTAATTTTCCTACTACACTATCTCTTCCTAATCTAATCTTATATTTCTATATTAATAAATAAATAAGTCCTCGCCAATGCCATACCCACTTCAAATTCCCTGGACCCACTGGGGCTGGACCCAGCAAAAGATGAAAGAAAATAACAAAGATCAAAGCAGAAATAAATGATAGTGACACCAGAAAAGCAATAGAAAAGACCAACAAAACCCAGAGTTGATTTTTTGAAAAGATAAAATTGACAAACCTTTGCAAGATTAGCACAGAAAACAGAGAGAGCAGCTTTACTCACAAAACTCAAGTCATGGAAACAATCTAAGAATCCATTAAAAATGAAAGGATAAACAATATTTTAGACACTATGAAATATCCTTCAACCTTGAGAAAGAAGGAAGTCTTGCCTTTTGCAAAAATATAGATGGACTTTGAGAGAATTATGCTAAGTAAAGTAAGTCAGAAGGAACTGTATGCTCTCAATTTTATGTAAAAATTTTTTAAAAAGGTAAACTCAGAGAAATAGTAAAACAACGCTTGCTAGGGACTGGGATTGGGAGAAACAAAAATGTTGGTCAACGAGTACAACCTATCAAAATTAAAATAATACTTTCCAGGTATTTAATTTACACATGGTAACTGTAATTAACAATATCACATTATATATTTGAAATTTGCCAAAAGAGTAGATCTTAAACAGTCTCACTACAAAAAATATATGGTAAATGAGAGAATAGATAGGTTAAACTGACTATTTTCTGATAAATATCTGCAATATATACATGTATAAATCATCACAATATGCACCTTGAACTTATACATGTTGTATGTTAATGAAACCTCAATAAAGTAGGAGGAAAAATAAAAATATAAATTTAAAAAATCATGGACCCTGTGGGATCTTACTGTAAAAATGGAATATTCTATTTCTGCATAAACACTAAGCAAATATAAATTGAAAGATATTATATGAGGCCTATACTCTTTTTTAAGGTTTTAGAAAATTTATTTCTTTAATTAATTTTTTAATTTTAATTGGAGGCTAATTACTTCACAATATTGTAGTGGTTTCTTCCATACATTGATATGAATCAGCCATGAGTGTACATGTGTTCCCCATCCTGAACACCCCTCCCACCTCCCTCCCCATCTCATCCCTCAGGGTCATCCCAGTGCACCAGCTCTGAGCACCCTGTCTCGTGCATCGAACCTGAATTGGAGATCTGTTTCACATATGATAATATACATGTTTCATGCTATTCTGTCAAATCATCCCACCCTCTCCTTCTTCCACATAGTCCAAAAGACTCTTCTATACATCTGTGTCTCTTTTGCTGTCTCACATGTTGGGTCATCATTATCATCTTTCTAAATTCCATATATATGTACTAGTATACTGTATTGGTGTTTTTCTTTCTGACTTACTTCACTCTGTATAATAGGCTCCAGTATCATCTACTCTATTAGAACTGATTCAAATGTATTCTTTTTGATGGATGAGTACTATTCCATTGTGTATATGTACCACAGCTTTCTTATCCATTCATCTGCGATGGACATCTAGGTTGCTTCCATGTCCTGGCTATTGTAAACAGTGCTGCAGTAAACATTGGGGTACATGTGTCTCTTTCACTTCTGCTTTCCTTGGTGTGTATGCCCAGCAGTGGGATTGCTGGATCATACAGCAGTTCTATTTTCAGTTTTTAAGGAATCCCACACTGTTCTCCATAGTGGCTATACTAGTCTGCATTCCCACCAACAGTGTAAGAGGGTTCCCTTTTCTCCACACCCTCTCCAGCATTTGTTGTTTGTAGACTTTTTAATAGCAGCCATTCTGACCGGTGTGAGATGGTACCTCATTGTGGTTTTGACTTGCATTTCTCTGATAATGAGTGATGTTGAGCATCTTTTCATGTGTTTGTTAGCCATCTGTATGTCTTCTCTGGAGAAATGTCTCTTTAATTCTTTGGCCCATTTTTTGATTGGGAATAAATGACCTACACTCTTTAGAAATATTTAGTTAATTAAAAGCAAAGAAAAACTGAAAAATGGTTCTGGATTAAGGGATACTAAGGACATAAGAAGGAAATGGCAACCCACTCCAGTATTCTTGCCTGGAAAATCCCACGGACAAAGGAACTTGGTAGGCTTACAGTCCATGGGGTCGCAAAGAGTCAGACACGACTGAGTGACTTACCTTACCTTAAGGACATAACACCTAAATCTAATTTGTTATACTGGATTATATCTTAGGAAATACTCTCAGGTACAGTTAGAGATGGGCATGCCTTATACTCTATAATATTTCAGAAAATTATTTAACTGCATATTAATGTATTATAGACAGAACAACAAAGCACAATGGCAATTATTAATATTGTGAAATCTAGTGAAGACTTATGGCAAATTCATATTATTTTTCTTTTCTAAGTTTATATTGTCTTGTTCAGTCACTCAGTTGTGTTCAACTCTTTGTGACCCCCATGGACTGCAGCAAGCCAGGCTTCCCTGTCCTTCACCATCTTGCAGAATTTGCCCAAACTCATGTCCACTGAGTCAATGATGCCATCCAACCATCTCATCCTCTGTAGCACCCTTCTCCTCCTGCCCTCAATCTTTCCCAGCATCAAGGTCCTTTCCAATGAGTTGACTCTTCACATCAGGTGGCCGATGTATTGGAGCTTCAGCTTCAGCATCAGTCCTTCCAATGAATATTCAGGATTGATTTCCTTTCAGATCAAATAGTTTGACCTCCTTGCTGTCCAAGGGACTCCCAAGAGTCTTCTGAAGCACCACAATTTGAAAACATCAATTCTTCAGCATTCAGCCTTCTTTACGGATGTGAGAGTTTGACCATAAAGTTTTGTTGTTGCTGAATTATAATTTGAATATTGTGAATTTGTATTTAAAACTTTATTATGCTTGAAATCACTTGACGTTGTCATAGCATATGATAACCAGTGACCTTTCAGCATCACATTCGTAAAAAGAGATATAGTATGTGACACTGAGGCCAAAAAAAAGTGTAGAGAATGAGAGAATCTGGACTGGAAGCCAGAGCTAGTTTCTATAACTATCTGATGGCATATTTGTGCCAATAATCCCACCCTGCTGAGATATATTAAGATAAATCATTGAACATGTGTTTGGGGAATATGCTGCATAGGAACAAGTATGAGATGATTTGGACAAAGATTGGGAGATATGGTCCCAATGGGGAGGAAAAATTTACTGAGATAAATAAGAAAATTGATCCTTCAGTGCATTTCACTTCCATTCATAGCTGAGAAAAGGCTGATTTCATTGGTAGTTCTTCAATAAATTGCCTGTGACCCAAATTCATGTGTGCTGTGTAAATGTCAATTTACCAAATATTGGTTTGAGGGTTGGGGTTAACAATGACAGGGTCTCAGACATTCTAGTTGTTCTTGACCATAACAAGGGAACTCAAGTAAAAATCTATTTTCATTATTTGTCACATACAAGTTGTTTAAGCTTCAGTAAGTCACATATCTCCTTTCCTTCTATTTTCTCATCTACAAAGTGAGAAAATACATTCCTATATCCTGTCTGCTATAAAATTGCATGAGATTCATGTAAGTAGTTTGAAAATTACAAACCAATAAAATCAATAGTATCTATGGTAATCTTTGGGAGAATTTTTGCAACTAATCTTTGTTTTAAGATTACAAATTAAATATCATAGTAATATTTAAGTATTATAGTAATATTATAGTAGTGTGTCTAGGATTCAAAAAGTATAAATGCTAAAATTATGCATTCTCATGTACAAAAGGATAAATGTATGCTTTTCACACAGAAAAGAAAAAGAAGAAATTTGAAATTTCAAAAATTTTTTAAGTTGCGTAGTCAGAGACTTGGAAATTACATGAAGTATCCCAGACAGTAAGATTTCCACAAAATGGTTCAAAGAACTAAGCTATGTCTTTCAAGTGTTTTAAAGATATTTTGCTTTGTAATGGTTCACTCTGTGTGGCCCCAGTTATTTACTGCTGCTGCTGCTAAGTCGCTTCAGTCGTGTCTAACTCTGTGCGACCCCATAGATGGCAGCCCACCAGGCTCCCCCATCCCTGGGATTCTCAAGGCAAGAACACTGGAGTGGGTTGCCATTTCCTTCTCCAATGCATGAGAGTGAAAAGTTAAAGTGAAGTCACTCAGTCGTGTCTGACTCTTAGCGACCCCATGGACTGTAGCCCACCAGGCTCCTCCATCCATGGGATTTTCCAGGCAAGAGTACTGGAGTTGGGTGCCATTGCCTTCTCCACTAAAACTTCTTTTATAGACATGATTATTTGTTCTTCATTTCTTGGAATGGAGCTTAAGGACAAATGTATATACCCCATATTATTGTTTATGCCTTGTTGGAAATAATGAAACACAGACACACAAAGAGGAAGACAAAGACAGAATCAATGTAGCTGCAAGCCACACAGGAAATTGAGGGGAAGGTTTTAGATGTGTTTTTCATTTTAATAATTTAGGAAAAAGCATTTAACTGAATCATACCTAAACTTTGTGCTTGTGCTTTTGCTTTTGCTTAGTTGCTCAGTCATGTCTGACTCTTTGCAATCATTTGGACTGTAGCCCACTAGGCTCCTCTGACTATGGGATTGTTCAAGCAAGAATACTGGTGTGGGTTGCCATTTCTTCTCCAAGGGATCTTCTCAACTCAGCAATTGAACCTATGTTAAAGTAAAACTGACATTTATGCTACCATACAAAAGTCAGGTGTTGCCAATATTTTACTTTATTCCTTACTCCATTTTGGCTCAATATGGGTGCAGTTTGAAGTGTTATATACCTAGGACAGTTATTTTATATGGAGGTATTATTTAAATAAAAATGCATCTCTTTATTTGAAAAATATATGTTTTCATAGTGAACTTTTAAACCACAAATATTCAAATCACATCAAGCTTTAAAGTAAAAAATTAACATATCATACAGCTTTTATCATAATATTTTCAAATACATTTTCAAGTAATTCTTTCAAATAACCATCAGATTCATCAACATATTTTTCAGAGCCTTGTATTTGGTGACCTCAGATATTCTTTACTGCTTCTTAGGTTTTGCAAGAGTACTACGCTCTTACTTTACGTAACAATACCTAGCCAATGACAACCATGACTTTATAGTTATATAGCACAGCTTTACAACTTATTTCTACTTCCTTTACACTTCTCACTGACTTGAAGAAAAAGGGAAATATGAGATGCTTACTTCTGCTGCATTACTGACAGCACTTCTTGGTATGCTTCAAGGTTTTTGACTCAAAAAGGTTTTTTCTGACCAATGATAATGTTATATTAAAGACTATGGACTAAAATTTCTCTCAATATTAACTAGCATTCAAAAAAGGAAAACAACGTTGAAAAAAATATTTAAAATGTTTCCAAATGTCTTTCATTAGACCAAAGATAGAAGACAAATTTTATGACAAATTCTGCTTAAAAGGCAAGAAATTAAATGACATATTCTAGGGTTTTTAAATTAAGAATAGCATCTCTCTATAGAATTATATCTGAATTTTATTAACTTTTACAATAAATTCTATGCTTCATTTTTAATTAGGAAAATGATACTTTATTTTATTAGGTTTGTGCACTAAAAAAAATAATATTGATGCTTGATCCATATTTTACATGGCTGTTATTGCCACTGAGGAGTGATTACTATATAGGCAAACTTTAATCATATCTGCAACCATGAACTCTGTGTCCTTGTGAGAGTACACATGCAAAAGTGCTAATAGAGTGAGTGAATAAAAGAGTGATGAGTGGATAGGTTGAAGAACCATTGGTGAAGAGATGCTCCATTTCATCATTAATGTCACAAGTATACCAGATCATACTCACCCCACTAATCTCTTAACAGCCCCTCTTACATCTTTGTTTCTGAGGGTGTAGATTACAGGGTTGAGACTGGGTGTGACAACAGTATAAAAGAGGGCAATGATCTTGCCTTGATCTTGAGAATCTCCTGATGATGGCTGGAGGTATATGCACATGGCTGGAATGAAAAAAGAGATACGACCATAAGATGGGCTCCACATGTCCCAAAGACTTTCTGGAGTCCAGTTGTTGACTGCATCCTCAGCACTGCCCGGGCAATGGCACCATAGGAGCTGAGAATGAGGATGAGAGGTATGAAAACAAAAATGAAGCTCGTGACCATGAGGGTCAGCTCATTAGCACGGGTATCAACACATGACAGTCGAAGCAGTGCTGGAACTTCACAGAAGAAATGGTCCACTTGGCGATGTCCACACAGGGGTACCCAAAATGTTAAGAAGGAATGAAGTGCTGAGTTGGTAAAGCCACTTACCCAACAAGCCACAGCCAACAGTCGGCAGAAACGAGGGTGCATGAGGGCAGTGTAATGCAAGGGTCTACACACAGCTGCATAACGGTCATAGGACATCACCATCAGTAGCACACATTCTGTAGATCCCAGTGCGAGGACAAAATAAAGTTGAATCATACAGCCATTGTAAGAGATGGTTTTTACTGGGCCCCAGAGGTTGATTAGCAGTTGAGGGATAGAACTGGTGGTGTAGCAGAGATCCAGGAAAGAGAGATTTGAGAGGAAGAAGTACATGGGAGTGTGGAGATGGGAGTCCAGGTATGACAAGATAATGATGAACAGGTTGCCTGTCAATGTCATCAGGTAAAACATGAAGATAATCACAAAAAGAACTAACTCAAGCTGAGGCCAATCAGAAAAACCCAATAGAACAAACTGGGCTTCAGAGGTTGCATTCTTTTTTCCATCATCATTCATATCTTGTTACCTGAGGAAAGAATTACATACACCCTAAAAATGTAGGGAAAGACTCCCAGAATCATAAAGACACAGGAAATTTTAAAAAACAGTTTCAAGGGCATACCACTGTTCAATTGTAGGACAATTTGGGCATTAAGAGAAACTGTGGTACCAACAAACTGAAAGAAATAAGAATCCACAGCTAATACTGATAAACTTAAAAAAGAATAAATTTATAGTAGATAACAGAAGGCTGTTCCTATTGGCTGTATACTAAACAGTAAATATAGAAGGAATGGTGGAGTAAGAAAAACTGAAATATATGTTAAAAACTAGTGAATGAAGAAATGTTGAGCCATTTACATAGTCTAAAATAGCTCCCCACAAGTTACTTGTTAGTTATAAAATATATAGTAGACTTTACAACAGAAAAACTTAATAGACCACCATAACAATATAATCAGTGTTAACATCATTAATGTTGTTACAAACCAATACCATGTGACCACTGATACAATGCTCTGAACCAGGGCATAGTGCACTTAAACTCACTTGGAGACAAGATGGGTAAAATAGCTGACCTGCAGTCTTTAAAAGTATCAAGTTCAAGAAAGAGTTTGAAATAAAGATAGATGATAAATACATAGATACATATATGACAGACAGAGAAACAGATGAGAGAGAGGATAGGTGATAAAATAAATCTTTTCAGGCAGAGTGTAGACTATTGTTGAATCTGGTTAAAAGGTTAATAGCAGTTTTCTGTACCATTTTACAACTTTTCTACAAATTTTATATTTTACCAGAATAAAAAACTCCAGAAAGTAATTCAATGCTTTTCTTTACTTTTATATTTCATCCAAATATTTGTCCTATTATAGAAAAATAACTTCTTAACTATCAGGTTTTTCTCACTCATCCAAGGATGATCTCAGGGTAAATAGCAACTTGAAAATTCCTAACATAATGAAAGAAGAAAATCTCCATGAAACAATCTTTTCTTTAAACAGTTTTAATTTTTTTCTCAGAATTTTCAGACAATTTCCATTTATGTGATTATAGAAAACAATAATTGCAATCTCAATAATCTTACATATAGAATAAAAGATATGATGAATGATATCAAATTTATTTATGATTTCAAGATGTTTATATAGTGTGAAAAATATTGTTTCAATTATATATTCTTATAGAAAAACTTTTCCTTCTTATTTGTTTACTTGCACTCACAGCTTATTTCTAAACTGAAACCTAAATAGAGATACCAAAAACAGAGACAAGAAATGCATGCACATCAGCTTACAAACAAAAGTTAAAATCAGAGTCCACATGATTTGAGTCTGTGAAATAAATGGAGAGAACAGTGATACAATGCCTCCCAAAGCATATATAAATATAACTGATTTGAAAGAGAAATTTTTAGGAAAAGGAAGATATAAAGTCATTGAAAGAACAAAGAAGTAAGGAAGGGTGTAAAAACGGAGGATGATGGAGAGGAACCAGATTACAGTTCTTAAAGTTGAAAATGTACAAATGCGTATCACAGAACTAAGAAACATGAACACAGGGCCTGAGGTGGTTTCTAAAATATTTATTTTTCATTAGGACAACTGAGACCATATTTAAATTCTAATCATATTTTTTTCTAATCATAAATTTTAATGTCTACATATATTTTTATTCTCCAACTTAGTGAAGAATTCTATTTACTGAAACCATTAAATGACTTTATCATTTAAGATATTGTGCCTAGAGAATCTTGTATTTCTTTTTAGTTTAAAAATGAAGTACATTTCATAAATAGTTATAAATCTTAAGTGATTCTGTTATGGGTTTTCAGTCCTTCATATGAAAGAATAATACTACCTTTTTTATACAGTTACCCTGATAAGGCCTAATAACCAACATTTAAATATCCCTCCTCCTCTCTGTGATTGCTTTGCCTCATTCCTCATTCCATTGCCATATCACTTCTGCTTCCTCTTTCCACAGCCAATTTGTTTTCTCATGCTTTCTAATATGCTATGGCAAAAGAAAAAGAAAGAAAGAAATCACAGAAGAGCCACCTGTGGTTACCTTTTTGGGGTCTTTTAATTGTTCACATTTTTATAAGTACAACTCTTGAAAAGACATTAGCAGTAGATAAATGGTGGAGTTTCAGCAGGAACATTGGAGAGAATGTAGCCTCACATTTGTAAGACTAATTCAGGCCTTAAAACTCTTATCACTAACTAATTGCTAATGACTAATCATTAACTAGACTACTTTCTACAGCTCAGAAACCATGCAGGATTATAAGCCAGTACATTGCTTTAAAAAAATTTTGTAATCAAATAGAAGATTAAAGAATTATTAAACTATAGAAGGAAAGTAACTATAAAGGTGTAACTAGAACTCTAAATGATAACTCGTACCAAGAGTATCCAAGAAAGGACAAGCCTGGAAAGAGGTACTTCCTGCTCAAGGCTACAGCTCAGCACCAGAGAAGGTGTGGTTGAGCCCACTGGATGGTGAAGAAGTTCACCATGGCTGAATCAAAAAATAGCAATGGTTAAATAGTAAATTATGAAGATGATTTCATTTAGAGGTCACTGCCATTTTAGGGATAATAGGAAAATTTCAAGATTTTAAAGCATTTTCTTAGAATAGGAGATAATATATCATGAGATGTATAAACCCAAATGTTCTTATTCCTTCTTCTGATGCAGATATAATTTTCTTCCTCCTTATACAGTTGCATGAGTAACTTAGTATTGATACATTTATTAAAACAAAGCAGCAGCTCTGATATACATTTATCTTTTGCATGACACATCTTTCAGCATTCTTATAGACATTAGAAAGAGATAAAAGAGACCCCGCATAAAAGATAGAATTAGAAAAAAGGTAGACTTTAGGTTAAATTTCTTCTTACCAGGGAAGTAAATAAAGACCTTAGCAAAGGTTGCTTTCATGGACTGTTGAATGAAATATCTCTTCTCTATTTTTGAAATAAGACATTATGGAGGAAATACTGGTGGACATGAGCTTCTCTTCTCCATCACTATATCACTGGTCAGCTTTCATCCTTGATACTCTTATCTAGTGCTTAAGTAGTATTCAAATAACTCCTTTCATGTCGATCCCTTCTGTGTCTGTCCACGTGCTTTGTATTTGTCTGCTCAATCTATGCCTCTTTATGTGTGGACCAATCTGATCTCTGGTTTTCACCTCTTTGAAATCACCAACATAAATGGCTACCTACACCATATATTTTAATCTACTACATCAGTATAGGAAAGCAGAGTCTGAAAATTACTATGATTGTCCTTGCTACACAATTTGGTAGAGTCTTGAGTCTACCAAAAGATCTGGTTTTAACTGGAAGGAGGAACTCATTAGAGCACATAGTGTGTCCAGGGATAGACCTCTTTTCCTAGAGCAAGTAGTGCCTTTATGGAAACAAAAGAATACTGTGCTATGTTTTCCTTGACTGAGGCCACTGGGAGAGTAAATCCCAATGTGGCAATTAATGCCCTTCAAGGAGTTGTCCTAGTTAGAACAGTTTCTTTCTCTCAAAGCAGGGTGGAAAGGGCCAAATGAAACTGTGCAGCTAGCTGACTGGTTTCATGATACTGCCCTGGTGCATCCCCACTTTGAGCTGAGCAAACACTTGCAGTTCTACACTGGAGGGAGAGCAGTGCAGACCATGAAAAAAATCTCACTGTGAGATGTTAAGGCAGCTCCAACTCTGAGCAGGGAGTTGTTGTTCAGTCACTCAGTCATGTCTGACTCTTTGTGACCCCATGGACAGAGGCATGCCAGGCCTCCCTGTCCTTCACCATCTCTTGGAGCTTGCTTAAACTCAAATCCATTGAGTCCATGATGCTGCCCAACCATCTCATCCTCTGTTGTCCCCGTTGCCTCCTGCCCTCAATCATTCCCAACATCAGGGGCTTTTCTAATGAATCCACTCTTCGCATCAGGTGGCCAAAGTATTGGAGCTTTAGTTTCAGTATCTGTCCTTTCAGTGAATATTGAGGATTGATTTCCCCTTTTCTTTTCTTTAGGATTGCATGGTTCAATCCTGTTGCTGTCCAAGGGATTCTCAAGAGTTTTCTCCAGCACTGTAGTTTGAAATCATCAATTCTTTGGTGCTCAGCCTTTTTATGGTCCAACTCTCATATCCGTACATGACTACTGGAAAGACCATAGCTTTGACCACATGGACCTTTGTCAAAAAATTGATGTCTCTGCTTTTAATATACTGTCTACGTTTGTCATACCTTTCTTCCAAGAAGAGAGTGTCTTTTAATTTCATAGCTGCAGGGAGAAGGCAGCCATTATTGCCACTTACACAGGCAGCACATCACAAAGAGACCAGGTCTCTGAGGGCAGCCTGACCACCACACCCATTACACTGACTATTGCCAAATAAACACCTCGGCTCCTTGCTCCAGCACTGCTCCCATCTGGGGCTGAGGGGGCCAGTGCTGGGAGAGAGAAGAACACATACTATAAGGGAATGGAGCCAACTTAACCCAACTCTCAGGGCTTCTGCTCCAGCAACTTGGGACTCACTCATGTCCTAAATAGGACTGTGATGGCCACTGAGCAGAGGGGAAGCCCTGGCTCACACCTGGCTCTGGCCCCTCATCTCTAACCCCACCTCCTAACAAGATGATAGCTGACAGCACACCCTGAGGAAAGACATGACTTGTGTTCAAGTCAAATCCAGCTCTGCTATCAAAGTCACTGGACCCATGCAGACGGTATAAGGTATAACGATGCTCCCATATAAAGATACTTCCTCATGCCCACCATAGGTAAATTTTCCATTGAGTTTCCTAGAGACACACGAAGTTCAGTAAAATGAAAAGACAGAGTAACTTGTGCCAACTGAAATGGCAAGAGAAAATTTCTGAAAAAGCAACTAATGAGACAAAAATAAACAATTTACTAGACAAAAAATTAGAAGCATTAGTAGTGTGACGAATAACTGAATTAGGGAAAAGAATAGATGCACACAGTGAGGATCTGAACAAGGAACTAGAAATTATAAGAAAGAACCAGTCAGAACTGTAGCATACAATAACAAAACTGAAAAACACAATAGAAGGAATGAAGAGCAGACTAGGTGATAAAGAAGAATGCATAAATTATCTGAAAGACAGATTAATGGAAATCACCAAGTGAGACTAACATTTAAAAAAATTTTTTAATCAATTTATTTTTTATTGAAGAATAATTGCTTTACAGAGTTTTGCTGTTTTCTGTCAAACCTCAACATGAAGCAGCCATAGGTATACATATATCTCCCCTCCCTTTTAAAACTCCCTCCCATCTCTCTCCACATCCCACCTGTCTAGGTTGATACAGAGCCTCTGTTTGAGTTTCTTGAGCCATACAGCAAATTCTTATTGGCTATCTATTTTACATATGGTAATGTAAGTTTCCATGTTACTCTTTCCATACAACGAATTTTTAAAAATGAGCTTCCCAGAGTTGCTTGCTGCACAATTGAGTCTGTGCCCCTGCCGCAGCCCATGAAGGCTGCCACCTTCTATGAGGACTACTGCTGCCCTGCCCTGAATCCGCAGCCTGTATCATTCATCTAAGGACTGATGAAGCTAAAGCTCCAATACGTTTTTCACCTGATGCAAACAGTCGACTCATTGGAAAAGACCCTGATGCTAGGAATGATTGAGGGCAGGAGGAGAAGGGGATGACAGAGGATGAGATGGTTGGATGACATCACTAACTCAATGGACATGAGTCTGAGCAAACTCCAGGAGGTTGGTGAAGGACAAGGGAGCCTGGCGTACTGCAGTTCATGTGGTCACAAAGAGTCAGACGTGACTTAGCAACTAAACAACAGCAACAACATCCTAAAATACAGCTGCACTTCAAACACTCCAATGCTCATTGAAATAACTGTTGCATTCAATAAAACTGGGTCACCTGGTGCCATTGCTTGGGAGGTAGAACCTGGGGACCAAATTTGTCATATACAGTAGCCAATACATTGGCTTGGTGGATAAGTCTGATGAAGTTTCCATAGGTGTATTGAAAACCAGTTTTACCAAGCCACAAGCCTGGCAGAACTGTAGCCTCTATGTTGGGGTTATAATCAACCTATTCAGACACTTAGCAAAGGATTCTTACTGTTCAGCATTCCAAATATGCTTATCATTTGTACAAATTGACCTTTCGTGAATCATGCAGTATTGAGTTACATCTTTAAATTTGTTTCCATGCCATACTCTTATCAATGTTTCTTATAAGAAATATAGAAAGACTAGGGGCCAAGATACTCAGCACAATACTTGCATATTAATATTTTTAGTATCATATAGAACTAAAATCTCAGAAACTATGAACACTCTGGACCATATGAGGTTTATTCCTTCCATCATTTCAAACATGGAAAGTAGGGCCTGTAAGGATATTTGCTCACAGTATATTTACATCACCCACATTCACACCATTATATATCAGATTTGCTCCTTTTTCTTTTACAGTGATTATTTAAAGTCTTTCTATAAAACTCATTTTGTACTGTTATAGAAAACCTCCATTCTGAAAATCTACATTGTACAGAAGCTTGTCTTTAATGTTTCCAAACAAAAAAAGCCTTACAGTTCATTTTAATGTTTGCACTTTTAGATGCAACTTTCAAGGAAGGCATGAAAAGGAATGGAAAGGGTTATTAGGTATTTTTAGTAAAATATTGCCCCTGTCTCTTTAGAATATGTAGACTATGCACTTTGAGTAAATTTAATAAAATTTATTTATTTTTAAAAAACAAAAAATTTGTTTTGCCATACATTGACACGAATCAGCCATAGGTGAACACAACCCCAATGCGAAGCCCCCTCCCACCTCCCACCCCACATCCTCACCTGAATCATCCTATGCACAGCCCCATGCACCTGCATCCTACACCAAACATAGATTAGCGCCGTTCTTACAGGAAAATACACATGCTTCACTGCCATTCTCCCAAACCATCCCACCCTTCCCTCTCCCTCAGAGTCCAAAAGTCCACTCTATACCCGTGTCTCTGTTGTCTCACTATAGGGTCATCATTACGTCTTCTAAATTCCAATATATGTGTCAGTATACTGTATGGTGTTTTTCTTCGGCTTACCACTCTGTATAATCGGTTCCAATTTCATCCATCTCATTAGAACTGAGTCAAATTTATTCTTTTAAGGGTGGGTAGATTCCAGGTGTATGAACCACAGCTCTTATCCATTCATCTGCTGATGGACACTAGGTTGCCCATGTCCTGGCTATTATAAACAGCGCTGCAAGAACATTGGGGTACATGTGTCTCTTTCTTCTGGCAGTGTGTATGCCCAGCAGTGGGATTGCTGGGTCATAAGGCAGTTCTAGTTGCAATTTATACTTTGTTATTGTAGTAAAAACAATTCTTAATCATAAAATTTATGAAATTCTTTCTTGCGATTTCTTCACACTTAATTGAACACAAACTTATTATTTTTGTTTGAAGTGTGGATTCCCAACCTCTCTTGCAAAAAAAAATAAAATAAAGAAGTGGGTTTCTGCTAATGAATTGAGCAGAACAATATTTTATATGCATTTTGAGCTGTGTGACCTAGTATTTTGATACTTGACAACTTGTTTTATTATGTGATTGATAAAATAGTGAAATATATTAATGTTAGCTTAATCATATATTTCCATGACCTAAGAACACGTGAGTATATTTCTGTGGGATAAATAATTTGTCAGTGTTCATCATCTTTTAAAAATCCAGTAAAAGAGCTTATAGTTGCTGCTGTTTAATCACTAAGTCATGTCTGACTCTTTTGCAATCCTGTGGACTACAGTCCACCAGACTCCTTCTATCCATGGGATTCTCCAGGCAAGAATCCTGGAGTGGGTTGCCGTTCCCTTTTCCAGGGAACCATCCTGACCCAGGGATTGAACCCACATATCCTGCATTGACAGGCAAGTTCTTTATCATTGAACCACCAGGGAAGCTTAAACATGAAATAAATAATGAAGCACTTTTTTTTTTTTAAATGAAAACAATTTAAGGAATTTCTGGGACAACATCAAGGGTACCAACACTCACCTTATAGGGATCCCAGAAAGAGAAAAAAGAGAGAAGAGTGTGGAAAATGTAAACGTGGAGCTGCATCTTGAACCAAGTAAGGGCTGGAGCAATCCCGAGGCTCAGGCTGGAACATGAGCCTAGGGGCAGTCTTGGGACACTGGCCAGCCCCTCATGCAGTTTTCAGTTCTCCTTCTTCTCACTGTTTCAGGAGCAAGTAAGTGTGCATATGTTCCTAAAGAGTAGAGTCCAAGTTTCCCACAGCCCTTCTGTTAGTCTGACTAGCTCTCCAACCAGCCTATGGGGTTCATCTTCCCTGTGCAGGACCCCAGGGCTGGTATGCCCAGTATCTGGCTGAACCACTCACTCCCTGGGGAGGATCTCCGCCCATGTAATCTCTCTTTTCCTCCGAGTCCCCTATCAGGGCCCAGGTCCTGACCTGACACTTTTCTTCCTACTGGATTTCATGTGGATATTTCTTAAAGCCTTGGTTATACAGGAGTCTTTCTCCCAGTCTCCAGTTCGTTTCCTATAAGAATTGTTCCACATGTAGATGCATTTTTGTTGTGTTCATTAGCGAAGGGAGTTCCCCATCCTGCTCCTCCACCATCTGTTCTCTTTTAGTGCATAATTCATCTAATGGGGCTTTGGTGAGGGGTGTTTTCTATTTAAACAACTTTCTCTTCCCTAGTCTTTCTCCTTTGCCTTTACATCATGTCAATGATATATTCAATATTAGGTGGGTGAGTGAGTGAGTGAAGTCGCTCAGTCGTGTCCGACTATTTGCAACCCATGGACTAGTAGCCTATCAGGCTCCTCCTTCCATGGGATTCTCCAGGCAAGAGTACTGGAGTGGGTTGCCATTTCCTTCTCCAGGGGATCTTCCCGACCCAGAGATCGAACCCAGGTCTCCTGCATTCCAGGCAGACTCTTTAACCTCTGAGCCACTGGGGAAGGTAGTCAGTACTTTATCTACTTTTTAATATCACTAAACAATAAACTGGAGAAGGCAATGGCACCCCACTCCAGTACTCTTGCCTGGAGAATCCCATGGACGGAGGAGCCTGGTAGGCTGCAGTCCATGGGGTTGCTACTAGTTGGACACGACTGAGCGACTTCACTTTAACTTTTCTCTTTCATGCATTGGGGAAGGACATGGCAACCCACTCCAGTGTTCTTGCCTGGAGAATCCCAGGGACGGGGGAGCCTGGTGGGCTGCCATCTCTGGGGTCGCACAGAGTCGGACACGACTGAAGCAACTTAGCAGCCCCAAACAATAAATACTGTGTCACACATTTTTTTCATCCCCCTATATATATCTCTGATTCTCGGTTCTTTTTATTACTTTTGATAGAAACAAATAGGTACTTTGTCAAACTCAGTTGTAATTAGAAGATTATTATGATTTATTAGAGTCTTATGGTAATCAGAATAATTGCTTCAATATAAGATGATATGAAAGTTACTTATGTCATTTTCATAATATTTTGATGACTATTTGGTTTAATTCAAACAAAAATTATGAATATTTTTTGAGTATTTCATCTTAATAGTATAGAGTGGTCACATAAATATTTGATTCCGGTAGAACATTTCTCTTGAGTTAATATCCCATTGTGTACAGAGTCTATGATAGCAGTTACCTAAATGATAGGTTATATTATTTTACTGGCAATGATAGGTCGTTATATTTTACTGTTGGTTCACTCTACTTTTGTTTTACAGCAATTTTTTCCCCCCCACAGTGCAGCATGTGGGAACTTAAGTTGTCTGCCCAGGGAAGGAACCAGTGCCTCAAGCACTGGAATGCAAGTCTTAACCACTGCACTGCCATGGAAGTCCCTGTATTACCTTCTAGATTTATCATTTTGCTTTCTAAATATTCATTTTTACCGTAAATGCAGACTGACTTGAGAGAGAGAATTCCTGAGAGATAGAATCAAACTGCTTCCTGACATACTCCAGTGAGAAGAATATGTCTCCTGGGGAAGGGAGGCAGGATAAGGATTCAGAACAAGAAGAAATGAAGTAACACTATTCATATACCATTTTTTCAAGGCAAGAATATTTCAGATACATCATCATGTAAACAGCACAGCCAAGCATGCTTCTGTGTGTGTGTGTGTGTGTGTGTGTGTGTGTGTGTGTGTGTGTGTGTGTGTGTGTAGCTGATGGCATTGCTAGTAAGAATATAATGCTATCAGAGAAGACACACAATCTTGTCTGGAGTTCAGACATGGTCCTAACTACAAAAAAGCTTCTCAGTGCATGGTCTTAGAAGATTGGGGAGATTTACATTCTCTAAATTTGGGAAGGTTATATTGAGAATCTTCAGACAAAATTCAGGAGTGGATCATCAGAAGAAAATACCATCTACTTTTTTCCTCAAATATTAGGATCAAAGGTATGTGGTATAACTGATGCCTTTAAAAAAAAAAGCCTACATTAAATGGTATATTAAAATGTTAAAATGGATAGACAACACCAAAATCATTATTCAGTTCTGGACATTATTTTAATCAGTTCTTTTTCTTTCTCTGAGTAGTATAATAATTTACTCATTTTGCCAGGATCTCTGTCTTAAAATTGCTATAAAGTGTTCCAAAATAATTACTTCTCAGGAAATAGATATATCTCTTATTTTGGGGTAATAGAAATGCCTAGATTATCCTGTACATGTTACTCCAATCAAATTATACTTTCTGCTGGGTTATGTTGAAGCATCACCCAGCTAAATATTAGGTGCTAGGTGTTCGATAAAATGGTTATGGGTGAATCATCTCTACAAAATTTAATGATCGATTTACATAAATTGTATCTACTATTCAAGCATTTTAGAAATGACAATTTCAGAATAACATGGTAATATTTATTTAGTTTCCCTTGTATGCCAGGCACTGTACTGTTTAAGGTGAAATTTTAATAATGTCTCAGACGTTTCCCTTCAGCTGTTAGGAAACAAAGAAATATTTCATTATGAGAACAGAGATTAATAAGGGACTGAGTCAGTGAAAGACCATTTCTAATTATGTGGCTCTGACCCCAAATTAAACACTTATGCTGGATTATTTCCAACACAGAACTATATAGAATGCACCTGTCTTGGATCTTGAGGCTGGGGAAGGTGGCACATAAAGTCAAGCCACTGAGGTACTAAAATTATCTTGTCTCCTTCCTCTGTTTATTTCATATACCCAACTGTCACCAAAACTCCATCTCAAGATTCAAACTGTCAGAACTTTGTCAATGTCCAATGGTCACTTAATCTTTTTTACATTGAGCAGGAATAGACAAATTCAGTTTGCCATTGAGCATTAAACTTGTATATCTTTAGATTAATATCACAGTGCACATTTGCTTGATGATTGACACTGAATATAGGTGATTTTAATAGCTTGGCAATAATAGGGAATATTGTAGGCAACATTCTATGAGATCATTAACATAAGGTTTTTAAAAAGTAGGGATGGTACAGGGAGGAAAGAGGGAGGGGGGTTCAGGATGGGGAACACATGTACACCTGTGGCGGATTCATGTTGATGTATGGCAAAACCAATACAATATTGTAAAGTAATTAGCCTCCAATTAAAATAAATAAATTTTTTAAAAATAAAAAGTTTTTAAAAAATAAAAAGTAGGTTCTGAGACTGATAAAGTACATTTTAGTTCTTGATTTTTCAGTCATGGTTTGCTTCTATTTTTCCATTTTAACTCAAAACAATTCCTCAGGAAATATAGGAAGGGCTTCATCATCCTTCCTTTACACAGAAATGATGGATCAGAAACTTTGTCAAGAAAATATATCAGGTGAGAAACAGAAGAATGTGCCAAATTGTTTTACTGCCCGTGATGCTCCTTTCTGCAGACTCCTGACATCCTGCTCTTGAACAACTCACTCTCTTTCTATAGACAATGATTAAAATTAAACTTTCTTGGTATATACATAAGACTGACCTCTACTACATGGAACTCAGGGTCCCTGGACAATGGTCAATAGATTAAATCCTGAAAACAATAGAAAGGATAATGAAAAAAATCAGATTTTACATGATGTAGAATTATTCCTGGTGACAGGAATGGAGAAGAGAATTTGACTGTTTTTTGTATTCTCCCTTCCAAGTGGGTATATACATTTATTTCTATAAGATTTAATTTTTATTTCTAGACAAAGTATAATTCTTTGTCAGTTTAAATACTTAGAAGCACTCACAAATCTTCACTCTCTTGGATATGTAATTTTTTTCATCTTTGAATTTTGTAAGGTTTTAAAAGTATTTACTACAGGATGACTTTTTAATTCATCCTGTGGGTCTAAGAATATTAAATGACTAACAGCATGCATTAGCCCTCACCATGTGCCGTCTACCAGTAGGTTTCTCCCATGCCTCATATCCCCTCTCACCCACAGCACAGGCATTTGCATTTACTGTCTACAGTCTAAACGGGACAAGGATATTTATGAAATGAAATCTTTACAATGTCACTACTTAAGAGTCAGGCATTCTCCTTTTCTGGTTGGGATTTCCACCTTGGTTCCTCCATCATTGTCACTGAGGAAATTGAAGCTCCTTTCAGATACAGGAAGATAAAATTAGTTTGAAAATTTTGTGGGTATTTAAGTGACAAGAAGAATGAAAATATCTCCACATCTAGAGTTTTTGAGTAATTGCATAGGTTATTATTGTGAACTGATGATATTTAAGAAAATATTTTGGGGTTTTAAAAAGATAAGTAAACTATTGTCTGTTTCCTTTGCCAAAACCTTTATTGAAATGTGTTCCTACATAAGGAATACAGATACTAAATTATATTAATTAATTTAATTTGACAGAATACAAGGTGAATGTTTATAAATGCTATAAATGTAAATGCATTATAATAGAATGTTTGATGTGTGAAAATTTTTTCAACAATTATATCTATAAAGGGTCCCTGTAACTGTGCAGACTTGTTAGTCCATATTTTTTTTTTTTAGAATCATACCTTTTTTTTTTTACTTTTATTTTTTTATTTTTAAATACTTTATTCTGTATTACAATACTGTATTTGTTCTGCCATACATTGACATGAATCAGCCACAGGTGTCCACGATCTCCCAATGCCGAAGCCCCCTCCCACCTCCCACCCCATAACATCTCCCTGAATTTGTTAGTCCATATTTAACAGAATTTTGAGAGTCCACTTGTTTCTATCTTGTTTTACATTGTTTAATCCCAGGATCTACAACAGTAATTGAAAAATACTTGAAAATACTCTGTGTTCAATAAATACTTGTTGACTGAATGAGTGAAGAAAGCAAGTCAGTGGCAAAAGATTAGGAAATAAATAGGTATGAGAAGAACTTTATTTGATAAAATGAAAGGATAAAACAGAATTGTGCTGAAATTTCTTTTCCATTTTATGCCTGCTCACTAGATATATCTTTGACAAATCAACTGAGATAGTGAACATAAAGTAGGATTCAGTTTCAGGATGAGTCTAACTTCCAAACTTTGTAAATTTTAAAATATATGTAAGAAATTTATCTGTTTGACTCACTAGAGCTTGGTCAGTTCAGTTCAGTTCAGTTCAGACACTCAGTTGTGTCTGACTCTTTGCAACTCCATGGACTGCAGCACACCAGGCCTCTCTGTCCATCACCAAGTCACGGAGTTTACTCAAACTCATGTCCATTGAGTCAGGGATGCCATCTAACCATCTCATCCTCTGTCGTCACCTTCTCCTCCTGCCCTCAATCTTTCCCAGCATCAGGGTCTTTTCAAATCAGTCAGCACTTCACATCAAGTGGCCAAAGTATTGGAGTTTCAGCTTCAACATCAGTCCTTCCAATGAACATTCAGGACTTATTTCCTTTAGGATGGACTGGTTGGATCTCCTTGCAGTCCAATAGACTCTCAAGAGTCTTCTCCAACACCATAGTTCAAAAGCATTAATTCTTCAGTGCTCAGCTTTCTTTATAGTCCAACTCTCACATCCATACATGACTACTGGAAAAACCATAGCCTTAACTAGATGGACCTTTGTTGGCAATGTATCTGCTTTTTAATATGCTTTCTAGGTTGATTATAACTTTTCTTCCAAGGAGTTTTTTAAGAGCTTGTTAAGAGCAATATAAGGATTTAAATTTCTATCTGAAAGAATCTTTCTGATGACTTCACCTTTCTTTTATTCAGGTCATGAGCATCAATTGTTCTTTGTGGCAGGACAACAGCATGTCTGTGAAATATTTTACATTTGTCAAATTCTCTGAGGTCACCGAACAGTGCTTCCTTTTATTTACCCTCATCCTACTCATGTTCTTAGTATCACTGACAGGCAATGCTCTCATAGCTCTTGCCATCTGGACCAATCCAGCCCTCCATAATCCCATGTACTTCTTCCTGGCCAACTTGTCTCTCTTGGAGATTGGATACACTTGCTCTACCATACCCAAGATGTTGCAGAACTTTGTGAGCAAGGCCCGAGGAATCTCTCGGGAGGGTTGTGCTACACAGATGTTTTTCTTTACATTATTTGGTATCAGTGAGTGCTGTCTTTTGGCAGCCATGGCTTTTGATCGCTATATGGCCATATGCTCCCCACTTCACTATGCAACACGAATGAGTCGTGGAGTGTGTATCTATTTAGCAACGGTTTCTTGGGGAGTGGGTTGCATAGTAGGCTTGGGCCAAACCAACTATATTTTCTCTTTAGACTTCTGTGGCCCCTGTGAAATAGACCACTTCTTCTGTGACCTCCCTGCCTATTCTGGCACTAGCCTGTGGGGATACATCCCATAATGAAGCTGCAGTCTTTATTGCAGCCATTCTTTGCATTTCCAGTCCATTTTTATTAATCATTGCTTCTTATGGCAGAATTCTAGCTGCTGTGTTAGTCATGCCCTCCCCTGAAGGCCGTCGAAAAGCTCTTTCCACCTGTTCTTCCCATCTACTGGTAGTAACACTCTTCTATGGCTCAGGATCTGTCACCTACTTGAGGCCCAAGGCTAGTCACTCACCAGGGGTGGATAAACTCCTGGCCCTCTTCTATACTGTGGTGACATCCATGCTCAACCCTATCATCTACAGCTTACGCAACAAGGAAGTCAAGACAGCTCTTCAGAGAACTCTGGGCAAGAAAAGCAACCTCATTTAGAGGAGTCTATTCTACAGATTTCATGGGTAAGATACTAGGGGAACAACTAAATTCCTCTTTGAAAAGATGTACACTCAACCTAAGAGGAAAGAAGGAAAGGGCGGAAGAAAGCAGGGAGAGAGGGAGGAAGGAGAAAAAGAGGGAGGAAAGAAGGAAGAAAGGAAGGAAGGAAACACTGTTCTTGTCAGTGTGTTTTATAAGAAGCTTCTTTAATAACAGTGACTGTAACAGTGATCGTAATTTTGAAGACAGCTCTCTTCTTATAGCTAAAGTTCTGACTGCCAAGTTCTGGAAGGAAGTTGACTAGCAAAGAATTTTAAAGGTGAAGTCAACACTAGACTGGTTTTCCAGAATGTTTCATTTTAGCCTAAAGTACAGGCTTGGAGTATAGATTGCCAGATTTATACTTGGAAGCCTCAGAAATTCTCACTCTATACTCTTAAGCATTTTCTATCCCCTGAGAGGTCTGTATGGCATCTGCACTGGTCACTGGGGGTAGCCCCCACATGTTTGTCTCATATGACTCTCGGTTCCACAATAACTATGATGTGGATTATTTCCTTCCATAAAAAAAATTTTTAAATTCTTCATTTTCAGTTATTGGTACATAAAATAAAATTAAATGATTCTTTTTTGAGTTGTGAGTATATAAAAATGTATAAACATAAAAAAGCAAACTTAAAATTCAGAGGTGTTTGTTGCAGAAAATATGAGAAATTTTTGCCAAGAATCCTCATGATAAAAAATTTAAAAAAAATACTTAAATTTAAGGATAGAAGAAGAAAGTTGAACAGAAAATAATTAATATGTGATATTAATATATGTTATCAATATATACTTGATTGTGGCAATCATTTCACAATGCACACATACATAAAGTCATCACATTATACCCCTTAAGTTGTAACTCTTGACAATTTTGTCAATTTTATCTCGATAAAGATGCAGAAGAAAAAAATGTTACGATAATGTCACAATCAGGGGATGATAGTGATGCTCACTAATGACCAAGATGTGTTTTGCCACATATGCTGTTTTTCCCAAAACCTAATAAATTATTTTAGGACCAGAACAGCATATTGTGGCTTCTATTTGTATTTTTATTTCTGTGTAGTCAATGAAGAATGGAAATAAACTGAGCACAAAAAAATAAATACTTAAAAATTATCCTACAACAATGGGCAGGAATTATCTGTAGGCATTAAGATTATTATTTATAAGTGCATTATTTATAACCTAAAAAATGAATGATATTGAAAATCTAAGTAAGTTAGAAACAATTTATGTAGCATGATCATTTTTGTTTCATTTACAAATTTTGAAAAGTTTTACAAGTTTGAAATGATCAAAAGCTGGTCAATTACATGTAAAAAACAAAATTACATTTCCTCTAATCATATACAAAGATAAACTCAAGAAATAGATTAAAGACCTAAAAGTAATAACAAGACTAGAAACCATACAATTCCTGGGAGTGAACATAGAACACTCTTTGAGATAAGTCACAGTAGTCTTTTTGGATCTGTATGCTAGTGCAAAAGATATAAAAGCAAAACCAAACAAATTGGACTTAATTAAGGTTAAAGGCCTTTGATGGCCAAGAAAACAATCTATAGATAACAAAAGGACAACCTACTGAATGTGAGAAAATATGTGCAAATGATATGCTTGATAAAGGGTTAATAGCAAAAATATATAAATAGCTCATTCAATTCAGTATTCAGAAAACCAAACGACTCCATCAAAAAATGGGCAGAAGGCATGAACAGACATTTTTCCAAAGAAGACATATAGATGACCAACAGGCACATTAAAAAATGATCAACATCACTAATTATTAGAGAACTGCAAATAAAAACCAGAAAGAGATATCACCCTCACACCTATCAGAATGGCTATCAAAAAAAAGAAATCTTTGAGCAATAAATTTTTGGCTAGTATGTGGAGAAAAGGAAAGGAAATTCTTCTTGATAGGAATGTAAGCTGGTGCAGCCAGTATGGAAAACATAATGGAGGTTTCTCAAAAAAAAAAAAAGAAATACAACTACCAATCCTGAATATGTATCTGAAGAGAACAAAAACACTAATTTGAAAAGGTACATAGAATCCAATGTTCATAGCAGCATTATTTATAATAGCCAGCATACGGGAGCAATCTTAGTGGATAAAGGAGATGAAGGAGATGTCACATATGTACTGAAATACAAATAGTCCATGTCACCACTTCACACAGGAAAAGTTGTCAACATGATTATTAGAGAAATGCAAATTAAAACCAAAAATATCACCTCACACTTGTCACAGTGGCTTTTATCAAAAGGACAAGAAATAACGTGTTGGCAAAAATACGGAGAAAGGGAACATATGCCTGATTCATGGAACTGAAAATTGGTGCAGACATTATGGAAAATAACATGGAGTTTCCTCCAAAAAATTAAAAATAGAACTGTCATGTGATGCACCAATTCATATTCTTGGTATTTATCTGGAGACACCAAAAATAGTAATTCAAAATGATACGTGTGTACATATTTGCTTATTTGCACCATTATTTATAAGACCCAAGACATGGAAACAGACCAAGTGTCCACTGAGGGATGAATGGATAAAGAAGATGTGTTATTATAAACACAATGCCATCCTACTCAGCTATAAGAAAAGAATGAAATTTTGTCATTTGCAACAACATGGATGGACCGTGAGGGTATTATGCTAAGGAAATAAGTCACACAAAGACACATATCATATAATTTCAACTATATGAGAAATAACTTTTTAAAGCAAATGAACAAACAAAACAAAATTTATAGAGAAAAGATTGATGTTTGCCAGAGGGAGGAGGATTAAGTGAGGGAGAGGGGGTGAAGGGAATCAAGCAATATAATATCCAGATATAAAATGAATTAGTCATGGGGGTGTAATCTACAGCATGGTCAATATAGTCAATAATGTTACACTGAAAATTTTAAAATTGTTAAGGAAATAAATCTTTAAAGATCTCATCACAAAGAAAAACTGTAATTTTGCATAATAACCAATGGTAATTAGAGTTACTGTGATCATTTCAAAATGTATACAAGTATCAAATCATTATGTCATATAATGTAAAAGCAAGTTAATGTATGGCAAAACCAAAACAATATTGTAAAGTAAAATGAATAAATTAATTAATTTTTTAAAAGACACACTAAAAAGGAAAATAAATGAATAAAATAAAATTAGTTTCCAGTGTGCTGAAAAATCAAATGAGTCTATTTTTAAACAAATCTAGCAATAGAGGAGATGATACCAACCTCAATTCAGTAGGTAACTAATTATACATAAGGAACGTTCCCATGGGGAACTCTGTCCCATGGAACTTTGTCTGCTAGCTAGTTGGAAATAACCATAAATGGGTTGTTGAAAATAAAGTCCAAGGGGCTCAGGAACATTTAAAAAACTGCACACCACAAAGCACTTTTGATATTATTAGTATCTACTAAGGTCTTTTGGATCTGGGCTTTTTTTTTTTCTGACAGCATTATATCAAATACAAAACTCACATTTCTGAAGATATTTCTTAAGTACTCATCTGCAAACTACAGTTTCTTTGTCCTTTTCTGAAAATTTGAAAAATTCAAGTATGTTCCTTCACACTTCCTTTTTCTTAAATGATGTTTATATAAAATAAGGGTAAGTAAAAATACTTTTACTTTAAAAGCTATCCATTCTTAGAGAAGGTTGGAATGTGTGTACATCATAGTGCCAAATATTCATAGGAAAATTGGAAAGTATTTCATTTCTGGGAACCTTCTTTAAAGATTGGAAATAGTTTGGTACCTATAGAAAGAAACAAGATTTTTCTTTGTAATCAACTCAGTTTCTCAGTTGAACTGACCTTAAAAACATGTAAATTTTAGTAAACACTATATCTGACAGATATTAAATACCTGAATGAAGAATGTAACCTTCATACAATCATATGAACATTTTTAATAATAAAAATCTGATAGATCGACTTATCCACATGTTTCATCCAGATGTTTTGAAGTCAGATAAAAATATTTTCCTTCTTAGCAATTTCTTAATCACTTAGAAAATATATCTTAAAAGATCTCATCACAAAGAAAAATTGTAACTTTGTATAATAACCAATGGTAATTAGATTTACTGTGATCATTTCCAAATGTATAAAAATATTTTTAAATAAAAAATAATATTTTCTCTCACATAACTTTAAAATCACTTCAAATATAAAGAAAATAGTGTGTAAAGAAAAGTATATGTAAAAAGATACACTAGAATGATAATTTAATGAAGAGACAAAGAACTTTAAACCTTCACAGATCAATAGATCCCTATATGGTTAAACCATAAGCCTATGGGCTTTCTTTGTAGCTCAGTTAGTAAAGAATCTTCCTATAATGCAGGAGACCTGGGCTCAATCCCTGGATCAGGAAGATCTCCTGGAGAAGGAAATGGCAACCCACTCCAGTATTCTTGCCAGGAGAATTCCATGGACAGAGGAGCCTGGCAGATACAGTCCATGGGGTCTTAAAAGTCAGACATGACTTAGCAACTAAATTACTATGGTTAAACAGTGATGGAAAATCACTGGAAGTAGATCAAAAATTGGATTAAAATGCCATGGTATGCAAGAGTTAGAAGTAATGAAATATCATGAGATTCATATGGAAAAATTAGAGATACAGGATAGAATTATAGCACTTAAATATACATTTTTGGAAAGTAGAAATATGAGTATATACTCTCATTATCTCTCTACTTCATTGAAGAAATGTATTGATTTTTGATCCTTAAGAAATTTCTAGTTATTAGCACACAGTTAGGATGAATTATTAACAATATCTTAAGATAGGAATACTAAAGTTTCCTTTGTCAAAGGATTTGGGAATCAGTACTAAATGATTTAGCTGGTGTAAAATGCTTCCTGTAGTATTTGGCACACCAGGCTCATATAGAATTAGTTGGAATTATTATTGTTTTATTTTTGTATTACACACATCTGACCTAGGTATAGTGTGGAATCAAAGGGCCATAGTGACATCTTATCCCTAAGAAATTTTGTGTGACATTTCCCAGGATGGCTTTGAGGATTTAATGAAACCGAGAAAATGAAAACTGTGCTTTGCAACCCTACAAATGTAGTCTGTTGCCCCCTAAACCAATGTCTCTGATCCTAAATTGGAAAAAGATTTTTCTCCTGGACCCAAAGGCTGTCTTTGTAGCTACATAAAATTAAGTTAGTCACTGATTACTGTCCAAACTCTTACATAAAAATAAGATAATCCCACTCAATAAAGAAAAATTCCTACAACATAGATAATTAAATTTTAACAAGAAAAATCAATTGCCCTGTTTAAATGAAGTAGTTATGCAAGACAATTTACAGCACAAAAGAGATAGTGCAAACTACTGACTGAATCCAAGTTTACTGAATGAGTCTAAATAGAAAAGGCATACCAGAAAGGTCACACTGAAAGTGAAGAGTGAAGTCGCCCAGTCGTGTCCAACTCTTTGCGACCCCATTGAATGTATCCCACCATGCTCCTCTGTCCATGGGATTTTCCAGACAAGAGTACTGGAGTGGGTTGCCATTTCCTTCTCCAGGAGATCTTCCTGACCCAGGGATCAAACCCAGGTCTCCCGCATTGTAGGCAGACGCTTTAGCATCTGCACCACCGAGTCTGATTGCTGGTACATCAATATACCTCTTAGTATAGCCTTCTTGTGTTATTTATTTACAAATTAATAAATATCTTAATTCTGATTATTTTCTATCTAATACATTCCATATACACACAAGAACAATTATTGGTACTCATTCTCCTGGAGAAGGGAATGGAAATCCACTTCAGTATTCTTGCCTGGAGAATCCCAGGGGTGGAGGAGCCTGGTGGGCGGCAGCACAGGCTCTGTGGGGTTGGACAGGGTCAGACACGACTGAAGCGACAGCAGCAACAGGAGCAGCAATGCCATTCCAGGACATATATCAAGAGAAAAACTTGGTTTGAAAATATACATGCACTCCAATGTTCATTGAAACTCTCTTTACAATAACCAGGACATGGAAGCAACCAAAATATCAAACCAACAGAAACATCCATTGACAGATGAAAGGATAAACAAGATGTAGTATACATATTCCATTTTATATATACATTCATAAGTATATATACAAATATATACATATACACAATGGAACATTGTGGTATATGCATACATATATATATAATGGAATATATGTGTATACTACAAAGGTCCATCTAGTCAGTTCAGTTTAGTTCAGTTCAGTCACTCAGTCATGCCCAACTCTTTGCAACCCCATGAATCGCAGCACGCCAGGCCTCCCTGCCCATCACCAACTCCTGGAGTTCACACAGACTCATGTCCGTTGAGTCAGTGATGCCATCCAGCCATCTCATCCTCTGTCATCTCCTTCTCCTCCTGCCCCCAATCCCTCTCAGCATCAGAGTCTTTTCCAATGAGTCAACTCTTCGCATGAGGTGGCCAAAGTACTGGAGTGAGTGTGAGTGAACTCTGGGAGTTGGTGATGGACAGGGAGGCCTGGGGTGCTGCAGTTCATGGGGTTGCAAAGAGTCAGACAAGACTGAGCAACTGAACTGACTGACTGACAGATAGATAGATGTAGACAGTGGAATATTACTGTCATCAAAAGAATGAAATAATGACATTTGCAATGACATGGATGGATCTGGGGATTATCATACTAAGTGAGGTAAGTCAGACAGACAAGACTAATATATTATATCACTTATATGTGGAATCTAAAGCATTTCCTCTAAAGTCAGGAACAAGACAAAGGTGCCCACTTTCACCATTACTATTCAACAAAGTTTTGGAAGTTTTGGCCACAGCAATCAGAGCAGAAAAAGAAATACAAGGACTCCAAATTGGAAAAGAAGAAGTAAAACTCTCACTGTTTGCAGATGACATGATCCTCTGTGTAGCACACCCTAGAGACTCCACCAGAAAAATACTAGAGCTAATCAATGAATATAGTAAAGTTGCAGGATATAAAATCAACACACAGAAATCCCTTGGGTTCCTGTACACTAATAATGAGAAAATAGAAAGAGAAATTAAGGAAAAAAATTCCATTCACCATTGCAACAAAAGAATAACATACTTAGGAATATATCTATCTAAAGAAACTAAAGACCTATATACAGAAAACTATAAAACACTGGTGAAAGAAGTCAAAGAGGACACTAATAGATGGAGAAATATATCATGTTCATGGATTGGAAGAATCAATATAGTGAAAATAAGTATACTACCCAAAGCAATTTATAGATTCAGTGCAATCCCTATCAAGATACCAAGGGCATTTTTCACAGAAGTAGAACAAATAATTTCACAATTTGCATGGAAATACAAAAAACCTAGAAGAGCCAAAGCAATCTTGGGAAAGAAGAATGGAACTGGAGGAATGAATCAACCTGCCTGACTTCAGGCTCTACTACAAAGCCACACTCATCAAGACAGTATGGTACTGGCACAAAGACAGAAATATAGATCAATGGAACACAGCAGAAAGCCCGGAGATAAATCCGTGCACCTATGGATACCTTATCTTTGACAAAGGAGGCAAGAATATACAATAGATTAAAGACAATCTCTTTAACAAGTGGTGCTGGGAAAATTGATCAACCACTTGTAGAAGAATGAAACTAGAACACTTTCTAACACCATACACAAAAATAAACTCAAAATGGATTAAAGATCTAAATGTAAGACCAGAAACTATAAAACTCCTAGAGGAGAACATAGGCAAAACCCTCTTCGACATACATCACAGCAGGATCCTCTATGATCCACCTCGCAGAATATTGGAAATAAAAGCAAAAATAAACAAATGGGACCTAATTAAAATTAAAAGCTTCTGCACAACAAAGGAAACTATAAGCAAGGAGAAAAGACAGCCTTCAGAATGGGAGAAAATAATAGCAAATGAAGCAACTGACAAACTAATCTCAAAAATATACAAGCAACTCCTGCAGCTCAATTGCAGAAAAATAAACGACCCAATCAAAACATGGGCCAAAGAACTAAATAGACATTTCTCCAAAGACATACGGATGGCTAACAAACACATGAAAAGATGTTCAACATCACTCATCATCAGAGAAATGCAAATCAAAACCACAATGAGGTACCATTTCATACCAGTCAGAATGGCTGCAATCCAAAAGTCTACAAGCAATGAATGCTGGAGAGGGTGTGGAGAAAAGGGAACCCTCTTACACTGCTGGTGGGAATGCAAACCAGTACAGCTACTAAAACTGGAAATAGAACTGCCTTATGACCCAAAAATCCCACTGCTGAGTATACACACTGAGGAAACCAGAAGTGAAAGAGGCACATGTTCCCCAATGTTTATTGCAGCATTGTTTATAATAGCCAGGATATGAAAGCAACCTAGATGTCCATCAGCAGATAAATGGATAAGAAAGCCATGGTACATATACACAATGAATATTACTCAGCCATTAAAAAGAATACATTTGAATCAGTTTTAATGAGGTGGATGAAACTGGAGCTGATTATACAGAGTGAAGTAAGCCAGAAAGAAAAACACCAATACAGTATACTAACACATATATATGGAATTTAGAAAGATGGTAATGACAACCCTGTATGCAAGACAGCAAAAGAGACACAGATGTATAGAACAGTCTTTTGGACTCTGTGGGGAGAGAGAGAAGGTGGGGTGATTTGGTAGAATGGCATTGAAACATGTATAATGTTATATATGAAATGAGTCACCAGTCCAGGTTCGATGCATGATCCTGGATACTTGGGGCTGATGCACTGAGACACCCCAGAGGGATGGTATGGGGAGGGAAGTGGGAGGGGGGGTTCAGGATGAGGAACATGTGTATACCTGTGGCAGATTCATGTTGATGTATGGCAAAACCAATACAATATTGTAAAGTAATTAACCTCCAATTAAAATAAATAAATTTATATTCAAAAATAAATAAATAAAATAATGATACAAACTAACCTATTTACAAAACAGAAAGACTCACAGACTTAGAGAATAAACTTGTGGTCACTAAGGGAGAAGGGCCGGGAGGAGGGATAGAGTTGGGATTGACATGTACACACTGCTTTATTTAAAATATATAAGCAATGAGGGGACTGTGTTCAATACTCTGTAATAACCTAAATGTGAAGAGAATTTGAAAAATAATAGACACATGTAAATGTAAAAAAATTTTTAAGTCCTTCCTCTCCACTCTTTTTGTTTATATTTTAAACACAAAGTTCCTTTAGACTTAGAGCACTTTATGCCTTTTTCTCAAGAATAGATTCCATTAAGTTAGGCCTTTATATTATTTTTTAAACAATATTTAAACAGTATTTCCTAATTTATCAGGAACTTTATGTTTGCTTTAACTGGAGAAAATCTTATGATAAACTTTTTTTCTTATTTGCAAAGAGTGAAATTTTAATAAAAATACACAGACAAATAAAGCTAGTGCATGCGTGCTAAACTGCTTCAGTCGTTTCTGAGTCTTTGCAACCCTATGGACAGTAGCCCACCAGGCTCCTCACTTCTCTGTCCATGGGATTCACCAGGTAAGAACACTGGACTGGGTTACTATGCCCTCCTGGGTTGCCAGGCCCTCCTCCAAGGGATCTTCCCAATCCAAGGACTGAACCCACACCTTACATATCTTGCATTGGCAGTCAAGTTCCTTACCATTAGCACCACTTGGGAAGCCCAAATAAACCTAGAACACCAACTCTTAGGTGAAGCCTTCTGATCCTGGGTGAGTGTCCTGCCTTCTAGCAACACTAATATGGCGGGCCTCAGCTTCTCCAGGACTTGCATAAGTAGAAATCTGTAGCACTAAGCATGTTTGCCACAGCAACAGATCTGCCTCAAGCTTCCAGGACTTTTCTATTACACAACAAATTGCAAAGAACATCAAGAAGGTCCTGCTTGGAAGATAAATCAGCACCTCACAACCAGGAGAAACCATCAGTGGGGTAGCAGTGGGGGAGGATTAACAAACATTACCAAATATCTTCATTTTATTGGTTTCCACCAATGCCAACATAAGGTGGAAATGTACAAGCCTACTCTTGTCCAAAAGACACTGACTACAGTGATTCTGCCCTTCCTAGGCCCTACTTAGTAACTACAAAGTCTGAGAGGATAAAGGCCTTGTCACACATGTACAGTGCAAGGATCACTGTTTAAGAAGCTTGGAGATTACAAACTTCCATGTCCACATTAATAGTCAATGTTCTCTTAAACCGAGCTTATCTTTCTGGGACCCACAGGGCCTAATATTTTAAAAAATCATTTTCCCGTCTTCAGTTACCAATCCGTTTCATTTTTAGTTAGATCAGAACTGTAGTCATGCAGAGTTGAATTCAAATTGTTGTTAACTTATCAGCCTGAACTTCAAATTTAAGAAGTCTTAAAGAATCAAGTTAACTTGGAAAGTCTTCAGTTTCAAGGATTTACAGTCCTGCCATCACTGACTCCCCAAATCCATACCAGTGTTGCCTCATTCTCAAACACAATATAAAAACTCTGTTTCTCAGAAGAAGGAAAAAAATAACCAATAAGTGTTGTCAACAGTAGTACCATGTCTAGATTTGATCTTTGTTGTTGTTGTTCAATTGTTAAGTCGTGTCTGACTCTTTGCAACCCCATGGACTGCAGCACACCAGGCTTCCCTGTCCATCACCATCTCCTGGATCTTGTACAGACTCATGTCCAGTGAGTCATTGATATCATACAACCATTTGTCCTCTGTTGTACCCTTCTACTCCTGCCTTCAATCTTTCTCAGCATCAGGGTCTTCGCCAGTGAGTTGGTTCTTCACATCAAGTGGCCAAAGTATTGGAGCTTCAGCTTCAGCATCAGTCCTTCCATTGAGTATTCAGGGTTGATTTACTTTAGGATTGACTTGTTTGATCTCGCTGGCCAAAAGACTCTCAAGAGTCTTCTCCAACACCACAGTTCAAAAGCATCAGTTCTTACAATTTCGGCCTTCTTTATGGTCCAAATATCACATCCTTACACGACTATTGGAAAAACCTTAGCTTTGACTATATGGACCTTTTTGGCAAAGTAATGTCTCTGCTTTTTCATATGCTGTCTCATTTTGTCATAGCTTTTCTTCCAAGGAGCAAGCGTCTTTTAATTTCATGGTTGCAGCCACCATCTGCAGTGATTTGGAGCCCAAGAAAATTAAGTCTCTCACTGTTTCCTTTTTTTCCCCATCTATTTGCCATGAACTGATGGGACCAGATGTCATGATTTTTGTTTTCTGAATGTTGAGTTTTAAGCCATTTTTTTCACTCTCCTCTTTCACTTTCATCAAGAGACCGTTTACTCTTGATTTGGTCACTGCTGGGCATACACACCGAGGAAACCAGAATTGAAAGAGACACATGTACCCCAATGTTCATTGCAGCGCTGTTTATAATAGCCAGGACATGGAAGCAACCTAGATGTCCATCAGCAGATGAATGGATAAGAAAGCTGTGGTACATATACACTATGGAATACTACTCAGCCCTTAAAAAGAATAAATTTGACTCAGTTCTAATGAGATGGATGAAATTGGAACTGATTATACAGAGTGAAGTAAGCCAGAAAGAAAAACACCAATACAGTATACTGACACATATATATGGAATTTAGAAGACAGTAATGATGACCCTATATGTGAGACAACAAAGAGACACAGAGGTATAGAGTGGACTTTTGGACTCTGAGGGAGAGGGAAAGGGTGGGATGATTTGGGAGAATGGCAATGAAACATGTATATTTTCCTGTAAGAAATGAAGCCCTAATCTATGTTCAATGTAGGATGTAGGATGCATGGGGCTGATGCACAGGATGATTCAAGTAGAGGATGTGGGGTGGGAGGTGGGAGGGGGCTTTGGCATTGGGAGATTGTGTTCACCTATGGCTGATTCGTGTCAATGTATGGCAAAACATATACAGTATTGTAATTAAAAAAATAAATAAATTAAAAAAATAAAAATAAAAATGATACATGAGACAATATATATAAACATATATGGTACAAAAATTTTTCCTTCCAGTAGAATGACAACTGTGCTAGTTTCCCGTCATTGCTATGACATATTGACATACACTTAATGGCTTAAAATAACACAAATGCTTAGTACCTTACAGTTCTGGAGATGAGGAGACTGAAATAGGTCAACAGGGCTGTGTCCTTCTGCAGACATTAGGAGAGAATCTATTTACTGGTCTTTTCCAACTTCTAGAGGCCACTTATAATCATTTTCTCCATCTTTAAAGTCAGAAGCAAAGTATCCTGTCTCCCTCTCTACCTCCTGCCTCCTCTTATAAGAATCTTGGTGATTATGTGGGCCCACTTGGGTAACTCAGGTTAATCTCCCCATCTCAATTTCCTTAATTTGTTTTTATCTATAAAAGTTCTTATACTATGAAAGACAATGTATAATCATGGGTTCCAGGGACTGGGATGTGAACAGTTTGAGAAAAGAGAACAATGAGGCATTAATTACATACCAAATTAAGTAATAAGTATACAAGGAATGATGTAACTTTTTCTTTTTATTGAAATATAGTTGATACGGACATGAGTCTGAGCAGACTCCAGGGAACGGTGAGAAACAAGGAAGCCTGGCAGGCTGCAGTCCATGGGGTCGCAAACAGTTGGACACAACTGAGCAGCTGAACAATTATGTTCATTTCAGGTGTACTATGTAGTGATTTGGCATTTGCAGGCACCATGAAATGATCACCATAATAAGTCTAGTAACCGTCTGTCCCCATGCAATATTATGGGGAACTGACAATATTCTTTATGTTGTATACAACATTCCCAAGACTTACTTATTTTCTAAATGAAAATTTGTATGTTTTAATCCCATTTCATATTTTACACCCCCTCTGGAAACCATCTATTTGTTCTCTGTATCTATGAGTATGTTTGTTTTGTTTTATTTGCTTGCTTGTTTTATTTTTTATATTCTATGCATAAGTGAGATTATATGGTATTTATCTTTCTCTTTATTATTTTACTTAGCATAATATCATGTAGATCTATTCATGTTGAAGTAAACAGATTTCATACCTCTTTATGGCTGAGTAATATTCCATTACTGAGCATGCGTGCATGCTCACTCAGTCTTTTCTGACTCTGTGATCCCATGGACTCTAGCCTGCCAGGTTCCTCTGTCTATGTAATTTTCCAGGAAAGAAATACTAGAGTAAGTTTCCATGTCCTACTCCAGGGGATCTTCCCGATCCAGGGATCAAACTCACATCTCTTCCATCTCTTGCATTGGCAGGTGGATTTTTACCACTGAGCCACGTGGGAAGCCTATATATATATATATATATATATATATATATATATATATATGTCTTCTTTATTCTTCTATTGATGAACACTTAGATTGACTCCATATCTTGGCTATTAGTAATGCCACAATGAACTTTGATGTCCCTATATTCTTTCAAATTAGTGGTTTTGTCTTCTTCTGGTAAATACTCAAAGGAGAAATTGCTGGATCATATGGTAGTTCTTTGCCAGCAAATGTCCGTCTGGTCAAAGGTTATGGTTTTTCCAGTAGTCATGTATGGATGTGTGAGCTGAACCATAAAGAAGGCTGAGCAGTGAAGAACTGATGCTTCCAAACTGCGATGTTGGAGAAGACTCTTGAGAGTCCCTTGGACTGCAAGGAGATCAAACTAGTCAAACCTAAAAGAAATCAACCCTGAATACTGAATGCTCATTCCAAGGACTGAGGCTGAAGCTGAAGCTCCAATACTTTGGCCACCTGATTCAAAGAACTGACTCATTGGAAAAGACTCTGATGCTGGGAAAGATTGAAAGCAGGAGGAGAAGGGGATGACAGAGGATGAGATGGTTGGATGGCATCATCGACTCTATGGACATGAGTTTGAGCAAGCTCTGGGGGTTGATGATGGACAAGAATGCCTGTTGTGCTGCAATCCATGGGGTTTCAAAGAGTCAGACACGACTGAGGGACTGAACTGAACTGAACTGATGGTACTTCTATTTTTCATTTTGTGAGGAACCTCCACATTCTGTTTTCCATAGTGACTGCATCAATTTACAATCTCTGCAACAATACACAAATACTCCATTTTCTGCACAAGAACAAATGAACTTTAAAAATTACCATTTTGTGCAAAATAACAGTCACTGTCTCTTGGAAGAATTAATAAAGGATGCTTGATAATAAGACCAGTGGCTGATGGCTTCAGGCTCTCAGAGGGCCCTGCAAACCTAAGCTTCCTGACCACCTGAGTGCCAGTCGCCTCCAGTAGTCACAAGTAGCTCGGTGGCCCCAGAAGTTTCCCTTGACTAGAGGAAGATTCATTTGCTCCAAGATCCTAAAGAGATCCTGTGAACCTAGGCTCCCAATCAAGCAGGGCACCAACCAACACCCATGGCATCAAGTTCATGACCAGCTCCCATGACCATATCAAGTATCGTTTCTTACCAGAAACATAAGAAATTGGATGTCAATTACAGGATGACAATTGGAAAATTACAAGCAAATAGAAACTAAACAACACACTCTTAAACAACCATTGGTCAAAAAAAGAGGGGGGAGGAAATCAAAAAATATCTTAAGTCAAATGAAAATGGAAATACACAATACCAAAACTTGCAAGATGCAGTAAAAGCAATTCTAATAGGCAAGTTTATAAAGATAAAAGGAAAAATTACAAAAAGCAATCTATCTTTATCTCAAGTAACTAGAAAAAGAAACAAACTAAGCCCAAAGTTAGAAACAAGAAAGAAAATAACGAAGAGCAGAAATAAATGACAGAGATACAAGAAAATCAATAGAATAGACCAACAAAACTAAGAGTTGGTTTATTTGAAAGATAAACCTGACAAACCTTTAGCAAGATTAGCACAGAAAAACAGAGAGCAGCTTTATTAACAATAGTTAAGACATGGAAACAACCTAAGAATCTATCAAAAGATGAATGAATAAATAATATTTTACATACAGTGAAATATCCTTCAACCTTGAGAAAGAAGAAAATCTTGCCTTGTGCAAAAATATAGATGAAACTTGAGGGTGTTATGCTAAGTAAAATAAATTAGAAAGGTAAACACAAGTACTGTATGTTCTCATTTTTGTGTGAAATTAAAAAAAAAAAAAGGCAAACAGAAAAATAGCTAGTAAAAGGATGGTTACCAGGGGCTGAGATTGGGAGAAACAAAAATATTGGTTAAAGAGTACAAATTCTCAGCACTAAAATGCTTTCTGGAGATTTAATTTACACATGGTGACTATAACAATATGTGTGTGTTGAGTCGCTTGTCTTTATGACTCCAGGGACTGTAGCCCACCAGGCTCTTCTGTCTGTGGAATTCTCCAGGCAAGAAAACTGGAGTGGGGAACCATGCCCTCCTCCAGGGAATCTTCTCCATCCAGTAATCAAACACTAGTCTCTGTATCTTGAGTATGTCTCCTGCATTGCCAGGCAGGTTCTCTACTACTAGTACCACCTGTATTGCCAGGCGGGTTTTCTACTACTAGCACCCCCTCTGTATTACATACTTCAAATTTACTAAAAGAGTAGATCTTAAATATTCTCACCCACAAAAAAAAAAAAAGGTATAGTAAATGGGAGAACAGATGGGTTAACTAGTTTTGGGTAAATATCTGCAATATATACATGTATAAATCATCACAATGTACACCTGGAGCTTGAACATGTATTTCAATGGTACCTCAATAAAGCCAGATGAAAATAAAATATAAATAAATAAAAATTATGGATGAAAATTAAAGGAAATTGGAATTCCACCTAATTTCAATCTTCTCCCCACCAGGTTCTTGTGAATTATCAAATAAACATAGTAACTTTATAGTAGAGAAGCCTAAAAGACACCATGTTATCCAAGTGTTCAAAGCTCATATCATCAGTAATAGAATAAGTAAATACCAGGTTCCTTCTAATAAGATGCAGCTAGGGTGGACACAATAATCAGTTTTGTGGAATCTCATTGTCAAAAAGGAAAATTCTAATTCTGCATACACACTAGGCAAATATAAATTGAAAAACATTGTATAAAATAAATGGCCTATACTCTTCAGATATATTTAGCTATTAAAGGCAAAGAAAAACTGAAAAATGGTTTCAGATTAAAGGACACTAAGAGACATAACACCTAAATCTAATTTGTTATCCTGAATTAGATCTTCACTTTAGGAAATACTCTCAGGAACAGTTAGGAATAGGTGTGCATATACACTATTTCAGAAAAATATTTAAATTCATATTAACATTATATAATTATAGACAGAATGGAAAAGCACCCATGGTAAAACATTAACACTGTGAAATCTGGTGGAGGTCTAAATCTGTACTATTTTCTTTTCTGTAAGTTTTACTGCTGTTGAATTGTAATTCAAATATGTTGTGTTTGTATTTGAAACTTTATTATGCTTGAAACCACTTGATGTTGTCATAGCATATGATAACCAGTAACCTTTCAGCTTCATATTTGTAAAAAGAATACAATGTATGGCAATGAGGCTAATAAAATAGTAGAGAATGAGTGACTCTGAACTGAAAGCCAGAGCTAGTTTCTGTAACTATCTGATGGCACATTTGTGACAATAATCCTGCACTGCTGATACACACTAAGAACAAATAATTGAGCATGTGTTTAGGGAATATGCTGCACTGGAATCAGTATGAGAAGTGGGCAAAGATTGGGAGATATTGTCCTGAAGAGGAGGAATCTTTCACTAAGATAAAAGATGATCCTTCAGTGCATTTAGCTTCCATTCTTAGCAGAGAATACACTTTCATCGTCAGTTCTTCAGTAAAGTTGCCTGTGACCCAAATTCACGTGTGCTGTGTAAATGTCAATTTACCAAATATTGGTTGGAGGTTTAGGGTTGGCAACTATAGAGTCTCAGATCTCCTAGCTGTTGTTGACCATAACAAGAGAACTCAGGTAAAAATCTATTGTCATTACCTGATTTGTCATATACAAGTTGTTTAAGTTCAGGTAAGTCTCATATCTACTCTTCAGTTTTCTCATCTAGAAAGTGAAAAAAACATACTTATATCCTGCCTGTGATAAAAAAAAATTTTCCATTTAAGAAATATGAAAATACAAGCAACAAAAATAATAGCTTTTTGAAAGTAATCTTTATTTTAGACTACAAATAAATATTACAGCAACATGGCTAGGATTCAAAATCATAAACACTAAATTTATACATTTCAAGAAAAATAGTCTACACATACAAAAAGATATTTCTTTGTTTTTCAAGCATAAAAGGAAAAGAAGAAATGGGAAATTTCTAAGCTTTTTAGGTTAGATAGTGAGATACTCTGGTACCTTATCAGGTATACCAAACAATAAGAATTCCATAAGTACAAGGTGGTTCAAAGAACTAAACTATGTCTTTTAAATTCTTAAAAGATTTTTGCTCTGTGATAGTTCTTTTGTGTGGCCCCAATGATTTACTAAAAATTCTTTTATAGACATGATTCTTGGTTCTTCATTTCTTGGAAAGTAGCTTAAGGACAAACGTATATACCCCTAGTATTGTTTATGGCTAGTTAGAGGAAAAAAACTCACAGACACACAAAGGCAAAGACATCAGAATCAATGTACATGAGGGCCACACAAGAAACTGAGAGGAAGATGTGGGATGTTTTTCTTTTTAATAATTTAGGGAAAGGGCTTGAATCAATCATATGTAAACTAAACTTTAGGGGCCCCAAAACTAAAACTAGTCTTTCATTTAGAGAAGGCAATGGTAACCCATTCCAGTACTCTTGCCTGGAAAATACCATGGACAGAGGAGACTGGTGGGCTGCAGTCCATGGGGTAGTGAAGAGTCAGACATGACTGAGTGACTTCACTTTCACTTTTCACTTTCCTCCATTGGAGAACGAAATGGCAACCCACTCCAGTGTTCTTGCCTGGAGAATCCCAGGGACGGGGGAGCTTGGTGGGCTGCCGTCTTATGGGGTTGCACAGAGTCAGACACGACTGAAGCGACTTAGCAGCAGCAAAACTAAAACAGACATTTAAGAACCATACAAAACTCAGGTGTTGCCAAGATTTTACTTTATTCCTTATTCCATTTTTAAGCTCAATATGGTGCAGTTTAAAGTGTTATATACATAGTACACTTATTTCAGATGGAGATGGTATCAGTAATACAGGAAAAACACTATTACTTTAATTAAAAGTGCATTTATTTATTTATTTGAAAAATACCTGCTAATTTTCATAAGAACTTTCTAACCACAAATATTCAAATCAGATGGAGCTTGCTGCTGCTGCTAAGTCACTTAAGTCGTGTCCGACTCTGTGTGACCCCATAGACCGCAGCCCACCAGTCTCCCCTGTCATCCCTGGGATTCTCCAGGCAAGAACACTGGAGTGGGCTGCCATTTCCTTCTCCAACAGATGGAGCTTAGAAACTAAGAAACTACCATTTTCATATAGCTTTTATCATAAACTTTTTCCAATATATTTTCAAGTAATTCCTTCAAATACCCATTGGATTTATCAATACATTTTTCAGAGCTTAGCACTTGGTCGCTTTAGATATTATTTACTGCTTCTTGGGTTATGCAGATGCTACAAACACTTGTTTCACCTAACAATACCTAGCCTATGATGACCATTACTTTATGAGCTGTATAGCACAGCTTTAAACTTATTTCCACTTCCTTTACACGTCTCACTGACTTGAAAAAGGAGAAATAGGAAATGCTTACTTCTGTTGCATTACTGAGAGCACTTCTTGTTATGGCTCATGCAAGTCACTTTGTTACTAATGATAATGGGATATTATAGAATACAGACCAAAACTCCTCTCAATATTAACTAGCATTCAAAAAAAGAATAACAATGTTGGAGAAAATATTTAAAGTGTTTCAAAATGTCTTTCATTAGACCAAATATGGAAGACAAATTGTATGACAATTCTGCCTACAAAGCAAGAAATTAAACAACATAGTCTAGGTTTTTTTAAGGAATTATACCTGAATTTTATCAATTTTTATAACAAATTCTATGCTTCATTTTCAATTAAGAAAATTATACTTTTATTAGGTTTGTGCACTAAAAACTTAATGTTTGGTCCATTTTTACATGGCTGTCATCACCACTAAAGAATGATTAGTATTTAGACAGACTGTGTCTAATTCATATCTATTATCACAAACTTTGTGACCTTGTGAGTGTACACACTCATTAAGTGCTAATTGAGTGAATGAAAGAGACTGATGAGTGGATGACTGGAAAAACCATTGGTAAAGAGATATTCCATTTACCATTCATGTCCCAGTATAACAGACATCCTCACCCCATTAATCTCTTAACGGCCCCTCTTACATCTTTGTTTCTGAGGGTGTAGATTACAGGGTTGAGGCTAGGTGTGACAACAGTATAAAAGAGAGCAATGAACTTGCCTTGATCTTGAGAATCTCCTGATGGTGGCTGGAGGTATATGCACATGACTGGGATGTAAAAGAGGGATACGACCATAAGATGGGCTCCACATGTCCCAAAGACTTTCTGGAGTCCAGTTGTTGACTGCATCCTCAGCACTGCCCGGGCAATGGCACCATAGGAGCTGAGAATGAGGATGAGAGGTATGAGAACAAAAATGGAGCTCGTGACCATGAGGGTCAGCTCATTAGCATGGGTATCAACACATGACAGTCGAAGCAGTGCTGGAACTTCACAAAGGAAATGGTCCACTTGGCGATGTCCACACAGGGGTACCCAGAAGGTAAAGAAGGAATGAAGTGCTGAGTTGGTAAAGCCACTTACCCAACAAGCCACAGCCAACAGTTGGCAGAAACGAGAGTGCATGAGGACAGTGTAATGCAGGGGTCTACACACAGCTGCATAACGGTCATAGGACATCACCATCAGTAGCACACATTCTGTGCATCCCAGTGCAAGGACAAAATAAAGTTGAATCATGCAACCAGCGTAAGAGATGGTTTTTCCTGGACCCCAGAGGTTGACCAGCAACTGAGGGATGAAGCTGGTGGTGTAGCAGAGATCCAGAAAAGAGAGGTTTGAGAGGAAGAAGTACATGGGAGTGTGGAGATGGGAATCCAAGTATGACAAGATAATGATGAACAGGTTGCCTGTCAATGTCATCAAGTAGAACACCAAGACAATCACAAAGAGAACTACTTCCAGATGAGGCCAATTAGAGAAACCCAGTAGAACAAAGTAGCCTTCAGAGGTTGCATTCATCTTTTTCGTGGTCATTCATTACTTGTTATCTGAGGCAAGTATCATGTATACCCTAGAAATGTAAATAAATACCGCAAGAGGAAAAAAATCACATTAGAGCCACTAGTCGTTACCTTTTGGGGGTCTTTTAATTGCTTGTGTTTTATAAATGCAACTCCTGAAAAAGATGTTTAGCAGTAGACAAATACTTGAATTTCAGCAAGCATGTTAAAAACAGCCTCACACTTTTAAGTCTGATTCAGGCTTTAAAACTCTTACACTAGACTACTGTCTACAGCTCAGAAATCATGGAAGATAATCAGCGCATTGCCTAAAAGAAACTTTGTGTAATTAAACATAAGATTTATTATAAAGAATTATTAAGCTATAAAAGGAGAAGAACTATTTTAAAAAATGTAGTTAGAACTCTAAATGATGTCTTGGGCCAAGGGACAGTATCCAAGAAAGCTTGGAAAGAGGCACTTCCTGCTCAAGGATGCAGTTCAGAGCTCGTCAAAGGTGTGGTTGAGTCCACTGGATGGTGAAGTTAACTGTGGCTGAATCAAAAAATAGCAATGGTCAAAGAGTGAATTACAAAGATACATTACTTAGAGATCACTGCCATTTGAGGGGTAATAGGAAAATTTCAAGCTTTTAAAAATTTCTTTAGAATGAGACAGTATATCATGAAGAATATAAACCTAGATGCTTTTGTTGCTTCTTCTGATGCAGATATAATTTTCTTCTTCCTTACACAGTTGCATAACATAATACATTAATTTTAAACAGTAGCAGCTCTGAGATATATTTACCTGTTGTATGACCCATCCTTCAGCATTCTTATAGAAGTTAAAGTAAGATATGAGACCAAAAATGGATGTAAGTAGAAAACTGGTAGGAAATGTAGGATTAAATTTCTACTTACGGTAGGAAAGGAAAATAAAGACCTCATCAAACTTTGCTTTCATAAGTTGTAAAATGAAATATCTCTTCTCTATTTTTGGAATACAACATTATGGAGGATTCCCTGTATTTGTCTGCCTAATATATGCCTCTTTATCTGTGGGCCAATGATCCCTTTGAAATCACCAACATAAATGTGTGCCTACACCATGTATTCTAATCTATTACATCAATACAAGAAGGCAGAGTCTGAAAATAACTATGATTATCATTACAACACAAGAAAGGATCCTGAGTCTACCAAAAAGATCTCATTTTAGCTGGAAGGAGGAGCTTGTTGGAGCATATACTGTGTCAGGGAATAGACCCCTGTTCCTAGAGCAAACAGAGCCCTTATGGAAACAAACGAATACTGTGTTTTGTTTTCCTTGACTGAAGCCACTGGGGGTATAAATCCCAAAGTAGCAATTAATGCCCTTCAAGGAGTTCTCCTAGGTTAGAACAGTTTCCAGCTTTCTCCCAAAGCAGGGTGGAAAGGATCAATTGAAATCACTCACTTAGCTGACTTGTTTCCCTAGACTGCCCTTGTGCATGCCCCACTCTGAGCTGAGCAAACACTCACAGCTCCACACTGGAGGGAGGGCTGCCATGACCGAAGGAACAGCTCACTGTGGAATGCTGCAGCAGCTGAAAAATCAAATGGCCTCTGAGTAGGGAGGGGGCAGCCATTATTGGCACTTACACAGGCAGCACATCATGAGCAGAACAGGTGTCTGCTGATAGCCAGACCACCACACCCAATACACTGACTATCGCCAAATAAACATGCCCAGCCTCTCTTACTCCAGCACTGCTCCCCACTGGGGCTGAGGGGGCCAGTGCTGGAAGGGAGAAGAGCACACACTACAAGGGAATGGAGCCAACTAACACAACCCTCAGGGCTTCTGTTCCAGCAACACGGGATCCACCCTTGCCTTAAACAGGGTGGTGACAGCAATTGAGCAGAGAAGATGTCTTGGCTCACACCTGGCTCCTGCCCTTCCCCCTTTGTCTCTAACCCCACCTCCTAACCAGGTGGTACCTGCCAGCACACTCTGAAGAAATATCTGTCTTGTATTCACATCAACTCAGCTTTTCCCCCAAAGCCACTGCACCCACACGAACTGTACAGGGACACTCCAAAATCTGTACACTATTTCAAGATTGCCAGTGGTAGCTGTTTCACTTAATTTCATACAAACAGAGGAAGTTAAGCAAAACGAGAAGACAGAGTAATTTCTCTCAGTTGAAAAAGCAAAAGAACACTCCTGGGGTCGGGGTGGACACTAATGAGATGAAATAAACAGTTTACTAAAGAATTGAATAACCTCAGCTATGCAGATGACACCACCCTTATGGCAGAAAGTGAAGAAGAACTAAAGAGCCTCTTGATGAAAGTGAAAGAAGGGAGTGAATAAGTTGGCTTAAAACTCAACATTCAAAAAACTAAGATCATGGCATCTGGTCCCATCACTTCATGGCAAATAGATGAGGAAACATTGGAAACAGTGACAAGCTTTATTTTCTTGGGCTCCTAAATCACTGCAGACGGTAACTGCAGCCATGAAATTAAAGATGTTTGCTTCTTGGAAGAAAAGCTATAACCAACCTAGACAGCATATTAAAAACCCAAGATGTTACTGCCAACAAAGGTCCATCTAGTCAAAGCTAAGGTTTTTCCCATAGTCATGTATGGATGTGTGAGATGAACCATAAAGAAGGCTGAGCAGTGAAGAACTGATGCTTCCAAACTGTGGTGTTGGAGAAGACTCTTGAGAGTCCCTTGGACTGCGAGGATATCAAACTAGTCAAACCTAAAGGAAATCAACCCTGAATACTGAATACTCATTCGAAGGACTAAGGCTGAAGCAGAAGCTCCAATACTTTGGCCACCTGATGTGAAGAGCCGACTCATTAGAAAAGACCCTGATGCTGGGAAAAATTGAAGGCAGGAGGAAAAGGGGATGGCAGAGGATGAGATGGTTTTATGGCATCACCAGCTCAATGGACATGAGTTTGAGCAAGCTCCGGGATACAGTGAAGGACAGGATGATGCCTTGCTGTCATTCATGTGGTCACAAAGAGTCAGACAAGACTGAGCAACTGAACAACAACAAAGAAGTTGAAAGCAATAGTGATAAGAATGCTAACTGAATAAATGGAAAGTGTGAGCTGAAAAATGGATGAAAAGAATAGATGAAAACTATAAGAATTTCACCAAGAAAATAAAAAATTTTAAAAGAATAAGTCTGAACCGTAGCATACAATAACTAAAATTTTAAACACACTAGAAGGAACGAAAGAGACAGCAGCAGCAGAAGGAATGAACAGCAGACCAGGTGATAGAGAAAAATACATAAGGGATTTGAAAGATTACTTTAAAATCACCAGATGAAGTGTCCTTCTTTGTCTCTTTTCACAGCCTTTGTTTTAAAGTCTATTTATCTGATATGAGTATTGCTACTCCTGCTTTCTTTTGGTCTCCATTTGCATGGAATATCTTTTCCAGTCCTTCACTTTCAGTCTGTATGTGTCCCTTGTTTTGAAGTGGGTCTCTTGTAGACAACATATATAGGAGTCTTGTTTTGGTATCCATTCAGCCAGTCTTTGTCTTTTGGTTGGGGCATTCAACCCATTTATGTTTAAGGTAATTATTGGTAAGTATGATCCCATTGCCATTTACCTTATTGTTTTGGGTTCGGGTTTATACACCCTTTTTGTGTTTCCTGTCTAGACAGTATCCTTTAGCATTTGTTGGAGAGCTGGTTTGGTGGTACTGAATTCTCTCAGCTTTTGCTTGTCTGTAAAGCTTTCGATTTCCCCTTCATATTTGAATGAGATCCTTAATGGGTACAGTAATCTGGGCTGTAGGTTATTTTCTTTCATCACTTTAAGTATGTCTTGCCATTCCCTCCTAGCCTGAAGGGTTTCTATTGAAAGATCAACTGTTATCCTTATGGGAATCCCCTTGTGTGTTATTTGTTGTTTTTCCCTTGCTGCTTTTAATATTTGTTCTTTGTGTTTGATCTTTGTTAATTTGATTAATATGTGTCTTGGGGGTGTCTTGCCTTGGGTTTATCCTGTTTGAGACTCTCTGGGTTTCTTGGACTTGGGTGATTATTTCCTTCCCCATTTTAGGGAAGTTTTCACCTATTATCTCCTCAAGTATTTTCTCATGGTGTTTCTTTTTGTCTTCTTGGTTTGGGACTCCTGTGATTTGAATGTTGGAGTGTTTCATATTGTACTGGAGGTCTCTGTGATTGTCCTCATTTCTTTTAATTTGTTTTACTTTTTTTCTTCTCTGATTCATTTATTTCTACCATTCTATCTTCTACTTCACTAATCCTATCTTCTGCCACCATTATTCTACTATTTGTTGCCTCCAGAATGTTTTTGATCTCATTTACTACATTATTCATTATATATTGACTCTTTTTTATTTCTTCTAGGTCCTTGTTAAACCTTTCTTGCATGTTCTCAAAGACAGAAGTATAGATCAATGGAACAAAATAGAAAGCCCAGCGATAAATCTGCACCCCTATGGACATCTTATCTTCAACAAAGGAGGCAAGAATATACAATGGACTAAAGATAATCTGTTTAACAAATGGGGCTGGAAAAACGGGTAACCACTTGTAAAAGAATGAAACTAGATCACTTTCTAACACCACACACAAAAATAAACTCAAAATGAATTAAAGATCTAAACATAAGACCAGAAACTATAAAACTCCTAGAGGAGAACATAGGCAAAACCCTCTCCGACATACATCACAGCAGGATCCTCTATGACCCACTTCCCAGAATACTGGAAATAAAAGCAAAATAAACAAATGGGATCTAATTAAAATTAAAAGCTTCTGCACAACAAAGGAAACTATAAGCAAGGTGAAAAGACAGCCTTCTGAATGGGAGAAAATAATAGCAAATGAAGCAACTGACAAACAACTAATCTCAAAAATACACAAGCAACTCCTGCAGCTCAATTCTAGAAAAATAAATGACCCAATCAAAAAATGGGCCAAAGAACTAAATAGACATTTCTCCAAAGAAGACATACAGATGGCTAATAAACACATGAAAAGATGCTCAACATCACTCATTATCAGAGAAATGCAAATCAAAACCACAATGAGGTACCATTTCACACCTGTCAGAATGGCTGTGATCCAAAAGTCTATAAGCAATAAATGCTGGAGAGGATGTGGAGAAAAGAGAACCCTCTTACACTGCTGGTGGGAGTGCAAACTAGTACAGCCATTATGGAAAACAGTGTGGAGATTTCTTTAAAAATTGCAAATAGAACTGCCTTATGACCCAGCAATCCCACTGCTGGGCATACACACCGAGGAAACCAGAATTGAAAGAAACACATGTACCCCAATGTTCATTGCAGCACTGTTTATAATAGCCAAGACATGGAAACAACCTAGATGTCCATCAGCAGATGATTGGATAAGAAAGCTGTGGTACATATACACAATGGAGTACTACTCAGCCCTTAAAAAGAATAAATTTGACTCAGTTCTAATGAGATGGATGAAATTGGAACTGATTATACAGAGTGAAGTAAGCCAGAAAGAAAAACACCAATACAGTACACTGACACATATATATGGAATTTAGAAGATAGTAATGATGACCCTATATGTGAGACAACAAAGGAGACACAGAGGTATAGAACGGACTTTTGGACTCTGAGGGAGAGGGAAAGGGTGGGATGGTTTGGGAGAATGGCATTGAAACATGTATACTTTCTTGTAAGAAACAAAGTGCCAGTCTATGTTCAATGCAGGATGCAGGATGCGTGGGGCTGGTGCACAGAATGATTCAGGTAGATGATGTGGGGTGGGAGGTGGGAGGGGCTTCGGCATTGGGAGATTGTGTTCACCTGTGCCTGATTCATGTCAATGTATGGCAAAACAAATACAGTATTGTAATTAAATAAATAAATAAATAAAAATTTTAAATAAAATAAAAGAAAATAAAAAACATAAGACCAGAAACTCCTAGAGGAGAACATAGGCAAAACCCTCTCTGACATACATCACAGCAGGATCCTTTATGACCCACTTCCCAGAATACTGGAAATAAAAGCAAAAATAAACAAATGGGATCTAATTAAAATTAAAAGCTTCTGCACAACAAAGGAAACTATAAGCAAGGTGAAAAGACAGCCTTCTGAATGGGAGAAAATAATAGCAAATGAATCAACTGACAAACAACTAATCCCAAAAATACACAAGCAACTCCTGCAGCTCAATTCTAGAAAAATAAATGACCCAATCAAAAAATGGGCCAAAGAACTAAATAGACATTTCTCCAAAGAAGACATATGGATGGCTAACAAACACATGAAAAGATGCTCAACATCACTCATTATCAGAGAAATGCAAATCAAAACCACAATGAGGTACCATTTCACGCCAGTCAGAATGGCTACGATCCAAAAGTCTACAAGCAATGAATACTGGACAGGGTGTGGAGAAAAGGGAACCCTCTGTTGGTGGGAATGCAAACTAGTACAGCCACTATGGAGAACAGTGTGGAGATTCCTTTAAAAACTGGAAATAGAGATGCCTTATGACCCTCCAATCCCACTGCTGGGCATACACACCAAGGAAACCAGAATTGAAAGAGACACATGTACCCGAATATTCATCACAGCACTGTTTATAATAGTCAGGACATGGAAGCAACCTAGATGTCCATCAGCAGATGAATGGATAAGAAAGCTGTGGTACATATACACAATGGAATATTACTCAGCCATTAAAAAGAATACATTTGAATCAGTTCTAATGAGGTGGATGAAACTGGAGCCAATTATACAGAGTGAAGTAAGTCAGAAAGAAAAATACCAATTCAGTATATTAACGCATATATATGGAATTTAGAAAGATGGTAACGATAAACCTGTATGCGAGACAGCAAAAGAGACACAGATGTATGGAAGAGTGTTTTGGACTCTGTGGGCGAGGGAGAGGGTGGGATGATTTGGGAGAATGACATTGAAACATGTATAATATCATATATGAAACGATTTGCCAGTCTAGGTTCGATGCAGGATACAGGATGCTTAGGGCTGGTGCACTGGGATGACCCAGAGAGATGGTATGGGGAGGGAGGTGGGAGGGGGGGTTCAGGATTGGGAACACGTGTACACTCATGGCAGATTCATGTTGATGTATGGCAAAACCAAAACAATATTGTAAAGTAAAAATAATAATAAAATATTTAAAAAAATAAAATCACCAAATGAGACTAGCAAAAAGAAAACAGAATTTCAAAAAATGAGCTTCTCGGTGCTGCTCACTGCAGGGTGGAGTCCAACACCCTTTTTTAAAGCCAAAAATCTACCACCACCCTGTGACAACCACCTCCTCCCCTGCCCTGCCACCGCCACCACCTGCGTCACCACCACCTGGGGATAGGATGGATAATTAGGCCACAGTCTTTAGTGAGGAGACATATTCCTCAGTTCTGTGGTGTTCTTCATCACACATTTATGAAGTTTCTGAAGTGCATTGGAGACTATTGCCAAGCACAGCACAACCTCTATGCAGAAAAGTGATTTGTAGAAATTCACTACCACTCCAATAAGAAGCTCCCAGTGAATAACCTGGACACAGAAGAACTGAACTGAAATTCACAGAGCATTTTTACAAGACTTCTGACCTGGATGGAGTAAACCTCAGCGCACTTCATTTCTATCACCTTAGTATTACTGGACCAAAGAATTGTTGCTTCTTGTTAGGAGGGTCATTTCATTTCCCATTACTCTCAACTTCATGCTCTAAAGCACTGAGTATTTCAAGTGGAGTATATTGAAGTAGATTCAGTTTCTTTGCATCATTTCTGTTATTCAATTTTAAAATTTTTTCATAATCGTATTGATCATTTTTAACTAAATTAACATGCTTCAAATGAACCACCAAGATCCTGTGGAACTCATACAAAAGAACATGAGATTTCTTAATACACACAATCAAATTAATGCAAACTTAAACAACTGTATAGAGGAACTTAAGTACCACAATAATAAGAGTATGTGTTGTTGTTCAGTCGCTCAGTCCTGTCCAACTCTTTGCAACCCCATGGACTGTAGCACACCAGACTTCCCTGTCCATCACCAACTCCTGGAGTTTACTCATACTCAAGTCCATTGAGTCGGTGATGCCATCCAACCATCTCATCCTCTGTTATCCCCTTCTCCTCCCACCTTCAATCTTTCCCAGCATCAGAGTCCTTCACTATCTCATGGAGGTTTCTCAAACTCATTTCCATTGAGTCAATGATGCCATCCAGCCATCTCATCCTCTGTGGCTCCTTTCTCATCCTGCCCTCAATCTTTCCCAGCATCAGGGTCTTTTCCAATGAGTCAGCTCTTCACATTGGGTGGCCAAAACATTGGAGCTTCAGCATCAGTCTTTTCAACGCATATTCAGGGATGATTTCCTTTAGGACTGACTGGCTCGATCTCCTTGCTGTCCAAGGGACTTTAAGAGTCTTCTCCAGTACCCCAGTTTGAAAGCATTATTCTTCTGCACTCATTCTTTTTTATGGTCTAACACTAACATCCATACATTACTACTGAAAAAACCACAGCTTTGACTATACTGACCATTGTCAGCAAAGTTTTACCACAATTATAAGAGTATGTAAAGTTGCCACAATAATAACAGTGTGTGAAGAAACTTACAACACTATTCTTGAGAAAAAAAGGCATCTGTGATCTCAGCTGGCCTTTTGATGATGGTGCTGAATAGTAAAGACTCATTCATAAATTCAGAAGTTGAATGACTCCCTACTAAGATAAATGAACCTCCTTTCAGATAGTGCTTTATCTTTTAGCTAAAACTTGTTCGCATGGTAAGGTCATGAGGCTCCAAGGGAGAGAGTGGAAGCATGCAACACCTCTGAAGTCCAGCACAATATCCCTTCTACCACACATGTTCTATTAGCCAAGCAAGTCACAGGACCAGTCAAAATTCAAAATTCAAGGGAGGAAACACTTGAGAAACACTAACACATTACTCAAAATTCTCCAAGCCAGGCTTCAGCAATACGTGAACCGTGAACTTCCAGATGTTCAAGCTGGTTTTAGAAAAGTCAGAGATCAAATTGCCAACCTCCGCTTGATCACTGAAAAAGCAAAAGAGTTCTAGAAAAATATCTATTTCTGCTTTATTGACTATGCCAAAGCCTTTGACTGTGTGGATCACAATAAACTGTGGAAAATTCTGAAAGAGATGGGACTACCAGACCACCCGACTTGCCTCTTGAGAAACCTGTATGCAGGTCAGGAAGCAACAGTTCGAACTGGACATGGAACAACCGACTGGTTCCAAATAGGAAAAGGAGTACGTCAAGGCTGTATATTGTCACCCTGCTTATTTAACTTCTATGCAGAGTACATCATGAGAAACGCTGGGCTGGAAGAAGCACAAGTTGGAATCAAAATTGCCGGGAGAAATATCAATAACCTCAGATATGCAGATGACACCACCCTTATGGCAGAAAGTGAAGAGGAACAAAAAGTCTCTTGATGAAAGTGAAAGAGGAGAGTGAAAAAGTTGGCTTGAAGCTCAACATTCAGAAAACTAAGATCATGGCATCTGGTCCCATCACTTCATGGCAAATAGATGGGGAAACAGTGGAAACGGTGTCAGACTTTTATTTTGGGGGCTCCAAAATAACTGCAGATGGTGACTGCAGTCATGAAATTAAAAGATGCTTACTCCTTGGAAGAAAAGTTATGACCAACCTAGATAGCATATTGAAAAGCAGAAACGTTACTTTGCCAACAAAGGTCCATCTAGTCAAGGCTATGGTTTTTCCCGTGGTCGTGTATGGATGTGAGAGTTGGACTGTGAAGAAGGCTGAGCACTGAAGAATTTATGCTTTTGAACTGTGGTGTTGGAGAAGACTCTTGAGAGTGCCTTGGACTGCAAGGAGATCCAACCAGTCCATTTGGAAGGAGATCAGCCCTGGGATTTCTTTGGAAGGAATGATGCTGAAGCTGAAACTCCAGTACTTTGGCCACCTCATCCGAGGAGTTGACTCATTGGAAAAGACTCTAATGCTGAGAGGGAGAGGAGAAGGGGATGACAGAGGATAAGATGGCTGGATGGCATCACGGACTCGATGGACATGAGTCTGAGTGAACTCCAGGAGATGGTGATGGACAGGGAGGCCTGGCGTGCTGCGATTCATGGGGTTGCAAAGAGTCGGACACGACTGAGCGACTAAACTGAACTGAACTGAACACATCACTTATGCATGGAAGGAGCTAATCACACACATTGCAGAGGGTGTGGAGAGAGAAAGGCAGCTATTTTTGCTAACCATTTTCAACAGACACTATGCTTCCCCTGTAATTAATGAATTCCCTTCTATTTTGTGTCGTCTACCATTATGTCTTTAGTGTGTGTATGAATCCCTGAAAAACCAGTGATTAGTGCTACTTTTTAAAAACAAATATTAATTGAATAAATTCCTTAGAAAATACTAAAGAATAACCTTTTCTAGAGGAAATATCTATAATAACTATCTATCTATAATAGATAGATATCTATAATATCTATAAATATCTATAATATCTATAATAACTCTATAATAACTTTGAATCAGAACCATATGGAGAGAAATAAGGTGGGTGTTCCCTGTTAGCTCAGTTGGTAAAGAATCTGCCTGCAGTGCAGGAGACCCAGGATCCATCCTTGAGTCAGGAAGACCCCTTGGAAAAGGAAAGGGCAAACCACTCCAGTATCTTTGCCTGGAAAATCCCGTGGACAGAGGGAGCCTAGTGGACTGCAGTCCATGGGATCACAAAGAGTTAAGTATGACTAAGCAACTGAAACTTTCACTTTCAAGGTGAGTGTAATTTATGTGAAATTAAAAGGAATTTTATTCATTAAAAAATACTTCTGGCTAAAACAATTCTTAATCATAAAATTTCTGAAATTCTTGTAATTTTCCCGTACTTGTCTGAAGTTGTTTACCAACTTATTTTTGTTTGTAGTCTGATTCTCAACCTCTCTCTCACACACACACACAAAAAGTGGTTGCTGCTAATGAATTGAGCAGACATTTAATATTTTATATGCCTTTGGAGCTGGGTAACTTAACATTTGATACTTGACAATTTGTTTTATTATATAATTGATTAAAACCATATATTTATACTGTCTGAGAACATGTGGTTTTAGTTCTGTGGGAGAAATAATTTCTCAGTGTTCACCAGCTTGTAAAAATACAGTGTAAGGATTTAAACATTAAATAAATAATGAAATGCATTTCTCTTTAAAAATGAAAACAATTTAAGGAATCTCTAGGACAACATCAACAGTACCAACATTCACCTTATTGAGATCCTAGAAAGAGGACAGAGAGAGAAGAGTATGGAATATGTGAATATGGAGCTGCATCTTGAAGCAAGCAGAGTTGGAGTGTTCCCTAGGCTCAGGCTGGTACACAAGCCTGGGGGGCAGTCTTGGGAAACTGGTCAGTCACTCATGCAGTTTTCAATCCTCTCTCTCCTCACTGCTTTAGGAGCAAGCAAGTGTGCACGGCTCTTAAGGAGTGAAGTCCAAGCTTCCCACAGCCCTTCTCTTAATCTCACAAGTCCTCCAGTCAGTCAAAGCGGTTCATCTTCTCTGTCGAGGAACACAGAGCTGGGGTGCCCAGTATCTGGCTGGAACCATTCACTCCCTGGGGAGGATCTCTGCCCATGTCAACTCTCTTTTCTTCTGAGTCCCATCCCAAGGGTACAGGTCCTGACCTGATGCTTCTCTTCCTAACTGGCTTCCATGTGCGTATTTCTTATAGCCTTGGTTGTACAGGAGTTGTTCTCCTAGTCTCCAGTTAGTTTCCAGTAAAAATTGTTCCACATGTAGATACAATTTTTATGTATTCTTTAGGGGAGGGAGTTTCCCCATCCTCCTATTCCACCATCTGTTCTCTTCCTAAGCATAATTTATCTAATGGGACTGCAAGACGCAGAATTTATATCCAAATGACAACTTCCTCCTCCCTAGTCTTTCTCACTTCCCTTTAGATCATGTCAATGATAGATATTCAGTACCTTGTCCACTTTATAAATCATTTAAACAATTAGTATTAAGTATCATCTACTTTTTTTCATCATCTTAATATATATCTTTGACTACTGAGGTTTTTTTAAATTACTTTTGACAGAAACAAATAGATACTTTTGTGAACTCTTGTATATCTGGAAGATTATTAAATTTATTAGAATGTTTTATAATAATCAGAATAAATACTAACTGCATTGATATAATATGCTATGAAAGTTATTTGTTGTTTTCATAATTATTTTGGATGACTACTTAGTTTAATTCAAACAAAAATTTTAAATCTGAGAATTTCATAGTTATATTAATAGCATAGAGTGGTCACATAAATATTTGATTCCAGTAGTACATTTCTACAGAATTAATATCACATTGTGTATGCACTCTATGATAGCAGTTACATATAATATAGGGTATTCATTATATTTTACTGTTGAGGTACTTTTACTTTTGTTTTACTTTTTTTTTTTTTTTTGCCATACTGTGAGGCATGTGGGATCTTAGTTTACCGACCAGGGACTGAACCCATACCCCTTACACCGGAAGTGCAGAATCTTAAACAGAGTACCACTATGAAAGTCCCTACATTACCTCTTGTTTACTTATTTTGCTTCCTAAATGTTCATATTCACCAGCAAATGGAGACAGATGTGTCCATGGCAATCCCTGAGAGATGGATCAAACTACTTCCTGACATACTTCTGAGAATATGTCTCCTGGGCAAGAGAGACAGGATAAGGATTCAGAACAGGGAGAAGAAATGAAGTGTAACATATTCATATACCTTTTTTTTTTCATGGTGAGAAAAGTTCAAATATATCATCATGTAATCATCATAGCCCTCACGCACCCACACATGCACATGTGTGTGTGTGTGTGTGTGTGTGTGTGTGTGTGTGTGTGTATAGTTGAGAGCATGGCTAGGAGGGACATAGTGCTCTCTGAGAAGACAATCATCTGGGGATCAGATGTGGCCCTGATTACAACAAAATCTTCCCAGTACGTGGTCTTAGAAAAGAGGATTAGGGAGATATACATCCTCTGAATTTTGGGAGGTTATACAGAGAGTGTTTAGACAAAAAATGGGAGTGGCTCATCAAAAGCAAATACCATCTACTTTTTCTTCAAATATTAGGATTAAAGGTATGTGATATAACTGATACCTTAAAAGAGAAGAGGTTGTAGAAAACAGTGGATTAAAATGTGCACATGGATAGACAATACCAAAAGCATTATTCACTTCTGGAGGTTATTTTAATCAGTTCTTTTCTCCTTATCTGAAGAGTATAAGGATTTACTCAGTTTGCAGTATCCCTGTCATAAAATTGTTATAAGTTGTTCTAAAATAATTATTTCTCAGGAAATAGGCATATCTCTTATTGTTGGGTAATGCAAATGCCTAGATTATCCTGTAAATTTTACTCCAAACAAATGATAACATAGTTTCTGCTGAGCTATGGTAAGGATTCACCCAGCTAAATATTAGGTGCTTGATGAAAAGGCTATGGGTGAATTGTGGAAAGCAATGGGAAATCTTCTCTACAAACTAATGACCAATTTATATAAACTGTATCTACTGTTCAAGGATTTTGAAATGGTGATTTCAGAATAACAAAGGTTAATATTTATTGAGGTTTTTTGTATGCAAGGCACTGTATTGTTTCAGGTAAAATATCTGATAATGTCTCAGACGTTTTCCTTTGAGTAATAGGAACCAAACATTTCATTATGAAAACTGAGATTAAATCATGGATTGAGTCAGTTAAGGAGCATTTCTAATTATGTGGTGCTGACCCAAAATGAATCACTTCTGCTGGATTATTTCCAAAGCAGAACTATACAGAATGGGTTTGTCTTGGATCTTGAGGCTGGGTAAGGTAGTACATGATCCCAAGCCATTGAGTTATTAAAATTATCTTCTCTCCTTCCTCTGTCACTGAAACTCCATCTCAAGATTCAAACCTTCACATACATGTCAATGTCCAATGGCCACATAATCTTTTATCACTTTGAGTAGGAATAGGCAAATACAACTTAAATAGGGCATGAAGCTCTTATGTCTTTATATTAATATCACAGTACATATTTGCTTGATGATTGACTGAACATAGTTATTTTAATAATCTGGTAATAATAGGGAATACTGCAGGCCATATGAGATGAGTTTAGATGATGATAAAAGTGAATTTTAATTCCTTATTTTTTATTCATGGTTTCCCTCTATAATGTTTTCATTTTAACTCAAAACAACTCAGCAAGACTGGAAGGGCTTCATCATCCTTACTTCATACAGAAACGATTAATCAGAGGCTTTAGGTCAAGAAAATGTATCAGGTGAGAGACAGAAAAATGTCTGTGCCGAACTGTTATACTGCCTGTGATGGTCCTTTCTGCAGACTCCTGACACCTGTCCTTGGGCACCTCACTCTTTTTCTATAACAATGATTAAAATGAAACATTCTTGCTATGAACATAAAGCTGACCTCTACTATGTGTATCTCAAAGTCCCTGCACAAAGGTCAACAGAGCAAATCCTGAAAGCAATAGAAAGTGCAATGAAGAAATCAGATATTACCTGGTATAGTTTTATTAATATTCTTAAGTCAGTTTAAATATTTCAAAGCACTCACTTCACTATCTTGGACAACTTATTTTTTCAAATGTCAATGAATTTCATGAGGTTTTAAAAGTGCTTAACACAGGATGACTTTTTATTCATCCTGTGCATCTAAGAATATAGAATGACTAACAGCATGCATTAGCCTTTGTGCAGTCAACCCTCCCTGTGTGCCATCCACAACTAGGTTTCTCCCATTCCCACATTCCCCAACTTTCCCTAATACAGACGTTTGCATTTATGTCTACAGCCTAAATGGGACAAGGATACTTATGAAATGAAATCTTTGTGATATTACTACCTAGGAAAGAGTCAGGTATTCTCCTTTTTGGTCAGAATTTCCCCCTTGGTTCTTCATCAGTGTCACTGAGAAAGCTGCAGTTCTTCCCAAATACAAAAGGATAGAATTAGTTTAAAAAAAAATTGTGTGTTTAACTGACAAAACAGATGACAACTTCTCCACATCCAGAGCTTTTATGCAACAACATAGACTATTACTTAGAAGTGAAGATATATAAGAAAATGTTTGGGGTTTTAAAAAAGATAAGTAAACAATTGTCTCTTTTTCTTGCCACAGCCTTAACTGAATTTCTTTGCTACATGTCGAATATAGATATTAAATTATATTAATTAATTTAATTAGATACAATGCAAGGTAAATATATGAAAATTAGTTTTTAAAATGTAAATGCATTATAATATTTTATGTGAGCAAATTTTTCAACAATCATACCCATCGAGGGTTCTTGTCATCATGCAGAGTTGTTACTCCATATTTAACAGAATTTTGAATCAGTCCACTTATTTCTGACCTTTTTTCCCTACTGTTTAATACCATGACAACAGTAAATGCAAAATAATCTGAAAATACTCAATGTTCAATAAATGTTTGTTGAGTGAAAAACTGAAGAAAGCAAGTAAGCAACCAAAGAAGAGGAAAGAAATAGAAATCATAAGATGCTTATTTGAAAAAATGAAGGGGTGAAAGAAAATTGTACTGAAATTTTTTTTCCAATTTATGCTTGCTGAATAGACATATATTGGACAAATCAATTGGTACAGTGAACATAGGATAGGATTTGGTTTCAGGATAAATGTAACTCCCAAACTGTTTAAATTTAAATTATAGGTAAGAAATGTATCTCTTTGACTCACTAGAGCTTGTTAAGAGTAATATAAGGATTTATATTTCTATCTGAGAGAATCTTTCTGATGACTTTGCCTTTCTTTTCTTCAGGTCATGAATTTCAGTTGTTCTTTGTGGCAAGACAACATCATGTCTGTGAAACGCTTTGCATTTGTCAAATTCTCTGAGGTCACCGAACAGTGCTTCCTTTTATTTTCCCTCATTCTATTCATGTTCTTAGCATCACTGACAGGCAACGCTCTCATAGCTCTTGCCATCTGGACCAATCCAGTCCTCCATACCCCCATGTACTTCTTCCTGGCCAACTTGTCTCTCTTGGAGATTGGATACACTTGCTCTGTCATACCCAAGATGCTGCAGAGCCTTGTGAGTGAGGTCCGAGGAATCTCTCGGGAAGGCTGTGCTACACAGATGTTTTTCTTTACATTATTTGGTATCAGTGAGTGCTGCCTTTTGGCAGCCATGGCTTTTGATCGCTATATGGCCATATGCTCCCCACTTCACTATGCAACACGAATGAGTCGTGGAGTGTGTGTCCATTTAGCAATGGTTTCCTGGGGAGTGGGTTGCATAGTAGGCTTGGGCCAAACCAACTATATTTTCTCTTTAGACTTCTGTGGCCCCTGTGAAATAGACCACTTTTTTCTGTGATCTCCCGCCTATTCTGGCACTAGCCTGTGGGGATACATCCCATAATGAGGCTGCAGTCTTTGTCGCAGCCATTCTTTGCATTTCCAGTCCATTTTTATTAATCATTGCTTCTTATGGCAGAATTCTAGCTGCTGTGTTGGTCATGCCCTCCCCTGAAGGCCGTGAAAAGCTCTTTCCACCTGTTCTTCCCATCTACTGGTAGTAACACTCTTCTATGGCACAGCATCTGTCAGCTACTTGAGGCCCAAGGCTAGCCATTCACCAGGGGTGGATAAACTCCTGGCCCTCTTCTATACTGTGGTGACATCCATGCTCAACCCTATCATCTACAGCTTACGCAACAAGGAAGTCAAGACAGCTCTTCGGAGAACTCTGGGCAAGAAAAATGTTCTGACTCACGGGTAGATACCAAAGGCCACACAAATTTCTTTGAAAAGATGCACACTCAGCCTCAGAGGAAGGAAACAAAGAAAGAAAGACAGAGGTAGGGATAAAGAGAGGGAGTATGGAGGGAGGGAGGGAGGGAGGGTGGAAGGAGAGAAAGAAAGAAAGAGGGAGAGAAGGAGTGTAGGAGGCTGGGGGGAGGAAGGAAGGAAGACAGAAAGGAAGGAAGGAAACTCTGTACTTGTCAAGGTGTTTTGTAAGAAACTTCTTTAATAACAGTGTTTTTAATTTTGGAAATGGTTCTCTTTCTTTTTTTTTTTTTAGTACTTTATTCTACTTTACAATACTGTATTGGTTTTGCCATACATTGACATGAATCAGCCACATGTGTCCACGATCTCCCAATGCCAAAGCCCCCTCCCACCTCCCACCCCACACAGTCTCCCCGGATCATCCCGTACACCAGCCCCAAGCATCCTGTATCCTGTATTGAACATAGACTGGCACTTCGTTTCTTATATGATAGTATACATGTTTCGGTGTCATTCTCCTAAATCATCCCACCCTCTCCCTCTCCCTCAGAGGCCAAAAGTCCATTCTATACCTCTGTGTCTCTTTTGTTGTCTCACATACAGGGTCATCATTACTATCTTTCTAAATTCCATATATATGTGTCAGTATACTGTATTGGTGTTTCTCTTTCTGGCTTACTTCACTCTGTATAATCGGCTCCAGTTTCATCCATCTCATTAGAACTGAGTCAAATTTATTCTTTTTAAGAGCTGAGTAATACTACATTGTGTATATGTACCACAGCTCTCTTATCCATTCATCTGCTGATGGACATCTAGGCTGTTTCCATGTCCTGGCTATTATAAACAGTGCTGCAATGAACATTGGGGTACATGTGTCTCTTTCAATTCTGGTTTCCTCGGTGTGTATGCCCAGCAGTGGGATTGCTGGGTCATAAGGCAGTTCTATTTGCAATTTTTTAAAGGAATCTCCACACTGTTTTCCATAATGGCTGTACTAGTTTGCATTCCCACCAACAGTGTAAGAGGGTTCCCTTTTCTCCACATCCTCTCCAGCATTTATTGCTTATAGACTTTTGGATCGCAGCCATTCTGACTGGTGTGAAATGGTACCTCATTGTGGTCTTGATTTGCATTTCTCTGATAATGAGTGGTGTTGAGCATCTTTTCATGTGTTTGTTAGCCATCCGTATGTCTTCTTTGGAGAAATGCCTATTTAGTTCTTTGGCCCATTTTTTGATTGGGTCGTTTATTTTTCTGGAGTTGAGCTGCATAAGTTGCTTGTATATTTTTGGGATGAGTTGTTTGTCAGTTGCTTCATTTGCTATTGTTTTCTCCCATTCAGAAGGCTGTCTTTTTCACCTTACTTATAGTTTCCTTTGTTGTGCAAAAGCTTTTGGAGACGGTTCTCTTCTTATAGCAAAGTTCTAAATGCCAAATTCTGAAAGAAAAGTGGCTATCAATGAATTTTAATAAGAATCTAATACTAGACTGGCTTTCTAAAACATTTCAGTCTAGGCTAAAGTACAGGCTTAAAGTATAAATTACCAGATTGTATCTCAGAAGCCTGGAAAATTCTCACTCCATACACTCAGGCATTTTCTCTCCTCTGAGAGGTCGATACAACTTCTGCCCTGGTCACTAGGGTAGCGCTGCCACACATGCCAGTCCCACATGACTCTTAATGCCCTAATAACTCCATGATGTTCTTTACTTTCTTCCATTAAAATGTTTTAAATTCTTCATCCTTAATTATTGGTATATGAAGTAGTCAAATAACTCTTTATAAAAATGTGTAAACATTCAAAAAGCAAACTCTTAACATTCAGAGGTAAATGTGGCAGAATATTAAAAGAAAAGCATGAGAAATTTTTAGCAAGAGTCCCCATAGAAAAAATGTTTTTGAAAAGAAAGAGAAATCATATTTAAATTCAAGGGTGGAAGAAGAAAACTGAGCTTAAAATAATTAATATAAATAATGTTAATGATTTTATGTAATTTATAACATGTACAAATGTGCAGATGAATCCTGGCAGGATATATTTGGAAATTATCCAAAACTTGCTCTTAAGAGAAATGAACATAGTTACAACAAAATCTAGTATCTCAAGGCAGCTATAGAAGAAATTATCTTGGATTTGAACTCTAGTCCTTGGGGAAGAGTGTGGTCTTTGAGGATTTAGCAACTACCCATACAGTAGTGATAACATGACAGGAATGGAGAACTCTGCTACCGTGACAACTTACAAATAGGATGAATAAATTTTAGTGATCTAACATATAGCATGCTGACTGTAGTTAATAATACTGTATTGTATGCTTGAAATTTCCTAAGAGAGTAGACCTAAGTGTTCCTACCACACACATACACAAAAGATATCTACGTGAGGTGATGTTATTTAACTTGATTTTGGCAATCATTTCATGATGAACACATATATAAAATCATCACATTATCCACCTTAAGTTTTAACTCTTGACAATTTTTTCCATTTTATCTCAATAAAGCTGAAAAAGAAAAAGAAGATGTGATAATGCTACAGTTAGGGGATGGTAGTGATGTTCACTAATGACCAAGATTTGCTTTACTGGACACATTTTACCAAAGCTATACAATTCATTGAAGACCAAAACATAATATATTGCAGTTTTTATTTATATCTGTGTGCAATTAACAAAAAGGGAAAGAATCTAAACATGAAAAAATAACTATTTAACAATTATGCCATAGAAATAGGCAGGAATTATATGCAGGCATTAGAGATTATTATTCAAAGTGTTTATTAATCTAGAAAAATGATTATTAAAAATTAAAGAAAGTAAAAACAACTTGTATAGCATGATCATTTTTGCTTGGTTTACTAATTTTTTAAAGTCTTATAAATTCAAAAATATCAAAAACTGGGTGGTTACATGTAAAAGCATAAGATTAGAACATTTCCACTCATCATATACAATATGCAAATGTATACTCAAATAAGTATATTTTTGAGTATACAAAAGTATACTCAAAATGGATTAAAGACCTAAGTGTAAAACCAGAAACCATAAAACTTCTAGAAGAGAACATAGGCAGAACACTCTTTCAGTAAAATCACAGCCATATTTGTTTAAAACTGTATGCTAAAGCAAAAAAAAAAAAAAGCAAACAAACAAATTGGACCTAATTAATGTTAAAAACTTTTTCACAGCAAAGAAAACAATCTATTCATAACCAAAAGACAACCTACTAAGTGGGAGAAAATATTTGCAAATGATATGACTGGTATAGGATTAATAGCCAAAATATATAAATACAGCTCAGTATCAAAAAAAAAAAATGCAATTTTTTTTTAAAATGGGCAGAAGGCATGAATAGACATTTTTCCAAAGAAGACATATAGATGGCTAACAAGTACATTAAAAGATCAACATTACAAAGTATTAGTGAAATGTAAATCGAAACCAGAATGAGATGCTACATCACACCCATCAGAATGGCTATCATCAAAAAAATGTATGCATGACAAATGTTGGCAAGGATGTGGAAAAAGAAAATTCCTCATGATGGAAATGTAAATTGGTGCAGTCACTATGAAAAACATTATGGAGGTTTCCCAAAAACTAAAATACAACATATACTATAATCCAGGATTTCCATTCCTGGGGATACATCTGAAGAAAAAAAAAACACTAAATGTAAAAGATACATGCAGTCCAATGTTCATAGCAGCATCTTTTTGCCAAGACATAAGAGCAACCTTACTGTTCATCAACAATTGAATGCATAAAGGAGATAAAGAATATACATATATATTTATATAAAATAAATATTGAAATATCGATACAAATGCTCCAATCATCACTTCTATTGGAATCTAAAAAATAAAACAAATGTAGGTAACAACAAACTCACAAACATAGAGAACAAACTAGAGATTCCCAAAGGAAAGAGGGAAAGAAGGGGCAAGATAGGAGTAAGTATGGGATTAATAGACACAAACTATGTATAAAATAGACAAGCAACAAGAATATATTGCATAACACAGTCAACTATAGCCATTTTCTTATAATAATTTTTAATAGAGCATAATCATTGGAAAGACAGATGTTGAAGCTGAAACTCCAATACTCTGGCCACATGATGCAAAAAATTGACTCATTGAAAAAGCCCCTGATGTTGGGAAAGATTGAGGGTGGGAGGAGAAGAGGATGACAGAGGATGAGATGGTTTGACGGCATCACTGACTCAAAGGACATGAGTAAGAGTAAACTCTGAGAGTTGGTGATGGACAGGGAGACCTGGAGTACTGTAGTCCATGGGGTCACAAAGAGTTGGACACGGCTGAGTGACTGAACTGAACTGATAATCTATAAAAATACTGAGTCACTATATTATATACTTGAAACTTCTATAATATTGTAAAATAGCTATACTTCAATAAAATGCTAATAAGATAAAGGGAAAAGAGAGCACTATTTAGTTATATTGATAACAGAATAAAGACATAAAGACGAGAATTGTTCAGTTCAGTTCAGTCGCTCAGTCGTGTCCGACTCTTTGCGACCCCATGAATCGCAGCACGCCAGGCCTCCCTGTCCATCACCATCTCCCGGAGTTCACTCAGACTCACGTTCATCGAGTCCGTGATGCCATCCAGCCATCTCATCCTCGGTCGTCTCCTTCTCCTCCTGCCCCAAGTCCTTCTCAGCATAAGGGTCTTTTCCAATGAGTCAACTCTTCGCATGAGGTGGCCAAAGCTGAGTTTCAGCTTTAGCATCATTCCTTCCAAAGAAATCCCAGGGCTGATCTCCTTCAGAATGGACTGGTTAGATCTCCTTGCAGTCCAAGGGACTTTCAAGATCTTCTCCAACACCACAGTTCAAAAGCATCAATTCTTCAGCGCTCATCCTTCTTCACAGTCCAACTCTCACATCCATACATGACTACAGGAAAAACCATAGCCTTGACTAGACAGACCTTAATCAGCAAAGTAATGTCTCAGCTTTTGAATATACCATCTAGGTTGGTCATAACTTTTCTTCCAAGGAGTAATTGTTACCACAGTCAAAAAATCTTTTCATAGTGATAAATTTATGCTATCCATCAAGAAGAGATAATGGTTACAAATACATATGTATTTAGTAACAGATTGCAAAATATGTAAAGTAAAAAGTAACAGAAGTTATTGAAGAAATAGTTAATTCCATAATAATAGTTGAACTTCAATACCCCACTTAAAATAATGAAAAGAACAATTAGACATAAAATCAGCAAAGAAAGAGAAGATTTGAAAAATATAAGCAAACTAAAACTCACAGACATCTACATAACACTGCATCCAACAAAAACAGAATACATATGTTTCTCATTGCATATGGAATATTCTATAGAGTAGATCATTTGTTAGGCCATGAAAAAATCACAATAAATTTTAAGTGACTGAAAGTATGTTCTCTATGCACAATGAAATGATATTAGTATAAATTTTTAAAATATTGTGAAACATACAAGTATGTAGAAATTAGATAATGCACTCATACATAATAAATGTCTCAGAAGAAATAAATATCTTAGCAAAGAATTTGAGAATAAAAACACAGCATACCAAAATATATGGAATGTAGCAAAAGTATTTCAGATATGTTTTATACAAAAATGAAATATATTTTATTTATTTATTTATCAATTTATTTGCCATGAAAAGGTTTATGTGTGTGTATAAAAATCAACTGACATAATATGTTGAAGATGATTCTATTATATTTTTGAGTTACTAGTGTCATGAAATTTACATCTTTCAGAGCAAAATAATTTTGGATATACTTGGAAAGCAAAATAATTTAGAAAATACATAGTCTTTTAATTGAAATTTTAAAAGAATATGATATTGAGATACTAGATAGTAAATTCATATTGGGTATTCCTTCCTAGAAGGTGATCTTTAAACTCAAAACTGAAAGACAGGAAGATGCCAGCCATGATGAAATCAGGGAAACAGCATTTTAGATGAAAGAAAAGGTAATTCGAAAGTTCTGGAAGCCAACAGAGAAGGAGAAATATAGTATGACATCCCCTAAATGTGGAAACTAAAAAGAAATGATACAAACGAACTTACAGAACAGAGACTCAAAGACTTAGAAAGCAAACTTATGGTTGCCAGGGGGACAGGACAGTTGGGAGTTTGGAAAGGTCATAGACACACTGCCATATTCAAATTGGATAGCCAATAAGGACCTATTGTATAGCACAGGGAATTCTGCTCAATGTTATATGCCAGCTTGAATAAGAGGTCTACATGTATATGTATGGCTGAGTCCCTTCACTGTTCACCTGAAACAACCACAACGCTGATAATTGGCTATACTCCAATAAAAAATAAAAAGTTCAAAGTTTGGGGAAAACAAACAAAACAAAAGCAAACAGTATGGAAGCCAGAGATGATCTTGGCCTGTTTTTAAATGGAGAGTTATATCAGCTAATATCCCAGCATAAAATAGATGCACATTCCAACTGGGAAAATGAGAAAAGTTGAACAAAGGAAGAACTGACAAACGTGTAAGAAGAATTTAAACATCAACAAAGGATTTCTATGTGTGTACTACACATGCACTACCCTGGAATCACACATTTAGGAATGTCACATTTAGGAATCTCTCTCAAACCTAAGGCTTGAGGTATCAAGGAATTCTTTAGTTCTTTTGATTCTGATACCTCATGTATACTTCAAGTATTCAAAACAAAAGAATTAAAGAATTCCTTGATTTATGACTTCTGGTTGGGTTCAGCCAATGAGAGTGGACAGCTGAGGATTAGAGAATGAGAGAAAAACTAATTTGTGTTATTTTCCATTTTCTCACTCTTAGCTGGAAAACCAGAAAAGGCAATGGCACCCCACTCCAGTACTCTTTCCTGGAAAATCCCATGGGTGGAGGAGTCCAGTGGGCTGTAGTCCATGGGGTCGCTAAAAGTCAGACTCGACTAAGTGACTTCACTTTTCACTTTCATACATTGGAGAAGGAAGGGGCAACCCACTCCAGTGTTCTTGCCTGGAGAGTCCCAGGGATGGGGGAGCCTGGTGGGCTGCCGTCTATGGGGTCGCACAGAGTAGGACACAACTGAAGCAATTTAGCAGCAGCAGCAGCTGGGAAACATGAGATTGCCTGGGCTGCTCAACCAAAAGTCATAGTTCCTGGAGGTATCACACAGGAGTCATAGCTCCTATGTATTACAGATTCTCTTTTTCTGGTTTCATTTGAAGTACAGCACAGAATAAGACATCAGTTCAGTTCAACTGCTTAGTCGTGTCCAACTCTTCTGCTGCACCCCACAGAGTGCAGCACGCCAGGCCTCCCTGTCCATCACCACCTCCTGGAGTTTACTCAAACTCATGTTCATAGAGTCAGTGATGCCATCCAACCATTTCAAACTCTGTCATCCGCTTCTCCTCCCAGCTTCAATCTTTCCCAGATTCAGGGTCTTTTCCAATCAGTCAGTTCTTCTCATCAGGTGGGCATTGAAGTTTCAGCTTCAACATCAGTTTCAACAATGAATATTCAGGACAGATTTCCTTTAGGATGAACTGGTTGGATCTCCTTCCAGTCCAAGGGACTCTCAAGAGTCTTCTCCAACACCACAGTTTGAAAGCATCAATTCTTCAACACTCAGCTTTCTTTATGGCCCAACTCTCACATCCATACATGATAAATAGAAAAACCATAGCCTTGACTAGATGGACCTTTGTTGGCAATGTAATGTCTCTGCTTTTGAATATGCTATCTAGGTTGGTCATAAGTTTCCTTCCAAGGAGTAAGTGTCTTTTAATTTCATGGCTGCAATCACCATCTGCAGTGATTTTGGAGCCCCCAAAAATAAAGTCTGACACTGTTTCTACTTTTCCCCATCTATTTCCCATGAAGTGATGGAGCCAGATGCCATGATCTTCATTTTCTCAATGTTGAGCTTCAAGCCAACTTTTTCACTCTCCTCCTTCACTTTCATCAAGAGGCTTTTTAGTTTCTCTTCACTTTCTGCCATAAGGGTGGTGTCATCTGCATATCTGAAGATACTGGTATTTCTCCCGGCAATCTTGATTCCAGCTTGTGCTTCTTCCAGCCCAGCGTTTCTCATGATGTACTCTGAATATAGTTAAATAAGCGGGGTGACAATATAAAGCCTTGATGTACTCCTTTTCCTATTTGGAACCAGTCTATTGTTTCATGTTCAGTTCTAACTGTTGCTTCCTGACCTGCACATAGGTTTCTCAAGAGGCAGCTCAGGTGGTCTGGTATTCCCATCCGTTTCAGAATTTTCCACAGTTTATTGGGATCCACACAGTCAAAGACTTTGGCATAGTCAATAAAGCAGAAATAGATGTTTTTCTGGAAGTCTCTTGCTTTTTCAGTGATCCAGCAGATGTTAGCAATTTGATCTCTGGTTCCTTTGCCTTTTTTTCTAAAACCAGCTTGAACATCTGGAAGTTCACAGTTCATGTATTGCTTAAGCCTGGCTTGGAGAAATTTGAGCATTACTTTACTAGCATGTGAGATGAGTGCAATTGTGTGGTAGTTTGGCATTTCCTTTCTTTGGGATTGGAATGAAAACTGACCTTTTCCAGTCCTATGGCCACTGTTGAGTTTTCCAAATTTGCTGGCATATTGAGTGCAGCACTTTCACAGCATCATCTTTTAGGATTTGAAATAACTCAACTGCAATTCTATTGCCTCCTCTAGCTTTGTTCATAGTGATGTTTCCTAAGGCCCACTTGACTTTGCATTCCAGGATTTCTGGCTCTGGGTGAGTGATCACACCATCATGGTTATCTGGGTCTTGAAGATCTTTTTGTATAGTTCTTATGTGTATTCTTGCCACCTCTTCTTAATATCTTCTGCTTCTGTTAGGCCTTCACCATTTCTGTCCTTTATTGTGCCCATTTTGCATGAAATGTTCCCTTGGTATCTCTAATTTTCTTGAAGAAATCTCTAGTCTTTCCCATTCTATTGTTTTCCCTTATTTCTTTGCATTGATCACTGAGAAAGGCTTTCTTATCTCTCCTTGCTATTCTTTGGAACTCTGCATTAAGATGGGTATATCTTTCCTTTTCACTTCTCTTCTTTTCTCAGCTATTTGTAAGGCCTCCTCAGACAACCATTTTGCTTTTTTTCATTTCTTTTTCTTGAGATGGTCTTGATCACAGCCTACTGTACAATATCACGAACCTCTATCCATATTTCTTCAGACCCTCTTTTCTATCAGATCTAATCCCTTGAATCTCTTTGTTACTTCCACTGTATAATCATAAGGGATTTGTTTTAGGTCACGCCTAATGGTCTAGTGTTTTCCCTACTTTCTTCAGTTTAAGTCTGAATTTGGCAATAAGGAGTTCATGATCTCTGAGCCTTGGCCTCATGATCTCAGCTCCTGGTCTTGTTTTGGCTGACTGTATAAAGCTTCTCCATCTTTGACTACAAAGAATAAAATCAGTCTGATTTTGGTATTGACCATCTGGTGATGTCCATGTGTTGAGTCTTGTCTTGTGTTGTTGGAAGAGGGTGTTTGCTCTGGACCACTGGGTTCTCTTGGCAAAATTCTATTAGCCTTTGTCTTGCTTCATTCTGTACTCCAAGGTCAAATTTGCTTGTTACACCAGGTAGCTCTTGACTTCCTACTTTTGCATTCCAGTCCCCTATAATGAAAAGGACATTTTTCACTAAAAGATGTCCTTTTGGGGGTGTTAGTGCTAGAAGGTTTTGTGGGTCTTCATAGAACAATTCAACTTCAGCTTCAGCATTACTGATTGGGGCATAGACTTGGATGATTGTGATAGTGAATGGTTTGCCTTGGAAATAAACAGAGATCATTCTGTCATTTTTGAGATTGCATCCAAGTACATTCAGACTTTTTTGTGGACTATGAGGGCTACTCCATTTATTCTAAGGTATTCTTGCCCAGAGTAGTAGATATAATGGTCATCTGAGTTAAATTCACCCATTCCAGTCCATTTTAGTTCACTGATTCCTAAAACGTTGATGTTCACTCTTGCCATCTCCTGTTTGACCACTTTCAATTTACTTCGATCCATGAACCTAACAGTCCAGGTTCCTATGCAATATTGTTCTTTACAACATCAGAGTTTACTTCAGTCACCAGTCACATTCACAACTGGGTGTTGTTTTTGCTTTGGCTTCATCTCTTCTTTCTTTCTGGAGTTACTTCTCCACTGTTCTCCAGTAGCATATTGGCACTACCGACCTGGGGAGTTCCTCTTTCAGTATCCTATCTTTTGCCTTTTCATACTCTTCATCGTATCTCAAAGCAAGAATACTGAAGTGGTTTGCCATTTCCTGCCTCACTCAGTGCCCCCGACCCTGCAGCCAGCCACCACCGACCAACACCTTCACTGGAGACACCAGGACACTCATGGAAAGTCTGGGTCAGTCCTCTTGTGGGGTCACTGCTCCATTCTCCTGGGTCCTGATGCACACAAGGTTTTGTTTGTGTCCACCAAGTGTCTGTTTCCCCAGTCCTGTGTAAGTTCTGGGGGCTCTATTGCAGGGTTAATGGTGACCTCCTCCAAGAGGGCTTATGCCATACCCAGGTCTGCTGCACCCAGAGCCCCTGCCCCTGCAGCAGCCCACTGCTGACTCGTACCTTCACAGGAGACACTCAAACCCTCAACAGCAGGTCTGGTTCATTCTCTGTGAGTTCTTCTGGTGTGCATAAGATTTTGTTTGAGCCCTCTGAGCATCTCTGGCAGGTATGGGGTTTGGTTCTAAACACAATTTTGCCCCTCCTACCATCTTGTTGGGGCTTCTTCTTTGCCCTTGGACGTGGGGTATCTTTTTTTTTTTTTTTTTTGGTGGGATCCAACATTCTCCTGTTGAAAGCTTTTCAGCAACAAGTTGTAATTTTTGGAGTTCTCACAGGAGAAGATGAGTGCCCATCCTTCTACATACCTAATGCAATAAAGAGGGCTCTGGACAGAATAATGAAATATATCCACCCACCACACTTGTAAAGTGGAACAAACATATAATTCACTTCATACTAGTGGCTCCATTTAGGGAAAGGATAGTGGGATTATAAGCCATGGAAAGAGAATGTTCAAAGAGAGATATATCTGTTTATAACTGTTATTCAGTACATTCAAATTTGCTTTTTCAAAATATATAATATACTCATGGATATGAGAGAATATTTTTTTTTATTTTTTATTTTTTTAAATTTATTTATTTATTTATTTTTTAATTACAATACTGTATTTGTTTTGCCATACATTGACACGAATCAGCCATAGGTGAACACAATCGCCCAATGCCGAAGCCCCCTCCCACCTCCCACCCCACATCCTCTACTTGAATCATCCTGTGCATCAGCCCCATGCATCCTGCATCCTACATTGAACATAGATTAGCGCTTCGTTTCTTACAGGAAAATACAGATGCTTCACTGCCATTCTCCCATACCATCCCACCCTTTCCCTCTCCCTCAGAGTCCAAAAGTCCACTCTATACCTCTGTGTCTCTTGTTGTCTCACATATAGGGTCATCATTACTGTCTTCTAAATTCCATATATATGTGTCAGTATATTGTATTGGTGTTTTTCTTTCTGGCTTACTTCACTCTGTATAATTGGTTCCAATTTCATCCATCTCATTAGAACTGAGTCGAATTTATTCTTTTTAAGGGCTGAAGTAGTATTCCATAGTGTATATGAACCACAGCTTTCTTATCCATTCATCTGCTGATGGACATCTAGGTTGCTTCCATGTCCTGGCTATTGTAAACAGCGCTGCAATGAACATTGGGGTACATGTGTCTCTTTCAATTCTGGTTTCCTCGGTGTGTATGCCCAGCAGTGGGATTGCTGGGTCATAAGGCAGTTCTATTTGCAATTTTTAAGGAATCTCCACACTGTTTTCCATAATGGCTGTACTAGTTTGCATTCCCACCAGCAGTGTAAGAGGGTTCCCTTTTCTCCACACCCTCTCCAGCATTTATTGCTTGTAGACTTTTGGATCTCAGCCATTCTGACTGGTGTGAAATGATACCTCATTGTGGTCTTGATTTGCATTTCTCTGATAATGAGTGATGTTGAGCATCTTTTCATGTGTTTGTTAGCCATCTGTATGTCTTCTTTGGAGAAATGCCTATTTAGTTCTTTGGCCCATTTTTTTTATTGGATCATTTATTTTTCTGGAGTTGAGCTGCATAAGTTGCTTAGATGTCTTTGAGATTAGTTGTTTGTCAGTTGTTTCATTTGCTATTGTTTTCTCCCATTCAGAAGGCTGTCTTTTCACCTTGCTTATAGTTTCCTTTGTTGTGCAGAAGCTTTTAATTTTAATTAGGTCCCATTTGTTTATCTTTGCTTTTATTTCCAGTATACTGGGAGTTGGATCATAGAGGATCCTGCTGTGATTTATGTCGGAGAGTGTTTTGCCTATGTAAGAATTTAATTTTTTAATTGAAAGATAATTGCTTTACAGAATTTCATTGTTTTCTAACAAACCTCTACATGAATCAGCCATAGGTATACATATGTCTCCTCCCTCTTGAACCTCCCTCAGATCTCCCTCCCTAGCCCATCCCTCTAGGCTGATACAGAGGCACTATTTGAGTTCTTGAGACGTAAAGCAAATTCCCATAGGCTATCTATTTTACATATGGTAATATAAGTTTCCATATTATTCTCTCCATACATCTCACCCTCTCTTTTCCTCTGCCCATGTCCAAAATTCTGTTTTCTATGTCTGTTTCTCCATCTCTGCCCTTCAAATAAATTATTTGATACCATCTTTCTAGATTCCATAAGTATGTGTTAGTATACAATATTTATCTTTCTCTTTCTAACTTACTTCACTCTGTATAATAGGTTCTAGGTTCATTCACCTCATTAGAACTGACTCAAATGCATTCCTTTTATGGCTAATATTCCATTGTGTAAAAGTATCACAACTTCTTTATCCATTTGTCTGTCAATGGACATGTAAGTTGCTTCCATGTTCTAGCTATTGTAAAGAGTGCTGTAGTGAACATCGGGGTACATGTGTCTTTTTCAATTTTGGTTTCCTCAGGGTATATGCCTAGCAGTGGGATTGCTGGGTTATATGGTGGTTTTATTCCTAGTTTTCTAAGGAATCTATGAGCATAACTGTTTATTCTTAAGGTATATATACAAATCTGACTACTATTATGTGTAAATGAGAGATTAAGAGAAAGAGAGTGAGAGGTTGAAAGAGAGACTGTTTTGAGCCCTTATATTAGAGAAGTTTTTAAATGTTCTAAATAATTTTTTAATGTCACTTTATTCTTCCTCACTGGAAAGACCAATTATGGGTTTTTTTTTTTCTTTTCTTGCCAACTCATTTTTATGCCCTTTCATTGTATGGTTAGAAATATTAAGTCTTATGTGAGATATTCTACAAATAAACAAAATAAGGTATTTAAGGAGCTCACATTTAAATCCTCCAGAATCATTTACTCAAACTAGTTTTACTCTGATGATATCTTATTTTAAATTGTTGCTTAACAACTATTTGAAAGAAAAATTAAGAAAGAAATCCCATATATAGTTGCATTGAAAATAATAAAATACCGGAAAATGAATTTAACCAAAGAAGTGAAAGATCAGTACACTGAAAACTACAAGACACTGAAAAAGGAACTGAAGGACATACAAATAAATGAAAATATTTTCCACAGATTGATGCAATTAATTTAAATATCCATACTACCCAGAACAATATACAGATTCAATGAATTCTTTATCAAATTCAAATGGCATTTTACACAGCATTAGAACATACAATTTTAAATCTTTCTATGGAACAATAAAAGTTCCAGAATAGTCAAAGAAATATTAAGAAAGAAGACCAAATCCAGAGGCACCTATCTCCCTGACCTCAAACTGTATTAAGAATCAACAGAAAACAAAACATTATGGCACTGGCATTAAGAAAGACAGTAATCAATGTAACAAAATAGCCCATAAACAAGCCTACCCACATAAGCTTGATTAATTTATGGCAAAAGGCAATAATGATGTGGTAAAGAACAGTCTCTTCAACAAATGGTGTTGTAAAAATTGGAAGTTAGTTCAGTCACTCATTCATGTCTGACTCTTCATGACCCCACGGACTGCAGCATGCCAGGCTTCCCTGTCAATAACTCCCAGAGCTTACTCAAACTCGTGTCCATTGAGTTGGCAATGCCATCCAACCATCTCATCCTCTGTCATCCCCTTCTCCTACTGCCTTCAAACTTTTCCAGCATCAGGGTCTTTTCAAATGAGTCATTTCTTCTCATCAGGTGGCCAAAGTATTGGAGCTATAGCTTCAGCATCAGTTCTTCCAAGGAATGTTCAGGACAGACTTCCTTTAGGATTGACTGGTTGGATCTCCTTGCAGTCCAACAGCCTCTCAAGAGTCTTCTCCAACACCACAGTTAAAAAGCATCAATTCTTTGGTGCTCAGCTTTCTTTAGAGTCCCAACTCTCACATCCATACATGATGACTGGAAAAACCATAGCTTTGACGAGACAGACTTTTGTCAGCAGTACCATCTCTGCTTTTTAATATGCTGTCTAGGTTTGTCATAGCTTTTCTTCCAAGAAGTAAGTGTCTTTTAATTTCATGCCTGCAGTCACCATCTACAGTGATTTTGGAGCCCAAGAAAATAAAGCTTGTCACTGTTTCCATTGTTTCCCCATCTACTTGCCATGAGGTGATGGGACCGGATGCCATGATCTTCGTTTTTGAATGTTGAGTTTTAAGCCAGCTTTTCACTCTTCTCTTTCACTCTCACCAGAGGCTCTTCAGTTCCTCTGTGCTTTATGTCATAAGGATGGTGTCATCTGCATATCTGAGGTTATTTATATTTCTCCCAGCAATCTTGATTCCAACTTACGCTCCACCCAGCCCAGCATTTCACATGATATACTCTACATATAAGTTAAATAAGCAGGGTGACAATATACCACCTTGACATAGTCCTTTCCCAATTTGGAACCAGTCCATTGTTCCATGGCCGGTTTAACTGTTGCTTCTTGACCTGTATATAGGTTTCTCAGGAGGCAGGTAAAGTGGTCTTGTATTCCCATCTCTTGAAGAATTTTCCACAGTTTGTTGTGATCCACACAGTCAAAGGTTTTAGCATAGTCAATGAAGCAGAAGTAAATGTTTTTCTGGAATTCTCTTGCTTTTTTCATGATCCAACATATGTTGGAATTTGATCTCTGGTTCCTCTGCCTCTTTTAAATCCAGCTTGAACATCTGGAAGTTCTCAGTTCATGTTGAAGTCTAGCTTGGAGAATTTTGAGCGTTACTTTGCCCATGTGTGAGGTGAGTGCAATTGTGCAGTAGTTTGACATTCTTTGGCCTTGTCTTTCTTTGGGATTGGAGTGAAAACTGACCTTTTCCAGTCTTGTGGCCACTGCTGAGTTTTCCAAATTTGCTGGCATATTTATTGAGTGCAGCACTTTCACAGCATCATCTTTTAAGATTTGAAATAGCTTACCTGGAATTCCATCACCTCCACTAGCTTTGTTCATAGTGAGGCTTCCTAAGGCCCATTTGACTTTATACTCCAGGATATCTGGCTCTAGGTGAGTGATCACACCATCATGGTTATAAAGGTCATTAAGATCTTTTTGTATGAAACTGGGCTGCTACTTGACACTATACACAAAATTAACTCAAAACGGATTAAAGACTCCAATATGAGATGAAAACACATAAAACCTCCAGAAGACAATGTATACAATAAGTTCCTTGACATCACTCAAGGCAATAGATTTTTGGATCTAACGCCAAAAGCAATGGCAAGAAAAGCAAAAATAATCCATTGAGTCTGCATCAAACATAAAAGCTTCTTCACAGTAAAGGAAACCATGAACAGAATAAAAAAAGGCAACCTAGGGAATGGGAAAAGATATTTACAAATCATTTTATACAAAAATTTATAAAAACAATATCCAAAAAAAGAACCCATGTAACTCAATAACAAAACAACAAACAACCTAACTGAAAACAAGTAAAAGTTCCAAATAGACAATTTTTGAAGAAAACATACAGATGGCCCACAAACACATGAAAAGATGTTCAATATGCCTAATTATTAGAGAAATGCTCACCAAAACCAAAAGTATGACCTCACATTTGTCACAATGGCTTTTATCAAAGAACAAGGAATTAAAAGTACTGGGAAGAATGTAAAGAAAAAGGAACATATGCATAACTCATGGGAAAGAAAATTGGTGGAGACACTGTGAAAATCATATGGAGATTCCTTCAAAAATTAAAAATAAAAAACTGGAAATAGAACTGCCTTATGACCCAGCAATCCCACTGCTGGGCATACACCAAGGAAACTAAAATTGAAAGAGACACATGTACCCCAATGTTCATCACAGCACTGTTTATAATAGCCAGGACATGGAAGCAACCTAGATGTCCATCAGCAGATGAATGGATAAGAAAGCCGTGGTACATATACACAATGGGGTATTACTCAGCCATCAGAAAGAATACATTTGAATCCGTTCTAATGAGGTGGATGAAACTGGAGCCGATTATACAGAGTGAAGTAAGCCAGAAAGAAAAACACCAATACAGTATACTAACACATATATATGGAATTTAGAAAGATGGTAACGATAGCCCTGTATACAAGACAGCAAAAGAGACACAGATGTATAAAACAGACTTTCGGACTCTGTGGGAGAGGGAGAGGGTGGGATGATTTGGGAGAATGGCATTGAAACATGTATAATATTATGTAAGAAATGAATTTCCAGTTTAGGTTCGATACAGGATACAGGATGCCTGGGGCTGGTGCACAGGGATGACCCAGAGGGATGGTATGGGGACGGAGGTGAGAGGGGGTTCAGGACTGGGAATTTATGTACACCCGTGGCAGATTCAGGTTGATGTATGGCAAAACCGATACAGTATTGTAAAGTAAAATAAAGTTTAAAAAATTGAAAATAGAATTATTATATAATCCAGCAATTTCCATTCTTGGTGTATATCTGGAGATGACAAAAACACTAATTCAAAAGATATATGCACCTATATGTTCATTGCAGCCTTATTTACAATGGCCAAGATATGGAAACAGCTTAAGTGCCCATCAATGGAAAAATGGATAAAGAAGATGTAGTATCACATACACAATGCAATTCTATCTACCTAGCCATAAGAAAAGAATGAAATCTTGCCATTTGTAATAACACAGGTGGACCTTGAGGAAGTTATGCTAAGAAAATAAGCCACACAAACAAAGACACATACTGTATGTGGAATATTTTTAAAAAGCAAATGAGCAAACAAAACAGAACTTATAGAAAAAGACTGGTGTTTTCCAGAGAGGATGAGGGTTGAAAGATGGGAAAGATGGTGAAGGGAATCAACAGGTTAATTTCCAGCTATAAAATAAATTAGTCATAGGGATGTAATGTACAACATTGTGAATATGGTCAATAACATTGCATTGCAAATTTGAAAATTACTAAGAAAATAAATCTTAAAAGATCTCATCACTAAGAAAAAATTGTAACTTTGAATAATGATCAATGGTAATTAGACTTACTTTGATCGAAATGTATATAAATGTCAAATCATCATATTGTACACCTGAAAATAATGTAATATATGACATTTACACTCCAATTTTCCTACCCAAAGCAATCTATAGATTCAATGCAATCTTTATCAAGCTACCAGCGGTATTTTTCACAGAGCTAGAACAAATAATTTCACAATTTGTATGGAAATACAAAAACTTCGAATAGCCAAAGCAGTCTTGAGAAAGAAGAATGGAACTGGAGGAATCAGCTTGCCTGACTTTAGGCTCTACTACAAAGCCACAGTCATCAAGACAGTACTGGCACAAAGACAGAAATATAGATCAATGGAACAAAATAGAAAGCCCAGAGATAAATCCACACACCTATGGACACCTTATTTTCGACAAAGGAGGCAAGAATATACAATGGACTAAAGACAATCTCTTTAACAAGTGGTGCTGGGAAAACTGGTCAACCACTTGTAAAAGAATGAAACTAGATCACTTTCTAACACCACACACAAAAATAAACTCAAAATGGATTAAAGATCTAAACGTAAGACCAGAAACTATAAAACTCTTTGAGGAGAACATAGGCAAAACACTCTCCGACATAACATCACAGCAGGATCCTCTATGATCCACCTCCCAGAATACTGGAAATAAAAGCAAAAATAAACAAATGGGATCTAATTAAAATTAAAAACTTCTGCACCACAAAGGAAATTATAAGCAAGGTGAAAACACAGCCTTCGGAATGGGAGAAAATAATAGCAAATGAAGCAACTGACAAACAACTAATCTTAAAAATATACAAGCAACTTATGCAGCTCAATTCCAGAAAAATAAACGACCCAATCAAAAAATGGGCCAAAGAACTAAACAGACATTTCTCCAAAGAAGACATAACGGATAGCTAACAAACACAGGAAAAGATGCTCAGCATCACTCATTATCAGAGAAATGCAAATCAAAACCACAATGAGGTACCATTTCACACCTGTCAGAATGGCTGCAATCCAAAAGTCTATAAGCAATAAATGCTGGAGAGGGTGTGGAAAAAAGGGAACACTCTTACACTGTTGGTGGGAATGCAAACTAGTATAGCCACTATGGAGAACAGTGTGGAGATTCCTTAAAAAACTGGAAATAGAACTGCCTTATGACCCAGCAATCCCACTGCTGGGCATACACACCGAGGAAACCAGAATTGAAATAGATACATGTACCCAAATGTTCATTGCAGCACTGTTTATAATAGCCAGGACATGGAAACAACCTAGATGTCCATCAGCAGATGAATGAATAAGAAAGCCATGGTACACAATGGAGTATTACTCAGCCATTAAAAAGAATACATTTGAATCAGTTCTAATGAGATTGATGAAACTGGAGCCAATTATACTGAGTGAAGTAAGCCAGAAAGAAAAACACCAATACAGTATACTAACACACGTATATGGAATTTAGAAAGATGGTAATGATAATCCTGTATATGAGATAGCAAAAGAGACACAGATGTATAAAACAGACTTTTGGACTCTGTGGGAGAGGTAGAGGGTGGGATGATTTGGGAGAATGGCATTGAAACATGTATACTATCATGTAAGAAACAAATCGCCAGTCTACGTTCGATACAGGATACAGGATGCTGGGGCTGGTGCACGGAGATGATCCAGAGAGATGATACGGGGTGGGAGGTGAGAGAGGGGTTCAGGACTAAGAATTCATGTAAACCTGTGGTGGATTCATGTCAATGTATGCAAAACCAATACAGTATTGTAAAGCAAAATAAAGTAAAAATAATTTTTTTTACAAAATTATGAAAATAAAACATACATTAAAAAGGAAAATAAATGAATGAAATAAAATTAGTTTCCAGTGTGTTGGGAAATCAAATGAGTCTATTTTAAAACAAATCTAGCAATAGAGGAGGTTTAATAGAAACCTCAATTCAGAAGGTAAACAAATGTACATAAGGAGCATTCCCATGGAGAACCCTGTCCCAAGGAACTTTGTCTGCTAACTCATCTGAGATAAGCATAAATGGGCTGTTTGAAAATAATGCCCAAGGGTCTCAGGAATATAATAAAATTGCACACCCACAGGACACTCTTGATATTATCTACTAAGGTCTTCCTAAGCTGGGCTTTTTTCTTTATGGCAGCATTTTATCAAATGGAAAACTCAAACTTCTGAAGATATTTCTTAAGTACTCTTCTGCATACTCCAGTTTCTCATCCTTCTCTGAAAATTTGAAAAAATCAAGTGCATTCCTTGAGGTCTCACAATTCTTTTCTTAAATGATATTTATCAAAATAAGGGTAAGTGAAAAGACTCTTGTTTTAAAATCTATCCATTCTTAGGGAAGGTTGGAATGTGTGTTCATCATAGTGCCAAATATTCAAAGGAAAATCAGAAAGCATTTCAATTCTGACAGCCTTCTTTAAACATTGGAAATAACTAATGTGGTGTTGTAGAAAGAAACTAGATTTTTCTCTGTAATCTAATTCATTCTCTCATTTGAACCTACATTAAAAGCATGTACATTTTAATAAACACTATAAAAGTGTGAAAGTGAAGTCGCACAGTCGTGTCTGACTCTTTGCAACCATATGGGCTGTAGCCAGCCAGGCTCCTCCATCCTTGGGATTTTCCAGGCAAGAATACTGGAGTGGGTTGCTGTTTCCTTCTCCAGGGGATCTTCTTGACCCAGGGATGAATCCTGGGTCTCCTGCACTACAAGCAGACTCTTTACCATCTGAGCCACCAGGGAAGCCCAATAAACACCAAATCTGACAAATATTAAATACCTGAATTAAATGTGTAGCTTGTATTCAATTATGTGAACATTTTTAATATGTAGTAAAAATCTGGTGGATCAACTTGTCTACATGATTGATCCAGATGTTTTGAAACCAGATAAAAATTTTCTTTCTTCAATAATCTTTTTCCACATATAACTTTAAAGTCACTGTAAATATAAATAAAATACTGTGTAATGAAAATTATGTAGTAAAAGACATACTACAATAAAATTTAGTGGACATTAAATGTTCACAGATAAAGAGATCCCTATGTGGTTAAACAGTGATGGAAAAATCACTGGACATACTTCAAAAGTTAGATAAAAATGTCATGATATTTGAGATTTAAAAGTAAAGAAATATCATGAGAATCACATGGAAAAGACTAGAAAGAGATCTAGGGTAGGATTATAGCATTTAAATATACAGTTTTGGAATCTTTAAATTTGAATTTTTGCTCTCATTATCTCCTACCTGGTTGAAGAAATTGATTGCTTTTTGATCTTTAGAACATTCTTAGTTGTTAGGCTACAATAGGGATAAATGATTAATAATATCTTAAAATATGGATACTAATATTTCCTTTGTCATGAGGTTTAGGGAGAGATACTAAATGGATGTAAAATGCTTCCTGTAGTGTCTGACACACAGCACTCATTAAGGATTAGTTGGAATTATTATTTTATTATTGTATTTCACACACCTGACCTGGGGCAGTGTGAAATCAAAGAGTCATGGTGACATCTTGGCCCTGAGTAACGTTATGTGACACTTTCCAGGATGGCTTTGAGGATTTGATGAACTACTGAATGTGAAAACTTTGCTCTGCAACCCTACAAATGTAATCTGTTGCCCCTAGACTGGTAAGTCTCCTATCCTGAACAGGAATAAAGATTGCCTCTTGATCTAGTTCCCTAGACATAAAGATTAGATTTGTAGCTACTTTGCCAACAAAGGTCTGTCTAGTCAAAGCTATGGTTTTTCCAGTAATCATGTATGGCTGTGAGAGTTGAACTATAAAAAAAAGCTGAGCACTGAAGAATTGATGCTTTTGAACTGTGGTGCTGGAGAAGACTCTTGGAGTTCTTGGACTGCAAGAAAATCCAACCAGTCAATTCTAAAGGAAATCAGTCCTGAATAGTCATTGGAAGGACTGATGCTGAGGCTGAAACTCCAATACTTTGGCCATTTGATGCGAAGAACTGATTCATTTGAAAAGACCCTGATGCTGGGAAAGATTGAAGGTGGGAGAAATAGAGGATGACAGAGGATGAGATGGTTGGATGGCATCACTGACTCAATGGACATGAGTTCAAGTAAACTCCGGGAGTTGGTGATGGACAGGGAAGCCTGGCATGCTTCAGTCCACAGGGTCACAAATAGTCGGACACAACTGAGCAACTGAACTGACAATTAACTAAGACATTGATAACTATCCAAATTCTTATGTACAAACAGGATAAGCCCACTCAATAAAGAAAAATTCCTGCAAGATAGATGATTAAAATTTAACATGAAAAACCAATTGCCATAGCCAGGACATGGAAAAAACCTAGATGTCCATCAGCAGATGAATGGATAAGAAAGCTGTGGTACATATACACAATGGAGTACTACTCAGCCCTTAAAAAGAATAAATTCGACTCAGTTCTAATGAGATGGATGAAATTGGAGCCAATTATACAGAGTGAAGTAAGCCAGAAAGAAAAACACCAATACAGTATACTGACACATATATATGGAATTTAGAAGGATAGTAATGAAGACCCTCTATGTGAGACAACAAAAGAGACTCAGAGGTATAGAACGGACTTTTGGACTCTGAGGGAGAGGGAGAGGGTGGGATGATTTGGGAGAATGGCATTGAAACATGTATACTATCTTGTAAGAATGAAGCGCCAGTCTATGTTCAATACAGGATGCAGGACGCATGGGGCTGGTACACGGGATGATTCAGGGAGAGGATGTGGGGTGGGAGGTGGGAGGGGGCTTTGGCATTGGGAGATCGTGGACACCTGTGGCTGATTCATGTCAATGTATGGCAAAACAAATACAGTATTGTAATTAAAAAATAAAAAAAGAAAGTAAGAAAAAAGAAAAACCAATTGCCCAGTTTAAATGAAGTCATTGTGCAAGAAAATTTACATTCCAAAACAAAATTCTGAGTATAGGAAAACATGTCATAGCTAAATCTTCTCCATTTATATTTCAGGACACTGGCACAAAAATGTTTAAATTTCTTTTTCAATTATAAATTACTAAGATGAATTTGAATAAAACCTGCCTTGTCAGTTCCTATGCAGATGATGTAACTCTTCAACTATAATAATATACTTGTATCTGAACAAGGCTACCTTGATGATGCTTAAGTGCAGGGTTTTTTCCACCTCCTTCTTGTGCTATCGCTATAGGTATAGCTAACAATTTTAGTCTTAATATTTCAGTAATACCTTGCAGCAGTGATTCTGAAAAGGAACTATCTGATTCCTAGGTCCCATGCCACATCTACTCTACTAGATATTTGAATATGGGAACCAATAAACTTCATTTTAACTGCATCTTCAGCTGATAAGTATGCAAACATAGTATGAAAAGCATTCCTTTGGAAAACATAAAGCATAGTCATTTCTATTTGACATTTAATCTTCACCATAGCACAAGGACATAGTCACTGCATCTTTATTATACACAAAAGAAAATTCAATTTCAAAAAGGTTAGGTTACTTAAGCTAGTTACCTTTATTTTGTAGACTCTTGAAAAGAAATTAAATCACCTAGTGTCACATTTGTTTTATTAGTCCTCTCCTCCAACAATGAGGGAGACCCAGGTTTGATCCTGGGGTCGGGAAGATCCCCTGGAGAAGAAAATGGCAACCCACTCCAGTACTCTTGCCTGGAAAATCCCATGGATGGAGGATCCTGGTAAGCTACAGTTCATGGAGTCGCAGAGTCAGACACGACTGAGCGACTTCACTTTGACTTTTTCCAGTTAGTTACTATACTCAAACTCCTATGACTGGTTGCTTAATTGTGCAAGGTACATAATTCTGTTTTATCATTTCTCAAAATTCTTCTACCTTTCTTTCTACCTCCCTGCTATAGGTGAAACAAATTGAAGATAATGGAACCAAATAACAAAAGCCATCCTGAAGAGTTTATTCTACTAGGCTTTACCGACCGTCCTTGGCTAGAGTTTCCTCTATTCATTATTCTGCTTATAACATACCCCATGGCCATGATGGGAAACATAGCCATCATTCTGGTGTCCAAGTTAGACCCCCATCTGCACAGCCCCATGTATTTCTTCCTCACCAACCTCTCCTTTTTGGACATGTGCTACACCACAAGCATTGTCCCTCAGATGCTCTTTAACCTGGGAACGTCTAAGAAGACAATCAGCTATATGGGGTGTGCAGTTCAGCTTTATTTCTTCCACATAATGGGGGCACAGAATGTCTGCTTTTGGCTGTTATGTCTTTTGATCGCTACGTGGCCATCTGCAAGCCTCTACACTACACCCTCATCATGAATCGGCGCATCTGTGTCTTATTAGTGGCCACTGTGTGGCTGAGTGGAATGACCTATGCTGTCTCAGAGGCCACTGTCACCTTACAGTTACCACTGTGTGGTCACAATACCCTGGATCACTTGCTGTGTGAGATTCCTGTTCTGATAAAAAACGCTTGTGGTGAAAAGGGAGCTAATGAGCTCACACTCTCTGTGGTATGCATTTTTTTCTTAGCTGTGCCACTATGTTTAATTCTAATTTCCTATGCTTGTATTGGACATGCTGTAATTAAGATTAAATCTTCAGAGGAAGGAAAAAAGCCTTTGGGACATGTTCTTCCCATCTCATTGTAGTTTTCTTATTTTATGGCCCAGGTATCAGCATGTACCTTCAGCCTCCCTCCTCCATCTCAAGAGACCAGCCCAAGTTCATGGCTCTCTTCTATGGAGTAGTGACTCCTGCACTCAACCCTTTCATCTACACTCTGAGGAATAAAGGTGTAAAGGGGGCACTGGGCAATCTGATGAGGAGCATTTTCATTTCCAAGTGATAGTTGGTAGACATCAGATGAAATTATTTACCCATTTAGTAGGTATATAGAGGTTTCTTTAATAACTCAATCTTGTCTCATACTTTCCCACATCATGTTATTTAATAATAGATTTTCTTCTTGCAAAACATGTCGTGTTTCTCATATTCTTAGGCAAGGGTGATACTTGGCTAATACACACCAGTAAGGGCACTCTGTGGAAACGTATTTAAAAAATTATTCTATTTTGTTTGATATAGACTGAAATAATGGCTGTTAAACACACAAAAAAAAAAAAAAAGTACTGTAACCTATAACATAAACTAATCAATTCAGCTCAGTCACTCAGTCGTGTCCAACTCTTTGCAACCCCACGAATTGCAGCACGCCAGGCCTCCCTGTTCATCACCAACTCCCGGAGTTCACTCAGACTCATATCCATTGAGTCAGTGATACATACAGCCCTCTCATCCTCTGTCATCCCCTTCTCCTCTTGCTCCCAATCCCTCCCAGCATCAGAGTCTTTTCCAATGAGTCAGCTCCTCGCATGAGGCGGCCAAAGTACTGGAGTTTCAGCTTTAGCATCATTCCTTCCAAAGAACACCCAGGATTGCTCTCCTTTAGAATGGACTGGTTAGATCTCCCTGCAGTCCAAGGGACTCTCAAGAGTCTTCTCCAACACCACAGTTCAAAAGCATCAATTCTTCAGCACTCAGCTTTCTGCACAGTCCAACTCTCACATCCATACATGACCACTGGAAAAACCATAGCATTGACTAGACGGACCTTTGTTGGCAAAGTAATGTCTCTGCTTTTGAATATGCTATCTAGGTTGGTCATAACTTTCCTTCCAAGGAATAAGCGTCTTTGAATTTGATGGCTGCAATCACCATCTGCAGTGATTTTGGAGCCCCCAAAAATAAAGTCTGACACTGTTTCCACTGTTTCCCCATCTATTTCCCATGAAGTGATGGGCCCAGATGCCATGATCCTCGTTTTCTGAATGTTGAGCTTTAAGCCAACTTTTTCACTCTCTTCTTTCACTTTGATCAAGAGCCTTTTTAGTCCCTTTTCACTTTTTGCCACAAGGGTGGTGTCATCTGCATATGCTAATCATAAAACAGCATGGTAGCATTCATCACTGGACTTCCTATGACCATGCGCATACCAAGTCACTTTAGTCCTGTCTGACTCTTTGCAACCCTATGGATTGTAGCCCACCATGCTCCTCTGTCCATGGTATTCTGCAGGCAAGAACACTGGAGTGGATTGCTCTACCAGCCTCCAGGGGATGTTCCCAACCCAGGGATCAAATTCACATCTCTTACATTGCCTGCATTGGCTGGTGGTTTCTTTACCACTGCCACCAACTGGGAAGCCTTCCTATGCTCTTGGCACCTAAGAAACATTTCATCACTCTCTGCAAGATTTGCCATGTCTAAGTGGACAGCAAGGTGCCACTGTACATTCATTGTGAGGAACTCTACACCTTTGACCAACCATGAGTTTATCCCACAAGTTTCAGTTTAGTTCAGTTCAGTTGCTCAGTCATGTTCAACTCTTTGTGACCCCATGGACCACAGCATGCCAGGCCTCCCTGTCCATCACTAACTTCCAGAGCTCACCAAAACTCATGTCCATTGAGTTGGTGATGCCATCCAACCATCTCATCTTCTGAAGTCCCCTTCTCCTCCTGCCTTCAATCTTTCCCAGCATCAGGATCTTTTCAGATGAGTCAGCTCTTTGCATCAGGTGGCCAAAGTACTGGAGTTTCAGCTTCAACATCAGTCCTTCCAATGTACACTCAGGACTGATCTCCTTTAGGGTGGACTGGTTGGATCTCTTTGCAGTCCAAGGTACTCAAGAGTCTTCTCCAACACCACAGTTCAAAAGCATCAATTCTTCAGCGCTCAGCTTTCTTTACAGTCCAACCCTCACATCCATAAATGACTACTGGAAAAACCATAGCCTTGACTAGACGGACTTTGTTGGCAAAGTAATGTCTCTGCTTTTTAATATGCTGTCTTGGTTGGTCATAACTTTCCTTCCAAGGAGTAAAATTAAAATTACTTTTAATTTCATGGCTGCAATCACCATCTGCAGTGATTTTGGAACCCCCTCCCCAAAAAAAAGTCTGACACTGTTTTCTCTGTTTCCCCATCTATTTGCCATGAAGTAATGGGACCGGATGCCATGATCTTCATTTTCTGAATGTTGAGCTTTAAGCCAGCTTTTTCACTCTTTTCCTTCACTTTTATCAAGAAGCTCTTTAGTTCTTCACTTTCTGCCATAAGAATGGTGTCATCTGCATTTCTGAGGTTACTAATATTTCTCCTGGCAATCCTGATTCCAACATGTGCTTCATCTAGCCCAGAGTTTCTTCATGATGTACTCTGCATAGAAGTTAAATAAGCAGGGTGACAATATACAGCCTTGACGTACTCCTTTTTCTATTTGGAACCAATATGTTGTTCCATGTCCAGTTCTAACTGTTGCTTCCTGACCTACATATAAGTTTATCAAGAGGCAGGTCAGGTGGTCTGGTATTTCCATCTCTTTCAGAATTTTCCACAGTTTATAGTGGTCCACACAGTCAAAGACTTTGGCATAGTCAACAAAGCAGAAATAGATGTTTTTCTGGAACTCTCTTGCTTTTTTGATGATCCAGCAGATTTGGGTAATTTGATCTCTCATTCCTCTGCCTTTTGTAAAACCAGCTTGAACATCTGGAAGTTCATGGTTCATGTATTGCTGAAGACTGGCTTGGAGAATTTTGAGTATTACTTTACTAGCATGTGAGATGACTGCAATTGTGTGGTAGTTTGTGCATCTTCGGCATTGCCTTTTTTGCAGCTGGAGTGAAAACTGACCTTTTTCAGCCCTGTGGCCACTGCTGAGATTTCCAAATTTGCTGGCATATTGAGTGCAGCACTTTCACAGCATCACCTTTCAGAATTTGAAATAGCTCAACTGGAAATCCATCACCTCCAGTAGCTTTGTTTGTAGTGATGTTTCCTAAGGCCACATTTTATCAACCTCAGTTTATCTAAATGCTACTAATCCTTTAACAACACATTGCTACTCTAACAAGCAAGTGTGCGATGTTTTATAATTTTAACTAAGGGATGTATCATTAAACATAAAGTGAATAAAATATATGGACAAAATATATGGATTTCCTAATCTCCCTTGTATTTATCATAAGCATGAGCCTTCTGAATCAGTGAGAGAACAAGATAGTGATATTAATAATGAACCACACATGGAACCATTTCATGCATAATGGGAACAGCCAGGAATGCTTTTTGAAACTGTGCAAGAATCAGGATGAGAAAGAAATAATTTGTATTTCTAGAAGTGAAGTGAAGTGAAGTCGCTCAGTCGTGTCTGACTCTTTGTGACCCTGTGGACTGTAGCCCACCAGGCTCTTCTGTCCATGGGATTCTCCAGGCAAGAATACTGGAGTGGGTTGCCATTTCCTTCTCCAATATTTCTAGAATAGACAATAAATTGATTACTTCAACAACTTAAGTATATTTTTGAGGTTTAGAATCTGTTTCATTGAAAGTGTCAAAATTAGTTCTAGGACTCACATCCAACTTCAAACTCTGTCATAAAACATCACATTTTTAAAAGCAAATTAAAGAATATTACATTTATTTGGTGTTTAAAATATGGTTAGAAATCAACATTATGGTGCTTCCCTGGTGGTGCAGTGGTAAAGAATCTGCCTGCCAATACAGAAATCAGCATAATGTTGTATAGTGAAAAATTAATAGGTAAGAACAACAAGGGTGACTTAGATATCTCTGGCATGTCTTCTGGTCTAGCAAATCAAGGTCTAAGCAATTATTGGATGATAAATCATATGTTTTTCTGAACAAGAATTAACTGCAATACAGATTCTTTTTTTTTTAAATAGAACAGGGCAGGCCATGCTTGGTGCTTGGTCCAGTTCTTGAGACAAATGAACTTTGGTACATTTACTTTGAAAATAATTCTACACAACTTTAAAAGTTGGCTGATAGGTGGCTGATATGCCATAAAAGGTTTTTAAATTTGACACAAACATGCACACAAAGCAAGAAAAATAAAAATTCTGTGATGGTACATAATATCTCTGATCGTTTTTATTAGTTAAGATAACCTTTGTTTAACTTAATCTTATTTAGACAAAATGGTATCTTCTGTTTAGAGTACAAAATTCAAGATTTAAGTTGAAAACTTAGCTATAGAGACTGTTTAGAGCTGTTTATATCACTTCTTTATCTTTTAGACCTGTAAAGACAACTCATTTCAGAATTGTAATTGTCTTCCACTCAGAAATCAATAGTGACAAAATACAACTTCAAGAATGGGTTTCTGCCCTCTTAAGTTTTAAAGTTCACAAACTCATGACCAGTGCTCATCTCACAAATAAACAAACAAACAAAACACATGGAGCACAAGAAGTCTTTGGAGATGATGGTTTATATTGTTTTTGATGGCAGTATCATGTGTATAGGCCCATTTCCAAATTTATCAAAATGCATACATTAAATATATTCAACTTTTTGTGTATTAAGCATGCATGTGTGAAACTTGCTCAGTCATGTCCAACTCTTTGCGACACCATGGACTATACAGTCCATACAATTCTCAGGCCAGAATACTGAAGTGGGTAGCTATTCCATTCTCCAGGGGTCTTCCAACCCAGGGATCGAACTCAGGTCTCCCACATCACAGGCGGATTCTTTATCAGCTCAGCCACCAGGGAAGCCCAACAGTTTTTAAAGGAATATGATGATACAGGGTGTTCAGAGCTGGTGACCCAGACGGATGGGATGGGGAGGGAGGTGGGAGAGGGGTTCAGGATGGGGAATACGTGTACACTCGTGGCAGATTCATGTCAATGTATGGCAAAACCAATGCAATATTGTAAAGTAAAATAAATAAATAAATTTTAAAGAAATAAAGGAATATGAATCAGAACAGAGGAATAAAGCTATATTCCCAAAAAATAGGAAAAATTGAAACTTTTTTTCAAGAATCAGGTAGCAAAATTAGCTAGTGGGAAGCTGCTGTATAGCACAGGATTCTCTCTTTGGTGTTCTGTGAATGACTGGTAAGGGTGGAATTGTGGGTATGGAAGAGATTCACAATGGAGGGGATATGTATACACATAAGTATATACACATAAGTAATTCACATCCTTGTACAGCAGAAACTAACATTGTAAAGAAATTATATTCCAATTTAAAAAACAAATGACAACTTACTCTTCTGTAGGCTTTTTCCTTTGCCTTCGTATCATGTCAATAATAGGTATTTATTATCTTATCCACTTTTATATCATTTAAAGAAAAAATATTAAGTATGATACAGTTTTTTCATCATCATAATATATACCTTTGACTCGGGTGTTTTTACTTTTGATACAAACAAAAAGGCACTCTGTCAAACTCATGTTACTAGAAAATTAAAAGATTATTATGATTTATTGAGTCTTTTATAATAATCAAAATAAATACTAACTGCATCAATACACTATTAATATGACATGAAAGTTACATCATTTTCATAATTACATTTGATAATTACTTAGTTTAATTCAAACAAAATTTTAAATGTGAGTATTTTATATTAATACTATAGAGTGGTCACGTACATATTTGGTTTCAGTAGTAGATTTCCCTTGAATTAATATCACATTGTATACCCAGTCTATGATAGCAGCTATCTATACTACAGGTTATTCATTATATATTGCTGCTGATTTACTTTTTCTTTTCTTTTACATTATCTTTTGCATTTATTTCTTTTGCTTCCTGAACATTCATACTCCCCAACAGATAGAAACAGACCTGTCCATGGCAATTCCTGAGAGAATCAAACTACTTCCTGACATACTCTAGTGAGAAGAATATGTCTCCTGAGAAAGGAAGGCAGGATATGGATTCAGAACAAGAAGAAGAAATGAAGTATAAATATTCATAATTCTTAATGTTTCAGGATGAGAAAAAGTCCAAACATCATCATTATGTAATCAGCACAGTCTGGCATGCTTGTGTGTGTGTGTGTCTCTGTGTCTTTGTGTGTTAGTCGTGAGAGCATTGCTAGGAAGGACATGATGCTCTGTTAAGAGACACACACACAGCCTTCATGAAATCAGACATGGTCCTGACCACAGCAAAATCTTCTCAGTGCATGGTCTTAGGAGTGAGGATGTGGAGATGTATATCCTCTGAGCTTTGGGAGGTTACATGGAGAGCATGCAGACAAAATCAGCTACTGGCTCATCAGAAGTAAAAAGCATTTACTTTTTTCACTCAAATTTTAGGATTAAAGGTATGTGATAAAACTGATGTCTTGAAAAAGAAGGTTGTGGAAGACAGTCTATTAAAATGCTAAAATGGGTAAATAACACCCAAGGCATTATTCAGTTCTGGAGATTATTTTAATGAGGTCTTTTCTCCTTCTCTGAAACATATAAAGATCTACTCAGTTTGCCAGTAGCTCTGTCATAATATTGCTGCAAATTGTTCCAAAATAATTACTTCTCAGGAAATAGATATATCTCTTATTGTTGGGTAATAGAAATGCCTAGATTATCTTGTGCATGTTATTCCAGTGAAATGATAACATAGTTTGTCTGGGTTATGTTAAGGCATCACCCAGCTAGCTAAATATTAGGTCCTCAATGAAATGACTATGGGTGAATTGTGGAAAGCAATGGGGAATCTTCTCTACAAACTAATGACCAATTTACATAAACAGTACCTACTGCTCAATCATTTAGAAATGACAATTTCAGCATAACAAAGGTTAATATTTACTGGGGCTTCCTGATAGCTCAGTTGGTAAAGAACCCACCTACAAAGTGAGAGACCTGGGTTTGATCCTGGGTTGGGAAGATCCCCTGAAGAAAGGAAATGGTACCCACTCCAGTATTGTAGCCTGGAGAATTCAATGGACTGTACACCCCATTGTGTTGCAAAGAGTTGAATATTTTTGAGTTTTTCTTGTATGCCAGGCAGTGTACTAAGTGTTTCAGGTAAAATATCTAACAATGTCTCAGTTTTCCTTTGACTGATGGGAAACAAAAAGTATTTCATTAACAGAACAGAAATTAATAAGAGACTGAATCAGTTGAGCATTTCTGATTATGTGGCACAGACCCAAAATGAATCACTTGTGCTAGATTATTTCCAAAGAAGACCTATATAAAATGTACTTGTCTTGGATCTTGGGGCTGGGTAAGGTGGCACATGAAGTCAACCCACTGAGCTCTTAAAATTATCTTGTCTCCTTCCTCTATTTCTTCATACATCTATCACTGAAACTCCATTCCAAACTTCAAGCCATCAGAATCTTGTCGATGTTCATTGGTCACTTAGTCTCTTATCACATTGATAGAGATAGACAAATACAATTTATTATTGGACATGAAACTCCTGTTTCTTTAGATTAATATCAGTGCGTATTTTCTTGATGACTGAATCTTAACATAGGCTTTTTATTGAAGTATAGTTGATTTAAGATGCTGTGTCAATCTCTGCTGTACAGCAAACTCATTTTTACACATATGTACATAAAATAGATTATTTTTACAGACTGGTTATAATAGAGGATATGGCGCACATCATCCTATGAGTTTCTTAACATGAGACTAGTAAAAAGCAAGAGGTTTTGATGAAGTGCACTTTAATTCCTTATTTTTCATTCATGATTTGCCTCTGTGATGCTTGCATTTTAACTCAAAACAACTCAGCAAGAAGGACAGGAAGGGATTCATCATATTTTATTCACAAAAAATTATTAATTAGAAGCTTTTAGTCCAGAAAATGTATGAGGTAAAAGCCTGAAGAATGTCTGTGCCAAGCCATCTGTTGTACTGCCATGATGCTCCTATCTACAGACCCCTGACAGCTGCCCTTGAGGACCTCCCTCTCTTTTAGTACACAATGATTAAAATTAAGTATTCTTGATATGTACATAAAACTGACCTCTACTACATGGATCTCAGGGTCCCTGGACAAAGGTCAACAGAGAGTAAATCCCAAAATAAACAGAAAGCGTCATGAAAAAAAAATCAGATTTTGCCTGATGTAGTACTATTCCCAGTGATAGGGAGGGAGAAGGGAATTTGATTACATTTGTTTGTATTCTCACCTCAAACAGACACATACATTACCCATTACCCATACATCTCTCTATGATATAATAATTATTTATAGACAGAATACAATTCTTTGTAAGTTTAATTATTTAGAGGCACTCACAAACCTTTCTGGACATCTTAGTTTTTCAGTTATCTCTGAAATTTGTGAAGCTGTAAGAAGTACTTATCACAGGATAATTTTTATTCATCCTGTGGGGCTAAGAATATCAAGTGACTGATAGCACGCATTGGCCTTTGCACAGTCAGCTCTCCAGTGTATCATCCACCAGTTGTTTCTCCCATGCCTCACGACCCTGACTCTCACTCCCAACACAAGCATTTGCATTTACTGTCTGCAGTCTAAATGGGACAGTATATTTATGAAATGAAATCTTTGTGATGTCACTAATTAAGACAGAGTGAGGCATTCTCTATTTCTGGTTTGGATTTCTTCCTTGTTTCCTCCATCAGTGTCACTGAGGAAATTGCAGTTCTTCCCTGATACAGGAAGATAGAATTAGTAAGTATTCTATTAATAACATATTTGTGTATTTAACTGATAAAAGAGATGACAACTTCTCCACAATCAGAGTTTTTATGCAACTACATAGGCTATTGTTGAGAACCAAAGATATTTAAGAAAATGTTTTGGATTCAAAAAAAAAAAAAAGATAATAGACTATTATCTCTGTTTCTTTACTACAACCTTAACTGAATTGTGTTGCTACACGGGGAATATATACATTAAACTATATTAATTAATTTAACTAGATACAGTGCACAGTAAATGTTTATAAATGCTTCAAGTGTAAATGCATCATAATAAAATATATGATGTGTGAATAAATTTTGCAAAATCATATCCACCAAGGGTTTGGTAATCATTCAGAGTTGTTATTTCATATTTAACAGAATTTTGAATGAGTCCACTCGTTTCCATCCTTTTTGTCCATTGTTTAATCTCAGGACCCATGAACAGTAACTGAAAAATACTCTGAAAATACTCTGAATTCAATAAATACTTGTGGAATGAATTAGTGAAGAAAGCAAGTCAGTGGTAAGAGAATAGGAAATAAATATTTAGATATGATTACTTTATTTGATAAAATAATGGGATAAAAGCTAATTGTGCTTAATTTTTTTCATTTTATGCCTGCTGACTAGATTTGGCAACAGGATCAGTGTAACTTCCAAACTTTTAAACTAGAGGTAAGAAATTTATCTCTGACTTGAGCTTGTTAAGAGCAATAGAAAGATTTATATTTCCAGCTAAAAGAATCTTTTAATGACCTGCTTTTCTTTTTTTCAGGTCATGAGCATCAATTGTTCCTTGTGGCAAGACAACAGCATGTCTGTGAAACACTTTGCATTTACCAAATTCTCTGAGGTCACCGAACAGTGTTGGCTCTTATTTTCCCTCATCATACTCATGTTTTTAGCATCACTGACAGGCAATACTCTCATAGCCCTTGCCATCTGGACCAATCCAGTCCTCCATACCCCCATGTACTTCTTCCTGGCCAATTTGTCTTTCTTGGAGATTGGATATACTTGCTCTGTCATACCCAAGATGCTGCAGAGCCTTGTGAGCGAGGCCCGAGGAATCTCTCGGGAGGGCTGTGCTACACAGATGTTTTTCTTTGCCTTATTTGGAATCAGTGAATGCTATCTTTTGGCAGCCATGGCTTTTGATCGCTATACGGCCATATGCTCCCCACTTCACTATGCAACACGAATGAGTCATGGAGTGTGTGTCCATTTAGCAATGGTTTCTTGGGGGGTGGGTTGCATAGTAAGCTTGGGCCAAACCAACTATATTTTTCTTTGGACTTCTGTGGCCCCTGTGAAATAGACCACTTCTTCTGTGACCTCCCCCTATTCTGGCACTAGCCTGTGGGGATACATCCCATAATGAGGCTGCAGTCTTTGTTGTGGCCACTCTTTGCATTTCCAGTCCATTTTTATTAATCATTGCTTCTTATGGCAGAATTCTAGCTGCTGTGCTCATCATGTCATCCCCTGAAGGTCGTCGAAAGGCTCTTTCCACCTGTTCTTCTCACCTGCTGGTAGTAACACTCTTCTATGGCTCAGCATCTGTCAGCTATTTGAGGCCCAAGTCTAGCCATTCACCTGGGGTAGATAAACTCCTGGCCCTCTTCTACACAGTGGTGACATCCATGCTCAACCCTATCATCTACAGTTTACGAAACAAGGAAGTCAAGACAGCTCTTTGGAGAACTCTGGGCAAGAAAAGGCTTTGACTCATGGGTACAAATAGCAACCCATTTAAACATTTTTCCTGGGATATCTCATAGACAGAAGAGTCTTGCAGGGCACAATCCACGGTGTTGCAGAAGAGCTGGACACAACTTAGTGGCTAAACAGCAACAACATACTAGAAGACCATAAAAATTTCTCTTTGAAAAAGATGCATACTCAATCTAAAAGGAAAGAAAGAAAAGGAAGGAAAGGAGAAAAAATGAACTTATACTGTTTTGTAATAACCTCCTTTAATAACAGCTATTGTAATTTTGGAGACAGAAAAAGTTCTATTGCTAAAGTTCAGATTGTCAAGTTCTGGAATGAAATTGGCTACCAAAGAATTTTGATATGAGTCCAGTACTAGACAGGTTTTCCAAAATATTTCAGTTAGGTTAATGTACAGATTAAAATGGCGCTTCCCAGGAGGCACTAGTGGCAAAGAACCCACCTGCTAATGTAGGAGACATAAGAGACATGAGTTCAATCCCTGGGCTAGGAAGATCCCCTGAAGGAAGCACAGCAGCCCACTCCAGTATTCTTGCCTGGAGACTCCCATGGAGAGAGGATCCTGGTGGGTTATGGTCCATAGGTTCGGAAAGAGTCAGACACGACAAAGCAACTTAGTCCAGATGCATGCACAGGCTTAAAGTACAAATTACCAGATTATGTCTCAGAAGTCCAGGACATTCTCACCTGTACCCTTAGGCATTTTCTAGTCCATGAGAGGGGAAAGCGCAATAAGGGCTTCCCTTGTAGCTCAGTCGATAAAGAATCTGCCTGCAACACAGGAGACCTGGGTTTGATCCCTGGGTTGGGAAGATTCCCTAGAGAAGGAAATGGCAACCCACTCCAGTATTCTTGCCTGGAGAATCCCATGGACAGAGGAGCCTGGTGGGCTACAGTCCACGGGGTCGCAAGAGTCGGACACGACTTAGCTACTAAACCACCACCACCAGCAGCCCATGAGAGGTTCATATGACTTGTGCTCTGGTCACTGGGAGGGCTTCCCTCATAGCTCAGTTGGTAAAGAATTCGCCTGCAGTGCAGGAGACCCTGGTTCCTTTCCTGGGTTGGGAAGATCCCCTGGAGAAGGGAAAGGCTACCCACTCCAGTATTCTAGCCTGGAGAATTCCATGGTCAGTCCATGGGGTCACAAAGAGTCAGACAGGACTGAGCGACTTTCACTTTCACATTCTGGTCACTGGGTAGCGCTTCCACAAATATCTGTCTCTCATGACTCGTAGTTCCCCAACAACTCTATGATGTGAATTATTTCCTTCCATAAAAATATGTTTAAAAATTTTATCCTTACCAATCGGTACATGATATAGAGTTAAATAACTCTCTCTCTCCTCCCTCTTTTTTTTTTTTTTTGAGTTGCAGGTACTATGAAAATATGTAACCATCCAAAAGAGCAAAGTCATAAAATTCAGAGAAATTTGTTGCAGAATAATATGAGAAATTTTTACCAAGAGTCCCCACTGTAAAAATGTTTTTAAAAAGAAAGAGAAATCAGATTTAAATTCAAGGAAGGAAGAAGAAAGCTGAACTAAACATAATTAACAAAAGCAATTTAATTTTTATATAGTTTACAAAATGTACATATGTGCAGATGAATTCTGAAAGAATATATTTGGAACTCATTCAAAAACTTGCTCTTAAGAGAAATGAACATAGTTACAACATAATCAAGTATGTCTACTCATCTATAGAAGCATTACCTTAAATGTGAACATCAAGTTCTCAGGGAGGTGCTGTGATCTATCAGTGATTAATAACTACTTATAGTAGTGATAATGTGACAAGGAAAGGAGAACTCTGACTGCTGCCATGACAATTTACAGATAGAATGAATAAGTTCTAGCAATCTAACATAGAGCATGCTGACTGTAGTTAATAATACTGTATTGTATTTGAAATTTGCTAACAAAGTAGACCTTAACTGTTTCTATCACTGATATAAACAAAGGATAGCTATGTGAGATAGTGAATATGTTACTTAACTTGATTGTGATAATCATTTCACAATGACAATATAAAATCATCACATTATCTACCTTAAGTCTAACTCTTGACAATTTTTATTATTTTATCTCAATAAAGCTGAGAAAAGATGTCATAATGCTACAGTCACAGGATGGTAGTGATGTTCACTAATGACCAAGATGTGTTTTGCCAGATATGTTCATTTTACCAAAAGCTATTTAGTTCACCGAAGACCAAGACATAATACACTATGGTGTTTATTTGTATCTGTGTGCACCTAATAAAGAATAGAAATAATCTGAACATGTGAAAATAACTACTTAACAATTATGCTATAGAAGTAGGCAGGAGTTATCTGCAGGCATTAAAGATCATTACTTTTACATGTGTTTATTAATCTTAAAAAATGTATGATTTTTTAAAAATTAAGGCAAGTAACAGGCTTCCTGGGGAGTTCATGGTAAAGAATCTGCCTGCAATGCAGAAGATGCAAGAGCTCCATCCCGCCAAAGGTTCCATCCCTGGGCTGGGAACATCCCCTGGAGGAGGAAATGGAAACTGACTCCAATATTCTTGCCTTGGAGAATCCCATGGACAGAGGAGCCTAGCAGGCTACAGTCCATAGGGTCACACAGAGTCAAACACGATTGAAGCCACTGAGCATGGCATGGAAGGCAAGTTAAAAACAATTTGTATAGCATCACCATATCTGTTTAGTTTACTACACGATTGAAGCCACTGAGCATGGCATGGAAGGCAAGTTAAAAACAATTTGTATAGCATCACCATATCTATTTAGTTTACTAGTTTTGAAAAGTTTTGTAAGTCTGAAATGATAAAAAACTGAACATTTATATGTAAAAGAATGTCTGCAACATTTCCACTCACCAAAAAAAAAAACAAACTCAAAATCAATTAAAGACCTAAATTTAAGACCAGAATCCCTAAAACTCCTAAGAGAGAAAATAGGCAGAACACTCTTTGAGATAAATCATGGCAATATTTTTTTGAATCTGTATGCTAAGGCAAAAGAAACAAAAGCAAAAACAAACTAGACCTACTCAATGTTATAAAGCTTTTGCACAAAATATATGTGTGTGTGTGTGTGTGTGTTTTATAAAAAAATGACAATCCACAAAAAGACGACCGACTGAATGGGAGAAAATATTTGCAAATGATATGACTGGTAAGTTGTTAATATCCAAAATATATAAACAGCTCATATAACTCAGTATCAATAAGACCAAAAAACTCAATCAAAAAATAGGCAGAAAGCATGAATAGACATTTTTCCAAAGAAGACATATAGATGGCTAACAGGCACATTCACGTTGATGTGTGGCAGAACCAATGCAACATTGTAAAGTAATTAGCCTCCAATTAAAATAAATTTAAATTAAAAATAAAATAAAATGAAAACATTAAAATTATAGCTTAAATGTTTAAGTATTATTTGACCTAAAATAAAGGAAATAAATTTACCAGTTGTAGTTTCTCAAAATAAAAAAAAAGATTCTCTACATCATTAATTATTAGATAAATGCAAATCAAAACCAGAATGAGACATTACCTCATACCTATCAGAATGGTTACCATCCAAAACTTTACAAACAACAAATGTTGGCAAGAATGTGGAAAAAAGAAACTTTTAGGCTCTTGATGAGAATGTAAATGATACAGTCACTGTGGAAAACTTCTTAGAGGTTTTCAAACACTAAACATACAACTATTCTACAATCTAGCAATTCCATTTCTGAGTATATATATGAAGAAGAAACAAAAAAACACTAATTTAAAGAGATATGTACAATCCAACATTCATTGCAGCATTATTTACAATAGCCACGATATGGGAGCAACCTTAGTGTTCAGCAGCATTTGAATGGATAAAGGAGATAAAGGGAGATTATATATGGAGAAGGAAATGGCAGCCCACTCCAGTGTTCTTGCCTGGAGAATCCCAGGGACGGGGGAGCCTGGAGGGCTGACGTCTGTGGGGTCGCACAGAGTTGGACACGACTGAAGTGACTTAGCAGCAGCAGCATAATATATATATGTGATGCATATATATTAAATATCAATATAAACACTTCATGTTATCACTTCTACATAGAATCTAGAAAAATTAAACAATTGGAAATGGGGAAGATGGCAGAGGAATAGGACGGGAATACCACATTCTCCCCACAAATTCATCAAAAGATCATTTGAAGGCTGAGCAAAACAACTTCCGAACACTGGCAGAGGACACCAGGCACCCAGAAAGGCAGCCCATTCTCTTCAAAAGAAGGTAGGACAAAATACAAAAGAAAAAAGAGAGGCAAAAGAGTTAGGGACAGAGACCCATACCAGGGAGGGAGTCGTGAAGAAGGGAAAATTTCCAAACACCAGCAAACCCTCTTACCAGCGGGCCTGTGGGGAGTTTTGGAATCTCAGAGTGCAACATGCCTGGGAAGAAGAGGAAAAAAAAAAAAACACAGAATAGGCGCCTAACCACAACCTCCAGTGGAGAAGTAGCTCAGACACTCGCACCCGCCACCAGTGAGCGGGGGCTGAACAGGGAGGCACAGGTTGCAGGCTTAGGGTGAGGACCAGGCCTGAATGCCCTGAGGACAATCTGAGGGAGCTAACAAGAGATAGCAACCCAAACTGTGGGATAGCCAGAGAGAGGAAAAAGAAGAGAGAAAGAGAACTTTCCCACAAAAAGCTCTAACCTAAGGCACAGCCTGACCTGCTCACATAACAAAGGACTGAGTGAATACCAGAGGAGAGCTAGCCTACTGCGGACCGGCCCATCCACCCACGGGAGGCAGAGAGGCAGGCTGGCAACAGCCAGAATCAGAAAGCAAAGGGCAATCTCGGCCCCAGAGATGGCATTCCCCCACCAGACTCTGAGCAGGCTCCTAGTTGCTAACCAAGTCTTCCTGGGATCCTGGATGGTTAACATCTGCCAGGAGGGTCGCAGCCAGAGATCAGCTCCCCAGAGGAGACACACAGCACACCTGAGACGGCACTCATGCAGCGCACCCAAAAACCAAGTGGCCAGGACAGAGGAGGTGATTAAGATGCACGGTTCACCTGGGACAGTGTGCTTGCCAAGCACCTGGTCGCCTCAGCTGCTGGGTCCGGGGAAGGGAACAAACCGGAGGCCCAACCAAGTTTATGCCTTTGTGGCGTACCTGAGAACCTGAATCTGACTATCTTAGACCTAGGAAGTGCATGAAACCCAGGGCCCACTTTGGACAATTCCCCTGCAGAGCAACCTGGAGCCTGAGCAGTGTAGACCAGAAAAGCACACATAACATGAGCTGGGGCAAACCCAGTGTGGCGCATACACTGGGAGCACTCCCCACACACGCCAGTGACATTTGTTTGCAGTGTTCTGCTCTCCCCACAGCACAAGTGAACAAATGAGCTTAACTAAGTGACCACCTTTGCCCTCTTGTGTCTGGGCAGAAATTAGACGCTGAGAGACTTGAAAACAGAGGAAGCCAAAATAAACAAAGAGGGAGCCGATCTGGAAGTGACAGATGCAGCAGATTAAAACCCTGTAGTTTGCATTGACTAAGCACTGGAAGGGTCCTATAGACCTTGAGAAGAAGTATAAGCTGGAACAAGGAACTATCCGAAACTGAACTGACCCTACACTGCCCTCAACATCGCCAGCGGAATTCCTAGATATATTTTTACTATTATCATTTTTTATTTTTATTTTAAAGTTCTTTCTTACTCCTTTAATTCTTCATTTTTATAACCTACTATTACTTTGAAATAAAGGCCCTATTTTATTTTTTAAGTAACTAATTTATTTTAATTAGAGGCTAATTACTTTACATAGTGTAGTGGTTTTTGCCATACATTAACAAAAATCAGCCATGGGTGTACATGTGTTACACATCCTGAACCCCCTCTCTAACCTCCCCTCCCCATCCCATCCCTCTGGGTCATCCCAGTACACCAGCCCTGAGCACCCTGTCTCATGCATCAAACATGGACTGGCGATCTATTTCACATATGGTATATACATGTTTCAATGCTATTCTCTCAAATCATCCCACTCTCGCCTTCCCCCAAGAGTCCAAAACTCTGTTCTTTACATCTGTCTCTCTTTTGCTGTCTCACATATAGAAGACCCTATTTTTAAAGCAAATTTCATATATATACAGTTTTATAATTTTGTGATTGAATTTTTAATATTTTTAATATTGTATTTTTGAATGGGAAAGACTAGAGATCTCTTCAAAACAATTAGAGATAGGAAGGAACATTTCATGCAAAGATGGGCTTGATAAAGGACAAAAATGGTATGGACTTAACAGAAGCAGAAGATATTAAGAAGAGGTGGCAAGAATACACAGAAGAACTGTACAAAGAGATCTTCAGGACCCAGATAATCAAGATGGTGTGATCACTCACCTAGAGCCAGACATCCTAGAAAGTGAAGTTTAAGTGGGCCTTAGAAAGCATCACTATGAACAAAGCTAATGGAGGTGACGAAATTCCAGTGGAGCTATTTCAAATCCTAAAAGATGATGCTTTAAAAGTGCTGCACTCAATATGCCAGCAAATTTGGAAAACTCAAAGTGGCCACAGGACTGGAAAAGGTCAGTTTTCATTCCAACCCCAAAGAAAAGCAATGCCAAAGAATGCTCAAACTTCCACACAACTGCAGTCATCACACATGCTAGTAAAGTAATGCTCAAAATTCTCTAAGCCAGGCTTCAGCAATATGTGAAATGTAAACTTCCAGGTGTTCAAGCTGGTTTTAGAAAATGCAGAGAAACCAGAAATCAAATTGCCAACATCCACTGGATCATGGAAAAAGCAAGAGAGTTCCAGAAAAACATCTATTTCTGCTTTATTGACTATGCCAAAGCCTTTGACTGTGTGGATTACAATAAACTGTGGAAAATTCTGAAATAGATGGGAATACCAGACCACCTAACCTGCCTCTTCAGAAACCTGTATGCAGGTCAGGAAGCAACAGTTAGAACTGGGCATGGAACAACAGACTGGTTCCAAATAGGAAAAGGGGTATATCAAGGCTGTATATTGTCATCCTGCTTATTTAACTTATATTCAGAGTACATCATGAGAAACACTGGCCTGGAAGAAGCACAAGCTGGAATCAAGATTGCTGGGAGAAATATCAATAACCGCAGATATGTAGATGACACCACCCTTATGGCAGAAAGTGAAGAGGAACTAAAAAGCCTCCTGATGAAAGTGAAAGAGGAGAGTGAAAAAGTTAGCTTCAAGCTCAACATTCAGAAAACAAAGATCATGGCATCTGGTCCCATCACTTCATGGCAAATAGATGGGGAAACAGTGACAGGCTCTATTTTGAGAGGCTCCAAAATCACTGCAGATGGTGATTGCAGCCATGAAATTAAAAGTTGCTTACTCCTTGGAAGAAAAGTTATGACCAACCTAGGTAGTATATTCAAAACCAGAGACATTACTTTGCCAACAAAGGTCCACCTAGTCAAGGCTATGGTTTTTCCAGTGGTCATGTATAGATGTGAGAGTTGGACTGTGAAGAAAGCTGAGTGCAGAAGAATTGATGCTTTTGAACTGTGGTGTTGGAGAAGACTCTTGAGAGTCCCTTGGACTGCAAGGAGATCCAACCAGTTCATTCTGGAGGAGATCAGCCCTGGGATTTCTTTGGAAGGAATGATGCTAAAGCTGAAACTCCAGTACTTTGGCCACCTCATGCGAAGAGTTGACTCATTAGAAAAGACTCTGATGCTGGGAGGGATTGGGGGGAGGAGGAGAAGGGGACAACAGAGGATGAGATGGCTGGATGGCATCACGGACTCAATGGACGTGAATCTGAGTGAACTCCAGGAGTTGGTGATGGACAGGGAGGCCTGGCGTGCTGAGATTCATGGGGGTCGCAAAGAGTCAGACACGACTGAGTGCCTGAACTGAATGGAACTGAAGACTCTAATCTTCAGTACCAATTTTTACTTAGGGGTGTGATTAGTGGATTAATTGCTCTCTCCCCTTTTGACTCTCCCTCTTCTTCCATCTCCTCCCTTCCCTTTCTCTTCTCTGCTTAATTCTGTGAATCTCTCTGGATGTTCCAGGCTGTGGAGAACACTTAGGGAACTTATTACTGGCTAGACTGGTCTCTCCCCTTTTGACTTCCTTTCTTCTCCTCCTAGTCACCTCTATCTCCCTCCTCCCTATTCTCTTTTCATGTAACTCTGTGAACCTCTCTGGATTTCCCTCACTGTGGAGAATCTTTTTACCATTAACCTAGATGTTTTATCATCTGTGCAGTATGGATGGAGAAGTCTTGAGGCTACTGTAAGAATAAGACTGAAAGCCACAGGCAGGAGATTAAAATCCAAAACTTGAGAACATCAGAAAACTCCTGATTCCAGGGAATGGTAATCAACAAGAGCTCATCCAAAAGCCTCCATACCTACATGAAACCAAGCTCTACCCAAGAGCCAACAATTTCCAGAGCAAGACATACCATGCTAATTCTCCAGCAATGCAGGACCATAGCCCTGAATATCAAAATATAGGCTGCCCAAAGTCACACCAAACCCATAGACACCTCAAAACTCACTATTGGATACTTCATTGCACTCCAGAGAGAAGAGATCCAGCTCCACCCACCAGAACACTGACACAAGCTTCCCTAATCAGGAAACCTTGACAAGCCACTAGTCCAACCCCACCCACAGGGAGGAACCTCCACAATAAAGAACCACAAACTTTCAGCACACAGAAAGGCCACCCCAAACACAGCAATCTAAACAAAATGAAAAGGCAGAGATAAAGGATTCAGCAGGTAAAGGAACATGATAAATGCCCAGCCAACCAAACAAAAAAGGAGGAGATAGGGAATTTACTTGAAAACAAATTCAGAATAATGATAGTAAAGATGATCCAAAATCTTGAAAACAAAATGGAGTTACAGATAAATAGACTAGAGACAAGAACTGAGAAGATGCAATAAATGTTTAACAAAGACCTAGAAGAAATTTTTAAAAGGGTCAATCAATAATGAATAATGCAATAACTGAGATCAAAAGCACTCTGGAGGGAACCAACAGTAGAATAACTGGGGCAGAAGACAGGATAAGTGAGGTGGAAGATAGAACGGTGGAAATAAATGACGCAGAGAGGGGAAAAGAAGTAAAAGAAATAAAGACAGCCTCAGAGACCTCTAGGAAAATGTTAAATGCCACAATATTTGAATCATAGGAGTCCCAGAAGAAGGCAAAAAGAAAGGTCATGAGAAAATACTTGAAGAGATAATGGCTGAAAACTTCCCTAAAATGGGGAAAGAAATAGTCACCCCAGTTCAAGAAACCTAGAGAGTCCCAAACAGGATAAACCCAAGGCAGAAACACCTCCAAGACACATATTAATCAAATTAATGAAGATCAAACACAAAGAGCAAATATTAAAAGCAGCAAGGGAAAAGCAACAAAAAAATACACAAGGGGATTCCCATAAGGATAACAGCTGATCCTTCAGTAGAAACTCTTCAGGCCAGAAGGGAATAGCAGGCCATACTTAAACTGGTGAAAGAGAAAAACTTACAACACAGATTACTGTACCCAGCAAAGATCTCATTCAAATATGAAGGAAATATCAAAAGCTTTACAGACAAGCAAAAGCTGAGAGAATTCAGCACCACCAAACCAGCTCTTCAACAAATGCTAAAGGATCTTCTCTAGATAGGAAACACAGAAAGGGTGTATAAACTCGGACCCCAAACAACAAAGTAAATGGCAATGGGATCATACTTATCAATAATTACCTTAAATGTAAATGGGTTGAATGCCCCAACCAAAAGACAAAGACTGGCTGAATGGATACAAAAACAGAATCCCTATATATGCTGTCTACAAGAGACCCACTCATAATAAGGGACACATACAGACTGAGAGGGAAGGGTTGGAAAAAGATATTTTATGCAAATAGAGACCAAAAGAAAGCAGGAGTAGCAATACTCATATGAGATAAAATAGACTTTGAAATAAAGGCCATGAAAAGAGACAAAGACACTACATAATGATCAAAGGATCAATCCAAGAAGAAGATATAACAATTATAAATATATATGCACCCAACATAGAAGCACTGAAATATGTAAGGCAAATGCTAACAAGTATGAAAGGGGAAATTAACAGCAACACAATAATAGTGGGAGACTTTAAACCTCACTCACATCTATGGATAGATAAACTAAACAGAAAATTAGCAAGAAAACACAAAATTTAAATGATGCAGTGAACAAGTTAGACCTAATTGATATCTATAGGATATTTCACCCCCAAACAATGAATTTCACCTTTTTCTCAAGTGCACACGGAACAGTCTCCAGCATAGATCACATCCTGGGCCATAAATCTGGCCTTGGTAAATTCAAAAAATTGAAACCATATCAAGCTTCTTTTCTGATCACAATATAGTAAGGTTAGATGTCAACTACAGGGGAAAAAAAACTATTAAAAATACAAATATATGGAGGCTAAACAACACACTTCTAAATAACCAACAAATCACAGAAGAAATAAAAATATGCATAGAAACAAATGAAAATGAAAACACGACAACCTCAAACTTATGGGATTCAGTAAAATCAGTGCTAAGGGGAAGGTTCATAGCAATATATGCTTATCTCAAGAAACAAGAGAAAAATCAAAGAAATAATCTAATGTTACACCTAAAACAACTAGAAAAAGAAGAAATGAAGAATCCCAAAGTTAGTAGAAGGAAAGAAATCATAAAAATTAGTGCAGAAATAAATGAAAAAGAAACAAAGGAGACTATATCAAAAATCAACAAAACTAAAACTGGTTCTTCAAGAAGATAAATAAAATAGACAAACCACTAGCCAGACTCATCAAGAAAAAAAAAGGGAGAAGAATCAGATCAACAAAATTAGAAATGAAAATGGAGAAATCACAACAGACAACACAGAAATACAAAGTATCATAAGAGACTACTCTCAGCAACTATACGCTACTAAAATGGACAACTTGGAAGAAATGGATGAATTCTTAGAAACGTATAACCTTCCAAAACTGAACCAGGAAGAAACAGAAAATTTTAACACACCAATCACAAGCACGGAAATCAAAACAGTTATCAAAAATCTTCCAACAAACAAAAGCCCAGCACCAGATGGCTTCATGGGTGAATTCTGCCAAAAATGTAGAGAAGAGCTAACACCTATCCTACTCAAACTCCTCCAGAAAATTGCAGAGGAAGGTAAACTGCCAAACTCATTCTATGAGGCTACCATAACCCTAATACCAAAACCAGACAAAGATGCTACACAATAAAAGAAAATTACAGGCCAATATCACTGATGAACATAGATGCAAAAATCCTTAACAAAATTCTAGCAAACAGAATCCAACAACATATTTAAAAAATCATACATCATAACTAAGTGGGCTTTATCCCAGGAATGCAAGTATTGTTCAGTATTCACAAATCAATTAATGTGATACACCACATTAACAAATTGAAAGACAAAAACCATACAATTATCTAAACAGATGCAGAGAAAGACTTTGACAAAATTCAGCATCCATTTATGATAAAAAAAAAAACCTCCAGAAAGTAGGCATAGAAGGAACATACCTCAACATAATAAAAGCCATATATGATAAACCCACAGCAAACTTTATCCTCAATGGTGAAAAATTGAAAGCATTTCCCCTAAAGTCAGGAACAAGACAAGGGTGCACACTCTCACCACTACTATTCAACATAGTTTTGGAAGTTTTAGCCACAGCAATCAGAGAAGAAAAAGTAATAAAGGTATCCAAATTGGAAAAGAAGAAATAAAATCCTCACTGTTTGCAGATGACATGATCCTCTACATAGAAAACCCTAAAGACACCACCAGAAAATTACTAGAGCTAATCAATGAATATAGTAAAGTTGCAGGATATAAAATTACCACACAGAAATCCCTTGCATTCCTATACACTAACAATGAAGAAACAGAGAAATTAAGGAAACAATTCCATTCATCACTGCAATGACAAAAATAAAATACTTAGGAATAATCTAACCAAATAAATCTACCTAAAGAAACAAATCTGCCTGCAATGCAGGAGACATGGGTTCAATTTCTGGATTGGGAAGATCCCCTGGAGAAGGAAATGGGAACCCACTCCAGCATTCTTGCCTGGAGAATCCCATGGACAGGAATCTTGCAGTCTAAAGTACATGAGGTTGCAAGAGTCAGACACGACTGAATGATTTTCACTTCACTACAAAGAAACAAAAGACCTATAAATAGAAAACTATAAAGCACTGATAAAAGAAATTAAAATGACACAAATAGATGGATAAATATACCACGTTCGTGGATCAGAAGACTCAATATAGTAAAAATGAGTATACTACCCAAATCAATCTATAGATTCAATGCAATCCCTATCAAGCTACTGAGAGTATTTTTCAGAGAACTGGAACAAATAATTTCACAATTTGTATGGAAGTATAAAAACAACTCAAATAGCCAAAGCAATCTTAGAAAGAAGAATGGAGCTGGAGGAATCAACATACATGCCTGAGTTCATACTATACTACAAAGCTACAGTCATCAAGACAGTATGGTACTGGCACAAAGACAGAACTATAGATAAATGGGACAAAATAGAAAGCCCAGAAATAAATCCATGCACCTATGGACATCTTATCTTTGACAAAGGAGGCAAGAATATACAATGAAGAAAAGACAATATCTTTAACAAGTGGGTCTGGGAAAACTGGTCAACTGCTTGTAAAAGAATGAAACTAGAACACTTTCTAACATCATACACAAAAATAAACTCAAAATGCATTAAAGATCTAAAACTATAAAACTCCTAGAGGAAAACATAGGCAAAACACTCTCCGACATAAATCACAGCAGGATCTTCTATGACCCACCTCCCAGAATACTGGAAATAAAAGCAAAAATAAACAAACGGGACCTAATTAAACTTAAAAGCTTTTGTACAATGAAGGAAACTAAAAGCAAGGTGGAACGACAGCCTTCAGAATGGGAGAAAGTAATAACAAATGAAGCAACTGACAAAAAATTAATCTCAAAAATATACAAGCAGTTCGTGCAGCTCATTACCAGAAAAATAAATGACCCTATCAAAAAATGAGCCAAAGAGCTAAACAGACATTTCTCCAAAGACTTACAGCTGGCTAGCAAACTCATGAAAACATGCTCAACATCACTCATTATCAGAAAAATGCAAATCAAAACCACCAATGATGTACCATCTCACGCGGGTCAGAATGGCTGCTATGAAAAAGTCTACAAACAATAAATGCTGGAGAGGGTGTGGAGAAAAGGGAACACTCTTACACTGTGGGAATGCAAACTAGTACATCCTCTATGGAGGACCGTGTGGAGATTCCTTAAAATCTGGAAATAGAACTGCCATATGACTCAGCAATCCCACTGCTGGGCATACATACTGAGGAAACCAGAATTAAAAGAGACATGTGTACCCCAATGTTCATCACAACACTGTTTAGAATAGCCAGGATATGGAAGCAACCTAGATGTCCATCAGTAGACAAATGGATAAGAAAGCTTTGGTACATATACACAATGGAATATTGAGGTGAGGTGAGGTGAAGTCGCTCAGTCGTGTCCGACTCTTTGCAACCCCGTGGACTGTAACCTACTAGGCTTCTCCGTCCATGGGATTTTCCAGGCAAGAATACTGGAGTGGATTGCCATTTCCGGTCATCATTACCATCTTTCTAAATTCCATATATATGTGTTAATATACTGTATTGGTGTTTTTCTTTCTGACTTGCTTCAGTCTGTGTAATAGGCTCCAGTTTCATCCACCTCATCAGAACCGATTCAAATCGGTCATGAGGTGGATGAAACTGGAGCCTACTACACAGACTGAAGCAAGTCAGAAAGAAAACACCAATACAGTATATTAACACATATATATGGAATTTAGAAAGATGGTAATGATGACCCTACATGTGAGAGAGCAAAAGAGACACAGACGTAAAGAACAGACTTTTGGACTCTGTGAGAGAAAGTGAAGAGTGGGATGATTTGAGAGAACAGCATTGAAACATGCATATTACCAAATGTGAAATAGATCGCCAGTCCAGGTTCGATGAATGAGACAGGGTGATCAGGGCTGTTACACTGGGATAACCCTGAGGGATAGGATGGGGATGGAAGTGGGAGAGGAGTTCAGGATGGGGAACACATGTACACCCATGGCTGATTCATGCCAATGAATGGCAAAAACCACCACAATATTGTAAAGTAATTAGCCTCCAATTAAAATAAAAAAGAAAGCTGAGTAGTGAAGAATTGATACTTTTGAATTGTAGTGCTGGAGAAGACTCTTGAGAGTCCCTTGGATGGCAAGGAGATCAAACCAGCCAATCCTAAAGGAAATTAACCTTGAATATTCATTGAAAGGACTGATGCTGAAGCTGAAGCTCCAATACATTGGTCACCTGATGTGAAGGGCCAACTCACTCGGAAAGACCCTAATGCTGGGAAATATTGAAGGCAAAATGAGAGGGAGTGACAGAGGATGAGATAATTAGACAGCATCACTGACTAAATGGACATGAATTTGAGCAAACTCCAGAAGACTGGGAAGGACAGGGGAGCCTGGTATGCTGCAGTCCATGGGGTCACAAAGAATTGGACATAACTTAGTGACTGAACAACAACATGGATTTTGCGTGTAACTATATACAAATCTGATTATTATTATGTGAAATGTTTATGTGTAAGAGAAAGAGAGACTAAGCGAAAGAGAATGAGACGTTAAGAGAGCAACTCAATCTCTGTGTTAAAAAATCATTAAATATTCTGAAGAACTTTTTAATGTCACTTTATTCCTCCTTGCTGGAAAAACCACTTATGGGTTGTTGTTTGTTTGTTTGTTTTCTCTTCAACTTATTTTTCTGCCCCTTCATTGTATGGTCATAAATAGTAAATCTTGTGTGAGACCGTGTACAAATAAGTAAAACATTTAGGGAACTCACACTTTAAACCCTCCAGAATCATTTACTCAGATTAGTTTTGCTCTAGTGATATCCTATTAAAAATTATTATGCAACAACTCCCTGAAATAGAAATTAAGAAAATAATCTCATACACATTTGCATCAAAAGAATAAAATACATAGAAATAAATTTAATCAATGAAGTAAAAGACTAGAACACTGAAAACTATTAGATACAGATGAAAGAAACTGAAGAACACACAAATAAATTGAAATATATTCCACACTCATGGATTGAATGAATTAATATAAATGTCCATAGTACCCAAAACAATATACAGATTCAATGAATTTCCTGTCAAATCCCAATGGCATTGTCCAAAGAATTATAATCAATAATTTTAAATCTTTCTTGTTGTTTAGTCACTAAGTTGTGTCCATTTCTTTAGTGATCCCATGGACTATAGCTTGCCAGACTCCTCTGTCCATGAAACTTTCTTGACAAGACTATGAAAGTTCCTGAATAAACAAAGAAATCTTAAGAAAGAAGACCAAATCCAGAGGGATCATGTTCCTTCATTTCAAACTATACTAAGTAAGACACATGTGCACCCATGGGTGATTCATGTAGATGTAAGGCAAAAAACACCACAATATTGTAAAGAATTACCCTCCAACTAAAACAAATAAATTGATTTTTTTAATAAAAGAAGCAGTAGTAAACAAAACAGTGTGGTACTGGCATAAAAACAGACACAGAGATCAATGAATCGAAACAGAAAGCCCAGATATAAACCCATCCATATACGGTTGATTGTTGATTAATTTATGGCAAAGTATGTGGCGGTTTCACACTGAATAATTCTCACAAACACACAGGATTATGAGAGACAGTGCAGGGAAAGCTTGCAGAGATGCAACTCCCCAAGAAAATGTTGAGTGTATATTTTATTGGTAACTTATCTTGCAATATTTAACTAAGAGCAGTTAAAGCAAGACAGAGATCAGAACACTGGGATTAAGGAGGCTTCCTCCTGGAGGTCCAGAGGTAATCACAAGAAAATGGTAAAGAAAGATCTTTAAAGATGAGGAGGGTTGCTCTGCATTCAGAACAGCATTTAACTAATGCTGACTCATCAGCCATAATTTCTAGCTTAAGGACAGGGGGAAGCACAAGCAAGGGAGGGGGAATGAATATGATTAAATTCCAGGAGACATTTCTGAGAAAGCAGTAAAATGTGGTTCCCACAAAAGGAAGCAAGAATAATGTGGGAAAAAAAAAAAAAAACAATCTTTTCAATAAATGGCATTGTAAAAATTGGAAAGCTACATGCAAAGGTTGAAACCCAACTGCTATCTGACACCATACACACAATTAACTCAAAATGAATTTAAGACTCCAGTGCGAGATCAAAAAACTTCCAGGAGAAACAGTAAAGTGTAAGCTCCTTGAAATCACTCTTGGTGATAGGCTTTTGGATCTAACCCCAAAAGCAATGGCAAGAAAAGCAAAAATTAACCAATGAGTCTACACCAAACAAAAACACTTCTTCACAGTGAAGAAAATCATGAACAAAATAAAAGGCAACCTAGAGAATGGCAAAAGATTTCAAAATCATATAGGCAAAAATTTATCAAAATAATATCCAAAATATATACCCCAATAATAAAACAACAAAAAGCTAATTGAAAACAGGTAGAAGTTTCGAATGAACAATTTTTTGAAAAAGACATTCACATGGCCCACGGGTACATGAAAAGCTGTTCAACGTGACTAATTATTAGAGAAATGCAAATCAAAATTTTAAAAAAAAATCACTTACACATGTCAGAATGGTTAATATCAAAAGCACAAGAAATAACAAGTGTTGGTAAGACTGTGGATAAAAGAGAACATTTTCATGATTCATAGGAATGAAAATTGGGGAGACACTATAAAAATAATATGTTGTTTCCTCCCAAAGATCAAAAATAGAACTATCATATGATCAAGCCATTCCAATTTTTGGTATTTATCTGGAGATGACAAAAACACTAGTTCAAAAAGACTGTACAGATATATGTTCATTGTGGCAATTCTTACAATAGCCTAGATTTGGAAATAGCCTAATTGTTCATTGATGGATGAATGGATAAAGATGTGGTATTATACACAATGCAGTTCTACTCAACAAAAGAAAAGAATGAAATCTTGTTATTTGCAACAACATAGTTGGACCCTGAGGATATTATGCTAAGGAAATAAGTCATACAGATGAAGACATATATAATTTTTCTTTATATGGACACTTTTTTTAAAAAGGAACTGAACAAACAAAACAAAATTCATAGAGAAAAGATTAATGTTTTCCAGGAAGAAGGAGAGTTGAAAAGTGGGAAAGTGGGTGGAGGGAAGCAAGAGGTATAATGTCCAGATATAAAATAAGTTACCTACAGGGTGTAACGTAGAGCATAGGGAATATACTCAATAATATTACATTGTAAATTTGCATATTACTAAGAAAAGAAATATTAAAAGATCTCATCACAAAGAAAAAAATTATAACTTTTGTATAATGAACAACGACTAGATTTGTCATGATTGTTTCAAAATGCATACAAATGTCAAATTATGTTTTACACCTGAAAATAATGTAATGTATGTCAATTATACTTCAATTTAAAAAATTATGACAATAAAAGCATGTTAGAAAGGAATATAAATGAATAGCACAAAATTAATTTCCAGGATGTTGGGAAATCAAATGAGTTTATTTTAAAACAAATCTAGCAATAGAAGAGGTTTGATACCAACTTCGATTCAATAGGTAACTAATTATACATAAAGAGTATTCCCATGGAGAACTCTGTCCCAAGGAACTTTGTCTACTAACTCATCTGGGATAACCATAAATGGGCCTGTTTGAAAATAATGCCCAGGGGTCTGAGAAATATAATAAAACTGCACACCCACAAGGCACTCTTGATACTATCTACTAAGTTCTTCCCTAATCTGGGTTTTTTCTTTGTGGTAGCATTTTATAAATTGGCTAACTCACACATTTGAAGATAATTCTTATGTACTCAACTGCATACTCTAGTTTCTCTTTCTCTGAAATTTTGATAAATTCAAATACATTTCTTCACATTTCCTTTAAGAGATGTTTATCTAATAAGGGTAAGTAAAAATACTTTTTAAAAACTATCCATTCTTAGGGAAGGTTACAACGTGTGTACATCATAACACCAAATATTTGAAGGAAAATCTGAAAGTATTTCATTTCTGGAAGACTTCTTTAAACATTGGGAATAACTAGTTTGGTGCCTACAGAAAGCAACTACAGTTTTCTTTATAAGTCAGCTAAGCCCTCACTTGATCCTACCTTAAAAGCATGTAAATTTTAATAAACACTATATCTGACAGATATTAAATACCTGAATGAAGTGTGTAACTTTCATTCAATCATGTGAACATTTTTAATATGTAGTAAAATTCTGATGGATTGATTTGTCCACATGTTTCATCTAGATTTTGAAGTCAGATAAAAAGATTTTCTTTCTTCTCTAATCTTTCCCACACAAATTTTAAATCACTGTAAATATAAATGAAATAATGTATAATGAAAATTATTTACAAAAGATACAATAGAATGAAAATGTTAGTAGAAACACAAATGATTTTAAATCTTCACAGGTAAAGAGATCCCTGTGTGGTTAAACAGTGATGGAAAAATCACTGGAAGTAGATCAAAAATATATTAAAACGTCATGGTACTTGAGAACTAAAAGCAGTGAAATATCATGAGATGAGATGGGAAAGATTAAAAATCTAGGATAGAATTATACAACTTAAATACACATCTTTGGAAACTTGAAAGCCGAATTCATACTCTATCTCATTACCTGATTGAAGGAATTGCTTTTTGATCTTTAAAACCTCCCTAGTTATTAGCAAACAATTGGGATGAATGAATAACAATATCTTAAAATATGGATACTAAAATTTCCTTTGTCAAAGGGTTTGGAATTAGTACTAAATGATTTAATGGGTGTAAAATGCTTCCTGTAGTGTTTGACATACAGGGCTCATTCAGGATTAGTTGTAATTATTATCTTATTATTATATTACACACATTTGACCTAGGGGTAGTGTGAAATCAAAGGGCCATATAGTGACATCTTCACCCTGAGTAACTTTATGTGACACTTGCCAGGATGGCTATGAGGACTTAATGAAATAGAGAATGTGAAAACTGTGCTTTGCAACCCTACAAATGTAATCTATTGCCCCTAAACCAATAAGCCTCTGATCCTAAACTGGATTAAAGATTTTCCTCCTGGTCCACTTCCCTGGACATTAAGATTGAATTTGTAGCTACATAGAATTAAGTAAATCATTGATAACTGTCTAAATTCTTATATGCAAACAAGATAAGCCCACTCAATAAAGAAAAATTCCTATGAGATAGATAAATAAAATTTAACATGAAAAATCAATTGCTCAGTTTAAACAAAGTAGTTAGGCAAGAAAATTTACACTCCAAACAAAATTTTGAATAAAGGGAAACATATGTCATAGTTAAACTCTCTCAGTTTATACTTCACAAAACTGATAGGAAAATGTTTAAATTTCTTGCTCAATTCTAAATTACAGAGATGGATTTAAATAAAACCTACCTTGTCAGTTCCTAAGAGAATGATGTAACTCTTCAACTATAATAATATACTTGCATCTGAACAAGGCTACTTTGATGATGCTTAAGTGCAGGGTTTTCACCATGTCCTTCTTGGGCTACAGCTACCTCAACACTTTTAGTCTTAATATTTCAGTAATATCTTGCAGCAGTGATTCTGAAAAAGACCCATTTGATTCCTAGTTCCCATGCCACATCTACTGTACTAGGCACCTGAAGATAGGAACTAATAAACATCATTTTAACTGTCTCCTCATCTGATATGTACACAAGCAAAGTATAAAAGCATTACTTTGAAGTATCCAAAACACAGTCACTTCTATTTGATGGGACTTCCTGGTGGCTCAGAGGTTAAAGCATCTGCCTGGAATGCAGGAGATCCAGGTTCGATCCCTGGGTCGGGAAGATCCCCTGGAGAAGGAAATGGCAACCCACTCCAGTACTCTTGCCTGGAGAATCCCATGGAGTGAGGAGCCTGATAGGCTATAGTTCATGGGGTCACAAAGAGTCGGACACGACTGAGCGACTTCACTTCACTTCTATTTGACATTTAAACCTCACTCTAGCCCAAGGACATAGTTATTGTCATCTTTTTCGTTTTCTTGTTGTTGAGTCTCTAAGCCATGTCCAAGTCTTTTGCGACACCATGGACTGAAGCCCACCAGGCTCTTCTGTCCATGGGATTTCCCTGGAAAGAATACTGGAGTGGGTTGCTGTTTCCTTCTCTAGGGGATCTTCTTGATCCAAAGACTGAACCCTCGTCTCCTGCATTGCAGGCAGATTCTTTACCACTATGCCACTGAGAAGCCCCATCTTGATTATACATAAAAAAGAATTCAATTTTAAAAGGTTAGATTACTTAAAGTAGTTACCTTTATTTTGTAAACTCATGAAAAGAAATTTAAGTCACAAGGTGTCACATTCTTTTCATTATCCTCCTCCTTCCCTCATCAACCCAGTTACTCTACCCAATCTCTTATGACTGGATGCCTAATTGCACACACTGCATAATCGTGTTTTGTCATTTCTCAGAACCTTTCTACCTTCCCTGCCACTTCCCTGCTATAGGTGAAGCAAACTGAAGATAATGGATCTGATTAACAAAAGCCATCCTGAAGAGTTTATTCTACCAGGCTTTGCTGACCGTCCTTAGCTAGAGTTTCCTCTATTCATTATTCTGCTGATAACATACCCCATGGCCATGATGGGAAACATAGCCACCATTCCGGTGTCCAAGTTAGACCCCTGTCTGCACACACATGTATTTCTTCCTCACCAACCTCTCCTTTTTGGACATGTGCTACACCGCAAGCATTGTCACTCAGATGCTCTTTAACCTGGGAACGTCTAAGAAGACAATCGGCTATATGGGATGTGCAGTTCAGCTTTATTTATTCTACATAATGGGAAGCACAGAATGTCTGCTTTTGTCTGTTATGTCTTTTAATCGCTACGTGGCCATCTGCAAGCCTCTATACTACACCCTCATCATGCATCTGTCTCTTATTAGTGGCCACCGTGTGGCTGAGTGGAATGACCTTTGCTGTCTCAGAGGCCACTGTCACCTTACAGTTACCACTATGTGGTCACAATACCCTGGATCACTTGCTGTGTGAGATTCCTGTTCTGATAAAGACCGCCTGCAGTGAAAAAGGGTACTAATGAGCTCACACTTTCTGTGGTATGTACTTTTATGTTAGTTGTACCGCTATGCTTAATTCTTGTTTCCTATGCTTGTATCGAACATACTGTATTTAAGATTAAATCTTTGCAGGGGAGGGGGGAACCTTTGGGACATATTCTTCCCGTCTCATTGTAGTTTTCTTATTTTATGGTCCAGGTATCAGCATGTACCTTCAGCCCCCTCCTCCATCTCGAAGAAACCAGCCCAAGTTCATGGCTCTCTTCTATGGTGTAGTGACTCCTGCACTCAACCCTTTCATCTACACTCTGAGGAATAAGGATGTAAAGGGGGCACTGGGCAATCTGATAAGGAGCATTTTCATTTCCAAGTGATAGGTGGCAGACATCAAATGAAATTATTTAATCATTTAGTAGATTTATAGAGGTTTCTTTAATAACTCATTCTTGTCTCCTGTTTTACCAGATCATGTTAAATATTCTTGCAAAGAACATTATGTTTCTCATATTCTTTATGATGCTAGGCAATGGTGATACTTGGCTAGTATGTACCAGTAATGGCTACAGTCCATGGGATCGCAAAGAGTTGGACACAACTGAGCAACTAAGCACAGCACAGCACAGCAATTGCACCTTGTTTGTGGAAAATATAAAAATAGTTTCATTCCATACTGAAATTATAACTGTTAAGTAACAAAAATAAAAGATACTAATAATGATATAAATTATAACATAAAAGCATTAGTTCAAGTTAATCATAATGACAACCATCAGTGGACTTCCTATGACCATTTCACCTAAGAAATATTTCATCCTCTCCAAAAGAGTGGCCAGAATAAGCAGGGAGCATGGTGCCACTGTGGATTCAGGGTGAGGCACTCTAAACTAGGCCAACCATTAATTAGTCTCATAAGTTTATCAACCTCCATTTATCTGGATGCTTTGTTGCTTTTTTGCTTTTTTTCTTGTTGTGTATGCTCAGTCATGTCTGACTTTTTGTGACCCTATGGACTGTAGAACCACACACTCCTCTGTCCATGGGATTTTCTAGGCAAGAATATTGGAGTGAGTTGCCATTTCCTACTCCAGGGATCTTCTGACCCAGGGATCAAACCCACCTCCTAGTGTCTCCTGCATTGGCAGGTGGATTCTTTACCAACTGCACCACCTTGGAAGCCCTATTTAGATATTATAACTTAATTAAAAACATATTGTCTATTGAACAACTATTCTATAATAAGTATAAATAGAGTATGCCCTTTAAAAATTGTGAATCACTGTGTTGAACACCTATAACTTATGTAATATTGTATATCAACTATATCTCAATATTTCAAACAATAAAACTACTTTATCACTCTTGTTTAATAAAAGTGTGTAGTGTTCTGTACTTCAAACTAAAGAATGTATCATTAAATATTAAATAAAATATATGGACAAGACGTGTGCATAAGTTTCTTTTTTGTTTGTTTTTTTACAAGAGCATTATATTCCTTTTTATTCCTTCATTCCTTTAGTCCTTTATATATTTCTTTAAATAATATCCCATTGTACATATTCAACAATTGACGGATATCTGCTGTTTTATTTATTTCCCATCAGAGGGGGATGAGAATTGGGAGAGGTAGATGATAAATATGAGTGCCGTGTGCCTTATGACCCAGCAATCCCACTGCTGGGCATACACACTGAGGAAACCAGAATTGAAAGAGACACATGTACCCCAATATTCATTGGATAAGTTTCTTAATGTTCCTTTTAAATGTCATAAGCATGAGGCTTCCATGTTAGTGAGAGAAAAATGTAATGATATTAATGTTGAACCACAATGTGGAAATATATTCATGCATAATGGTAATAGCCAGGAATGCTTTTTGAAACTGCAAGAACCAGTATGAAAAAGAAATAATTTGTATTTCTAGAATGGAAAACAACTTGATTACTTCAACACTATTCATATATTTTTGATGCTTAGAATATGTATCATCGAATGTTGAAAGTGTGAAACAGTGCAAGGATCCACACTCAACAGAAAACTTTGTCACAAAACTACATTTCTGAAAGCAAACTAAATATTTTATAGTTAACTGATATTGAATTAATATGGTGAGAAATCAACATAATGTTGTATATTGAAAAATTAACAGGTATGAACAAGAGTCATTTGGACTTGTCTGGAATATCTTCTGACATAATCAAGATTTATGGAAAGTATTGGATGAGAATTAATATGTTATCCTGAACAAGAATCAACTGCAACCCAGATGCACTTTTTAAAAATATTTATATTTTACTTGTTTATTTAGCTGTGCCTGGTCTTAGTTGTGGCATGCAGGATATTTTACCTTTGTTGCATAATGTAGGATCTAATTCCCTGACCAGGGATCAAACCCGGGCCCCTTGCATTAAGATTCCTAGCCACTGAACCCCAAATCTACATTTTGAAATAGAGCAAATCGTCTGGTGCTTAGTCCAGTTCTTGAGACAAATGGACTTTGGTATATTTAGTTTGGAAAAAGTTCTAAATAACTTTAAAATTGGCTGATGGGTGGCTGATTGCCAAAAAATGTTTCTAAAGTTCACACACACACAGCAATGAAAACAAAAATTATATGATGTCAAATAACATCTCTGATCATTCTTATTAAAGATATCTTTTGTCTAACAGTATTGCAGAAAAATGGTAATTTTTAGAGTGGAGGACAAAAAACCCAACAAGAGTTGTGTTGAAAGCTTATTGAGCTGTTAAGACTGCTTCCTTAAATCATCTGCTACTTTTCAGGCCTATAAGATAACACATTTAAGAATTGTGAATTTCTTTCACACAGAATTCAATAGTGCTAAAATATACCTTCAGGTATGGGCTTCTTCCCCTCTTTGGTTTTAAACACACAATCTCATGACTCATACTCTAATTCAAAAACAGCAAGGAGCACAAGAAGTCTTTTGGAGGTGACGAATATTTTACTATATTGTTTGTGGAAAGAGTATCATGGGTATAGACAGGTCTAAACTCACCACAATGTATCATTAAATATACGCAGCTTTTTGCATACTAAGTATACCTCAATGGCAACCCACTCCAATACTCTTGCCTGGAAAATCCCATGGACAGGGGCAGTGCGTGGGGTCGCTAAAACTCGGACACAACTGAGTGACTTTACTTTCCCTTTTCACTTTCATGCATTGGAGAAGGAAATGGCAACCCACTCCAGTGTTCTTGCCTGGAGAATCCTAGGGACAGGGGAGCCTGGTGGGCTGCCGTCTATGGGGGTTGCACAGAGTCGGACACGACTGAAGTGACTTAGCAGCATACCTCAATAGATTTATTTAAAATAACGCGCCCGCGGGATTCAGGTAGAGGATGTGGGGTGGGAGGTGGGAGGGGGCTTCGGCATTGGGAGTTGTGTTCACCTGTGGCTGATTCGTGTCAATGTTTGGCAAAACAAATACAGTATTGTAATTAAAAAATAAATAAATTTAATTTAAAAAAAAAAAAACCAATGCAGTATTGTAAAACAAAATAAAGTAAAAATAAAAATTAAAAATAAATATAAAATAAAATAAATGTGAATCTGTAACAAAGGAAGAATACTAATCTAATTCCAAAGAGGAAGAATTAGAGAGTTTTGCTAGGAACAGATGATAAAAAATTGAATATTTAGTAGAAATATGTATGAATATATCACTGACTGAGGGAACTTTATAATCAAAAAATGGTTAAGAGCTCACAACTATTTTCTTTGCAGATCTGGGGAAAAAAATTCCTAAAATTTGTATAGAAACACAACAGACCCCCAAATAGCCAAAACAATCTTAAGAAAAAAAATGGAGCTGGATGAATCTGGCTCCCTTACTTTAGACTGTTGCAGGCAGATTCTTACTGTCTGAGCCACCAGGGAAGTCCATAGTGTAAATCTATAGTCATCAAAACAATATGGTTCTGGCACAAAGACAGACATATAGATCAATAGGACAGACAGAAAGTCCAGAAGTAAGCTCATGCAGCCATGGTCAGTTAATCTACAACAAAGGAGGCAAAGGTATACAATGCAGAAGAGACCGTCTCTTCAATAGTGGTGCTAGGAAAATCGGACAGTTATATGTAAAGGAATGATAAGAACATTCTCTAACATTATACACGAAAATAAACTCAAAATGGATTAAAGAACTAAATGTAAGTCCCAATACTATAAAACTCTTAGATAAAAACATAGGCAGAACACCCTTTGACATAAATTACAGCAATATTTTTTTTTGGATCTATCTCCTAGATCAATGAAAATAAAAACAGAAATTAACAAATGGGACCTAATTAAACTTAAAATATTTTGCACAGCAATGGAAACCATAAACAAAATGAAAAGACAACCCACAGAAGGGGAGAAAATATTTGCAAATGATATGACTGAGAAGAGAGTAATCTTGTTCAATATCAGTTCAATATCAAAAAAATCCAATCAAAAAAATGGACAGAAGATTTAAATAGATATTTCTCCAAAGAAGACAAACAGATGACCAAAAGCACATGACAATATGCTCACCATAGCTAAACATTACAGAAATGTAAATCAAAACTACAAGTGATATCACCTCACAGTAGTCAAAATGGTCATCATCAAAAAGTCTACAAACAATTAATACTGGAGAAGTTGTGGTGAAAAAGGAACTCTCCTTCAGTCTTGGTGGGAATGGAAATTGGTACAGCCACTGTGGAGAACAGTATAGAGGTTCATTAAACCAAAAATAAAACTACTTAATCATTCAGAAATTCCACTCCTGGGCACATACCTTGCTGCTGCTGCTGCTGCTGCTGGTAAGTCACTTCAGTCGTGTCCGACTCTGTGAGACCCCATAGACGGCAGCCCATCAGGCTCTCCTGTCTCTGGGATTCTCCAGGCAAGAAATGGAGTGGGTTGCCATTTCCTTCTCCAATGCATGAAAGTGAAAAGTGAAAGTGAAGTCGTTCAGTTGTGTCCGACTCTTAGCAACCCTACGGACTGCAGCCTACCAGGCTCCTTGCTATGGGATTTTCCAGGCAAGAGTACTGGAGTGGGGTGCCATTGCCTTCTCCATTTACTAAGACTACATTTAGCAAAGCAAACAACGGTTTAGAATAGGAGACACTAGAAACTTGACTAATTAAGATATTGTATCAATTTATGCAACAAGTGACAAGTTCCTTGAGTAGGATAAGAGTATTAAAACATAAAAGAAAAAAAAGTGTGAAAGCTGCTGGAGGCTGACTTAGAAATTTCTTGAATGTGGTTTCTCTTGGGAAGAGATAAGCCAAAGATAATGATGGTGTTTCAAGTCTAGAGGACTAAGTAGGAGGTACTGATTTTATCAAATTTAATATCGAGAAGAGTAACTTTTGGAATAGAAGTTTAAAAAAATTCTAGAAAAACTAAAGTCAAATTCTAAGATGTAAGTAAATATTTTATTATCTACAAGAAGAAATGGACTTCAATTGCTACAAGACAGAATAAACGTGCTTATGAAAGAGACCTTGACTAAGGGATGAAGGGTTTTTAATTTTGTAAGACTTCCTTTTCTGGAACAATTTTAAAAATTCAATCCATCCCAACTTAACATAATATTATAATATTTTAGGATAAAAATTTTAAGCATATAACATATTGGTATGAGGTGAGGTGAGGTGAAGTCACTCAGTCGTGTCCGACTCTTTGCGACCCCGTGGACTGTAACCTACTAGGCTTCTCTGTCCATGGGATTCTCCAGGCAAGAATACTCGAGTGGGTTGCCATTTCCTTCTCCAGGGGATCTTCCCGACCCAGGAATCGAACCCTGGTCTCCCGCATTGGAGGCAGACGCTTTAACCTCTGAGCCACCAGGGAAGCCAGGGAATATATTGGTATATTATATGATAAATATTTTAATAAGAATTAATACTGGGAAGCAAGAGTTGGACAATAGTAGATTTTGCACATACTTCTAACTCAGAGTTTCTGATTCTCTTCAAGGAAAGCACTCTAAAGTGAAATAATAGTACTAATGGAAAACAACTTTACGTCTCAGATTTAAGGTTCTTTATGTAGATGCAATGTGTCACCTATTTTGGCATAGTGAGGAGAGGCCAAGTTGGCAATGAGAAAAGGGAGTATAAAAAGCTTTGGCAAGGAAACTACTCTAAAATTAGCTTCTGAAATTTCTTGCCCTTATCCCAGTATCCTCCCATTTAGCAAACAGTAGAATTAAGTGCACCATGGAGACCTCAGCTCTTTCTAATCTCAGAGGATTCATTATCTCAGATTGGAAATTCTTGAGTGAAACAAATAATCTAGGCATATTCCTATGAATTTCACAGGAAACTACCTTGAAAGAGACAGTACAAACTACTGACTGAATCTGAGTTTATAAATGACACTTTGGAGAAAGGACATTAATAGGACGATTAATAAATTGTTTTCACGGCTGGTTTAGATACATCAATATATCTCTTAGTATACAGTTCTTGTGTTGTTTGTTTATAGATTAATAAATATGTTAATTTTGATAACTTTCTATTTAATACATTCCATTTGCACAAGAACAATTATTGGTCCAAACATTACATATTATAATATGTATAATAATTAAAAATAAGTGATTAGGAGTGATTATAGCATCATGACAATGTAAGATGTTGTTCTCCCCACCCCACCCCCACCTTTGAAACACTAATTGGACTTCCAACCATGAGCAAAAGTGCCTCTGTGGGATTTGTGGAATCCAGCACTAAACACCAAGGGACCCAGGAGAAGTTTCACCCATGAGTGCATCCAGTAATAGGCAGACAGACCTCTGTATGGTCTGTGGGACCAGCAGAGCCAGTGAATCTACCTCAATCCCTTCAACATGGTTGGAGTGAAATATGGAGACTACTGACCAGGGCAGATACCAACAGGTGAGAGAAAGTTTGCTGCAGCTCAGCCTTCTCAGGGGGAGAATCCAGCATGAAGAATGAAGCAAAGAGAATGAAGCAAAAGAGAGAGAGTTTGAACATATTGGAGTGGAGACAAAGAGCTTTGACAGACTACTCATCCCCCAAGGTGTCAGAGTTGAACTATATCCCACAGTGATCTATCTCATGGTGAAACAGAAGAGCAGTTTTCAGTGCTCAGCTACAGCAGTTGCACAGGATGCTCTTAGAGAAACCTATTTCTCTCCAGAAGCACAAACAGTACTAAGTGGGACCTCCATGTCCATGGGGAAGTGAGATATTTGGAAAGAAGCAGATAAAAATGAAAAGAGGCATGGTTTCAGTTGACTGGGCTCAGGATTTCAGTAGGAAGTCTGCCCATGAACCCCTGAGAGGAATTCATTCCAAAATCTCCACCAGGTATGTAAGTACCCCCCACTGCCCCAAGTGCTAAACCCATTCCTCTTCCAGTGCTTCAGCTGCCTTTCTGTGAACTGCCAAATCTGAAAGTCAGAGCATATCTTTTAAAAGGAATGCCATAAGAAAAACAAACAAGGACCTCTGGGCAAAGGAGAAACCTCAAAATTAAGCTATAGGGACCCCCTGGAAAACAAATGTTTCCATCAGCCAGCCTGGTGAATTGAAAGAACCAGAGAAGGCATACATACAAATGCTGCCACAAGATGAAACAGGGTGTGTTATGGGTATAGCCAATATAAAGGCAGAGAAAACCCCAGATGTAACAGAATTCAGAAAAAGTATATCCCATCTGAAGCCAACTAGGAAAGATTTGAGAAAGTGTCTGCTAAAAGCATCAGTGCAAAACTACAGGAAACATGAAGAATGAAGAAAACATATCATCACCAAAAACTAGAAATAATCCTCAACAACCTAGCTCCAAGGTAAGGAATATAGCTATCTAACTGATAAAGAATTCAAAACTAATTTGAGGTAACTCAATGAGCCTCAGGAAAACAAAAAGATAGTTCAACTAAATCAGAAAAATACATGAACAAAACGAGAAATTTATCAAAGAGAAAGAGCACATAAAGAAAACTAAATGAAATTCTGGAGCTGAAAAATTCAGTGAACGAAATAAAAAATGCTAAAGAGAGCATCTACAGAATAGAACAAATGAGTCACAGAATAAGAAAGCTAGCAGACAATACTTTGAAATAACTGAATCAGAGAAGAACAAAATAAAAAGGATGAAAAAGAGAAAAGAAAGGCTGCATGATATATGGGATTTCTTCTACAGACAAAATATTAATCAGAATTTCACAAGGAGGAAAGAGGAAGCAGAAAGTTTGTTTAAAGGAACATCTGAGACCTTCTTGAACCTGTGGAGAGACTAGTCTAAGTACAGAAATTAATCGATCGCCTCCTTATCTCAATGCAAAAGGCCTTCTTTAAGACACATTTTAATGAATCTGCCAAAATTAAAGACAGAGAATCTTAAAACCGGCCAGAGAAAAAAGAATGTAAGTCTATAAGTGAATTCCCATTAGACCATTAGCCAGTTTCCTAGCAGGAAACCCTACAGGCAAGGAGAGAGTAGAAAGATATATTCAAAGTGATGAAAGAAAAAAAAAAAAATGTCTACAATGAATACTCTATCTGACAAAGTAAATAAGAAGAAGAGATAAAGCTTTTTCTAGATTAAAAAAAATGGAAGGAGTTCTTCGCCACTAGATCTGACTTTCAAGAAATGATGCAAAAGTTCTTCAAGCTAAAATAAATTTATGATAAAAACTGACATGGCAAAACAAATACAGTATTGTAATTTAAAAAATAAATAAATTTAATTAAAAAAATAAATCATGGTACACACTGGTTAAAATTAAACACACACAGATGTGGAAAATTCTAAAACTGTAAGGAGATGGTGTGTTAAATATACTTAAATATAGGGAAAAAAGTCAAAAAAAAGATATTCAAAATAACAATAGCTACTATAATTTGTCAGTTAATATACAATATAAAAAGAAATTATGACACCAAAAATATAAAAGAGAATAAAATGGTAGAGCTAATTTAACTGATCAAAGTTAAGTTGCTTTCTGATTGATAGGGACTGTTTAATCTATACAATGTTTTATGTAATCCTCATGGTAACCACAAAGCAAAAACTTAATGTAGATTCACAAAAGATAAAGAAAGGATGACTATCAGGACTTATACTATACACACACATAGGCTTAAGGTGAAGGAATAGAAAAAGATATTCCATGCAAGTAGAAACCAAAGGAAAGTGGGGGTAGCTATATTTACATCACAAAATAAACTTTATACAAAACTGCAATAAGAGACACTGAATAATAATAAAGAGGTCCATTCACCAAGAAACTATAACAATTGCAAATATTTATATACTCAACCCTGATGCAGCTAAATGAATTAAGCAAATACTAACAGATCTGAAGGGAAAATAGACAACACTACAATACAGTAATAGTAGGGGACTTCATTTTCAGCAACGGGTACATTACACAGAAAGAAAATCAATTTAAAAGATTGGACTTGAACCATACTTTATACCAATTGGACCTAACAGACTTTCATATGCATCCCATCTATCAGCACAAGGATAAACATTCTCTTCAAGTGTACCTAGAACATTCTTGCAAGATAGACCCGATAAGTCTATGAAATTTTTCTTTTAAGTATTTTTGTTTGTGAATTGTAATTGGAATATGGTGGATTTGTATCTGAAAATTTAGGCAGTGAGAGACTAGGGTACTGCATGCGGTATCCCAAATAGTAGTATTTCCATAAATGCAAGATGGTTCAAAGAACTCAGTTATGTCTTTTATGTTTTTAAGGTTTTTGTTTTCCTCTGTGATGGTTCACTTTATGAGGCCCCAATTATTTACTAAAAGTTCTTTTATAGACATGATTCTTGGCTCTTCATTTTCTGGAAAGTAGCTTAAGCATAATTGAATATACCCCATATACACCTAGTTGGAGATAAAGACTGAATCACAGATAAACAAAGGAGAAGACAGACATCAGAATCAGTATAACTGCAAGCCATACAGGAAATTGAGGGGGAAGATTTTGGGTGTGTTTTTTTCAGTTTAATGCTTAGGAAATAGGGTTTGAATCAATCATACCTAAACTTTAAAGCCCTCAAAAACTGCAACTGACATTTGAGTTACCATTCAAAATTCAGGTTTTGCCAAGGTTTTACTTTAAATTTAATTCTTCTTCAGCTCAATGTGGGTTCAGTTTAAAATGTTATATACATAGTATACATTTCAAGTGGAGATGGTGGCAATAATATAGGTAATAAAATTATACTTTGATAAAAATAGATTTATTTGGAAAATGTGTCAGTTGATTTTTATAAGGAACTTTCTAACCACAAATATTCAAATCAGATTGAGTTTGAAAAGGAAAAAACAACTAGCATTTTCATATAGCTTTTATCACAAATATTTTCTATTTTCACATAATTCTTTCAAATACCCATCAGATTCATCAACTCATTTTTCAAAAGCCTAGTACTCAGTCAGCTCAGACATTCTTTATTGCTTCTTAAGTTAAGCAGGTGCACCATGCTCTAACTTCACTTAACAAAACCTAGCTTAGGATGACCACTACTTTATGTGCTATATAGCACAGCTTTGCAACTTATTTTCACCTCCTTTACACATCTCACTGACTTGAAAAAAAAGGAAAATATGAGGGGCATTATTTGAAAGCCCTTTTTGGTACAATTCATCAAAATTATTTTTTTACTAATGATAAGAGAATATTAAAGAATACACCAAATTTTTTTCAATATTAACTAGTATTCAAAAGAGAATAGCAGTGTTGGAGAAAAGATTTATCTTTCATTAAACCAATGACAGAAGAAAAAATTTTATGACCAATTTTGCCTATAAAGGGAGAACCTGAAAGACATATTCTACGTCATTTTAAATTGAGAATATCATCTCTCCATAGGAATTTTACATCTGAATTTTATCAATTTTTACAACAAATTCTATGCTTCATCTTCAGTTAAGTAAAAGATATTTTTATTAGATTTCTGCACTGAGAAAATTAATATTGATGTTTGATTCATATTTTACATTATATCCACTGAAGAGTGATTACTATTTAGGCAGACTGTGTTTAATTCCTATCTGCTACCATGAACTCTGTGACCTTGTAAGAGTACATAATAAGTGCTAATAGACTGAGTAAATGAAAGAAAGGTTGATATGTAGATGGGTAGATGAACTATTAGTGAAAAAGATGCTCCATTATAGCATACTGTCACAAATATACTAGATCATTCTCACCCCACTAGTCTCTTTACTGCCCCTCTTATATCTTTGTTTCTGAGGGTGTAGATTACAGGGTTAAGGCTGGGTGTGACAACCGTATAAAAGAGGGCAATGAACTTGCCTTGATCTTGAGAATCTCCTGATGGTGGCAGGAGGTACATGCACATGGCTGGAATGAAAAACAGGCATACGACCATAAGATGGGCTCCACACGTCCCAAAGACTTTCTGGAGTCCAGTTGTTGACTGCATCTTCAGCACTGCCCAGGCAATGGCACCATAGGAGCTGAGAATGAGGATGAGAGGTATGAAAACAAAAATGAAGCTTGTGATCATGAGGGTCATCTCGTTAGCACTGGTATCAATGCATGACAGGCGAAGCAGTGCTGGAACTTCACAGAAGAAATGGTCCACTTGACGATGTCCACACAGAGGTACCCAGAAGGTAAACAAGAAGTGAAGTGCTGAGTTTGTGAATCCACTTACCCAACAAGCCACAGCCAACAGTTGGCAGAAACGAGGGTGCATGAGGACAGTATAATGCAAGGGTCTACACACAGCTGCATAACGGTCATAGGACATCACCATCAGTAGCACACATTCTGTGGTTCCCAATGCAAGGAAAAAAATAAAGTTGAATCATACAACCATTGTAAGAGATGGTTTTTACTGGGCCCCAGAGGTTGATCAGCAACTGAGGAATGGAGCTTGTGGTGTAGCAGTGATCCAGAAAAGAGAGATTTGAGAGGAAGAAGTACATGGGAGTGTGGAGATGGGAGTCCAGGTATGACAAGATAATGATGAACAGGTTGCCTGTCAATGTCATCAGGTAGAACATCAAGATAATCACAAAGAGAACTAACTCCAGCTGAGGCCAATTAGAAAACCCAGTAGAATAAAGTAGTCTTCAGAACTTGCATTGATTCTTTCCATCATCATGCATTTCTTGTTACCTAAGGAAAGAATTGTGTTGTGCTGTGCTAAGAGTCAGCTGTGTCTGACTCTTTGTGACCCTATGGAGAGAAGCCCACCAGGCTCCTCTGTCCATGGGATTCTCCAGACAAGAATACTGGAGTGGGTTGCCATTTCCTGCTCCAGGGGATCTTACCAATTCAGGGATCAAACCTGTGTCACTTTCATCTGTTGTCAGGTGGGTTCTTTACCTCCTAGCACCACCTGGAAAGTCCAAGGAAAGAACTACATACTCAAAAAAAAGTGTGGAAATTCTCCAAGAACCATAGAAACACTTAGAAAAGAAACAGAAGCCAGATCAAAGAACTGAATACCACTATTCAATTCTAACGGAGAAGGCAATGGCACCCCACTCCAGTATTCTTGCCTGGAAAATCCCATGGATGGAGAAGCCTGATAGGTTGCAGTCCATGGGGTCGCTAAGAGTTGGATACGACTGAGCAACTTCACTTTCACTTTTCACTCTCATGCATTGGAGAAGGAAATTGCAACCCACTCCAGTGTTCTTGCCTGGAGAGTCCCAGGGACGGGGGAGTCTGGTGGGCTGCCGTTTATGGGGTCACACAGAGTCGGACACGACTGAAGTGACTTAGCAGCAGCATTCAGTTCTAAGACAATGTGGGCATTAAACAAAACTACGATGCTAATGAATTGAAAGAAATAAGACTCCACAAACTAATACTGATAAATTTTTTAAAGGATAAAGAAATTTTTAGAGGATAAAGGAGAAGAGAAAGCTATTTCTCCCAGCAGGATCCGAATTAATAGCTATAGAAGGAATAGCAGAGCTAGAAAAACATAAATGGACACTAATAACTAGTAAGTTAAAATATGAGAAAAGGATATTTACATAGTCTAAAATATCCCTTCACAAATTACACGTTAATTACAAAATGAAAAGTAGTAGACTTTATAATAGGAAAACCTGGTGGACATCACCATAGTCAGGTAATCATGCTAATATCACCAGTGTTGAGACAAACCAACATCATGTGACTATTAATGTGATGCTCTGAATATGACATAATGTTGCTTCAGTCATATTCCTGCCAAAAATGTACAGCTTGATGTTAAAAATGAAGAAACATGAGACAAACTCATGTTGAGACAAGATGGACAAAATAACTGGCCTGCACTCTTCAAAAATATCAAATTTAAGGGAGACAAAAGGCTAAGGAACTTGTTCGGCTTAAAGGAGGACAAAAGGCATGATATCTAAATGTGTAAGTCTGTACTAGGGAAAAAATAGACATTAACTACATTTTGAGACAATTGGAAAAATATGAATATGAATTATAGGTTAGATAATAATATAGTATTCATGTTCAATTTTCTTATTTTGTTAACTATACAATGATTATGTGAAATAGCATTCCTATTCTTAGGAAATAAACAATAGAATTTAGCAGAAAAGAACATAGTATCTCCAAATTAGACTATTATGGTCCAGAAAAAAAAGATACCATAGATAGATAATAGATAAATAGTGATAGGTAAATAGAAATTAATATATTTATACATAGATAATAGATATATACATAGATGATCGATACATAGATTCATATGTTATAGATAGATATAGATAGATGAGAGAGAAAGAAAGAGATTACAGAATAAGTCTTTCAGGCAGAATGTAAACTATTGCTGAATCTACTTAAAAGGTCAGTGGTAGTTCTTTATACCACTTTAGCACATTTTCTATAAATTCAATCTAGAATAAAAAGTAACAAAAAAGTTACAAAGTATTTTTTACTTTTATGTTTCATCCAGACATTTGTGTTGTTATAGAAAAGTAACTTCTTAACTGTTGAGTTATTCTTACTCATCTAAGCAAGACATCTATGTTAAAAGTAACTTGAAAAATCCTAATATACCAACAGAAGAAAATTTCCATGAAACAATCTTTTTTTAAAACAAATAGCTTTAGTTTTCTTTTCATCATTTTCAGGCAATTTCTATTTATGTGATTATAGAAAACAGAATAATTGCAATCTTACATATAGATGAAAAGATATGAGTAACATCAAATTTATTTGTGATTTCAAAATGCTTGCATAGGGTGAAAACATTGAGCTTCAAGTAAATATTTTTTATAGAAAAACTTTATCTCCCTATTTTTACTTGCACTCACAATTTATTTCTAAACTGAAAGCTAAATAGAGGTACAAAAAAGAGACAGAAACACATGGACATCAACTTATGGTTACTCATGATACAAACAAAGCTGAAAATCTTAGTTCACATGACTAGATCTGTGAAATAGATGGGGGAAACAGTAATAAAATGCCTTTTAAAGGACATAAAACATAACTGATTTGAAAAGAGGTATTTTTAGAAAAAGGAAGATATAAAGTCATCCAGAGAACAAAGAAGCAAGGAAGAATGTGAAGTTGGGGGAAGATGGAGAGGAATCTGACTACTGGTGCTGAAAATTAAAAGTTTGCTCCTGTGTATCACAGGGTTGAAATACCTGAACACAGGGCCTCAAGGACGTTTTCACAGTACTTCTTTCTTCTAGGACAGTAACTGAGACCATATTCAAATTCTGCTCATAATTTATAATGTCTACATATATTTTTATTCTCCAACTTAGAGAAGAATTCTGAATGTTGATTGAAACCATTAAATAACTCTGTGATTTTATATGTTGAACCTAGAGAACCTTAGGTTTCTTTCTATTAAAAAGAAATAATAATAAAGTGCATTTCATAAATAGTTATGACTCCTAAGTGATTTTTTTTTTTCTCTTGGGGTTTTCAGTCTTTCACGTTGCTGCTGCTGCTAAGTCACTTCAGTCGTGTCCAACTCTGTGCAGCCCCAGAGATGGCAGCCCACCAGGCACCTCTGTCCCTGGGACTCTCCAGGCAAGAACACTGGAGTAGGTTGCTGTTTCCTTTTCCAATGCACGAAAGTGAAAAGGGAAAGAGAAGTCACTCAGTCATGTCCAACTCCTAGAGACCTCATGGAGTGCAGCCTACCAGGCTCCTCCATCCATGGAATTTTCCAGGCAAAAGTACTGGAGTGGGTTGCCATTGTCTTCTCAGTCTTTCATAGGAAAGATCAATGCCATCTTTTGTTATATAGTTACTATGACAAGGCATAATAACCACTATTTAAATATCCCTCCTTCTCTCTGTGAATGCTTTGCCTTACTTGACACTGACACATTATATCTGCTTCCCTTCTTCCATAGCCAGTTTTTTCTCTCCCACTTTCTAATAAGCTATTGGCCAAATTAAGTAAAAATCACAGCAGAGCCATCCATGGTTGCTGCTATTGCCTGTGTGTGTGCTCAGTCATATCTGACTTTCTGTGACCCCATGGACTATATCCCACCATGCTCCTCTGTCCATGGGATTCTCCAGGCAAGAATACTGGAGTGGGTTGCCATTTCCTCCTCCAGGGGAGCCTCCTGACTCAGGGATCAAGCCCCTGTCTCTTGCACCTCCTCCATTGGCAGGCAGATTCTTTACTATCACGCCACTTGGGAAGCCCCCAGTTATCTCTACTGGGGTCTTTTAATTACTCATGTTTTATAAGTGCAATTCCTAGAAAAGCTGTGAGCTGTAGCTAATTAATTGAGTTGCAGCATGAAAGTTAGAAATAGTTCAACCCCATAACAGTAAGACTGATTCAGGCCTTTAAACTCTTAATCATTCACTAGTTACACTAACCTAGACTACTTTCTGTAGCTCAGAAACCATGCAGGAGAGTCAGATATTACATTACTTAAAAAGAAAATTATGTAATTAAACAGAAGATTAACATAAAGAACTTTAAGTTACGGAAGGAGAATAACTATAAAGATGCAGCTAGAACTCTAAATGTATCTTGGACCAAGAGACAATATCTAAGAAAGGACAAGCTTGGAAAGAGGCACTTCCTGCTTAAGGCTACAGGTCAGACCTCACCAGAGAAGGTGTTGTTGAGCCCACTGGATGATGAAGTTCACCATGGCTGAATCAAAAGTGGCAATGGTCAAATAGTGAATTACGAAGATTACATCACGTAGAGATCACTGCTTCTTGAGAGATGATAGAAAAATCTAGAGATTATTTTTCAATTGCCCTAGAAGGGAAATAGTACATCATGAGAAATATAAACCCAAATTCAGTCATTGCTTCTTCTATTGTGGATATAACTTTCTTCTTCCTTGTTCAATTGCCTAAAAATCTTAGTATATTGATTAAAACAAAGTGACAGCCATATCTTAATCTGTTGCATGATCCATCCTTCAACATACTAATAAATGTTAGAGAGGAATATGAGATAAGAGACCAAAAAAACAGATGTAAGTAGAGAAAAGGTGAGAACTTTATGGTTTACTTTACTTCTTACCAGAGGAGACAGAAATAAAGACCTTATCGAAGGTTGCTTTCACGAGTTGTGAAATGAAGTATCTCTTCTCTTTTTTTTAACTAAGATAGATGGAAGAAACAGTGGTGGACACAAGTCTCTTTTTCCCCATTCCCATATCCCTGGCGAGGTTGTTTTTTCTTATATTAGTCCTTTAATACTGTCACCTAGTGCTTAAGTAATACTCAAACAATTCTTTCCACTTCTGTCCTTCCTGTGTCTGTCCTCATTCCCTATATTTGTCAACACAATCTATGCCGTCTATCAGTCCTATGTGTGGACTGATCTGATCTCTAGTTTTCATCTCTTGGAAATCACCAGCACAAATTGCTGTGTGTACCATATATTCTAATCTACTACATCAATCTAGAAAAGCAGAGTCTGATAATTACTGTGATTATCATTGCTACATAAGACAGAGTCCTGAATCTACCAAAAAGATCTGGTTTTAGCTGGAAGGAGGAAGTCATTAGAGCATTCACTGTGTCAGGGGATGGACCTCCCCTTTCCTAGAGCAAATAGTGCCTTTATGGAAACAAAAGAATAAACACTTGCTTTCCTTAATTGGGGTCAGTGGGAGGGTAAGTCCCAAAGCAGCAATTAATGCCCTTCAAAGAGTTATCCTAGTTAGAACAGTTTCTAAGGAATATCTTCAACATGATATCATAAAGTTTTACTAAGATAACAATATCACTAATAAACATGTTTTAGGCCTGCTGTATAGGGAAGGGAATGAGTTGTCCTCAAGTTTCTTCCTGATTTCTTCATCATTATAAGGACCAAATTTAAAAGAATATTTGTCAGAGGTAGTCTAATGGGGAGGTAGAAAGGAAAGCATGAAACATTTCTAAAAACAGAATCCATAGGCTTCCCTGGTGGCTCAATGGTAAAGAACCCTTCTGCCATTGCAGGAGACACTGGTTCAATCCCTGATTCAGGAAGATCTCACATACCTCGAAGAAACTAAGCCTGAGAGTCACAACTGTTGAACCTGCTCTCTAGAGCCCAGGAGTCACAACTACTGAGCTCACGCGCTGTAGCTATTGAAGCCTGTGCACCCTAGAGCCAGTGCTCCACAACAAGAGAGGCCACGGCAATGAGAAGACTGCCCACTGCAAATGGAGAGTAGCCCCAGCTCACTGCAACTAAAGAAAAGCCCAGGCAGCAATGAAGACTCAGTACAGTCAAAAATAAATAAATAAAAAATTTTAATGGAATACATAAAGACTAAACTTTGCCTTATTAATTTAATTCTGCCTGCCAACATTTTTAAGCTTCAAGGCCAAGTTTAGTACTGCAAAAGTATTGAAAAAAATCTTTGAAGACCATTTAAACTGTAACTAAGATGGTAACTACCAAAACTCAGAAACATAACAAAATTATTTAATATTTCCAAAACTTTTTTTCTCAGTAATTTCCCTTGGTGTCTTGTCAAGAGTTTTGCCATAATACATAAACAACTGAAATTACTTTAGATTACTAATCTACATCCAATCATTTACTAGCTACTATTAAAGTATACCACAAGTTCATAAATTAATGAACATTTTAAAATTGTTGAATTGTTTCTAGCTAATATAATTCATCTGTAGAAAGAAAATTTGGGGTTAGAAATCATATATTGTAATAAAATTATATTTTAAAAACTGTAATCTTTAGGTGAGCAATTGGGTGTTTCTTTTTCTATTTAACAGAAATATCAGAAAGTAGACTTTATGTTTCAGTGGTCTTAATTGTTGTGAAAATTAATAAGAAAAATATATAAATGTTTTCCCCAGTGCTTAATACATAATTATTCAATACATATTTGAATAGATATTTTAATAAACACCTCTATTTATTTGTTATTCTTTATTTTAGATATTTAAAATATTACAATAGAACACCTATATTCCTACAGCTAGAATCATCAACTATTACTTTTGTTGTATTTATTAAAATCATTTTTTAGAGGCTATCTACAACCAGTCTAGTGCATTGTCAGATCAAGAGGAAACATACACTTTGAGAAATAGACTGGATTCGAATCAAGATGGCAGAGTACAAGGATGTGGAACTCATCTCCCTCACACATTTATGTGGAAAAATTCTCACTGAAAACTAACTGGAGATGACCAGAGAGACTCCTGTACAAGCAAGGCTACAAGAAAGGTAAAGGCAGAATCAAATCAGAAACAAAGACAGGCAGTTAGGTCAGGTCCTATGCCCCTAGGAGGGAGACTCAGAGGAAAAGGAAGATTACAAAGGAGAAGACCCTCCATGAGGAGTGAGCAGCTCAAGTCACATCTTGGACACCCCAGTCCTGGGGTCTGACTAAGGGAAGAGGAGCTCCCTTGGCTGTTTGGAGGCTCAGAGGGACTAAGAAATGGGCTATGGGAAACCTCAACTCAGTTTGGGAATAGTGCAAAATGCTTCTATCTTCCCGAAGCAGGGTGGAAAGGGCAGAACAAAACCATGAGGTTGACTGGCTTCACACACAAATGCCCCAGTGAATATCCTACCCTGAACTGAGCTAACACTCCAGCACAGCTAGAGTTTCTCATTGCAGCTCCACTCTGGAGCAACAGCTGCCACGACAAAGGGGAAAGCTCACTGTGAGATGCTAAAGGCAGCTCCAAGCCTGAACAGGAAGAAGGCAACCATTACTGGAATTTGCACAGGCAGCACATCACAAGGAGACCATACATCTGAGAGTGGCCAGACCACCATACACAATACACTGAGTTTTGCCAAATAAACACACTTGACCCTCTTGCTCCAGCTCTGCTCTCCTCTGGGGCTTCAGGAACTTGAGACCCACCATACCCCCAAAAGGACTGTGATGGCCACTGAGCAAAGAGAAAGAAGCACTGGCTCACACCTGGCTCTGGTCCCAGCCCCTTCAGTTCTGACCCCATCCCCTAACAAGCTGATAGCTGTCTGTGCACCCTGAGGAAAGACATGACTTGTGTTCAGGTCAAACCCAGTTCTGCCATCAAAGCCACTGGTCCCATGGAGATTGTACAGGGACACTCCCATATAAGAACACCTCTTCAAGGCCACCATGGATAACTTTTTCATCTAATTTCATAGAGACAGAGGAAGTTAAGCAAAATAAGAAGACAGAGTAATTTCTCTCAATTGAAATGGCAAGAGAAAATTTCTGAAAGAGAAACAGCTACTGAGATGGAAATCAATTTTACTAGACAAAGAATTGAAAGCATTAGTAATAATAGTAGTAACTGAATTGGGGAAAAGAATAGCTGAACACAGTGAGAATTTTAACAAGGAACTAAAATTATAAGAAATATCAGTAACAACTGAAGAATACAACTAAAATGATAACACAAGAAGAAAAGAATAGCCAGACTAAGTGATACAGAAGAATGTATAAATCAACTAGAAGACAGATTAATGGAAATCACTAAATGAGAATAGCAAAATGAAAACTAAATTTTAAACTGGAAACAATTTAAAGGCTCTTGCCTGGAGAATCCCAGGGATGGAGGAGCCTGGTGGGCTGCCGTCTATGGGGTCACACAGAGTCGGACACGACCGAAGTGACTTAGCACCAGCAGGTCAATATCAAGTTATTAGCATTCACGTTATAGGGATCCCAAAAGGAGAAAAGAGAGAAAAAGTGTGCAAAATGTAAATGTGCAGCTGCATCTTGAAGCAAGCAGAGCTGGAGTGTTCCCGAGGCTCAGGCTGGAACCCCAGCCTGGGGGCAGTCTTGGGAAACTGGCCAGCCACTTACGCAGCTTTCAGTCCTCCTTCTTCTCACTGACTGAGGAGCCAGCAGTGTGCATGTGTTCCTAAAGAGTGGAGTCCAAGCTTTCCACAGCCTTTCTGTTAATCCCACTGGCTCTCCAACCAGTCAAGGGGGCTCACCTTCTCTGTGCAGGATCCCAGGGTGGGAGGGAGCTAACATCTGTCTGGAACCACTCATTCTCTGGGAAGGATCTCTGCCCATGTGATCTCTCTTTTCCTCTGAGTCTCCACCCAGGACACAGGTCCCAGCCGGATGGCTTCTCTTCCTACCCAATTCCATATGGACATCTCTTACAGCCTTGGTTGCAGGAGTCTCTCTCCAAGTCTCCAATTAGTTTGCAGTGAGAACTGTTCCACGTGTACAGTAAGTGCTCTACATACAAAATTCAAGTTGTGAACTTTCAACGATGTGAACGTGCATTCTATCAGTCAAGTGTGAGTAAAATTGTGGCTTGCCCTCCATCTCCTATCACTGACGATCCTTCAGCTCTACCATTTCCTACCTTCTCTCCCTCCTCCAGTCAGTAGCTCTTCTTGCCTCTTCACTCAATGCCAGCCTCTGTATGGCACCGGTTGTACTATACTATTGTACTTTTCAAGGTACTGTGCTATAAGATTTACTTTTTGTTTGTTTTTATGTTATTATTTATGTGAAAAGTATTGTAAATCTATTACAGTACAGTATCATATAGACGATTGTGTTGATGGGTATCTAGGCTAACTGTGTTGGACTTATGAACATACTCTCGGAATGGAACTCATTTCAGATGTCAGGGACTTACCATAGATGTACTGCTGATGAGATCACAGGGGGAAGTGAGTTCCTCAACCTCCTACTCCTCCACCTTGTCCTCCTCCTGGGCATAATTTATTTAACATGGAAACAGTAAGGGGAATTTTCTCTGTAAATAACAACTTCCTCTTCCCAAGTCTTTCTCCTTTGCCATTATATTGTGTCAATACTGAATATTCAGTACCTTACCCACTTCTTATATCATTTACATAATTTTATATCATGGACAGAATTCAGTAGCTTACAGTTTTTTCATCATCTTAATAAGTACTTCTGACTCTTATTTTTTCTTTTTTTAATGTTCATGGATTTTATTGTAAGGAATAAGATACAAACTTGTTTATAAACATTATCAAATTTGTTGTAGCTCTTGCCTCTTTCAATGTATATTAAGAGTATAGTGATTATGATGATATTGTTTTGAAAAGCACAAAGGGATTCTAATGTTTAAAAAGATGGAAGTCAATGGGGCAGAAAATGAGATTCAGAATAGCACCTAACTCTCCTGCCCTCCATCACTTTATCTGGTTCCTGACAGAACTTGCTCCCCTTATAGCAACCAGCCAGAATAGACTCTTGATTTTCTTCACTAGTTTTGATACAAATCAGTTGGCACTTGGCCAAATTCATGTGTAGCTAGGAGATTTTTAAGATTTACTTATTATTATTTTATGATTTATAACAATCAGAAAAAATACTAACTCATCAATATAATAACATGAAAGTTACTTGTCATATTCATAATTATTTTTGAAGACTATCTGAATTCAGACAAAAAATTAAAATCTTAGTATTTCACATTAATCATTCAAAGTGGTCAAATAATTAGTTCCAGCAGTATGTCACTTGAATTCATATCATGTTATGTATATAGTCTATGATAGCAGTTACATATAATACAGAGTATTCATTATATTTTACCATTGATTTATTTTTGGTTTTACAGGATATTTTACATCTTACTTATCTTCTTCCTAAATATTAGTATTTACTATACCAACAAATAGAGAGGTTTGTCCATGGCAATCCCTGAGAGACAGAATCAAACTACTTTCTAACAGTCTAGTGAGAAGAAAATGTCTCCTGGGAAAGGGGAGGCAGGATAAGTATTCAGAACCAGGAGAAGAAATGAAGCATATGTATTCATATTCCTTTTTTTCAGGACCGAGGAAAGCTCAAATATATCATCATGTAACTAGCACAGTTTTGCATTCTTCTGTGTGTGTGTGTGTGTGTGTGTGTGTGTGTGTGTGTGTGTGTGTGCAGTTGAGGACACTGCTAGGAGGGACATAATGCTCTCTGAAGAGACACACAGTCTTTCTGGGAACAGACATGGACTTGATTACAACAAAAGCTTCTCAGTGCATGGTCTTGGGAGTGAGGATTGAGGAGATTTACATTCTCTGAATTTGGGGAAGTTATAAGGAAACTGTGCAGAAAAAATTAAGGAGTGGCTCATCAGAATCAATAACCATCTACTTTTGTCCCTCAAATATTAGGATTAAAGGTACGTGATATAACTGATGTCTTTTAAAGAGGATTGTGGAAGACAGTGAATTAAAATGTGAAAATGGATAGAAAACATACAAAGCATTATTCAATTCTAGACATTATTTTAATCAGCTATTTTCCCTTGCTCTGAAGAGTATAAAATTTACTCAGTTTGTCAGTATCTCTGTCATAAAATTGCCATTAATTGTTCTAAAATACTCATTTCACAAGAAATAGACAAATCTCTTATTGTCTGGTAATAGAGATGCCTAGATCATCCTGTGCATGTTACTCCAACCAAAGGATAACGTAGTTCATGCTGGGTTATGTTGAGGCATCACCCAGCTAAATATTAGGTCCTCAGTGAAATGATTATGGGTGAATTGTGGAAAGCAACAGGAAATTATTTCAACAATCTTTAATAACGAATTTACATAAATTGTATATATTCTCCAAGCATTTTAGAAAGAACAGTTTCAGAATAATGAAAGTTAATATTTGTTGAGTTGTTCTTATTTGAGAGGCACTGTTCTATTTCAGGTAAAAATATTTAACAATGTCTCTTATGTTTTCCTTTGGCTGAGAGGAAACAAAGAAACATTTCATTATGAGAACAGAGATTAATAAGGCACTAAGTCAGTTAAGGGTCATTTATGTGGCATTGACCCAAACTGAATTACTTATGCTGGATGATTTCCAAAGTAGAACCATATAGAAAGTAGTTGCATTGGATCTTGGGGCTGGGTGAGTTGGCACATGAAGCCAAGCCATTGAGCTATTAAAATTATCTTGTCTTTATGTACCCCAGTGTTTATCACAGCACTGTTTACAATAGCTAGGACACAGAAGCAACCTAGATGTCCATCGGCAGATGAATGGATAAGGAAGTTGTGGTACATATACACAATGGAATATTACTCAGCTATTAAAAAAGAACACAGTTGAGTCAGTTCTAATGAGGTGGATGAAACTGGAGCCTAATATATAGAGTGAAGTAAGTTAGAAACAAAAACCAATACAGTATATTAACACACATACATGAAATTTAGAAAGATGGTAATGATGACCCTATATGAGAGACAGCAAAAGAGACACAGATATAAAGAACAGACTGTTGAACTCTATGGGAAAAGGCAAGGGTGGGATGATTTGAGAGAATAGCATTGAAACATGTATATTGGCATATGTGAAACAGATGAACAGTCCAAATTTGATACATGAAACAGGGCACTCAAACCTGATACATTGGGACAATCCAGAAGGATGGAATGGGGAAGGTGGTGGGAGGGGGTTCAGGACAGGGGGACATATGTACACCCATGGCTGATTCATGTCAATGTATGGTAAAAACCACCACAATAGTGGAGAGTAATTAGCCTCCAATTAATAAATAAATTAATTTTTTTAATTCTCTTGTTTCCTTCCTCTATGCTTTCATACATCCGACTATCACTGAAACTCCATCTCAAGACTCAAACTCAGAATCTTGTCAATGTTCAATGGTCTCTTAATCTTTTATTATACTGAGTTGGAAGAGACAAATACAATTTATCATTGAGCTTGAAACTCCTATATTTTTAGACTAATATCACAGTGCATATTTGCTTAATGACTGACTCTTAATATAGTTTATTTTAATAGTCTGGTAATACTAGGGGATATTGCAGGCAACATCCCATGAGTTTCTTAACATGAGGTTTTTAAAGGGCAAGAGGTTTTGACACTGATAAAGTGCATTTTAATTCCTTATTTTTCATTCATGGTTTATCTCTATAATGTTTCCATTTTAACTCAAAACAACTCAGCAAGAAAGATGGGAAGGGCTTCATCATCCTTCCCTTACACAGAAATGATGGATCAGGAACTTTAAATCAATAAAATGTGTCAGGTGAGAGACAGAAGAATGTGCCAAACTGTTGCACTTCCTATGATGCTCCTTATCTGCAGACTCCAGACACCTGCCTTGAGCATCTCACTCTCTTTCTGTAGGCAGTGATTAAAATTAAACATTCTTGCTATGTGCAGAAAGCTGACTTCTACTACATGGATCTCAGGGTCCCTGCACAAAGATCAACAGAGAGCAAATTCTGAAAACAATAGAAAGAATAATGAAAAAAATCAGATTTTACTTGGTGTAGTATTAGTCCCAGTGAGAGGGAGGGAGAAGGGAATTTGACTATGTTTCTTTATATTCTCACCTCCAGTGGACTCATACATTTATTTATATATTTATTATATATATATATATATTTAATATTTATTTCTAGGCAAAGTACCATTCTTTATTAGTTTAAATATTTAGAAGCACTCACAGACCTTCACTATCTTGGATGTCTTAATTTTTTTCAGCTGTCTCTGAACTTTATGAGGTTTTAAAAGTACTTATCACAGATGACTTTTTATTCATCCTGAGAGTCTAAGAATATTGAATGACTATCAGCATGTATTAGCCTTTGTGCAGTCAGCCCTCCTGTGTGCCATCTACCTGTAGGTTTCTCTCATTCCCCACATCCCCAACTCTCATCCTCAATACTGGTATTTGTGTCTGCTGTCTACAGTCTAAATGGACAAGTATATTTACGAAATGAAATCTTAATGATGTCACTACTTAAGAAAGAGTGAGGCATTCTTCTTTTCTGGTTGGGATTTCTTCCTTGGCTCCTCCATCTGTGTCACTGACGAAACTTTAGTTTCTCCCAGACACAAGAAGGTTGAAAGGGTAAGAAACATATTTGCTTATTTAACTGACAACATGAATGACAACTTGTCTACATCTAGAGTATTCTATATAACTGCGTAGTCTATTATTGAAAAGTTAGGATATTTCAGAAATTTTTAGGCTTGAAAAAATGAGAGTCAACTATTTTCTCTGTTTTCTTTGCCACAACCTTAACTGAATTGTGTTGCTACATGAGAAATATAGATATTAAATTATATTAGTTAATTTAATTAGATACAATGCAAGGTGAGTGATGTGAAAGTTCTTGGGACTCTTTGTGACCCCAAGGACTGTAGCCTGCCAGCCTCCTCCATCCAGGGAATTCTCCAGGCCAGAATACTGGAGTGGGTGGCTGTTCCCTTCTCCAGGGAATCTTCCCAACACAGGGATCAAACCCAGGTCTCATGCATTACAAATGGATTCTTTGCCATCTGAGCCACCAGGGAAGCCCATGATGCAAGGTAAATGTTTACAAATGCTTTGACATAAGTGTAAATGCATTGTAATAGATTACAATGTGTAAGCAAATTTTTCAGCAGTCATATACACTGAGGGTCCCTGAATTGTGCAGAGTTTTTATTTCACATTTAACAGAATTTTAAATCAGTCCACTTATTTCTGTCCTTAACTTTTCAGAACTGTTGCATACCTCAGTGGATATACAAATTAGTAGATTAAAATGATTCATAATACAACTATTTTTCCCAGGATATAACATCCATGTGGCATATTTATATTTGAATCTATATATGTATAGATTATAGACAGATAATTATATATAGAATCTATGTAATTATATATAAAATCTGTTTGTGTATGTATTTTTTACTTTTTCTCTTTCTATCACAGCAGATGATTTTAAAATATGAAATGGAAATGAAGAGAATGAACAGGAGGAATGATTAGGGACTTTAGGGACTGTGACATAAAATTCAGCAAAAGGAATATGTGAAGGTAAATTTATTGTAAGAGTTTGCAAGTATACAGGTACTGCTATGGCTAATATTTAAGTACATAACCACTTTTCTACATGCTTCTATGAGAATTAACTCACTTAATCCTCATAACAACTGCATTAGGGAGGTACTTCTATTACTTCCTTTAAAAGTGGGAAAAATGAGGAACAGATATTTAAGGAAATGTTAGCCATGACTCAGTGTTAGATGGCTGCACTAGGAATTTAACCCACATAGACTGTCAGCACTTGATTACTGTGCTATTTAGCATGGATTTGAATGTGTGTTTCTGTCAGTATAAGAAATATATATATATATGCAAAAATGTACATCTTTGTACATATGCTTTTGTGAACACATAAGCACAAAAAATTTGTCTCTTCATAATAATTTAGAACCTCAAAATGCATACTTTTATTCTACATATACTGGCATGAAACATTAATGTGGAATAAATAGTGATGTATTTAAACAAATGTAGAATAAACATGATTTCAGTTTATGCTAATGAAAACATAAGAGTTCAGAGGAATAGGAAAAAACCTCATTCTTTTGCCCTTTCATAGCAAACATTATTTAGGATTTTGCTTGAAGACATTTCCAAAAAATTTAAACTTCAGTACATCCATATTTAGAACAAGGAATATTCTGTTAGGAATTGGTAGTAACTATCAGATTGAGAGACAAATAGCTGCCACATTTGAGATACTTAAAGGAGACAAAATTTATCATGATTACCTTCAGAAAATAGAGTAAGTGCCACTAGACAGCATATATATGCAGCCAGAGTAAAACTTAATATTCTAATTTTTTCATTACCTGAGAACTTATTCACTGTTATGGTTGGTGGAAATAATGGTATAAATAAAGTTCTTCATTCCCAAACTTCTTGAGGCTATTTTCAGGACAAAATGAACAATCATTCGTCCTTGGAGTAGTGTAAATGCCCAAATATCAGTTAGAGAGTGGTGGGAAGACAGAGTGGAAGGGCCATGTAACTGACTAGTACAAGGGCAAGGGAGAGGGGAGTTGGGGAAGAAAGTTCCAGACAGGAGAAGAAGCTATGCTGAAACTCAATAATAGATTGTTCAATAGATGGACAAATAAGGAGGTAAATGTCCAGCCCCTTCCACCAGGGGAAAATAAACACAAAGAAAAGGAAATATATGCATACAAGGCGCATACTAAAAAGGTACAAGCAGTTTGCTGTGACTATAACATATGGTCCATTGGATAAAAAGTGAGATAGAAGTCTATCAACAGTCTACCTTGATCTATAGATTTTCATCAATTATATTAAGAAATTTTATTTTTAACATGGAGCAAGGGTAATTTTCATTTAGCAAACAACTATCTGATGGAGAAAGCTTGGCAGATGAGACATTTTTAAAAAAAACTGTTGCAATGATGGGATTATCTCAGCGGTACACTATAGATGTGATGTGAATGGCTGAGACAGTCTTCACATGGTTGCCTCTTCCTTATTCACATCTCAGCTCAGGCTTCTTATCATCAAGAACCCTTTTTGAACAGCCAATCTAAGTTGGTCAGTCACCAGAACTTACCCAAGTTTTAATTCTCTGCATTGTAACAATTATTTATTGAATAGACATTTAATCATTGCTTTCCTTAACTAAATAAGTTCCCTTTGGAAAGAAGTGGTATTTTTTCATTGTTTTAAACCAGGACCTACAGTAACTGCAAAATACTTTGAAAGTATTCTGCTCAATAAATACTTGTTGAGTGAATGAGTGAAGAAAGTAAGTCAGTGGGAAAAGAAGAGGAAAGAAATAGGTATTTGACGAACTTCACTTGATAAAAGAAGGAATGAAAGAGATTTGTGCTGTCTTTTTTTCCCCATTTTTTTTTTTTTTAATTTTTTTATTAAATGTATTTATTTTTTTAATTACAATACTGTATTTGTTTTGCCATACATTGACACGAATCAGCCATAGGTGAACACAATCTCCCAATGCCGAAGCCCCCTCCCACCTCCCACTTTTTTCCCCATTTTATGCCTGCTGACTAGATATACTGTGGACAAATCAACTGGGATAGTTACATAGAATAGTACTGGTTTCAGGATGAGTATAACTTCCAAACTCTAAAAATTTTAAATTATAAGTAAGAAATTTATCTCTTTGGCTCACTAGAGCTTATTAAGAGTAATATAAAGATTTATATTTCTATCTGAAAGAATTTTCCTGATGACTTTTCTCTTCTTTTCTTCAGGTCATGAACCTCAATTGTTCCTTGTGGCAAGACAACAGCATGTCTGTGAAACGCTTTGCATTTGCCAAATTCTCTGAGGTCACCGAACAGTGCTTCCTTTTATTTGCCCTCATCCTACTCATGTTTTTAGCATCACTGACAGGCAATGCTCTCATAGCTCTTGCCATCTGGACCAATCCAGTCCTCCATACCCCCATGTACTTCTTCCTAGCCAACTTGTCTCTCTTGGAGATTGGATATACTTGCTCTGTCATACCCAAGATGCTGCAGAGCCTTGTGAGCGAGGCCCGAGGAATCTCTCGGGAGGGCTGTGCTACACAGATGTTTTTCTTTACATTATTTGCTATAAGTGAGTGCTGTCTTTTGGCAGCCATGGCTTTTTGATCGCTATACAGCCATATGCTCCCCACTTCACTATGCAACACGAATGAGTCGTGGAGTGTGTATCTATTTAGCAATGGTTTCTTGGGGAGTGGGTTGCATAGTAGGCTTGGGCCAAACCAACTATATTTTTTCTTTGGACTTCTGTGGCCCCTGTGAAATAGACCACTTCTTCTGTGACCTCCCCCTATTCTGGCACTAGCCTGTGGGGATACATCCCATAATGAGGCTGCAGTCTTTGTTGTAGCCATTCTTTGCATTTCCAGTCCATTTTTATTAATCATTGCTTCTTATGGCAGAATTCTAGTTGCTGTGCTAATCATGCCTTCCCCTGAAGGCCGCCGAAAAACTCTTTCCACCTGTTCTTCCCACCTGCTGGTAGTAACACTCTTCTATGGCTCAGGATCTGTCACCTACTTGAGGCCCAAAGCTAGCCATTCACCAGGGGTGGATAAACTCCTGGCCCTCTTCTATACTGTGGTGACATCCATGCTCCAACCCTATCATCTACAGCTTACGCAACAAGGAAGTCAAGACAGCTCTTCGGAGAACTCTGGGCAAGAAGAAGTTTTAACTCACAGGTAGATACCAGAGGAACATACAAATTCCTGTTTGCAAAAGATACACACTCAACCTAAGAGGAAAGAAGAAAGAAGGGAGAGAGGAAAAATATTGTACTTGTCACACTATTTTGAAAGAACATTCTTTAATAACAGTGATTGTAACAATGCTTGTAATTTTGGAGACAGCTGTCTTCCCATAGCTAAAGTTCCGACTGCCAAATTCTGGAAAGAAGTTGGCTATTCAAGAATTTAATAAGAGAGTCCAACACTAGACAAGTTTTCCAAAATATTTCTGTTTAAAAGTATAGGTTTAGAGTATAGATTGCCAGATTATAGCTCAGAAGCCTGGCAAATTCTTACCCTATACTCTTAGGCATTTTATAGCCCTTGAGGGCCCATCTGACTTCTGTTCTTGTCACTAAGGTCTGTCCCATAAAACTCCGAATTCTCTAGTAACTCTGGGACATGTATTTCTTACTTCCATAAAAATGTTTTTAAATTCTTTTGCCTTAATTGTTGGTACATTCTATAGAGTTAAATTTTTGAGTTGTGTGTGCTATAAAAATATGTAGACATCAGAAGAAGTAAACTCTTATAGTCAGAGGTATTTGTTGCAGAATATTGAAAGAAAAGTATGGGAAATTTTTATGGAGAGCCCTCATGGTCAAAATGTTTTTAGAAATAAAGAGAAATCACATCTAAATCCAAGGATGGAAGATGAAAGCTGTACTAAAAATAATTAATATAAATAATTGTATTTAATACAATATTTAATATAAATAATTACATAGATTTTTTTATTCAATTTATAAAATTTACATATGTGCAAATGATTTATAACTGAATATACTTGGAAATCATCCAAAAACTTGATCCTAAGAGAAATGAACATGGTTACAACACAATCTAGTAGTTTAAGGCATGTATTAGATGCGTTTCCTTGGATTTGAACATCTTGTCCTCAGGGAGGTGCTATGATCTATAAGGGATAAATAACTACTCAAACAGTAGCTATAATATGACAAAAAGTGGAGAACTGAGCTGCTACTATGACTTAACTTTCAGTATCAGAAGAATAGGTTCTGGGGGACTGATGTATGGCATGGTGACTATAGTTAATAACACTGTATTGTATACTTGATATTTGCTGAGAGTACTGTAGATCTTGAGTGTTCTTACCATACACATACACAAATGATAACTATTTGAGGTGATGGAATATGTTTCTTAACTTGACTGTGGTAATCATTTCACAAAGGACACATATATCAAATCATATTATATACTTTATATACAATTTTGTCAGTTTTATCTCTTAAAAGCTGAGGGGGAGAAAGACTGAAAATTCTACAGTCAGGGTATAGTAGTGATGTTCACTAATGACAAAGATGTGTTTTACCAGAAATACACATTTTACCAAAAACTATCCAATTCATTGTTGAACAAAATATAATACATTGTGGTTATTATTTACATGTGTGTACAGTAATTAAGAATGGAAATAGTCTGAACATGTAAAAATAACCACTTAACAATTATGCTACAGAAATAGGCAGGAATTAAACGCAGGCATTAGAGATTATTATTTAAAAGTATGTTTATTAATCTAGAAAAATTAATGATTTATTAAGCATTAAAGCAAGTTAATAGGAATCTATTATGCAATTAACATTTTGTTAAGTTTTTTAAGTCTGAATAGATCAAAAACTTGACAACTTACACGTAAAAGAATCAGACTATTACATCTAATCACACCACATGCAGAATTAAACTTATAGTGGATTAAAGTCCTAAACGTAAGACCAGAAACCATAAAACTCCTAGAAGAGAACATAGGCAGTAAGGTCCTTGACATCACTCTTGACAATAATTTTTGGATTGACTCCAAAGGCAATGGCAACAAAAGCAAAAATAAACCAATGACATTACATCAAATTTAAAAGTTTCTGCACAGTGAAGGAAACCACAAACAAAAGGCAACTACAGAATGGGAAAAGATATTTGTAAAACATATACCCAATGGTTTATCCAAATAATATCCAAAGTGTTCAAAGAACACAAGCAACTCAATAACAAAAACTCAAACAATCCAAATGAAAAATAGGTAGTTCTAAATAGACATTCTTCTGAAGAAGACATTCAAATGGCCAACAGACACATGAGAAGACATTCAATTGATTTAATCATTAATTACTGTTTCTGCTGCTGCTGTTTGGTTGTCAGGTCATGTCCAACTCTGAGATCCCATGGCTGTAGCCTGCCAGGCTCACCTGTCCATAGGCTTTCCCAGGCAAGAATACCGGAGGGGTTGTCATGTCCTTCCCCAGGGGATCTTCCCGATGCAGGGATCAAACCCTCATCTCCTGCTTGGCAGGTGGATTTCTTACCACTAAGCCACCTGGGAAGCCCTCCACTAATAAATAGAGAACTGCAAATCAAAACCAGAGTATCACTTCACATGTCAGGCTATTTCCAAAAGAAAAAGAAATATGTTTTGGCAAGAATGTAGAGTAAAGGAAATATAGAGCACTATTTATGGGAATGAAAACCAATGCAGATACTATAGAAAATTGTATAGAGGTATCTCAAAAATTAACAGCAGAATTATCATATGACCCAGCAATTCAAAATACTGGTATTTATCTGGAGAAAATGAAAACACTAATTCACCCTGGATAACAGAAGCTAAAAGAACTTTGAGAAAGGGAAACAGAACATTATCATTATTTGCTGTTTGAAAATAGAAGTAGAAAAATTAAGAGAGCTGATTACAAGAACAGCAACAGAGACCAGGAGAGAGATATTGAAGGCATGAATGAGGGGAGTAGGGGGGTACAAGAGGAGGATTCACATGTAAGAGATAGCCAAGAGGTACATTTTGATGATTAACTTATTCTGTGTAGTAGGGCTGAAAAGGTGCAGAGGAGTGGTGAAGAAAAGTTACTCATCATCGCACTTAGTATTTTATTTAAGACTCTTTCACTATAATTGCCTCTGAAGCCAGGGTCCCAACTTATTCACCATTTTATCTCCCATGCCTGTCACAGTGCTTAGTATGCTGTAGTTACTCAGTAAATTTTTAAATGAAATAAATGTGTGGATACTGCCATTTGCTCAGAAAGAAAATAAAGGAGGAGGAACACAATGAGACTGAAAAAACAGTATAATTTTGAGCTATTTCAATCTCTCACATATTGCTTAGCAGACAGCAATCTCACTATTAAGAATTATTAAGGAATAAAGATATAATTGAATGTAAGCTATCTATCTATCCACCCATCCATCCATTCATCTAGTTACCTGAAAGGAGATTAGGAGATGATGATGTGTAAGGATTTACAAGATTGAATTTGAGCTGCTGGCAAAAATACTAACCAGAGATACAGAGTATCTGATGGTGAGTCTGGCCAAGTAGGCACTCACTGAAATAGGAATGCATTCTTATATGTTAAAGTTCATGAAGATAGATAATATTCTTTTCTTTTTAACTTTGAAATATGCTATTTCAACACTGTGTCAGTATCTTAAAATATCCCTTCAAAATTATCCAGAGAAACAGTGACAGATACAAGTTAAATCAATGTACAACCATTTCCATAATCTATGTTTTTGCTCCTTGGCAAAGACACTCATTTCCTTAGCAATGTTTAACTTTTACTTTATTTTGATTAAAGACTTAGAAACACACACAAAAAAAATTCAAAAAGATTATGCACCCATATGTTCATAGCAGCATTACGTACCATAGCCAAGATACAGAAACAACTTGTGTCCTTTGATAGATAAACAGGTAAAGATGTGGTATTTATATACAATGCAATTCTACCCAGCCATAAAGAATTATGACATCTTGCCATTTGCAGCAACATGGATGGACCTTGATAGTATTATGCTAAGGAAATAAGTCACACAGAGAAAGACAAATACCATATGATTTCATTTATGTGTAGAATCAAAATAAAACAAATGAACAAAGCAAAGCTCATAGATATAGAGAACATATTGGTGACTGCCAGAGGGGAGGAGCATTAAAAGTGAGTAAAATGCATAAAGTAGATCAAGAGGTAACAAACTTCCAGATATAAAATAAATTATGCCACAGGAATAAAATGTGTGGCATGTGGACTATAATCAATAACACTGCATGGAGACACTGGAAGTTGCTAAGTAAGTAAAACCTAAAAGCTTCCAGGCTTCCCTGGTGGTCCAGTGGTTAAGAATCCACCTTGCAATGCAAGGGGCACAGTTCCAATCCCTGGTCCACATGCCATGGAGCAACTAAGCCTGTGCACCACAACTGTTGAGCCAGTGCACCAAGAGCCTGTGCTCTGATATAAAAGAAGCCACCACAATGAGAAGCCTGCACATCACAACTAGAACAGCACCTGCTCACTGTAACTAGAGAAAGCCTAAGCATAGCAACAAAGACCCACCACAACCAAACAATTAAATAAATAAATAAATCTTTAAAAATGCTTCCATCAGAAAGAAAAAACTTTGTAACTTTATATAATGACCCGTGGTAACTGGATTTACTGTGATCCTTTCCCACTATATTCACGTTAAGTCGCTTCAGTAGTGTCTGATTTTGCAACCCTATGAAATGTAGCCCACCAGGCTTCTCTGTCCATGGGATTCTTCAGGGAAGAATACTGGAGTGGCTTGCCATGTCCTCCTCCAGGGGATCTTCCTGATACAGGGTCGAGTCATTATGTTGTACACCTGAAAATAATGTAATGTTGTATGTCTATCATGCTTCAACTTTAAAAAATCATGATATGGAAACGATGTGACTGACAAGGGATTAATCTCCAAAATTTGCAAACAGTTCATATGGCTCAATTAAAAAAGAACCCAATCAAAAAAACTGGGCAGAAGGCCTAAATAGACATTTCTCTAAAGAAGACAGACAAATGGCCAAGAGGCACAAGAAAAGATGCTCAGCATTGCTGTTTTAGAGGAATGCAAATCAAAACTACAATGAGCTATTACCTCACATGAGTCAGAATGGCTATCATCAAAAAGCCTATACAGATTAAATGCTGGAGGGGGTGTGGAGAAAAGGAAACCCTCTTACAATTGTTGCTGGGAATGTAAATTGGTACCGACACTAAGAACAGAATGGAGATTCCTTAAAAATTAAAAATCCAGCAATCCCACTCCTCGACATATATCCAGAGAAAATATATGCATTGCAATGCTGTTTACAATAGCCAAGACATGGAAGCAATCTCAGTGTCAATTGACACATAAATGGATAAAGAAGATGTGGTACATATATACAGTGAAATATTACTCAGTCATTAAAAAGAATGAAAGGCCATTTTCTGAAAATTATCATCTTAAATGACATAAGTCAGTATTAAGGAAAGTAACATGAAATATTTCACATGAAAATATGAAATAATAATTCCATTGAGAAAGAAGAGCCCTGTAAACTTTGGAGGATGTCAAGAAAGTGTTTTACCCTTCTTATAAATTTAAATTGCACTGTCTTAGAAAATTAATGTATGCTTTGGAAAGTTGTGTCTATGTGTCTGTGTCAATATTTACCTGATGAACAATCAGGAGAATAAAAGGCAAGTGTATAGTTCATTAAAAGATGACATAATTCAGACAAGTATCATATGATACCACTTACATGGGGGAATTAAAAAAAAGATACAAATGAACTTATTTACAAAATACAGACTCACAGATTTAGAAAACAAACTTATGGTTACCAAAGGGGAGAGGAGGGAGGGAAGGATAAATTAAGAGCTTGGGATGAACACACACACTACTATATATAAAATAGATAACAAATAAGGACCTACTGGATGACATACAGAATGCTACTCTGCAATATTAGAAAAAAATCTAAAGAGAACAGATATATGTATATTATAACTGATTCACTTTGCTGTACAGCAGAAACTAACACAACATTTGTAGATAAACTATACTCCAATAAAAATCCATTAAAAAAAAAAAACCTAAGACAAAAATAAAATAGAACAAATCTAACAATAGAAGAGATTTGCTACCAACCTCAGTTCAGTAAGTAACTAATTATACCTGTCCCAAGGAAATTTCTCTGCTAACTCATCTGGGATAAGCATAAATGGACTGTTTAAAAACAATTCTCAAGAGTCCTAGGAATATAATAAAATTACACACTCACAAAGCATTCTTGATATTATCCATATTGTCTTCATAAGCTTGGCTCTTTTCTTTCTGGCAGTATTGTATCAAATTGTAAACTCACACTTCTGAAGCTAATTCTTAAATAGTCAACTGCATACTACACTTTCTTTCTTTAAAAATTTGAAAAATTCAAGTGTGTTCTTTCCTAAGTCCTTTTTTATTAAATGGTACTTATCTAAATAAGGTAAGTAAAAAGACACATTTTTAAACTATGCATTCTTAAGGAGGATTGTAATCTGTGTACATCACAGTACCTAACATGTAGGGAAAACGGACAGCATTTCATTTCTGGGAGATGTCTTGAAACTTTGGAAATAACTAGTTTGGTGCCTATAGAGAGCAACTAGATTTCTCTTCATAATCAGTCTTTCTCATTCTTTCACTTAAACCAAACTTAAATGCATGTAAATTTTAATAAACAGTATAACTGACAGATACTAAATACCTGAGTGAAATGTGAAGTTTTCATTCAATCAAGTGAATATTTTTAATATATATTCAAAACTTGATGAATTGACTTGTCCACAAGTTTCATCCAGATGTTTTAAAGTCAGATTAAGAACTTTTATTTCTTCTCTAGTATTTCCCTACACATAACTTAATAACCACTATAAATATAAATAAAATATTCTGTGATGAAAATTATATACAAAAAGGTATACTAGGATGAAAATGTTAGTGGAGATACAAAGGAAAAATCAAAAGAAATAGTCCAATGCTTTATTAAAGTAACTTTAAACATTCATGGATAAATAGACCCTATATAGTTAAACAGTGATGAAAACTCACTGGAAGTAGATCAAAAAGTAGGATTAAAAAGTCATGGAATCCAAGAATTAACAGTAATGAAATATGAGAATGGCATGGAAAATATTAGAGATCTAGTATACAATCCCAGAGCTTAATTGTACATCTTGGAAACTTGAAATCCTGAATCTATAGTCTTATAATCTGTCTACCTCATTGAAGGAATTCTCACTTTTTGATCTTTAGAACCTCCCAAGTCATTAGTAGACATTAGTGATGAATGATTAATAATATCTTGAAATATGGGTATTCAAGTTTCCTTTGTCAGAGGACATGGGAATAGTTACTAGATGATTTAAAGGTATAAAATGAATCCTGTTGAGTTTGGCACACAGGGCTCATTAAGTATTACTTGAAACTATTATTTTACTTTTGTATTACATCTGACCTAGGGATAGTGTGGAATCAAAGAGTCATAATGACATCTTAACCCTGGGTAGCTTCATGTGACACCTCACAGGAAGGCTTTGAGGATTTAATGAAATAGAGAATGTGAAAACTGTTTTACATCCCTATAGATGTAATCTGTTGTCTCTAAACCAATAATTAATTGTCAGGGTAACTCAGAATTTTGTCACTAGGATACATGGCTCTAACTTCCCATCTGAATATTTCTCACTTGACAGATTACAGACTTCATGAAACACACTTCATGAAACTAAAGGAAAAGTATTTTAAAATCGCATTACATTGTTAACTTTCTCAAAGTATTGCTTTACTCAGCTAGCGGATTTTTGTTGTTATACTATGTCTCTTACCTTAAAAAAAATGTAAAGGAATATAGCCTCAGGATGTAAAATAATTTATAGTTATGAATAAGTCTCTAATGCTAAATTATAATAGAGAATTTTCTCCTGATCCAGTTTCCTGGACATAAAGGTTGCATGATAAGTTCACTTGATAAAGAAAAATTCTTATAAGACAGGTAATTAAAATTTAAAATAAAAAGTCAAATACCTAGTTTGAATGAGGTAATTATGCAAGAAAATTTACATCCCAAAAGAAATTTTTGAGTATGAGAAAACATATGTCATAGCTAAATTCTCAGTTTATACTTCAGGAAACTGACATAAAAGTGTTTACATTTCTTGCTCAATTCTAAATTACAAAGATGGATTTTAATAAAACAAGCCTTCATAGTCCCCATGGGGATGATACAATTATTCAGCTATAATAATATACTTGAATCTGGAAAGGCTATCTTGATAAGTCTTACAGTACTAGGTTTCATCTGACTCCTACTTTTGCTATTGTTACCTCAATATTTTTATTCTTCTTAATATTTCAGTACTGGCTTGTATTAATAGCATAGTGTTTTCATAAAACAACCATCTGATTCCTAGGCCCCAAGCCACATCCTCTCTATCAGATACCTGGATATAGAAACCAATAAACTTTAATTGCCTCTTCAGCTAATATTTATGCAAGAAAAAGTATGAAAATTATTACTTTGGAGTATCTGAAACAGTCACTTCTTGGCATTTAATCCTATGGGTGCCTCAGCAATAAAGAATCTGCCTACAGTGCAGGAGACCTGGGTTTTATCTCTGGGTTGGAAAGATCCCCTGGAGGAGGGCATGGCAACCCACTCCGGCATTCTTGCCTGGAGAATCCCATGATCAGAGGACCCTGGTGGGCTACAGTCCATAGGGTCGCAAGGAGTCAGACATGACTGAGTGACTGAACAACAACAACTACATCCTAAGGATATAGTTATTGTCATCTTTATTATACAGAGCAGGAAATTCAGTTTCAGAAAGGTTGGGTTACTTGCTTAAAGTGATTACCTTTGTTTTGTAATATCATGAAAAGCAATTAAGCCACCTGGTGTCACATATTTTAAGGTATCACCTCTACCCAATTTACTGTAGCCAATCTTCTGTGACCAGATGCTTAACTGTGCACACTGCATAACTGTGTTTTGTCATTTCTCAAAACCTTTCTACCTTCCCTGCCACTTCCCTGCCATAGGTGAAACAGACTGAAAATAATGGATCTGATTAACAAAAGCCATCCTGAAGAGTTTTTTCTACTAGGCTTTGCTGACCGTCCTTGGCTAGAGCTTCCTCTATTCATTATTCTGCTTATAACATACCCCACGGCCGTGATGGGAAACATAGCCATCATTCTGCTGTCCAAGCTAGATCCCCGTCTGCACAGCCCCATGTATTTCTTCCTCACCAACCTCTCCTTTTTGGACATGTGCTACACCACAAGCACTGTCCCTCAGATGCTCTTTAACCTGGGGACGTCTAAGACAATCAGCTATATGGGGTGTGCAGTTCAGCTTTATGTCTTCCACATGATGGGGGCTCAGAATGTCTGCTTTTGGCTCTTATGTCTTTTGATCGCTACGTGGCCATCTGCAAGCCTCTACACTACACCCTCATCATGAATCGGCGCATCTGTGTCTTATTAGTGGCCACTGTGTGGCTAAGTGGAATGATCTTTGCTGTCTCAGAGGCCACTCTTACATTACAGTTACCACTGTGTGGTCGCAATAGCCTGGACCACTTGCTGTGTGAGATTCCTGTTTTTATAAAGACTGCCTGTGGCGAAAAGGGTGCTAATGAGCTCACACTCTCTGTGGTATGCTTTTTTTTGTTAGCTATACCACTATGCTTAATTCTTGTTTCCTATGCTTGCATTGGACATGCTGTATTTAAGATTAAATCTTTGGGGGAAGGAAAAAAGCCTTTGGGACGTGTTCCTCCCATCTCATTGTAGTTTTCTTGTTTTATGGACCAGCCATTAGTATGTACCTTCAGCCCCCTTCCTCCATCTCAAGGGACCAACCCAAGTTCATGGCTCTCTTCTATGGAGTAGTGACTCCTACACTCAACCCTTTCATCTACACTCTGAGGAATAAAGATGTAAAAGGGGCACTGGGCAACCTCATGAGGAGCATTTTCACTTCCAAGTGAGAGTTGGCAGACATCAAATGAAATTATTTAACCATCAGTACAGTTCAGTTCAGTTGCTCAGTCGTGTCTGACTCTTTGCGACCCCATGAAACGCAGCATGCCAGGCCTCCCTATCCATCACCAACTCCCGGAGTTCACTCAAACTCATGTCCGTCGAGTCGGTGATGCCATCCAGCCATCTCGTCTTGTGTCATTCCCTTTTCCTCCTGCCCTCAATCCCTCCCAGCATCAGAGTCTTTTCCAATGAGTCAACTTTTCATATAAGGTGATCAAAGTATTGGAGTTTCAGCTTTAGCATCAGTCCTTCCAGTGAACACCCAGAACTGATCTCCTTTAGAATGGACTGGTTGGATCTCCCTGCAGTCCAAGGAACTCTCAAGAGTCTTCTCCAACACCACACTTCAAAAGCATCAATTCTTTGGCGCTCAGCCTTCTTCACAGTCCAACTCTCACGTCCATACATGACCACTGGAAAAACCATAGACTTGACTAGACGGACCTTTGTTGGCAAAGTAATGTCTCTGCTTTTCAATATGCTGTCTAGGTTGGTCATAACTTTCCTTCCAAGGACTAAGCGTCTTTTAATTTCATGGCTGCAGTCATCATCTGCAGTGATTTGAGAGCCCAAAAAATAAAGTCTGACACTGTTTCCACTGTTTCCCCATCTATTTGCCATGAAGTGATGGGACCAGATGCCATGGTCTTTGTTTTCTGAATGTTGAGCTTTAAGCCAACTTTTTCACTCTCCACTTTCACTTTCATCAAGAGGCTTTTTAGTTCCTCTTCACTTTCTGCCATAAGGGTGGTGTTATCTGCGTATCTGAGGTTATTGATATTTAACTATTAGGTTATGTATATAGAGGTTTCTTTAATAACTCATTCTTGTCTCCCACTTCCTCAGTTCATGTTAGATGTTCTTTTTGCAAAATATGTCACATTCCTCATATTCTTCTAAAATGGTGTTAGGCAAGGGTGCTACTTGGCTAATATGCACCAGTAACAGCACCCTTTTACTTGTGCAAACCATTTAAAATAGTTCTATTCTGGTGGATAGATAATGAAATCATAACTGTGCTAAGTAGTAAAAGAAAAGAAGGCAACAAGATAAATTATAAACTCATGTGTTCAAGCTAATCATCACAGCAAGCATTCACCAGTGAACTTCCTTGACTGAGTCACCTAAGAAACATCCTGACACTCTCTACAGGATTGGCCCTGTCTAAATGGGAGCATGGCACCACTGTAAGGCACTCTACACTTTAAATCAACCATGAGTCTCTTAAGTTTATCAGCTTCAACTTAGGTAGATGCTACTGCTTCTTTAAAAACACATTGTGACTCCTGTTTAACAAACAAGTGAACAGCGTTTTTATTTTCCCTAAAAAAAATGTATCATTAAATATTAAAATAAATAAAATATATGGGAAATGCATTGGTAAGTTTCTTAACATTCCTTTTAAATATCATAAGCATGAGCTTTCTGAATCAATGAGAGGAAAAGGTACTGATATTAATAATGAACCACAAGGTGGAAACATATGGGGGTAGCCTGAAATGCCTTTTGAAACTGTGCAAGAATCATTATGAGAAAGAAACAATTTGTATTTCTAGGGTGTAAAGCAGCTTGATTACTTCAAACAATATAAGTATCTCTTTGATGCTCCAGAATCTGTATCATTAAAAATTAAAAGTGCTAAACTTAGTTCCAGGACTCACACCCAACTTAAAACTTTGTCACAGAATTAGTTACATATTTTAAAGCAAATTAAATGCTTTTGTAATTATTCAGTATAGAATTAATATGATGAGAAATACAGCTTTGTAATGAAGAAATTAACAAGCAAGAAAAATAACAGTTATGTGAACTTTTCTGGCATGTATTCTGGCATGATCAAAATCTAAGCAAACTATTGGTTAGAAAATTGCATGTTATCCTGAACAAGAATCAGTTGGAACTCATATCTAATTTTTTATAACAACAGATCTTCTGGTGCTTGGTCGAGTTCTTAAACTAAATAGATATTTGGTCTGTCTAGTTTCCAGTACTCTTGCCTGGAAAATCCCATGGACGGAGGAGCCTAGTAGTCTGCAGTCCATGAGGTTGCTAAGAGTCGGACACAGCTGAGCGACTTCCCTTTCACTTTTCACTTTCATGCATTGGAGAAGGAAATGGCAACCCACTCCGGTGTTTTTGCCTGGAGAATCCCAGGGACGGGGAGCCTGGCGGACTGCCGTCTGTGGGGATTGCACACAGTCGGATACAACTGAAGCGACTTAGCATCATCAGCAACAGCAGTTAGGAAAAATTCTAAATAACTTTAAAATTTGACTGATGGCTGAATGCCCAAAAAGTTTTTAAATTTTACACATACACAGAGAGAGAGAGAGCAATGAAATTTAAAATTTTGTGATATTATCTCTGATCATTTGTATTAATTGTATCCTTTGTCTAACTTAGTCTTAAACACATAGGAATGTGGTAATGTTTAGTTTGGAGGGCAAAACCCAGCAAAATTTGTGTCATAAGCTTAGCTATAGAGACTGTTTTAGAGCTGTTCGGATTGCTTCCTTAAATTATCTACCACCTTCTAAGCCTGTAAACATGACTCATTTCAGAATTGTGAGTGTTTTCCAGGCTCTTAAATATCAGGACTTTCTAAAGAAAATGTCTAAAAATTTTAAGGATAAAGAACATTGAGCATAGTGGTAGTGGGAAAGCCACAGATATATGCTGTTACTCTAGACTACTTCACAGTAGTCGTAAATGTCAGTATATTCCAGCATGAAGAATACTGTCATTGGCCACTGAGAAGCTCTGTTGAAAGAAATATATTATATATGAAGATTAGAATGTACTCTATATTTGATGTAAAAGCATGAGCAATCTCAAGATTGCCTTTTCAAGGAAGCTAATCAAAAACTTTACTTCTTTTCTCAGCCAAGCAAGTCTTTCCTGAAGAACAAAAGGAAGACAGAAAAATATTGTAACCCCTAGTTATAAAAATGCAGACATGTAATTGACAAAGGCTTTAAGGGAGAAATCAAAAGGCTTAACTATGATTTGCTTCACACTAGAGGTGTCCTCAAATCTGCATAGCATAGTAACTACAAAGCCTGCTTGGTTGCTTCAGATATTCTTCATTGCTTCTTAGGTTAAGAAGGTGTTCCATGTTCTTATCTATCAATACCTATGATGACCATTACCTTATGAGCTATATAGCATTTTTATAACTATTTTCATCTTTATACTTCTCACTGTTTTGAAAAATGAGAACTATAAGATGCTTACTGTGGCTGCATTATTTCCAGAGACCTTCTTAATTGATTCATAAAACTTATTTTCTTACTATTGATAATGGTATAAAGAAGAATATAGACCAAAATTCCTCTCAATATTAATTACTTTCAAAAAGAATAACAGTTTTGGAGAAATGATTTAAAGTATCTCATTATGTGTTTAATTAAACCAAAGAAAACAAATTTTTGATGAATTCTGCCTAAAACAGAAGAAATTAAAAGATATGTTCTAGGAACTTCTCTGGGGGTCCCATGGTTCAGACTTGATGCGCTCAATGCAGGGGACCCAGGTTCAATTCCTAGTCAAAACTAAATCCCACATGCTTCAACTAAGAGTCCACATACCACAACTAAGAGTTCACATGCCTAAACTAAAGATCCCATGTGCTGCAAGGAAGACCTGGCTCAGCCAAAATAAGTAAATAAATAAAATACTTCTTAAAAAATATATTCTAGATATTTTAAGATTATGAATATCATCTTTCCATAGGAACTATACCTGCTCTTTAATCAATTTTTAAAATAATTCCATATCCCATTTTCAATTAAGAAAAAGATACTTTGATTTTGTTAGGCTTGTACCATTGGAAAAATCTAGTATTGAGTTCAATCTTGATTTTATATAGTTGTTTTCTCCACCAGAGAGTGATTGGTATTCAAGCAGTCTGTGTTTAATTCATATCTGCTACAATGAACTCTGTGATCTTGCAATAGTACATGCTCAATAAGTCCTGAGAGAGTGAGTAAATGCGAGAGTGGCCAATGGATGGATGGATGGGTGAATCATTGATGAAGAGATGCTCCATTGTACCATCAATGTCACAAGGAAACAGGCTCACTCTCACCCCACTAGTCTCTTTACTGCCCCTCTTACATCTCTGTTTCTGAGGGTGTATATTAGAGGGTTGAGACTAGGTGTGACAACAGTATAGAAGAGGGCAATGAACTTGCCCTGATCTTGAGAATTTCCTGATGGTGGCTGTAGATATATGCACATGGCTGGGATGAAAAAAAGGGATACAACCATAAGATGAGCTCCACATGTCCCAAAGACTTTCTGAAGTCCAGTTGTTGACTGCATCCTCAGCACTGCCCAGGCAATGGCACCATAGGAGCTGAGAATGAGGATGAGAGGTATAAGAACAAAAATGGAGCTCATGACCATGAGGGTCAGCTCATTAGCACGGGTATCAACACATGACAGTCGAAGCAGTGCTGGAACTTCACAAAGGAAATGGTCCACTTGCCGATGTCCACACAGAGGTACACAAAGGTAAGAAAGGAATGAAGTGCTGAGTTTGTGAAGCCACTTACCCAACAAGCCACAGCCAACAGGTGGCAAAAACGAGGGTGCATGAGGACAGTGTAATGCAAGGGTCTACACACAGCTGCATAACGGTCATAGGACATGACTACCAACAGCACACATTCAGTGGTTCCCAGTGCAAGGGAAAAATAAAGCTGAATCATGCAACCAGCATAAGAGATGGTTTTTTCTGGACCCCAGAGGTTGACCAGCAACTGAGGGATGAAGCTGGTAGAGTAGCAGAGATCCAGAAAAGAGAGGTTTGAGAGGAAGAAGTACATGGGAGTGTGGAGATGGCAATCCAAGTATGACAAGATAATGATGAACAGGTTGCCTGTCAAAGTCATCAAGTAGAACACCAAGACAATCACAAAGAGAACTACTTCCAGATGAGGCCAATTAGAAAAACCCAGTAGAACAAAGTAGCCTTCAGAGCTTGCATTTATATTTTCCATTATCATTCATTTCTTGTTATCTGATGAAAGAATCACATAGATTCAAAATAAAAGGAAAGTAAATTGCCAAAGCAATCTTGAGGGAAAAGAACAGAACTGTAGGTATAACCATTCCAGGCCCCAGACTATACTATAAAGCTACAATAATCAAAATATCATGGTATTGGCACAAAAACATTTAGGTCAATGGAACAGAATGCAGAGCCCAGAAATAAACCCACACCTATGGTCAATTAAGGAGGCAAGATATACAATGGAAAAATATAGTCTCTTTAGCAAGTGATGCTGAAAAAAATTAGACAGTTACATGTAAAACAATAAAATTAGAACATTTAATCACACCATACACAAAAATAAACTCAAAATGGGTAAAAGACCTAAACATAACAATGGAAACCATAAAACTCCTAGAAGAGAATACAGGCCAACACTCTTTGACATAAATTGCAGCAATATTTTCCTGGATTAATTCCATAAGGTAAAAGAAATAAAAGCAAAAATAAATGAGAACTAACTAAACTTAAAACCTTTTGTATAGCAAAGGAAAACATTGGTAAAATGAAAATACAAGCTATGGAATGGGAGAAAATTTCTGGAAAATAATGCAACTCACAAGGGGTTAATGTTCAAAATACACAAACAGCTCATACAACTCCACACCAAACAATCAAAAAAATGAGTTAAGACTTAAAGAGACATTTTTCCCAAAACATACAAAATGGCTAAAAGCACAAAAAAGATGCTTGATATCACAAGTTATTAGAGAAATACAAATTTAAAAACAATGAAAGAGCATATTAACATCTGTCAGAATGTTTATTATCAAAAAGTCTACACAAAAACAAACGTTGAGGATGTGGGGAAAGGGGAGCACTCCTAACTGTTGGTGGGAATGTAAGTTAGTGTAGAATGTAAGCTGGAGAACAGTAGGGAGGTTTCTCAGAAAACGAAAACTAGACCTACCATACGATCTAGCAATTCCACTCCTGGTTATATATCTAGAAAAATGAAAACAATCATTCAAAAAAATGCATCTCAGTGTTCCTAGAAACACTATTTACAATAGCCAAAACATGGAAGCAATCCCCATGCCCATCAACAGATGATTGGATTAAGAAGATATGGTACATGTATATATATACATATATATATACGTATATATATATATGTATGTATAAATATATATATATATATAATCACTGACTCAATAGACATGAATTTGAGAAAGCTCCAGGAAATAATGGAGGACAGAGGAGCCTGAAATGTTGCAGTCAATGGGATCGCAGATTCAGATATGACTGAGCAACTGAACAACAATATAATACAATGAAATATTACTCAGCCCTAAAAAAAGACAAAATACTGCCATTTGCAGCAATGTGGATGGCCCTAAATTATGTTATGCTTAGTGAGGTAAGTCAGTAAAAGACAAGTACTGTATGATATCACTGATGTCAAATTTAAAAATTAATGCAAATTAATGTATTGCAAAAAAGAGAAAGACTCACAAGTATAGGAAACAAACTGTGGCTACCAAAGGGAAAAGGGGCGGAAGAGGAACAAATTAAGGGCTTGGGAGTAAAAAACTACTATTATAAAATAGGTAAGCAATGAGGATATACTCCATAGCATAATGAAGTATACTCTGCAGTAATAATGAATCACTATACTGTATGCCTGAAACTAACATAATATTGTAAATCAACTATACTTAAATAAAGAAAATGGAAAGTCTCCAAGAAATAAAGGGACACATGAGAAAGAAATAGAAGCCAATTTTAAGGGCCTATGACTCTTAAAGGGCCAATTCTAAAACAATTGGGGTATTGAGAAAAACTATAATACTAATGAACCAGAGGAAATAAGAGTCTACACTCTACTGATAAATTTAAAAGAATAAATAAATAAAAGCTATTCCTGACATCGGTATCCTAACTAACAAATACAGAAGGAATAGTGAAGTTAGGAAAACTTAAATGGGTACTAAAAACTAGTGAATGAAAATATAATGAGAGATGGGATATTTACATAGATAATAGACGAGATAACTAGTCCAGGCAGAATGTAAACTATTGCTCAATCTGGTTAAAAGGTTAATGGTAGTTATTTGTACCACTTTTGCAGAATTTACTTGTTTTATATTTTATCAAATTAAAAATTTATAAAGTAAGTACAATGTATTTTTACTTTTATATTTCATCCAGATATGTTCCCTGTTACAGAAAAATAATTTCTTAACAGTTGAATTCTCCCTCACCCCAGGGTGACATCTAGGTAAAAAGTAACTAGAAATTCCTTACTTAGCTACAAAAGAAAATTCTTGTGAAACAATAATCTTTTTCAATAAATCGTTTTAGTTTTCTTTTCAGCATTTTCATGCCATTTCCATTTATGTGACTACAGAAAGCACAAAAATTACAATCCAAATAATCTTAAATATATAATAGATATGAGGATATGATGAACAATATCACATTTAGTTAAAATTTCAAAATACTTATACAGAATGAAAAACACTGAGCTTGAGTGAAATATTATTAGAGAAAGAACTTTATTTTCTGATTTTCTTTCTTGTACTCACAGCTTATTTCTAAAGCAAAAACTAAAAACACAATACAAATACAAAAGAAAAAGGACACACGCAGGCACATCAACTATGGATGGATACAATATGAAGAAAGCTAAAAGCCTTAGTTCACATGAATAGATCTGTGAGACAGATAGGGAGAATAGTGGTAGAATGTGTCTTAAAAGATATGTGAATATAATTGACTTGAAAAGAGAAATTTTGGGGAAAAGGAAGATATAAATTCACCAAGAGATCAAAGAAGCAAGGGCGTGAGGTTGGAGGAAGATAGAAAAATGACTCCTGGTGCTGAAAATTGAAAGTGTGGACATGTGTTTCACAGGGTTGAGAAACCTGAACACAGGGCCTCAAGGAAGTTTTGATATTACTTCTTTCCTCTGGGACAATAACTGAGACAATATATAAATTCTGCTCACAATTTATAATGTCTACATATATTTTTATTCTCCAACATAGAGAAGAATTCTGAATATTTACTGAAACCATTACATGGCTGTTTATCATTTATTATACTGCTCCTAGAGAATGTTATTTCTTTTTTGTTTAAAAAGTACATTTCATAAATAGTTATAACTCTTACAGTGAATTTTCACCTTCCATAAAAAAGATTAATACTACCTTTTTTCATTGGCCATTATGACAAGCTATAGTAACTCACCATTTAAACACCCTGAAATGGCAATCCACTCCAGTAGTCTTGCCTGGAAAATCCCATGGACAGAGGAGCCTGGCAGACTACAGTCCATAGGGTCTCAAGAGTCAGACATGACTTAGTGACTAAACCACCACCATCTCTCTGTGCATTTTTTGCCTCATTCAACAATGCCGCATCACTCCCTCAGCCAATTCTTTTTTTCACACTTCCTAACAAGCTATAGAAAAAAATAAAGGAAGGAAAGAAGAGGAAAGAAGTGAAAAAGAAAAGGAGGAAGAGAAATCACAGCAGAGCCATCTATGGTTACCTCTTTGGGGGTCTCTTGCTGCTGCTGCTGTTGCTGCTAAGTCGCTTCAGTCATGTCAGACCCTGTGCGACCCCATAGACGGCCTCCCTCCAGGCTCCCCGGTCCCTGGGATTCTCCAGGCAAGAACACTGGAGTGGGCTGCCGTTGCCTTCTCCTTTGGGGGTCTCTTAGTTGCTCACATTTTATAAAAGCAATTCTTGAAAAAGATGTTAGCAATAGATAAATGGTTAACTTTCAGCAGGAAAGTCACAGACAGGTTGGCTCCAATGCTGTAAGACTGATTTGGGCCCTAAAACTTAATCATTAGCTAGGTATTACACTAATCTAAACTATTTTGTACATCTCAGAAATCATACAGAATAATCAGACAGTACATGTTTTAAAAAGAACTTTTTAATTAAACCAATATATAATATAAAGAACTATTACGTTATGGAAGGAGAGTAACTATAAAGATATAAATAAAGCTCTAAAACTTGGAAAGGAGCCTTCCTCCTCAAGGCTAAAGTTCAGACCTTACCAAGACAGTATGGCTGCCGTCCAGTGGATCCTGAAGTTCACCATGACAGAATCAAAAGATAGCAATGGTCAAATAAATCATAAAGAGTATTTCATTTAGAGATCACTACCACTTGTGGGATAATGGGAAAGTTCAAAAATTTTTCTGTGTTTTCATAGAATGGGAGATACTGCATCATGAGAAATATAAACCCAAATGCTATCATTGCTTCTTCTAAAGCTGATATAATTTTCTCCTTCTTCATACAGTTGCATGAATAACTTAGTACATTATTTCAAACAAAATAGCAGCTGTCAGATACATTTATCTGTTGCAAGACCCATCCTTCAACATTCTTACAGAAGTTAGGAATGAGATAAGAAACAAAAAATAATAATAATAATATCATATGTAAATAGAGAAACTGCAGTATGGTTAAATTAATGGTTTAATTTCTTCTTACCAGAGGAGAGAGAAATAAAAACCTCATCAAAGGTATAAGCTATGGAATGAAATATCTCTTTTTAAAAAATAAGGCATGGAAGATATAGTGAGTCCCTTTTTCCCATCCCCATATAACTGGTCAGGTTATTTTTTTCTTACATTAGTCCTTCAATACTCTTATTTAGTGCTTAAGTAGTATTGAAACAACTCCTTTCTACTCTGTCCTTCCTGTGACTGTCAACATTCTCTGTATCTGTCTGCCTAATCTATGCCTCTTTATCATGTGGACCAGTCTGATCTCTGGTTTTCACCTCTTTGAAATTACCAACATAAATGGCTGCCTACATCATATGTTCTAAACTACTACATCAATATGTGAAAGCAGAGTCTGAAAATTACTATGATTATCATTGCTACACAAGAGAGAGTCTTGAGTCTACCAAAAGATATGGTTTTAGCAAGAAGGAAGAACTCACTAGAGCATTCATTGTGTCAGGGGAGGGACTCCTTTTCATAGAGCAAGTGGTGCCCTTATGGAAACAAAAGAATAATGTGACACACTTTCCTTAACTGGGGCCATTGGGAGGGTAAACCCCCAAGTAGCAATTAATGCCCTTCAAGGAATTGTCCTAGTTAGAAGTTTCTGAGGATTCCTTCAACATGATACACAGTGGCGCTAAGAAAACAATGACTCTAGACCAATCATCACTGATAAACATGCATTAAGCTGTGTTTATAGGTAAGGGAATGCATTGTCCTGAAATTTCTTTCACAATTCCTCATCATGCTAAGGGCCACATTTCAAGGATAACTTGTCAGAATTATTCTAACTGAGGGAGGAAGGAAGCATGAAACATTTAAAAATGGAATACATAAAGATGAAACTGAACATCTTTACCTTGTTAATTGTCTCTGCCTGACATCTCTAAAATTCAAGGCCAAGTTCAGCCCTCAAAAGTATTGAAAGTAATCTTTGAAAACTATAACTCAGAAAGTAATGACCAAAACTCTGAAAACTTAACAAAACTATTTAATATTTCCAAAATATTTTTATCAATAATTTCCTTTGGTGTCTTGTCAAGAGTTTTGCCATAATATATATATAAACAAATGAAATTAGCTGTGATTCCTAGCCTACATCCAATAATTGACTTGTTACTATAAAAAAGTATATAAAGAGTTTATGGATTAATAAATATTTTTAATTTGTTATATTGTTTCCAGCTAATATATTCCATCTGTAGAAAAAAATTTGGTTTGGAAGTCATATAATAGTACTACATTTTTAAAAGTATAATTTTAAGAGAGCAATTAGGTATTTTTCTTTCCATTTAAGAGAGGTATCAAAAAATAGTCTTTATGTTTCAGTGATCTTGACTGTTGTAAGGACTCAATACGAAAAAGATTTTAAAAGTTTTCAGCAGTACTTAGTACATAATTATTCAATACATCTTAGCTATTATTATCATCAGAGTGAAGTTTAATTTGAACTGATATTTTAACACATGATTCTACCTTATTTTCTTGTTATTCTCTATTTTGGATATTTAAAATATTATACATAGAAAATCTATCTTCCCACAACTCAGAGTTATCAATTATGATTTTAATATATATTTAAATCAAGCACATTTTAGCACACAAAATATCATAAACAAAATCCATATCCCTTTTAATTACCACTCTTTGACCCAAAATCCAACCCAGAGACAAACATTATCATGAATTTGGCATGTATCATTCCAGTTCACCTCAATATATATTAAATAATAATAAATATTTACCTATTGATATCATTAAATAGTTATATATTCATGCTTTAAATTTTATTTTGAGGAGGAAGAATTTAAAGAGAAATCCAACACTAGCAGTAAAATTGAGTTATTTAGACCTGGGAAATATCTGACAACCAGGACTATAACATTTTCGTACCAAGTTCCAATATTCCTCATGCTGTGGTTGCTAGACTTGTAGAATATTTAGCTTCTGCCAATCTACTGGGTGTTAGCAATTGTGAAATTCTTATGTGCAATATTATAAACTTATTGGGAATATACAGATGGTATAAAATAATTTAATTAAAGCAGAGTGTTTCTAAAACAGCAGCTCTCAGCTTCTTTCATTTCCCCCAACACACTTGAGAGATGAAATACACTGACCATATGTGACCTTCAAAGCACTTGGTAGAAGAAATATGGATTCTGCCTTTTGGTAATTTTCAGAGTCCATACTCACTCCCAGTTATATAAAATCCATGCAAAACATTTTAAGTATCAGATTGTCATGGACCATAAGGCACAAGTCATATATGAGGGATGAAAATGGACAGATGACATTAATTCATTTCTGTACGCTTTGGGGCTCCAAAATCACTGCAGATGGTGACTGCAGCCATGAAATTAAAAGATGCTTACTCCTTGGAAGAAAAGTTATGACCAACCTAGATAGCATATTCAGAAGCAGAGACATTACTTTGCCGACTAAGGTCCGTCTAGTAAAGGCTATGGTTTTTCCTGTGGTCATGTATGGATGTGAGAGTTGGACTGCGAAGAAGGCTGAGCGCCGAAGAATTGATGCTTTTGAACTGTGGTGTTGGAGAAGACTCTTGAGAGTCCCTTGGACTGCAAGGAGATCTAACCAGTCCATTCTGAAGGAGATCAGCCCTGGGATTTCTTTGGAAGGAATGATGCTGAAGCTGAAACTCCAGTACTTTGGCCACCTTATGCGAAGAGTTGACTCATTGGAAAAGACTCTGATGCTGGGAGGGATTGGAGGCAGGAGGAGAAGGGGACGACCGAGGATGAGATGGCTGGATGGCATCACGGACTCGATGGACGTGAATCTGAGTGAACTCCGAGAGATGGTGATGTACAGGGAGGCCTGGCCTACTGCGATTCCTGGGGTCACAAAGAGTCGGACACGACTGAGCGACTGAACTGAACGCTTCTGGCAAGCTGAGTTACATGAGAAGAAAGTGAATTAGAATACTTTATAAACTATTAAAGTATCTTGGAGACAACTTCACTTGGAGTTGAGTTATGGGCACTGATAATTATTACTGGATATGATTTACTTCTATTCCCATGTTTTTAATCTTCATAAGCTGTCAGAAAAATTACACACTCCAAGTGTGAGAACACACTAGTAATGTATAATATGATGGCACACCACTGAGGTTGGTAATTGAACAGGGTTACTACAATGCCAGAAGAAGCTGTTCATCCTCATTTAATCAGTATCAGTTCAGTCACTCAGTCATGTCCGACTCTGCAATACCACGGATTGCAGCACCCCAGGCTTCCCTTTCCATCACCAACTCCTGGAGCTTATTCAAACTCATGTCCATTGAGTCAGTGATGCCATCCAACCATCTCATCCTCTGTCGTTCCCTTCTCCTTCCACCTTCAGTCTTCCCAGTATCAGGGTCTTTTCCAATAAGTCAGTTCTTTGCATAAAGTGGCCAAAGTATTGGAGTTTCAACTTCAGCATCAATCTCTCCAATGAATATTCAGGACTGATTTCCTTTAGGATGGACTGGTTGGATCTTGTTGCAGTCCAAAGGACTCTCAAGAGTCTTCTCCAACACCACAGTTCAAAAGTATCAGTTCTTCTGTGCTCAGCTTTCTTTATGGTCCAACTCTCATATCCACACATGACTACTGGAGAAACCATAGTTTTGACTAGACAGACTTTTGCTGGCAATGTAATATCATTTTTTTTCTTTTAACTTATTTATTTTTTTTATTGAAGTATAACTGCTTTACAGAATTTTGCTGTTTTCTGTCAAACCTCAACATGAATCAGCCATAGGTATACATATATCCCCTCCCTTTGGATATTCCCTCCCTATACCCTCCCCATCCCACACCGCTAGGTTGACACAGATCCCTTGTTTGAGTCCCCTGAGCCATACAGCAAATTCTCATTGGCTATCTATTTTACATATGGTAATATAAGTTTCCATGTTATTCTTTCCATACACTCACCCTCTCCCCCAATACATCTATTCTCTATGTCTGTTTCTCTGCTGTTTCCCTGTAAATAAATTCTTCATGGAGTCAGAAAAAGAAAGATAAATATTGTATTCTAACACAGTAATACATCTTGGGTTTTTAATATGCTGTCTAGGTTTGTCATAGATTTTCTTCCAAGAAACAAGCATTTTTTTTTAATTTTCATGGCTGCAGTCACCATCTGCAGTGATTTTGGAGCCCAAGAAAATAAAGTCTGCCATTGTTTCCCTTGTTTGCCCATCTATTTGCCATGAAGTGGTGGGACCAGTTGCCATGATGTTAGTTTTCTGAATGTTGAGTTTTAAGTCAGCTTCTTCACTCTCCTTTTTCACCTTCATCAAGAAGCTCTTTAGTTCCTCTTCACTTTCTGCCATAAGGGTGGTGTCATCTGCATATCTGAGATTATTGATATTCCTCCCAGCAGTCTTGCTTCCAGCTTATGCTCCATCTAGTCCAACATTTCTCATGATGTACTCTGCATATAAGTTAAATAAGCAGGGTGACAATATACAGCCTTGATGTGCTCCTTTCCTGATTTGGAACCAGTCCATTGTTCCATGTCTGGTTCTAACTGTTGCTTCTTGACCTGCATACAGATTTCTCAGGAGGCAAGTAAGGTGATCTGGTATTCCTATCTCTTTCAGAATTGTCCACAGCTTGTTGTGATCCACACAGTCAAAGGCTTTAGCATAGTCAATGAAACAGAAGTAGATGTTTTTCTGGAACTCTCTTGCTTTTTTGATGATCCAACAGATGTTGGCAATTGTATCTCTGGTTCCTCTGTCTTTTCTAAATCCAGCTTGAACATCTGGAAGTTCTTGGTTCACTTACTTTTAAAGCTTAGCTTGGAGAATTTTGAGCATTACTTTGCTAGAATGTGAGATGAGTGCAACTGTGTGATAGTTTGAACACTCTTTAGCATTGCATTTCTTTGGGACTGGAATGAAAACTGACCTTTTCCAGTCCTGCAGCCACTGCTGAGTTTTCCAAATTTGCTGGCATATTGAGTGCGGCACTTTCACAGCATCATCTTTTAGGATTTGAAATAACTCAGCTGGAATTCCATCACCTCCACTCCACTAGAGCTCTGTGACAACCTAGAGAGGAGGGATGGTGAGGGAGATGGAAGGAAAGTTCAAGAAGGAGGGGACATGTATACCTATGGCTGATTCATGTTAATGTATGACAGAAACTATCACAATATTGTAAAGTAATTATACTCCAATTAAAAATAATCTTTTTTAAAAAATTCAAAATGTGTGAGATACAGCTAAATCAGTACTTAGAGGAAAATTTATAGCTTTAAATGTTTTATGTTTAAAATAAAGGGAAATGATCTAATATCAATGATCTACATTTTCACCCTTCAAAAGTTTTAAAAGGAAGATGAAATTAAACTAAAAGTAAGCAAAAGAAAGGAAATAGTAAATGTTTACATCAGTGTCCTATTGAACACTTAAGAGGAATACCAATGCTAAACAAACTCTTCCAGAAAATAGAGAAGAGAGTATTTCCCAAGTCATGTAATGAAACCAGCACTAAGTTGGTACAGAAACTAGACGAAAAACATCCTAAAAAAGAAAAATACTGCTTATTATCATTCATGATTACAGACCCAAAAATTCTTACATAGTAATTACCCTAGTAATTGGACAAAAAAAATTAGCAACTGAAATCCAGATTGATTTTAAAAGGACAACACATTATGATCAAGAGTCCACTGCCAAGAGGCGAAGTTAGTTTAACTCATGAAAATTAACCAGTGAAATTCACCATGTTAATTGAATAAAGAAGAAAATGAAGAAATGCAGAAAAAATGCTGGACAAAATTTCACACCCTTTCATGACAAACAATCACAGCAAACCAAGAAGAGAATGAAACTTTCTAATCCTAATAGATGATACAAAAAAACCAAAAGCTAAACATATCTATTGATAAAAGACTGAATACTTCCCCTCAAAATGGAGAATAAGGCAAGGATTCTGGCTCCCAGTTCTTACAGTCAAAATTAATCCAGAAATCACAGCTGGTGCAACAAAGTAAGATAGCAATATAAAAGGAATAGCAGTTAGACAGGTAGAAATAACAGTCTTTATTTGTGAATGACATGAACATGTACTTATAAAATTCTTTAAAATTTATTAAAGCATTCTTGCCTGGGAAATCCCGTGCATAGAGGAGCCTGGTGGGCTACAGTCCATGGGGTCACAAAGAGTCAGACACGACTTAGTGATTAAACAACATTCAAATGAACAAACATTTACTGAAGGCCTACTGTGTGTCTGGCAAAAATAAGTAAAGCACAGCTCAGTCCTCATGTAGCAGTGAGACCATGACTTGGGAGGGTCTTTCCTCTTGTTCAGCACCCCCTCCAGCTGTACCTTCCTTCTCATCTAGGAACTTGCTCCCTCCTGTGCAATCTTTGTGAGTGTGTGTCAAACAGAGAGCCCTGGTCCTAGTCTAGAACTGGACACAAGACTGAGGCTTGATCAGGCTGTCTTTCTCCAGTGCTTTGACTCTTGAGCAGAAGGACAAAGAAGGAAGATGACAGGCCCTGAATTGTTCTGGTGAACTTGAGGCTGTTCATTCACTTTTGCTCTGGACTCCTGGCACTACCCTAGTAATTGGATTCTGAGAGCCAGGAGTACCCTGGCATCCACCATTCTTCCAACAATCTTTGAAGAAAATTTGCTGGAGTCAGCCTCCAATGCTTATGGGAATGAAGACTAACTGGTTGCATATTCTGCAAGCTATATGTTAAAATAAAATTTTCTTTACATTTTCAGACTTGGTGAAAGCTTTACTCCCTGCACTAAAAGCAGGACTTTTCAGGAATGAAATCACTGAAACACTGAAACTAAGTCAAAAAGATAATGTAGACAGAAAAGTAAACTGAAGGTACTGACTCTCAGACTCAGAGCATTCAAATGAGGGATGTAACTTCCCAATACTATCAATACTGAGGCTGGATCATGTTTAAATTGCCACAACAGAAACTCATTTTTTAAATTAATTTATTTGTTTTAATTGGAGTATAATTACTTTACAATATTGTGATGGCTTTTGCTATACAACAACATGAATCAGCCATAGGTACACATATTTTCCCCCATCCTGAACCCCACTTCCTGTCTCCCTCCCCACCTCATCTTTCTGGGTTGTCCCAGAGCACCAACTTTGGGTGCCTCGGAAGGAATGATGCTAAAGCTGAAACTCCAGTACTTTGGCCACCTCATGAGAAGAGTTGACTCATTAGAAAAGACTCTGATGCTGAGAGGGATTGGGGGCAGGCGGAGAAGGGGACGACAGAGGATGAGATGGCTGGATGGCATCACTGACTCGATGGACGTGAGTCTGAGTGAACTCCGGGAGTTGGTAATGGACAAGGAGGCCTGGCGTGCTGCGATTCACGGGGTGGCAAAGAGTCGGACACGACTGAACGACTGAACTGATGCATCAAGCTTGCACTGGTCATCTATTTTACATATGATAATATACATCTTTTAATGCTATTCTCTCAAATCATCCCACCCTCGCCTTCTCCCACAGGGTCCAAAAGTCTGTTCTTTAAAGCTGTGTCTATTTTACTGCTCTGCATCTATTTTACCATCTTTCTAAATTCCATGTTAGTTGCTCAATCATGTCTGATTCTTTTCCACTCCATGGACTGTAGCCTGCTAGGTTCTTCTGTCCATGGAGTTTTCCAGGCAGGGATACTGGAGTGGGTATGTATCCATTAATACACACTATCTGTGCTTCTCTTTCTGACTTATTTCACTCTGTATAATAGGCTCCAGTTACATCCACCTCATTAGAGCTGACTCAAATGTGTTCCTTTTTATAGCTGAGTAATATTCCATGTGTATATGTACCACAAACTCCTTATCCATTCATCTGCTGATGGACATTTAGGTTGCTTCCGTGTCCTAGCTATTATAAACGGTGCTGCAGTGAACACTGGGGTACAGGTGTCTCTTTCAGTTCTGGTTTCCTTGGGCTGTATGCCCAGAAGTAGGATTGCTAAGTCATATGGAAGTTCTATTTCCAGTTTTTTAAGGAATCTCCACACTGTTCTCCATAGTGGTGGTACAAGTTTGCATTCCCACCAACAGAGTAAGAGGGTTCGCTATTCTCCACATCCTCTTCAGCATTTATTGTTTGTAGCAGTTTTGACGACCGTCATTCTCACTGGCATGAGATGATACCTCGTTGTGGTTTTGATTTGCATTTCTCTAATAATGAGTGATGTTGAACATCTTTTCATCTATTTTTAGCCATCTGTATGTCTTTTTTGGAGAAATGTCTATTTAATTCTTCTGCCCACTTTTTGATTGGGTTGTTCACTTTTCTGGTATTGAGCAGCACAAGCTGCTTGTATATTTAGGAGGTTAATTCTTTGTCAGTTGTTTCATTTGCTATTACTTTCTCCCATCCTGAAGTCAGTCTTTTCACTTTGCTTATACTTTCCTTCATTGTGCAAAAGTTTTTAGCTTTAATTAGGTCCCATTTGTTTATAATTGTTTTTATTTCCATTACTCTGGAAGATGGGTCATAGAGGATCTTGCTGTGATTTATGACAGAGAGTATCTGCCTACGTTTTCCTCTAAGAGTTTTATAGTTTCTGGTCTTACATTTAGATATTTAATCCATTTTGAGTTTATTTTGTATATAGTGTTATAAAGTTTTCTAGTTTCATTCTTTTACATATGGTTGACAGTTTTCTCAGCACCACTTGTTTAAAAGACTGTCTTTTCTCCATTGTATACTTTTGCCTCCTTTGTCAAAGATAAGGTGTCCATCAGTTCAGTTCAGTCCCTCAGTCATGTTCACCTCTTTGCAACCCCATAGACTGCAGCACTCCAGGTTTCCCTGTCCATCACCAACTCCAAGAGCTTTCTCAACTTATGTCCATCACATCGGTGATGCCATCCAACCATCTCATCCTCTGTTGTCTTCTTCTCCTCCTGCCTTCAATCTTTCCCAGCATCAGTATCTTTCCAATGAGTCAGTTCTTTGTATCACATGGCTAAGGTACTGGAGTTTCAGCTTCAGCATCAGTCCTTCCAATGACTATCCAGGACTGATTTCCTTTAAGATGGACTGATTGGATCTCCTTGCAGTCCAAGGGACTCTCAAGAGTCCTCTCCAACACCACAGTTCAAAAGCATCAATTTATCTCTGGACTTTCTCTTTTGTTCCATTAAACCATATTTCTGTCTTTGTGCCAGTACCATACTGTCTTGATGACTGTAGCTTTGCATTACAGTCTGAAGTCAATTTATTGCATTCCTTGATTACTGAAATATGTCACTGAGCAAGATTTTAGGTTATTTTTAGTTGGCAATCTGGCTTTAAATCTGATAGTCTTCCCCTGGGGATAATTTAAAGACAGCCATAACAGGAGACCAAATAAAGTAACTTCCTAGATAGACTTAAGTGAACTTTTGGCAGGCTTTAGACCAAAGTGCTGGTCTTAAATGAATGGTAAATAGATTTTTCACAATCCCTTTTGAAATATAAACACTTTGCATTTATTTTCTAAAAATTATTAAAAGTCTTCCAGAAATAAAATGTGCAGTTAGCACAGTCACAGGATACAAGGTCAATATATGAAAACTCAACTGTATTTCTATGCCATTTGCAACTGCATTCAAAACATTGAATGGTTATGGATAAATTTTACCAAATATACACAAGATCACAATGTAATAATATAATAAAAACTTCAAATGCTTCTGAGAGAAATTTAAAAGATGTAAATAAATGGAGATATACACTGTGTTCCTGAATCAGAAGACTCAATATTGCCAAGATGTCAGCTCTTCCCAAATTGATCCATAAATTCAATGCAATCACAATCAAAATGCTGGCATTTTTTTGTAGAAACATGTATTTCATTAAAGTTTAAAACTTGTTCTTTGGAATACAATATTAGAAAATAAAAGCACACCACAGACTGGGAGAATATCTTACAAAACATTTATCTGACATAGGACTTGAGTTAAGAATGTATAAGTAATACTTAGAACTCAGTAATAAAAAGATAAATGACCCAATAAAATGGGTAGAATATTTTAACATAAACATCACAAAATAAAATATAGGAGGTATATGAAAAGATGGTCAACATCATAGCCCTTAAGTAAATGCAAATTAGAACCACAATGAGATATAACTATAAACCCACTGGAAAGGCTAAAAGTATAAAGATTCACAATAGCAGGTGTTATAGAAAATGTGGGGTACTTGTAACTCTCATACACTGTTTTTTGGAATGAAAATGGTATAGCTACTTTGAAAACATTTTGAAACTTTCTAATAAAGGTAAACATATACTTAGTTTATGATTCATCAATCCCACTGTTAGATGTTTACCTAAATTTAGGGAAAACAGCCACACAAACACTTGTATACCAATCTTTATAAGAGCTTTATTCATAATAACCAAAAAAGTAAATAGTTTCAAAAACTCATTATCAGATAAATGGATATATTGTGCAATATTCATACAATGGAATTCTAATCAGCAAGTAAAAGGGGGATCCATTGATGCATGACTAAATTTCGAAACCATCATGCTAAGTGAAAGAAGCCAAATCAAAGATTATATACTGCATGATTACATTTATATGAAATTCTTAAAAAAAATGAAAAAGGCAAAACCATTATGACAAAATCAATGGTTGCTTCAGGCACAGGTAAAAGAACCGACAGCAAAAGGACAGCATTCCTTGGAGAGCAATGGAAATGCACTATATCTTGATTGTGGTGATATTTATACAACTATACATTTGTCAAAACTCATTGAACTGTACATTTCAAATGGATGAATTTTATAATATGTAAATTTTACTTCAATAAGCCTTAAAAGGAGAAAAATTCATATGTTGAAAGACTAGAATGCTACATGTGGAATGCCAAATGGTAAGTTTTCCATGGAGGCAGGAAAAGTAAACGTTTTCACACTTTGAAAAGTTTGTGTGATATGTGAGACAACAAAGAGACACAGAGTTATAGAGTGGACTTTTGGACTCTGAGGGAGAGGGAAAGGGTGGGATGGTTTGGGAGAATGGCAATGAAACATGTATATTTTCCTGTAAGAAATGAAGCGCCAATCTATGTTCAATGTAGGATGCAGGATGCATGGGGCTGATGCACAGGATGATTCAAGTAGAGGATGTGGGGTGGGAGGTGGGAGGGGGCTTCGGCATTGGGAGATTGTGTTCACCTATGGCTGATTCGTGTCAATGTATGGCAAAACAAATACAGTATTGTAATTTTTTAAATAAATAAATAAATTTAAAAAAAAAAAGAAAAGTTTGTGTGATATGTGAAATGATCCATCATGTGGCCCCAATTATTTAGGAAAAATTCTATTACCCAATAAGCCCTGGTAGAGAAGTGGATTCAAAGACATGAGTCTGTACCCTATAGTCATGATCATGTCTAGTGAAAGACAAAGAGGATGAAGAGAGGGGAAGACAAATACCCTGGAGAGAGTCAATGAATAAAGGAAAGGATGAAGGAATGAATCATTTGAACAGGTAATTCTTTATATCTTTCAATGCAACAAGTGTATATATAGATCCATAAGACAAAATTCTCAAATAATTTAGTATCTTGAATAAAGTGTATTTCAGCTAAAGAATTTTTACCACTTATGTAAATGTAATGACTGTCAATGAGAGTCAAAAACTCTATTAACCTAATCTTTGCTATATTGACTCTCTCTTTCTGTAGATACTAAAGTTTGCTCCATGAATTAGTATATTAATTTTAAAACTAGGCCCTTAATTTCTGGGAACACTAAATATAGAATAATTAAAGATTAAAGTTGTACAAATCAAAAGGTTATCTTTAGAAAATATTTCAGAATGAACATATAAAAAGAACAACAAATTTGGGGGCAGAACTTTTCTTCTATGCTTGGTGGATTGTAGACCAAAAATGCCATCACATCTCAAAGGAGCAGAGGAAACCTCTGAGATAGATAAGACTCTCTGAACAAAAGTTGCTGGACAGGTGATCTCTCACATCTCCCTACCCCAGCCCATTAATCTTTTAACTGCCCCTTTTACATCTTTGTTTCTGAGGGTGTAGATTAGAGGGTTAAGGCTGGGTGTGACAACAGTATAAAAGAGGGCAATGAACTTGCCTTGATTTTGAGAATTTCCTGATGGTGGCTGCAGATATATGCACATGATTGGAATGAAAAAGAGGGATACAACCATAAGATGGGCTCCACATGTCCCAAAGACTTTCTGAAGTCCAGTTGTTGACTGCATCCTCAGCGCAGTCTGAGCAATGGCACCATAGGAGCTGAGAATGAGAATAAGTGGTATGATCACAAAAATGGAGCTCATGACCATAAGGGTCAGCTCATTAGCATGAGTATCAACACATGACAGTCGAAGCAGTGCTGGAACTTCACAGAAGAAATGGTCCACTTGGCGATGTCCACACAGGGGTACCCAGAAGGTAAATGAAGAATGAAGTGCTGAGGTGGTAAAGCCACTTACCCAAGAAGCCACAGCCAACAGATGGCAGAAACGAGGGTGCATGAGGACAGTGTAGTGCAGGGGTCTACACACAGCTGCATAACGGTCATAGGACATCACCACCAACAGCACACATTCAGCAGTTCCCAGTGCAAGGACAAAATAAAGTTGAATCATGCAACCAGTATAAGAGATGGTTTTCTCTGGTCCCCAGAGGTTGATCAGCAACTGAGGGATGGAACTCGTGGTATAGCAGAGATCCAGAAAAGAGAGGTTTGAGAGGAAGAAGTACATAGGAGTGTGGAGCTGGGAATCCAGATATGACAAGAAAATGATGAACAGGTTACCTATCAGTGTCATCAGGTAGAACATCAAGATAACCACAAAGAGAACTAACTCAAGATGAGGCCAGTTAGAAAAACCCAGTAGAACAAAGTAACCAGAACTTGCATTTTTTTCCTTCATCTTTCTTTTTCTTTCAATACCTGAAGAATTATATAAACTGAAGTTCTGCCCCCTCATTGTCAAACCTTTGCAAACTGATTGAGGGAGAAAACATGTTTCCAAATACTGCCATTATAACAATAGGATTTTAATAGTTTTTATGTTTCATTCAGACATTTGTCCTGTTGTAGATACTATCAATAATTTCTCATCTGAATTAGTTATTTTTTATGTATGTTAGCATTTGGATAAATGAAGATTAAAGACTTTTCATAGCTAAGAAAATTTTCATTTTAAAAACTCTCTTTTCTTAGGGGGGAAAAAAGAAACCTCTACCCCCCTTTTCCTCATTTTCAGGTTATTTCTGATTTTGTGGCTACATAGAATGAAATGTCTGCAGTTTTAATCTTGCACAAAGGTGAGAATTTATCATGAAATAAAAACAATTCAGCAGTAACTTTAAAGTGTTAATATTGGATGAAAAAACTAAACTTCAATTGATATGTTTATAGACAAAATAAAACATTCATACTTGTTTGTTTACACTATCAGCTTATTTCCAGACACAAATAACATGCAAATGTAAATATAAACAAAGACTCATGCATGCATGAGCACACACCAACTTATCAATATTCGTAATAATGAGTTTAGCTGAACTTTACTGCACAGGTATCAACACATGATCATCGCAGAAGTACTAAAACCACAGAAGTGCTCCACAGAGCAATGTCCACACAAGGAAACTCAGAAGGGAAAAAAGAAATGAAATGCTGAGGTGTAAAAGCTACTTATCCAAGTGGCCTTTATGGAAACAACAAACAACAACAACAATAAAACAGCTAATAATCTGAATTAATTGAAAAATGAAGTAGATTGGGGAATTTGAAGATAAAATACTTCCAAACATAAATGAGAATACAACTTGTTTTGGAAGATTTTTTAAAAAAAAGACGAAGAAAACTGTTAAGAGGGAGCAAGAAAGGGAGGGTGGTTGGAGCAGGAAAGCAGAGAGGAACTCTGATTGTGTGTATTTTGAGTGTCTATGAAACATGAACAACAGGGTTTAAAGACTGTGCCCACAAAGCTGAGTATGCTTTACAACAATATGTTAGACATTAAATTCTGAGTCACAACCTACAATTACATAATATGTCTAGGTTTTCCACAATTTGGAATGGGAAATTCCAAAGAGAAAATTCACTAATTTTTAATACACAAAGATATGTGAATATTACATAAAATCCAATGACAAGGTCATCTTCTCGTGGTTCTTTTATAAAAAATAAAGTTAAGACATTTGAATGTGTACTAATAGTTTGATTTTCAGTTGTTTATTTTCTCCTGTGCATTATCCATTTTTCACAGAAAAATAAAACACTCTTTTATTATATATTTATTGATGCAAAGCACAGTAGCCCATCATTTAAATATTCCCAAATAGCTTTGCCTCGCTACTTCTGCTTCTCTCACATTCTCTGATAGAATATGGCAAAAGACAAATTCAACCAAAACAGATTCACCTGCAGTCTTTTAAGGAATGTTTATTTGCTTTAATATTGTAATCTTGAATCTTTAAAAAGCCATAAGAGATGTCTAATTAGTTGAGTTACAAGCTGGAGACCTAAAAACATTGAATTTGGCTAAGATTGATTTAGGCAGACATAAAGATATTAACGCACCATTTAATATTACTGACAATGAAAATAACTTTTAACCTTTTGAGATATGATGGGAAAATTCTAAGGGATTTTTAAAATTTCCTTAGAATTGGAGTTAATACATCACAAGATATTTGAATTCAAATACTGTGGGTAACTTTTTCAATGCAGACTTAATTTTTCTGCCTTATAAAGCTGCCTGAATTTCACATTACAGTAATTAAAAGAAATAGGGAGTTTTGTGGTATTTTTTGTATTACCTTTCTTTCAACATTCTTCTCAAAGTAAAAAGAAAAAAAAAGTAAAAAGGGATAAGAGATTAGCAATGAAAAACTACAGAATTCAGGAAATTAAATTTCAAAGCTTTATGGTTTGATTTCCTTCTTAACAGATAGAAGGGAAATAAAGACCCTATCAAATATATCTTTTATAAACCATAGAATAAAATATTTCCTTTAAGTTAAATATTATGGGGAAAGTGGATGGCTTAGCACTTTCTTCTCACCCTCATTGTTACTAACAAACATTTTTCTAATTATTGTCATATTCATTCCTTTATATTAAACCTGGTTTAGCACTGCATCAACTTCTTTCAGTAGTGACCTTCCTGGGTTTGCTCACCTTCCCTGCTGTTCTCTTTCCTTCTATGCTCTAATCATATATAAACTGATGAGAGGCTCTCTGGATGTCATGTGACCTGAAACATTAACCTAATTGCCCTCCTATCCCACCTGCACTAATGCATATAATCTAACTGTGGAAAGCAAGCTGAAAATAACTGTGATTATCATTGTTACAAACAAGACAACGTGTTTGTCCAAAATTTTCCTTTTAGCAGAACATGGGAACTCTTCAGGGCATGATAAGGTATCAGGGGATGCACCCCTTACCCCAGAGCAAACAGGACCATTACAGAAACAAAGAGAATAATATGATTTTCCTTCCTTGACTGGGGCCGTTGGGAAAATAAATCCCAAAGTTGCAATTACTGTCCTTCAAGGTGATTGCCTGGTTAAACTGGTGTTAACCTTTTTTTTTTAATATTTATTTATTTATTTTAATTGGAGGCTAATTACAATATTGTAGTGGTTTTTGCCATACATTGACATGAATCAGCCATGGGTGTACGTGTGTTCCCCATCCTGAAACCCCTCCCGCCTCCGTCCCCATTCAGTCCCTCAGGGTTATCCCAGTGCAGTAGCCCTGAGCACCCTGTCTAGTGCATCAAACCTGGGCTGGTGATCTGTTTCACATGTGATAATATACATGTTTCAATGCTATTCTCTCAAATCATCACACCCTTGCCTTCTCCACAGAGTCCAATAACTGTTCTTTACGTCTGTGTCTCTTTTGCTGTTTCAAATATAGGGTCATCATTACCAACTATCTTTTGAAATTCCATATATATGCATTAGTATACTGTATTGATGTTTTTCTTTTTTTTATTTTACTTTATTTTACTTTACAATACTGTATTTGTTTTGCCATACATCAACATGAATCCACCACGGGTGTACATGAGTTCCCAATCCTGAACCCCCTCCCACCTCCCTCTCCATACCATCTCTCTGGGTCATCCCAGTGCACCAGCCCCAGGCATCCTGTATCTGCATGGAACCTAGACTGGCAATTCGTTTCTTACATGTTTGAAAGCCATTCTCCCAAATCAACACAGCCTCTCCCTCTCCCACAGAGTACAAACGACTGTTCTATACATCTGTGTCTCTTTTGCTGTCTTGCATACAGGGTTCTCATTGCCATCTTTCTAAATTCAATATGTATGTGTTAGTATACTGTATTGGTGTTATTCTTTCTGGCTTACTTCACTCTGTATAATCAGCTCCAGTTTCATCCACCTTATTCAAACTGATTCAACTGTATTCTTTTTAATGGCTGAGTAATACTCCATTGTGTGTATGTATCACTGCTTTCTTATCCATTCATCTGCTGATGGACATCTAGGCTGCTTCCATATCCTGGCTATTATAAACAATGCTGCAATGAACATTGGGGTACACGTGCCTCTTTCAGTTCTGGTTTCCTCAGTGTGTATGCCCAGCAGTGGGATTGATGGGTCATACGGCAGTTCTATTTGCAGTTTTCTAAGGAATCTCCACACTGTTCTCCATAGTGGCTGTACTAGTTTGCATTCCCACCAACAGTGTAAGAGGGTTCCCTTTTCTCCACACTCTCTCCAGCATTTATTGCTTGTAGACTTTTGAATCACAGCCATTCTGACTGGGTGAAATGGTACTTCACTGTGGTCTTGATTTGCATTTCTCTGATAATGAGTGATGCTGAGCACCTTTTCATGTGTTTGTTAGCCATCCGTATGTCTTCTTTGGAGAAATGTCTATTTAGTTCTTTGGCCCATTTTTTTATTGGATCGTTTATTTTTCTGGAGTTGAGCTGCATAAGTTGCTTGTATATTTTTGAGATTAGTTGTTTGTCACTTGCTTCATTTGCTATTGTTTTCTCCAATTCAGAAGGCTGTCTTTTCACCTTGCTTATAGTTTCCTTTGTTGTGCAGAAGCTTTTAATTTTAATTAGGTCCCACTTGTTTATTTTTGCTTTTATTTCCAGTATTCTGGGAGGTGGGTCATAGAGGATCCTGCTGTGATTTATGTCGGAGAGTGTTTTGCCTATGTTCTCTTCTAAGAGTTTTATAGTTTCTGGTCTTACGTTTAGATCTTTAATCCATTTTGAGTTTAGTTTTGTGTACAGTGTTAGAAAGTGTTCTAGTTTCATTCTTTTACAAGTGGTTGACCAGTTTTCCCAGCACTACTTGTTAAAGAGATTGTCTTTAATCTATTGTATATTTTTGCCTCCTTTGTCAAAGATAAGGTGTCCATAAGTGTGTGGGTTTATCTCTGGGCTTTCTATTTTGTTCCATTGATCTATATTTCTGTCTTTGTGCCAGTACCATACTGTCTTGATGATTGTGGCTTTTTTTGTAGAGCCTGAAGTCAGGCAGGTTGATTCCTTCAGTTCTATTCTTCTTTCTCAAGATTGCTTTGGCTATTCGAGGTTTTTTTCTATTTCCATACAAATTGTGAAATTATTTGTTCCAGCTCTGAGAAAAATACCACTGGTAGCTTGATAGAAATTGCATTGAATCTGTAGATTGCTTTGGGTAGTATACTCATTTTCACTATATTGATTCTTCTGATCCATGAACATGGTATATTTCTCCATTTATTAGTGTCCTCTTTCATTTCTTTCACCAGTATTTATAGTTTTCTACATATAGGTCTTTAGTCTCTTTAGGTAGATATATTCCTAAGTTTTTTATTCTTTTCATTGCAACAGTGAATGGAATTGTTTCCCTAATTTCTTTTTCTACTTTCTGATTATTAGTGTATAGGAATGCAAGGGATTTCTGTGCATTGAATTTATATCCTGCAATTTTACTATATTCATTGATTAGCTCTAGTAATTTTCTGCTGGAGTCTTTAGGGTTTTCTATGTAGAGGATCATGTCATCTGCAAACAGTGAGAGTTTTACTTCTTCTTTTCCAATTTGGATTCCTTTTCTTTCTTCTTCTGCTCTGATCGCTGTGGCCAAAACTTCTAGAACTATGTTGAATAGTAGCGGTGAAAGTGGGCACACCTGTCTTGTTCCTGATATTAGGGGAAATGCTTTCAATTTTTCACCATTGAGGATAATGTTTGCTGTGGGTTTGTCATATATAGCTTTTATTATGTTGAGGTATGTTCCTTCTGTTCTTTCTGGAAAGTTTTCATCATAAACGGATGTTGAATTTTTTCAAAGGCTTTCTCTGCATCTATTGAGATAATCATATGGCTTTTATTTTTCAATTTGTTAGTGTGGTGAATTACATTGATTGATTTGCGGATATGGGAGAATCCTTGCATCCCTGGGATAAAGCCCACTTGGTCACGGTGTATGATCTTTTTAATGTGTTGTTGGATTCTGATTGCTAGAATTTTGTTAAGGATTTTAGCATCTATGTATATTCATCAGTGATATTGGCCTGTAATTTCCTTTTTTGTGGCATCTTTGTCAGGTTTGGGGATTAGGGTGATGGTGGCCTCATAGAATGAGTTTGGAAGCTTACCTTCCTCTGCAATTTTCTGGAAGAGTTTGAGTAATATAGGTGTTAGCTCTTCTCTAAATTTTTGGTAGAATTCAGCTGTGAAGCCATCTGGACCTGGGCTTTTGTTTGCTGGAAGTTTTCTGATTACAGTTTCAATTTCCGTGCTTGTGATGGGTCTGTTAAGATTTTCTATTTCTTCCTGGTTCCATTTTAGAAAGTTGTATTTTTCTAAGAATTTGTCCATTTCTTCCACGTTGTCCATTTTACTGGCATATAATTGCTGTAGTAGTCTCTTATGATCCTTTGTATTTCTGTGTTGTCTGTTGTGATCTCTCCATTTTCATTTCTAATTTTATTGATTTTATTTTTCTCCCTTTGTTTTTTGATGAGTCTGGCTAACAGTCTGTCAATTTTATTTATCCTTTCAAAGAACCAGCTTTTGGCTTTGTTGATTTTTGCTATGGTCTCTTTTGTTTCTTTTGCATTTATTTCTGCCCTAATTTTTAAGATTTCTTTTCTTCTATTAACCCTGAGGTTAACCATTTATTCCTTTTCTAGTTGCTTTAGGTGTAGAGTTAGGTTATTTATTTGACTTTTTCTTGTTTCTTGAGGTATGCCTGTATTGCTAAGAACGTTCCCCTTCAGTTTAGTTCAGTCTCTCAGTCGTGTCCGACTCTTTGCGACCCCATGAGTCGCAGCACGCCAGGCCTCCCTGTTCATCACCATCTCTCGGAGTTCACTCAGACTCATCTCCATCGAGTCCGTGATGCCATCCAGCCATCTCATCCTCTGTCTTCCCCCTTCTCCTCCTGCCCCCAATCCCTCCCAGCATCAGAGTCTTTTCCAATGAGTCAACTCTTCTCATGAGGTGGCCAAAGTACTGAAGTTTCAGTGTTAGCATCATTCCTTCCAAAGAAATCCCAGGGCTCATCTCCTTCAGAATGAACTGGTTGGATCTCTTTGCAGTCCAAAGGACTCTCAAGAGTCTTCTCCAACACCACAGTTCAAAAGCATCAATTCTTCGGCGTTCAGCCTTCTTCACAGTCCAACTCTCACATCCATACATGACCACTGGAAAAACCATAGCCTTGACTAGACGAACCTTAGTCAGCAAAGTAATATCTCTGCTTTTGAATATGTTATCTAGGTTGGTTATAACTTTTCTTCCAAGGAGTAAGCGACTTTTAATTTCATGGCTGCAATCACCATCTGCAGTGATTTTGGAGCCCCCAAAAAATAAAGTCTGACACTGTTTCCACTGACCTGATGCCATGATCTTCGTTTTCTGAATGTTGAACTTTAAGCCAACTTTTTCACTCTCCTCTTTCACCTTCATCAAGAGGCCCTTTAACTCCTCTTCACTTTCTGCCATAAAAGTGGTATGATCTGCATATCTGAGGTTATTGATATTTCTCCTGGAAATCTTGATTCCAGCTTGTGTTTCTTCCAGCCCAGTGTTTCTCATGATGTACTCTGCATAGAAGTTAAATAAGCAGGGTGACACTATACAGCCTTGACGTACTCCTTTTCCTATTTGGAACCAGTCTGTTGTTCCATGTCCACTTCTAACTGTTGCTTCCTGACCTGCATACAGATTTCTCAAGAGGCAGGTCAGGTGGTGTGGTATTCCCATTTCTGTCAGAATTTTCCACAGTTTATTGTGATCCACACAGTCAAAGGCTTTGGCATAGTCAGTAAAGCAGAAATAGATGTTTTCCTGGAACTCTTACTTTTTGATGATCCAGCGGATGTTGGCAATTTGATCTGTGGTTCCTCTGCCTTTTCTAAAACCAGCTTGAACATCAGGAAGTTCATGGTTCACATATTGCTGAAGCCTGGCTTGGAGAATTTTGAGCATTACTTTACTAGCAAGTGAGATGAGTGCAATTGTGCAGTAGTTTGAGCATTCTTTGGCATTGCTCTTCTTTGGAACTGGATTGAAAACTGACCTTTCCCAGTTGTGTGGCCACTGCTGAGTTTTCCAAATTTGCTGGCATATTGAGTGCAGCACTTTCATTCACAGCATCATCTTTCAGGATTTGAAACAGCTCCACTGGAATTCCATCACCTCCACTAGCTTTGTTCGTAGTGATGCTTTCTAAGGCCCACTTGACTTCACATTCCAAGATGTCTGGCTCTAGATGAGTGATCACATCATCATGAATATCTGGGTCTTGAAGATCTTTTTATACAGTTCTTCCATGTATTCTTGCCACCTCTTCTGAATATCTTCTGCTTCTGTTAGGTCCAGACCATTTCTGTCCTTTATCGAGCCCATCTTTGCACGAAATGTTCCCTTGATATCTCTAATTTTCCTGAAGAGATCTCTAGTCTTTCCCATTCTGTTCTTTTCCTCTATCTCTTTGCCTTGATCATTGAAGAAGGCTTTCTTATCTCTTCTTGCTATTTTTTGGAACTCTGCATTCAGATGCTTTTATCTTTCCTTTTCTCCTTTGCTTTTCACCTCTCTTCTTTTCACAGCTATTTGTAAGGCCTCCCCAGACAGCCTTAGCACTGCTTTTATAGTGTCCCACAGGTTTTGGGTTGTTGTGTTTTCATTTTCATTCATTTCTATGCATATTTTTATTTATTTTTTATTTCTTCTGTGATTTGTTGGTTATTCAGAAACGTGTTGTTCAGCTTCCATATGTTGGAATTTTTAATAGTTTTTCTCCTGTAATTGAGATCTAATCTTACTGCATTGTGGTCAAAAAGATGCTTGGAATGATTTCAATTTTTTTGAATTTATCAAGGCTAGACTTATGGCCCAAGATGTGATCTACCCTGGAGAAGGTTCCATGAGCACTTGAGAAAAAGATGAAATTCACTGTTTTGGGGTGAAATTCACTGTTTTGGGGTGAAATGTCCTCTAGATATCAATTAGGTCTAACTTGTCTATTGTATCATTTAAAGTTTGTGTTTCTTTGTTAATTTTCTGTTTAGTTGATCTATCCATAAGTGTGAGTGGGGTATTAAAGTCTCCCACTATTACTATGTTATTGTTAATTTCCCCTTTCATACTTGTTAGCATTTGTCTTACATATTGTGGTGCCCCTATGTTGGATGCATATATATTTATAATTGTTATATCTTCTTCTTGGATTGATCCTTTGACCATTATGTAGTGTCCTTCTTTGTCTCTTTTCACAGCCTTTGTTTTAAAGTCTATTTTATCTGATATGAGTATTGCTACTTCTGCTTTCTTTTGGTCTCTATTTGTGTGGAATATCTTTTTACAGCCCTTCACTTTCAGTCTGTGTGTATCCCTTGTTTTGAGGCGGGTCTCTTGTAGACAACATATATAGGGGTCTTGTTTTTGTATCCATTCAGCCAGTCTTTGTTTCTTGGTTGGGGCAGTCAACCCATTTATGTTTAAGGTAATTATTGATAAGTATGATCCCATTGCCATTTACTTTATTGTTTTGGGTTCGGGTTTATACACCCTTTTTTGTTTCCTATCTAGAGAGTATCCTTTAGCATTTGTTGGAGAGCTGGTTTGGTGGTGCTGAATTCTCTCAGCTTTTGCTTGTCTGAAAGCTTTTGATTTCTCCTTCATATTTGAATGAGATCCTTGCTGGGTACAGAAATCCACACTGTAGGTGATTTTCTTTTATCATCACTTTAAATATGTCTTGCCATTCCCTCCTGGCCTGAAGAGTTTCTATTGAAAGATCAGCTGTTATCCTTATGGGAATCCCCTTGTGTGTTATTTGTTGTTTTTCCCTTGCTGCTTTTAGTAATTGTTCTTTGTGTTTGGTCTTTGTTAGTTTGATTAAAATATGTCTTGGGGGTGTTTTGCCTTGGGTTTATCCTGTTTGGGACTCTGGGTTTCTTGGACTTGGGTGATTATTTCCTTCCCCATTTTAGGGACGTTTTCAACTATTATCTCCTCAAGTATTTTCTCATGGTCTTTCTTTTTGTCTTCTTCTGGGACTCCTATGATTCGAATGTTGGAGTGTTTCATATTGTCCTGGAGAGCTCTGAGATTGTCCTCATTTCTTTTAATTCGTTTTCGTTTTTTCCTCTGATTCATTTATTTCTACCACTCTATCTTCTATTTCACTAATCCTATCTTCTGCCTCCGTTATTCTACTATTTGTTGCCTCCAGAGTGTTTCTGATCTCATTTATTGCATTATTCATTATATATTGACTCTTTTTAGGTCCTTGTTAAACCTTTCCTGCATCTTCTCAATCTTTGTCTCCAGGCTATTTATCTGTGATTCCATTTTGATTTCAAGATTTTGGATCATTTTCACTATCATTATTCAGAATTTTTTATCAGGTAGATACCCTGTCTCTTCCTCTTTTGTTTGGTTTGGCGGGCATTTATCCTGTTCCTTTGCCTGCTGGGTATTCCTTTGTCTCTTCGTCTTGTTTATATTGCTGCATTTGGGGTGGCATTTCTGTATTCTGGCAGTTTGTGGAGTCCTCTTTATTATAGAATTTCCTTGCTGTGGGTGGGGTTGTATCAGTGGTTTGTCAAAGTTTCTTGGTTAGGGAAGCTTGTGTCGGTGTTCTGGTGGATGGAGCTGGATTTCTTCTCTCTGGAGTGCAAATGAAGTGTCCAGTAATGAGTTATGAGATGTCAGTTGTTTTGGAGTAACTTTGAGCTGTCTGTATATTGAAGCTCAGGGCTGTGTTCCTGTGTTGCTGGAGAATTTGCATGGCATGTCTTGCTCTGGAACTTGTTGGCTCTTGTGTAGTGCTTGGATTCAGTGTAGGTACAGAGGCATTTGATGAGCTCCTATCGATTAATGTTCCCTGGAGTTAGGAGTTCTCTGATGTTTTCAGGATTTGGACTTAAACCTCCTGCTTCTGGTTTTCAGTTTTATTTTTACAGTAATCTCAAGACTTCTCCTTCTATACTGCACCATTGATAAAACATCTAGATTAAAGATGAAAAGTTTCTCCACATTGAGGGACACCCAGAGAGGTTCACAGAGTTACACGGAGAAGAGAAGAGGGAGGGGGGCAGTTAGAGGTGACCTGAATGAGATGAGGTGGAATCAAAAGAGGAGAGAGCGAGCTAGCCAGTAATCACTTCCTTATGTGTGCTCCACAGTCTGGACCACTCAGAGATGTTCACAGAGTTATACAGAGAAGAGGAGAGGGAGGAAGGAGACAGAGGTGGCCAGGAGGATAAAAGAGGGGAATGAAAAGGGGAGAGACAGATCCAGTCAGTAACCAGTTCCCTAAGTGTTCTCCACCATCTGGAACACACAGAGATTCACAGAGTCGGGTAGAGAAGAGAAGGGAGAGGGAGGAGACAGAGGTGACCTGGTGGAGAAAAAGGAAAGTCCAAAGGAGGAGAAGGCGGTCAAGCCAGTAATCTCTCTCTCAAGTAAAAATGGGTACTGAAGATTGGGGTTTTGAAGGTACAAAATTGATAACAAATACCAAAGAGCAAAGATTAAAAATCTAGAGTAGAGGTTGAATTTTCAAAAATACAATATTAAAGAAAAGAAGAAGAAAAAAAACAGTCACATGAATTATTAAAAAGAAAAATATATATATGAAGTTTGCTTTGAAAATAGGGTCTTTTTTGAAAAGTAATAGTAGGTTATAAAAATGAAAATTAAAGGAGAAATAGAGGACTTAAAAATTTAAAAATGAAAAGAAGAAGAAAAAAACAAACAGAAAAAAAGAATGATCGTAAAAATAGTAAAGATATATCTAGGACTTTCTTTGGTGTTGTTGTGGGCAGTGTGGGGTCAGTTCCTTTTCAGATAGTTCCTTGGTCTGGCTTATATTTCTCAAGATCTATAGGCCCCTTCCTATGTAGTTGGTACTAACAACAGGGTTTTAATCTTTGCACCTGTCACTTCCAAGGCGGTTCCCTCTGTTCTAGCTTCTTCTGTTTGCTGGTCTCTTCAGTGTCTCATTTCTGCCCTGACACAAGGGGGGCGGTGGTGGACACTTTTTTTAGGCTTACTTGTTCAGTCGCGCTGTGGGGGGGAGGGATGCTGCAAACAAGTAACACTGGCATGTGCTCGCAGTCTCAGCCATGCTGGGCCTGCCCCCACTCATGGCACACACAGCTCAGGCTCTAGGTTGCACCGCCAGGAACCTTCTGAGGCTGGCCCTGGGCTGCATGCACCTCCCAGGTCTAAGCTGCTCAGGCTCAGGCACTCAGGTAGTCCTCAGACGTACAGACTCGGTTGGGCCTGCATTGTGTGCCCTTCCCAAGTCCGAGTAGCTCAGGTGTTTGGCGAGCGCAGTTGCTGTGACTTATCGCCCTCCCACCCCTGTTGCCCAGTTTTCTGGGTGTACAGCTGGAGCACCTTCTCAGGCGAATGAAGACTGTCCAGAATCCCAAGCAGTCTTAGTTAGCAAAGAAGCCTGTTTGCAGTTTGGTAGTTGATGTCTCTCCGGAGCTGCTATTGCCCCCTTCCGGCCCTTCCAGCTCTGGTTGCCTGTCACTGGAGGGGGATGGTCTGCAGCTGGCTAATTCTGTTCCGCCCTTAGCTCTGTGTGCAGTCCTTGCGGTGTCTTACGTTAGAGTTTTTCACATGGTAGCTATCCCACAGTCTGGTTTGCTAGCCCAAGTTAGTTCGCTCTGGTTACACTAGGGGCATTTGAGCCCAATCCTCAAAGTGCAATGCAGCCCGTGCCTCCCTGCACAGCCCCCGCTTGCTAGTGGCGGGTGCAGGCATCTGCGCTGCTTCTCTGCTGAGGGAGTTACCACTGGGCTCGTAATCTGTGGGTTTAAATTATTTATTTATTTTTCCTCCCTGTTATGTTGTCCTCTGTGCGTCAAAGGCTCACTACAGATTCGGCAGTGAGAGTGTTTCCTGGTGTTTGGAAACTTCTCCTCTCTCTTTTAAGACTCTCTTCCTGGGATGGAGCTCCCTCCCTACCTCTTTTGTCTTTTTTTGTCTTTTATATTTTTTCCTATCTTTTTTCGAAGACAATGAGCTGCTTTTCTGGGTACCTGATGTCCTCTGCCAGCATTCAGAAGTTGTTTTGTGGAATTTACTCAGCGTTGAAATGTTCTTTTGATGAATTGTGGGGGGTAAGTGGTCTCCCCATCCTATTCCTCTGCCATCTTAGGACCGCTCCCTGTATTGGTGTTTTTCTTTCTGGCTTACTTCACTCTGTATAATAGGCTCCAGTTTTATCCACTTCATTAAAACTGGTTCAAATGCATTCTTTTAATGGCTGAATAATATTCCATTGTGTATACATACCACAGCTTTCTTATCCATTCGTCTGCCAATGGACATCTAGGTTGCTTCCATGTCCTAGCTATTATAAATAGAGCTGCGATGAACATTGGGGTACATGTGTCTCTTTCAATTCTGGTTTCCTTGGTGTGTATGCAGAGCAATGGGATTGCTGGGTTGTATGGGAGTTCTATTTCGAGATTTTTAAGGAATCTCCACACTGTTCTCCATAGGGGCTTTACTGGTTTGCATTCCTACCTACAGTGTAAGAGGGCTCCCTTTTCTCCACACCCTCTCCAGCATTTATTGTTTGCAGACTTCTTGATAGCAGCCATTCTGGCTGGTGTGAGATGGTACATCATTGTGGTTTTGATTTGCATTTCTCTGATAATGAGTGATGTTGAGCATCTTTTCATGTGTTTGTTAGCCATCCGTATGTCTTCCTTGGAGAAATGTCTGTTTAGTTCTTTGGCCCATTTTTTGATTGGGTCGTTTATTTTTTTGGAATTGAGCTACAGGTGCTGCTTGTATATTTTTGAGATTAGTTGTTTGTCAGTTGCTTCATTTGCTATTATTTTCTCCCATTCTGAAGGCTGTCTTTTCACCTTTATTATAGTTTCTTTTGTTGTGAAAAAGCTTTTAATTTTAATTAGATCCCATTTGTTTATTTTTGCTTTTATTTCCATTACTCTGGGAGGTGGGGCATATAGGATCCTGCTGTGATTTATGTCAGAGAGTGTTCTGCCTATGTTTTCCTCTAGGAGTTTTATAGTTTCTGGTCTTATGTTTAGATCTTTAATCCACTTTGAGTTTATTTTTGTGCATGGTGTTGGAAAGTGTTCTAGTTTCATTCTTTTACAAGTGGTTGACCAGTTTTCCCAGCTGTTGTGGTCACCTAGCACCACTTGTTAAAGAGATTGTCTTTTCTCCATTGTATATTCTTGCCTCCTTTGTCAAAGATAAAGTGTCCATAGGTGTGTGGATTTATCTCTGGGCTTTCTATTTTGTTCCACTGATCTATATTTCTGTCTTTGTGCCAGTACCATAATGTCTTGAGACTGTAGCTTTGTAGTAGAGTCTGAATTCAGGCAGGTTGATTCCTCCAGTTCCAATCTTCTTTCTCAAGATTGCTTTGCTGATTTGAGGTTTTTTGTATTTCCATACAAATTGTGAAATTATTTGTTCTAGTTCTCTGAAAAATACCGTTGGTAGCTTGCTAGGCATTGCATTGAATCTATAGATTGCTTTGGGTAGTATACCCATTTCCACTATATTGATTCTTCTGACCCATGAACATGGTATATTTCTCCATCTACTTGTGTCATCTTTGATTTCTTTCATCAGTGTTTTATGGTTTTCTATATATAGGTCTTTGGTGTTAATCTTCACAGGAAAAAATTCACAGAAAAGGCTTCAGCATGATGATTATACTCACACTAAAGTGATAATAAGATTTTCACCAACCTACATTAAAAGTTGCTTTGAGTTGTATAGGCAAGAAAAGGAATGGGGTATACTGCATCACCCAATTTTCCCTACAATTCCCAGTGGGGCTAAGGCCCACATTTACAAGACACTTGATTAGGAGCAGGCAAGGTTTGGGAGCCAAGAGACCAAAAAAAAGAGAAATGCATTAAAACTATAATTTTTCTTACTAATATGGTGCTCTTTGAGAACTTATCCACACCATTTACACCCTTCCAATTATCTTTTAAGTTCAATTTCAACTTTAAATCTGAAAGTTCAGAAAATAATACAGATACCACTCAAGTCTTTTATTCTGAACATTTAGATGATCTCTATCAATCTTGTTTATTACTTCAAAAATCTTCCATTAACAACTTTTCATGACTGCCTGTTAAAATCTCCTTGTTAGGAAGGAATTTTGCTGGTTTCTGTATGGCAGAAACCAACACAGTATCATAAAGCAAGTATCCTTCCATTAAAAATAAATAAATTTTTTAAAATTAAAAAAATTAATCTAAAAAAAGAAATAATGGCTGAGAAATTCCTAAACCTGGGGAGAAATCTGGACATCCAAGTTCTTGAGGCTACAAGTTACCCTAAAATTTCAATCCAAAACTACCTTTTCTAAGACATATCACAATAAAACTCAAAAGTCAGACAAAGAGAGAATCTTTAAACAGCAAGAGTAAAAATGATTATAACCTATGATGAAACCCCATTAGGCTTTCAGAAAATTTCTCAGTAAAATGACCACAAGTCAGGAGAAGGCAAAATGACACACTCAAAGTGCTAGAAGGAAAAAACCTGCCAATCACAAACACTCTATCTGGTAAAGTTATCCTTCAAAAATTAATAAGAAATAAAGACTCCCAGAGAAACAAAATCCATAGAAATTCATCACTACTAGGTCTGCTTTATAAGAAATGCTAAAAGGAGTTCTTAAAGCTAAAATAAAAGAACATTAATTAGTAACATGAAAACATGGAAATATGCAACACACTGGTAAAGATAAATATATATGAAAATTTAGAATACTATAATACATTGGGGTGTTAACCATTTAACTATAGTATAAAGGCTAAAAAACAAGAACATTAATAATAACTATAGCTACTATAACTTCTTAACAAATACACAATATAAGAGAGGTAATTTGTGACATAAAAACATAAAGAGCAGAGTAAAAGGGCAAATTTTTTCTATGCAATCAAAGCTAAGTTTCTATCAGAGTAAAATGGAAAGCTTTATAGATGATTTATATAAGCTGTGTAGGAATTATAAAGCAAAAATTTATAGTATATTCCAATAGACAAAGAGAAGGGAATTAGAGCATATCACTGCAGAAAATCACAAATTCAAGTAAGGCACCAAGAGAGGAAGAAAGGGAAGAAACTGGAACTACAAAATAGCCAGGAAATGATTAATAAAGTGGCATTAGTAAGCTATTGCCTGTCCATAGTTACTTCAGATATAAATAGATTAAATTCTCCAATTGATGGCCATAGAGTGGCTGGAGGTGGGGGGTTGGGGGGGGGAGAAGGACCTAAATATATGCTGCCTACAAGAGACGCATTTTGCCTTTAAGAACACACAAAGACTCAAAGTGAACATGTGGAAAAAAACAGTATGTGCAAATAAATGAAAATCAAAAACAGGCAAGGTATCTATACTTTTATCAGCCAAAATGGTAACAAGAGACAAAGACAGTCCATATATAATGATTAAGAGGTTAATCAATCAAAATATAACAATCATAAATATATTTACACAAAAATTGAAGCATCTCAATCTATCAAGCAAGCATTAACAGACTTGAAGGGAAAACTTACAATATTAGTAGGGGGCTTCCCTACCCCAGTTTTAGTAAGAGATAGATCATCCAGAAAGAATCCAACAACAACAAAAAGCAGGGCATAAACCATACATTAGACCAAAAGAACCAAACAGAGAAATACAGGACATTTCATCCAAGGGCAACAGAACACACAATTCTTCTCAAACACGCATGAACATTCTCCAGGATAGATCATATTATAGGCCACAAACAAGTCATCAAATTTAAGAAGATTGAAATCACACCAAGTAACTTTTCTGACCACAACAGCATGACTCTAGAAATCAATAATAAGAGGAAAGCTGGAAATCTTTTAGGTACATAGAAATTAACAACACACTCCTGAACAACCAATAGGTCAAGAATAAATCAGCAAAGCAAAAAAATAGCTTGAAACAAGCAAAAGTTGGAATATAGCATACCAAAAATTATATATGGCAGCAAAAGCAGTCTAAGAAGGATAAACAGCAATATTAAGAAAAATAAAAGATCGACATACCTTAACATTGCACATCAAAGAAATAGAAAAGAAGAAACGAAGTCAAAAGTTAACAAGGTGATGACCTAGAGGGGTGGAATGGGGGCATGGAAAGTAGGTTTAGGAGGGAGGGGATATATGTATACTTATAGCTGATTCACGTTTTTGTACAGAAGAAACTAACACAATATTGTAAAGAAAAAACGCCACCGAAAAAACAAACCCCCACGACCCACCACAAAATAACATCCACCCCCCATATTCCCACCACATCAACCATCCTACACAAATAAAAACAAAAACAATTATCCTCCAATCCTAAAAATTTTAAATTAATGAATTAAAATAGCAGGAAAAGAAGTCAACAAGGAAGGAAGTAACAAAGATCAGAGCAGAAATAAAATAGAGACAAAAATGGAAAAGATCAATAAAACCAAGAGCTGCTTCTTTTAAAAGATAAACAAAATTGATAAACTTTTAACTGGGCTCAGCAAGTAAAAAATGGAAAGGACCCCAATAATCAAAATAACAAATACCGCAGCAGCTGCTGCTGCTGCTAAGTCATTTCAGTCGTGTCCAACTCTGTGCGACCCCATAGATGGCAGCCCACCAGGCTCCCCCCGTCCCTGGGATTCTCCAGGCAAGAACACTGGAGTGGTTTGCCATTTCCTTCTCCAGTGCGTAAAAGTGAAAAGTGAAAGTGAAGTCACTCAGTCGTATCTGACTCTTAGCGACCCCATGGGCTGCAGCCTACCAGGCTCCTCCATCCATGGGATTTTCCAGGCAAGAATACTGGAGTGGGGTGCCATTACCTTCTCCAAATACCACAGAGATACAAAAAATTCATAAGAGGATGCTATGAACAATATTTGCCAACAATTAGACAACCTAGAAGAAATGGACAAATCTTTGGAACATACAATCTCCCAAGACTGAACCAGGAAGAAATACTAAATATGAATAGACCCAGTACCAGTAATAAAATGGAATCAATAATTTTAAAACTCAAACAAAAAACCAGGGCTAAATGGCTTCACGAGTGAATTCTACCAAACATTTAGAGAAGAATTAATGCTTATCCTTCTGAAACTACTCCAAAGAAACTGAAGAGGAAGGAACATTTCTAGACTTATTCTATGAGGCTACCATCACTCTAATACCAAAACTAGACAAAGATATGACCCCTCAAAAAAAAAGTAAGTTACAGGACAATATCACAGATGAACATGGATGCAAAAATCCTCAACAAAATACAAGCAAATAAAAAATATATATAAGCAAATTCAACAACATATTGAGAGAGTCATACACTATGATCAGTTCAGTTCAGTTCAGTCGCTCAGTTGTGTCACACTCGTTGTGACCCCGTGAATCGCAGCACGCCAGGCCTCCCTGTCTATCATCAACTCCCAGAGTTCACTCAGACTCACGCCCATCGAGCCCGTGATGCCATACAGCCATCTCATCCTCGGTCGTTCCCTTCTCCCTCCTGCCCCCAATCCTCCCAGCATCAGAGTCTTTTCCAATGAGTCAACTCTTCGCATCAGGTGGCCAAAGTACTGGAGTTTCAGCTTTAGCATCATTCCTTCCAAAGAAATCCCAGGGCTGATCTCCTTCAGAATGGACTGGTTGGATCTCCTTGCAGTCCAAGGGACTCTCAAGAGTCTTCTCCAACACCACAGTTCAAAAGCATCAATTCTTCGGTGCTCAGCCTTCTTCACAGTCCAACTCTCACATCCATACATGACCACAGGAAAAACCATAGCCTTGACTAGACCGTGTAGAATTTATTATAGGGATGTAAGGATTTTTCAGTACTCACAAATCAGTCAATGTTATACATATGAACAAAAAAAGAATGAAAACCATAAGATCATCTCAATAGATCTAGAAAGAACTTTTGATAAAATTCAACATCCATTTATGATTTTTGAAAAACTCTTTAGAAAGAGGGCATAGAGAACACATACCTCAACATTATAAAGGGCATATATAACAAATCCACAGCTAACTCATACTCAGTGGTGAAAAAGCTGAATGTATTCCCTCTATGATCAGGAACAAGACAAGGATGCCCACTCTTACCAATTTTATTCAACTCAGTTTTAGGAGTCCTAGCACAGCCATAAGAGAGGAAAAAAAGAAATAAAAGGAATCTAAATTAAAAAGGAAGAATTAAAACTGTCACTGCAGATGACATGATACTTTATACAGAAAATCCTAAAGATGCTATAAGAAAAGAAAAGATGTTTAGCAAAAAACTACTAAAGCTCTTCAATGAATTTGGTAAATCTTGCCAAATTTCTATACATTAACTCTCAGAAAGAGAAATTAAGGAAACAATCCCATTTACCATCACATCAAAAAGAATAAAATACCTAGGAATAGTTGTTGCTCAGTCCCTAAGTCATGTCCTACTCTTTGTAACCCCAAATACTCTGGACTGCAGTACACCAGGCTCCCCCTTTCCTTCACTATCTTCCAGAGTTCACTCAGATTCATGTCCACTGAGTTGGTGATGCTATCTAATCATCTCATCCTCTGTTGCCCCCTTCTCCTTTTGCCTTCAATCTTTCCCAGCATCAGGGTCTTTCCAGTGAATCAGTTCTTTGCATCAGGTGGCCAAAGTATTGAAGTTTGAGCTTCACCATCAGTCCTTCCAATGACTATTCAGGGTTAATTTCCTTTAGGATTGACTGGCCTGATCTTCTTGCAGTTCAAGGAACTCTCAAGAGTCTAGCACCACAATTTGAAAAAATCAGTTCTTCAACTCTCACAGCTGTACATGACTACTGGAAAAACCATGTTCAGTTGTGTCTGACTCTTTGTGACCCCATGGACTATAGCTCACCAGACTCCTTTGTCCATGGAATTTTTCAGGCAAGAATACTGGAGTGGGTTGCCATTTCCTCCTCCAAGGGAACTCCCCACCCAGGGATCTAACCCATGTCTCTTGCACTTTTGCATTGGCAGGCAGATTCTCTACCTGCCAGGAAAAATCATAGCTTTGACTCTATGGACCTTTGTCAGCAAAGTGATGTCCCTGCTTTTTAATATGCTGTCTGGGTTTGTTATGACTTTCCTTCCAAAGAACTAGGATCTTTTAATTTCATGGCTATAATTACCATTTGCAGTGATTTTGGAACCCAGGAAAATAGAATCTGTCACTGCTTTCACTTTTTCCCCTTCTATTTGCCATGAAGTAATGGGACCAATGCCAAGATCTTAGCTTGTTTAATGTTGAGCTTTAAGCCAGCTTTTGCAGTCTCCTCTTTCACCCACATCAAGAAGCTCTTTAGTTCCTCTTCACTTTCTACCCTTAGAATGGTATCATCTGCCTATCTGAGGTTGTTGATATTTCTCCCACCAGTCTTGATTCCAGCTTGTGATTCGTCCAATCCAGCATTTCACATGATGCGCTCTACATAGAAGTTAAATAAGCAAGGTGATATTATTCAGTCTTGTCATACTCCTTTCCCAGTTTTGATCCAGTCAGCTGTTTCCTATTCTAACTGTTGTTTCTTGGCCTGCATACAGGTTTCTCAGGAGACATGTAAGATTTTCCAGTTTCTTGTGATACACACAGTCAAAGCCTTTAGCATAGTCAACAAAGCAGATGTTTTCCCTGAAATTCCCTTCCTTTCTCTATGATCCAACAAGTGTTGGCAATTTTCTCTCTGGTTCTTCTGCTTCTTCTAAACCCAGCTTGTACCTCTGTAAGTTCTCAGTTCACATACTGCTGAAGCCTAAATTGAAGGATTTTGAGTATACTGTTACTAGCATGTTGAATGAGCACAATTATACAATATCTTGAACATTCTTTGGCATTGCTCCTTCTTTGGGATTGGAATGAAACTGACCTGATCCCACATGCCACAAATAAGACCTGATACAGCCAAATAAATAAGTAAATAGATATATTTTTTAAAAAAGAAGAAAGACTAAAAAGGATGCAGATCTTCACCAGATACTAAATCTGCCAGCATTTTGATCTTGGCATTCCCAGCCTCTAGAATTATAAGAAATAAATGTTTGTCTTTTAAGCCACCCAAACAGCCTAAGACAATATATAAAAAGCAAAATGTGAAGACTGTTGAGGAAAAATATGAAAACATGATAGAGAAGACTGGGATGGGGAGAATCTTTGTTTAGATAGTCAAGAAAGCCCTCATTGAATAGATGACAGATGGAAAAGTGAAAATAAGGAGCACAATTTGGGGACAGAATATTACAGGTAAATGGGATAGTGAAAAGTCTTTTAAATGCTTGCATTCCTGGAGAAACACAAGGATGAAGAGAATGGGAGAAAATGGGTAGGATAACAGAGGTTAGGTCTTGGAGCAGTTGATAGGTCATGGTAAAGAAGGAGTCTGAATTTTATTCTAAGGTCAAAAGGAGTCTTGAAAGATTTCAAACATGTAAACAAAAAAGATTTTAAGAACGCTTCTGGCTGCCACATGGAGAATGGGTTGAAAGGGAAAAAGCTAGAGCAGGGAATGTTAGGAAGCCATTGGATAATAACAGGGGGCCAAGGTGGGGGGAGAGACAGTGCCTCAGTGTTTGGCAGTAGAGTAGAAATGGAGAAAAGAAGTTAAAGCTTGAAATAGTTCAAATTTTCAGAGTAGGAGGGCAGGGGAAGTAATTAAGGATGGCTTAGGTTTCTGGCCAGTGACAGGTAGATGTTTGTACAATTTACTATGATGAGGAACACCGCAGTGATATCAGATTTGATGCAGTGGGAATCAAGAGTTCTATTTTAGCCATGTTTAGATTCATATGTTTGTTAAAAACCCAAAAATGAATAAAATTAGGCATTGGAAATATAATTTTGATGCTCAGTGGAGAAGATTAGAAATAAAAATTTGAAAGCCATCAATATGAAAATGACATTTAAGTCTTGGAACTATATGATATTATCCAGAGAGGCAGTAAAAACAGAGAAGACTAGAACCCCTGGTGAGGCCATAAGATTCAGACTCTGTCTTTGTAAGATTTCCACATATCCCAGTTATTCTGAAAGGCAGCCAAATGAGGAAGTATAGCTAATAATTTCATTTTAAATGGCTCCCATTAGTAAAGGGCTAAAGCAAGAAAGGGGGAAAAATTAAATAAAAAGCGAAAAGAAAAACACATCTTAATTTAGTCAAGCGGGTTCAAAAAGACATTGTATTGTACATCTAAGCCAAAGTCTGGATTTACCAATTCCTGAAAAACCACTAGGAAACTTTTCAAAAATTAAAGAACCTAGAGAGAGTCCATCTTGCAGTGCAGGGGACATGAGTTCAATTCCTGGTCAGGAAACTAAGATCCCATATGCTTCATAGTAACTAAGCCTGCATGCTCTGGAAGTGCAAGTGGAGAGCCTGTGTGCCACAGCCAATGCAGCCAATAAATGAAAATAAATATTTTTAAAATTTGAATTAAAGAATGTAGATGATTTCTCTCTAATTTTGCCAGAGTACCAAACCCATGGGGTATACCTACAGAATATGGAGCAAGGGACTAGGGAATCACTGTTCAGTAATATAATCAAAGTGGATGCATATACATGACAATTTGTATACAACAAAAATGAGAGTGACAGAAATCTTACTAAAAGAGAGGAGAAAAAGTATGAGTGAACTTGAGATCTTTAGTCAAAGTGAGCAATTTCAACTTTTCAGTTTCAAGTTTAAATTTTTAATAGGCAAAAATGTACCATTGATTGATTTTACATTTCTATCTATCATTATTAATAGAGAATATAAACATACACTATATAAATACAGTCCTAAAAGTGGTTGAAAAAGGGAAGGTGTTTACCAAATATTTTGTCAAATACTTGTTTGAGTTTTATCAAACTGATAAAAATGAATATTTTTACAGCATCAGTCCAGTCACTTTGTCGTGTCCAACTTTTTGCAACCCCATGGACTGCAGCACACCAGGCTTCCCTGTACATCACCAAGTCCCAGAGCTTTCTCAACTTATGTCCATTGCATCGGTGATGCCATCCAACAATCTCATCCTCTGCCATCCCCTTCTTCTCCCACCTTCAGTCTTTCCCAGCATCAGGGTCTTTTCCAATGAGTCACTTCTTCATATCAGCGGGGCAAAGTATTGGAGTTTCAGCTTTCAACATCAGTCCTTCCAATGAATATTCAGGACTGATTTCCTTTAGTATTGACTAGTTTGATCTCTTTGCAGTCCAAGGAGCATACTTCCCCTGAATTGATTGAAGTAGTAATAGCTAATACTTGTTTGAATGCTTATTGTGTGCTAACCAGTATTATAATATTTTACATACACTAAATTTATCTAATTCCCATACTAACCCTTGAAAGTATGTATTACTATCTCTCTGTTATAGATAAGAAATCTGATCACCAAAAACTTAAGCAGTATTCCCAAGTTCACACAGTTGATAAGTAGAAACATAGGATTTCAGTCCATAACATCTGACTCCATATGTTTTCATTTCAGTTCAGTCGCTCAGTTCTGTCCGACTCTTTGTGACCCCATGAATCGCAGAATGCCAGGCCTCCCTGTCCATCACCATCTCTCAGAGTTCACTCAGACTCACGTCCATCGAGTCCGTGATGCCATACAGCCATCTCATCCTCTGTTGTCCCCTTCTCCTCCTGCCCTCAATCCCTCCCAGCATCAGAGTCTTTTCCAATGAGTCAACTCTTCGCATGAGGTGGCCAAAGTACTGGAGTTTCAGCTTCAGCACCATTCCTTCCAAAGAAATCCCAGGGTTGATTTCCTTCAGAATGGACTGGTTGGATCTCCTTGCAGTCCAAGGGACTCTCAAGAGTCTTCTCCAACACCACAGTTCAAAAGCATCAATTCTTCGGTGCTCAGCCTTCTTCACAGTCCAACTCTCACATCCATACATGACCACTGGAAAACCATAGCCTTGACTAGACGGACCTTAGTCGGCAAAGTAATGTCTCTGCTTTTGAATATACTATCTAGGTTGGTCATAACTTTTCTTCCAAGGAGTAAGTCGTCTTTTAATTTCATGGCTGCAATCACCATCACCAACTGCAGTGATTTTGGAGCCCAAAAAATAAAGCCTGACACTGTTTCCCCATCTATTTCCCATGAAGTGATGGGACCAGATGCCATGATCTTCGTTTTCTGAATGTTGAGCTTTAAGCCAAGTTTTTCGCTCTCCTCTGTCACGTTCATAAAGAGGCTTTATGGCTCCTCTTTACTTTCTGCCATTAGGGTGGTGTCATCTGCATTTCTGAGGTTATTGATATTTCTCCCAGCGATCTTGATTCCAGCTTGTGTTTCTTCCAGCCCAGCGTTTCTCATGATGTACTCTGCATAGAAGTTAAATAAGCAGGGTGACAATATACAGCCTTGACGTACTCCTTTTTCCCTATTTGGAACCAGTCTGTTGGTCCATGTCCAGTTCTAACTGTTGCTTCCTGACCTGCATACAGATTTCTCGAGAGGCAGGCTAGGTGGTCTGGTATTCCCATCTCTTTCAGAATTTTCCACAGTTTATTGTGATCCACACAGTCAAAGGCCTTGGCATAGTCAATAAAGCAGAAATAGATGTTTTTCTGGAACTCTTGCTTTTTCGGTGATCCAGCGGATGTTGGCAATTTGATCTCTGGTTCCTTTGCCTTTTCTAAAACCAGCTTGAACATCAGGAAATTCACGGTTCATGTACTGCTGAAGCCTGACTTGGAGAATTTTGAGCATTACTTTACTAGCATGTGAGATGAGTGCAATTGTGCAGTAATTTGAGCATTCTTTGGCATTGCCCTTCTTTGGGATTGGAATGAAAACGGACCTTTCCCAGTCCTGTGGCCACTGCTGAGTTTTCCAAATTTGCTGACATATTGAGTGCAGCACTTTCATAGCATCATCTTTCAGGATTTGAAACAGCTCTACTGGAATTCCATCACCTCCACTAGCTTTGTCCATAATGATGCTTTTTGTGTGTGTGTGCTTCTCTTTTTTTTATTAAATTTATTTTTTTAATTACAATACTGTATTTGTTTTGCCATACATTGACACGAATCAGCCATAGGTGAACACAATCTCCCAATGCCGAAGCCCCCTCCCACCTCCCACCCCACATCCTCTACTTGAATCATCCTGTGCATCAGCCCCATGCATCCTGCATCCTACATTGAACACAGATTGGCGCTTTGTTTCTTACAAGAAAAGATACATGTTTCATTGCCATTCTCCCCAAACCATCCCACCCTTTCCCTCTCCCTCAGAGTCCAAAAGTCCACTCTATACCTCTGTGTCTCTTTGTTGTCTCACATATAGGGTCATCATTACTGTCTTCTAAATTCCATATATATGTGTCAGTATACTGTATTGGTTTCTAAGGCCCACTTGACTTTACATTCCAGGATATCTGGCTCTAGATGAGTGATCACACCATCGTGATTATCTGGGTCGTGAAGATACTTTTGTACAGTTCTTCTGTGTATTCTTGCCACCTCTTCTGAATATCTTCTGCTTCTGTTAGGTCCAGACCATTTCTGTCCTTTATCGAGCCCATCTTTGCATGAAATGTTCCCTTGGTATCTCTAATTTTCTTGAAGAGATCTCTAGTCTTTCCTATTCTGTTCTTTTCCTCTATTTCTTTGCCTTGATCGTTGAAGAAGGCTTTCTTATCTCTTTTGCTATTCTTTGGAACTCTGCATTCAGATGCTTATATCTTTCCTTTTCTCCTTGGCTTTTCACCTCTCTTCTTTCCACAGCTATTTGTAAGCCCTCCCCAGACAGCCATTTTGATTTTTGCATTTCTTTTCCATGGGGATGGTCTTGATCCCTGTCTCCTGTACAGTGTCATGAACCTCATTCCATGGTTCATCAGGCACTCTATCTATCAGATCTGCTGCTGCTGCTGCTAAGTCACTTCAGTCATGCCCGACTCTGTGCGACCTCAGAGATGGCAGGCCCACCAGGCTCCCCCATCCCTGGGATTCTCCAGGCAAGAACACTGGAGTGGGTTGCCATTTCCTTCTCCAATGCATCAAAGTGAAAAGTTAAAATGAAGTCGCTCAGTCGTGTCCGACTGCTAGTGACCCCATGGACTACAGCCTACCAGGCTCCTCCATCCATGGGATTTCCCAGACAAGAGTACTGGAGTGGGTTGCTATTAGGCCCTTAAATCTATTTGTCACTTCCACTGTATAATCAAAAGGGATTTGATTTAGGTCATATCTGAATGGTCTAGCGGTTTTCCCTACTGTCTTCAATTTAAGTCTGAATTTGGTAATAAGGAATTCATGATCTGAGCCACACTCAGCTCCTGGTCTTGTTTTTGTTGACTCAATAGAGCTTCTCCATCTTTGGCTGCAAAGAATATAATCAATCTGATTTCGGTGTTGACCATCTGGTGATGTACACGTGTAGTCTTCTTGTGTTGTTGGAAGAGGGTGTTTGCTATCACCAGTGCATTTTCTTGGCAAAACTCTATTAGTCTTTGCCCTGCTTCATCCATATGCTTTACACTATACTATTTTTTCAAATATAGAATATAAAGATTACTATCATACAGAGGCAAATAATTTAAATTGTTTTATTACTCAGAGATGAGAATCATAACATTTAAACATGTACATATCATGAGGCAGTCAATTTTTGCTTATGTATTTTATTAATTATTGGTGGTATGTAATTTTAATTCAAGGGAGTTCTTACAGTTTAAGACCATGAGCCAACTCATTTTAAAATACTATAAATACTACCCAATCCAGAATCAAAGGTTTAAATAGAGACCTCCAAGACATAAGCAGAATCATTAACTGAAATATTTGAATTACTTATCATGGTCATCAAGACAAAGGCACATTAGAGTTGAATAAAAATATAGATCTTATGAAGCTCAACTTACCGTTTCAGTTTAGTTCAGTTCAGTCGCTCAGTCGTGTCTGACTCTTTGCGACCCCATGAATCGCAGCACACCAGGCCTCCCTGTCCATCACCAACTAGGGCTTTGCAAATTGAAGATTTCTCTTTTATAGATTACTTTGTGCATTAGATAACTATTTAAGGTCATTTAAATGATATCTGCTGCAGCAATTTTATTTCCAAATCAATATGTGCTAGTAATGGTAAGATTAATACATGTCATAATTTGAGTGTTAGAAATACACGTTATTTAACAGGAAAGTTTAATATGTTCACTACCTAGAGAAAAAATATATCTAAATAAACATTTTCCTTATTCCTCATCTTATGGTTTTTTTCATAGCAAATAAATTTTGCATTTATTAAATTTCTCCTAATAAAAGAGTATTTTCTAATTCTGAAACTGTTTTATTTACAGGATTTTTCTATGATACTTTACTCAGCTGGATGTAGTCTGGATGGCTTATAAAATCTTGATGACCTAGGCTTTCCAGGCAACATTGGGAAACTTTGTCCAATATGTTCACAATAATGAACTAATAGCTGCTCTTTATAAAGTTTCTCTAGGGCAAAGACCTATTTGCATGTTGTTTTAAAGTCAAAATAAGTAGTAAGAATTTCTGACAAGTTTCATCCTCTCACCTGAAGTCACATATTCAAGGAGGAGGAGTCCCGTTGAGAATCTATACCTTAACACACATCAGGAAAAATAGAATTCACAGTGGCACTGCAGGGAAAACATGAGTAAGCTGCAGCCCTGGAGAGCAAATGTCCACAGGATCTATTGTCCACAGTGTGGGCTCCACCTGGTCAAGAAACAGAATATCAGGGGAACTCTCTCTGGATCACAGATGTTAATCTTTAATATCTCTTGGAAAATAGTGTGCCTGAAAAACAACTTGTGGGAAGAAAAAGAGAATTTAGATCTGTAAGTTCTGATCCTTCTTTCTTTGAGAATGTTTAGAACAAATAGATATTGTAAATCTCTGTAGAGAAATTCTCCTTTTTAATCTCTATTATGAAGAAAAGATTAAATTTATTCTGTTATAAGTTAGGACATGATGTTATTGCTTTTTTGAAGTATGGTTGATGTACAATATGATACATTCCAGGTGTAGAGCATAATGATTCACAATTTTGGAAGGTTGTAATCCTGATACTGTTTTTGATTTGTGATATCAGACATTTTGCTCCAGCATTTAAAAAAAAGAGAGAGGGGAAGTATAGATTAAACTGAAAATGAAATGCGGTATTTTATTCATGAAAACTGTAGAGCTAGAAAGGACTCAGATTTTTATCCATTTCTAAATCTCATCATGTTCATGAAAAATTATCTGACGATTTCCTATGTCATATTTTAATAGGCAGAAGGATGTTTTCCTCTCCTAAATTAATCTTTGAAGGCTAGAGTAATAATGGAAATAGTTAAGAAATTAACTGCATTGTCTTTAATTTTTTAATATTTATTTATTTGGCTGTGCCAGGTCTTAGTTGTGGCATACAGAATCTCCAATCTTCATTGTGGCATTTGGGATATTCTAGTAGCTGTGTCATGTAATCTAGTTCCCTAACCAGGGATCAAATCCAGGCCCCCTGCATTGGCAGCCTGGAGTCTTCGCCAATAGACCACCAGGGAAGTCCTTCACTGTCTTTAATTTTTAAAGAATTTTCATTTTTTATCCATTTATTTTAACTGAAGTTCTGCCTTATTCAGAGTTGAGGCACAATTACATAAACAACATCTGTCAAGAAAATAAGCATTAACTGCTGATTCATCCCCCTAATCAGACATTATAGAACTCAAATGGTGTGTGAAGACTTACAATACATTTCAGTTAATTTTTTTCTTACTATCCAACTTGGTCAACGGCAAAACCTAGACTCAAATGTTTCTTGGAAAGTTAATTCTGAGGAAATCACCAAATGACTCTCTCAAAACAACTATCTCAACTAGCCCACCAGTTAGTGTCCTGAACGTGTGCACTTGTAAATCATGGCCACAGTTTGAAGTAATTTCTTCAAAATAGTCAGGAAATATATTTGAAATGGCATAAGAAACAAATAGCACAACTTGTCCTATACAAAAAGATAGCATCACTAGTTTGATATTTAACTGTTAATTTTCATTAATGTATTTCTCCAAGTTTTCTATCTTCTTATTCAAATTTTTAAAGAGCAGTTTCAAATTTATAGCAAAACTGAGAGAAAGGTATAGATATTTCCCATACATGCCCTCCCTACTCATATCTACAACCTTCTCATTGTCAATATCATTAATCAGAATGATACTTTTTTAAATTAGAGTAGTGACAGAGGACATTTTTAAAGTGACAGAATGGTTAACAGATACTTTTGTATGAACAATGTACCAGTTTTGGTGCTATATTAGGTTTTGAATTAAGAAAAATAAAGGTACTAAGGATAAGTGCCAGATCTACTACATTATACACTGGGGGGAAAAGGTATAAATCAAATTAGTAAGCAAGATATGGAAATAGGACCACTCCTTCATTCCAACATAAGCCAAATAATTATGTGTTACAAGTAAATCCACTGACTCAGTTAGGAGTAAGTTTCCTATATCACACTAGTGATATTTTAGAAGTGACATCATAGAGTCACATCATTTTAGAAATAGTTCTAGTTCAAACTCCAAATCAACATGTGAGAAAATTCAGACCTTGAGTTTAAGAGTGAACTTCCAAGGTCATCAAGATAAAAATATAATATTAAATTTATATATTAAATATAATATTAAATGTATTTATTTGGGGAGGTTCAAGAGGGAGGGGACATAGGTATACCTATGGCTGATTCATGTTGATGTTTGGCAGAAACCAACACAATACTGTAAAGCAATTCTCTTTCAGTTAAAAATAAATAAATTTAATTATAAAAATATTAGATGTATTTATTTTTAATGTACATTAAATATAATATTAAATTTAATATAACATGAAATTTATTATCTAGTTAATATTGTTTACCATAATATTTATATTGTAATATTGGGAGCAGGAGGAGAAGGGACGGCAGAGGATGAGATGGCTGGATGGCATCACTGTCTCGATGGACATGAGTCTGAGTGAATTCCGGGAGTTGGTGATGGACAGGGAGGCCTGGTGTGCTGCAATTCATGGGTCACAAAGAGTCGGACACAACTGAGCGACTGAACTGAGCTGAACTAAATATATAATAAATATTTATTAAATATAATGTTAAATGTCATTTATTATTGATATAACATTAAATTTAAATTTATTTATTTATAAAAGAAACTACCACAAGTACCATGTTGGGCAACACTTTTACTTTTACCATTAATTTTTCAATGATTAATTAATATAAATTCTCTCCCTTTGTTTACTCCTGTATTTCATTAATTTACTTAGTCTATGTTGACCAATTTCCTTCTTCTTTTCTTCTTCTTCCTCTCCTTCTCCACCACCACCACTTCCTTCAATCCTTTCCTCTCTCTCCTTCTCCACTCCTCTTTCTCTTGCTCTTCTCATTCTAGGATTTGACACTGAAGGATTATGGACCAGAGAAATTATACTTCTCTACATGGCTTCATTCTGCTTGGCTTCTCTGACCATCCCAAACTGGAGATGGTCCTGTCAGGAGTCGTCACTGTCTTCTACTTAATTACCTTGGTCGGTAACACAGCCATCATTCTTGCATCTCTCCTGGATTCCCATCTCCACACACCAATGTACTTTTTCCTCCAGAACTTATCTCTCCTAGATCTATGTTTCACAACCAGCATCGTACCCCAGATGCTGGTTAACTTGTGGGGACATGACAAGACCATCAGCCATGTGGGCTGTGTCATTCAGCTCTATGTGTACATGTGGTTTGGCTCCATCGAGTGCCTTCTCCTAGCTGTTATGTCCTATGATCGTTTTACAGCTATCTGTAAGCCCTTGCATTATTTGGTCCTCATGAACCCACATTTATGCCTCAAGATGGTTATCACAGTCTGGAGTATTAGTCTGGCCAATTCTGTGGTCTTATGTACACTCACCCTGAGTTTGCCTAGATGTGGAAACAACCTTCTGGATCATTTCTTGTGTGAGTTGCCAGCTATGGTCAAGATAGCCTGCATAGACACCACAGCAGTTGAAATGTCTGTTTTTGCTTTGGGCATTGTCATTGTCCTTACACCACTCGTCCTTATTCTTATATCCTATGGCTACATTGCCAAAGCTGTGCTGAGAATGAAGTCAAAGGCAGGCCAGAGAAAAGCAGTCAATACCTGTGGATCTCATCTCACCGTAGTGTCCATCTTCTATGGAGCTATTATCTACCTGTACCTGCAACCAGGTAACAATGCTTCCAAAGAGCAGGGTAAGTTCCTCACTCTCTTTTACACTATCATCACTCCAAGTCTCAACCCTCTCATTTATACCTTAAGAAATAAGGACATGAAAGATGCACTGAAGAAGCTGATGAGAGTTGACCACAAATTTACAACACTGAAGAGAAACTGGAAGTCATAGGAAAAAACTAGCGTGGATAAGGCAATAAAATGCTTTCTAATTGCCTTTCACTTTTAGTGAGGCAAGGAATCCCTAGATCACAGAGATCAATTAACATATTAATTCTTGTAGGCAGACATTTTGTGGATGCAAACAATATTATAACCATCCTACTTTTTATGCCTCTGATTATGATATTATTATCATTATCTTGAGTAAAAGGTCTTTGTAACTTAAGTCTACTACCTCTTTATCATGACACAAAAGAGTGAGAAGACACAAATTAAGGGATTTTAAAGGTGACAACAAATTTTTATTCATTTCTCATTCATTCATGAAAGATTTATTTCATGATTGTCTTAATCTCAATGAAAAGAAAATATGACAACTTTGAGATTAGGTAGGCTTTTAACATAGATCTACAGAATCATGGAATTTACATAAATTTTGAGAAATGTAATATTTGTACCTAGTGGAATTTCATAAAAGGAATAATATTTTAGTTTTCATTTAGTATGATAGAGTATTTAATATTTTATGGGAAAGGCAATGACATTTGAGTTAAATTTTGATATTTTCTATTATTTGATACCTATCTCTAAAGGATCCCATTATTTAGTAATTATAATCTTTATTTAATAATTATAATCTAGATAGATTTGGAAGGATACATTGCTGTACTCTAAGTAACGTAATATTTTCTCCTGTATCATTTCATAATTCTTAAAATGTGAAAAGGGAAGAGTCACTGGATAATTTTTACTTTCTCAGTGAGGACAGTAATGATTTGTGAGCATGCATACTCAGTCACTTCACTCCTGTCCAACTCTTTGCAGCCCTATTGACTAAAGCTGCCAGGTTCCTCAGTCCATGGGATTCTCCAGGCAAGAATAGTGGAGTGGGTTGCCATGCCCTCCTCCACGGCATCCAGAGAATCAAAGCTGGGTCTCTCACATTACAGGTGGATTCTCAACTGCTGAGCTACCAGGGAAGCCCCCAAATGACTCATATAAAACACACTCAGTATTATCTAGAATAGTGTAGATATTCTTATTATCTACATAATACCTTTACAGTTGACTTCAGAAACAGTTCACTGGCTCATAAAAATTTTCACAGAGAGAATTTAAGTTCTGTGTTAAGTTTGCTGTTGACTTAGTACAGTTTATAGTTAGTAGCATTAAGAAATACATTCTTTGCTATCTTCAATTATCTAACTATACCAAAAATATAATAATAATAGACTCAGCAGAAAATTACATATTATGTTATGATTGTTTGCTTTCTTATTTAACTACTTTTATTTTCTTCTTAAATCTATTCTGCATTTGGGTTCCAAATTAAACCAAAATTTCAAATACTTAATCTCCCTTTTATTTCTCAATAATAAATGTGTATATACTTGAATTTACATTAAATTACAATAAATCCTTTAGGTACATTGTGTTTCAATAAACTAAGCAGAATTTTTATAATTTAGTAAGCCTGACCTCACATTTGTATACTAATATATCACTTGAAAATGTAACTGATAAGTGTAATTAACATTAATAATAAGAAAATGTAATTAAATTTGAACAAGGGTTACTCCTAACCAAGTCTCACATCAATACTTACAAGAATTTACCACATATGCTCTAGTCATCTAACTTAAATGCTCTGCTAGCACAGTGTCAATATTCTTGAAGTAATATAAAAGGTTAATTGGAGGGGAAAAAATGTATGATACAAATATTAGACTAGGACGTAGAAGACTACATACACCTAATCTCAAAATTACCTTGAAAAAAATTAATGTTTCTAAGTCTTAGTTTTCTTAAATTTAAAATGGATATTATAAAGAGCTCCCTATTTTCCTGTCACTTCTTTCACTGATCAACTAAATTTAGCTTCACTATCTTCATCTCAGCATAAAAAACAGTAGTGGATATCCCTGGTGTGTAGGGGGTGGGGAGTTTTTCCAAAATAGAATGGTGCTAGGTGCCAGGCTCTCACTTAAAGCCAGGGAACTTCCTAAGGTAAACAAATGATGCATCTGACAGAATTGATTTTGAGCTTTCTGATCCCTGTATTATAAATTAAAATGGAGACTTATGCATATAAGCAAAAATGATACCATCTTATCTGTTTGAGAAAACAACATTACATAATATAATTAGAGAGTATAATTAAAAGACACTTACTCCTTGGAAGAAAAGTTATGACCAACCTAGATAGCATATTCAAAAGCAGAGACATGACTTTGCCGACTAAGGTCCGTCTAGTCAAGGCTATGGTTTTTCCAGTAGTCATGTATGGATGTTAGTTGGACTGTGAAGAAGGTTGAGCACCAAAGAATTGATGCTTTTGAACTGTGGTGTTGGAGAAGACTCTTGAGAGTCCCTTGGACTGCAAGGAGATCCAACCAGTCCATTCTGAAGATCAGCCCTGGGATTTCTTTGGAGGGAATTATGCTAAAGCTGAAACTCCAGTACTTTGGCCACCTCATGAGAAGAGTTGACTCATTGGAAAAGACTCTGATGCTGGAGGGATTGGGGGCAGGAGGAGAAGGGAACGACCGAGGATGAGATGGCTGGATGGCATCACCGACTAGACGGACATGAGTCTGAGTGAACTCCGGGAGTTGGTGATGGACAGGGAGGCCTGGAGTGCTGCGATTCATGGAGTCGCAAAGAGTCAGACACGACTGAGCAACTGAACTGAACACCCAAACTACTTAAGTGTTAAACTGCCTAACACAGATAGTAAGTACAAAGACTCTCAGGAAAGTACTAGATATGTCTGATTAAGAGGAAATGGAAATATATTTATGAAGTAGATGGCACTAGAGTTAAACTCTAAAGATTCTGTAATATCTGAATATAGCAGAAAACATTCAAGTGAAAATGGTGTGATAAAGTATGGAGGCTAAAAACCAGCATGGATGGTTTATAGAATGAAAGGTACAAGTAAATAGCCTTTTGCTAAGTCACTTCAGTCGTGTCCGACTCTGTGTGACCCCATAGATGGCAGCCCACCAGGCTCCCCGTCCCTGGGATTCTCCAAGCAAGAACACTGGAGTGGGTTGCCAGTTCCAATAAATAGCCTTTAAGTAGATCAAAAGTGTATTAGTAAACAGAAACCAGATTAAACAATCAATAAGAAAATATGTATGAAATGCTGACTGTGTGAAAGGCACTATAAGAAAACACCTCGTGTGTTTCAGTTTATATGGTTAATATTTAGGAACCACTGTTTTTGCCTCAGCAAATAAATATAACAGATAAAGAAAATGTGGTGTGGTGTGTGTGTGTGTGTGTGTGTGTGTGTGTGTGTGTGTGTGTACATAATGGAATATTAGTTCAGTTCAGTTCAGTTGCTCAGTCGTGTCCGACTCATTGTGACCCCATGAATCGCAGCATTCCAGGACTCCTGTCCATCACCAACTCCAGGAGTTCACTCAAACTCATGTCCGTCTAGTCGGTGATGCCATCCAGCCATCTCATCCTCTGTCGTCCCCTTCTCCTCCTGCCCCCAACCCCCTCCCAGCATCAGTCTTTTCCAATGAGTCAACTCTTCGCATGAGGTGGCCAAAGTACTGGAGTTTCAGCGTTAGCATCATTCCTTCCAAAGAACACTCAGGACTGATCTCCTTCAGAATGGACTGGTTGGATCTCCTTGGTCTAAGGGACTCTCAAGAGTCTTCTCCAACACCACAGTTCAAAAGCATCAATTCTTCCTGCCGGGGTCCAGCTCCAGTGGATCCAGGGTAATTCGAAGGTGGGGATGGAGTAGGCATCCTAGGAAAAACTTAATTAATTATAGATATAGATTCCTACTGTAGTAGGAAAATTAGTGGAGGAAAAGATACTGAATAACTTGGTTCACATGGAATAGCATCCATGCTCCAGATGGGAATTCAGCCAGAAAAACAGGGAGCAAGAAGGAACGACATGGGGGAATCAGTCTTTCCGGGAACTGATTCCATTTCTTTATTTTTCAGGTTTTCTTATATATCTTTTGTTACACATAGGGATGAATACAGAGTCATGCGGGGGTCAGCAGTCCTGGACCTTTATCAAAATCAGGTGCTTTACATAAAGAAAAGGTCTTAGGAATTTTACATCATCTTCAAGCCATTTCTGCCTGCTGACATTTAGAACCCTTTCTTTCTGATAACCAAAAACTTATTTTTTCCAAGGGTGTTTTTCTTAAACCAGGCGCCACGCTCCAAATAAAGTTGCATTCCTATAGGGTGAGGGTGTAGTGAGTTACAATCAAGAAAGGAATTTATTTAACCCAAGGTTAACATGATCAATCTTAAAGGTTAATACTTATTTCTCCTATATGTTAGTTATATTTATTATAAAGGCAGGGAATATGGAGATTTAGCAGCAAACATCAGCCCAACAAATGAAAATCCTTTCACCAATGTTCCTCTTAAATTCTACTTAGTCTTAAGATAGTGATAAAGTTACATTTTCACATAGCAAGGACACAGTGATTTATAACAAAGTACAGTGATCTATTACAAAAGAGAAAGTTCATTAACTCAAAAAGTCTAGTATTGCTAACATCAAAAACTACTATATTTCCTTTTCTATATTCCAAATACATTGATTAATATATTCCCAGGTGCCTAAGGATATGGAGGCCTGGTGGCAATCATTGACTTAATAATGAGAAAAAGCCCTATGGTAATTAAGACTCTCAAAATACTCCAAAACTCTCTGTGCTGTTTATGGTTGAGAGGTAGTAAACAATCATGGGCATAGTGGCAGGAGTATGGATAATCCTGTCACACAAGCTAGTCTGTCAGCAGAGAGGTTTGACCTGAGACACCTTTGTCCCACCCAGGGCAAGGAATTAGCAGCAATTATTGACAAAACAAATGAAAATCCCTTCACCAATATAATTCCCAACCTACCCACTATACTAATAATTTCTAACTTCCCAAAAGAGTTTGCCTTTAGTAAGTCAAAAACATCTGTGCCTCTCATGGTTGGAGGGCTGTCGTGGCAGATGAACCTATACAGGCAGGCTAGATAACCTTCAGAGTTCGTAAGCTGAAACACTCTAGTCATGCCCAGGAATTCTTATTGCCTCGGAGCTTCACGTTTACTCCTTCTCCGAGAGAAACGGTTATGGGGGAGAGCCTCCTATAAAGTACTCTCGTTTGGGGGTAGATGCTCGGGAACAGGGGGTTCCCTGAGGCTTGATCACGCCCTTGCGTATGCCAAGCTTCCTTCCTCATGACTTTTGCCATGGGCAGAGTTCCCTCACATTGGCTCCCGGCCTCTTCCGTGCTCAGCTTTCTTCACAGTCCATCTCTCACATCCATACATGACTACTGTAAAAACCATAGCCTTGACTAGACGGACCTTAGTCGGCAAAGTAATGTCTCTGTTTTTGAATGTGCTGTCTAGGTTGGTCATAACTTTTCTTCCAAGGAGTAAGTGTCTTTTAATTCATGGCTGCAATCACCATCTGCACTTATTTTGGACCCCAAAAAAATAAAGTCTGACACTGTTTCCACTGTTTCCCCATCTATTTCCCATGAAGTGATGCGACAGGATGCCAGGATCTTCGTTTTATGAATGTTAAGCTTTAAGCCAATTTTTTTCACTCTCCTCTTTTACTTTCATCAAGAGGCTTTTAGTTCCTCTTCACTTTCTGCCATAAGGGTGGTGTCATCTGCATTTCTGAGGTTATTGATATTTCTCCCAGCGATCTTGATTCCAGCTTGTGTTTCTTCCAGCCCAGCGTTTCTCATGATGTACTCTGCATAGAAGTTAAATAAGCAGGATGACAATATACAGCCTTGACGTACTCTTTTTCCTATTTGGAACCAGTCTGTTGGTCCATGTCCAGTTCTAACTGTTGCTTCCTGACTTGCATACAGAATTCTCAAGAGGCAGGCTAGGTGGTCATCTCTTTCAGAATTTTCCACAGTTTATTGTGATCCACACAGTCAAAGGCTTTGGCATAGTCAATAAAGCAGAAATAGATGTTTTTCTGGAACTCTCTTGCTTTTTCCATGATCCAGTGGGTGTTGGCAATTTGATCTCTGGTTCCTCTGCCTTTTCTAAAACCAGCTTGAACATCAGGGAGTTCACGGTTCACATATTGTTGAAGCCTGGCTTGGAGAATTTTGAGCATTACTTTACTAGCAAGTGAGATGAGTGCAATTGTGCGGTAGTTTGAGCATTCTTTGGCATTGCCCTTCTTTGGGATTGGAATGAAAACTGACCTTTTCCAGTCCTGTGGCCACTGTTGAGTTTTCCAAATTTGCTGGCATATTGAGTGCAACACTTTCATAGCATCATCTTTCAGGATTTGAAACAGCTCTACTGGAATTCCACCACTTCCACTAGCTTTGTTCATAGTGATGCTTTCTAAGGCCCACTTGACTTCACATTCCAGGATATCTGGCTCTAGATGAGTGATCACACCATCGTGATTATCTCGGTCATGAAGATCCTTTTTGTACAGTACTTCTGTGTATTCTTGCCACCTCTTCTGAATATCTTCTGCTTCTGTTAGGTCCAGACCATTTCTGTCCTTTATCGAGCTCATCATTGCATGAAATGTTCCCTTGGTATCTCTAATTTTCTTGAAGAGATCTCTAGTCTTTCCCATTCTGTTGTTTTCTCTCTATTTCTTTGCCTTGATCATTGAAGAAGGCTTTTTTATCTCTTTTGCTATTCTTTGGAACTCTGCATTCAGATGCTTATATTTTTCCTTTTCTCCTTGGCTTTTCGCTTCTCTTCTTTTCACAGCTATTTGTAAGGCCTCCCCAGACAGCCATTTTGCCTTTTGCATTTCTTTTCCATGGGGATGGTCTTGATCCCTGTGGGGGCCCTAAATGGGAAACCTTAAAAACAAAGGGGCTAGCTTTAAGGTCAGAAACCTAAGATGGTGCCTGGAGGAAGAGATGGGGGCAGGGTCTGTGTTGTCTGTCAAAGTTTTTGATTGGCTCTCTTGATTTCTGTGCACGTAGACAGTGTGTGATCTCCATAGACTCCTGTTATAATGAAGGGACATGACAATTTGACCTTAACATGATTGGTGCAACTATGGAAAGTCCCTCCTAAAACCCTCCCGTTTGTCTATATAAGCTGAGAGTTTGCAACAATAAAGTGGAACTAACTGCTTTGACGGAACCCCTGTCGCGCCCTGATTGTCTCTCGCTCGCAGAGGGGCTGGGTTGGCAGACAGCAGGCTCACCTCTCCTCGGGAACCCCCTCAGCTTTGCTGGAGGGAAGTTCCACTGCCTCTACTCTTTCTGCGGAGCGCCCCCGCAGATCCCTGCTCCTGTACAATGTCATGAACCTCATTCCATAGTTCATCAGGCACTCTATCTATCAGATCTAGGCCCTTAAATCTATTTCTCACTTCCACTGTATAATCATAGGGATTTGATTTAGGTCATACCTGAATGGTCTAGCGGTTTTCCCTACTTTCTTCAATTTAAGTCTGAATTTGGTAATAAGGAGTTCATGATCTGAGCCACAGTCAGCTCCTGGTCTTGTTTTTGTTAACTCTATAGAGCTTCTCCATCTTTGGCTGCAAAGAATATAATCAATCTGATTTAGGTATTGACCATCTGGTGAGCCATTAAAAAGAGGATTCTGCCACTTACCAAAAAAAAAAATGGATGGAACGTAAAGGCATTGTGCTAGGAGAAATAAATCAGGCAGAGAAAGATACTGTATGACTTCACTTACATGTAGAATCTAAAAAAAAAAAAAAAAACAACATATAGACACAGAAAACAGATTAGTGGTTGCCAAAGGCTGGGCACAGGGGGAAAAGGATGACAGGAGACTGGCAAAACAGGTAAAGGTGGCCAGAAAGTGCAAACATCCAGTTATAAGATAAGTTCTGGAGTATAATGGACAGCATAATGACTATAGTTAACAATGCTATACAGTGTACTGTATATTTGAGAGCTGCCCAGAGAGTAAATCTTAAAAATTCCCATCACAAGAAAAAAAAATTGTAGCTGTAGATGGTGATAAAAAGTTAACTAGCTTATTATGGTAATAGGATTACCATAATAAGTTAGCTAACTTTTAGGTTGCAAAACTAATACAGTGTTTTATGTCAATTATATCTCAACAAAAATAAAGAATATCATTTTTAAAAGAATATATTAATATTTCTAAAAAAATACTCCACTAACATCATTCACTAATCAAGTACCTCTACCGGAAATGAGTCCAGAAAAGAAAATCATTATATCAATGATCTTTCAACACCATTGAATCCAAACACCCATGTGAAACTTAGTTTATGTAACTTGTTATTATATAAATACACAAAATGATGGACTGCCATAAATTTTCAAGCATGCCCAGTGTTTTGATTTTGAAAAAAAAAGACAAATATGTCTGCATAGTAGATATATTAACTAGAAATACATATCACATTGATCAAGCATCAGAATATTTAGACCTAAAAAAATATTTAAACACATTAAATTTCAATTAAATTGCTTTAAATGTGAAACACATACCTGTCAGACATTATGATGGACTGGAAATACAAATTTTAAGAAAAATTTCTTCTGTACTATTCCCAGTTAACAAAAGACTTAAGTATATATTTTTAAAAAACTGCACTAACATGCACAAAATTTCCTTTTCTCTACATCCTCACCAACACTTGCATTTCTTGCCTTCCAAATGCTGGCTATTCTAACAAGGTGTAAGGTGATATGCCATTATGGGTTTGATTTGCATTTCAGTTTTGTCTCAAGTATATGTTATAGGTTAGATGAAGCTTAATAAATTAATAAAAGTAATATCTTTTAATAAGATAATAATTATAAAATGTAAACAAATTCAAAATGGCAATAATATACCAGATATGCAATAGAGATAAACTGTAGACGTTGTGAGCAGACTTCTCTAACAGAGTGGCTTGTAAGATTTTCCCAGTTTCCTGGATGTTAAAAAGAAAAACTACAGACTCAAAATGGCAGTCCTTGTGCTAAAGCCCATGATACCAAACCTAGATTTAATACCTAACCTAACTGCAGTTACAACCTTCACCACAAATGTAATCTTAATCAACCAGTATGGAACTTTGTGGGTCAGCAAGAATGAAGTAATCTGTCACACGGCCCTTTCTTCACTCTCCCAGAGGAAGAAGAGGCAATCTGCATGATAAAACCCTTGCCATTTTCTTCCTCCAAAAACATTTTCTGGCCTAAAAATAATCCTTAGTTTTCTTCCTAATAGCTGCCTTACCACATCTTTCTTCCTATAAAACCTTCTTGGTACTTCCTTGGTGGTCCCATGATTGAGAATTCACCTCATAGTGCAGGGGACCTGGGTGCAGTCCCTGGTCAAGAAACTAAGATCCCCCATGTCACAGAGCAACTGAGCCTGCTGGCTGCAACTACAAAGCCCACATGCCCCAACTAGAGTCTGTATGAAAAGAAAGATCACACATGACACAACAAAGATCCTACATGCTGCAACTAACATGCAATGCAGCCAATAAACAAATACTTGAAAAGAAAAAAACTTCCTTTTGTTCAACTCCTTGTAATGCCTTTCTGATTAGATGAGATGCTGCTCAGTTCACAAATCTCCTAATAAAGTCAATTAGAACTTAAAATTAGTCAGTTAAATTTTGTTGTTTTAACACCTAAGTAGATTCCTAAGGAATCATCTCATGAATTGTCATTAAAACAATTGGAAATAGAGGACATATAGATGTGTTATCAAATATATTGAGCTATCAAGTTTGGGGGCAAAATAAAGGAGCTCCTATCCTAATCTCTTCAGGCATGTATTAACAAATCTCTGGAAGACTGGACCAGACTAATGGCAAAGTAGACCATCTTAACAGAATGTTTGGATATGACACCAAAAGCACAAGTAACAAAATCAAAACTCAACAAGTGGAACTACATCAAACTAAAAAGCAAAAGTTACAAAATAAAAAAAGGCAACCTACAGAATGGGAGAAATTTTGCAAATCACATATCTGAGAGGTGGCTAGTATCCAAAGTATACATGATAATGCAAAATGATACAGCCACTATGGAGAACAGTATGGAGATTCCTTAAAAAAAATAACTAGGAATAAATCTACCATATGACCCAACAATCCCACTACTGGGTATATACCCTAACAATCCCACTACTGGGTATATACCCTGAGGAAACCATAACTGAAAAAGACACATGCACTCCGGTGTTGATTGTAATACTATTTACAATAGCTAGAACATGGAAGCAACCTAGATGTCCATCAACAGATGAATAGATAAAGAAGTTGTGGTACATATACACAATGGAATATTATTCAGCCATAAAAGGAACACATTTGACTCAGTTCTAATAAAGTGGATGAACCTAGAGCCTATTATATAAGTCAGAAAGAGAGGCTGGGAAGACTCTTGCAAACAAGGCTCCCAGTCAGGGCTGAATATTCTTGCAAATGAGATCTTCAGCCAAGAATCCTTTGACCCTGTGGAAAAGAACATTTCTTGCATACAAGGATGTTTCTCTGATCGTTCAAAAGGAACAGACCCAGGGTCAAAATGGATTCTAAGTTGATAAGGAAGTTCCCCAAAACAAAGTCTTAGCTGCAGTAAATAAGTTAAGGTAAAGGTTATCTCGCCCCGCGCCTGTGCACTGTATAGTCATTGAATCATAGTGTTTTGGCAACTTGCCCTGTAAATTGTTGTGAAAAAGATATAAAAAGAGAGAAAGATATAAAAGAAAGAGAAAGATATAAAAAGAAAGAGAAAGACAAATATGTATTAATGCAAATATATGGAATCTAGAAAGATGGTACTGATGAACCTATTTGTAGGGCAGCAACAGAGACACAGACTTAAAGAAAAGACTTGTGGGCACAGGGGAGGAAGGAGAGGGTGGGACAAACTGAGAGAGTAGCATTGAAGCATATATATTAACATATATAAAATTAGATAACCAGTGGAAATCTGCACTATGATGCAGGGAATTCAAATCTGGTGCTCTGTGATAATCTAGAGAGGTGGGAGGGGGTGGGAGGTGGGAATAAGTGTTCAAGAGGGAGGGGACATACATAAACCTATGGCTGATTCATGTTGATATATGGCAGAAACCAACACAATGTTGGAAAGCAATCATCCTTCAATTAAAAATAATTAATTTGTTAAAAAAACTCACACAACTCAATAGCCAAAAAAATTAATTTTAAAATAGACAAAAGAACTGAATAGAAGATTTTTCAAAGAAGACACACAAATGGCAAACATTAAATGAGGAAGTGCTCAATGTCAGTAATCATCAGGGAACTGCAAATAAACACCATAATAACATAGCACCTTACACCTATTAGAATGACCAGTATCTGGAAGGCAAGAAATACAAGTGTAGTGCACCACACTAGAGAGTCTATGCACTGGAAAGAAAGACCAGATACAGCTAAATAAATAAAATTCAGAAAAACAAAAGATTGTGTCTCAATTAGTCCTACCCATTACAATTTAAGTATTTTCACACTCATCCAATGCATAGAAGTTACTCAAGAAGTCTCTGGATTTCTTTCAGAGGGAATTGCTCTATGCGCTGTTGTACAATGGATGTGTCCATAGGAAGAGTGGAGTTCAGAAACTTGCTTTGTTTTAATTTTGGTTGACCCTATCTCAAGGAATCCACATTATGTTCTAAGTACATAGTAATTTTGAAAGATTTCAGAGAAGTAAATGAAAATATTTTATTTATAATTTTTATAAAATCAACACACAGAAATCCCTTGCATTCCTACACACTAATAATGAGAAATCAGAAAGAGAAATTAAGGAAACATTTGCAATGAAAAGAATAAAATAGTTAGGAATATTTCCACCTAAAGAAACTAAAGATCTATATGTAGAAAACTATTAAACACTGGTGAAAGAAATCAAAGAGGACACTAATAGATGGAGAAATATACCATGTTCAGGGATTGGAAGAATCAATATAGTGAAAATGAGTATACTACCCAAAGCAATCTACAGATTCAATGCCATCCCTATCAAGCTACCAGCGGTATTTTTCTCAGAGCTAGAACAAATAATTTCAAGATTTGTATGGAAATACACAAACCTCAAATAGCCAAAGCAATCTTGAGAAAGAAGAATAGAACTGGAGGAATCAACCTGCCTGAATTCAGACTATACTACAAAGCCACAATCATCAAGACAGTATGGTACTGGCACAAAGACAGAAATATAGGCCAATGGAACAAAATAGAAAGCCCAGGGATAAATCCACGCACCTATGGACACTTTATGTTTGACAAAGGAGGCAAGAATATACAATGGATTAAAGACAACCTCTTTAACAAGTGGTCAACCACTTGTAAAAGAATGAAATTAGAACACTTTCTAACACCATACACAAAAATAAACTCAAAATGGATTAAAGATCTAAACGTAAGACCAGAAACTATAAAACTCTTAGAAGAGAACATAGGCAAAACACTCTCCGAAATAAATCACAGCAGGATCCTCTATGACCCACCTCCCAGAATACTGGAAATAAAAGCAAAAATAAACAAGTGGGACCTAATTAAAATTAAAAGCTTCTGCACAACAAAGGAAACTATAAGCAAGGTGAAAAGACAGCCTTCTGAATGGGAGAAAACAATAGCAAATGAAGCAACTGACAAAGAATTAATCTCAAAATATACAAGCAACTCATGCAGCTCAATTCCAGAAAATAAACGACACAATCAAAAAATGGGCCAAAGAACTAAATAGGCATTTCTCCAAAGAAGACATACAGATGGCTAACAAACACATGAAAAATGCTCAACATCACTCATTATCAGAGAAATACAAATCAAAAACACAATGAGGTACCATTTCACCCAGTCAGAATGGCTGTGATTCAAAAGTCTACAAGCAATAAATGCTGGAGAGGGTGTGGAGAAAAGGGAACCCTCTTACACTGTTGGTGGGAATGCAAACTAGTACAGCCACTATGGAGAACAGTGTGGAGATTCCTTAAAAAACTGGAAATAGAACTGCCATATGACCCAGCAACCCCACTGCTAGGCATACACACCGAGGAAACCAGAACTGAAAGAGACACGTGTACCCAAATGTTCATTGCAGCACTGTTTATAATAGCCAGGACATGGAAGCAACCTAGATGTCCATCAGCAGATGAATGGATAAGAAAGCTGTGATACAGATACACAATGGAATACTACTCAGCCATTAAAAAAAAATTTTGAATCAGTTCTAATGAGGTGGATGAAACTGGAGCCGATTATACAGAGTGAAGTAAGCCAGAAAGAAAAACACCAATACAGTATACTAATACATATATATGGAATTTAGAAAGATGGTAACGATAACTCTGCATGTGAGACAGCAAAAGAGATATAGATGCATAGAACAGTCTTTTGGACTCCGTGAGAGAGAGGGAGAGGGTGGGACGATTTGGGGGAATGGCATTGAAACATGTATACTATCATGTAAGAAATGAATCACCAGTCCAGGTTCAATACAGGATACTTGGGGCTGGTGCACTGGGATGACCCGGAGGGATGGTACTGGGAAGGAGGTGGGAGGGGAGTTCAGGATGGGGAACATGTGTACACCTGTGGCAGATTCATGCTGATGTGTGGCAGAACCAATACAATACTGTAAAGTAATTAGCCTCCAATTAAAATAAATAAATTTAAATTTTAAAAAAGAACAATTTTGGCTGTCATAAAGAGAATGGATTTAGGACGGATAAAGATAAGAGGCAATTGAGTAACCCAGGGGGGAAATAAGACAGGTGCTCAGTGTAAGTAACAGTAGAAATGGGGAGAATAGGCAAAGATTGAAATAGTTCAGACTTTCAAGGTGAAGTCAGGGAAGTAATTAAAGATGATAGGTTTCTGGCCATCTGGTAGAGATTTGTACCATTTACTATGATTAGGAAGACTGAGGTACTATCAGATTTGGTGCAGTGGGATCAAGAGTTCAATTTTAGCCATTCAGGCATGCACTGCATGCACTCAGAGGTGTCCAACTCTTTGCGACCCTATGAACCACAGCTGGCAAGCAGCCAACCAGGCTCCTCTGTCCACAAGATTTGCCTGGCAAGAATATTGGAGTTGGTTGCCATTTCCTCCCTCCAAGGAAGCCCATTTTAGCCATATGTTATGTTCATATTCTTATTAGACATTCAAATTTGAACAAAATTAGGTGGTGGAAATTACTAGTTTCATGCTCAATAGAGAAGACTGGAAATATAAATTTGAAGCCCATCAACACGTAGATGGCATTTAAAGCCCTGAAACTGTATTATCCAAAGAAGCAGTAAAAACAGAGAATAATATAGGCTCTGGTGAGAGCATAAGAGTCTCAGATTTTGTATTTTTAAAATTTCCACATACCCCAGTTATTCTGAAATGCAGCCAAAGGGGAAAGCTAATAATTTCATTCTAAATGGTTCCTATTAGTAAAGGGCTAAAGAAAGAAAGAAAAAAATGGGTAAATAGAAAGTGATCAGAAAAACATCTCGATTTAGTCAAGGGGTTATATTGTATATCTAACACAAAAACACCTGCTTCACAATCTGAATCTACCCATTCTTGGTAAACCAATGAGAAAATTTTCAAACACTAAAGAATCCAGATGATTTCTCTGTAATTTCTCCAGAGTAGCAAACCCATAAGATATAATCACAGAATAAGGAGCAAGGCAACCTGGTGCTCTGTGATAATCTAGAAGGGTAGGAAAGGGTCCAGCATGTGAGGGAGGTTCAAGAGGAAGGAGACATATGTATACTTATGGTTGATTCATTTTGGTGTATGGCAGAAGCCAATACAACATTGAAGCAATTACCCTCCAAGTAAAAATAAACTTAAAAAAAAAAGAATAAAGAGCAGGAGACTAGGAAAGTTACTGTGCAAGAATGGAATTAAGTATATATGACAAATATATGACAATTCATATATATTTTGTTTTCAAACAAAGAAAATGAGTATTTTTCATGTTTGGGCTCTAATTATGAAGTCAAATTACAACTTTAAAGAACTTTTTTAAAGAAAAAGATAACTATAGAAAATAAAAAGGAAGACATGAAAATACATGTTTAAAATTGAGATCTTTAGTCAAAGTGAATATTTTCAACTATCCATATATTTAAAATTTTGATAGACAAAAATCCCAATTAATTGATTTTGTTTCTTAGTTCAGTTCAGTTCAGTCTCTCAGTCAAATCTGAGTCTTTGCGACCCCATGAATTGCAGCACGCCAGGCCTCCCTGTCCATCACCAACTCCCAGAGTTCACCCAAACTCATGTCCATCGAGTCGGTGATGCCATCCAGCCATCTCATCCTCTGTAATCCCCCTTCTCCTCCTGCCCCCAACCCCTCCCAGCATCAGTTTCTTATTATCCTTATTTAAAACAATATATAATACTATATACATATGCAGTATGTATTTAATTCTAAAGGAACTGGTTGAAACAGGGAATGTGCTTACCAGATGTTTTATCAAGTATTTGTATTAGCTCTCCCAAAATTGATTAAAATGAACATTGTTATACCATACAGATTCCTAAATTGATTGAAATAGTAATGGCTTATTTATTTGAATGTTTACGGTGTATCAACCAAAACAAATGGTTAATTCATTTAACCATGGTTCCAAATAGGAAGAGGAGTACATCAAGGCTGTATATTGTCACCCTGCTTATTTTACTTCTGTGCAGAGAACATTATGAGAAACGCTAGGCCGGATGAAGCACAAGCTGAAATCAAGATTGCCAGAAGAAATATCAATAACCTCAGATATGCAGATGACACCACCCTTATGGCAGAAAGTGAAGAACTGAAGAGCCTCTTGATGAAAGTGAAAGAGGAGAGTGAAAACGTTGGCTTAATAAAGCTCAACATTCAGAAAACTGAGATCATGGCATCTGGTTCTATCACTTCATGGGAAATGGATGGGGAAACAGTGGAAACAGTAGCTGCTTTTATTTTTTTTTAGGCTCCAAAATCACTGCAGATAGTGACTGCAGCCAAGAAATTAAAAGACTCTTACTCTTTGGAAGAAAAGTTATGACCAACCTAGAAAGCATATTAAAAAGCAGAGACATTATAGTCACTATGGTTTTTCCAGTAGTCACGTATGGATGGGAGAGTTGGACCATAAAGAAAGCTGAGTGCTGAAGAATTGATGCTTTTGAACTGTGGTGTTGAAGAAGACTCTTGAGAGTCCCTTGGACTGCAAGGAGATCAGTCAGTCCATCCTAAAGGAGATCAGCCCTGAGTGTTCATTAGAAGGACTGATGTTGAAGCTGAAACTCCAATACTTTGGCCAACTGATATGAAGAGCTGACTCATTTGAAAAGACCCTGATGCTGGGAAAGATTGGGGGCAGGAGAAGAAGGGGATGACAGAGGATGAAATGGTTGGAGGGCATCACCGACTCAACAGACATGAGTTTCGGTATACTCCAGGAGTTGGTGATGGACAGGGAGGTCTAGAATGCTGCAGTCCATGGGGTCGCAAAGAGTCAGACACAACTGAGCAACTGAACTGAAATGAATTCATTTAAACTCATACTAACCCTCTAAATATGTATTGTTACTATCCTCCTATTATAGATAAGAACTCTGAGGCACCAAAATGTTAAGTAATTTTCCCAGGTTTACACAGCTAATAACTGGATTCCTGGAATTTCAATCCAAAATATCTGGTTCCATCTACTTCACACTATACTATGTCTTAAATATAGAATATAGTGATTACTATCACACAGAAATGGATAATTAAAATTGTTTTATTGCTCAATGACGAGAAGGCATCATAATTAAACAGGTATCATGAGGCAGTCAATCTGTGTTCATGTATTTTATTAAAGTTATTATTGATGGTATGTACTTCTAATTAAAAGGAGCTCTTATAACTTATGACTGATCATAAGCCAAATTATAAAAACTTCATTCCATAATCTAGGACTTAAATAGTGACCTCTGAGACATTGAATTGTCATGAACATGAAGTGTCTGAATTACTTACCATGGCTATTAAGTCAAAGGCACATTAGGACTGTTTAATAAAAATATAGATCTTATGATCTTCAACTTACTGTTTTAGAGCTTTGGAAATAGCATTCTCTTCCACAGATAACTGTTTTGACTTTGGATATCAGAGGCAATTATTAGAGATACTTTGTTTAAATGATATCTTCTCAGAACAAAATTATTTCAAAATTCATAGGTGTACTATTAATGGTAAGATAATTTTACAAAGTTACATGCTATAATTTGAGTATTGAAAATGCATATTACTTAAAAGCAATTTTTATTTGAAATACATTCTCTACCTAGAGGAAAAAAATTCTAAAAATACTTTTTCTCATTTCCCTGTACTAATAGCTTTCCTTTAGACTAAGTAACTTTTACATCTATTAAATTTCTTCTGGTGACATATCAGGATATTGACTAATTCTCCAACTATCTCTTTTATAGGATTTATCTGTGGCACTTAACTAAAGTCAATCAGATATGGTCTGAATGGTTTAGCAAACTTTTCTGAATGAGCTGAGTTTTCTAGAAACACTAGGACATTTTGTTCAAATTGTTCAGAATAGTGAATTAATAGTTGCTTTTTAATGTTTCTCTAGGGCAAAGACCTACCTGCAGGTTGATTTAAAAAGTCAGAACAAGTAGTAAGAATTTCTGACAAGCTTCATCCCCTCACCTGAAGTCACATGTTCAAGAAGGAGGAGTCCCGTTGAGAATCTACACCTTAGTATATATTAGGAAAAGCAGAATTCACAGTGGCACTGCAGAGAAAACATGAGCAAGCTGCAGCCCTGCAAAGCAAATGTCCACAGGATCTATTGTCCAAAGTGTAAGCTCCACATTGGTCAAGAAGCAGAACATAAGTGGAACTCTCTCTGGATCACAGTAATGTTAATCTTTAATATCTCCTGAAAATAGTGTGCCTAAGTTGGTAAAACAACTTGTGGGAAGTAAAAGAGAGAGAACTTGGACCTACAAAGACTGATTCCTCTGATTTTCTTTCAGGATGTTTAGAATAAATATTATAAATCTCTGTATAGAAATTCTCCTTTTTATCTTTATTATGAAGGAAATATTGCTTTATTCTCTCCCATAGTAAAGAGGAAGATATGAAGTTATGTCTCAACTTGTGATTTCAGAAATTTTCATCCAGCAGAAATAAAAGAGGGAAATGTAGATTAAATTAAAAATAAAGAACTGAAATGTAATATTGTATTCATTAAGACTTTGAAGCTAGGAAAGACAGACAATTTTGTTCCATTTCTAAACCTCATAGATGCATGAAAAATAATTTGAAGATTTCCTATGTTGAGATTTTAATAGACAGAAGGATTTTTTTTTACCTTCCTGAATTAATCTTTGGAGGCTACAGTGATATTGCAACAAGTTAAGAAATTAACGTGTGGCATTGACTTAATTTTTTTTAATTTTTAGATTTTGTTTTCTTATAATTTTATCTGAAGCTCTGTTTTATTCAGAATTTAGGCACAATTATACACACAGACCTGTCTGTCAAAATAAGTATTAATTAGTTATTTATCCCTGTGCTTAGACATTATATTGCTCTAATGGTGTGTGACAGCTTGCAATACATTTCAGAGTTATTTTTTCTTTCTAAGAAGGTAGGTCAATGATAGAACCCAAGCTCAAATCATGACTCTTGGAAAGCTATTTCTGAGAAAATTACCAAATGACCCTCAAAACAGCTATCTTAACCAGTATACTCAATTACTCTTCTAAATGTGTCCACTTTTGAATCACAGCCACAGTATAAAGTAATTTCTTCCTAATATTCAAGAAATACATTTGAAGTGTATAGCAAACCAAGAAAGCACAACTTTTCTTCTATATCTATACAGAGAGAGAGAGGCAAATCAGTGTGATATTTAACCTATTTTTCAATCATGTATTTTCTTTCAGTCATTTTTAATGGAAGAGTTCTGAATATTACTTGCTGAGAAATGATCTTTTTATACCCAGTGGTAGGGGAAAATGTAGGTGGACTATTGATAATCTGTTTGACTATTAAAGTTTTTGACAGCTCTGATATGCTCATGCATGTCTAAAGGAAATCTATCTGTATCACACTACTAAATCATGATGAGTTTACTATTCCTTTGAATATAAACTAATATTTTCAATTATTTTTCACCAAACTAAATAAATGTTATTTGCAACTATATAGATTAAGTGAAAATCTTTTCCACTCACCTGCCACCTTCTATCATCCTATTTAGACAATCATAAAATAGAAGCCTTAGTCTTTATTATTTATTTTTTTAAAAAAGTGCTTACTAACAAACTGGTTGAATCTGTCTGCCAATGCAGGAGACTTGAGTTCAATCCCTGAGTCAGGAATATTCCCTGGAGTAGAAAATAGCAACCCACTCCAGTATTCTTGCCTGGTAAATTCCATGGACGGAGGAGTCTGGCAGGCTCACTAAGAGTAGGACACGACTGAGCAACTAACACTTTCACTTCACGTTTACTTTTAGTGAAGTGAAATCACTTTCAGTGATTTTTCATCATTATTCATAGTGTGAAATTTTTATTCAAAAATTATGTATACATAAGGGGATATACATATATATAAACATATACATACTTAGGTGAACTGCATTAGGTATTATAGACCACTGCTTAGATGGGGGGAGTTGTTAAACATTTACTCACATGGTGCATGATTATAATTTCTTATTAGAATAACTGTAGTAACTAATGATCATTGAGACACCTTACATTCCAAGCATTGTTCTAAAAACTTTACACTCATTCAATCTTCACCCCAACTCCAAATGATTTTTGTCCCCATTTTTACAGATGAGAAAACTGAGCCCAGAAGTTTGATGCAACTTGCCTGAGATTGCGCAGCTAAATAATTTGCAGAAATATAAACAAACTCTCTCTGCCTGTACTGTCATACTGCACGCTACATTGGCCCTCTGTAAATCTCTTTAAACATGATATCAAACAAAAAGAGTTTATGAGTTCAGGCAATCTCTCTTTAAGCAATGAACATTCAAGAGGTAGTTAAAAGAATGAGCAGAACTTGCAGAATAAATAGGAGTCCAGAAAAGGAGAAGGGTTCCCAGGGCTTTAGATAGGAATGAATCTGACTTGTCAAAGTGAGAGAAGGCTAGTAGTCAATATGTGTAAAGTGATCTGTGAAATGAGAATGAGGACTTGTGCAGGTTCATCTAGGCCATCTTAAAGAATTAGAATATTTCCTAAATGTAATGGAAAATGACTGGCTAGGTTTGGGCACATGGATAATGTGATTTTATTTAATCTTGTAAAAATGTAAAGGCATAAAACTAAAAGTAAGGAATAAAGATTATTGCCAGAATCTAGAATAGAGATGACAATGATTTGGACTAGGGCACTGATCATGTAAGTTTTTAGAGTGAGAGGACAATTAAAATATATTTTTGCATTAAAACTTACAAGTTTTGGTGATGTTAGTTAATGGGGATAAGAGAGATAAGTGTGCCAAGGATAAATGCCAGATCTCCTGCATATCAAACTGGAAGGCCAAAGGTGCTATTCACTAGGATATGCAAAAAAAGGAATACTCTTCCTTGTTCTAACATTAGCCAAATAATTATATCATATAGGTGAATCCACTGACCAAGTAAAATAACATATATTCACTGTATGTAGTCAGTGAAAATTATAAATAATCATAGAAGCAAATCTATTCCAAACTTTCAAATTTACAGATGAGAAAATGCAGACCCTTAGTAAAACTCCCTAAGTTTAATATAAAAATATATTAAACTAATCACCATAAAAGAACCTACAAATATCAGATTACTTGGCTGTAATTTTTACTAATAACATAAATTTGCTACCTTTGTTTAGTTCTACATTTCTTTAAATTATTCAGATAGTCTTTGTTGACAAGTTTCTCCTCTTCCTTTCCTTTCTCCTTTTCTTCCTCCTCCTCCCACTCATCCTCATCTTCCTTCACCTTCTCCACCTGCTCTTCTCTTGGATTTGACACTGAAGGATTATGGACCAGAGAAATTATACTTCTCTACATGGCTTCATTCTGCTTGGCTTCTCTGACCATCCCAAACTGGAGATGGTCCTGTCAGGAGTCGTCACTGTCTTCTACTTAATTACCTTGGTCGGTAACACAGCCATCATTCTTGCATCTCTCCTGGATTCCCATCTCCACACACCAATGTACTTTTTCCTTCGGAACTTATCTCTCCTAGATCTATGTTTCACAACCAGCATCGTACCCCAGATGCTGGTTAACTTGTGGGGACATGACAAGACCATCAGCTATGTGGGCTGTGTCATTCAGCTCTATGTGTACATGTGGTTTGGCTCCATCGAGTGCCTTCTCCTAGCTGTTATGTCCTATGATCGTTTTACAGCTATCTGTAAGCCCTTGCATTATTTGGTCCTCATGAACCCACATTTATGCCTCAAGATGGTTATCACAGTTTGGAGTATTAGTCTGGCCAATTCTGTGGTCTTATGTACACTCACCCTGAGTTTGCCTAGATATGGAAACAACCTTCTGGATCATTTCTTGTGTGAGTTGCCAGCTATGGTCAAGATAGCCTGCATAGACACCACAGCAGTTGAAATGTCTGTTTTTGCTTTGGGCATTGTCATTGTCCTTACACCACTCGTCCTTATTCTTATATCCTATGGCTACATTGCCAAAGCTGTGCTGAGAATGAAGTCAAAGGCAGGCCAGAGAAAAGCAGTTAATACCTGTGGATCTCATCTCACCGTAGTGTCCATCTTCTACGGAACTATTATCTACATGTACCTGCAACCAGGTAACAATGCCTCCAAGGACCGGGGTAAGTTCCTCACTCCTTTTACACTATCATCACTCCAAGTCTCAACCCTCTCATTTATACCTTAAGGAATAAGGACATGAAGGATGCACTGAAGAAGCTGATACGAGTTGACCACAAATCTACAAAATCAAGGAGAAACTGGAAGTCATAGAAAAAAATTAGCATGGATAAGGCAATAAAATATTTTCTAGTTGTCTTTTATTTAGTGAGGCAAGTAATCCCTAGATCACAAAGGTCAATTAATATAATAATTTTTGGATACAAACAATATTACAACCATCCTACTTAGCTCTTTCATGCCTTTATAGGCATGCTCAGTCACATCGACTCTCTGCAGTCCCAGAGCCTGCAGTCTGGCAGGCTCCTATGTCCATGGAATTCTCCAAGCAAGAACACTAAAGTGGGTTGCCATTTCCTACTCCAGGGGATCTTCCCAACCCAAGGATTTCGAAGCCTGGCAGGCAGATGTTTTACCACTAAACCATCTGAGAAGCCCTTTATGCCTCTAATCTTTGGCATATCTCCAGGAAAAACAAGCCATAGAAATTTTTATTTTTGCTTGTAATGTAACACAGAGGGAATATAAACATAAACTTGAATGCATTTAATTTATTGGGGTCACAAAGAGTTGGACATGACTGAGCGAAAACTGAACTGAACTGAAGCCCCATCAAAAACTGTTCTGGTTATCTAGCTATGTATTTTCAATACTAATGCTTTGATCTTCAGAAATGCAGACCTGAATGAATAGCTTCATATATGTTATGAGTTGTATATAAGATAATATGTTAATGGTTTTATGCATTAAATCTCTTATGATAACATACATACTTCTTTTGTGCAGACAATGCAGTCCCAGTTCAGTTCAGTTCAGTTGCTCAGTCGTGTCCATCCAACTCTTTGCGACCCCATAAATCACAGCACGCCAGGCCTCCCTGTCCATCACCAACTCCCCGGAGTTCACTCAGATTCACGTCCATTGAGTCCGTGATGCCATCCAGCCATCTCATCCTCCTCTTCCCCTTCTCCTCCTGCCCCCAATCCTTCCCAGCATCAGAGTCTTTTCTAATGAGTCAACTCTTCGCATGAGGTGGCCAAAGTACTGGAGTTTCAGTGTTAGCATCATTCCTTCCAAAGAAATCCCAGGGCTGATCTCCTTCAGAATGCACTGGTTGGATCTCCCTGCAGTCCAAGGGACTCTCAAGAGTCTTCTCCAACACCACAGTTCAAAAGCATCAGTTCTTCGGTGCTCAGCCTTCTTCACAGTCCAACTCTCACATCCATACATGACCACAGGAAAAACCATAGCCTTGACTAGACGGACCTTAGTCGGCAAAGTAATGTCTCTGCTTTTGAATATGCTATCTAGGTTGGTCATAACTCTTCTTCCAAGGAGTAACTGTCTTTTAATTTCATGGCTGCAGTCACCATCCGCAGTGATTTGTCATAAGCACCACTTGATACAATTCACTTTTTTTCAATGAAGTTTGATCATTAACAGCATGAGTAAAAGATCTCTGTTTTTTAACTATGTTGCATCTTTATAATGATACGAGGAAGTGAGAGGGCACCAAAAAACAATTTTAAAGATGAGAACACAGTCATATTCATTTCTTATTTATTTATAAAACATTTTGTTCATGATTATCCATCTCAGTGTAAAGAAGAGTATGGCTAGTTTGAGATTAGTTAGGCTTTTGGGGAGATCTGTAGACAGTTTTATGTGATTTTTTAGAAATATAAATTTGTAAATTTGTATGTAATGGAGTTTCATACGATGAATAAATACCTTCACTTATCTTGATATTACTTTTTAGTTTTATATATATTATGAAACTTATTATGAAACTATTGTGATACTTTTGAATTAAACTTTGATATTTTCTATGCAATACCTTTCTCTCCTGCTGCTGCTGCTAAGTCACTTCAGTCATGCCCGACCCTGTGCGATCCCATAGATGGCAGCCCACCAGGCTCCCTCATCCCTGGGATTCTCCAGGAAAGAACACTGGAGTGGGTTTCTCTAACAGATTCCATAATTTAAAATTGTAATCAATCTAAATACATAGTATTTCCTCCTCTATCACTTCATAATTCTTGAACTGTAGAAAAAGTCACTAGATAATTTTACTTTCCCAGGCAGAACAATGTGATGACTCACATAAAATATATTTAACATGATATAGGATATTGTCAGTGTTCTTATTGTCCATCTACTACATGTTTTAGAGTTACCTTCAAAAACAGTTCACCAGCCTATAAAAAGTTCACCAGTACACAAAATGTAAACTATGTTATCCTGATTTATATAGTCTGGCCACCCCACCCATTACATTTAACAAGAGAAAAAAATAAACCAAAATGGCAGGCAGAAACATAAGGGGAAAATAAACAATAGAGATACAGAGCAAGCAGAAAACAAAAAATAAAACAGCAGTACTGAATCCTCATTTATCTATAATCACCCTAAATATAAATGTATTGAGTTCACCAATCAAAAGACGCAGAGCATCTGGAGGGATTACAAAATAGGACCTAACTATATGATGCCTCCAGGAGATTCACCTCAGCCCTAAAGACAAATATAGACTCGAAGTGAAGGGATGAAGGATGATACTGTAAGCAAATGGCAGCCAAAAGAGAGCAGTGTAGCCATACTTATGACATCAGATAAAATAGACTTCAAGCAAAAAAAAAAAACAAACAAGAGACAGAGATCAACATTATAGAATGATAAAGGGGACGATTTACAAGAAGACATGATAGTTACTTACATATATGAACCTAACATAGCAACACCAAAATATCTAAAGCAATTATTAACAGACTTAAAGGGAGAAATTGACAGGACCACAATAATAGTAGGGAACATTAACATCCCACTTACAGCCATGGGTAGATCATCCAGACAAAAGAAAACAGGGAAAGGGCAGCCTTAAATGAAATGTTAGACCTGTTGATTCAATAGATTTATACAGAACATTTAATCCAAATCCAGAATAATACACATTCTTTTCAGGGGTACATGGAAAATGCTTACGAATAGAATATATGCTGTGATATAAGTTTCAATAAATTAAGAAGACTGAAATCAGATCAAGCATCTTTTGTGATCATAATGGTATGAAACTGGAAACAACTATAAGAAGAAAGCTGAAAATATCACACAAATATGTGGAGACTGAAAAACATCCTACTGAACTACTACTTGGACAATAAAGAAATCAAAGAAGAAAGCAAAAATATCTGAAGACACACAAAAATGAAAATATGACACATCAAAATCACTGGGACACAGAAAAAGTAGTTTTGAGAGGGAAGTTTATGGCAATATAGGCCTACCTCAAGAAATAATAAAAATCTCAAATAAAAATGATAGTCTCTTTAATAAATGGTATTGGGCACTCAGCCATAAAGAAAAATTAAATGATGCCATTTGCAACAACATGGATAAACCTAGAGATTACCATACTAAGTAAAGTCAGAGAGAAAAAGATAAACTCCATAAAACAGGACTTATATGTGGACGCTAAAACAAGATACAGATGAACTTATTTACAAAACAGAAACAGACTCATAGACAAAGAAAACAAACTTCGGCTACCAAAGGGGACAGGGAATGGGAGAGGGATAAACTACAAGTTTGGAATTAGCAGAAAGAAACTAGTATATATAACTAGTATATATATAAAATAGATAAACAACAAGGTCCTACTGTATAGCACAGGGAACTATTTTCAATATTCTGTAGTAAAACATAATGGAAAAGAATATGTATGTGTGTGTGTGTTATATATATATATATATATATAGTCTGAATTGCTTTGCTATATACCAGAAACTAACACAAAATTCGGAGAAGGCAATGGCACCCCACTCCAGTACTCTTGCCTGGGAAAATCCCATGGACAGAGGAGCCTGGTAGGCCTGCAGTCCATGGGGTCGCTAAGAATCGGGCACGACTGAGCAACTTCACTTTCGCTTTTCACTTTCATGCATTGGAGAAGGAAATGGCAACCCACTCCAGTGTTCTTGCCTGGAGAATCTCGGAGACAATGGGCCCCGTCTATGGGGTCGCACAGTCAGACACGACTGAAGCGACTTAGCAGCAGCAGCAGCAGCAACACAACGTTGTAAACAAACTATACTTCAATAAATACATGAATAAAATTTTTTTAATTTAATAATAAATGTTGTTGGGAAACTGCACATCAACATGCAAAGAAAGAAGCTAGACCACTATCTTACACCATATAACAAATCAACTCAAAATGACTTAGTCAACGTAACACCAGAAACCATAACACTACTAGAAGAAAGCATAGGCAGCATGTTCTGCAACATTGGTCTTAGCAATATTTTTCTGGATATGTGACCTCAGGCAAGGAAAACAAAAGCAAAAGTAAAGATGGAACTACATCAAACCAATAAGATTCTGCACAGCAAAGGAAATCAACTAAAGTAAAAGACAATCTGGCAAATGGAAGATTTTTGCAAATCATATATATATTTGCAAAATATATAAAGAACTCATACAACTTAACAACAACAACAAAACCTGATTAAAAAATTGTCAGAGTGCCAGTGCAAGTTTGATCTATGAAGCAGGGCACTCAAAGCTGATGCTCTGGGACAAGACACAGGGATGGGGTGAGGAGGGAGACAGGAGGGGGGATTCAGGATGGAGCGACACATGTGTACTCATGGCTGATCCATGTCAATGTTTGGCAAAAACCACCACAATATTGTAAAGTAATTAGCCTCCAATTAAAACAAATTTTAAAAATTTTAAAAGGTCAGAGTATCTGAATAGACATTGTCATGTCCGACTCTGTGCGACCCCAGAGATGGCAGCCTACCAGGCTCCTCTGTCCCTGGGATTCTCCAGGCAAGAACACCGGAGTGGGTTGCCATTTCCTCCTCCAAGGCATGAGAGTGAAAAGTGAAAGTGAAGTTGCTCAGTGGTGTCCGACTTCGCGATCCCATGGACTTCAGCCCACCAGGCTCTTACATCCATGGAATTTTTCAAGCAAGAATACTGGAGTGGGGTGCCATTGCCTTCTCCAAAGAAGACAAACATATGGCCAATAGGGACAAGAAAAGATGTTTAACATCACTAGTTATCAGAGAGATGCAAATAAAAACCACAATGAGATATCATCTCATAGCCATTAGCGTGCATATTATCAAAAGGCCATAAGTAACAAGTATTGGAGAGGATGTGGATAAAAGGAAACCCTCATATATTGTTGGTGAGAATATAAATTGGTACAGCCACTATGGAAAACAGAATGGAGATTTCTTTTAAAATTAAGAATAGAAATACCATCAGTTCAGTTCAGTTCAGTCGAATATTTATCTGAGAATATTAAAATAGTAATTTGAGAAGATATATGCAACCCTCTGTTCATCACAGCATTATTTACAATAGTCAATATATACAAACAAGGGATGAATGGGTAAAGAAAATGTATAAATATATGACTGAATGCTACTTAGCCATAAAAAGATGAAATCTTGCCACTTACAACAATATGAATGAAACTTAAAGGTGTAATGCTAAGTAAAATAAGTCAAATGTTGAAAACTTATACTATAAGATTTCACACATATATGGAATAAAAAAATGAATACATAAAAAAATAAATGAAGAAACCAAATCAAACAAAAATAGACACATAGATCCAGAGAATAGAGTGGTGGTTACCAGAGGGAAAAGTAAAATGGGTAAAGGAGTATCAACTGATGAATAAAACTATACTTTTGTAGTGTATATAAAAGTTAAAATGTAATATTGTACACATGAAACATATATTGTTATAAGCCAATGTCATCTCAAAAGATAAAATTTTTTAAATATTTATATACAAAAAATAAATTAACTTAATATAATATTGTGGGTTTTTCTTAACATACCACAAGACAGCCATATGATGATAATTTTTTAAACTAGATGATGGATCCATGGGGTTATAGTATTATTCACTCTATTTTTGTGCATGTTAGAAAGTATCTGTAATAAAAGCTTTTAAATGTCTTTAAAATCTTTTTGAATATATTAACAAGCTCTTCAACAGTTGGAAATTTCTTCTTGAAGCCATATTTCCATTGTTCTCATCCAGAATTTTACAGTAATGTATTATATTTGTTCCTTTGCAAGTCTTTTGACTATTATTCTTCTCAGCAACAAATACATCAATTAATTGAAATTATTTTTTAAATTTTCTGTGGTCATAAATCTCTCCATGTTCAAATTTTTCTTCTGGATTAACTTTTCAGCATTCATTTAAATGCTTGCTTTTATTTTTAATGAAGGACAAGTAAAGATGAGATAAACAGACTATGACAAGCTTTCTCAGAACATATCCTAGGAAATTCCTGAATGCCTCACCTTGACCTGCATCATAATGATGCTTAATTACTTTTGTGGGTCACCAATCCCCAGGGCTTTAAAAATATCTAGAAATCAAATTACCAACTATCTTAGATATCATACCCATGAACTATCTTTTACCCATCACACTTCTCCTTCTGTAAGGTTAACAAATACCTAAAATATGCCCAATAAAAACATAATTGCTAAACTCAGTTATTCTCAGGGTGGAAAGACAGAAAACAATATAACAGCTTTTATTCCATAGTCCCTTTTCCTAAGATCATCTCCATATTTTTCTCTGACTGGTTCTAATTAACCACCCAGTCAGTTTATAGTGGCTGGTTCAGATCAGGAAATCTTTGGATTTAATCAGACCATTAAATCCATAGTGATTTAATGTTCCAAATAAAAGCAACTCTACTAACTAAACTAACCATTGCAACTTGAGGAGTGGTGGACTAAGAAATCCAGAGTGGCAAACAGATATTAAGGTTCTTCACACAGCAGATAAGTGATTAATTCTTTCAACATCTCTCTTTTTTAAGACTGTAATCTAAACATACATTTTTCAAATTCAGAGATTCACAAACATACAGGGAAGATGAAATGTCATCTTGACTATGATTGGTTTCATTTAAAATCATTCTTGGAATTTCTGGCAGGCCAGTGGTTAAGAGTCTGCACTTTCATTGCTCTAGGTGTGGGTTTGATCCCTGGTTGGGGAACTAAGATCCCACAAGCTGCCCAATGTAGCCAAATAAACAAATAAATAATTTTCTTAAATAACTGAGTGAAGTGAAAGTCATTCAGTCATGTCCAACTCTTTGTGGTCCCATGGATTATATAGTCCATCGAATTCTCCAGGCCAGAATACTGGAGTGGGTAGCCTTTCCCTTCTCCAGGGGATCTTCCCAGCCCAGGGATTGAACTGGGGTCTCCTGCATTGCAGGCAGATTCTTTACCAACTGAGCTTTCCTCATTTGTTAAACAAAACCATATCATATATAGGTTAAATTTGAAGATGCTGTGATACTCAATATTTGAATAGTGATGGATTTTATAGAGTAACAGCTACTGCAAGTCAAATACATATATACATGTTTTGTCCAATATCAAGCCCAATTAACAAAAAAGATGTTCTTATTTATCTTTGCAGTATATGCAGAGATTTGCCTATCTTTCAATGAATATTTTCTATATTTTGTAATTAATTTATTTTAATTGGAGGCTAGTGACTTTACAATATTGTGGTGGTTTTTGCCATACATTCACATGAACCAGCCATGGGTGTACATGTGTTCCTGTACATCCTGAACCCTCTTCCCACCTCCCTCCCCATCCCATCCCTCAGGGTCATCCCAGTGCACTGGCCCTGAGCGGCCTGTCTCATGGATAAAACCTGGACTGGTGATCTATTTCATATATGATAATATACATGTTTCCATGCTATTCTCTCAAATCATCCCACCCTCGCCTTCTCCCACAGAGTCCAAAAGACTGTTCTTTATCTCTGTGTCTCTTTTGCTGTCTCACATATAGGGTCGTCATTACCATCCTTCTAAATTCCATATATATGTGTTAATATACTGTATTGGTGTTTTTCTTTCTGACTTACTTCACTCTGTATAATAGGTTCCAGTTTCATCCACCTCATTAGAACTGATTCAAATCATTCTTTTTAATGGTTGAGTAATAGTCCACTGTGTATATGTACCACAGCTTACTTATCCATTCCTCTGCCCATGGACATCTAGGTTGCTTCCGTGTCCTAGCTATTGTAAACAGTGCTGCGATGAACACTGGGGTACACGTGCTTCTTTCAATTCTAGTTTCCTCAGTGTATATGCCCAGCAGTGGGATTGCTGGTTCATAAGGCAGTTCTATTTCCAGTTTTTTAAAGAATCTCCACAGTGTTCTCTATAGTGGCTGTACTAGTTTGCATTCCCACCAACAGTGTAAGAGTGTTCCCTTTTCTCCTCACCCTCTCCAGCATTTACTGTCTGTAGACTTTTTGATAGCAGCCATTCTGACTGGCATGAGATGGTACCCTCACTGTGGTTTTTATTTGCATTTCTCTGATACTGAGTGATGTTGAGCATCTTTTCATGTGCTTGTTAGCCATTGTATATAATTATTTTAATACTAGAAAGTATGAAATTACAGTCTTCAACAAATATTAAGTGAGTCCCTACTTTTTATCACTACTAAAATAGATACTGGAGATACAGCAGAGAATAAAAATCTGCTGACAGATTTTACAGAAATATCATTAGATGAATCAATAAACAATTTTCCTAACTTGGAAGAAATAGTTTAATTTCATGCTACAGAGTAGGTTATCAATATGCTAATTGCTTATCTACAATTAAATGTATAAATCAATGGTTGAAAAATCAGGAAGTTATAATCTGAGAATCTCTTGTACTTATGTTTAAGAGACAGAGGTGTCTCTAAAAAGGTAAAACCATTTTATCAACAAATTCATTTTCTCATAGCAAGATTTATTCTGATGTCATTTTTAAAAGATATATAATGGAATAATCTATAGGATTTTTTTAAGCCACACAGCTATGCTGCTGCTGCTGCTAAGTTGCTTCAGTCGTGTCCGACTCTGTGCGACACCACAGAGGGCAGCCCACCAGGCTCTCCTGTCCCTGGGATTCTCCAGGCAAGAACACTGGAGTGGGGTGCCATTCCTTCTCCAGTGCATGAAAATGAAAAGTGAAAGTGAAGTTGCTCAGTCCTGTCTTACTCTTTGCGACCCCATGGACTGCAGGCTACAAGGCTCCTCTATCCATGGGATTTTCCAGGTAAGAGTACTGGAGTGGGTGCCATTGACTTGTCCAACACAGCTATGCCACCTCCCAAAGAAATGGAATTATATTTGCCTAAAGACTAGAGCTCAGACAAGATTAAAAATAAGTGCCCTATAAAATTAGAAAATCTAGAATACGATGCTCAGAAATTTGGGTCCGTCCATCATTTCATGTTCTCTTTATGGAGGAGCCTGGAAGGCTGCAATCCATGGGGTCGCTGAGGGTCAAACACAACTGAGCAACTTCACTTTCACTTTATATTTTTGTGGGTTAACATTTTGTAGTGTAGTGCCAAAATTGCAGGTGCAAAGAAAGAAATAGATACAGTGACTTTGATGGAAGCAAAGATGTTGAAAGTAACATCTTTACTTTAAAAAAGTAAAAAGATATTTTAAGTGTAGGATGTGAAATGCCCACTGAAAGTCTGCAATAAAAAAACTCACTAGCAAATAATCCTATGTACAAGTAAATTGTCTTTTATATATGAAAGAAACGAACTTTTCAGACATGAAATAGCTCAGATAGTAGACAATTCATGTAATTTCTTAAATTTTTCAGCATTAATGCAGTCAAGCAAGAGATCAATGAAAGTGTCAAATATCCAAGAACCAACAGACTAAAGAAAAATTGTTACCAGTATGTGAAATATGTTGTTGATTCATACTCAGAATCCACTTTAGCATCCACTGTCTGATTTCTTCTACTATAAGGGCTAGAAAGTGAAAACTATTACATATATAAGAAAGCCTTCTTCAGTGATCAATGCAAAGAAATAGAGGAAAACAACAGAATGGGAAAGACTAGAGATATCTTCAAGAAAATTAGAGATACCAAGGGAACATTTCATGCAATGATGGGCTCAATACAGGACAGAAACGGTCTGGACCTAACAGAAGCAGAAGATATTAAGAAGAGGTGGCAAGAATACACAGAAGAACTGTACAAAAATATCTTCAAGACCCAGATAATCATGATGATGTGATCACTCATCTAGAGCCAGACATCTTGGAATATGAAGTCAGGTGGGCCTTAGAAAGCATCACTACGAACAAAGCTAGTGGAGGTGATGGAATTCCAGTGGAGCTGTTTCAAATCCTGAAAGATGATGCTGTGAAAGTGCTGCACTCAATATGCCAGCAAATTTGGAAAACTCAGCAGTGGCCACACGACTGGAAAAGGTCAGTTTTCAATCCAATCCCAAAGAAGGGCAATGCCAAAGAATGCTCCAACTACCGCACAATTGCACTCATCTCACATGCTAGTAAAGTAATGCTCAAAATTCTCCAAGCCAGGCTTCAGCAATACGTGAACCGTGAACTTCCCGATGTTCAAGATTGTTTTAGAAAAGGCAGAGGAAACAGAGATCAAATTGCCAACATCCGCTGGATCATGGAAAAAGCAAGAGAGTTCCAGAAAAACATCTATTTCTGCTTTATTGACTATGCCAAAGCCTTTGAGTGTGTGGACCACAATAAACTTTGGAAGATTCTGAAAGAGATGGGAAGACCAGACCATCTGAGCTGCCTCTTGAGAAATCTGCATGCAGGTCAGGAAGCAACAGTTAGAACTGGACATGGAACAACAGATTGTTTCCAAACAGGAAAAGGAGTAGGTCAAGGCTGTATATTGTCACCCTGCTTATTTAATTATATCCAGAGTACATCATGAGAAACGCTGGGCTGGAAGAAACACAAACTGGAATCAAGATTGCCCGAAGAAATATCAATAACCTCAGATATGCAGATGACACCACCATTATGGCAGAAAGTGAAGGGGAGCTAAAAGGCCTCTTGAGGAAGGTGAAAGAGGGGAGTGAAAAAGTTGGTTTAAAGCTCAACATTCAGAAAACGAGATCATGGCATTCAGTCCCATCACTTCATGGGAAATAGATGGGGAAACAGTGGAAACAGTGTCAGACTTTATTTTTGGGGTCCAAAATCACTGCAGATGGTGATTGCAGCCATGAAATTAAAAGACGCTTACTCCTTGGAAGAAAAGATATGACCAACCTAGACAGCATATTCAAAAGCAGAGACATTACTTTGCCAACTAAGGTCCATCTAGTCAAGGCTATGGTTTTTCCTGTGGTCATGTATGGATGTGAGAGTTGGACTGTGAAGAAGGCTGAGCGCTGAAGAATTGATGCTTTTGAAATGTGTTGTTGGAGAAAACTCTTGAGAGTCCCTTGGACTGCAGGGAGATCCAACCAGTCCATTCTGAAGGAGATCAACCCTGGGATTTCTTTGGAAGGAATGATGCTAACACTGAAACTCCAGTACTTTGGCCACCTCATGCGAAGAGTTGACTCATTGGAAAAGACTCTGATGCTGGGAGGGATTGGGGGCAGGAGGAGAAGGGGACGACCGAGGATGAGATGGCTGGACGGCATCACGGACTCGATGGACGTGAGTCAGAGTGAACTCCGAGAGATGGTGATGAACAGGGAGGCCTGGCGTGCTGCGATTCATGGGGTCGGAAAGAGTCGGACACGACTGAGTGACTGAACTGACCTGAACTGAACTGAAGAATTTAAAGGGGGGAAGCAGGTAGAGACTGTTCTCTGAAGTATTCTTTTCTAGAAAGTGAAGATGTTAAGATACCAGCCTTTAAGATGCAGATTGGATGGCAGTGTCAGCCAGATTCTCTGTTGCAATGTGCTTAATTAATTTAGTAAACACCAGTCACCAAAAAAGCTTGAACTAACACTATATTTAATAATGAAATAATGAATATTTTCCTCCTGATTCAGGAACAAGATAAATACAATTTAAAACTGTAGGAGAGACTGTAACAAGAATTAATAAGTGAAGTTGAATGGTGGCTCGATGCAAGGTGAAAATTTAAACTGAATTGTATTTCTATATGAGCAATAAACAATTGAAAATTGAAAGTGTAAAATAATACCAGTTACAATAGCATTTTAAATGGAATAAATTTAAATGAATGATGTACAAGACCACTACTTTAAAAACTACTAAACATCACTAAGAGAACTCAAAGAAGGCCTAAATAAATATGGAGCTAGACCATGTTCGTGGATTGGAAGACATAATATTGTTATAATGGCAATTTTCCCTAACTGATCTCCAGATTCAAAACATCTCCAACTAAGTAGGCAGAATAATGGCTCCCCCAGAGAGGTCCTCATTCTATCCCTTTGAACTTGTGAATATATTATGTGATGCAGTAAGAAAGAATTAAAGTTTCAGGTGGCATTAAGGCTGCTAATCAGAAACCTTAAAAAGGGGAGAGTGTTCTGAATTATATGAATGGACCCAATACAACCAAAAGCATCCTTAAATGAAGGAAAAAGGATGCAGAAGAGTCAATGGCAGAGTGATCGATGTGAGAAAGGCTAGACTGGCCATTCCTAGCTTGAAGAGGGAAGGAATCCATACGCCAATGACCATGGCAGCCCCTAGAAACTGGAAAGTGCAAGAAATGAATTCTGCCTAGAGCCTCCAGAAAATAATGCAACCCGAACAACACCTTGCGATTTTCTCAGAGATATCCATTTTGGACTTCCAATCTCCAAAAGTGTAAGATAATAAATTCATGTTATTTAAAGCCACTAAGTTTTTGGTCGTTTGGAACAGCAGCAATAGGAAACCAATAAATCCACAATTTTTTTAAGAAATTCACCAGCTGATTGCAAAACTGACATGGAAATGCAAAAACCTACACTATCCCCAAATCTTCTTTGAAGAACAAAACTGGAGGAATGACATCAATTGATTCCTAGATTTACTATAAAACTGCACCAATCAGGACAGTGCAGTATTGGCCTAAGCATAGACAAACAGGGAAATAGAGAGCTCAGAAATTGATGTATAGGGTCAACTGACTTTTGCAAAGGTGCCAAAATTTAAGAAGAAAAAAGAGAATCTTTCAATGAATGGTGTTGAAATTACTGGATATTCTATGGAAAATACTGAAGTTCAACTTCTACCTCACACCATACAGAAAACTTTAACTTGAATCCCTGACTAAAAATAAAATCTAAAATTATAAAGCTTCTAGAATAAAATATAGAGAAATATCTTCATAAGTTTAGAGTAGGTAAAGACTAATCACAAAAGAAAAATTCATGTGTGGAACTTTTTAAAATTAAAGCTTTGTCTCTTCCAAAGACACCACTAAGGAATTAGAAATGGAAGCCATAGTCTAAGGTTCCTGCATATTCAGGATGATCTGTGCAATCACCAACAGACGACACTGCCTTTGTGAAATTTTGAGAGTCCAGTGAGAAGTACCAGCACATCACTGGAGGAGAGACAAATTCAAGATGGACACACTGATGAGGTTAAGAACAGTTTTACTTTACTACCTACCACCTCTCCTCCAAGGTGTCACAGCTCAGTGCCAAAGGAGACTTCCTTAGCCTGTGATTTCTCCACTGGGAGAATGTGAGAGTACCTGAGTGAGCAACCGGCTTCCCCAGCTGTGCAACAAAGACACTAACAAACAAACCGACTTCTTTCTCACCATATTCAGTACGCTGAGATGTGCTGCAAGACTCGTGGGCAGTGGTGACCGTGAGAAGGGAAGAGCCTACAAAAGCAGTGGCTAGGACTCTCGGAGGGCAACAAAAGAGGCAGTTCCTACTAAATGCATTGCAGGCTGCATCAGCAAAAAAGACAAAAACCAAAAATAAATAAAAGTATGAAAAAGACATTACAATTGCTACCACACAAAATAGATAGGATCAAAAAAGACTATATCAATAAGTTGGACTACTTAGAAGAAACGGTTAATTTCTAAAAACATACAACCTACCAAGATTGAATTAGAAAGAAATATTGGTAGGAAAATCTAACAGACAAATTACTAGTAAAGACACTGAATCATATATGACAAGCCCAGAGCAAACATCATACTCAATAGTACAAGGTTGTAAGCTTTTCCTCTAATACCAAGGACAAGACAATGATGACCACTCTTGCCACTTCTTTTTTTTTTTTTTTTTTTGAGAACTAAAATTATATGACATTTTTATTTTAGGATGCAAAAACAAAAATGAGAAAACAAACAAACAAAAAAACTTGAAATAGGCTTGTCAAATGATGTAAATTCATCCTTTCCATGGAAGCAGAAGGTAGATCAGTGCAGGTTATCCTCAGGGCCTCATACATCCTGCTTCACTGCTGCTTGCACTCTGCTGGGTTTTGATCCTTCTTTGGGTCATAGTCTGGATCATTTTCCTCATCTCCTTCTTCTTCCCCTTCCTCATCCGCTTCTTCACCTTCTTCATCATAATCATCGTCATCATCTTCAATAGCTTCTCCAGTAAAGTATAACACTGATCTTGGGATTATACGCTCACGTAAAAAGTGACCAATTTCAAAGTCTGCAGCGAGGATAGCTTCAGAGTCATCATTCAGATCTCCACTCTCAGGAACGTCAGGAGGGGCAAAAAAATTAAAGAAAGAGTCATTAGAAACTGTCTTGGTCACAGTACGAACTGTCCCACGCCCCTTGTGTTTCTGCTTCTTCTTAATCGTTTTCAAAGTGACATTCTTCCCTTTTTCCAATCTATCTGGCACCCTGTACAACCCATAATTTCTGGTCCATCAAAAGAAAAGGGATCAGAATCATCTGGTTCTGACCTCATCCTGTATGTCTTTGTCAACACTTCATTTGTGAAATATTCATTGGGTTCAAAGTGAAATTCTAAGACAAAACTCATAGGTTGACCAGCATCTGAGAACTGCACTTTAATATCTTTCAAGTGCTTCCAGAATAGGCTCATCATGTTCCTGAACCATATCACTGAGTAAGTCAACATTCTTAAAAATGGTCAGCCAAAACTCAGGAATTCCCTTGGGATCTTCTTTTTCTTCATCCTTTTTCTCATCTTCAATCTTGGCCTTTTCTTTTAGCTCCTCCGAAATTTCATCTTCCTCATCTGGTTTCCATTCACATTCTTCTTCTGTAGGTTCATAAATGGCATTAATGATCTCAAATCGCTTATCAAACAGAGGCTGATAAAGAACAGCATACTTTCTTTCAAGATCATGAACTTCCTCATAGAATTTGGCTTCTATCTGTGCACATTTAACTTGAAGGTTTTTGAGAGCATTTACTCGTCTTTTAACTACCCTAGGCAAGCTTTCAATGTATCCTGTTGGTGTTTCTACCAGACCATCAAGTCTTTCTTGAAGGGCTGCAAGAATCTGAGGATTTTGCATCATCTGAACAGTCAGCTGACGCGCTTTGATTTTTGTTTCTTCACCAGTTTCTTCTTCTTCTACTTCTTCAACATCATCCAAATCTTGATCAAGTTCAGACTGTTCTTTGTTGTCGATGTCTGCCATGTTGTACAAATGCCAAATATCGGTGGCCAGCGCGGGAGCCGAGCGGCCCGAGCTGCGCAGGCGGTGACTCAGGGCGGCGCCGCGAGCAGATGGCGCTAAAAGAGCGCCACTTCTATCAATATAGTTGGGAAGTCCTAGAAAAGGAAAAGAAATGAAAAGCATCCAAATCAGAAAGTTAGAAGTAAAACTGTCTCTGCAGATGACATGATCTTTGATATAGAAAATTCTAAAGACCTAATTTAAAAAGCTCTAATAACTAATAGACAAATTCTGCAAAGTTACACATAGAAAAATACAGGCTATTTAGACATTCCGCACATATGTAAGGGAGTGTATCAATGTATAAATTATATCTTAATGTAGGTATGTGATGAACACAGAATTCAAGACCATGATTCCCCTAGGAGTCAGGCAGGAAGACAGACTGGACAGTGTGAAGCCACATAGGCAGCTCTAAGCTATTAGTAAATTTTCAGCTCTTGAACAGAAGGGCAGGCTGACACGTATTCACGGTATTATCTTTAATTTATTGAAAATGAAACAATGATTTTATGGCTCATGAGCCTAGAATTTTAATTATTTCATGATTTTTTAATCAAATATTTTATTTCCTTTGGACACAATATCTAGATAATTGCTTGTATTTCTCCAACTTGATATCTTACCTGTTGAATAAACCAAATTTCAATTAAATGTGTTATTTTAATAAATATGGTTTACATTATATTTATAATATTCAAGAGTAACTTCAGTGCAATATATAAATTTGCCTCTGAAATTAATTTCCATGGAAGAATCTAAATATAAGATGGACAGACACCAAAGTCTGAAGGGAACTTTTCATAAAATTGTTGTTTAGATAAGATTCTGACCATAGTCAAAGATTTGTTAATCACCTCTGTGGGGCACCAGTCCCCAAGGTCTAAATCATATCCACATAGTGGCCTTTAAAATTGCACACAAATATTTCCCTGCCACATCATTACGATTCTTGTAGTATACGCAGAACAACATAGCACTCTCTTTGTTTAATTAGGCAAAAATCTATCTACAAATGCATTTAACAAAAGTATACACTAGAAGACTACAAATACACTATCAAAAATACATTTAACAAAACCTGATTCTTCAGCTCTTCAACCAGTCCTGCATCTAGTTTTTCTCCAACATCCGCATTAGATGGAGACCTCTATTTAACCTCAGTTCAGCTGTGTATTTAAACATGAATGTGATTGTCATGCTATTAATAGTATAAGAAACTGGTGGCTATTCCAATATTTCATAGACCCAGTGACTCGCCAAACAATTTTTCTGAATTATCAGTGAAATGAAGGATCATCATAGTGTGCACAGGAGTACATCTGGACTACTTAAGGGCATGACAACTGTGAATTCTACCCTCATGAAAGTATAATTATGTTCTAATATTTTTTTCTTCTGGTAAGTACACGCTGCTATCTCCAACAGAAGACATGGAGTAGAAAACAGATCCGAGGCAGCACAGATGTTAGATCTCAGTTTAACATGAGAGCAAATATGTGACAGATATGTGAGATAAAAATAAACCCTAATACACTAATTCCCTCTCAGGAATGAAGATTATATTCAATTTTAACAAGAGCAGTTAGTCAATATTTTAATTTAGTAAATGCTCTCTATGCTGAGCATCTTACTAAACAGTTTATATGAACTATATCATTTAATCATCCTCACAAACCATTCTATGAAGCAGGTGCTCTAGAATATTTTACAGATGAGGGAACTCTGGCCTAACGAAGTCAATTAGTTTGCTTCATTCCACACAGTGAGAAAGTAGCTGAAGGGTGTTCTAATACCATAACTGATGGTCTGACTGAGTTGGGGGTCTTAACTACTTTTATATTGTATTTTTCTGCTTTGGCTTTGTATGGTTACAGCAATGTATCATCTTACTTTACAGTTATAAAAGATCCATTTAATAACTTTTTATTTTCTATAAAATTTTAGACAACTATGAAATTTTATGTGTCGTGTTTTATCTCCATATCATTGTGTACACTCAAGTTATGTTTAAATATGTCTGGTTCATTTGTCTTAGATTTCACTGAAGAAAGTAAAATATAAAGTTATGCTACATTATTAGAAACTGAAGTTCATACTATGAAAAAAAGAAAGTTTTAATTAAAATATAGCATGCCTCTTTTTAACATCTATTTCTACAACTCATGTTCTAAGTCTCTTTTTTATATCATACTGACTTTTAAATTTAAAATGACATCTAAATTTTGAGACTTCAAGGCTTAAACCAAAATATTAAAAAGCATAAAATAAAGTCTTATATTTGGTTTCACAAGATTAAATTACATAAAATATGACTCCTGTCTTGACAGCACTTCTAACAAGGGGCCTTATAGAATCCAAACCTTAAATTAAGACTGTAATGTTTTCCACCTGCTAAAACTGGCTAAAATATTTTAGAAAGCATGTGTAAATCATAGACTGTCACTATTCTCTTCAACAGTGTAGCACACCTGGTGCACTGTGTTTACTTCTAAACTCACTATTCTGAGGCATTTGATAAACCGTGGTACATCCAATGGATAGCAACCAGAAGAGCATAGTAATTAAAGATTGTTCACTGACCTATGCACTTGGTCTGGGAACATAAATGTTAACTGTATATATAACAATAGATTCTAATATTAAAAGAGACTTAAAAGACGTATAAAAATTCGTAATGAACCCAATTAAACAATAGTGTCTACAGGTGCACACTTGAGTAATTACACTAGTAAAACATAAGGAGGTGGTCACTAGAAACATCAGGATAGTGGATACTTTCAAGGACAGAGAAGGGTTATGACTGGAATGAGGCACAAAGAGAAGCTCCCAGGGTGGCTGGCAGCATTCTGTTTCTTGACCTGGGTGTCAATTACAAAACTATTCACCTTAGCTCACCAAGCTTTTATTTTCTTTTCTGTACATATGTTTTGTTTTATAATAAAACTACCTTTATAAAGCCATGTCAAATTGACTTATTCTGTATTTATTTCCAGAAAAAATAAAAAAGCCAGTGCCTGGATGTTACAAAAGGCGCCTTTGAGCTCAACATAAGTAAGTAAGAGACACTGATTAAAGGAAAGAGGCTGCTTCATGGCAAATGACTTTCCTGTTACTGAATTTATGAAAATAGGAGTGGAAGTGAATCTTCCTCTGGAAGGATTTCCTCTGCAGGACAGAGGCTGGGTTCATGGTGCCCAAGGTTCATTTCAACTCTAAAATTATGTGGCCTTTTGATTCCCAACACTATCCCAACCTGAAGTGGTCAAAAAGAGTCAGGTGCACTCTGTAATCAAGTCATTTTGGAAACCAAGTCCTCTCCTCCTTCTGAAGCTTATCGATTCAATCTATACACTGTATTTGAAAGTAATTTTGTGTACATAAGTATGATTGTGCACCTAAAAATCATTCCCAAAAAACATTTAAGCATTCCAGTTTAGTTATAGACCACATGGTGAATCACCAGCATGAAAAACAAAGGAAATGAGGGATAAATAGTGTAACAGTGATTTGGGGGTAGGTAAATATAGCTTTTCATTTGTAGAATTAAATGTGAACAAAGGCTTTCTGCCTTTCACTGGAAATCCTTCCACAGAAGGATTCACTTCCAAGTGTCTTCACAAATATTAACCTTCACAATATCCCTTCGCATAACACATAGAGACCCTAACAGACAAACAGGTTGAATAAATTACCCAAGGACACATTGCTTCCAAGTGGTGAAGCTGGAATTTGATCCCAAGCACCCTGAGTCAAGAGCTTGTGCTCTTAAGCAATCTGCTTAACTTAGTCTGACATCTACTGCATAGAAACTGGACACTCATAATTAAATTAAATTTCCATTTTAGATTGAGAAAAACTACACCTCTATTTCATACTACTTAATAATAACAGTTCTTTCATGATTATAATATATAATGTTCTAATTAAAATGCTTATAAAACTGATATACTGTAGGTGATTTATCTTTACCTTATCTTACTGTAACTGTAACAAATAGGTAATTATTCCTTACCACAAAGACACTATAAACGCAAAGTATACATTTAGGTCTGAAATTCACGGTTAGAGATGATATACATTAAAAATTCATAAACTACCTCAGTAATTAGACATTCCATCTGTTTAATGACATGATACCCTATCCAGACAAAGTAAGACTGATATAATTGTATCCCTTATCGGTATTCTTTTAGAGTTGAAATTAGGTGATAGTTTTACCTATAGAGTTCCAAAGCAACTAGAGGATAAACTCATGTAATTAGTAAATTCCATGGGGAAAAATAACTCATTCATTCTTTAATAAACTTCTTATTTCAATTAACTGCCTTGTTAATTTTGCTGAAGGGACAGGTAAATAGGAGCTAATGCAGATTGCTACCATGTGTATGTGGGGCCAACCTGGGGAATTAGTTCAACTTTTAACTCTGCAACAGATCAATAAGACTGCTGAGATGGCTTAATAAGATTCATAACGGTGTTCAAAGAAATCTATAGCATCTGTACACACAAATAAAGGTTAATAAGAAGGATGTTTTTCCTGGCACCAAAAACACATTGCACGAAAAAAGGGCAGGATAGTAAAGAACATCAAAATTAATACAAGAACAATATTGTAATGTTGAAAAGCAGGAAAACGTGGAGGAGGATGCTGGTTGTGATGACAATTATTATGATTATAAAGGCTGAGATATAGACATTTGGAAGTGAATATGGAAAGTAATTGCGAGCAAACGGTAGAGCTTACCCCAGGAGAATGTCATTTAACTTTTACCTTAAGCTCAACAGCTTTGTAAGAAAAGTATTTGTGTGACTCAGTGGTCAAAAATTATTTTTAGAAGCATTCTGGGGAATTCTCTGGTGGCCTAGTGGTTAGGATCCACATTTTAACTATTAGGATCCCAGGCTCGATCCTTGGTGAGGGAACTAAGATCCTGGGAGCCACGTGGCATGGCAAAAATAAAAAATAAAATAAAACTACACCTGATATGATTAAATATGTAGAGATTTGGGGAAATTAACACAGCAGGTATGTTAAGAGGTGTTCCAAAATGGGAGGAAGCATGCAAATAAGTGACTTTGGATATTCATGACAAACTTCAAAGGATTTTAGTTCTACCTAAGGCTGACACTGTTTTCTTACCATGGTATAGCTTCCCAGTTTTTCAAAAGGAGCAATGGAAACCAGCAATGGAAGCTTCAGCACAGACTTCATCCTTCTGGGCTTTTCTGATCGGCCCCAATTGGAACACATCATCTCTGTGATTGTCTTCATCTTCTATATTATAACCCTGGTAGGAAACACAACTATTATTTTTGTATCTTATCTAGACACCCAGCTCCATACGCCCATGTATTTCTTCTTATCCAATTTGTCTTTTGTGGACCTCTGTTACACAACTAGCATTATCCCCCAGATGCTGGTAAATCTATGGGGTCCAAAAAGTCTATTACATATGGAGGCTGTGTGCTCCAGTTCTTCTTTGCCCTTGACTTGGGAGCCACAGAATGCCTTCTCTTGGCTGTAATGGCTTATGACCGCTATGCTGCTGTCTGTCAACCTCTTCACTACACAGTAATAATGCACCCTGAGCTTTGCCAGAAGATGGTGTTGACTGCCTGGTTAGGTGGTCTGGGCAGTGCCTTAATTCTTTGCTCTTTGACTTTGAAGTTGCCAAGATGTGGGCACCGGGAGGTGGATAACTTTTTCTGTGAGATGCCAGCATTGATCAAGATGGCTTGTGTCTATTCAAAAGTAATTGAAGTTGTTGTCTTTGCTCTTGGAGTGGTATTTCTTCTGGTACCTCTGTCACTAATTCTCATCTCATATGGAGTCATCACTCAAGCTGTCATGAAAATCAAGTCAGCAGCAAGGTGGCAAAGATCCTTAATACTTGTGGTTCCCACCTCACAGTAGTATCTCTGTTTTATGGAACAATCATTTATATGTACATGAAGCCACATACTAGTGCCTCGCAAGATGAGGGGAAGTTCCTTACTCTCTTTTACACAATTGTCACACCCAGCCTTAACCCTCTGATATACACTTTAAGAAACAAAGATGTAAAGAGTGCAATAAAGAGAATATTGTGCATTAAAAAAAAAATGGCCAACGAAGTCATGAAATAAATGGAAAAATCAGAGTGTAGAGAGTTAAAGAAATAATATTGACCTTTCCCAACAGAAGATCAATCAACACATTGATTCAAAGAGCACTTGTTGGGTGTTTACCAACTACCAAGAATTGTACTAGGTACTGACTCTGTAAATAAATAAGAAGTAGGGATAAATGATAAGGAGAAAGATAAATAAATATACATAAACAAAATGTAATTCATACATTTAAAAGCTTCAAAATTAATCAGGGAATACAGATAAATAAATAATTATAAAATGTGGTAAGTATAGCAATGTGGAAAAGATTGAGGAAATATTATTCATTAGCATCTATTATAGATAAGATTGTACTGTTTTTTTTTCTTCCCAGACATATCACTTATATTAGAAACAATAGTCTTTCATTCACCTGATTTTGCCAGAGGAGGCTTTGTGGTGGAGACTAACAGCTCACCAATACCCATTCCACCTTCTGCCTCAAGTTTTAGCAGAGCAGAGGGCTACTACGCTGGGGCTTCCCTGGTGGCTCAGTGGTAAAGAATCCACCTGCCAATGCAGGGGACACAGGTTGGATCCCTGTGTCAGGAAGATCCCGTGGAGAAGGAAATGGCAACCCACTGCAGTATTCTTGCCTCGGAAATCCCATGGACAGAAAGTCTGATGGGCTACAGTCCATGGGGTCACAAAGAGTCAGATACAACTTAGCGAATAAACAACTACGAGTTGACCATTTATACTGAAGTCAATAAAAAGGCTATTCCTTATTTAGCACTATCTGCTTGCACTTTCGCTTTATAATGTTCTTTCTTTTCTTGAATTATAGTGGTCACTTCCAGTTCAGTCACTCAGTCATGCCCAACCCTTTGTGACCCCATGGATTGCTGTTCATCAAGCTTCCCTGTCCATCACCTACTCGCAGTAGTAGATGGTAATTTGGGTGGAAGGTTTTGATGCTCTTACTTGACAAAACAAAATTTTAGTTATCATATGTTTAATCTCATTTTTACTTTATTTTACTGGTAAATATATGCAAAATCTGGGAATCTCTATGCTAGAGAATAAATTAAACTACTCTACAAGTTGATCATTGCAGAGACTGAAAATCATCTATGTAAATGAAAGAGTCTTCACATCTACAGTGCCACTGCTATGTCATTTCAAGTGCAAATGAATCCGCCCTCTGCCTGAAGTATCAGATATTTGGGAAAAACTGACATTAGGCTATTTCTCACCTGTACTTTCAGTTCTGTTAAACAAAGGCGAACCTTTGTTAGGAAAAACAATTCCTTTGTGAGAAAGAATATTAGCTATTTGACATTTGTCAGAAACAGCAGATACTTCTTGAAGAGGACACTATTCCCACTTGTCTGCAAAAATATAGATTTTTCTTTGGAGTTGAGGATTCAAGAGAATTTATAATTTTTTAAGACACAGTAGTATCATCAAAGGAAATAACATCAAAGAATAACATAACTTTAACATATGTTTATCTAATATTTTCAGTGCACATTCACAGTAGCCACATGAAAATGATGGGTTTTAAGTTCTTGTGCGCCAACCAAAATATCAAAGAAAAGTTTCCATCCTTGCTGTCCTGCTGGTAAGAAACATTTCATGAATTTAAACATGGCCCATCGCTTTTCCTTACTGTCAGTATTTTGCAATTTATTCATCAGCCCCCAATTGCAATATTAACAGAACGTTGTCTCCATTTTGCACTGCCCAGAATGATCTCCAAACATGAAATTCCAAAAATGAGTTTATATCAGTTTGCATACCCGACCAGGAAAGGACTGGATCTAAATTCACTACTGCCATTTTGGCTTACTGCCACAAGGTGGTGCTATGAAAAATGGTCCTTCAAGATATAAGCACTGACATTCTAATAAGAGCTAAGTAGGTCACAGCGGTTCTTATAAGGAAACTGACACTTCCCTTTGCTTTTTCATAACAATTCTGGTACCAGTGAGCCCAGCCTTCAGTCTCTTTTTTTTTTTTTCTTCTGTTAGTTTTATTATTTTTTTCCTTTTTTTTTTTTAAATTACAATACTGTATTTGTTTTGCCATACATTGACACGAATCAGCCATAGGTGAACACAATCCCTTAGTGGCAGATTTTTGTTTCCAGATTTTCCAGTTTGAAATTCACCCATCTTCATCAGAGGACCTGCACCCCATTAACTCTGGCTAAATTTGCTTGGGCATGAGGTTCTTGAGGCCCAGATCACTTTGCTCTCTTCTTCATTTGGGATCCCCATCTTCATAGGGTCGGGCAATTTTTCCTTCATCAACCAATCCTCCAACTTACAACTAGCTCTACCACACACACACACACACACACACACACACACACACACACACACACTTTTAAAATTAATCACACTCTTTCCCGAGAAGATGGCAAACTCTACTCTACCCATGTCCTCTCGATATCCCCATCATCTCTAATTCACAAATTTGCTGCAAGAATGTGGTGCAACAGGCATTAGGATAAATTCAGCAACATCACACAGTGAGAACCAAACAACAAGATTTATTGGGGAAACACAGGAAACCAAGAGTCAGGAACAAGAGGCAAAGTACTTCCACTCTCTCCTAATCTCAGGGAGAGGTGAATCAGTGCCAGGGTCAAGCTGTTCTAGTCCTGACACAACTGCTCTACCTTCTCAAAAGGTAAACTTGAATTCTACTTCTTAGTGAGACATCAAGACGACTTGGTTGCCAGGCAGTCTGGGTTTAGACGCCAACTGTTTGAGGAAGACCAGCTGCCTGGCACCTGAAGACCACACATACCTGGAAAGATGGAGCCTATCCTGTTAGGGAGTGTAAGGCACTGGTCCAGTGGAAAACTGAGTTTAAGTGCACCCCTTCCCTCCAGGAAGAGGAGGAAACTCCAGTTCCAGCTAGCTCCTTTCCTAGGCAACCTAGAGAGAGATCTCAGGATCACTTTTGAGTAGTTCTATTCATTGCCACACAGAGGATTAAGAAAAATATTTCACACAGTATTAGTATAGTCTGTCATTAAAGTTCTCAATAAATATTAACTATTGTAATTAGTTCTATTTGACTATTATTCCTTTTATATAAACCATTAGGAATCTCATATGAGAAGAGTATCAGAAGCAATTGACGGGGATGGAATTAGTCTTTTTAATCCATTAGCAAAAAGAAAAAAATATGTAGGAGTACCTCAAACCTCACCCTTAACTCTCTGTGGGTAAATTGGACTTAAACTATACACTAAACCAGATGGACTTAACATTTACAAAACATCCCATCTGAGAACAGCAGAACACACATTCTTCTCAAATACCCATGAATATTCTCAAGGATAGATCATAAGAACTAATATTGTTAAAATACCCATACTACCACACGAGGTAATATACAGATTCAATACAATCCCTATCAACATTCCAATGGTATTTTTCACAGAAATAGAAGAAACAATCCAACATTTGTGTGGAACCATAATGAACCTAAATAGCCAAACCAATCTTGAAAGAACAAACTAGGAGGCACAACACTTCCTGATATTAAGCTATACTACAAAGCCATAGTCATCAAAACTGGATAGTATTGGAATTAAAAACAGACACATAGGTCAATGGAACAAGAATAGAAAGCCTAGAAATAAACTCATACATATACAGATAATTAATTTACATTAAAGGAGCCAAAACCATGCAATGACCAAAGGACAGTCTCTTCAATAAATGATGCTGGGACAACTGGATAGTCACATACAAACAAATGAAACTAGACCTCTCACAATACTTAACTCAAAGTATTACACCTCTCACAATCATTGACTCAAAGATGGATTGAAGACTGAATATTCATGACATGACCATAAAACTCCTAGAAGAAAACATAGTGGGAAATGAATGGTTTTTTGGATATGACACCAAAACCACAGTAAAAAAAAAAAAATGCAAAGACAACCTATGAAATAGGAGAAAATCTTTAAAATATATATCTACTAAGAAGTTAATATATAAAATATATAAAGAATTCATATACTTAATTGCAAAAAAAAAACTATTATCCAATTTTAAAATAGACTGAGTACCTGAATAGATATTTTTCCAAAGAATATATACAAGTGGCCAAAGGTACATGAAAAGATGCCCAACATCACTACTCACTAGGAGAATGCAAATTAAAACCACAATGAAATATCACCTCATACCTTTCAGAATGGCTATTATTAAAAGCCAACATTACTTTGCCAACCAAGGTCCATCCAGTCAAGGCTATGGTGGTGGTCCTGTGGTCATGTATGGATGGGAGAATTGGACTGTCAAGAAGGCTGAGCACCAAAGAATTGATGCTTTCAAAATGTGGTGTTGGAGAAGACTCTTGAGAGTCCCTTGGACTGCAAGGAGATCCAACCAGTCCATTCTGAAGGAGATCAGCCCTGGGATTTCATGCAAGGAATGATGCTAAAGCTGAAACTCCAGTACTTTGGCCACTTCATGTGAAGAGTTGACTCACTGGAAAAGACTCTGATGCTGGGAGGGATTGGGGGCAGGAGGAGAAGGGGACACAGAGGGAGAGATGGCTGGATGGCATCACTGACTCGATGGACATGAGTCTGAGTGAACTCTGGGAGTTGGTGATAGACAGGAAGGCCTGGCATGCTGCGATCATGGGGTCGCAAAGAGTCGGACACCACTGCACAGCTGAACTGAACTGAAAAAGCCAACACAAATAACATGTGATGGTATGATATAGAGAAAAAGGAAGCCTGTACACTACTAGTAGCAATGTAAACTAGCATAAACCCTTATTTTTAAAAGTATAAGAGTTCCTCAAACATTAAAAATAGAAGTAGCATATGATCCAGCAATCCCACTTCTGGGTATATATCCAAAGGAAAGAAAACAGAGCTCAAAATGATATCTGCACTCTCATTTTCATTGCAGTGTTATTCACAATAACCGCAATATGGAAACAACCTAAGTGCCAATCGACAGGTGAATAGATAAAGAAGATGTGGTATATATGATGTCGAATATATAATGGAATATTTCTCAGCCATGAGAAAGAATGACATCCTACTCTTTGTGAGAATATGGATGGACCTTCAGTGAAATGTGCCAGAGAAAAACAAACACTTCATGATATCACTTATATGTGGAATTTAAAAGAAAAATGAGTAGAAAAATGGTCGACAGGGGCTAGGGAATGGAGAAATAGAGAAAGAATTATAAAAGGTTACAAGGGGAATTCTCTGCCAGTCCAGTGGCTAGGTTCGGTGCTTTCACTGTCATAGATCTGAGTTCAATCCCTGGTTTTGGAAATAAGATCCCATAAGCCACACGGTGTGACCAAAAAGGAGGGGAGGGAAATGGTTAAAAACTTCAACTATAAAAAAAAATAAGGTCTGAAGATCTAATGTAAAAACCTGGGGACTGTAGTTGATAACATTGTATTTTATAGTTGAAACTTATTAAGAGAGTAGAACTTAAATGTTCTCATTCCCCTAAAAAGAAGAATAAATATGTGAGGTGATGGTGTATTAATTAACTAGATGGGTGATGGAAGAGGGTGATATCCTTTCATAATGCATACACATATCAAATCACAATGCACACTTTAAATATCCTATAATTTTATATTTCAATAAACGTGAAATTTTAAAAAGAAAGGCAAAGTAGGGTAAGGGGAAACAATCATAGAAAGTGCTATTTAGAAAGGATGGTTAGGAAGTTCTATGTATGCGATATGTGAGCAGAGACCTGAATTGAAGTAAAGGAGTCAGTCTTGCAAAAAAATATAGGAAAGAGAATTTCCAGGAATTGCAAAAGATATGTTTCACATGTTTGCCAAACAGCAAGAAAGTCCGTGTAAAGCAAGTGGTTGAACTGTAGGAGATTCTTTCTACAGGGACAGTTGCTGCTGCTGCTGCTGCTAAGTCACTCCAGCTGTGTCTGACTCTGCGACCCCATAGACAGCAGCCCACCAGGCTCCACCGTCCCTGGGATTCTCCAGGCAAGAACACTGGAGTGGGTTGCCATTTCCTTCTCCAATGCATGAAAGTGAAAAGTGAAGTCGCTCAGTAAGTGTCCGACTCTTCGTGACCCCATGGACTGCAGCCTACTAGGCTCCTCCATCCATGGGATTTTCCAGGCAACAGTAGTGGAGTAGGTTGCCATTGCCTTCTCCACACACTATAACGCTTATTGTGAAAGCGATCATTGAGAATGTAGGATGATTCTATAATAGTTGTTCCCAACCTTTTTGGCACCAGGGATAGGTTTCATAAAAGACACGATTTCTCCATGGACTGGGTGGTGGGAAGGAGGGTGGCACTGGGGGAGGATTGCAATGATGCAAGTGCATTATATTTATTCTGAACTTTATTTCTATTATTATTACATCAGCTCCACCTCAGATCATCAGGCATTAGATCTGGGAGGTTGCGGACCCATTTCTTATAAAACAAATTGCCTCAACTCTTTCTTTAAACAATGCTTTGAAAGAAAAGGTTACTGATTTGTTCTGAGTCCACATAGCCAACAAAAATACCACATAAGCAATAAATGCAAGTCACATAAGTATTTTCAGTTTTCTTGCAGTCACTTTTAAAAAGGTTAAAATGAATAGCTGAGATTTTAATCATGTTTAATTAATTGATATATCTAAAATATTATTTCAACATGTGATCAATAGAAAAACTGAGATATCTTACTTTTTCTGTACAAAATAAAAACCAGTGTGCATTTTAACTCACAGCACATCTCAATCACATTAACAGCATTCAGCTCAGTAGCTACATGTGACTGCTGCTGTTGCTAAGTCACTCCAGTCGTGTCCGACTCTGTGACCCCATGGACTGTAGCCTACTGGGCTCCTCTGTCCATGTGGATTTCCCAGGAAAGAATACTGGAGTGGGATGCCATTTCCACATAGTTCTAAGTTAGACTAAAGAAACACAACTACTGCAATGTGTGTACCTTAGCTGAATTCTGATCGATGGTGTCCAGAAAAAACAGCTGTAAGACTTTGGAGGATAATGGGGAAATGTGAATGTGGGCTGGATTTTAGATGTATTATTGAATCAGTAATTTTCTTGAGTATGATAATGGTATTGTGACTATGAAAAAGAATGCCACTATTGTCAGGAAAGCATTCTGGAGTATTTAAAGATAAGTATCATGATGTCTTCAACTCATTTCCAAATGGTTCAGAGAGAGGCAAAGGAAATACGACAAAAATGTTTTATAAAAGTGGGGAGTGATGGGAAGCCACTGGAATATTTTGACAGCACCTGATTTGCATGTTCAAATAATCTGATTGACTGCTCTGTACTCTGTCTAGCATCTATCCTATAGGGAGACCAGTGTAACATGACCTAACTGCAGACAGTGAGAAATGCATTCAGGATATATTTTAAATATAGCATTAACATGATTTGCATGTCTTCTTGAGAAAAAAAAAAAAAGGAAGACGACTTTCCAGACAGTGGTATAAACATTAAGTATTTCTTTTTCCCATTCCACCATCTGCCTTGAAATGACCCCATGAATACACAAATACCATGTGTGTGGTTTATGTAAACATGTTATTGACATAGAGATGATAGCAGAGCATCATTTACTTTAACAGGATTAGAGTGAGGGTCAGGAGAAGATACAATTAAGACCATTTGCCTGAAGAAAAGAACGTGATACTCAGCCACAACTTATAACGGGGAAACCAAAAGGAGTCAGCAAAAGTAAGAAGAAAGGAACAGTTATAGACACTAAAAGGCAACCCTGAAAAAAGCATATGATGGAAACCAAGAAGTCATTCCATTCAAAAATTATCTTATTGTGCCCCCACCACCACCACATTTATCACATTCAGTTCAGTTCAGTTCATTCACTCAGTCATGTCCGACTCTTTGCGACCCCATGAATTGCAGCACACCAGGCCTCCCTGTCCATCACCAACTCCTGGAGTTCACTCAGACTCACGGCCATCGAGTCAGTGATGCCATCCAGCCATCTCATCCTCGGTTGTCCCCTTCTCCTCCTGCCTCTAATCCCTCTCAGCATCAGAGTCTTTTCCAATGAGTCAGCTCTTCGCATGAAGTGGCCAAAGTACTGGAGTTTCAGCTTCAGCATCATTCCTTCCAAAGAAATCCCAGGGCTGATCTCCTTCATAATGGACTGGTTGAATCTCCTTGCAGTCAAAAGGACTTAAGTGGCATTTAATCAGAAAGGCTGCTTTCCAAGACACCTATCACAAAACTTCCCACTGAGCATTTCTTGATCAACATCTGATGCCTTGCTAATTTGCATAACAATTAATGTTCAAGTGGATTATCGGTGAAAAGTAGTAGCGAACATACGTGGCCTGTCTAACATATATAGGAACACTCCTCATTCTGGTGTGAGAGGCGTAAGAATCAAAAAGGTAGGGAACCAGAATTTTACTGACAATGCCCAAGATTTGTTTCCTAAATGGACTTACATCCTGCCTTTTTTTTTTTTTTTTTGACCTGAAGGTAACCAAAATTCTGCCTCGCCTGTCACGTCTTCAATAAACCTTTTATGCAAGGTAGTAGTGGAGCATCTGAAACGGCAGTGAACTGGGACGTCATGAGCTTATAGAATGTATGGCACAGCTGTCTTACTCTAGCAGGTAGAATATATGCCTACCTGCTAATGTCTGCTTAATAAACCTCCATATGAGTGGTACGATTTGGTCAGTGTCACTTTCATTACAACCTGGACAAAAGGTTGTACAGAAAATGCTAACCCTGTAGTCATCTCAAGCTTTTCAGGGACTCATTATCTACCAAAATAACCTGAAAGCTGAAGGATGATCAAATTAGCTTTTATCAGGTCAGAACCCTTGTACAGCCCAATTCTCTCATTACACACTATTAATTCTTTTCTTAATTTATTATAACTTGCTTCCTTGCACAGACCATTTCCTTGTTACACACTATTAATTCTTTTCTTAATTTACTATACCTTGCTCTCTGCATTATAAATGAGAATCTGAACTAAAGTGTTTAAGAACAAACATCAACAAGACTTTCTTGTCTGTTAACAGCTGAGAGATGTACGCATACACCCTACAAAATAAGAAGAAACAAAACAATCAGTATTTTAAAATAACAATTCACTCCTTTTAAATATAACAAATTCATATGAATATGATTACAAGACCCTATAGTTTCAGCAAAGAGAGAATGTACAAAATAAATATTTAAAATCTACAGCTCTCCTATCAAGTTAGCAATTAAATAAAATACACCAATAAAGATAAAATTGAGATATATAGAATACTTTTATGAAAAAGTTCTATTCATCTTTACCAAAGTAGGAGAACTTTAATAAAATGAGACATGCTGTATTCTTCAAAAGAAAATTTTAAATATACATTTTTAAAAAACTTAAATACAGATATTTCAGACAACTACCTATATGTTGTCTGGCTTATAATAAATTGATTTCAAGATTTATTTGGAAAAATGACAGCTTAGTAGATCAAGACATTTTCTATTTAAAAAAGGTAATAGATAAGGAACTGCTATGCCAGGCATTGAAATGTTATCAAGTAATAATTATTCAAACTATTGGTTTGCAGATGATTGAAACAAAATGGACAGTCCCAAAACAAACAGGTGGGCATTTCTAATTCTGGCAATAGGGTGATAGATCGTTTTAGCTAATCAAATGATGGAACACAGTTCATTACTCAGCTTGTTAACTGAACACAAAGTGGTCAAGTAAGACATTTTCTGTAATTTGTGAGCTTTTGGTTGGTAAACATTATTCCTTCACAATGTTGAGTCATCTATAGGAACAATAAAATTTTATAATCTGTTGTTCCCCCTTTGAGGCTTCCCTGGTGGCTCAGATAGTAAAGCATCTGCCTGCAATGCAGGAGAACTGAGTTCGATCCCTGGGTTGATAAGATCCCCTGAAGAAGGAAATGGCAACCTGCTCCAGTATTCTTGCCTGGAAAATTCCATGGACAGAGGAGCCTGGTAGGCGCCAGTCTATGGGATTGCAAAGAGTTGTACACAACTAAGCAACTGCACTCACTCACTCACTTTCTGGTTTCTTCATTACCCCTTTCTACAGGATGTTAGAAAGTGAAGATAGTGAACACGACTGAGCAACTGAACTGAACTGAGTGGACATATCCAATGCCAGCTCAGGTGGTAACTTCGTTCTGCTGGGCTTTTCCGATCAACCTCAACTGGACCCCATTATCTCTGTGACCATTTTGCTCTTCCATATCATGACTCTGCTAAACAACACAGCAATTATCCTGCTAACTTTTCTGGACAGCCGATTTCGTCCACCCATGTACTTCTTCCTCAGTAACCTCACATTTTTAGATATCTGTTGCACAGCTAGTATTGTTCCCCAGACATTTGACAAATCTGTGGGGGCCAAAAAAATTAACAGTGCTCCTTTGCCTTTGACTTTGGTGCAACAGACAACCTTTTATTGGTTGTCATAGCCTATGATCGCTATGCAGCAGTCTGCCAACCCCTGCACTACCTGGTATCATGCACCCTCAGTTCTGTAAGAAGATGGCAGCAGCATCATGGTTGACTGGCATGTGTGGTGCCCTGAATATGAGCGCTATTGCCTTTTCACTGCTGCTTTGTGGTCACATACACGATAACTTCTTTTGTGAGATGCCTGTCTTTCTTAAGATAGCCTGTGCATACACCAAAGTAATGGATGTTACCATTTACACACTTGGAGTAATTTACCTTGTTTTGCCACTATTTTTCATTCTTGTCTAACATGGAATCATCACTCATGCTGTGACTAAGATCAAGTCAGGCAGAGGGTGGAAGAAGGTGATTAACACCTGTGATGCTCAACACCTGTGGTGCTCATCTCACTGTGGTCAGCCTCTTTTATGGCAGTGTCATCTACATGTGCTTGCAACCAAAGAAAGGTTCCATGCACAAAGCTGATAAATTTCTTACCCCCTTTTACACCATTATCACCCCAAGTCTTAAACCACTAATATATACTCAGGAATACACATGTCAAGGGCCATTAAAATGGCTTTTACAAGAACCCAACATAGGGGCATGCCACATGTAAAGCAAATGTAACAAGTATGAAAGGGGAAAATAACAGTAACACAATAATAGTGGGAGACTTTCATACCCCCACTCACACCTATGGATAGAACAACCAACAGAAAATTAGCAAGAAAACACAAACTGTAAATGATAAAATGAACCAGTTAGACCTAATGGATATCTATAGGACATTTCAACCCAAAGCAAGAAATTTCACTTTTTTCTCAAGCACACACAGAACATTCTCCAAGATAGATCACATCCCGGGCCATAAATCTAGCCTTGGTAAATTAAAAAAAAAAAAAATTGAAATCATGACAAGCTTCTTAGATGTCAACTACAGGAGAAAAAAAAACTATTAAAACAACAAACAGGTAGAGGCTAAAACAACATGTTTCTGTATAACCAACAGATCACAGAAGAAATCAAAAAGGAAATCAAATATGCATAGAAACAAATGAAAATGAAAACATTACAACCCAAAACCTATGAGATTCAGTAAAAGCAGTGCTAAGAGGGAGGTTCATAGCAACACAAGCTTACCTCAAGAAACAAGAGAAACATCAAATAAATAACCTAACTTTAATAAAGCAACTAGAAAAAGAAATGAAGAACCCCAAAATTAGTAGAAGGAAAGAAATCACAAAAATCAGACCAGAAATAAGTGGGAAAAAAAAAAAACAAAGGAGACTATAGCGAAAATAGACAAAACTAAAAGCTGGTTCTTCAAGAAGATAAATAAAATAGACAAATCATTAGCCAGACTCATTAAGAAAAAAAGGGAGAAGAATCAAATCAACAAACTTAGAAATGAAAATGGAAAAATCTATCAGCAAATATAGGATAATAAAATGGACAACTTGGAAGAAATGGGCAAATTCTCAGAAAACTGAACCAGGAAGAAATAGAAAATCTTGACAGAACCCATCACAAGCATGGAAATCAAAACTGTTGTCAAAAATCTCCCAACAAACAAAAGTCCAGGACCAGATGGCTTCAAAGGTGAATTCTACCAAAAATTTAGAGAAGAGCTAACACCTATCCTACTCAAACTCTTCCAGAAAGTTGCAGAGGAAGGTAAACTCCCAAACTCATTCTATGAGACCATCATCACCTTAATACAAAAACCAGACAAACATGCCACAAAAAAAGAAAACTGCAGGCCTATACTACTGATGAACACAGACGCAAAAATCAGCAACAAAATTCTAGCAAACAGAATCCAACAACATATTAAAAACATCATACATCATGATCAAGTGGGCTTTATCCCAGGGATGCAAGGATTCTTCAATATTCACAAATCAATCAATGTGATACACCACATTAACAAATTGAAAGATAAAAACCATATGATTTTCTCAATAGATGCAGAAAAACTCTTTGACAAAATTCAACACCCATCTGGAAAAGGCAATGGCAACTCACTCCAGTGCTCTTGCCTGGAAAATCCCATGGACAGAAGAGCCTGGAAGGCTGCAGTGCATGGCACTGCTGAGATTCAGACATGACTGAATGCATTCACTTTAACTTTTCACTTTTATGCATTGGACAAGGAAGTGACAACCCACTCCAGTGTTCTTGCCTGGAGAATCCTGGGGATGGGGAAGCCTAGTGGGCTGCCATCTACGGGGTTGCACAGAGTCAGACACGACTGAAGCAACTTAGAGCAGCAGAAGCAGCAAAAGCAACACCCATTTATGATTAGAAAAAAAAAAAAAAAAACTCTCCAGAAAGCAGACATAGAAGGAACATACCTTAACATAATAACAGGCATATATGACAAACCCACACCAAACAGCACTCTCAATGGTGAAAAATTGACAGCATTTCCTTTAAAGTCAGGAACAAGAAAAGCTTGCCGTCTCTTGCAACTACTATGCAATATAGTTTTGGAAGTTTTAGCCACAGCAATCAGAGAAGAAAAAGAAATAAAAGGAATCCAGAAAGGAAAAGAAGAAGTAAAACTATCACTGCTTGCAGATGACCTGATCCTCTACACAGAAAACTCTAGAGATACCACCAGAAAACTACTAGAGCTAGTCAATGAATACAGTAAACTTGAATGATATAAAGTTAACACACACAATCCCTTGCATTCCTATACACTAACAGTGAGAAAATAGAAAGAGAAATTAAGGAAACAATCCCATTCACCATTGCAATGAAAAGAGTAAAATACTTAGGAATAAATTTACCTAAAGAAACAAAAGACTTATATATAGAAAACTATAAAACACTGATGAAAGAAATCAAAGATGACACAAATAGATGGAGAAATATACCATGTTCATGGGTCAGAAGAATCAATGTAGTGAAAATGAGTATACTACTCAAGGCAATCTATAGATTCAGTGTAATTCCTATCAAGCTACCAATGGTATTTCTCACAGAACTAAAACAAATCATTTCACAATTTGTATGTAAATGCAAAAACCTCGAATAACCAAAGCAATCTTGAGAAAGAAGAATGGATGGAGGAATCAACCTGCCTGATTTCAGACTATACTACAAAGCTACAGTCATCAAGACAGTATGGTACTGGCAAAAAGACAGAAATACAGATCAATGGAATAAATAGAAAGCCTCGAGATGAATCCACACACCTATGGATACCTTATTTTTGACAAAGGAGGCAAAAATATACAATGGAGAAAAGACAATTTCTTTAACAAGTGGTGCTGGGAAAATTGGTCAACCATCTGTAAAAGAAAAACTAGAACAATTTTAACACCATAACAAAAATAAACTCTAAATGGATTACAGATTTAAATGTAAGACCAGAAACTATAATACTCCTAGAGGAAAACACAGGCAGAACACTCTCTGACATAAACCACAGCAGGATCCTCTATGATCCACCTCCCAGAGTAATGGAAATAAGAGCAAAAATTTTAAAAATGGGACCTAATTAAACTTAAAAACTTCTGCACAATGAAGGAAACTGTAAGCAAGATGAAAAGACAGCCTTCAGAATGGGAGAAAATAATAGCAAATGAAGCAACTGACAAAGAATTAATCCCAAAATATACAAGCTGCTCATGCAGCTCAATACCAGAAAAATAAATGACCCAATCAAAAATGGCCCAAAGAACTAAACAGACATTTCTCCAGAGAAGACATACAGATGGCTAACAAACACATGAAAACATGCTCAACATCACTCATTATCAGAGAAATGCAAATCAAAACCACAATGACATACCATCTCATGTCAGTCAGAATGGCTGCTATCAAAAAGCCTACAAACAATAAAGGCTGGAGAGGGTGCAGAGAAAAGGGAACCCTCTTACACTGTTGGTGGGAATGGAAACTAGTACAGCCACTATGGAGAACATTGTGGAGATTCCTTAAAAAACTGGAAATAGAACTGCCGTATGACCCATCAATCCCACAGCTGGGTAAACACACTGAGGAAACCAAAACTGAGAGAAATCTGTGTACCCCAATGTTCACTGCAGCACTGTTTACAAGAGCTAGGATATGGATGTAACCCAGATGTCCATGGGCAGACGAATGGATAAGAAAGCTGTGGTACATATACACAATGGAATGTTACTGAGCTAATTAAAAAGAACACATTTGAGTCAGTTCTAATGAGGTGCATGAAACTGGAGTCTATTATACAGAGTGAAGTAAATGAAAAAGAAACATACCAATACAGTATATTAATGCACATATATGGAATTTAGAAAGATTGTAACAACCACCCTATATGTGAGATAGCAAAAGAGACAAAGATATAAGAACAGATTTTGGACTCTGTGGGAGAGTTCAAGGGTGGGATAATTTGAGAAAATAGCATTGAAACATGTATATTACCATATGTGAAATAGATGACCAGTCCAAGCACAATGCATGACACAGGGCATTCAAAGCCAGTGCACTGGGACAACTCTGAGGGATGGAATGGGGAGGGAGGGAGGGAGTGGGGTTAGGGAGAGGGGGGACACATGTACACCCATGGCTAATTCATGTCAATGTATGGCAAAAACAACCTCAACATTGTAAAGTAATTAGCCTCCGATTATAACAAATAAAATAATTTTAAAAATAAAAGATGATATATGATGGAATCATCTATAGGATTTTATAAGCCACAAGGCTATGCCACCTCCCAAAGCAATGAATTATATTTGCCAAAAGGCTAGTGCTCAGCCAAGATTTAAACCAAGTGACCTACAAAATTAGAAAATCTAGAATAGGATGTTCAGAAATTTGAGTCAGTCCTTCACTTCACGTACTCTAGTTTTTGCTAGCGTTAACATTTTGTAGTGTAATGACAAAATTGAAGATGAAAGAAGCAGAGATAGTAACTTTGATGGAAGAAAAGATGTTGGAAGTAAAAAAACATTTTAAGTATAGTCCTTGAAATGGCCACTGAAAGTTTGCAGTGGAAAAATTCACTAGCAAATAATTCTATATCCAAACAAATTGTCTTTTATATGTGAAAGAAACATAAGTTTTTCTGATATGAAACAGCTCAGATAGTAGACAATTGATATAATATCTTAAATTTTTCAGAATTAATGCAGCCAAGAAAAAGATCAATGAAAATGTCAAATAACCCAGCACCAACAGATTAAAGAAAAGAATTGTTAACAGTGTGGGAAATATATTATTGATTGATACTCAGAACCCACTTTAGCTGCCCTCTGTCTGGTTTTTTGTACTATAAGGGCTAGAAAGTAAGAACAATTACATATATTCATGTAAGAATATAAAGGAAGAGGCAGATAGAGACCATTTTCTGCAGTATTCTTTTCTAGAAAGTGAAGAGGTAAAGATGCCAGCATTTCATCTATAGATTAATGATTGTCAAGATGCAGAGTGGATGGAAGTATCAGCCAGATTCTCTGTTGCAGTGTGCTTAATTAATTTTAGTAAAAACTAGTTACCAAGAAATGAAAAGCATCCAAATCAGAAAGTTAGAAGTAAAACTGTCTCTGCAGATGACATGATCTTTGATATAGAAAATCCTAAAGACCTAATTTAAAAAGCTCTAAGAACTAATAGACAAATTCTGCGAAGTTACACATAGAAAAGTACAGGCTATTTAGAAATTCCACACATATGTAAGGGAGTGTATCAATGTATAAATTATATCTTAATGTAAGTATGTGATGAACACAGAATTCAAGACCATGATTCCCCTAAGAGTCAGGCAGGAAGACAGACTGGACAGTGTGAAGCCACATAGGCAGCTCTAAGCTATTAGTAAATTTTCAGCTCTTGAACAGAAGGGGGCAGGCTGACACGTATTCACGGTATTATCTTTAATTTATTGAAAATGAAACAATGATTATATGGCTCATGAGCCTAGAATCTTAATTATTCCATGATTTTTTAATCAAATATTTTATTTCCCTGGATACAATATCTAGATAATTGCCTGTATTTCTCCAACTTGATATCTTACCTGTTGAATAAACCAAATTTCAATTAAATGTGTTATTTTAATCAATATGGTTTATATTATATGTATAATATTCAAGAGTAACTTCAGTGCAATATATATATTTACCTCTGAAATTAATTTCCATGGAAGAAAACTAAATAGAAAATAGATAGACCCCAAGTCTGAAGGGAACTTTTCATAAAATTGTTGTTTAGATTAGATTCTGACCATAGTCAAAGATTTGTTAATCACCTCTGTGAGGCACCAGTCCCCAAGGTCTAAATCATATCCACATAGTAGCCTTTAAAATTGCACACAAATATTTCCCTGCCACATCATTATGATTCTTGTAGTATATGAGGACCAACATAGCACTCTCTTTGTTTAATTAGGCAAAAATCTATCTACAAATGCATTTAACAAAAGTATACACTAAAAGACTACAAATATACTGTCAAAAATACATTTAACAAAACCTAATTCTTCAGCTCTTCAACCAGTCCTGCATCTAGTTTTTCTCCAACATCCACATTAGATGGAGACCTCTATTTAACCTCAGTTCAGCTGTTGTATTTAAACATGAATGTGATTGTCATGCTATTAATAGTATAAGAAACTGGTAGCTATTGCAATATTTCATAGACTCAGTGACTTGCCAAACGATTTTTCTGAATTATCAATGAAATGAACGATCATCATAGTGTGCACAGGAGAACATCTGGACTACTTAAGGGCATGACAACTGTGAATTCTACCCTCATGAAAGTATAATTACATTCTAATATGTTTTTCTTCTGGTAAGTACACGCTGCTATGTCCAACAGAAGACATGGAGTAGAAAACAGATCCGAGGCAGCACAGATGTTAGATCTCAGTCTAACATGAGAGCAAATATGTGACAGATACGGGAGATAAAAATAAACCCTAATACACTAATTCCCTCTCAGGAATGAAGATTATATTCAGTTTCAACAAGAGCAGTTAGTCAATATTTTAACTTAGTAAATGCTCTCTATGCTGAGCATCTTACTAAACAGTTTAATATATCATTTAATTATCCTCACAAACCACTCTATGAAGCAGGTGCTCTAGAATATTTTACAGATGAGGGAACTCTGGCTTAAAGAAGATAATTAGTTTGCTTCATTCCACACAGTGAGAAAGTAGCTGAAGGGTGTTCTAATACCATAACTGATGGTCTGACTGAGTTGGGGGTCTTAACTACTTTTATATTGTATTTTTCTGCTTTGGCTTTGTATGGTTACAGCAATGTATCATCTTACTTTACAGTTATAAAAGATCCATTTAATATCTTTTTATTTTTTATAAAATTTTAGACAACTATGAAATTTTATATATCTAGTTTTATCTCCATATAATTGTGTACACTCAAGTTATGTTTAAATATGTCTGGTTCATTTGTCTTAGATTTCACTGAAGAAAGTAAAATGTAAAGTTATGCTACATTATTAGAAACTGAAGTTCATACTATGAAAAATGAAAGTCAGTTTTAATTAAAATATAGCATGCCTCTTTTTAACATCTATTTCTTCAACCTATGTCCTAAGTCTCGAATTTTTAAGTTTAAAATGATATCTAAATTTTGAGACTTCAAGGCTTAAACCAAAATATTAAGAAGCATAAGATGAAGTCTTATATTTGGGCTCACAATATTAAATTACAGAAAGTATGACTCCTGTCTTGACAGCAGTTCTAACAAGGGGCCTTATATAATCCAAAGCTTAAATTAAGCCTGTAATGTTTTCCACCTGCTAAAACTGGCTACATTTTAGAAAACATGTGTAAATCATAGACTGTCACTATTCTCTTCAACAGTGTAGCACACCTGGTGCACTGTGTTTACTTCTAAACTCACTATTCTGAGGCATTTGATAAACCATAGTGCATCCAATGGATAGCAACCAGAAGAGCATAGTAATTAAAGATCGTTCAGTGACCTATGCACTTGATCTGGGAACATAAATGTAAGTGTATATTTAACAATAGATGCTAATATTAAAAGAGACTTAGAAGACATATAAAAATTCGTAATGAACCCAATTAAACAATAGTGTCTACAGGTGCACACTTGAGTAATTACACTAGTAAAATACAAGGAGGTGGTCACTAGAAACATCAGGATAGTGGATACTTTCAAGGACAGAGAGGGGTTATGACTGGAATGAGGCACAAAGAGAAGCTCCCAGGGTGGCTGGCAGCATTCTGTTTCTTGACCTGGGTGTCAGTTACAAAACTATTCACCTTAGCTCACCAAGCTTTTATTTTCCTTTCTGTATATATGTTTTATTTTATAATAAAACTTTCTTTATAAAGCCATGTCAAATTGACTTATTCTGTATTTATTTCCAGAAAAAGAAAAAGAATCGGTGCCTGGATATTACAGAGGCATCTTTGAGTTCTGCATAAGTAAGTAAGAGACACTGATTAAAGGTAAGAGGCTGCTTCATGGGCAAATGACCTTCCTGTTACTGAATTTATGAAAATAGGAGTGGAAGTGAATCTTCCTGTGGAAGGCTTTCCTGTGCAGGATAGAAGGCTGAATTCATGGTGCCCGAGGTTCATTTCAACTCTAAAATTCCGTGGCCATTTAATTCCCAATGCTATCCCAACCTGAAGTGGTCAAAAAGAGTCAGGTGCATTCTGTAATCAAGTCATTTTGGAAACCAAGTCTTTACACTGTATTTGAAAGTAATTTTGTGTACATAAGTATGATTGTGCACCTAAAAATCATGCCAAAAAAACATTTAAGCATTTCAGTTTAGTTGTAGACCACATGGTGAATCACTAGCATGAAAAACAAAGGAAATGAGGGATAGAGTAACAGTGATTTGGGAGTAGGTGAATATAGCTTTCCATTTTTAGAATTAAATGTGAATGAAGGCTTTCTGCCTTTCATCGGAAAGCCTTCCACAGAAGGATTCACTTCCAAGTGTCTTCACAAATATTAACCTTCACAATATCCTTTCGCATAACACATAGAGAACCTAGTAGACAGGTTGAAAAAATTGCCCAAAAACACATTGCTTCCAAGTGGTGAAGCTGGAATTTGACCCCAAGCACCCTGAGTCAAGAACTTGTGCTCTTAAGCAATCTGCTTAACTTAGTCTGACATCTACTGCATAGAAACTGGACATTCAAATTAAATCTGCATTTTATATTGAGAAAAACTACACCTCCATTTCATACCACTTAATAATAACAGTTCTTTCATCCTGATTATAATATATAATGTTCTAATTAAAATACTTATAAAACTAATATACTGTAGATGATTTATCTTTACCTTATCTTACTATAACTGTAATAAATAGGTATTATTCCTTGACACAAAGACACTATCAATGCAAAGTATACATTTAGGTCTGAAGTTCACGGTTAGAGATGATATACATTAAAAAATTCATAAACGACCTCAGTAATTAGACATTCCATCTGTTCAATGCTATGATACCCTATCCAGACAAAGTAAGACTGATATAATTGTATCCCTTATCGGTATTCTTTTAGAGTTGAAATTAGGTGATAGTTTTACCTATAGAGTTCCAAAGCAACAAAGAGGATAAACTCATGTAATTAGCAAATTCCATGGGGAAAAACAACTCATTCATTGTTTAATAAACTTCTTGTTTCAGTTAACTGCCTTGTTAATTTTGCTGAAGGGACAGGTAAATAGGAGCTAACGCAGATTGCTACCATGTGTATGTGGGGACCAAAGCCTTCTCGAATTAGTTCAACTTTTAACTCTGCAACAGATCAATAAGACTGCTGAGATGCTTTAATAAGATTCATAACAGTGTTCAAAGAAATCTATACCATCTGTACACACAAATAAAGGTTAATAAGAAGGATGTTTTTCCTGGCACCAAAAACACATTGCACAAAAAAGGGCAGGATAGTAAAGAACATCAAAATTAATACAAGAACAATATTGTAATGTTGAAAAGCAGGAAAACGTGGAGGAGGATGCTGGTTGTGATGACAATTATTATGATTATAAAGGCTGAGATATAGACATTTGGAAGTGAATATGGAAAGTAATTGCGAGCAAACGGTAGAGCTTACCCCAGGAGAATGTCATTTAACTTTTACCTTAAGCTCAACAGCTTTGTAAGAAAAGTATTTGTGTGACTCAGTGGTCAAAAACTATTTTTAGAAGCATTCTGGGGAATTCTCTGGTGGCCCAGTGGTTAGGATCTACATGTTAACTATTGCGATCCACGGCTCTATCCTTGGTTAAGGAACTAAGATCCTGGGAGCTAAGTGCCATGGCAAAAATAAAAATAAAATAAAACTACACCTGATATGATTAAATATGTAGAGATTTGGGGAAATTAACACAGCAGGTATGTTAAGAGGTGTTCCAAAATGGGAGGAAGCATGTAAATAAGTGACTTTTGGATATTCATGACAAACTTCAGAGGTTTTTAGTTCTACCTAAGGCTGACACTATGTTTTCTTACCATGGTATAGCTTCCATGTTTTTCAAAAGGAGCAATGGAAACCAGCAATGGAAGTTCCAGAACAGACTTCATCCTTCTGGGCTTTTCTGATCGGCCCCAACTGAAACACATCATCTCTGTGGTTGTCTTCATCTTCTATATTATAACCCTGGTAGGAAACACAACTATCATTCTTGTATCTTACCTAGACACCCAGCTCCATACACCCATGTATTTCTTCTTATCCAATTTGTCTTTTGTGGACCTCTGTTACACAACTAGCATTATCCCCCAGATGCTGGTAAATCTATGGGGTCCAAAAAGTCTATTACATATGGAGGCTGTGTGCTCCAGTTCTTCTTTGCCCTTGACTTGGGAGCCACAGAATGCCTTCTCTTGGCTGTAATGGCTTATGACCGCTATGCTGCTGTCTGTCAACCTCTTCACTACACAGTAATAATGCACCCTGAGCTTTGCCAGAAGATGGTGTTGACTGCCTGGTTAGGTGGTCTGGGCAGTGCCTTAATTCTTTGCTCTTTGACTTTGAAGTTGCCAAGATGTGGGCACCGGGAGGTGGATAACTTTATCTGTGAGATGCCAGCATTGATCAAGATGGCTTGTGCCTATTCAAAAGTAATTGAAGTTGTTGTCTTTGCTCTTGGGGTGGTATTTCTTCTGGTACCTCTGTCACTAATTCTCATCTCATATGGAGTCATCACTCAAGCTGTCATGAGAATCAAGTCAGCAGCAAGGTGGCAAAAGATCCTTCATACCTGTGGTTCCCACCTCACAGTAGTATCTCTGTTTTATGGAACAATAATTTATATGTACATGAAGCCACATACTAGTGCCTCGCAAGATGAGGGGAAGTTCCTTACTCTCTTTTACACAATTGTCACACCCAGCCTTAACCCTCTGATATACACTTTAAGAAACAAAGATGTAAAGAGTGCAATAAAGAGAATATTGTGCATTTAAAAAAATGGCCAGCGAAGTCATGAATTAAATGGAAAAAACCAGAGTTTAGAGAGTTAAAGAAATAATATTGACCTTTCTCAACAGAAGATCAATCAATACACTTATTCAAAGAGCACTTGTTGGGTGTTTACCAACTACCAAGAATTGTACTAGGTACTGACTCTGTAAACAAATAAAAAGTAGGGATAAATGATAAGGAGAAAGATAAATAAATATACATAAATAAAATGTAATTCATACATTTAAAAGCTTCAAGACTATTCAGGGACTACAGATAAATAAATAATTATGTAATGTGGTAAGTATAGCAATGTGGAAAAGATTGAGGAAATATTATTCATAAGCATGTGTTATAGATAAGATTGTACTGATTTTTTTTTTCTCCCCAGACATATCACTTATATTAGAAATAACAGTCTTTCATTCACCTGATTCTGCCAGAGGAGACATTGTGGTGAAGACTAACAGCTCACCAACACCCATTCCACCTTCTGCCTCAAGTTTTAAAAGAGCGGAGGGCTACTACGCTGGGGCTTCCCTGGTGGCTCAGTGGTAAAGAATCCACCTGCCAATGCAGGAGACACAGGTTGGATCCCTGGGTCGGGAAGATCCCGTGGAGAAGGAAATGGCAACCCACTGCAGTATTCTTGCCTCGGAAATCCCATGGACAGAAAGTCTGATGGGCTACAGTCCATGGGGTCACAAAGAGTCAGACACAATGAATAAACAACTACGAGTTGACCATTTATACTGAAGTCAATAAAAAAAAGGCTATTCCTTACTTAGCACTATCTGCTTGCACTTTCGCTTTATAATGTTCTTTCTTTTCTAGAATTATAGTGGTCACTTCAGTGCAGTCACTCAGTCATGCCCAACCCTTTGTGACCCCATGGACTGCTGTTCATGAAGCTTCCCTGTCCATCACCAACTCGCAGTAGTAGATGGTAATTTGGGGGGAAGGTTTTGATGCTCTTACTTGACAAAACAAAAATTTAGTTATCATATGTTTAATCTCATTTTTACTTTATTTTACTGGTCAATATATGCAAAATCTGGGAATCTCTATGCTGGAGAATAAATTAAACTCTACAAGTTTAATTTAGATATAGATCACTTCAGAGATCTATAGTGCCACTGCTATGTCATTTCAAGTGCAAATGAATCCACCTTCTGCCTGAAGTATCATATATTTGGGAAAAACTGACATTAGGCTATTTCTCACCTGTACTTTCAGTTCTGTTAAACAAAGGCGAACCTTTGTTAGGAAAAACAATTCCTTTGTGAGAAAGAATATTAGCTATTTGACATTTGTCAGAAACAGCAGATACTTCTTGAAGAGGACACTAATTATTACCACTAGTCTGCAAAAACATAGACTTTTCTTTGGAGTTGAGGATTCAAGAGAATTTATAATTTTTTAAGACACAGTAGTATCATCAAAGGAAATAACATCAAAGAATAACATAACTTTAACATATGTTTATCTAATATTTTCAGTGCACATTCACAGTAGCCACATGAAAATGATGGGTTTTAAGTTCTTGTGCGCCAACCAAAATATCAAAGAAAAGTTTCCATCCTTGCTGTCCTGCTGGTAAGAAACATTTCATGAATTTAAATATGGCCCATTGCTTTTCTTTATTGTCAGTATTTTGCAATTTATTCATCAGCCCCCAATTGCAACATTAATAGAACGTTGTCTCCATTTTGCACTGCCCAGAATGATCTCCAAACATGAAATTCCTAAAATGAGTTTATATCAGTTTGCCTACCCGACCAGGAAAGGATTGGATCTAAGTTCACTACTGCCATTTCGGCTTACTGCCACAAGGTGGTGCTATGAAAAATGGTCCTTCAAAATATAAGCACTGACATTCTAATAAGAGCTAAGAAGGTCACAGCGGTTCTTATAAGGAACTGACACTTCCCTTTGCTTTTTCATAACAATTCTGTACCAGTGAGCCCAGCCTTCAGTCTCCCTGAGTAGCAGATTTTTGTTTCCATATTTTCCAGTTTGAAATTCACCCATCTTCATCAGAGGACCTGCACCCCATTAGCCCTGGCTAAATTTGCTTGGGCATGAGGTTCTTGAGGCCGGGATCACTTTGCTCTCTTCTTCATTTGGGATCCCCATCTTCATAGGGTCGGGCAATTTTTCCTTCATCAACCAATCCTCCAACCTACGCCCAGTTCTCCAGATACACACACACACACACACACACACACACACACTTTTATAATTACACTCTTTCCCGAGAAGATGGCAAACTCTACCCACATCTTCTTGATATCCCCAGCACCTCTAATTCACAAATTTGCTGCAAGAATGTGGTGCAACAGGCATTAGGATAAATACTGCAACATCACACAGTGAGAACCAATGAACAAGATTTATTGGGGAAACACAGGAAACCAAGAGTCAGGAACAAGAGGCAAATTACTTCCACCCTCTCATAATCTCAGGGAGAGGAGAATCAGCACCAGGATCAAGCTGTTTCAGTCCTGACACAACTGCTCTACCTTCTCAAAAGGTAAACTTGAATTCTACTTCTTAGTGAGACATCAAGATGACTTGGTTGCCAGGCATCGGGGTTTAAACACCAAAGTTTGAGGAAGGCCAGCTGCCTGGCACCTGAAGACCATGCATACCTGGAAAGATGGAGCCTATCCTGTTAGGGAGTGTAAGGCACTGGTCCAACGGAAAACTGAGTTTAAGTGCACCCCTTCCCTCCAGGAAGAGGGGGAAACCCCAGTTCCAGCTAGCTCCTTTCCTAGGCAACCTAGAGAGAGATCTCAGGATCACTTTTGAGTAGTTCTATTCATTGCCACACAGAGGATTAAGAAAAATATTTCAAACACTATTAATATAGTCTGTAATTAAAGTTCTCAATAAATATTAACTATTGTAATTAGTTCTCTCTGACTATTATTGCTTTTATATAAACCATTAGGAATCTCATATGAGAAGAGTATCAGAAGCAATTGACGGGGATGGAATTAGTCTTTTTTAATCCATTAGCAAAAAAAAAAAAAAATATGTAGGAGTACCTCAAACCTCACCCTTAACTCTCTGTGGGTAAATTGGACTTAAACTATACACTAAACCAGATGGACTTAACATTTACAAAACATCCCATCTGAGAACAGCAGAACACACATTCTTCTCAAATACCCATGAATATTCTCAAGGATAGATCATAAGAACTAATATTGTTAAAATACCCATACTACCACACGAGGTAATATACAGATTCAATACAATCCCTATCAACATTCCAATGGTATTTTTCACAGAAATAGAAGAAACAATCCAACATTTGTGTGGAACCATAATGAACCTAAATAGACAAACCAATCTTGAAAGAACAAACTAGGAGGCACGACACTTCCTGATATTAAACTATACTACAAAGCCATAGTCATCAAAACTGGATGGTATTGGAATTAAAAACAGGCACATAGGTCAATGGAACAAGAATAGAAAGCCTAGAAATAAACTCATACATATACAGATAATTAATTTACATTAAAGGAGCCAAAACCATGCAATGACCAAAGGACAGTCTCTTCAATAAATGATGCTGGGACAACTGGATAGCCACATGCAAACAAATGAAACCAGACCTCTCACGATACTTAACTCAAAGTATTACACCTCTCACAAAAATTGACTCAAAGATGGATTATAGACTGAAATTTCATGACATGACCATAAAACTCCTAGAAGAAAACATAGTGGGAAATGAATGGTTTTTTGGATATGACACCAAAAACACAGTAAAAAAAAAAATGCAAAGACAACCTATGAAATAGGAGAAAATCTGTAAAATATATATCTACTAAGAAGTTAATATATAAAACATATAAGGAATTCATATACTCAACTGCAAAAAAAAAAACTATTATCCAATTTTAAAATAGACTGAGTACCTGAATAGATATTTTTCCAAAGAATATATACAAGTGGCCAAAGGTACATGAAAAGATGCCCAACATCACTACTCACTAGGAGAATGCAAATTAAAACCACAATGAAATATCACCTCATACCTGTCAGAATGGCTATTATTAAAAAGTCAGCATTACTTTGCCAACCAAGGTCCATCCAGTCAAGGCTATGGTGGTGGTCCTGTGGTCATGTATGGATGTGAGAATTGGACTGTCAAGAAGGCTGAGCACCAACGAACTGATGCTTTCAAAATGTGGTGTTGGAGAAGACTCTTGAGAGTCCATTGGACTGCAAGGAGATCCATCCAGTCCATTCTGAAGGAGATCAGCCCTGGGATTTCTTTGGAAGGAATGATGCTAAAGCTGAAACTCCAGTACTTTGGCCACTTCATGCAAAGAGTTGACTCATTGGAAAAGACTCTGATACTGGGAGGGATTGGGAGCAGGAGGAGAAGGGGACACAAAGGGTGAGATGGCTGGATGGCATCACTGACTCGATGGACATGAGTCTGAGTGAACTCTGGGAGTTGGTGATGGACAGGGAGGCCTGGCATGCTGCGATTCATGGGGTCTCAAAGAGTCGGACACGACTGAACAACTGAACTGAACTGAAAAAGCCAACACAAATAACATGTGATGGTAATCATATAGAGAAAAAGGAAGCCTGTACACTACTAGTAGCAATGTAAACCAGTATTAACCCTTATTTTTAAAAGTATAAGAGTTCCTAAAAATTTAAAAATAGAAGTAACATATGATCCAGCAATCCCACTTCTGGGTATATATCCAAAGGAAAGAAAACAGAGCTCAAAATGATATCTGCACTCCCATTTTCATTGCAGTGCTATTCACAATAACCGCAATATGGAAACAACCTAAGTGCCAATCAACAGGTGAATAGATAAAGAAGATGTGGTATATATGATGTTGAATATATAATGGAATATTACTCAGACACGAGAAAGAATGACATCCTACTATTTGTGAGAATATGGATGGACCTTCAGTGAAATGTGCCAGAGAAAAACAAACACTTCATGATATCACTTATGTGTGGAATTAAAAAGAAAAACGAGTAGAAAAATGGTCGACAGGGGCTAGGGAATGGAGACATAGAGAAAGAATTATAAAAGGTTACAAGGGGAATTCTTTGTCAGTCCAGTGGTTAGGTTCGGTGCTTTCACTGTCATAGACCTGAGTTCAGTCCCTGGTTTTGGAATTTTGGCTTTGTTTCACACACAAGCCATATGGTGTGACCAAAAAGGAGGGGAGGGAAATGGTTACAAATTCAACTATAAGAAAAATAAAGTCCGAAGATCTAATGTAAAAACCTGGCAACTATAGTCGATAACACTGTATTTTATAGTTGAGACTTATTAAGAGAGAAGAACTTAAATGTTCTCATTCCCCTAAAAGAAGAATAATATGTGAGGTGATGGTGTATTAATTAACTAGATGGGTGAGGAAGAGGGTGATATCCTTTCATAATGCATGTTGCTGCTGCTGCTGCTGCTAAGTAGCTTCAGTCATGTCCGACCCTGTGCGACCCCATAGGCAGCAGCCCACCAGGCTACTCTGTCCGCAGGATTCTCCACGCAAGAACACTGGAGTGGGTAGCCATCTCCTTCTCCAATGCATGAAAGTGAAAGTGAAAGTGAAGTCGCTCAGTCGTGTCCGTCTCTTAGCGACCCCATGCACTGCAGCCCACCAGACTCTTCCATCCATGGAGTTTTCCAGGCAAGAGTACTGGACTGGGGTGCCATTGCCTTCTCCATTCATAATGCATACACATATCAAATCACAATGTACACTTTAAATATCCTACAATTTTATACTTCAATAAAGGTGAAATTTTAAAAAGAAAGGCAAATCAGGGTAAGGGGAAACAATCATGGAAAGTGCTACTTAGAAAGGATAGTCAGGAAGTTCTGAGTATGTGATATGTGACCAGAGACCTAAATGAAGTAAGGGAGTCAGTCTTGAAAAAAAATATAGGAAAGAGAATTTCCAGGAATTGCAAAAGATATGTTTCACATGTTTGCCAAACAGCAAGAAAGTCCGTGTAAAGCAAGTGGTTGAACTGTAGGAGATTCTTTCTACAGGGACAGTTGCTGCTGCTGCTGCTGCTAAGTCTCTTCAGTCGTGTCTGATTCTGCGACCCGATAGACAGCAGCCCACCGCGGGCTCCTCTGTCCATGGATTTTCCAGGCAAGAGTAATGGAGTGGGGTGCCATTGCCTTCTCCACATACTATAAAGCTTCTTCTGAAAGGGATCATTGAGAATGTAGGATGATTCTATAATAGTTGTTCCCAACCTTTTTGGCACCAGGGATAGGTTTCATAAAAGACACGATTTCTCCATGGACTGGGGGTGGGAAGGAGGGTGGCACTGGGGGAGGATTGCAATGATGCAAGTGCATTATATTTATTCTGAACTTTATTTCTATTATTATTACATCAGCTCCACCTCAGATCATCAGGCATTAGATCTGGGAGGTTGCGGACCCATTTCTTATAAAACAAATTGCCTCAACTCTTTCTTTAAACAATGCTTTGAAAGAAAAGGTGAGTGATCTGTTCTGAGTCCACATAGCCAACAAAAATACCACATAAGCAATAAATGCAAGTCACATAAGTATTTTCAGTTTTCTTGCAGTCACTTTTAAAAAGGTTAAAATGAATAGCTGAGATTTTAATAATGTTTAAGTAATTGATACATCTAAAATATTATTTCAACATGTGATCAATAGAAAAACTGAGATATCTTACTTTTTCTGTACAAAATAAAAACCGGTGTGCATTTTAACTCACAGCACATCTCAATCACATTAACAGCATTCAGCTCAGTAGCTACATGTGACTGCTGCTGCTAAGTCACTTCAGTCATGTCCTACTCTGTGTGACCCCATAGACGGCAGCCCACCAGGCTCCCCCGTCCCTGGGATTCTCCAGGCAAGAACACTAGAGTGGGTTGCCATTTCCTTCTCCAGTGCTTTTTCACTTTCACTACATGTGACTAGAGTCTACTATATTAGACAGCATTGCATTAGACAGTATTGTTGTTGTTGTTCAGTCACTAAGTCGTGTCCAACTCTGTGACCCCATGGACCTTAGCCTACTGGGCTCCTCTGTCCATGGGATTTCCCAGGAAAGAATACTGGAGTGGGATGCCATTTCCACATAGTTCTAAATTAGACTAAAGAAACACAACTACTGCAATGTGTGTACCTTAGTTGAATTCTCATTGATGGTGCCAGAAAAAACAGCTGTAAGACTTTGGAGGATAATGGGGAAATGTGAATGTGGGCTGGATGTTCGATCTATTATTGAATCAGTAATTTTCTTGAGTATGATAATGGTATTGTGACTATGAAAAAGAATGCCACTACTGTCAGGAAAGCATTCTGGAGTATTTAGAGATAAGTATCATGATATCTTCAACTCATTTCCAAATGGTTCAGAGAGAGGCAAAGGAAATATGACAAAAACGTTTCATAACAGTAGGGAGTGATGGGAAGCCACTGGAAAATTTTGACAGCACCTGATTTGCATTTTCAATAATCTGATTGACTGCTCTGTAGTCTGTCTAGCATCTATCCTGTAGGGAGACCAGTGTGACATGACCTAAATGGAGACAGTGAGAAATGTATTCAGGATATATTTTAAATATAGCATTAACATGATTTGCATGTCTTCTTGAGAAAAAAAAGGAAGACAACTTTCAAGAGAGTGGTATAAACATTAAGTATTTCTTTTTCCCATTCTACCATCTGCCTTGAAATGACCCCATGAATACAGAAATACCATGTGTGTGGTTTATGTAAACATATAGTTGACATAGAGATGATAGCAGAGCATCATTTAGTTTAACAGGATTAGTGTGACCATCAGGAGAAGATACAGACAATTAGGACCATTTGCCTGAAGAATAGAACATGATACTCAGCCACAACTTAGAACGGGGAAACCAAAAGGAGTCAGCAAAAGCAAAAGGAAAGGAACAGTTATAGACACTGAAAGGCAACGCTGAAAAAAGCATATGATGGAAACCAAGAATTCTTTCCATTCAAAAATTATCTTATTGTGCCCCCACCACCACCACATTTACCACATTAGGTGGCATTTAATCAGAAAGGCTGCTTTCCAAAGGCTGCTTTCACAAAATTTCCCCTGAGCATTTCTTGATCAACACCTGATGTCTTGCTAATTTGCATAACAATTAATGTTCAAGTGGATTATCAGTGAAAAGTAGTAGCAAACATACGTGGCCTAACATGTATAGAAATACTCCTCATTCTGGCGTGAGAGGCGTAAGAATCAAAAGGTATGAAACCAGAATTTTAGTGACAATGCCCAAGAATTGTTTCCTAAATGGACTTACATCCTGACCTGAAAGTAACCAAAATTCTGCCTCTGCTGTCATGTCTTGAATAAACATTTTATGCAAGGTAGTAGTGGAGCATCTGAAACGGCAGTGAACTGGGACGTCATGAGCTTATAGAATGTATGGCACAGCTCTCTTACTCTAGCAGGTAGAATATATGCCTACCTGCTAATATCTGCTTAATAAACCTCCATATGAGTGGTACGATTTGGTCAGTGTCACTTTCATTACAACCTGGACAAAAGGTTGTACAGAAAATGCTAACCCTGCAGTCATCTCAAGCTTTTCAGGGACTCATTATCTACCAAAATAACCTGAAAGCTGAAGGTGATCAAATTGGCTTTAATCAGGTCAGAACCCTTGTACAGCCCAATTCTCTCATTACACACTATTAATTCTTTTCTTAATTTATTATAACTTGCTTCCTTGCACAGACCATTTCCTTGTTACACACTATTAATTCTTTTCTTAATTTATTATACCTTGCTTTCTGCATCTATAAAAATGAGAATCTGAACTAAAGTGTTTAAGAACAAATATCAACAAGACTTTCTTGTCTGTTAACAGCTGAGAGATGTACGCATACACCCTACAAAATAAGAAGAAACAAAACAATCATTATTTTAAAATAACAATTCACTTCTTTTAAACATAACAAATTCATATGAAAATGATTACAAGTCCCTATAGTTTCAGCAAAGAGAGAAATACAAAATAAATATTTAAAATCTACAGCTCTCCTATCAAGTTAGCAATTAAATAAAATACATAAATAAAGAAAAAATTAAGATGTGTAGAATATTTTTATGAAAAAGTTCTATTCATCTTTACCAAAGTAGGAGAACTTTAATAAACTGAGCATTGCTGTATTCTTCAAAAGAAAATTTTAAATATGAACTTTTTTAAAAACTTAAATACAGATATTTCAGACAACTTCCTATATGTTGTCTGGCTTATAATAAATTGATTTCAAGATTTATTTGGAGAAATGACAGCTTAGTAGATCAAGACATTTTCTATTTAAAAAGGTAATAGAAAAGGAACTGCTATGCCAGGCATTGAAATGTTATCAAGTAATAATTATTCAAACTATTGGTTTGCAGATGATTGAAACAAAATAGACAGTCCCAAAACAAACAGGTGGGCATTTCTAACCCTGGCAATAGGGTGACAGATCATTTTAGCTAATCAAATGATGGAACACAGTTCATTACTCAGCTTGTTAACTGAACACAAAATGGTCAAGTAAGACATTTTCTGTAATTTGTGAGCTTTTGGTCGGTAAACACTATTCCTTCACAATATTGAGTCATCTATAGGAACAATAAAATTTTATACTCTGTTATTCCCCCTTTTGGGCTTCCCTGGTGACTCAGATAGTAAAGCATCTGCCTGCAATGTAGGAGACCTGAGTTCGAACCTTGGGTCGAGAAGATCCCCTGAAGAAGGAAATGGCAACCTGCTCCAGTATTCTTGCCTGGAAAATTCCATGGACAGAGGAGCCTGGTAGGCGCCAGTCTATGGGATTGCAAAGAGTTGTACACAACTAAGCAACTGCACTCACTCACTCACTTTCTGATTTCTTCATTACCCCTTTCTACAGATGTCAGAAAGTGAAGATAGTGGACACGACTGAGCAACTGAACTGAACTGAGTGGACATACCCAATGCAAGCTCAGGGTAACTTCGTTCTGCTGGGCTTTTCCAATCAACCTCAACTGGACCCCATTATCTCTGTGACCATTTTGCTCTTCCATATCATGACTCTGCTAAACAACACAGCAATTATCCTGCTAACTTTTCTGGACAGCCGATTTCGTCCACCCATGTACTTCTTCCTCAGTAACCTCACATGTTTAGATATCTGTTGCACAGCTAGTATTGTTCGCAAGACGTTTGACAAATCTGTGGGGGCCAAAAAATTAACAGTGCTTCTTTGCCTTTGACTTTGGTGCAACAGACAACCTTTTATTGGTTGTCATAGCCTATGATCACTATGCAGCAGTCTGCCAACCCCTGCACTACCTGGTATCATGCACCCTCAGTTCTGTAAGAAGATGGCAGCAGCATCATGGTTGACTGGCATGTGTGGTGCCCTGAATATGAGCGCTTTTGCCTTTTCACTGCTGCTTTGTGGTCACATACACGATAACTTCTTTTGTGAGATGCCTGTCTTTCTTAAGATAGCCTGTGCATACACCAAAGTAATGGATGTTACCATTTACACACTTGGAGTAATTTACCTTGTTTTGCCACTATTTTTCATTCTTGTCTCACATGGAATCATCACTCATGCTGTGACTAAGATCAAGTCAGGCAGAGGGTGGAAGAAGGTGATTAACACCTGTGATGCTCAACACCTGTGGTGCTCATCTCACTGTGGTCAGCCTCTTTTATGGCAGTGTCATCTACATGTGCTTGCAACCAAAGAAAGGTTCCATGCACAAAGCTGATAAATTTCTTACACCCTTTTACACCATTATCACCCCAAGTCTTAACCTTCTAATATACACTCAGGAATACAGATGTCAAGGGGCTTTAAAATGGCTTTTAGAAGAACCCAACATAGGGGCATGCCACATGTAAAGCAAAAGTAACAAGTATGAAAGGGGAAAATAACAGTAACACAATAATAGTGGGAGACTTTCATACCCCAACTCACACCTATGGATAGATCAACCAAACAGAAAATTAGCAAGAAAACACAAACTTTAAATGATAAAATGGACCAGTTAGACCTAATGGATATCTATAGGACATTTCACCCAAAGCAATAAATTTCACCTTTTTCTCAAGTGCACTCAGAACATTCTCCAAGATAGATCACATCCTGGGCCATGTATCTAGCCTTGGTAAATTTAAAAAAAAAATTGAAACCATGTCAAGCTCTTTTCTGATCACAAGGTGGTAAGATTAGATGTCAACTATAGGAAAAAAAACGATTAAAAATAAGAACATATGGAGGCTAAACAACATGTCTCTGAATAACCAACAGATCTCAGAAGAAATCAAAAGGAAATCAAATACACATAGGAACAAAAGAAAATGAAAACATTACAACCCAAAACCTATGAGATTCAGTAAAAGCAGTGCTAAGAGGAAGGTTCATAGCAATACAAGCTTACCTCAAGAAACAAGAGAAACATCAAATAAATAACCTAACTTTAATAAAGCAACTAGAAAAAGAAGAAATGAAGAACCCCAAAGTTAGTAGAAGGAAAGATTCACAAAAATCAGACCAGAAATAAGTGGAAAAAAAAAAAAAAGGAAACTATAGTGAAAATCAACAAAACTAAAAGCTGGTTCTTCAAGAAGATAAATAAAATAGACAAACCATTATCCAGACTCATTAAGAAAAAAAGGAGAAGAATCAAATCAACAAACTTAGAAATGAAAATGGAAAAATCACAACAGACAACACAAAAACACAAAGGATCATAAGAGACTACTATCAGCAACTATATGACAATAAAATGGACAACTTGGAAGAAATGGGCAAATTCTCAGAAAACCGAACCAGGAAGAAATAGAAAATCTTGACAGAACCCATCACAAGCATGGAAATCAAAACTGTTGTCAAAATCTCCCAACAAACAAAAGTCCAGGACCAGATGGCTTCAAAGGTGAATTCTACCAAAAATTTAGAGAAGAGCTAACACCTATCCTACTCAAACTCTTCCAGAAAGTTGCAGAGGAAGGTAAACTCCCAAACTCATTCTATGAGGCCATCATCACCCTAATACCAAAACCAGACAAACATGCCACAAAAAAAGAAAACTGCAGGCCAATATTACTGATGAACACAGACACAAAAATCGGCAACAAATTTCTAGCAAACAGAATCCAACAACATATTAAAAACATCAAACATCATGACCAAGTGGGCTTTATCCCAGGGATGCAAGGATTCTTCAATATTCACAAATCAATCAATGTGATACACCACATTAACAAATTGAAAGATAAAAACCATATGATTTTCTCAATAGATGCAGAAAAAGTCTTTGACAAAATTCAACACCCATCTGGAAAAGGCAATGGCAACTCATTCCAGTGCTCTTGCCTGGAAAATCCCATGGACAGAAGAGCCTGGAAGGCTGCAGTGCATGGCACTGCTGAGATTCGGACATGACTGAATGCATTCACTTTAACTTTTCACTTTTATGCATTGGACAAGGAAATGACAACCCACTCCAGTGTTCTTGCCTGGAGAATCCTGGGGATGGGGAAGCCTAGTGGGCTGCCATCTACGGGGTTGCACAGAGTCAGACACGACTGAAGCAACTTAGAGCAGCAGAAGCAGCAAAAGCAACACCCATTTACGATTAGAAAAAAAAACTCTCCAGAAAGCAGACATAGAAGGAACATACCTTAACATAATAAAAGGCATATATGACAAACCCACACCGAACAGTACCCTCAATGGTGGAAAACTGACAGCATTTCCTTTAAAGTCAGGAACAAGAAAAGCGTGCCTTCTCTTGCAACTACTATGCAACATAGTTTTGGAAGTTTTAGCCACAGCAATCTGAGAAGAAAAAGAAATAAAAGGAATCCAGAATGGAAAAGAAGAAGTAAAACTATCACTGCTTGCAGATGACCTGATCCTCTACACAGAAAACTCTAGAGATACCACCAGAAAACTACTAGAGCTAGTCAATGAATACAGTAAACTTGAATGATATAAAGTTAACACACACAATCCCTTGCATTCCTATACACTAACAGTGAGAAAATAGAAAGAGAAATTAAGGAAACAATCCCATTCACCATTGCAATGAAAAGAGTAAAATACTTAGGAATAAATTTACCTAAAGAAACAAAAGACCTATATATAGAAAACTATAAAACACTGATGAAAGAAATCAAAGATGACACAAATAGATGGAGAAATATACCATGTTCATGGGTCAGAAGAATCAATGTAGTGAAAATGAGTATACTACTCAAGGCAATCTATAGATTCAGTGTAATTCCTATCAAGCTACCAATGGTATTTCTCACAGAACTAAAACAAATCATTTCACAATTTGTATGTAAATGCAAAAACCTCGAATAACCAAAGCAATCTTGAGAAAGAAGAATGGATGGAGGAATCAACCTGCCTGATTTCAGACTATACTACAAAGCTACAGTCATCAAGACAGTACGGTACTGGCAAAAAGACAGAAATACAGATCAATGGAATAAATAGAAAGCCTCGAGATGAATCCACACACCTATGGATACCTTATTTTTGACAAAGGAGGCAAAAATATACAATGGAGAAAAAGACAATTTCTTTAACAAGTGGTGCTGGGAAAATTGGTCAACCATCTGTAAAAGAAAAACTAGAACAATTTTAACACCATAACAAAAATAAACTCTAAATGGATTACAGATTTAAATGTAAGACCAGAAACTATAATACTCCTAGAGGAAAACACAGGCAGAACACTCTCTGACATAAACCACAGCAGGATCCTCTATGATCCACCTCCCAGAGTAATGGAAATAAGAGCAAAAATTTTAAAAATGGGACCTAAATAAACTTAAAAACTTCTGCACAATGAAGGAAACTATAAGCAAGATGAAAAGACAGCCTTCAGAATGGGAGAAAATAATAGCAAATGAAGCAACTGACAAAGAATTAATCCCAAAAATATACAAGCTGCTCATGCAGCTCAATACCAGAAAAATAAATGACCCAATCAAAAATGGCCCAAAGAACTAAACAGACATTTCTCCAAAGAAGACATACAGATGGCTAACAAACACATGAAAACATGCTCAACATCACTCATTATCAGAGAAATGCAAATCAAAACCACAATGACATACCATCTCATGCCAGTCAGAATGGCTGCTATCAAAAAGCCTACAAACAATAAAGGCTAGAGAGGGTGCAGAGAAAAGGGAACCCTCTTACACTGTTGGTGGGAATGGAAACTAGTACAGCCACTATGGAGAACACTGTGGAGATTCCTTAAAAAACTGGAAATAGAACTGCCGTATGACCCATCAATCCCACAGCTGGGTAAACACACTGAGGAAACCAAAATTGAGAGAAATCTGTGTACCCCAATGTTCACTGCAGCACTGTTTACAAGAGCTAGGATATGGATGTAACCCAGATGTCCATGGGCAGACGAATGGATAAGAAAGCTGTGGTACATATACACAATGGAATGTTACTGAGCTAATTAAACAGAACACATTTGAGTCAGTTCTAATGAGGTGCATGAAACTGGAGCCTATTATACAGAGTGAAGTAAATGAAAAAGAAACATACCAATACAGTATATTAATGCACATATATGGAATTTAGAAAGATTGTAACAACCACCCTATATGTGAGATAGCAAAAGAGACAAAGATATAAGAACAGATTTTGGACTCTGTGGGAGAGTTCAAGGGTGGGATAATTTGAGAAAATAGCATTGAAACATGTATATTACCATATGTGAAATAGATGACCAGTCCAAGTACAATGCATGACACAGGGCATTCAAAGCCAGTGCACTGGGACAACTCTGAGGGATGGAATGGGGAGGGAGGAGGGAGTGGGGTTAGGGGAGAGGGGGACACATGTACACCCATGGCTAATTCATGTCAACGTATGGCAAAAACAACCTCAACATTGTAAAGTAATTAGCCTCTGATTATAATAAATAAAATAATTTTTAAAATAAAACATGATATATAATGGAATCATCTATAGGATTTTATAAGCCACATGGCTATGCCACCTCCCAAAGCAATGAATTATATTTGCCAAAAGGCTAGTGCTCAGCCAAGATTTAAACCAAGTGCCCTACAAAATTAGAAAATCTAGAATGGGATGTTCAGAAGTTTGAGTCAGTCCTTCACTTCATGTACTCTAGTTTTTGCTAGGGTTAACATTTTGTAGTGTAATGACAAAATTGAAGATGAAAAGAAAGAAGCAGACATAGTAACTTCGATGGAAGCAAAGATGTTGGAAGTAAAAAGACATTTTAAGTATAGTCCTTGAAATGGCCACTGAAAGTTTGCAGTGGAAAAATTCACTAGCAAATAATTCTATATCCAAACAAATTGTCTTTTATATGTGAAAGAAACATAAGTTTTTCTGATATGAAACAGCTCAGATAGTAGACAATTGATGTAATATCTTAAATTTTTCAGAATTAATGCAGCCAAGAAAAAGATCAATGAAAATGTCAAATAACCCAGAACCAACAGATTAAAGAAAGATGTTAAGTGTGTGAAATATATTATTGATTGATACTCAGAACCCACTTTAGCTGCCCTCTGGTTTTTTGTACTATAAGGGCTAGAAAGTAAGTATGATTACATATATTCATGTAAGAATATAAAAGAAGAGGCAGGTAGAGACAATTTTCTGCAGTGTTCTTCTCTAGAAAGTGAAGATGTAAAGATGCCAGCATTTCATCTATAGATTAATAGTTGTCAAGATGCAGATTGGATGGAAGTATCAGCCAGATTCTCTGTTGCACTGTGCTTAATTAATTTTAGTAAATGCTAGTTACCAAAAAAGCTGAACTAACACCATGTTTAATAATGAAATAATGAATATTTTCTTCCTGAATTCAGGGAAAAAATAAACACAAATTCAATTTAAAACTGTAGGAGAGACTGTAACAAGACTTACTAAGTGAAGATGAATGCTGGCTAGAGGGGAGATGAAAATTAAAAATTGAAGAGTATTTCTATATAAGCAATTGAAAATTGAAAGTGTAAAATAATACCAGTTACAATAGCATTTTGAATGGAATAAATTTAAATGAATGATGTACAAGACCTCTACTTTGAAAACTACTAAACATCACTAAGAGAACTCAAAGAAGGCCTAAATAAATATGGAGCTAGACCGTGTTCATGGATTGGAAGACAAAATATTGTTATAATGGCAATTTTCCCCTAACCGATCTCCAGATTCAAAACATCTCCAACTAAGTAGGCAGAATAATGGCTCCCCCAGAGAGGTCCTCATTCTATCCCTTTGAACTTGTGAATATATTATATGATGCAGGAAGAAAGAATTAAAATTTCAGTTGGCATTAAGGCTGCTAACCAGAAACCTTAAAATAGGGAGAGTGTTCTGAATTATATGAATGGACCCAATACAACCAGAAGCATCCTTAAACGAAGGAAAAAGGATGCAGAAGAGTCAATGGCAGAGTGATCAATGTGAGAAAGGCTAGACTGGCCATTCCTAGCTTGAAGAGGGAAGGAATCCATACGCCAGTGACCATGGCAGCCCCTAGAAACTGGAAAGTGCAAGAAATGAATTCTGCCTAGAGCCTCCAGAAAATAATGCAACCCGACCAACACCTTGCGATTTTCTCAGAGGTATCCATTTTGGACTTCCAATCTCCAAAAGTGTAAGATAATAAATTCATGTTATTTAAAGCCACTAAGTTTTTGGTCATTTAGAACAGCAGCAATAGAAAACCAATAAATCCACCAATTTTTTTTTAAGTAAATCACCAGCTGATTGCAAAACTGACATGGAAATGCAAAAACCTACACTATCCCCAAATCTTCTTAGAAGAACAAAACTGGAGGAATGACATCATCTGATTCCTAGATTTACTATAAAACTGCACCAATCAGGACAGTGCAGTATTGGCCTAAGCACAGACAAATAGGGCAATAGAGAGCTCAGAAATTGATGTATAGGGTCAACTGACTTTTGCAAAGGTGTCAAAATTTAGTAAGAAAAGAGAATCTTTCAATGAATGGTGTTGAAATTACTGGATATTCTATGGAAAATACTGAAGTTCAACTTCTACCTCACACCATACAGAAAACTTTAACTTGAAATTAATCCCTGACTAAAAATAAGATCTAAAATTACAAAGCTTCTAGAATAAAATATAGAGAAATATCTTCATAAGCTTAGAGTAGGTAAAGACTAACCATAAAAGAAAAATTCATGTGTTGAACTTTTTCAAATTAAAGCTTTGTCTCTTCCAAAGACACCACTAAGGAAGTAGAAAAGCAAGCCATAGTCTAAGGCTCCTGCATATTCAGGATGATTGTGCAATCACCAACAGATAACACTGCCTTTGTGAAACTCTGGGAGTCCAATGAGACGTACCAGCACATCACTGGAGCAGAGACAAATACAAGATAGACACACTGATGAGGTTAAGAACAGTTTTACTTTACTACCTACCACCTCTCCTCCAAGGTGTCACAGCTCAGTGCCAAAGGAGACTTCCTTAGCCTGTGATTTCCCCACTGGGAGAATATGAGAGTACCTGAGTGAGCAACTGGCCTCCCCAGCTGTGCAACAAAGACACTGACAAGCAAACCAACTTCTTTCTCATCGTATTCAGTATGCCAAGATGTGCTGCAAGACTCACGGGGAGTGGTGACTGTGAGGAAGGAAGAGCCTGAAAAAGCAGCAGCTAGGACTCTTGGAGGGCAATAAAAAGAGGCAGTTCCTACTAAATGCATTGCAGGCTCCATCAGCAAAAAAAGAGGACAAAAATAAATAAAAGCATGAAAAGACATTACAACTGCTACCACACAAAATCCAAAGGATCAAAAAGACTACACCAATAAATTGGACTACTTATAAAAATGGTTAATTCCTAAAAACTAAAACCTACTAAGATTGAATTAGAAAGAAATGGTATCACTGACTCCATGGACATGAGTTTGAGTAAGCTCTGGGAGTTGCTGATAGACAGGAAAGCCTGGCGTGCTACAGGCCATGGGGTCACAAAGATACAACTGAGCAGCTGAACTGAACTGATCTGACTGGTAAAAAATCTAAACAGACCAATTACTAGAAAAGAGATTAAATCATATATGACAAGCCCACAGCAAACACCATACTCAATAGTACAAGGTTGTAAGTTTTTCCTCTAATATCAAGAACAAGACAATAATGACCACTTTTGCCACTTCTATTCAATATAGCTGGGAAATCCTAGAAAAGGAAAAGAAATGAAAAGCATCCAAATCAGAAAGTGTGAAGTAAAACTGTCTCTGCAGATGACATGATCTTTGATATAGAAAATCCTAAAGACCTAATAAAAAAACTCCAAGAACTGATAGACAAATTCTGCAAAGTTGCACATGCAAAAAAAATATATGCTATTTAGACATTCCACACATATGTATGGGAGTGTGTTAATGTATAAATTATATCCTAATGTAAGTATTTGATGAACACAGAATTCAAGACCATGATTCCCCTGGGGGTCAGGCAGGAAGACAGACTGGACAGTATAAAGCCACATAGGCAGCTCTAAGCTATTAGTAAATTTTCAGCTCTTGAACAGAAGGGCAAGCTGACACGTGTTCATGGTATTATCTTTAATTCATTGAAAATGAAACAATGAATCGATGGCTCATGAACCTAGAATTTTAATTATTCCATGGTTTCTTAAATATTTTATTTCTTATGGACACAATATCTAGATAATTGCCTGTATTTCTCCAACTTGATATCTTACCTGTTGAATAAACCAAATTTCAATTAAATGTGTTATTTTAATAAATATGGTTTATATTATATTTATAATATTCCATAGTAACTTTAGTACAATATATAAATTTACCTCTGAAATTAATTTCCATGGAAGAAATATAAATAGAAAATGGATAGACCCCAAAGTCTTAAGGGAACTTTTCATAAAATTGTTGTTTAGATAAGATTCTGACCATAGTCAAAGATTTGTTAATCACCTCTGTGGGGCACCAGTCCCCAAGGTCTAAATCACATCCACATAGTAGCCTTTAAAATTGCACACAAATATTTCCCTGCCACATCATTATGATTCTTGTAGTATACACAGACCAACATAGCACTCTCTTTGTTTAATTAGGCAAAAATCTATCTACAAATGCATTTAACAAAAGTATACACTAAAAGACTACAAATATAGTGTCAAAAATACATTTAACAAAACCTAATTCTTCAGCTCTTCAACCAGTCCTGCATCTAGTTTTTCTCCAACTTCCACATTAGATGGAGACCTCTATTTAACCTCAGTTCAGCTGTTGTATTTAAACATGAATGTGATTGTCATGTTATTAATAGTATAAGAAACTGGTGGCTATTCCAATATTTCATAGACTCAGTAACTCGCCAAACAATTTTTCTGAATTATCAATGAAATGAAGGATCATCATAGTGTGCACAGGAGTACACCTGGACTACTTAAGAGCATGACAACTGTGAATTCTACCTTCATAGAAGTATAATTACGTTTTAATATTTTTTTTCTTCTGGTAAGTATTCGCTGCTATCCCCAACAGAAGACATGGAGTAGAAAACAGATCCTAGGCAGCACAGATGTTAGATCTCAGTCTAACATGAAAGCAAATATGTGACAGATATGTGAGATAAAAATAAACCCTAATACACTAATTCCCTCTCAGGAATGAAGATTATATTCAGTTTCAACAAGAGCAATTAGTGAATATTTTAACTGGGTAAATGCTCTCTATGCTGAGCATCTTACTAAAGAGTTTATATGAACTATATCATTTAATTATCCTCACAAACCATTCTATAAAGCAAGTGCTCTGCTGCTGCTGCTGCTGCTGCTGCTAAGTCACTTCAGTCGTGTCTGACTCTGTGTGACCCCACAGACGGCAGCCCTCCAGGCTCCCCAGTCCCTGGGATTCTCCAGGCAAGAACTTTGGAGTGGGTTGCCATTGCCTTCTCCAATAGCAGGTGCTCTAGAATAACTATTTTACAGATGAGGAAACTCAGGCTTAAAGACAATAATTAGCTGCCTCAGTTCACACAGTGAGAAAGTAGCTGAAGGGTGTTCTAATACCATAACTGATGGTCTGAATCTAGAGTTCGGGACTCGTAGGTACTTTTACATTGTATTTTTCTGCTTTGGCTTTGTATGGTTACAGCAATGTACATTTTACTTTATAGTTATAAAAGATCCATTTAATATCTCTTTATTTTTTATAAAATTTTAGGCAACTATGAAATTTTATGTGTCATGTTTTATCTCCATATCATTGTGTACACTCAAGTTATGTTTAAATATGTCTGGTTCATTTGTCTTAGATTTCACTGAAGAAAGTAAAATGTAAAGTTATGCTACATTATTAGAAACTGAAGTTCATACTATTAAAAATGAAAGTGAGTTTTAATTAAAATATAACATGCCTCTTCTTAACATCTAGTTCTTCAGTTCACATTCTCTTTTTATATCATATTGAATTTTAAATTTAAAATGATATCTAAATTTTGAGACTTCAAGGCTTAAACCAAAATATTAAGAAGCATAAGATGAAGTCTTATATTTGGGCTCACAATATTAAATTACAGAAAGTATAATTCTTGTCTTGACAGCACTTTGAACAAGGGGCCTTATATAATCCAAAGTTTAAATTAAGACTGTAATGTTTTCCACCTGCTAAAACTGGCTACATTTTAGAAAACATGTGTAAATCATAGACTGTCACTATTCTCTTCAACGGTGTAGCACACCTGGTGCACTGTGTTTACTTCTAAACTCACTATTCTGAGGCATTTGATAAGCCGTGGTGCATCCAATGGATAGCAACCAGAAGAGCATAGTAATTAAAGATCGTTCAGTGACCTATGCACTTGATCTGGGAACATAAATGTAAGTGTATATTTAACAATAGATGCTAATATTAAGAGAGACTTAAAAGACATATAAAAATTCGTAATGAACCCAATTAAACAATAGTGTCTACAGGTGCACACTTGAGTAATTACACTAGTAAAATACAAGGAGGTGGTCACTAGAAACATCAGGATAGTGGATACTTTCAAGGACAGAGAAGGGTTATGACTGGAATGAGGCACAAAGAGAAGCTCCCAGGGTGGCTGGCAGCATTCTGTTTCTTGACCTGGGTGTCAGTTACAAAACTATTCACCTTAGCTCACCAAGCTTTGTTTTCCTTTCTGTATATATGTTTTGTTTTATAATAAAACTACCTTTATAAAGCCATGTCAAATTGACTTATTCTGTATTTATTTCCAGAAAAAAAGAAAAGGAGCCAGTGCCTGGATGTTAGAGGCATCTTTGAGTTCTACATAAGTAAGTAAGAGACACTGATTAAAGGAAAGAGGCTGCTTCATGGCAAAAGACTTTCCTGTTACTGAATTTATGAAAATAGGAGTGGAAGTGAATCTTCCTGTGGAAGGATTTCCTCTGCAGGACAGAGGCTGGGTTCATGGTGCCCGAGGTTCATTTCAACTCTAAAATTCTGTGGCCTTTTGATTCCCAACACTATCCCAACCTGAAGTGGTCAAAAAAGTCAAGTGCATTCTGTAATCAAGTCATTTTGGAAACCAAGTCCTCTCCTCCTTCTGAAGCTTTTTGGTTCAATCTGTACACTGTGTTTGAAAGTAATTATATATATATAAATATGCTTGGACACCTAAAAAATCATGCCAAAAAAGTATTTAAACTTCCCAGTTTAGTTATAGACCACATGGTGAATCATCACCATGAAAGACAAAGGAAATGAGGGCTAAAGTAACAATGATTTGGGGGTTGGTGAATATAGCTTTCATTTTTAGAATTAATCGTGAACAAAGGATTTCTGGCTTTCATTGGAAATCTTTCCACAGAAGGATTCACTTCCAAGTGTCTTCACAAATATTAACCTTCACAATCTCACTTCACATAACACATAGAGTACCTAGCATACAGACAGGTTAAATAAATTGCCCAAGGACACAGTGCTTCCAAGTGGTGAAGCTGGAATTTGATCCCAACCACTCTGAATCAAGACACTGTGCACTTAAGCACTATGCTTAAATTATTCTGACATCTACTGCATAAAAACCAGACACTCATAATTAAATTTCCATTTTATATTGAGAAAAACTACATCTCTATCTCATATTACTTAGTAATAACAGTTCTTTCTACATGATTATAATGTGTAATTTCTAAGTAAAATGCTTATAACAATGATATACTGTAGGTAATTTATCTTTACCTTATCTCACTATAACTACAACAAATAGGTAATTATTCCTTGGCCCCAAAGACACTATAAATGTAAAGTATACATTTAGGTCTGAATTTCATGGTCAAAGATTATATACATTAAAAAATTCATAAATAAAAATAAAGATATGATACTGTATCTAATCATAGTAAGACTGATACAATTTTATCCCTTATCTATACTCTTTAGAGTTGAAATTAGGTAATAGTTTTACCTATAGAGTTCCAAAGCAGCCAAGGATAAACTCATGCAATCAGTAAATACCATGGGGAGAAACAACTCATTAATTGTTTAATAAACTGCTTTTTGTTTCAATTAACTGCCTTGTTAGTTTTGCTGAATGGCCAGGTAAATAGGAGCTAACACAGATTGCTGCCATGTGTATGTGGGGACCAAAACCTTTTGGAATTAATTCAACTTTTAACTCTGCAACAAATCAATAAGGCTACTTAGATGGTGTAATAACATTAATAAAAAGTGTTCAAAGAATTTTACAGCCTCTGTACATGTGAATAAAGGTTAATAGTACTAAGGACTTTTATCTAGCATCAAAAACACATGCACAAAAAAAGGGCAGGATAGTAAAGAACATCAAAATTAATACAAGAACAACAGTGTAATGTCGAAGGGGGGGGAAGGAGGATGTTGGTTGTGATGATAATTATGATTACAATTATAATGGTTGAGATGTAGAGGTTTGAAAGTTAATATAAAAAGTGATTCTCTTAGCGAAAAGTAGAGCTTACCCCAGGAAAATGTCACTTAACTTTTACCTTAAGTTCAACAGCTTTGTAAGAAAAATATTTGTGTGACTCAGTGGTCAAAAATTATTTTTAGAAGCATTCTGGGGAATTCCCTAGCAATCCAGTGTTAGGATCCATGTTTTAACTGTCGGGGTCCCAGGCTCAACTCCTGGTCAAGGAACTGGAAGCCAAATGGCATGGCAAATTAAAAAAAAAAAAAAAGTAAAACCACTATGGATATAACAAAATATGTACAGATTTTGGAAAATGAACACAGCAGATATGTTAAGAGGTGTTCCAAAATGGGAAAAAGCATGCAAATAAGTGACTTTTGGATATTCATGACAAACTTCAGAGGTTTTTAGCTCTACCTAAGGCTGACACTATGTTTTCTTACCATGGTATAGCTTCCCAGTTTTTCAAAAGGAGCAATGGAAACCAGCAATGGAAGTTCCAGAACAGACTTCATCCTTCTGGGCTTTTCTGATCGGCCCCAACTGGAACACATCATCTCTGTGGTTGTCTTCATCTTCTATATTATAACCCTGGTAGGAAACACAACTATCATTCTTGTATCTTACCTAGACACCCAGCTCCATACGCCCATGTATTTCTTCTTATCCAATTTGTCTTTTGTGGACCTCTGTTACACAACTAGCATTATCCCCCAGATGCTGGTAAATCTATGGGGTCCAAAAAGTCTATTACATATGGAGGCTGTGTGCTCCAGTTCTTCTTTGCCCTTGACTTGGGAGCCACAGAATGCCTTCTCTTGGCTGTAATGGCCTATGACCGCTATGCTGCTGTCTGTCAACCTCTTCACTACACAGTAATAATGCACCCTGAGCTTTGCCAGAAGATGGTGTTGACTGCCTGGTTAGGTGGTCTGGGCAGTGCCTTAATTCTTTGCTCTTTGACTTTGAAGTTGCCAAGATGTGGGCAAAGGGAGGTGGATAACTTTTTCTGTGAGATGCCAGCATTGATCAAGATGGCTTGTGTCTATTCAAAAGTAATTGAAGTTGTTGTCTTTGCTCTTGGAGTGGTATTTCTTCTGGTACCTCTGTCACTAATTCTCATCTCATATGGAGTCATCACTCAAGCTGTCATGAGAATCAAGTCAGCAGCAAGGTGGCGAAAGATCCTTCATACCTGTGGTTCCCACCTCACAGTAGTATCTCTGTTTTATGGAACAGTAATTTATATGTACATGAAGCCGCAAACTAGCACCTCACAAAATGAGGGGAAATTCCTTACTCTCTTTTATACCATTGTCACACCCAGCCTTAACCCTCCGATATATACTTTGAGAAACAAAGATGTAAAGAGTGCAATAAGGAGAATATTGTGGATGAAAAAATGGCCAGCAAAGTCATGAATTAGATGGAAAAATCAGAGTGTAGAGAGCTAAAGATATAATATTGACCTTACCCAACAGAAGATGAATCAAATCATTTATTCAAAGAGTATTTCTTGGGTGTTTACCACTTACAAAGAATTGCACTAGGTACTGATTCTGTAAATAAATAGGAAGTAGGGATAAATGATAAGGAGACAGATAAATAAATATACATAAATAAAATGCAATTCATGCATTCAAAAGCTTCAAGATTAATCAGGGACTACAGATAAATAAATTATGAAATATGGTATCAACTACATACAAAATATTGAGAAATTATTTATCATAAGCATCTATTCTAAAATAAGATTATACTGACGTTTTTCTTCCCAGACATATCACTTTTATTAGAAATAACAGTCTTTCATTTACCTGATTCTGCCAAAGGAGACACTGTGGTGGAGACTAACAGCTCACCAATACCCATTCCACCTTCTGCCTCAAGTTTTAGCAGAGCAGAGGGCTACTACGTTGGGGCTGCCCTGGTGGCTCAGTGATAAAGAATCACCTGCCAATGCAGGAGACACAGGTTGGATTCCTAGTTTGGGAAGATCCCATGGAGAATGAAATGGCAACCCACTCTAGTAGTCTAGCCTCAGAAATCTGGTGGGCTACAGTCCATGGGGTCACAAAGAGTCAGACACAACATAACAAATAAACAACAACTATAAGTTGACCATTTATAGTGAAGTCAATATAAAAGGTTATTCCTTATTTAACACGATCTGCTTCCACTTTCGCTTTATAATATTCTTTCTTTTCCTGAATTATAGTGGTAGTAAACGGTAATTTGGAGGAAAGGTTTTGATGCTCTTACTTGACAAAACAAAAATTTAGTAATCATGTGTTTAATCCCATATTTACTTCATTTTACTGGTAAATACATTCAAAACCTGGGGATCTCTATGCTGCAGAATAAACTAAACTTCTCTACAAGTTGATCATTGCAGAGATTGAAAATCATCTCTGCAAATGAAAGAGTCTTCACATCTATAGTGCCACTGCTATGTCATTTCAAGTGCAAACGAATCCACCATCTGCCTGAAGTATCAAATATTTGGGGAAAACTGACATTAGGCTATTTTCACCTGTACTTTCAGTTCTGTTAAACAAAGGCCAACCTTTGTTAGGAAAAACAATTCCTTTGTGAGAGAGAATAATATTAGCTATTTGACATTTGTCAGAAACAGTAGATACTTCTTGAAGAGGACACTAATTATTACCACTAGTCTGCAAAAACAGATTTTTCTTTGGAGTTGAGGATTCAAGAGAATTTATAATTTTTTAAGATACAGTAGTATCATCAAAGGAAATAACATCAAAGAATAACATAACTTTAACATATGTTTATCTAATATTTTCAGTGCACATTCACAGTAGCCACATGAAAATGATGGGTTTTAAGAATCAAAGTATCAAAATATCAAGGAAAAGTTTCCATCCTTGCTGTCCTGCTGGTAAGAAATATTTCATGAACTTAAATATGGCCCATTGCTTTTCTTTATTGTCATTATTTTGCAATTTATTCATCAGCCCCCAATTGCAATATTAACAGAACGTTATCTCCATTTTGCGCTGCCTTTCCCCCAGAACGATCTCCAAACATGAAATTCCAAAAATGAGTTTATATCAGTTCGCATATCCGACCAGGAGAGGACTGGATCTAAGTTCACTACTGCCATTTCGGCTTACTGCCACAAGGTGGTGCTTTGAAAAAATGGTCCTTGAAGATATAAGCACTGACTTTCTAACAAGAGCTAAGGAGGTTTTGCTATACAGTATTGGAGAAGGCACTGGCACCCCACTCCAGTACTCTTGCGTGGAAAATCCCATGGACGGAGGAGCCTGGTAGGCTACAGTCCATGGGGTCGAACAGAGTCGGACACGACTGAGCGACTTCACTTTCGCTTTGTACTGTAAAGTAAAAAAAAAAAGAGCTAAGGAGGTCACAGCGGTTCTTATAAGGAAACTGACTCTCCCCTTTGCTTTTTCATAACAATACTGTACCAGTGAGCCTAGCCTTCAGTCTCCCTTAGTGGCAGATTTTTGTTTCCAAATTTTCCAGTTTGAAATTCACCATCTTCATCAGAGGACCTGCAGCCCATTAACTCTGGCCGAATTTGCTTGGGCATGAGGTTCTTGAGGCCGGGATCACTTTGCTCTCTTCTTCATTTGGGATCCCGATCTTCATAGGGTCAGGCAATTTTTCCTTCATCAACCAATCCTCCAACCTACGCCCAGTTCTCCAGATACACGCACACACACAGGCACACACACACACACACACACACACACACACACTTTTATAATTACACTCTTTCCCGAGAAGATGGCAAACTCTACCCACATCTTCTTGATATCCCCAGCACCTCTAATTCACAAATTTGCTGCAAGAATGTGGTGCAACAGGCATTAGGATAAATACTGCAACATCACAGTGAGAACCAACGAACAAGATTTATTGGGGAAACACAGGAAACCAAGAGTCAGGAACAAGAGGCAAATTACTTCCACCCTCCCGTAATCTCAGGGAGAGGAAAATCAGCACCAGGGTCAAGCTGTTTTAGTCCTGACACAACTGCTCTACCTTCTCAAAAGGTAAACTTGAATTCTACTTCTTAGTGAGACATCAAGACGACTTGGTTGCCAGGCATCGGGGTTTAAACACCAAAGTTTGAGGAAGGCCAGCTGCCTGGCACCTGAAGACCATGCATACCTGGAAAGATGGAGCCTATCCTGTTAGGGAGTGTAAGGCACTGGTCCAACGGAAAACTGAGTTTAAGTGCACCCCTTCCCTCCAGGAAGAGGGGGAAACCCCAGTTCCAGCTAGTTCCTTTCCTAGGCAACCTAGAGTGACATCTCAGGATCACTTTTGAGTAGTTCTATTCATTGCCACACAAAAGATTAAGAAAAATGTCTCACACAGTGTTTAGTATAGTCTGTAATTAAAGTTCTCAATAAATATTAACTATTGTAATTAGTTCTATTTGACTATTATTTCATTTATATAAGACCATTAAGAATCTCATATGGGAAGAGTATCAGAAGCAATTGACAGGGATGGACTTACTCTTTTCTGAATCCATTAGCAAAAAGAAAAAAATGTAGGAGTACCTCAAACCTCACCCCCAACTCTCTGTGTGTAAATTGGACTTAAACTATGCATTAAACCAGATTTAACATTTACAAAACATTCCATCCAAGAATAGCAGAACACATATTCTCAAACACCCATGAATATTCTCAAGGATATATCATAAGAACTAATATTGTTAAAATACCCATACTACCACCCAAGGTAATCTACAGATTCAATACAATCACTATCAAAATTCCAATGGTATTTTTCACAGAAATAGAAGAAACAATCCAACATTTGTGTGGAACCATAAAGAATCTAAATAGCCAAACCAATTTTGAAAAAACAAACTAGAAGGCATAACACTTCCTGATATCAAACTATACTACAAAGCCACAGTAATCAAAACTGTATGGTATTGGAATAACAACAGACACACAGATAAATGGAACAAGAATAGAAAGCCTAGAAATAAGCTCATACATATACAAATACTTAATTTACAATAAAGGAGCCAAAACCATACAATGACCAAAGGACAGTCTCTTCAATAAATGATGCTGGAAAAACTAGATAGCCACATGCAAAAGAATGAAACTAGACCTCTCACAATACCTAACTCATAGTATTACATCTCTCACAATAATTTACTCAGAAAAGGATTAAATGAAGACTGAAATTTCATGACCTGACCATAAAATTCCTAGAGGAAAACATTACAGGACATAAATGGTTTTTTGGATATGACACCAAAAGCACAGTTTAAAAACAAAATGCAAAGACAACCTATGAGATAGGAGAAAATCTCGTAAAACATATATTTAACTAAGAGGTTAATATCTGAAATCCATAAGGAACTCAGACACTCAACTGCAAAAAGCAATTATCCAATTTTAAAATGGACTGGGTACCTGATTAGATATTTTTCCAAAGAATACATACAAATGGCCGAGGGTACATGGAAAGATGCCCAACATCACTAGTCATCAGGAAAACGCAAATTAAAACCACAATGAAATATCACCTCATACCTGTCAAAATGGCTATTATTAAAAAGCCAACACAAATAACATGTGTTAGTAAGGATATAGAGAAAAGGGAACCCTGTACACTACTAGTAGCAATGTAAACTGGTATAAACCATTATTTTTAAAAGTATAATGAGTTCCTCAAAAAATTAAAAATAGAAGTACCATATGACCCAGGAATCCCACTTCTGGGTATATATCCGAAGGAATGAAAACAGAACTCAAAATTATATCTGCACTCCCATTTTCATTGCAGTGTTATTCACAGTAGCCACAATATGGAAACAACTTATGTGCCAATCAACAGGTATGAATGGATAAAGAAGATGTGGTATATATGATGTAGAATATATAATGGAATATTACTCAGCCATGAGAAAGAATGGCACCCTACCATTTGTGAAAATATGGATGGACCTTCAGTGAAACGTGCCAGAGAAAAACAAATACTTCATGATATCACTTATATGTGGAGTTAAAAAGAAAAAAAGAGTAGAAAAATGGTCGACAGGGGATAGGGAATGGAGAAATAGAGAAAGATTTATAAAAGGTTACCAGGGGAATTCTTTGCCAGTCCAGTGGCTAGGTTCGGTGCTTTCATTGTCATAGACCTGAGTTCAATCCCCGGTTTTAGAAATAAGATCCCACAAGCCACATGGTGTGACCAAAAAGGAGGGGAGGGAAATGGTTACAAACTTCAACTATAAGAAAAATAAGATCTGAAGATCTAATGTAAAACCCAGTGACTGTAGCTGATAACATTGTATTTTATAGTTGAAATTTATTAAGAGAGAACTTAAATGTTCTCACTCTCCCTAAAAGAATAAATATGTGAGGTGATGGTGTATTGATTAACTAGATGGGTGGGGAAGAGGGTGATATCTTTTCATAATGCATACACATATCTAATCACAATGTACACTTTAAATATCCTACAATTTTATACTTCAATAAAGGTGAAATTTAAAAAAGAAAGGCAAAGCAGGGTAAGGGGAAACAATCATGGAAAGTGCTATTTAGAAAGGATGGTCAGGAAGATCTGAGTATGTGATATGTGAGCAGAGACTTGAATGAAGTAAGGGAGTCAGTCTTGCAAAAATACATAAGAAAGAGAATTCCCAGGAATTGCAAAAGATATGTTTCACGTGTTTGCCAAACAGCAAGAAACTCGGTGTAAAGCAAGTGGCAACTGTAGGAGATTCTTTCTACAGGGACAGAGCTAAAATGAGAGGCCTTATACTTCACGTACTATATTCTGAAAGTGATCATTCAGAATGCAGGATGGTTCTATAACAGCTGTTCCCAATTTTTAGCACCAGGGGTAGGTTTCATAGAAGACACGATTTTTCCGTGGACTCGGGGGCAGGGGTCAGGGTGCAGAAGGATTGCAATGGTTCAAGCTCATTTATTCTGAACTTTATTTCTATTATTATCACATCAGCTTCGCCTCAGATCATCAAGCATTAGATCTCAGAGGTGGAGACCCATTTTCTATAAATCAGATTGCCTAACTCTTTATTTAAACAATCAATGCTGCTGCTGCTGCTGCTGCTGCTGTTGCTGCTGCTGCTGCTGCTAAGTCACTTCAGTTGTGTCCGACTCTGTGTGACCCCATAGATGGCAGCCCACCAGGCTCCACCGTCCCTGAGATTCTCCAGGCAAGAACACTGGAATGGGTTGTCATTTCCTTCTCCAATGCATGAAACTGAAAAGTGAAAGTGAAGTCGCTCAGTAGAGTCCAACTCTTAGCAACCCCATGGACTGCAGCCAACCAGGCTCCTCCATGCATGGGATTTTCCAGCCAGGAGTACTGGAGTGGGGGTGCAATTGCCTTCTCCCATGAAAGAAAAGTTAAGTGATTTGTTCTAGTTCCACATATCCAAAAGAAATACCACATAAGCAATAAATGTAAGTCATATAAGTATTTTAAGTTTTCTTGCAGTCATTTTTAAAAAGGTTTAAATAGCTGAAATTTTAATCATTTAACTAATTCGTATATCTAAAATATTGTTTCAATATGTGATCAATATAAAAACTGGAGATTTTTTTTTCCTGTACAAAATCAAAACTAGTATGGATTTTAACTGACAGTACATCTCAATCACATTAATAGCATTCAGCTCAGTAGTTACATGTGACTAGAGTCTACTCTATTAGACAACATTGCATTAGACAGCATTGTTGTTGTTCAGTCACTAAGTCATGTCTGACTCTGTGACCCCGTGGACTGGAGCCTACCAGGCTCCTCTGTCCATGGGATTTCCCAGGAATGAATACTGGAGTGGGTTGCCATTTCCACATAGTTCTAAATTAGACTAAAGAAACACAACTACCGCAATGTGTGTACTTTAACTGAATTCTGATTTATGGTGCCAGAAAAAACAGCTATAAGACTTTGGAGGATAGGGGAAATGTGAATGTGGGCTGGATTTTAGATGTATTATTGAACCAGTAATTCTTTTTGAGTATGATAATGGTATTGTGACTATGAAAAGAATGCCACTATTATCAGGAGAGCATTCTGGAGTATTTAGGGATAAGTATCATGATATTTCCAACTCATTTCCAAACGGTTTAGAGAGAGGCAAAGTAAATATGACAAAAATGTTTCATAAAAGTGGGGAGTGATGGGAAGCCACTAGAGAATTTTGACAGCACCTGATTTGCATGTTCAAATAATCTGATTCACTGCTCTGTAGTCTGTCTGCATCTATCCTGTAAGGAGACCAGTGTGACATGACCTAAATGGACACAGTGAGAAATGTATTCAGGATATATTTTAAATATAGCATTAACATGATTTGCATGTCTTCTTGAGGAAAAAAAAGGAAGACGACTTTCAAGAGAGTGGTATAAACATAGGTATTTATTTTTTCCATTCCACCATCTGCCTTGAAATGACCCCATCAATACAGAAATACCATGTGTTTGGTTTATGTAAACATACTGCTGACACAGAGATGATAGCAGAGCATCATTTAGTTTAACAGGATTGGAGTGAGGGTCAGAAGATACAATTAAGACCGCTTGCCTAAAGAATAGAGCATGATAATCAGCCACAACTTAGAACAGGGGAACCAAAAGGAGTCAGCAAAAGCAAGAGGAAAGGAACAGTTGTAAACATTGAAAGGCAACCCTGAAAAAGCATATGATTGAAACCAAGCATTCCAATCAAAACATATCTTACCGTGCCCCCCACCATATTTACCAGACAAGGTTCTAGTGACCTTGAATATATCAGTAAACAAGTGACTAAAGTTTTTGTCCTCATGGGGTTTATATTCAAGGAAAGGGATAATATACATAATAAACATCATAAGTATCTATTAGAAGTCATTAAGAGGCATGGGGGAAAAGGGTAGGATAAAAGCAACTGAGAATACCAAGAGGCAGGATACAATATTAAATAAGGTTAAGTTCCCCCAAAAATAAGGGTTCCTTGGCGTCAAATGTTACAGGGAGGTAAATATGGATATGGCTGAGAAAATAACACTGGACTTAATTTTTACTTTCACACTCAGAAAGTTTCTCTTCAATATGCATTCTTCTCTTATGTTCACTGGGATCTGCATCCACTCTAAAAGCTTTCTCATACTTTTCACATTTATATGGTTTCTTTCCTATATGGACTCAATAGATGTATGTTACGTTCTGAGCTCAGATGAAAGGTCTTCCTTCATCCAAAGGGTTTCTCCTCAATATGCACTCTTCTGTGGTGCCTTAGGCCTAAGCTATAACTGAAGGCTTTTCCACACACTTGACACTCATAAGGCTTCTCCCCATTGTGGGTTCTTTTGTGTTCAGTAAGATGATTTCTCACCCAAAGCCTTCCCACACAGGTTACAACCATATGGCTTCTCCCCATAGTAAATTATATTTAATGTGATATCTGCAACTGAAAGCCTTCCCACACTCAGCACACTGGTAGGGTTTTCTCTTTCTCCAATGTGGATTCTTTTGCATTTGGTAAAGTCTGGACTCCTACTGAATATCTTCCCACTTCTGCACATTCACAGAGCTTCTCTCTAATGTGAATCCTCTGATGCACTGTAAGGTAGTGTCTAAATTGGGATTGCCAGTCAGAGCACTCATACGACTTCTCCCCACAGTGGATTTTCTGGTGCATGGTAAAGCAGCTCTTGGTTTTAAGGACTTTCCTACAGTCACTACACTCAGAGGTTTTCCCTCCAATGTGTATCCTTTTATGCTGAGAAAGGACTGACCTGCTACTGAAGGTCTTCCAACTTTCATTACATTCAAAGGGTTTCTCCCCATTATGGATTCAGTGGTGTTTAGATAGGGTTGAGCTTTTCTTAAAGGATTTCCCACATTCCTCACATTCATAGGTCCCCTCCAGTGTGAATTCTCATGTGTTTATTAAATAGAGCTGAGCTTCCACCAAAGGCTTTGTAACACTAGTCACACATACAGTTTCTCCCCACTGTAGATTCTTTATAGTGTTGGATTAGGGCAGAGTTTCAGCAGAAAGTGTTCCCCCACACTTTCATATTTGCAAGGTTTCTCCCTAGTGTGGATTCTTTTATGTAGTGTGAGGGTGTCAGGAGCCAGTGTGAGGAACTCTGCCAGTGGCAAAGGTCATGAGGAAGGAGGCTTGGCATACACAAAGGCATGATCAAGCCTCAGGAAACCCCCTGTTCCCGAGCATCTACCCCCAAAGCCAGAGTCTACCTAGAAATTATTAGTATAGTGGGTTGGTTAGGAATATTGGTGAAGGGTTTTTTCATTTGTTATGCCAATAATTGCTGCTAATTCCCTGCCCTGGGTGTGACAAGGGTGTCTCAGGTCAAACCTCTCTGCTGGCAAACTAGCTTGTGTGAGAGGATTATCCATACTCCTGCCACTACACATGATTCTTTACTATTTCTCAACCATAAACAGCACAGAGAGTTTTGGAGTATTTGAGAGTCTTAATTAACATAGGGCTTTTCTCACTGTTGAGTCAATGATTGCCGCCAGGCCTCCATATCCTTAGGCACCTGGGAATATATTAATCAATGTATTTGGAATATAAAAAGGAAATATAATAGTTTTGAGATTAGCAATACTAGACTTTTTGAGTTAATGAATTTTCTCTTTTCTTATAGATCACTGTGAAAGTGAAAATGAAGTCGCTCAGTCATGTCCAACTCTTTGCAACCCCATGGACTGTAGCCCACCAAGCTCCTCTGTCCATGGGATTCTCCAGGCAAGAGTACTGGAGTGGGTTGCCATTTCCTTCTCCAGGGGATCTTCTTGACACAGGGATTGAACCCAGGTCTCCCGCATTGCAGGCAGATGCTTTAACCTCTGAGCCACTTTGTTATAAATCACTGTATCCTTGCTATGTAAAAATGTAACTTTATCACTATCTTAAGACTAAATAGATCTTAAGGGGAACATTAGTGAAACGTTTTCATTTGTTGGGCTGATGTTTGCTGCTAAATCTCCATATTCCCTGCCTTTATAATAAATATAACTAGCATATAGGAGAAATAAGTATTAACCTTTAAGATTGATCATGTTAACCTTGGGTTAAATAAATTCCTTTCTTGATTGTAACTCACGACACCCTCACCCTATAGGAATGCAACTTTATTTGGAGGGTGGCACCCGGTTTAAGAAAAACACCCTTGGAAAAAATAAGTTTTTGGTTATCAGAAAGAAAGGATCATAAAATGTCAGCAGGCCTCATGGCCAAAAGATGATGTAAAACCCATAAGACCTTTGTATAATTTTATATGAAGCACCTGATTGTGACAAGGGTCAGATCTGCTGACCCCCGCATGACTCTGTATTCATCCCTATGTATAACAAATGGTATATAAACAAAGCTGAAAAATAAAGAAATGGGATCCGTTTCTGGAAAGACTGATTCCCCTGTGTTGTTTCTCTCTTGCTCCCCATTTTCCTGGCTGAATTCCCATCTGAAATGTGGGTACTCACCAAGCCTGCTAATTCTGCCTGTGCTTCTGAGATCAGACAGGGGAGGCCTCAGTGCCTCCTCTCCTTCAGGAGTATGGAAAGACGCCTGTGGCCTATGTAGGTGGTGATTGGTATTCCACATAAACCAAGTTATTCAGCATCTTTTTCTCCACTAATTTTCCTACTACACTATCTGTTTCTAATCTCTCTATATATCTGTAATTAAATAGCTTTTTCCTAGGACACCTACTCTGTCTCCCCTTCAAATTACCCCAGATCCACCGGGGCTGGACTTCGGCAGGGATGAATCACCCTGAAAGCTTTTCCATATTCAATACATTCAGTTTCTCTTTGGCATGCATTTTCTCATGGAGAATAAGATCTGACTACTGACAAATGTTTTTACAACCTGTAAAGTGAAGTGAAATCGCTCAGTCGTGTCTGACTCTTTGCGACCCCATGGACTGTATGTAGCCTACCAGGCTTCTCCACCCATGGGATTTTCCAGGCAAGGGTACTGGAGTGGGTTACCATTTCTTTCTCCAGGGGACCTTCCCAACTCAGGAATCAAACCAGAGTCTCCTGCATTGCAGACAGATGCTTTACCCTCTGAGCCACCAGGGAAGCCCTTTACAACCTGTACTACACTCAAAGAAACTGTTCCCATTTGAAATTTTCTCATACCTGGCATATTCTGAGCTTATATGCAAGCCTTCCTCTAAATCCTTATCTTTCTGTTCTGAAATGAGGATTTTCTTACCTTTGTCTTTCAGCTTCCTAGAATTTCTATTCTTATCCTTCAGTGTTTCTGTAGATTTTCCACTTTGATTTTTGTATTTGTCAAGATGACCCTTTGTCACTTCTCATTTTCAAAAGATAGTTTTTCAGCTGATTTCCTACCTCCAATCCTGGTCTTATCACTGGACACTAAAATAGAGAGAGAGAGAGAGAGAAGAAGAAGAAGAAAAGGAGAAAAGAGGAAAAGAAGAAAGGAAGGATGAAAAAAAGAAAATGTCACTTGTTTATTGCACTCATGTGGGGGAAAATGGATGGTGATTATATGGAAGAAGAAAAATGAGCTATAGTGAGGCATTTTCTAAGCCTAAACATTGTTTAAATATTAGGGACATGACAACAGACAAAATTAAGAAACACCAGGAGAGAGTTATCCAAGAAAGACAAAGGAAAACTAAAATGAGTTGAAGAAGAAAACAAAAGGAAATAAAACACATGGTAAAATAAAACGGAAAATCTTAGGCACAAAAAGAGGGATTTTTTTCATAACCTCAAAATACCCTCCAAACTAAACAAAATGAGACTAAAAGACAGGTTACATTTTCAGTGATCCCATCAAGGAGGCTCAAGAACAAGAGCAACTCAGGAATCTGTTTAGCCCGGGCCTATTTAACTTACATGCAGAGTACATCATGAGAAACGCTGGACTGGAAGAAGCACAAGCTGCAATCAAGATTGCTGGGAGAAATCTCAATAACCTCAGATATGCAGATGACACCACCCTTATGGCAGAAAGTGAAGAGGAACTAAAAAGCCTCTTGATGAAAGTGAAAGAGGAGAGTGAAAAAGTTAGCTTAAAGCTCAACATTAAGAAAATGAAGATCATGGCATCTGGTCCCATCACTTCATGGGAAATAGATGGGGAAACAGTGGAAACTGTCAGACTTTATTTTAGGGGGCTCCAAAATCACTGCAGATGGTCACTGCAGCCATGAAATTAAAAGGCGCTTACTCCTTGGAAGAAAAGTTATCACCAACCTAGATAGCATATTCAAAAGCAGAGACATTACTTTGCAGACTAAGGTCCATCTAGTCAAGGCTATGGTTTTTCCTGTGGTCATGTATGCATGTGAGAGCTGGACTGTGAAGAAGGCTGAGCGCCGAAGAATTGATGCTTTTGAACTGTGGTGTTGGAGAAGATTCTGGTGAGTCCCTTGGACTGCAAGGAGATTCAACCAGTCCATTCTGAAGGAGATCAGCCTTGGGTGTTCTGTGGAAGGAATGATGCTGAAGCTGAAACTCCAGTACTTCGGCCACCTCATGCAAAGAGTTGACTCATTAGAAAAGACTCTGATGCTGGGAGGGATTGGGGGCAGGAGGAGAAGGGGACGACCGAGGATGAGATGGCTGGATGGCATCACTGACTCGATGGACGTGAGTCTGAGTGAACTCCAGGAATTGGTGATGGACAGGGAGGCCTGGCGTGCTGCGATTCATGGGGTCGCAAAGAGTCGGACACAACTAAGCGACTGAACTGAACTGAACTGAATGTCACACATCTCACTTTGAATACATTCTCTTTTGAATGCTAGGTTATTTTCAGTATTTTCTTTCAAACTATAACTCTGAACTCCTCTTCTCTATATGTCACTAAACAGACCTCCTATAGGAAACCCTCCCAATTAACTCAATCCAACCTTTGTCATACAAGGACTGAGTTTGTCTCTGAGTTCTCTTAAAAATTACTGTTCATTGTGTACTAGTATGCGAGTTGCTGTATACACTATTTTGTTAAATCTTAGCTAATTAGGTCATATATTTGTTTTGTCTCCCAAACAAGAATGTAAAGAATACGCAGACTCTCTGGCATAGATTCTACCTATTCTAGGAATAATTGCTTCATCAAAATTCAAAATAAAGTTACAGGAAGTCCCCTACATTCAAACCTTCAAGTTGTGAATCTTCAAAGATGTGAATGTGCCCTGAGAAAGGACAAAGACAAGAGGAAGAAATAACTCAAAACTGAAGACATTCAAAACAGGAAATGGCAAGGGGATTCTAAGGAGGCATTGTTAAGTTTCTGAGGCATAGGACTCAAATGTAGAATGGTTTACAAAGGTTGCAGCAGTCATTCAGAATGCAATCCAGTGCCACTATGTCATCTATGACAAGAAACAAAGCTATGACGCAGCCATCAGGGAATCGTTTTTCAAGAAAGTAGACAGAATTGAATAAAGCAATGAACCAGAACCAGAACCTGTGCCATCGATGTCAGGTGTGAGTGAAACTGCAGCCTGCTCTGTCTCCTATTGATGACAATCCTTCAGCTCTACCATTGCCCACATCCTGTCCCATCTCCAGTCAGTAGTTCTTGCCTGTTCACTCAATGCCTGTAGGAGACAGGCCGACTAGAAGGCCTGGCAAAAGAATTAAACAATCTTGCTGAGAAGACATGACTCAGTAAGTGACTCCTGAAGGAATCCAAGAAGGAATAAAAAACATCTTTCAAGCAGGATGTACACCTGGGGATGGAAAGCCATCAACAGATTGTTCCTATCTTTGGCGGCTGGGAGGCACATAAAGATTAACTGGGTCTTTGTCCTTGAGGCAGAAAAACAGGGATACAAAAATGTTAAATGTTAACTGCATAGGATTATCACTAAAGGCCATGTGGCCTGCTATGCTCATATAAACATGTACAAGCAAGTCTCAAAAGTATAGTAAAGCAGACTCGAGATCAGTTTGGGCACCTTCACCTCGTGGTGGTTTTGGTCCCCTGATCCCCACTGTAACTTTCTTGAGCATTTCGTATTCTTTTGTCGCGCGGTGCTTTCAGGAACCTGTGCTGTCGAGCTGGATTCAACAGATGCCAGCCCCTGTAAGCCAGCTGTTGTAATGTACTACTGTACTTTCCAACTGTACTATAAGATTTAAAATGTTTTTTGTTATATAGTATTTGTGTGAAAAGTATTATATACCTATTATTGTATAGTACTAAACAGTTGACTGAGTATATAGTTAGTTGGGTACCCAGGCTAACTTTGTTGGACTTATGAACAACTGGACTTACAAACACACTCTCAGAACTTGTTCATGAACTTGTTCATTTGTAGGGGGCTTACCGTATCCTCAATATAAGCACATGCATACTAAGCCACTTCAGTCGTTTCCAACTCTTTGCAACCCAACAGATCACAGCCTTCCAGGCTCCTCTGTCCATGGGATTCTCCAGGCAAGAATACTGGAAAGGGCTGCCACGCCCTCCTCCAGGGGATCTTTCCAACCCAGGGATGGACTCTGCATCTCCTGCATTGGCAGGCGAGTTCCTCACCACCTGGTAAGCCCCAGTATAAGCACAGTATAGTCGAACAACATGGGGGTTAGGGATGTTGACCCTCTGCTCAGTCAAAAATCCACATGTAGGGACTTCCTGGTGGTCCAGTGGTTAAGACTCCATGTTCCCAACACAGGGGACCCCAGTTTGATCAAATGCAACTAAGATCCCATATATTGCATGATGTAGTCAAAATAAATAAACAAAAAAAAAAATTTACAATGAGGTACCACTCACACCAGTCAGAATGGCCATAATTAAAAAGTCTGCAAATAATTAATACTGGAGAGGGTGTGGAGAAAGGGGAATCTTTCTCTACTGATGGTGAGAATGTAAGTTAGTACAGCCACTATGGAAAACAGTATGGAGGTTCCTGAAAAACGACAAAAAAGAAAAATAGAATTACCATGTGATCCAGCAATCCCACTCCTGGGTGTATATCTGGACAAAACTATAATTCAAAGAGATATATGCACCCCATGTTCATATTAGTACTATTTATAATAGCCAAGACATGGAAACAACTTAAATGTCCATTGACAGATGAATGGCTAAATAAGATGGTGGCTCAGACGGTAAAGTGTCTGCCTGCAATGTGGGAGACCGGGGTTCAATTCCTGGGTGGGGAAGATCTCCTGGAGAAGGAAATGGCAATCCACTTCAGCACTCTTGCCTGGAAAAATCCCATGGATGGAGGAGCCTGATAGGCTACCGTCCATGGGGTCACAAAGAGTCAGACACGACTGAGGGACTTCACTTTCACTTTCACATATACATAATGGAGTATTACTCAGTCATTCAAAAAAAAATCTGCTTGTAATTTTACAGTCCACCCTCCATATTCGAAGTTCTATATCCTCCCATAAATCGTGCAGTACATTTTTTAAAAATAAATGCATGTAAGTGGAACCACACATTTCAAAACTATGCTGTTCAGTTGTCAACTGTCTATTATGCAATGATGCTGTCTATAGACTGCAGACATAGCACCAACACCTGAAGTAGAGACCAGTATATACATGGGCTTTTTCAATGTTCATACAACAAATATTTATTAAACACAAATCATATGTCATGATGTTCTAGGGATAACTCCAGTCTCTTGCCTCAAAAATCTCAGTCTAGCACAATGCTTCTCAAATCCTTTCTTGATATACCCTATACATATACTCAAACATAAAGCCAAAAATTTTTAAGCCAAATATTTTATTCTCATTTTACCTCTGATCCCACTCCCAAAACACCCTGTACCTGCTTCTATCACAGTGTTTATCACACTGGATTGTTATCACAGATTTTCTAGTCTGTTTCACCAACCAGACTGAAGTACCTTGAGGTACCATACTTGGTACCAGAATCATTAACTGGCATTTCAAATACACTCAACAAATGTGTGAATGAATGCATGAATTAAATGAATAAATAAATGAACTGTTTAGCACCTGCTCCAGGTGTACAAGGCACTGACAGGGAAAGCTTGTGTTATTAAACTGAAGGTTGGCCTCTCCTCCCATAGATATATCAGGTATAGTACAGCCCAGTGTTCACTTGGGTCTTTTTTTTTTTTTTGGTAACAGTCATATGTGTAACAAATAAAAATCAGCTCTTGGCACCATCATTTTAAAGATATGCTCCTTTTCCACCAAAATTCACCTCATAAGCAGAAAGATGACTGCTAGCTCTCCACCTCTCTTTTGCAGGACTCAAGAAAAAGGAATGATATTTTCAGGCTGGATGACTATTGGCCAGTGTTGAGTAAACAGTGAATCAAAAGCCAGTGCCAAAATCTCACATGCCAAACTGTACCCTTCTTGGGTACTGGATGGAACCTAAATGTAAGAATGTCATCAAAAGGAAAGGAGGGACTTCCCTGGTGGTCCAGTGGCTAAGATACTGTGCCCCTAATGCAGGGGTCCAGGTTCAATCCCTGGTCAAGGAACAAGATTCCACATGCCACAGCTAAAAGTTCCCATGCTGCAGCAAAGATCCTATATGTCACAACTAAGACCAGGTGCAGCCAAATGAATAAGTAATTTTTTAAAGGATTATTTATGTGTTAAAATTAAAATCCCAGTAAAGATATAAAAAGCAATCTCTGTGGATTACAGTGAAAAGGAAAATCTAAGTTTCATTTCATTATTAGGAAGAGACAAACAATACACACAGTCTTTCCTACAAAAGCATGCAACTTTAAAGACCATCAATACAGTCAATTACAAAACAATTAATGGAGAATCTCAAATGAGGCATTTTGTCAGTGTTTTCTTTAACCATTAAGAAAATCACATCATTTATTATTTCTCTCCCTGGCCTCCCCTTACCCATTCTTCTCCATCCAGATCTGGCTCTCCATCTCCCATCACTCCTGTGACCATCTCTCTACTAAGTGAATCATGTAACCATATCCAGTACCGTCTCTCTCCAGGTAGAACATCCAAGGCCTGCTGCTCAGGATAGGCCTCCTCAAGGGAGCAAAATCCCTGTGAACCCCATCAAAATAACTGTCTTCTCCCAGTAACTGACATTTTAAGCCAAGGGGCAGGAGCCACTCTGCATTTTTTGTCCACGGGCAGTATGGCTTTAGAGACCAGTGAAGTTTAGAAGCTCCACTCTGCATTTTAGCTTACTGGCCTGAAAGAAAAGGGCAGGGTGAAAAAGAGAGAGGGAAAGTCGTGAATGGGAGCAGTACCACATCAACAAAACTCACAAAAGAACCGAGCAGCCTGACGGGAAGAGGCAAAGAGGAAGTTAAAGCTCTAATCAGAGATTCAGAATTCGTGAGAAAACTAGTGTTGAGGTTAATAGCACCATATCGTTTAGATTTTTTTTCGTCACCTTAGCAGCTATGAGACTGTAGGTAAGTTTTTAGTATAACTGGGCTTCGAGTTGCTTATCTAAAAACTGGGGGAGTGATAATACTTACCTCATTGGATTGTTTGAGAATTAAAGGAGTTAATGCGTATACTGCACTTAGAACCAAGGCCTGACCCAAAATAAATACTATATTAACCGGTTTGCCAAATAAAAAAATTTTATTTGTAATATTAAAGAATAGCCTAAAGAAGGACGAGCAAGGACAGGGAGGGGTGGAAACATGACTAAAAGAGGTAAAGATAAAATAGGCTTCAGCAGGCAGGCCCTCCTACATCCCATCCCACCTCAGATCGCAGGCCCAGCCCAAAAGGCCAAAAAGAGGCTCCCGCCAGAACCCGGAAAGGACCTAACAGACCTGCCCCGCGACCTCCGCATCTTCCCGGGTCTTGCCGGTCGTGTCTTCGCCGCGGTGGTGCCGAAGCAGCCCAAGGACCGCCTCAGAAGAGGCCAGAAAAAAACCATCCTTACCTCAGAGTCTAGGGGCTGAGCCCGGAAATACAGATAGCGCGTTTCCAGTCCGCGGTCTCTATGGTAATGCGCGGCTCGCCCTTCTAGGACCTCCGGCGGACTCTTCTCTTTGGTCCAACGGGGCAAACCCTAAGAAGCTGGATGGTCCCAGTCCCTGCATACTAGATTGGGACTGATGCCACGTGGAGAACAGATGAGCTTAAATATGAAACTGATATTCTTCAGCGTGTGAAGAGAGAAAACCACGAAAACAAATGGAGCACCGAGTTAATCAGAATTACATGAATGTAAGCTCCACCAGGCAAAGATCTTTGTTTATGTAAACCAAGCTCTTAGAACAGTTGCTGAAGAAATTCTTGTTAAATGAATGAATTGAAATGATTCTGAAAAGAGGTTGCCGCAAAACATCATTTACTAATATAAGTATTTGCCTCTTATTAGTAGCTTTATTGAAATATGTTATAATTTAGGGATCATGAAAACTCGCAAGCATACATTATAAGTAACATATGCTGTATTTTCCAAAATATTATATTTCTAAAATGTTGTATTTTCTATATTTTCCTTACATTATGTTTCAGTGTAATGATTAGCAGTAGAAACTTGAACAGAAACTATTTAACATATGTAAGTAAGCACAAAAGTTATGTTTAAAAATTTGAGGAAATTGCAAATACTTTTTAGATTGTCCTTTCTTACACTGGAATATAAATTGGCTAGCGTAAAGTTATGGGACATAATTGTTTTAGAAGGGGAAACTCCAAGAAAATGATTTCAAAAAGACAGCCAATATAAACAAAATGAAATCCGTAAACTCAAAGACTAAAAACAAATACTTGCTGAATTCTGAGCTGAACTAGAAAAATAATCAGAATAATGAAAAAGATTATTGGAAGGAAAATGAAAAATACCTGTGACATAAGACAAATGAGCTAAAGATAATTTTTCATTAAGGATAAATCTCAGAATCATGAAGCTGAGCATGTACAAAGTCCATAATAATCCCTATGAAGCATTCTTGCCAAAAATACTGAACCTAAATCAAATCAAGCCTTTCAAACTTAAATATGTACAGAGTGAAACTATATGTATCAAATTAGCAAAACAGATAAATTATACTATAAAATGTTTATGGCTACCCACATATGTACTAACAATATTTAAACATGCTTTGAAATAACAACATCAATATCAAGGTAGTAGCTAACCTGAAAGGAAGAGGAGAGGAACTGGAGAAGAGTAGACAAGAGTATATATCTGTAATATTTATGTCTTAAGATAGATGTTAGCTGCTGCTGCTGCTGCTGCTAAGTCGCTTAGTCGTGTCCTACTCTGTGCGACCCCATAGACGGCAGCCCACCGGGCTCCCCCATCCCTGGGATTCTCCAGGCAAGAATACTGGAGTGGGTTGCCATTTCCTTCTCCAATGTATGAAAGTGAAAAGTGAAAGTGAAGTCGCTTCGCTCAGTCGTGTCCGACTCTTAGCGACCCCATGGACTGCAGCCCACCAGGCTCCTCCGTCCATTGGATCTTCCAGGCAAGAGTACTGGGGTGGGGTGCCACTGCCTTCTCCGAAGATAGATGTTAAGTGTTTCTTATATCATTGTTTTGTAAGACTGAAATATTTGCTTTTTTAAAAGCCCCTGGAAATGAATTTAGTAATTTCAACAGATAGAAGAGGGGCTATAGAATTATTTAACACCAATCAGGCTTCTGTTTCTCCATCAAGGATACTGATCTTCAAATTGGGAATGGTAGGACAAACATTAATATGAGGAAAGTAAATTTCAGGACATACAAGGAGATAAGGAAAGAATAACTACTTGCCTTAAATGAGTGCAAGTCTTCATACCCAAATAAAATGGCTATAAGGATTCAAAATACCAATTGCAGGTAGGTTGACCACAGGGACCCTGAAGGCCGTTTTTAAGAAGTGTGACTCTTGGCTGAGATTGGCAAACATCCAAATTTCAAAAACTAAAAAAAAAAAAGAGAGAGAGAGAGAGAGAGGGATGAACTGTGGAATTAGGCTGAAAAGCTTGACATGGATCCCTGGAAAATTTCCAGCATTAATTATTTTAGGAGACTTTATGAGATTAGCGTTAACCAAGAATAATGTAAATGAATTATATCTCAACTGGGCTACATTATTTAAGTGGTAGTCTGAGGGTCTGCTGTGTAAGGAAGGTATCTTCATGTCCACAAAGGTTATAGCAAAGTCTTTCATAAATGTACCCTGTGATGTGTATACTGGACATTAATACTGTTAAGAAGATTGATATCAGGAAGAAAGACTGTATCAGCTCAGCCTGGAAAGTGAGTTGTCACGGTCTTTATAGACCAGCACCTGGGGACTGGAGTCTACAAAAAGAAGGACACAGGGGACCCAAGTCTCAAGAGAAACAAGGATACTTTATTTGTAGCAGCATGTGCTTTATATATCTCCATACAAGAAAGCTTTAGCAGCAAAAATAAATTTGAGCAAAAACAAAACTAGGCTTTCAGGAAAGGTTCAGCTTTAAGGGATCCAATATGTTATTTTTTCTTTTGTGTGCCATCTCTCAAGGATTCTCTATTCCTTATCATTTCCTGGAAAACAGGAATGAGCAGAGCTGCACGCAGTTCTTAGGACTGAGATCATGAGAAAGGGCACTTGCTTGGATTCCTTTCAGTGACTCCCTTCAGTGACCTTGAAAGTGAAAATGAAGTAGCTCAGTCATGTCCAACTCTTTGTGACCCCATTGACCATAACCTACCAGGATCCTCCGTCCATGGGATTTTCCACGCAAGAGTGCTGGAGTGGGTTTCCATTTCCTTTTCCAGAATACCTTCCCCATCCAGGGATCAAACCTGCATCTCCTGCATCATAGGCAGACACTTTACTGTCTGAGCCACCAAGGAAATCTACTCAGTTATACACCTCTTACTCAGGATATGGAATGCTTTCTGGCCCTTTGAAGGTTGTTATTTGCTTGGCTATGTTTTTGCTCAATTTTTTTACTGCCTAAAGCTGCCTTGTATGAAGATATATAAACATGCTTTTCTGCAAATAAAGCACCCTTGTTTCACTGGAGACTTGGTTCCCCTACATCCTTCTTCTCATCAGCTCCAGTCCCCAGGTCCCAGCCTACAAAGACCGTGACACTAGGTGAATAACAATTGTCACAGGGGCCAGAAGACAATCCATATCCTGAGTAATAGGGACGTGACTGAATAGATTAAAGTAAAAGATCATTGAAGGGAATCCATGCATGCACTCTGTCTCATGACCTCAGTCCTGAGAACTGCATGCAGCTCTGCTCATTCCTCTTTTCCAGAAACTGATAAGAAACAGAGAGTCCTTGAGAAACAGCATGCAAAAGAAGAAAACAACATGTGTGTCAGGAGCCATGTTAGGCATCACTGACAAAATGGAGGCACAGCCCCAGCCCCCTCTCCTCATTCCACAGGCACGGACCCAGGATGAAGGAGTTAGCTCTTGTGATTCTGACTTGTTTCTTCCTTTCTTTGGTTGAGTTGCCTGGAAAGAATATTAGGGTGCTTGTTGTTCTTGAGAAAAGCATGAGAAAGCACAAAGCCTTCTGCAGTTGTGCCCAGAAAATAATCTATAAGGTAACCATTGACATTTGTTCAAGGATTTTTACAAATAATGTCCCATGATAAGCACATAGGCCGCAGCTTGAGGCCATGGAAAGGATTGTTATCTGAGACTTGTTTGTGAGGGAAATGTTTATGGCAAAGGAAGTTTGCTGAGTTTAGGGTTTAGGAATAATTAAGAATATTTAGAAGACTTTTAGGAGATAGTGAGCTTAGGATACTAGGGGCAAGCAGGATTTAGAAAGATAAGAAATAAACTGAGGAATGTGGTATGCAGCCCAGACATAAGCATGAGTTACAATGTAATCACAAGTAAACACGATTCTGAGAGAATCGCTGAAGCAGGAACTCTGAAGGGCAACAATGAGATAATAATCTGGGTGAGGGGGAACTGAAAATGTCAAACCTCTAACATAATGCTTTTGAAAATGTACAAAAGAGAACCTGATGCTTGAAATAAACATGTAGTCCCATCCCTCGAGTCAGAGGCTACATCATTTCCCACCGACACCTCTCGTCCCTTTAGGCTGATCCATTGTCTGCTGGAGCTGGACTCTGGCACATGTGGATTCCTTAAAGTTGAATGTCCCCTGACAATTCCCACTTTTTATTATTTTTGTGAAAAAGGCCTTGACCAACTGAGTTTATATAGTTTGAACAATTTTAGTTAAAAGGCATTGGTATATTACAAATATAATTACCAGGACAATTATCAATGTTACAGTTCCAGACCCAATACTATGAGTAACGCTTTGGAACAATCCTCGAGGGTCTAGCCCAGATAATTGATCAGCTAGTTGTTCGCTAAACTTTCCAAATTGTTGGAAGAGGGCAGACTCTTAGAGAAGGCTCTAAAGATTTTTTTTTTTTGTAACAATTGTACATTTAAGGAAGCATTATCATGTTTGTCTTGCAAGTGAAATTTGATTTGTTCCCAACTGTAAGCACTATAGTTGAACCGAAAAGGAGTGATACAAAATTGAGTAGAATTCCAATCACATTTTAGTAATACTTGTTTTTGTAAATCTACTGATTGATCTCTGACCCATTAGATGGCTGTTCTCAGTTCCTGTATTTTACCTTGAACTTTTTCACCTATCTGAGCCTGAGTGGCCCACAGAGTATGAGCATCTTTGGTCCAATTTTGAATAAAGTTTTGTGCTTGAATTGAAGTTCATAAATTGATGCCTGCTACAGTTGCAGTAGTGCCAATGGCTATTAATCCCAAAATGCCAAGAATTAGCCATCCAATGAATCGTTTAGATCACTGGAGTAATTTAGTGAGTAACCGGGAGACAAGTCCTGCCATGGGACCCTCCTCCCAGGGTTGTTGTAGATCTACTGGCAACCACAGATTACATCAAGATTGAGGAATCAAAAAGGATTCATTTTTATAGAAACAGAGGAGTTAAGACAAGTATATAGTTTTCAATCTATACAAGTTACAGAACTTATTGAACTTTAAGTTCCATATGGCTATAACAAAAGGAAGGGGAACATAAGCCTGTGTGAAACATGAATGATTATAATGAAAGGAATAGTCATTATGACTACGACTGGTCCCTGTGAAGTATCCAGTCCAAGTTTTAAGTTCTTTGGTGCCCACAGCAAGTTTCTAGATGTCCCATTGTTCAGGCCCAATCCGTTTATTGAGGATGATTTGAGGGCGAGGAGGTGCCATTCCACCATCAAGCCAGCCAAGAAGTCCTTTGTCATGGAAATGTTCCATCATAGTTTTGGTAACCTTCCATACTACTTGAGTAACATAATCACATATAGTGCTGTTAATATCATCTGAGCAGTTAGATAACCACATATCATGTGGTCCCCAATCGACAATGGTGTAATTGGCCACAAACATTAATTTCCCTGATTTAGCTTGACATCTGTCCTAGTAAACAGGAGTATATTTAAAGTTCTTGTAAGTAAACCCCTTGCATAATGACTTTTGTCCTTTTCCTAGAGTTTTAGTAGTGTTGACATGGTTCTCATAGAGAGATAGGGCAGTAAACAGTCCAAGCAATGTACGAAATTTCTTTTTGGGGGCAGGACGGAAGCCCACATTTGTCAGCTAACATTAATACATAATTCTGTTGGACCCATGCATAAAGGAAGGATTTCATAACCTAGAGAAATATTAATTAGTCTTCCTTCTTCCTCTGGATGAGAGGGCCCCTCCAAGCTCCAAGGAGGAGGCATATGTTCTGAGTCAGTGGTGGATACGACCAGTCCTTTATCTGTCCATTCTACAACCTGAAATAAAGGAGGGTTAGGTATATAGGCCCAATATGTATGATTAATCAAATCAGCTTGAGCAAGGGAAGCAAAAGTAAGCATAGCAACAAAAATATTTTCTGGATTCTGAGGCATTCCCTGTTGAGAAACCAGATTTTCAGCTTGATTTGCTGCTGCTACTGCTGCTAAGTCGCTTCAGTAGTGTCCGACTCTGTGCGACTCCATAGACGGCAACCCACCAGGCTCCCCCATCCCTGGGATTCTCCAGGCAAGAACACTGGAGTGAGTTGCCATTTCCTTCTCCAGTACATGAAAGTGAAAAGTGAAGTCGCTCAGTCGTGTCTGACTCTGTGTGACCCTATGGACTGTAGCCCACTAGGCTCCTCCATCCATGGGATTTTCCAGGCAAGAGTACTGGAGTGGGGTGCCATGTAAGGGTTTTTATCTGTCCCCAAGTAGGGATATCATGAGGTTGATGACATCGAGGGCAGTGCTTCTTGGAGATTTTTAGAGCCTCCATTGCCTGTATTGAAATTTCTTCTTCCTGGGGATTTTGTCCATTTGTTTTTTGTTTTTCTATTTTGCATGCTGGAGGCTCCCCTGGGAGAATCTCCGAAGAGGGAGTCAATTGATTTTGTTGGATCCATCTACAAAAATGCAAGCATACCCCTTTCCCTATAAAATTAATTTTCCAGATTTCCATTGTTTAGTTAGCCCGACTTGATACCAAATGGGCAGAGGAAGAGAGGTGTCCTTAAAGTCCTCGAAATTTTTCTGCTCTTGTCAAGATATCTCCTTCCAATAAGTTTAAAAATTTTAAAACAAATAAAGCTGTATTAACAGTAGTTATAGGATTAAAGAATATATTGCATTGGAATCTAGTAAAATCTGCTCTGGATAAGAAAGATAGAAGTGTTCCTGTGTATTCCCCCTTTTTAATTTTTTTATTTGTAGTTTCAGTATGTGATGTGCTCGTGATGTCCTGTATTTGTGAATTATAAGGAATACCTGTAATATGTTTAATAGAAAATGATTGTAAAAATTGTTTGAATTGCCTAGAAACATAGGCAGGGCCATTGTCTGTTTTGATAGAACTAGGAGTTCCCATTACTGCAAAACAAGCTAATAGGTGAGTTATAACGTGCTGTGTAGCCTCACCTTGAAGAGGTGTGGCCCAGATAAAAGAAGAATTTGTGTCGATACAGACATGTAAGAAAGAAAATGGAGAAAGTTCAGGGCAACGAGTTACATCCATTTGTCATAGTTCATTGGGTTGTAATCCTCAAGGATTGATACCTTGTGCAATAGGTCGAAGATGTAGGAGTCTACAAGTAGAGCAATTATTGATTTTCTTGGCATGGCAGTATGGAATTTTTCAAATTTGGTGTAAGGAGCCAGCATTATTGTGCAATAGAGCATGTCAGGAGTAGCAAAAGAGACAAGTTTATCAGCTTGTTCGTTACCATGAGTCACGGGGCCAGGAAGGCAGAAATGTGTTCGAATCTGGGTAATATAAATGGGGGAAGTGTGGCTCCTAATAAGAGACTGTAGTTCGAGAAAAAGTTGTTGAATAATAGGTTGATTGGAATTTATAGTAGAGGTTTTTATATTTCTTTATATAAAAACAATATACGGAGTCAGAAATTATATTAATAGGGTAAGGATATAGGTGAATAACCTGAATAAGAGCATATAATTCATTTTGTTGAGCAGAATGAAATTTAGTATAAAAGACTTTATGTTCTTTGAGAGACCAGAATGAGGCTTTGGCATTTTTAGTCCCATCTATATAGAAAACATCAGCTTGAGGTATAGGTTGTGATGTAACAATGTGAGAGATGATAAATTCAGTATTTTTGAAGAAATTCCAAAGTTTGTTAGAGGGATAATGAAATGAAATTTCTCCAGAATATTCCTAGAAGGCTATTTGGAAATTGGTAGAAGTTTGTAATACGTTCTCGAATTGAGATTTATTAATAGGTATTACAATTTTATGAGGATCGGAGCCAATTAGAGTCTTAGCTCTATTTCTTCCTCTGATAATGAATAGAGCAATCAAATCAAGATAGGGTGTAAGTGACCCTGTCCCTCTAAAGTAAGTATATATCCATTCTATTGGATATTCTTCTTGGGCAAGAAGTCCTGTGGGAGAATGGAGAAAGGGGAGTATAAACAACTCTAGAGGCAATTGAAGTCTAATATGAGTAAGAAACTGCTTTTGCAACTTATTTTGTACTAAACAGAGTTTCTTTCATGCCTCTTGTGAAAGTGAACAAGGGCTATTTAAATTGGGATCTCCTTTCAAAGTATCAAATAGATTAGTCAGTTGATAACTTGCAATGTTTAAAGAGGGTCTAATCCACTTTATACTACCTAAAAGTTTTTGAAAATCATTCAAGGTTGATAATTTATCAACATGAATCTATGTTAGTTGAGGAGTAATATGTTCTCTATTAACAATAGATCCTAAGTAATGGTAAGGTGTAGAGGTTTGAATCTTTTCAGGGGCAATGATTAATCCAGAGTATTTTAAGCATCATTGAGCTATGTCAAACATCAGTTGAGTTTCTAAAACAGATGGAGCTGAAAACAATATATCATACATATAATGAATAACAAGAAAATTAGGAAATTGTTTTCTCACAGGTTCAAGGGCTTTGGCTACAGAATATTGACACATGGTGGGAGAATTCATCATTCCTTGAGGCAACACAGTCCATTGATACCGTTTATGAGGCCCGATATGATTAGGGATAAGGAAGAGAGAAAGCAAATCTCTCTCAGTCTAGAGGGTGTAAGGGTATAGTAAAAAGCAGTCTTGTAAATCTGTAATAATAATATGCCAGTTTTGAGGAATAGTGGTAAGTGATGGAGTATCTGGTTGCAATGCACCCATAGGTTTCAAGATGCATTAACTTTTCTAAGGTCTGTTAAGAGACCATTTGCCAGATTTCTTTTTTATTCCAAAAATGGGAGAATTCCAAGGGGAATAAGATTCCTCAATATGTTTTAATTTCAATTATGTATCTATAAGTTCCTTAGTAGCCTCTAAGGGATTTTGTATGGGGCCATTGCTCTGTCCAAATAGGCTCCTCATTTCTGTCTGATTGCACTACGGGAAACAGCAACTTCCAGTCTAGCTAAAAAATCAGCATAGGCTTCATTAAGCCCTCATAATATCTTAGTGTAGCTACCTTTAAGTTCCCGTTGAGGAGTAATTCAATCCCAAGCTTCAAGGGCAACTTCTTTCAATTGCTCATGCAACAAAGGAGGGCATTGTATTTGAGCTTTCACCACATCAAATTGCCCTGTACCGGTTAACATTTCAAAAGTAATTTGGTTTGGGGGAGTGCCAGCTCGAGCACTAGAATTGGCACAATATCGGGCCACATCCTGAAACGACATTGTCCATTGCAATCGAAATTGCTTTCATCGGGTACCAAGGAATACGTTCAACCACCGTTTGGAGACAAGCCTCTGTTCGTTGAGATGAAACCGAAAGTCCCTGGACCTTAAATAAATGGTGAAGTTAAGTAGAAAAGTGGTGGGGCTTTCCAGCCATTTGTCCCATAACCCCGCACTTATTGACTTTCATAGGTCCTAACAATCACTCCGTCCGCCTGCCAAGGGTGTTCACCAGATCCCTGTTTGGGCGCCACTTGTCACGGTCTTTATAGACCAGGACCCGGGGACTGGAGCTGACGAAAAGAAGGACGCAGGGGACCCGAGTCTCAAGTGAAACAAGGGTACTTTATTTGTAGCAGCGTGTGCTTTGTATATATCCATACAAGGAAGCTTTAGGCAGCAAAAATAAAGTTGCACAAAAACAAAACTAGGCGAAGAACAATCATCACAGGGCCAGAAGACAATGCATATCCTGAGTAACAGGGACGTGACTGAAAAGATTACATTAAAGTAAAAGGGCATTGAAGGGAATACACGCATGCGCTCTGTCTCTTGACCTCAGTCCTGAGAACTGTGTGCAACTCTGCCTGTTCCTGTTTTCCAGGAACTGAAAAGGAACAGAGGGCCCTTGAGAAACAGCACACAGAAGAAGAAAACAACGTGTGGATTCCTTAATGTTGAACGTCCCCTGACAGTGAGTGACTATGTATTGCATCTTTCCTGCATACTCTTGCTCAGTGCCTTTGTGCAGTATTCCCTGAACTCAATTTCAGAATTAGGTACTTAGGGATCAGTCTAATCAAAACCCAGTTTCCTTTAGAGGAGAAGGATACATTTGTATTAAATTGGAGAACTGAAGAAAATTTTTAATATGATGATCATTATTTAGCAATTATCAGCTATGCACTTTCATATATAATATATTGTATTTTCACCCTCACAGTGTTGTTGTTGTTTCTTTTGCAACCCCATGGACTATAGCCCAGCAGGCTCCTCTGTCCATGGGATTTTCCAGGCAAGAATACTGGAATGGGTTGCCATTTCCCTCTCCATGTATGAACCAGCATCTCCTGCATTGGTAGGTGGATTCTTTACCACAGAGCCACCAGGGAAACCCTATCCTTACAATGAGCTGAGATTAAAGAATTTATTACAGTTTTACAGATGCAGCAACTGAGATGCAAAGCAGTTAAATGACTTTCCCAAAATATCAGGCTAGTGAGTGGCAGAGCCAGGAATCAGGTCTTCAAAACATAAGACTGATGAACTTTCCATAACATTGTTTTATAACTAATGTGCCAAGTGCTTTCAAACCTCTTTTATTTTTGAATAGACAGAAGCCCCAGTAGGTCTGGAAGACTGCTTTTTATCAAAATAGCCCCAGTATGAGATCCAGGACTCTGGAGTCATTAGTTTCTTTTCTAATTTTATCCTCCTTTGTAGTTTTAGAAAGAATTTTAATCTCTTGGGCCTCAGGTTTCTCAAGAGTGAATGAATGAATTGTACTTGGGCAAAACTAGGGTCTCTTTCAGACTTGCAGTTCTATTATTTGAATCATGAAATTTGATGCCAGATAGTGTTACGTGATTTCCGTATATTGTCTCATTTGGGAAACATGGACCTTGCTTAAGTTCTCATGTATCCGGTTACCAAGTAATTTAGTCTGAATTCAGTCTCATAATGAAGTTAATTTTATTTGATTTTGATAAGCTGTAAAAGAAGTTATAACCATTCACAAAGCTATGCAATCACTCATCCTACTGAAAGGAACCAAGACTCCTTGGAGAAATGGCTAATTCCAGGTCTGGAGCAGGAGATATAGAAAATGATCCTGAAATATCTTGTCTTGCCAGAACTAAAAAAAAAAAAAAAAAAAAAAACTATCAAAGATTCAGAGTTAGATGAAAAGTATACAGGAAACAAAATAAAGGTACTCCCACTGGCCAAAGATGGAATCACTTAAACATCAAGAAGAAAAAATAATAATGACTGCAATTAAGACTCATTTGACAAAAACACACTCAAAATGGAGGGTGGAGTGGTTTGAGAGAATGTCATTGAAACATGTATATTATCATGTGTGAAACAGATCGCCAGTCCAGGTTCAATGCATGATACAGGGTGCTCAGGGCTGATGCACTGGGATGACCCAGAGGGATGGGATGGGGAGGGAAATGGGAGGAGAGTTCAGGATGGGGAACACGTGTACACCCATAGCAGATCCATGTCAATGTATGGCAAAACCAATACAATATTGTAAAGTATTTAGCCTCCAAAAAATAAATAATTTTTTTAAAAAGACTCTTTTGCAGAAAAAAAAATCCTTGAATGTTTTTTTAATCTGTGAGTTAATGATGCTCAAAAAGAGAAAATAATAAGAAATATTAGTTACCAATTACTGCATAATAAACTACCCCCAAATTTAGAGTCAAACAGCAAATACTATCTCACACAGTCTCTACAGGTCAGGAACCTGAGAGCAGCATAAAGCTTGGTTCTGGTTCTGTCTTCAGCTTGCAGCCGATTTGTTGACCCAGGCTGCAGTCATCTGAAGCCTTGGCAGAGAGCTGACAGTTCCACTCCTAAACTCACTCATATGGCTGTTGGCAGAAAGCTTTACTTCCTCACCACCTGGGTCTCTCCTTAATGTATGACAACTGGCTTTCCCCAGTGTGTGATCTGAGACAATGGGAGAAAAAGAGACACCAAGATGGACACCACAGTTTCTTTTATTACCTAATATTAGAAGTAATATAACATCATTTCTGCCATACTCAATCAGTCACACAAACCAACCCTGGTATAATATGGGAAGAAGCTACACAAAAGTATGAATACTGGAAGGCAGTGCTCATTGATGGTTATTTTGAAGAATGGTTAATGTATAATAACAGCAGCCATGGCACCTAGTGCACGGCTGTTTACCCTGAAAACTGGCAATTAAATAGAAAGGTAAACATTTATTCTGTCTTTTCTGTTAGAACTCACATTTCAGAATAACCAAACAACCCTGAATTGATAGGTTAAGGAGATAGAATTCTTCTTTTAAAAGGAATTCCAAATCATAAATGTGGGGAAAAAAATACTGAATTAGAAAATCCTGGTTTTGCAATAAAATACTTGATTCAGGCAAAGATCATCAGTGGATGAAACCACCAGATGAAAGGTTGATGAGCTTTACCTGGAAGGATCCAACTAGCAAGTGCTGATTCACTGATCAATCTCAGCATCACAGAGAGTGAAATTATCTGACTTTATATGCCTCCTGATGTAAAGTAAAAGGAACTAGGTAGCACCACGTAAAAATAATGCTTACCCATAAAGGTAAACCAAACTCTAAACCTTTAGAGGTAACATCTAGTTATCAAATACAAGGCTAGAGAACCAGATTAAATGGGGATGGACTTAGACCAAGCCAGCATGTGGAATATTCAGGACAAATGACCAAATGTGTGCGATGGGGGAGAAAGTGAAAGATGGAGGAACTATTCTAGATCTAAATTTAAAAAGAGTTAAGACAAATAACCAAATAAATTACATAGACTTTAGACCTTGATTCAAAAAAGCAGCATATTTTATCTATTTGGGAAATTCAAAATGGACTCATTAGATGGTACCCGGGAGTTATTTTAATTTTGATAGGTGGGATAATGACATTGTGGTTCTATTTTAACAGATGCATTCTGAAGAACGTAAAACAAGAAATAACACGTTTGGGGCTGCGGTTGCGGAGGATTTCTAGGGAACTCCTCAACCAGCGAGTTGATGATTTCCTAGAAAGTCACCGGAAATGATTATTGCAGGACCAGGAAGTGGAGCTAGAATAGATTCCTTTATTCTGTCATTTCTAGAGGAGAATATCGGCAGGAAGGTCTGTGTCTCCAGCCAACGTGGGATGGGACTGTAGCTGACGGGCTTCCAAGCTGCCACTGGGGAAGGAGGCCGACACTGCCACCTGCTTCACCTAAATCTTAATACACCTCCTCCCAGGGGCCTGGAACGGCTGGCAGGGGGTGGGGCCGGGCTTTGGGGCCAGGTTCCCCGGGATCTGGAGTCCGCCGCGGATTCCTGCCCCACAGGGCTTTTCCTCCGCCTCCCTCGCGCTCTTCTTGCTCTCAGCGGCCCCTTACTTTTTTTCCTTTCTCATTTATTTGCCTCCCCAGCATCCATTCGTGCGTTCTTTCATTTGGCCAGTTTCTAGCTGAGCGACTGGTGGTGCAGGCACTGTTTTAAACGTTGGGAATATATCAGTGAACAAAATAGACAAAGTCCGTGATCTCAAAAGCCTAGGAGCTTACATTATAGTGAAAGGAACACCTACAGTAAACAATGGAAAGTATATAATTAATTTATGCACCTGTTGGAAAGTGCTGTATAGGAAAGCAAGGCATGTCGTGATTGGAAGGAGGGGGGTAGGCTGTAATTTTAAATAGGGCACCTAGAGTAGGTTTCCTAGGGAGGACTACATGCAAGCAAACAGTTGAAGGAGGCAAGATTATTCATCTTGAGGATAGCTTGAGGTAGAGGGAACAGCCAGCGCAAAGTCCCTAAAATGGAACCGTGCCTTAAAAGGAAGAGAAAGATCTGTGGGACTGAAGAGGGTTGAATGCGGCGGGTGGGGGGGCAGTAGGAGAAGTGATAGCAACCTTTTGTAGACTTATATGCCACTGTAGGGACTTTAGCTTTTATTTTGAATGAACAGAGACGATGCAGTGAGATTCTTTAGGGCCTTATATGCTACTCCTTATTTTGAGTAAGATAGACGCATTGAGGGCTTTTAAGCAGAGAGCTGAAATAATCCAACTTAAGTTTTAAATGGCCCACTTTATTGTATTGAGAAAAGACAAGTAGAAGACAAAAGACAAAGACAGAAGCAGGAGACCAGTTTGATGGCTAACACAATACAGGTCAAGGCAGGCAATGGTGGCTTGAGCCAAGATGGTTGCAGGAGAAGTTGTATTCTGGATATATTATCATCTTCAGTTTGTTCCTCTTCTCCCTCGTCTCTCATAGATACTCCAGATTCTCAGTGATTCCTTCTTTTCACTTTGGTCACATCCCTCTATTCTCTCTTCCCTTCATCAAATATACAGGAAAACAAGGTATGGGATCACCACTAGCTTGTTACTACTGATGAACCCCACATCTAGGGCAGTATTGATACATCAAACCAAAAGCAGCTGCCCTATGGGTCAGGAGCAGTCTTTTGACCGGTCTTACCAAGACTTATATCCCTGAAAGGAGGCTGGTATCCACTGGAGCCACTTCAAAACTGGTTATCTGGGCAAAGCCAGGATTGACTTTAGGAGCTGGATCCAACCAGCAGAGAAGAAACTGGGACAGTGTTAGAAGACTGGAAAAGAAAAGAAAGAAGGCTGGAAAAGAAGACATTCAGCAGGTAAAAAGAGGAGAATCTGCAGTATATCACAAGGAGGAAGAAGAAGTGAGTCCAGGAAAGGAGGAAAGCGGAAGTGTGGTGGGCTTGGATTGACTGTGAGAAAGTTTTCTCCTTCAATATACTTTTTCTGGATTACATGGTGATGTTTTTAAGTTATAGAATAATTGGATGCCATTTCTGTTTTTCATAAGGTATATCAGAGACTGAGCCCCTGTTTTTCTCACCCCTTTTGGGAGTTTAGAGAGTTGACTTCCATGAATAGAACTGTATAGTTGGTTGCATAACCAACCAATATGCAGCTTCCCATAAATTTTCTCTCCCTCCATAACTTCTCCAAATGTTTTCTATTCCTTGCAATAGATCATGGTATCAGATGAGAGTCCAGGATCACCAAACCAGCTTTGCATCCCTGATAGTATGTTCCTACAGGAAAGAGGTAATGTACACAGGGTATTGTGGCAGGAGTTATGGCAGCTGAAAATGGGGCAGGGACACAAACTACGTGAGGGATGCTCCTGGGGCCTGGAAATATGCTCATTATTGAGTATTTATAGAAAAATCTATTATTTATATACTAGGTTTGGCCTGGTATTGACAGGAACTAAAGTATTCAGTTTCTGCCCTCATCTTAAATCAAATTTGGAAAAAATAAAAATTCATAAGAAAAGATTCTTCAAAGCAGTTTATGGAGAATAGTGAATGTATTCATCCACTTATATGTTCAACTCAATATATATATGACAAGTAGCTTACATATGTGTATATGAATACTTGCACATGTTAAACTTGTATAATTTGGTAATGCTTCCCCAACCACAGTTTTACCAACATGTAAATTTTGATTGTATGTCATTTTATTTCTGTACATCTGTTAACCCTGAGATTTTTACATTATAGTATAGGTATAACTGAGAAATAGAAGATAAAGTCATGGCAAAAGAAGGAGCAAAGGTTTTGTTGTGAAACTTTGGGAAAAATAAAGAAGGGGAAATGTGGGACTGGGCTTTAGAAATGCTCTTGGGTGGCATATATGAAGAGAAAAGTGGATGAGATTTGTATGCTGTGCTATGTCTCTTCAGTCGTGTCTGACTCTGTGTGACCCTATGAACTGTAGCCCGCCAGGCTCCTCTGTCCATGGGATTCTCCAGGCAAGAATACTGGAGTGGATTGCCAGTCCATTCTCCAGGGGATCTTCCCCATCCAGGGATGGAACCAGCATCTCTTAAGCCTAACCAGCATTGACAGGCGGGTTCTTTACCACTAGAGTGGTTTGTATAGACAGAGCCTGTTAGAGGCTATTAGACAGAGGACTAGGCAGCTGGGTAATTATTCTATCATTATCTAATTGGCTCTTTGCAACATATCTAATAGAATTTTTGCCAGTTCTTGCAAAAAGGCTCTGACAGTTTATCTGCCCTCTGTGTATCATTTACTGCAATGTCAAGGGAACATTGCTTTTCTTCCTCTGGATTTTGAGACAAAGAGTTACAAAGTAACAGACTTTCAAAGGAGATAGCAGGGGAACTCCACAATGATTGAACACAGACCTGTTTTGATCAAAAGCTAAGGGTGACATAGACCAAAGAAGAATCTTCTTGACATATTTCTGAAGAAAGAAGCCAGTTTTTTCCTAAATTGAGGTTTTGGTGAAAATGAAGTGAGAGTTTTGGGGTCCTGAGGCCAAGGGGTGACCCTATAGTCTTACCAATAGGTGACTTCAGACCAGAAAGGAATGGTCTTAGACTGGGGAGTATGTTGATAACTATCAAGAAAGATAAAACACCATAAACACTGAAGCTACAGAAAGGCCAGTTTGGTCTGCAAGGAATAAAACAGGGCCCCATTAACCCGTAATGTGAAACTGTACTTTTTCCCAAACCATATGGATCATACCTGGTCATTTGTACACTCTGAAAAAGTTTCTTTTGCATTTTAAAAAGTGGTGTGTGTTATACTATACTGGGAGGGCAGTTGGGGGCAGGGAGCAGAATTGCTGAATACTAGGGAATTAACACGAAAAAGACTTAGAATCAAAGGGGGAAAGTGATTTTTTTTAATAAGAACAAGAGAAAAAAAATTTTCTAGTGAACTAAGTAGAGGTAGACCAACTAGTAAGTTACATAAAGAAGTAAACTTTGGACCTATCCCTTTTTATTTATATTTATTTATATTTCCTTTTAAAAATATTTATTTGGCTGCATTGGGTCTTAATTGCAGATTCAGGGTCTTTCACATGATAGTTACAGTGCCCAGGCTTAGTTACTCTGTGGCAAGTGAGATCTTAGATCCCTAACCAAGGATTGAATTTGTGTCTGAACCACCAGGGAAGTCCCTCCGTGGATATTTCTGATCCATACCTCTCCTTTTTCCCCTCCATCTCCACCCCAATTCTTTCTGGACAAAATTACTGCAACATTCTAATACAGGAAGCCAAGCTGTCACATTTAGCTGGTAGTCAGTGATTTGGGCCTTTAGGTCTTCTAGGATTAAGGGAGACAGAGTAAAGGATTTAGTAGGTGAAAGAAAAAAAGAACGCACTTACAGTTGGCTTGGCTGCTAGCCAGGTCATGATACCTCACACTGGAAACTGAGACTAGAGGAATATCGGAGAAAGAGGATACTGTAACGCAGTCAACTTACCCACTAGATCAGAGCTTCATAAGCTTCTAGGTTGGGGGAGGAGAGGATGAAAGTAGGCTTCATTACCATTGTGCTGAATTGATGCTAGACTTATTTCCCTTCTCTCAGCTCTACCATTTCCTCAGTGCCCTGCCTTAGCCAGAGATGGAAGCCACGGAAACCTGCCAGGAGCAAAACATACAGTGATGAGCCAGCCTCAGGTGAGCTAAGGCCCCTTCCTTCCTTCCTGAAAATATATCACTGCCTCCTAAATGTGGCCTTGTCCTCACTCCCAAGTCCAGGTGCTCCCTTTCATAAGGGATGCTTTCTCGGATGACAGACCATTTGTGGATTGTTTGTTCTTTCGTTATTTTTTGCTACTGAAAGCCTATACTCCTTTTCACCTCGTCCCTAGATACACACCAAACAGTAGCAGCCTTTTACTTCTGTAAACCTTCTCCCTGCAAATTCTTTTCTTCTGGCTCTCTTTCCTGAGGGAACTCTGAAATTTCCTCCCACAACAGCAGACGCATGTTGTTTCAGGAGACAGTGACATTTGAGGATGTAGCTGTGAACTTCAGTCATGAGGAGTGGCAGTGTCTGACCCACGCTCAAAGGCACCTCTATAAAGATGTGATGTTGGAAAATTATGGGAACACGGTGTCACTCGGTAAGAACTTTCCCTGCACTTGGCTTAGTACTTTCTCCCTTCTTTTTTCTTTTCACTGCTTTGTTGATGTGTATGGGGTCTCATATTGAAAATCAGAGCCCTTGTTCTTTATCATCAGCATCTTCCTCCCAAATTAGTTTTGAGTTGTCCCTGTTTACATAGCAAGATAATTTCCTGGCTAACATAGTTGCTGTTTTCTGATTCTCTGAAATGAAACTCTCTCTGAATAGAACAGAAATCCTTAGCTTCTGTTCTCCCTAGATTCTTGCCTCCTCAAGCCTCTCATTTTCCATTAAATGCTCTGTATCCATCGCCTAGTCATAAACTCCTTCCTAGTGACTGAAAGCAGATTAGCCTTCCTCTACAAACTCCCATTCTCCTAAAAAGAACAGGGAAAATATAACCAACCGACAGTTTTCCATTTCATTGCCTTTCTGAGTATTGACTTCTGAGAAAGTCCTTCAACCTGTTTCATTTATAGGTTACCAGACCCCTGAATAAACCCTTTTCTCTGCCCAAATAAACATTTCTTTCCTATTTTCATATGCAAACAGAGGGATCAAGATAAATGTTAGGACAGTTCTTTGTTGCTATACACACTTATTCCTTTTTCCTTCTGTACAACCAGGATTTTCATTTTCTAAACCTCCTTTGATCTCCTGTCTGGAGCAAGGTGCAGAGCCCTATGTTCAGGATCAACAGGACTGGAAGTTCCTGAGCTGCTCCTATCCAGGTGAGTGCTTAGAGAAGCTGTCTGTCCCCTTATGTGTTCCATGTGACAAAATGGTTATAGAATGTTCTTAGTGGTGGGCCAGCCATCCTCAAGGGCCCAGAGGAAATCTATTTAGGAAATCTTAAAGGCAGAGAAAACATATTATTTGGGTAATTATTCTATCATTATCTAATTGGCTCTTTGCAACATATCTAATAGAATTTTTGCGAGTTCTTGCAAAAATGCTCTGACAGTTTATCTGCCCTCTGTGTATCATTTACTGCAATGTCAAGGGAACATTGCTTTTCTGCCTCTGGATTTTAGGGGGTTTTGTTTGTTTGTTTGTTTTTTCAGGACCTTCCCTCTTTTGGAGTCTTGAGCCTTTGACCCTTGTCTTTTTGTATTCTCTCTTATTGTGAAGTTGGATGCCTGCCACACGGACAGTGCTAACTTTTACCCCTTTCCTGGGCAGCAGTCTCATGTTTCTAACTCCTGATTTTTATTTGAATATTGCATTGTCATCTAGGAAGCAACATATCTAAAGTCAAACTCATGTCTCCCTCCAAGGCTGTTTTTTCATTAAGCTCTCCCTATTTCTATATCTGGTTCTTCCTCTTTCTTACTTTTCTTTCCATTCCCTGAACCTCTTATGTAGTGAGTCATGAAATATTACCAGCTGTTCATTTAAATTATTTTCTACATTTATCATTCAAAAAAATTGTCCTTTGCTTACAGGGCAACTCCAGCTTCCCTATCCAAATACCTACTCTTCCGTCCTTACCTTCCATCTAAAAACATAACTGGGCAACTGTTATGTGCCAGATATTACATAACATTCTACAGATAGACTCAGATAAGATATGGAAGGCAGATAGGTAAAGAAGCAATTATACAGTCCAGTATGATGGGAGTTACTGAGATATATAGATAAAGATAAGCACCTGGTATACATAAACAGAGAGGAAAAACACCTAAATCTGACCTGGGGACCAAAAGACTGCAGGAGGAATGATAACTGAACTAAGTTGTGTGGAATAAATGAGGTCATTTCATTGAAAGAGGGAAGAGTCCTTCTAGGCAGAGGGGAATAAGAATGTGAACTGTGATTAGTTCAGTATGACCAGAGCAAAGGACTTGCAGTAGCCAGTGGAGACACTACAGAAGCAGTGGACAGGGGCAAGATCATGACTGAATGAGTTTTTGGTAAACTACAGACCTTGAATTTTATTCTTATACTAACAGCTAAGATGATTAAGTGCTTATTTCAGTGTTGCAGGTGCTTTACATACATTGACTCATTTCATTATCATGGGTAACCTAGATCTCATTTTACTGATAAAAACAATGGGTCACAGAGAGAAGTTACATCATCCTCCCAAGTTGGCACAGTTGTTAGGTGTCAGAACTGGGACAGTGAGCTGGGGCTCTTGACTGTACATTTTACTTCCTGTCTGGTTAACCATGGAGTACCATTGAAGTGTTTTAAGCTAAAAATTGATGTGATTAGATTTGACTTTTAGAAGGAATAATCTAGAGGCAGTGTACAAGATGGATTATAGAGGAAGCAGACTAAAGGACTTTTGAGGGGTATTGAAGTTAGCTAGTGAGAATGCACTAGAAATAGCGATGAAGAAGGGATAGAGTTAGGAGATAATAAGAGATAGATTTGGACTGTGGTTGCCAATAGTAAAAATTAACTCAAGCTAGCTTAAGCGAAAGAAAACAAATTTACTTATTATTCAGGGTGTCATGGAACTTAAGAGCAAGTATACAGGAGGCTTAAGAAGGGCTGAAATGCCATCAGGCCCTGCTCTCCAGCTGTCTTCTCTGCCCCTCTGTGGGTCTGCTCCATTCTTCTTTCTTGGCAGATCAATCTCTGCTTGTCAGTCCCAGTGACAGAGCTTTCCATCTCCTATACAACACCCATATCCCAACACCACTCAAATTTAAGTGCTAAAGATCTAGCCATCTTCAGAGCTGGGCCTTACCTGCTTTCATATCATGATTCCAGAGTTCATGAGGAGAGAATCTGGCCTGGTTTGGATCAGGTCTTCCCCAGATCTAACCTGTCCTACCCAAGTGGGCAGAGGTACACCACAGAAATACGGCTGTCCAAGGTCCACTGTCAGGAACAAAGCAGACACACCCTTACAAAGGGGGGCCACACTGGCACTTGAGCACCACCTCTGCAGCTCACTTCACTGGTAACATTTGTAAAATGTTAGTGAGTATTAGAATGAGTTGAAAATGATTTCCAGTTTCCTGTTTAGGGGCTTGGGTGTATCAAGTTATCATTTGCGAAACTGGGAGATTCTAGAACATGAGTAGACTTTGGAAGGATTTACGTCAGGTTTACTCAGTTTTGGATATCTTCATACTTTTCAGTGTTTCAGCCTCCTTTGACCTTTGCCATAATGTTAGCAATTCTTCAAGCGTGAGAAAGTCATTTACTGTTCCAACAACTTACCATTGCTTCCCCTGTTCCAACTCACTTATCTCCTTTCCTCTGGACATCTGACGTTTTTATTTTCTTGTTTAAGTATCAGCTGCCAAGACATGGCCTGAGAGTGAGAAGGCAAGATCAGAACAGGAGGTTTTTGAAAATGGAGAAGTATGCTGGGTGAAATTTAAAAGTCTCCTAAAAGTTGTTTCCCAGGATCCAGAGGTTGGAGAAGTTTGTGTACAAGATGTCAAATTAGAGAATCAATGGGAAATGCCTGTGAGGGAGAAACAGAGAGAAGAGAAAGAAAGCTGTGAGAAAGTCACTTTCAGGAAAGGAAAGAACCAGAAGGGACTTAGAAAACACTTCAGTCCAAACTCAGAGTGTATTCTGTATGGAGTTCTTACAGAAAAGAAACAACATGAATGTACCCGATGTGGCAAAAACTTCAGTTGGCATTCTGACTTAATTCTCCATGAGCGAATTCACTCTGGTGAGAAACCCTATGTGTGTAATGAGTGTGGGAAAGCATTCAAGACCAAAAATCAACTTTTCATGCACCAGATAATCCACACAGGGGAGAAACCCTTTAACTGTACCCAGTGTGGGAAGGCCTTTAGTAGTAGATCTGCTGTTTGCCGACATAAAAAAACTCACAGTGGGGAGAAGCCACACCCGTGCAGTGACTGTGGGAAGGCCTTCAAGACCAGGTACTGTCTCAGGATGCATCAGATCATCCACACAGGAGAGAAGCCTTACGAATGCAGTAACTGTGGGAAGGCCTTTCAGTTTAAGCATTCCCTGATCATCCACAGCAGGAGCCACACTGGGGAGAAACCCTATGCATGTGAGGAGTGCGGGAAGGCTTTCAGCGGGAGTTCAGACCTCATCAAACACACAAGAGTCCACACTGGGGAGCGACCTTATGAGTGCAGTGAATGTGGGAGGGCCTTCAGCTGGAGCTCAGACCTAAGCAAACACAGAAGACTCCACGCTCAGGAGAAACATCGTGGGTGCCCTCAGTGTGGAAAAGCCTTCAGCAACGAAGCAGAGCTCACCAAACATAGAAGAATCCACACCAAAGAGAAGCCTTACAAGTGTAAGGAGTGTGGGAAAGCCTTTCATCATAACTGTAAATGCCGGGCTCATGAACGAGGACACACCGGGGATAAGCCCCATCGATGTGGGGACTGTGGGAAAACTTTCCAAGATCAACACTGCCTTACCATCCATCAAAGAATCCACACTGGAGAGAAACCTTATAAATGTTCAGAGTGTGGTCGAGCTTTCAGGGGGAAATCAAACTTGACCAATCATCAGAGAATCCACACCGGAGAGAAACCTTACAGGTGTGAGCTGTGTGGAAAGGTCTTTCATCAGAGCTCAGTCCTGAGACAGCATGAAAGAATCCACACGGGTGAGAAGCCATTTACTTGCCATGAGTGTGGCACGTCTTTCCGTCAGAGCTCAGCCCTAATTGGACACAAGCGAGTTCATACTGGAGAGAAACCTTATGTATGTGAGGAGTGTGGAAAAGCTTTCAGAGTGAGCTCAAATCTTACTAGACATAAAAAAGAAAACACAGAGTGTGGGAAACCCACAAACTTGGGGAGAGTGGGAAATTTCTCTCTCCAGTAACTGGTTCTCAGACCTTTTCATTCATCAATATTTTGACCACCAACACCTGAGAGTAGTGACTCTGGTGTTTACACTTTCTCATTTCTCCTTCTGCTTCTTATACTGATCCCTCTTGTCTCCTTTGTTGGTTCTTCCTGGTTCCCTGACACCTCAAATTGTGAGATCTCCCAAGTCTTTGTCCTTGACCTTCCCATTCAGCGTTTCTTCAGTGAGCACATTCACTTCCAAGGTTTTGTACTGTAATACTACATATTAGTGCCCAACACATGCCAGGCACTATCGTTTACAGTTTTAAATCATTTAATCATACAACGTCCCTGTGGGATGAGGAAACTGAGGCATAAAAAAATTAAGAAACCTGTCACAGATCCTGTAACTGGTAAATTCTAAACAAATGCCTGCTGAATGCCTAGACTTCTCTGAGCAATTTCTGTAATCCTGTACCACATTTCTTGAATGTGAGGCTATACCTCAGTTTAGCACAGAACATTTTTTTGATTAATAAACATTGATCACTTTTAGTAAGTTTTTAATATTTTTGGCCACAGTTCTCAGTTCCCTGACCAAGAACCAACCCCGTTCCCCTGAGTGGAAGTAAGGAGTCTTAACAACTGGATCACCAGGGAAGTCCCAGCAAATTTTAAATTAAAACTTGAATGGTACTCTTCTATATAGATTCAGAATTTCTGAGATTCATCAGAGGAAGGAAGACAAGGCAAAGGCAGATTTTTTTAATTACAAATAAGTAGAAGTCAAGTGTGAGCTTCCCAGGTGTCACGGTGGTAAAGAATCCACCTGCCAATGCAGGAGATGCAAGAGAGGCAGGTTCAGTTCCTGGGTCAGGAGATCCCCTGGAGCACAGCATGGCAACCCACTCCAGTATTCTTGCTTGGAAAATTCCATTGACAGAGGAGCCTGGTAGACTACAGTCCATGGGGTTGCAGAGTTGAGTGTGACTGAATACACACAGAGAAGTCAAGTGTACACAGCTCAAGTGGAAGTTTACGAATGGAAAGAGCATGAAGCCTGTCCCACTTTGTTATAAATGTACTAAAATGTCTTCAAAAAGTGTTGATTTCTTAAATACTTGTTTTATCTATCTGCATGACATATGAAATTCTCTTTCACAAGGATTAATAAATGTATATCTTTTCAAGTCTTTCAGTGTCTCTTAACATCTATCCTTTCTCTTTTAAATGTTACAGGTTATTACTGCAGACAAAATTAAATACACACATGCAATAAGGCTAAGGAAATGGCAGCCCACTCCAGTATTCTTGCCTGGAAAAATCCCATGGACAGAGGAGCCTGGTGGGCTACAGTCTGTGGGATTGCAAGTGTCAGACATGACTGAGCAGCTAAACCACCACATTCTATAAGGCTACTAAGGTAGAAACTGAAAATCCTAGAAGAGGATGCAAGTGTGTGTCAGTTAACATAATGATCATAATTCAGAATTAAATTTAGTTCTAAGTTCCCTGACTGGCCAAGAAAGAGATGAGCAGTGGGTTACCCAGTGTTTGTCAAAGGTGTTTTACAAGCTAATGTTTTTTAAAACTAACAAGTTTAAGAAATGCTGACTAGGTGGGGATTTTTCTTCCCTTAAAGACTTCTCAGAGTTTATAATATACTGATGTTGTTTCTAAATCATAAACAAAGGAACTGTAAGAAGCATTGCATTCCCAAAGGGAAGGACAAAAGAATCCTGTTTGGAGGAACACCTTCATGCCCTCTTGTTTCACAGAAAACATTCTGGGAAATGGCTACACCTTATCTAATTGGACAAAGAGTCCAAGATATACAATTTTCTAGTAGCAAATTGCAAAGAGAATTACATGCCTTATTACACAATAGACAGATTAAACACTGGTCTTTAGGTTCAGTGTCTACAGTATATTAGAGCATGTTCCTTATATAGGCACTTCTTATATAGTTTGTTGAAGAAAACTGAGATTAAAACATTTAGGCTCTAACTCTAAAATTGTTTCTATGGAAAATGAAATTCTGTATATGTGGCTTTCAGATGATACAATGTGACTTAAGAACAGAGTTCAGGATGTGTCTGGAGGATTCATAGTGCTTTTCCAGTCTTTCTTGAGTATGAAGACCCCTTATTTGATGATGAAAACTTTTCACCAACACCCTCTCCCTCAGGCATACACATACTACAAATAGTTGTACTTTAATGCTTGATGGCAAAATCTTGGCATGTTCTCCAGAAATCTGAGGTTTCACTAATTACAACAGCATATATGCTTTTGTAAAATGTATATACATGTTCAGGATGTTTATTTTACCTCCAAATTATGATGTGCATTTAGATTTTGGACTCAAAAGTCCTTAGCCCATCATGAGAACCCTCAAGTGCATCCTTTCATGTTGCTTCTTTAGTCCATCTGCTAACAGAATCTGGCAAAGTTCCAATTCCAGTTTAAATTCTGGACAATCCCTGGAGTGTTCCTGTTTTGTGTTATTGACTGCAGAGTCATATCTTTCAAATACCGGTTAACTGAAGGAGGTGGCAAGGCTGACATCCCATTGTGAAAGTTGAGCAACCTTTGTATTGAGCCCAAATAGAGTCCATCTTCAACGTGACCGTTACCTCCCTAAAATAGTCCTATGATCGTGACACCTGGCTTTATTTGTTTTCATTGAAGTATAGTTGATTTACAATATTTTGTTCATTTCAGGTGTACAATTGCCTTTAAAACTCTCAAGTGACTCTCAGTACTGCAGTAAAATCCCCAAATTACTAGCTCAAATTCCAGGAATCTTTTGATATTTCTTTAACACTGCAAATGAACATCATGAAAAACGCTGAAGAAGTTTCTGATATTTTACCTGTGCAAAAGTCAGCACATTTTAAAAGAATCCTAAAGTGGGGTGACAGAGAAGGTGATGGCACCCCACTCCAGTACTCTTGCCTAGAAAATCCCATGGACAGAGGAGCCTGTTAGGCTGCAGTCCATAGGGTCGCTAAGAGTCGGACTCAACTGAGCAACTTCAATTTCACTTTTCACTGTCATGCATTGGAGAAGGAAATGGCAACCTACTCCAGTGTTCTTGCCTGGAGAATCCCAGGGTCGAGGGAGCCTGGTGGGCTGCCGTCTATGGGGTCGCACAGAGTGGGACACGACTGAAGCGACTTAGCAGCAGCAGCAGCAAAGTGGGGTGAATGCTCAGTCACTCAGTTGTGTCTGACTCTTTTTAGACCCCAGGTACTGTAGCCCACGAGGCTCCTCTGTCCATGGGATTTGCCAAACAAAAATTGTAGAGTGGGTTGTCATTTCCTCTTCCAGGGAAATTAAGATAGACTCGACTCTTCTATATAGTTGTAAATTTCGGGAAATGTTTGTATGTCCTCCGGTCAAGAAAAGATTTTTCAAACAAGGAGCCGAAAAAAGACGATTTTGATACTTTTCTCCATTCCCATCCTATAAGGTATTTCCTAATTAGAGGACACGAAGTAAATGAGCTGAGAGAAGCTGAAGAAAGGATAGTGACTATTCTGAGTACAAATTATTCCTTCGGAGGCACTGGAAAGATCTATATTGAATTGCAGGGCATTCCCAGGAATCTAACATCCAGTCTTTGTTTGTAATAAGGATTGTATGCATAAAAGCACTTTTTGTTTGTGTTATTGTTGTATCCTCGGGGCCTAGAATGGTGCCGAAAATATACTGGCCTCTCAGATAGATTGAACAACAATGTATAGACTAATAGATTATTTGAGCGCATGTTTTCCGTTGAGCATTGTTCTGGGGTAGTTACCTATGGCCCTTGGGTAAACAGAAGTCAAAACGGGGGAAGATAAGCACTGACTTTGTAGGATATTAGAACTGCCCACTTGGGCCATGAAGAAAAGTCGTCTAACATCAGGCAGTCTCACAATAAAGAAAACAGCTCTGGCAGCGGTGGGATTCGAACCCACGCCCCCGAAGAGACTGGAGCCTTAATCCAGCGCCTTAGACCGCTCGGCCACGCTACCTCTTCCGGGCGCTGCCTTTTCCTCATTTTTACTAAGAGTAATAGTCTTCCCTTTACGGTACCGTCACGTTCCTCTCCTAGGACACTTACCTGGCGTTTTCCTCACCGATACTGCCATACGTTTCTGCCTGGCGTTCAACCACCACCCAGCCTGATCCCTGATACCCTATTTCCCCACAGTTGGGAGTAGCGGGGAAGGAAACCAAGGGATCTGAGCCGCCCTCCTGTTTGTAACCAACCCGGGAGAAAAGAGCTGCAGGTGGTCGTGTGGGTTGCAGGTCCGCGGTGGACGGTGATGTCCGGCGCAGCCGCGACACAGCTGAAGTCCAGGAATGGTTTTGGATGAGGGAACGCTAGGGGGAAAAGACTACCCGACGAAAGGAGCAGAGAGCCCAGTTCTCAGGACGAACGCGGTCTCTGCAGAAATGCCTCCAGGATCAAAGGCATTGGGCGGTTCATTTTAAAACGCCAAGGTTTGAATAAAAACTATAAAGAAACGCGGGTTCCATCCCTGGGACGGGAAGATCCCCTGGAGAAGGGCATGGCAACCCACTCCAGTATTCATGCCTGGAGAATCCCATGGACAGAGGAGTAGCCTGGCGGGCTACAGTCCATGGTGTCGCAAAGAGTTAGACACGACTGAAGTGACTTAGGATGCATACATGCATTATCCTTAGCTGCAGTACTTTAGCAATTACCAGGTGTTATTTTCTAAGGCGATTACCTTAGGAAAATCACTAAGAAAAAGGATTCTCAATAGAGCAAAAGTAACATAGTCACCCCCTACTCTTCCTAAAGCTTCTTTCCCTAGTTTCTCCATATATCCCAAGCTAGGAGCCTCTTTTCTCATCTGCTGTGTCATTTTGTGTCATTTCGAGCCCTCTCCCTGGTTCTCCCTCTCGGTCCCTCACAACAACAGTAGACTCCCCTCCACTATCAGTACTATTAATATGTACGCCCACCAGTTCCAGATGGCAATATGGACATAATTTGATGGAAACTGACCACTTTATGACAAGTTTAACCCTCAAAGACAAAGAGCAATGATATCCTCCTGCTAGGTACTAACTAGTTTAATACTTCATCAGCGTCATCTTGATCCATCAAAGGCATCAATTCAGAGACCAGTTTTCTCCTTCTGAGGTTTGCATTCCTACATGGTAAACTAACAAGGGGAAAAAAAATTGAAGAAATAAATTGAGATAAACTGACTGCATCAAAGATTGGGAATCAAGAGCCCGCTCATTCATTCAACAAGTATTGTTCCTGGGCACCTGGGCCCTAAGCTGTACACTGAGTATTCAGTAGAAACATTTGACTAGTGCTCTCCTCACCCTCAGAACTACCAGGGAAGGCAAACATTCATCAGGTAGTCATAACTCAGGGTTGTAAATGCAGGAGGGCTGCTTTCACATTTAGTTGGAAGAGTTAACTTAGCATAGATCTGGAAAGGCCTGGTTGGAAGAATTTATGAATGCACTAAGGAATGTATGTTGGAATGAGACAGACCTGGTGAGAAGTGTAATAGGGAAAGTTTGGGTGGAGGGGGGCAGGGTCAAGATTGAACCTGCAACCCCTTTCCTCCAATAGGCCCTCTCCTGGAGGGAAGAGAGAGATACATGAAGGAGTGAGATATGGAAGCAGAGAGAAAGAAGTGAAGGAGAAATGATCTCCACGCAGAAGAAGAAAATTCAGGTAGCTTTCAAAGAAGAGTCCTTTGTCTCTAATCCAATTAAGTTTATGTGGAAAAATTAATATTTAGAAAAGCATTAAACACATTTAAGGGTTCTACCCAGTTCCTCTCTAAAAACAGATATTAAAAAGAAATGAAGCAAAAGATTCTTGCTACATAGAAAGGAGACAAAATACAACAACATTAAAAGATGTTGTTCAAGAGGTGTTTGCCATCAGGCCTATAGGTTGATTCCCTGTGAAACATTAAGCAAAAAAAACACAGAACAGCTTCAGTATACAGAGAAATTCGACAAACTACTACTTTTATGCTTAGAGAAAAATAAAATTTCTTATATAAATTGATATTACATAGGTGTTAAAATGTATTAACATAAGAAGACTGTTGGCAAAATAACAAAGGAGTGTCCCAGCTCAAAGAGGTTTTGAAATTTGGGTTGGGAGAGAGCAGGAAATATGCAATTAGTTAGAAAGAGTACTATTGTTTCATTTAACATGATCATTAAAACACCATCTGTTTGTAGAGTAAGATCAGGAACACCATGATTTCTATTTGGAAACTTGTGAAAAGTTCAAATGCGCACTGAACTTTTATAGGAAATGAGAAGGAAATAATAAGCAATACCCCTGTGACTGTTATTTAGACAAACCAAGTAACAAATATTCGTGCCCCAGTACTGTCAGACAGAACCTAGTTATCACACAGGCATGAAACTGTCAAAAGTCAGGAAAATAACAGGATCCGCTTTCCCTCAAGTAGTTACCAGTAAATTTCTCAGGTGCGCATTCAGACATGCTCAATACTTTGCCTGTTTCTTAGTTTTTGACAGTTTTCCTTTAATGATCTAGCTTTCCCCTACTTTCTTTCTTAGCAAACCCCAGACAGTTTGCAAATTCGTAGCTCAAGAGAGGTGGAGACGCTGGGGAGATCAGGCAGTCTGGAGCTCGCCTAAGCCAAAGATTGAATTACCCTGCCAGTAATTCTCGGGCGATCTCCCTTCTCCCAAAGCAGTGAAACTAGAAAATCCACCAGAGAGAGTGCTTTTCAAAATTCCAGCTGCTCTCCCAGATTCAGAAACTCGCCCACAACCAGCGAAGACAAACGTCCAGAAAATAGCTTCTCGATTTCTTTCATTTTCATTTGTAACTGTTTTTCGTTATGCTAATCTCGATCAACTCCTAAAGCTAATCAATTGCCTCCAAAATTTCCCTGTCACTGGATCATCCAATCGAATAAAATTAAAATTTTGAGGCATTTAGGAATAGTAGACTACTTTTTGATCAATGACAAGTAACTAACTCATTTACTCATTTTTTGTAAACCATTGAAATTTACATCATTTGTCATTTTGAGCTTGGAATATCAAAACCATTGCAGGGCTTCTAAACCGAAAATGTTTCATATGAAAATTAAAAGTTAGCTTGCTTACACTTCTAAAGTTTCCCCTATGCGGGAGCACTGGTAATATAAAGATAAAAGTGAGGCACCTGTTCCCTGACCGGGAATCGAACCCGGGCCGCGGCGGTGAGAGCGCCGAATCCTAACCACTAGACCACCAGGGAAGGTGATAGAGACCTTTCAAGAAAAACCTACGAGGCTAATGCTTCGTAGGTACGAAGTGGCACTGTAGCAGGATTACTTTCGTTTTTACGAGGACCTCCCATCCGCACCAACCAATAACATATGGAAAAGAGGAAGATGTGGCAACGCCGAAGAAGAAGAAATCGGGGCATGTAGCTTCATAAAGTCTTTTTCCCTACGCCAGACCTGTGGGTTTACTCAGGAATAAAGTGTAGATTTAACGAAGTCATTACAGCAGTTCTTAAAACATTAATTTGTAATTGTCTTCTCTTTCTCCTTATAAACTGGTGAGCCATTAGAAGATGAAAGTTCTTTTAAATTTAATCTTTGACTTCCTCAAAGTGCTTATCGTAATGTTTATCAAACAAATTCTTAATAAGTAGTGACTAAAAGGGCAGGGAATGAAGTCATTACACATTATTTTAAAGCGGTGGGGGCGGAGCCGAAATAGCTCAGTTGGGAGAGCGTTAGACTGAAGATCTAAAGGTCCCTGGTTCGATCCCGGGTTTCGGCAGGCAAACAAATCGTTTTAATGTTTATTAAAATATTGAATGTACCAATGTAAACAAAATACACACAGAACCAAAAAAATAGGCGACTTTTTTTCCCTCAAATTCATAAAGGAAGACACAAGGGGATTGTGCAAAAGAGGATTCTTTCAGTCGGAGAAACCTAGGGATGGACTTCTAAATGTTCCAAATGTGCTAAAGGAAAACCACTTTCCCTTCTTTGTTGTAATATTTAGTGTGTATCTTCTTTCTTGGTTCTGATTCTGTTCCATTTATGCTATGCTCCTCTTTCTTCACACCTACACCTCTTCATTCTCATGGAATTAGTCCAGCAACCATAAGCCAAAGTCAAGGGTACTCCACTTTCTCCTGTTCATTTCTACTTAATGATTCCCCCTTTTGCCCCTAATCTTTTTCTCTGCCAGGTTCTAATGCAAAGGAGACCAGTCTCCCAGGTAGATATGAAAAAGAGAAGTTTAAGATGAGTAATATCAATTACATTTTTTTCTCGACGTCATTTTCCTTCAGTAAAAATTTATTGAATAAGTGGACTCCTATGCAATTCTGAAGAGAAAGAGAGAGGCAAGGCAGAACTGAAGACAGTTTCCTAGAAAATGAAGTCATCTGAGTTGAAGAGGTGGCTCCTGGCTGGAAGAGAGTGCGGGGCAGGGTGCGTGGTAAACTGAGCCAGAGCCTTGAAAGAAAGAGTCATGATACTCCTGTGGTTTCCCTTTCCCTATCTCCTAATTTTCTGGTTCTTCACATGTTCCAACTTCTTCCTACTCAGAGGAAAAGTTTTTCCTCATTTACAATTAATACTCCAGCTGAGCTTTTGACAACTTTCTCCTAAATTCCATTCTACCCTTGTGTCTTTGATCTCTCTCCCTCTTACCTGCCTCTCTTCAGACTACAAAATGCCTAATCCTCAACTTTAGACAAGAAGAAGAGAACACATGCCCTCCTCTCTTGCCCTCAGGCTTCTTCCCCAGAGGCTTTCCTTCCACTCACCACCAAACTTGTGTCAGGAACAGTATTTGTCTCTGCTTCCTTGCCTTAATTCTCATCAGTTTATTGTCTGCCTTCCAATCCTAAGAAAGCATTACCTTCAGCCACTCAAGTTTCTAATGCTTTGGCTCCTCCCCGCCCCAAACTTAATTTTGTGCAGAATGCAAACTATTGACAACTCTTCCTTCATGACACAGCCTTCCTTGGACCTTTTCTCCTCTGTACTCTCCGGCTGCTCTGTTTCCATCTTCCCTCTCCGCAACTTCTAAGGACTCTTTTTAGAAATGGCTACTTCTCAGTGTTCTGACTTCTGTCTTTTTAAAATTCATTTTTAACTTTTAGATGATTGTAAGTTCACATTCAGTTATAAGAAATAATGAAGAAAGATCTCGTGTATGCTTTACTGAGTTGCCCCCAATAGTGACACATTGCAAAATTATAATGTCATATCAAGAGCAGGGTATTGATATTGATAAAGTCAAGGTACAGAACATTCCCATCACCACTAGGGTCCTCAGGTTGCCCTTTTATAGCCGTTGACCTCTTATTCCCCCCACCCCAACATCTGGCAACCACTGCTTTCCATTTCTACAACTTTGCAATTTCAAGAATGTTTTATAAATAAAACCATATATACAATATAATCTATTGGGACTGGCTTTTTGCACTCATTGTAATTTTCTGGAGTTTCATCCAAGTTGTTGAATCTTTCATAGTTCATTCCTTCTTATTACTGAATAGTATTCTGTATATTATTCACCACAGTTTGAACATTGTCCACTGAAGGACATTTGGGTTGTTTCCAGGTGTCTACCAGTGTGAATAAATATACTGTAAACACTTGCGGATAGTTTTTATGTATACATCAGTCATCATTTCTCTGGGATGTATGTTCAGCAGTGCAACTGTTGGATAGCATGGTACTTGCATATTTAAAAGAAACTGACAAAGTGTTTCCCAAAGTGGCTGCATGCACCATTTTACATTCCTATCAGCAACATATATAGCCTCATCAACCTTTGGCGTTGTTACTAGTTTTGTTGTAGTTCTTCTGATAGGTATCTAGTAACATCTTATTGTGGTTGTAATTTGCACTTCCCTAGTGGCTAATGATGTTGAAAACTTTTTCGTGTGTGTATTTGCCATCTATATATCTGCTTTGGTGAAATGTCTCTTCAGGTCTTCTGTCCAGTCGAGGAAGAACTTTTGTGTACAGGTTTTTGAGTGAGAAGTTCCTGAAAGTAACTTGAAGTTCAGACCTGTTGCACATCTGTCTTGGATTATACACTTATCAGGTAATGCAATATAATGAAGCAGTATTTACAAAATGCAATATAGCCATACTGTTTTGGGGAAGGCCGATTGTAGAATGGAGAAATCCCCAGGATAATAAATCATTAAGAAGAGTTTCTTCCAGTGTGCCTGACTGTACCACCCCTACCCCTGTGTGCAACATCTAAAGATAAAGCGAACAGTATTAAAAAAAAAAAAGTCAGGCCCAAAATGGAGTCATTTATGCTAAGCCTCATTGTTACCAAGCCCAGACTTAATTAGCATTTTTGCCCGCCTGGAAATGTAATGTAAAACCAGTCAATCAGGAATTACCTGGTCAGTAGATAATCTAGCTCCTGCCATCCCCTAAAGGAAAGAAATTTAGCAATAACTTACCATCTCTTTTCCCTAATACAACTTCCTGTTCCTGCTCACTTCTGTCTACTAGAGCCCTCCATTTTATACAGCTCCTCGGAGCTCCTTCCTATCTGCTAGGTTGGATGCTGCTCCATTGGCATCGATTTTTGCTCAAATAAAATCTTTTTTAAATTTAAAATGCCTCAGTTTATCTTTTAACAGCAGTATGCGCACCGCCCTGAAGTCAGGTGGTTGGCCGTGTGAGAGAATAATACTGAGGAAAAAATGATTCTTTTTTAAAGAGAGAATCCTGTAAAGGGAAGGTGAACAAAAGAGACCGGGTCTCGTCGGATGTCCGGGCAGAACTCCAGGCACTGCTCGCAGGCGCGGTCCCACCGCCGCCCAGCACGGGGAGTTTGACCTGCTCCGTGTCCGGCCTGGGCCGGGTCCCCCCTCCTTAGACAACCTGGTACCCCCGGGCTCCCCGGGAGCCCCATGTTGGTGCCGGGCCCAGTGCGGACGCCCGCTCTACACAGCGCCGGAGTCCCGAACCCCCGGGCACCCACGATCCGCCGACCTCAGCCTCCCAGGAAGCTGGGATTACAGGCGCGCGCCACCGAGCCCGGCGCGGGGGAAACGAGGCGCCGCGGGCCTGGAGGCTGCGGCCGGCTACCCTGCAGTGATGCGCGGCGGGACCCGCGCGGCGACTCCCCTGTTCCCAGCCCACTAGCCCCTCAAGATTGCTAGAAGAGACTCAAGAGACGCAGAAAGCAAGGGCAGAGATGTGAATACGCTTCTTTTATTGAGTTGTCCTGGGAATCTTTGCATAAACGGCCGTAAATTTATCAGAGGATGAGCCTTGAGCTTTCTTCGCAAATTTCAATGCGGGTACAAAAATCACAGAGGGATCTCGCCGAAATGCAGGTTCTAATGCTGTGGATCTGGGGAGTGAGCTTTGAGATTCTTCATTTCTAAGAAACTCCCAGGTATGGCCAATCAGCAGCCCGTGCGGCAAATGACAAAGTTGTTGACGCTTTGGAACCTGATGGTTTTACACTCATTTAACAGTGACAGCTTTATATTAGAACATTATAGAGAAAAATAAAAGATACAACAATTGTGCCCTCCCAAACGATCGTAGGCTTCCATCCCACTACCCCCACCCCGCACACTTTTTATTTCCCGCCCTCATGCATGCATAATTTTTGGCCTGTTTGAAACCTTGACGTTTGTGCAGTACCATGTTGGATGCATCTGTTTGCTGCTTTGTGGTAAGTAAGAAATAAATGCAGGATGTGTGTTAGTTGCTTAGTCGTGTCCGACTCTGCGACCCCATGGACTGTACCCGCCAGGCTCCTCTGTCCACAGATTTCTCCAGGCAAGAATACTGGAGTGGGTTGCCATTTCCTTCCCCAGGGGATCTTCCTGACCCAGGGATCGAACCCAGACCTCCTGGATTGCAGGCAGATTTTTTACAGAGATAATAATAAATGTAGAGAACTGTTCAATTACTGCTCTGTCAGCCAACATTTACTGAGACCCCTCTTTGTGCTGTCCATCTGGGGAATCAGTACAAAATGCACTCTTCTGAGGAGTTTATGGCCTGATTAAAAAGAAAAAAAAAGTAAATCAGCGAGAATTAAAAATTGTATTCTTCCATAGATGTAAGGGCAGGATTTTGTGTAGAGGACATCATCAGTCCAGGCACCTAACCTAAAGATGGGGAGGATTTACTAGAGGAGATGACAGCTGAAATGTGTCTTAAAGATGAGCTACGATTAGGCAGGTAGGGAAGGTGTGATCAAGATTTATAATAAATATTGTTGGGTCTTCCTCACAGGACACACAGTTTCTGAAACCCTAGGACTTTCATAATTGATGAGAGCAATAAAGGTGCCTTTTGTTATATTAATGAGGGAATTTTGTAACAACTAACTTGGAGGGGTCAGATTGCCAAGGAAACTAATCTTCTGATTGAAGGGTTGAAACTCTCTGTCCCACCTTCACCTCCAGGGAGGGGAGAAGGGCTAGTTCAGTTCAGTTCAGTTGCTCAGTCCTGTCTGACTCTTTTCGCGTGGACTGCAGCACACTAGGCTTCCCTGTCCATCACCAGCTCCTGGAGCTTGCTAAAACTCATGTCCATTGAGTCAGTTAAATCACTGGTGGCCTATGATTTAATAATAGAGCCTATATAATGAAGCATCCATTTTTAAAATTAAAAAAAAAAAAAAGGACAGGGTTTGAAGAGTTTGGGGCTGGAAATGTGAGGACTGTGACCAGCTCAGAGAAGGGATGGAAGTTCCATGTTCCCTTTACCCATACCTTGCCCTTTGCAACTCTCCCTTCTAATTATTCCAGAGTGATAGCCTCTTATAATAAGCCAGTAAACTCATACAAGCTCAACATTCAGAAAACTAAGATCATGGCATCTGGTCCCATCACTTCTTGGCAGACAGATGCAGTGGTAACAGTGACAGACTTTATTTGGGGGCTCCAAAATCACTGCAGATGGTGACTGCAGCCATGAAATTAAAAGAAAGAAAAGTTAGACCAACCTAGACAGCATATTCAAAAGCAGAGATATTACTTTGTCAACAAAGGTCCATCTAGAAAAAGCTATGGTTTTTCCAGTAGTCATGGATAGATGTGAGAGTTGGGCTATAAAGAAAGCTGAGTGCTGAAGAATTGATGCTTTTGAACTGTGGTGTTGGAGAAGACTCTTGAGAGTCCCTTGGACTGCAAGGAGATCCAACCAGTCCATCCTAAAGGAAATCAGTCCTGAATATTCCTTGGAAGGACTGATGCTGCAGCTGAAACTCCAATACTTTGGCTACCTGATGTGAATAACTGACTCATTTGAAAAGACCCTGATGCTAGGAAAGATTGAAGGTGGGAGGAGAAGGGGATGACAGAGGATGAGATGGCTGGATGGCATCACCGACTTGATGGACATGAAAAGTGAAAGTGAAGTCTTTTAGTCGTGTCTGACTCTTTGCAACTCTGTGGACTGTAGCCTACCAGGCTCCTCCATCCATGGGATTCTCCAGGCAAGAACACTGGAGTTGGTTGCCTGGGAGTTGGTGATGGACAGGGAGGCCTGGGGCTCTGCAGTCCATGGGGTCACAAAGAGTCAGACATGACTGAGCAACTGAACTGAACTGAAACATATATAAAATGTTTCTCTGAGTTCTTTTATCTAGCAAATTAATCAAACTCAAAGTGGAGTTTTTAAAAACTCTCATCTATAATCAGTTGATCATATGCATAGCTGACAACCTGGACTCATGATTGGCATCTGAAGTGGAGGGCTGTCTTGTGGAACCCAGCCTCTAATTGATAAAATCTGACATTATCTCTGGGTAGATAGTGTTAGAACTGAGCTGAATTGTAGGACACCCAGCTGGTGTAAAGAACTGTTTGGTGATGTGGTGGAAAATCACACATGTTGGAATTATGTCAGATCCATAGGGCATGGAAAGATTCTTTTCATGAAGCATCAACAGATACAAAGCTGATGATGAAATGATGAAAGTTGCTCAGTCGTGTCCGACTCTTTGCGACCCCATGGACTATACAGGTAAGTGTTCTGCTGCTGCTGCTAAGTCATTTCAGTCGTGTCCGACTCTGTGCGACCCCATAGACGGCAGCCCACAAGGCTCCCCCCGTCCCTGGGATTCTCCAGGCAAGAACACTGGAGGGAGTTGCCATTTCCTTCTCCAATGCATGAAAGTGAAAAGTGAAAGTGAAGTCTCTCAGTCATGTCTGACTCTTAGCGACCCCATGGACTTCAGCCTTCCAGGCTTCTCCATCCATGGGATTTTCCAGGCAAGAGTACTGGAGTGGGGTGCCATTGCCTTTCTGCAAGGTCAGTGTTCTGGCCTGGAAAATTCCATGGACTGTATTGTCCATGGGCTCACAAAGAGTCAGACAGGTACAAAGCTGAAAAGGTGTCAGAATCCTTAGTTCCAAGTTCAAGTAGACCTGAGCAGAGCATCAGCAATGTACAGGCCAGAGAATAAGATTAAAATGATGTTGCAGATGAAAAAAGAATTAGCAAATGTGGTAGTCTCCCAAAACTGACCCCAGTGTAGCAGGTCTCTCAGTAATCACACCTTTGTGTAGCACATTTTCACAATGAATCTTGGCTGACCTAGTAGAATTTCATTGAAATGACATTTTGCCCATTCCAGGCCCATCTGAGTCATAAGAACCCCAGCAGCTTCTGATGAGGTTTCTTGAAATGCTCAACCTGAGAAGCTCCCTTTAGAACCCAGCCACATGGAAAAGCCACAGTCAGGCACCCTGGGCAACAGTCTCAACGAAACTCCTAGCAGATCACAAACACCAGCTGCCAACACCTGTCACATGAGCTGTCCATCTTGAACAACTCAGCCCTATCAAGTCTTCAGAGGATCGAAGTTCCTGCTGACATCACATGGAACAGAGTTGCCCAGATGAACCCAGTCAACCAACAGAATCAAGAGAAATAATAAAGTGGTTTTCTACCACTGTCACAGCAAATGTAGTGGCTTGAAACAACACAAATTTATTATCTTGGAATTTTGCAGGTCAGAAGTGATACATTTGGGGGCTTCGCTGGTGGTCCAGTGGTTAAGACTCTGAGCTCCCAATGAAGGGAGCATGGATTCAACACCTGGTTGGGGAACTAAGATCCCACATGCTGTGTGTCCAATAATAAAATAAAACAATTAAAAAAGAAGAAGAAGAAGTGAGGGCAGGGTCTTGGCAGCCTGCATTCCCTTTGGAGGCTCAAGGGGAGAACCTGTTTCCTGCTTCACAGTTTGTTTTTGCAGTGGTAGGACTGAAGTCTCTGTTGTCTGCCAGCTGTAATCTAATGGACACTCTCAGCTTCTAAAGGCTGCTGCTTTCCTTGGCTCTTCAAGGCCATGAATGATGGGTCAGAGTCCTTCTCAAAATCATATCTCTTTACCTACTCTTCTTTTCCCCCACCCCACTTCTAAGGACTCGTGATTAGGATCATCTCCCCATCTCATGGTCCTTGATCACATCTGAAAAGTACCTCACCATGGAAGGAAACATTCACAGGTTCCAGGGATTAGAGAATGCCTTTAGAATGGCCGTTATTCTGCATATCACAAGCCACTGTGTTTTGGAATTCTTTGTTACATATTAGTAGATAATAAGGACAGTGTGAGCCTTATCTTCAATGTCACAGATTTGAACTCTCTATTTCCTCCTCTTCCCAGTCTCTAAATTATGGAGTTCTCTAAAGTCCCTACCTGAGTCTATATGTATTGCCCACATTTATCTTCTCCCTTCATGAGCTCACCTGATCACCTGACTTTAAAACCACCTACACCCTGATGATTCCCAAACTTTAATTTTCAACTCCGCCTCTCCATTAAGCAGATCCATTTACATGACTGACATTTCCACTGAATGTTCAAAAGGCATCACAGACTTGGTATGTTCAAAGGTCTCTTGATTTCCTACCCATCCCCAAAAGTGCTACTTCTCCAGTTCTCTTAATCTTGATAAATAATCATAGCAGTAATTAAAATGTGTGAAATAAAATTTAGATTCTGAATAAGTTATATAGTACTTTTAGCAAATAAGAAAATTCCATTTTTCTTGCTATTTGGCTGCACCTTTCTGGTATTATTATTATTTCATTCTTAAGTAGTCATATTTCCCACAAAATGAATCATTTTTTTCAGTGTATGAGTTTTTGTCATGATCAACATAACATCAAACAGTACTGGAGAAAGAGCATATACATTTCTGTTTTACTGTAGTACTTTTTTCCATTCCCATCCTTACAGCATTTCCAAATTAGAGAAGTACATTCTTCTTATCCCATTCTTTGAAAATAAAGATTTTACAGCAGGCCAAACCTCAGCATATTTTCTATGGCCAGCAACAATGACAGCCACGTGGAGGCCCAAAGAGTTTATCTCATTATATTTGTATGAGGTTAAAAATCTCAGTAAGTGGTTCTGCACATTTTGAAGAAAATAAAACTGACTATAAACTTCAATAAACCATGAAAACCTCAACATCATGAGTAAACAAGCCACAATCTTTTAAAGCAATGCTATATGCACACAGAGTGCAGGACATTTAGGAGATAAGACTTTTTCATATTCTTTGGTAAGGCTAAATAGTATTTGCCAAAATTCACCTTTGCAAACATCTGCAAATTGTGCAGACAGATGAACAAGGCCTAGTTTGTAGTTAACCAAGATATCAACAATCATTTAAGTATGCAGCGGTTTTGTTAAATCTACATACAAATCAAGAAGACGATTTTCGACACTATGTTTCAAGTGAAAGTAGTAGGAGCTAGGGAAACATTTTTTGGTCGCGTATTTTGACACATCACTTGAAGTTGTTATATTGTAGACAGCAAGCTCATCAGACAGAATTAGCTCCATGTTGCAAGAGACTAATACATGGTATCGAAATTTACCTTTTTGTTTGCCTCCCAGTTGCAACCTCTGAATCAGGACTTTTCAAGTGTTATACCCAACTCTATTTTTGAATGAGCACTGATGTCATTTGGAGACTAAGAAAGCCTGATTGGAAAGTTCTCGCCCGTCTAAACCCAGATTTGGGAGATTCAGTCTCCCCATGTACTTTCACATCTCCTTTTTCACTGTGCCCAAATCCAAATCCTTTTCTACATACTGTGCAGTTGCTTCCGTAATTTACCTCCCAAATCCAGTCATATGTGTTCTTCAATCTTCATTTAGACTTTTTCAGTGATCTGGGTCATGCTGGAATTCCCACGGGACTTCGTTTGTTTCCACTTTCATTATCTAGACTCTTAGAAAATATGGCCATAATTTAATCCACAATATTAAACATAAAGCTAACACTATTTGGACAAAAAGCACAACAGTTAATCTACAGGCACAGCCAAACTGTGGACGCCCACGACTACGCATCACCTATTTTGCATATTTAAGCCACAGCACTCAGAGGGATGCAACAATGGACCGCCCATTGTTGCGAACCAGAAATTACGATTGCACTTATCAGCGGCCAGGGGAAACAGCGACTGCAACTACAGAAGCTGAAAAAGATATGCCGCATCCCTTTGACGGTAAATCAATGTTCCTTTCAGCCTTCCGGGGTGGGGAACCCCGGGGCTATAAAGTTGTAATAGGATTTTTGTACTTTTCCCAACCACCCGTAGCCCATCTCTGAACCCTGAAAACACTGACTTTTCTCAACTGGGGAAGAGGTTTCCCGGGAGGTGGGGCTTTCCCGAGACTTTCCCTGCAAACCAAGTGAAAGTGTTAGTCGTCGGTCGTGTCCATGTCTGTGCGACCCCGTGGACGGTAGCACGTCAGGCTTCTCTGTCCCCAGGCAAGAATATTCGAGTGGGTTGCCATTTCCTTCTCCAAGACAGTAGGTAAACCAGGTTTTTCACCAGTCTTGTTTCTGTAACTATAACTCTTATACCATCAGATTCCCACGAGTCTGCAGTAAGGACACCATACTATTTGAACCATCAAGTGCCACATAGTCCGGGAACCCCATTTGAGCTTCCTCTGGACGGTGCAGTGGTCGGGGAAGATTCTAGTCAGTTGAAAAACTGATGGGACTGGGGGAGGTTTTAAAAATGAAGACAAACCGCTTTCTGGGAAAGTTGCCTGCAAAGTAGCAAACGAAATAGAGCGACGGCTTGAGACCGAGGCGCCGAGTCAAAGGAAGTGTTTTGTTATTTAAGACAGTGAACACTTAAAAGTGTTCAAAATACGGATGCAGAAAAATCGAGTATTGAAGGAAAGAAGAATCATGAGAAAGGAAGTGGGCAGTTTTCCTCTTCTCTAGAGACCACAGGGATGGACGCCGATGTAGTTTTAGTGCAGGTTTCTGGACAAGACGTTAAGGAAATTTTCCTTCGGTTGTGAGAAGTGGAAGTCATCAGTTCAGAACGAGCGAAATCAACAGCGACAATCCTCACCTGACGCAGGTTGTAGAAGCTGTTACACTTGTGCAGAACAGCTTTTCATTTCCAAATTTTAAAATGAGGGGAATGTACAACAAGACCAAAGTTTAAGCAAAGTAACATCCAGTGTTAAAGATATTTAATGAAGACACCGCCCCATCTGCCTCCCTTAGCGCAGTAGGCAGCGCGTCAGTCTCATAATCTGAAGGTCCTGAGTTCGAACCTCAGAGGGGGCAGCTACCTTTTTCCCTCAGACGTCAGAAAGTTACAGCCTCTCGTCAAAGTCTGCTGCCTAGCCATTGAGCTGAAAATGCCCTCCAAGAGGTTAAGATTAAACTTTATCTCCCTTCCAATTCGTAGGTACAAAAATATGCAGACATGTACCTCTTTCTGTGTAGTGACTTATTTTCTTCATTTCTTTACAATGACAACCTCTTATCCAAATTTCTCTGATTACTGTTCCTTCTTGGGAGCAGTATCCTATTGGTGCACTCTAATTTATTGAAAAAATGTACAGATATATTAAAATCTGATGTTCAGTTTTCTCGGTAAGTTTTTTGTTTCCTCTTCAATTATATATACCATCTCCTTGCCCTGGCCTCCCTATCTAATCTGGTTCTAACTGGTTTCCCACCTGTACTACAGTAAATTGTTGTTGTTCTTTAGTAGATAAATCATGTCTTACTCTTTTGTGACCTCATGGCCTGTACTCTGCCAGGCTCTGTCCATGGAATTTCCCAGGCAAGAATACTGGACTGGGTTACATTTTCCTTTTCCAGGAGATCTCCCTGACCCAGGAATCCAACCTGCCTCATTACCACTGAGCCACCAGGGAAGCCCACAGTATAGTGTCCTCAGACAAGGACCTTATTGGAATTAAGAGTCTTTGCAGTTGTATTGGGCTTGCCTGATGTAATCCGGCTTGCCAGGTGGCGCTAGTGGTAGAGAACCCGCCTGTCAACACCAGAGACCTATGAAAGGAGGGTTGGATCCCTGGATTGGGAAGATTCCCTGGAGAAGGGCAGAGCAACCCACTCCAGTTATCTTGCCTGGAGAGAATACAGAGAAGCCTGGCAGGCTACAGTCCATAGGGTCGCAAAGAGCTGGACTCGACTGAAGCAACTTAGCACACATGCATGCACATGAGATTAAACCAACATGAGGTCATACTGAATTGGGGGTGGAGGGAGTACCTTAAATTCAGTGGCTGGTGTGCTTATAAGAAAGTGTGTTTCATCCACTCTTGTATTTCCAGTGCCAAGCACAGTATCTGACAAACAATAAAAGTGAAAGTCGCTCAGTCGTGTTCAGCTCTTTGCAACCCCATGGACTGTGTAGTCCATGGAATTCTCTAGGCCAGAACACTGGAGTGGGTAGCCTTTCCCTTTGCAATAAACACTTGTCAGATAAACCAGTGAATTAATTAGCATATTAAATGTTGCTGTTTTTGTTTGTGTGTGTGTGTATGTGTATTTGCCATATTCCCTGTAAGAAAGGTTTTTTTCTATCAAAGGAGAAGTTATAAAAATAAAGAAGTGATTCATTCTTAGAATAGTTGAACAGAAAGGTATATAGCCAGCTTGTGCATAAGATTCCTAAAATGGAGGCTTGTTGCCAATCCTCTGTTCTTTTCACTTCTTGATTCTCATTCCTTATAAGAACATTTTGGCAGGCTAATTTTACCAGCTTTATCCTGGACATGTGCAAAAAGTAAAAGAATGGGGAAAGTAGTTAATAAAAATGCTCCAATCAGGAACTTAACAAGTGCTACTCTTGGCCCTCATGGAGACCAATCGTCCAATAAAAACTTAGGCGACCTCCAGGAAAGATTTTAACTCTGGTCCTCGATCTATGAGGAGCAAAAGGAGAGAAACTACATCTTTGGGATAAAAACCGAGTGGACTCAGTGTGTTTGCCTCCAGACCTTAGGCTGTAGGGCTCCCTTCTGCAGAAGTAAATTGCCTTGCTGAGCCATTTTCGATTGTGTGTTTTATTCCTGAGACCCTGAGAGCATTTCCAACATTCTCTATCATTATATTCAGTTCAGTTCAGTTCAGTCGCTCAGTCGTGTCCGACTCTGCGACTCCAGGCAATCAACACATCAAATTTGGATTTTTGCAATAATCCCCGCAAGGAGCTCTACCTACTGAAATTCATCCTACAGTTCTCTGGCTTAGTCTGTGCTGGAAAAAGAGAGCACAATACTTAGGCTTCTCCTGCTAACTATCCAGACCTCAGACAGTCTATATTTCAGTGTAGTTCTCTTAACAGTTCATTCTGGTGCAGAATGGAAGAGGTGTATACTGGGGAACATTTTAACCACATCCTCTTGAGCCTCAGTCTCTAATTCCAGGAGCCTACATCTGCTACAGTTTAAGCAATACAGTTAAGGATTGCAGAGAGGCTAAAGGACTGGATTGTCTGACTGTTAGGCAGTTCCTTAGAGAATCTTGATTCTCACTGGAGCCACCACTATTCTGAATCTGTTCCTCTCCTTTATAGAATTAGAAGCTATTTTTTAATTCACTCAGATTTCTTCAGATTTGCAGGACTGATCATAATAGCCAAATATTAGAGAAATTCCAAGCCAGAGTATAAACATTATAGCCATATTAATGTTTGATCAGCATATTCTTTCTCATGTAAAATAAACTCTATAGTGGAAAGCAACCAATATTTGAAGATTGCTGTATGCACCTGTAATCAGAGTAATGGAAGTACAAAATATTAATGACTATGATATCAGGCAAGGATGGTCCAGGGCACTCACCACCGAAATAGTCAAGCCAAGCCCCTCAAAACAATAGAATTCTGATCCTAGCATGATATTTTTTCTAAATAGGGCCACGTTATCAGGTAGATATTCTTTTTACCCTTACGGAGCTTTGCAGTCCAGAAATGCCTTCTCAGCCATCTCAGCCAACTCTTACTTCACTTCTTGGAAGTTTTTTTGTTCTGGTACATTGCCATGGTACTAAGATTCTTCTTAAAGGTTAGCTGCGACCTTTCTGATGTAGAGATCCCATATATTCAGCTCAGCGTTTGCTTGAGAGTCACTTACACTTTTCCTCCGCGGAAATACACGCGGAGGTGGAGTCAGAGCCGGATACCAAAAGCCTAAGAAAGCGCCCGAACAGGGACTTGAACCCTGGACCCTCAGATTAAAAGTCTGATGCTCTACCGACTGAGCTATCCGGGCTCCCTTAGTGATAGCTTGTTTCCTAAATATCCTAACGTGAAAAAAGTAAAGTACAGGGACTTTAAAGTATAAAGTTTAATTTTGTTCATCCTTTATCTTTATTCCTAAGTCTATCTTTGCAACCTTGAATAGGGCTCACAACTACTTCTGTCCCCAGGTAATGAGAAAAAAATAATTCTCATACCTGAGAGATAGTAACCAACTTTTTCTAAATGTTGTATAAAACTAGAGATGTCACCTGGACCATCTTGTCCTTCATCTTCAAAATTTGAGCTCCAAGTCTCCCCCTAGCCCTTAAGAATGCCTAGCACACACACAAAAAGCCCTCAATAAGTAGGCTTTAAGAACTTTTTTGAGCAAACAGCTTTGCCCTCGGCTTATAGAGTAAAAGGCCACCACCTCTACCCTAGTGGAGTTTACTCTTTAGAAGTGAGTCGGCCTTGTAAATGACGAATTACATAATAAATGTTTGGTTACTGTGATAAATGTGCTTAAGAAAAGTACAGGTTACTGAGATGTGTAGAGTAACAAACATATAATCTCATGACCTGAGTTTCCAAAATTTAAAAATGAACAATCCACTTCAGTACTCTTGCCTAGAAAATTCCATGGATGGAGGAGCCTGGTGGGCTACAGTTCATGGGGTTGCAAAGAGTCGGACACGACTGAACGACTTCACTTTCCTTTCAATACAAGTAAACTCTTGGAACAGTGTCTGGGATTTGCTAATGGTTTGGTGAAAGGTAAGTGTTATCATCATTATTATTTTTATTATAAACTACATGAATTAGAATATCATATTTAATCGTTTGGTCATGCTACCTTAGACAAATTACTTAATCTCTCATCCACTTTCCTCCCTCAAATCCTGCAACAGAAATTTCTTCCTCAAAGTTTGCATTTAACATGATGATAAGAGGTACATTTCCAATTATGTATTTATTCATGCCACTATTCAAAATAGATTTGAGGTGGTCTACACAATTTCACTTAATAAGATAAAAAGAAAAACATTACTAGACTTAAGTTAGGATAAAGGATAGAGGTAGAAAATTAAAAGTCTGCACAATAAAGTGCCCCCTGTCCCCAGATCTCCAAGACAGTGGATTATAAGGGGAGGTGACCTCTTCCAGGGGGTCAGAGAAGAATTTTCCCAGACCACAATGTTTAAACTGAGAGTCAAAGGCTTTGTACCGTAAAGTTTATAGTAATAAACTAGACAAAAATGTGGCTCCCACCTTCCAGGAAGTGCAAAGAACAAAACACTTTGAGAACTTAATGAAGGCCTGTTGTACTTATGTGCAAATCTCTTCTTGGGGGCAGTATTGATAAAAGTGGGGGCAAGTTGAACAGAAAGAGAGAGACAAAACAGAGACTGACAGGCTCAGAGGTTATGGCTAGGAGTGCATCATACAGACTTCATTCTTGCAGCAATATAAAGTCATTGGGGATTTAAAGCAGGGAGGAACAATATGGTCAGAGATAATTTCAAATAGAGCATGCTGGTTTCACATAAAGAATGTGGCAGCATGAGACAAGAGATGATAGACTTGGCCTACTGACTGACTGTGTGGCAGTGCTGGGGAATGGCATTACTGGGAACACTTGGGCCCAGACTCTTCCTTGGGACCTAGAGAGGAAGAAGTGTCAAAATCATTTCTCTCTGTAACTCATTGCCCTAAAAGCACTTTACTGGGAGAGGCAGAAATAAAACAGAATAGGAGGGCACTTTGAATCTTTTTCGAATCCTCTGGAAAGCATGGAGTGTTTGCTCTGCTTTTGATCTGCCTTGTGGATACCTGAGGGTTCTGCCACCAGCAGCAGCAGGCAAGCTCTGAGTGATCAGAAGGAAGTGACCTTCTCCACAATTGTCAACATGAGATAACTGCATATGTGCTGAAGGATTCCAAAAACCTGTTCAGCTGATTGCATTCAGATCAGATCTTTTGAGGCTGCTGTTAAAAATCCAGATTTGTCTTGTCTGTCACGTACCACTCAAACATAGCAAATAAACTCCATGAGATCAGGAGCATCTTCTGTTGTATACAGTGTGGTATCCCTCAGCCCCCTGTGTTATCAGTCAAGGTCTACAGCTGGAACAAGAATTTTGGAGTAATCGTACTGAAAATTACTACTTTGTGTCTGAATATTACACGGTTCTGTAAAAGAACAATTACCCGTTCGGTTTAATCGAAGCAAATGTCCTTGTTTTTTTGTTTTTGTTTGTTTGTTTTTTGTTGTTGTTTTTAAGGCCTACGGAAGGAGAAGAAAACAAACAAAAAACCCAAAAGCTATGCGTTGCCCCCTCTGAGGTTCGAACTCAGGACCTTCAGATTATGAGACTGACGCGCTGCCTACTGCGCTAAGGAGGCAACTGTACCGCCCCTTTCAACAAAAGATCTACCAACTTTATTGCAAGAAAAAAATTCTCGGAATCAAATAATGCCTCAAAAGAAGATGGAACTATGGTTTAATTCTCGTCTAAAATATCCAAAGTTTAGAAGGCAGAGCCACGCAGAACAAGGTAAGGGCCTGACTGCCAGCCCAGCTCGTTTCCCCTGAAAACTGTCCTGCGAAGACTTAGGGCAACTGAATCTGGACTTTGCAGAAGTTCTGTTTGCTGTAACTAGGACCTGTGGAGATGCGCTACCTTCTGAAAAGCAAACAGGACTTCAATAGCAAGGACTGCACTCCCTGCCTCCCTCATGAGGTTCCGTGGAGGAGTTTGGTCTCTTGAGATGATGAAGGAGGGCAGGTGAGGCGGGACCCTCGAGACTCTTTCCTTTTTGTTTTTCGGTCAGCCTTTCTCCAGGCTCAAACCAAACTCCCGGACTTGCTCACTCCTATAGTCCGGGGGCTTGCTCCGGAGTCCAAGTGGATCTGGAGGCCACAGCACCTACTGGAATTCTCAGTCTGCGTGACTCTCTTTTCCTATATTGGTGACAGATAGGGCAGGTGCCTCTTCCCGCGCCACCTGCGGCGTCACCATTCAAGATGAACCTTGGAGCCATGAGAAAGTAAAGTGTCAGGGGTCAGGGGGTTCTCGGGCTGTGGTGGGAGTGGGGAGGGGAACGCTGGCGGAAGGTCCCCGGGGACAGTGCCAAGTGGCGGGGGCATGGCGGGGCCAGAGAGAGGAAAAGGACCTGAAATGGGTCGCAGTTTGGGTCAGATGATATGCACGTAAAAGCTGAGTTTGTGGGAGGTAGCGTGGCCGAGCGGTCTAAGGCGCTGGATTAAGGCTCCAGTCTCTTCGGGGGCGTGGGTTCGAATCCCACCGCTGCCAGGGTCGTTTTGCACCTCAAGCTTGTCCAACGCACAAAACAGTTCTCACAGGCTCCAACTTCAGGTTGGTTCCTCTCCTCCTACAACGTCTGTTTTCCCAGAGACCAGCGATGACACCTATAGGCACTGCCCCCGAAACAGTCTCCACCTCATGATAAGCCTTCAACTGATTATTCCAATGAACAAAAAGTTACTAAGCATCTACTGTGCATGGTATTTACTCCATCGTATTTTCACCACCCAGGAGTATAGAACACATAATAGACTTTCTGTAGTTCATTCTTTTATGTAAAAAGGAAAAAAACCAGATCCTACTGTGTACCACCTCCTAAGTACTTACTTAGGCCCCGTAAATGCAGTAGTACTTATTATGGATGCATTATTCCATAAATGGTGGACTGATGAACGACGGTCAGTCTCCCCGAATCCATTTGTAACTGGAGACAGGTCCTGCTCGGCCGCAGTTCTCAGCATCCCTGCGTCCTTCTCATTTCACATTTTAAATCCTATTTATGCTGATCTGAGGTGTGGCGGCTCTTATAGTCAGCTGCCCTTCACCTCACACTAAATAGAGGCGCTTTCCCCACTCAGCAGGTGTCTCTGCGTCTTCTGTTGGGCGCTCTTCGTCTCTGCTCCAAGCACTTCCCTCTGCCCTCAAAGTTTCTTACCCTTCAGCTAGGTAGTTGCTGTCTCCTGGAAGCCTCCCTTGATCTCCCTCCAGAGTTGCAATGAGGCACTGAGTACCTGGATGGGAACTCCCTGCCCTGCTGCCTAGGAGAGAAGACAAGCAATAGAGGCATAATGGCCACAAGAAGGCACAATTTCCACTGGTAAAGAATCCAGCAACGGAACTATGAATGACATTGTAATGTATAGATACCAAAATAAAGAACATTACCTCAGGACAATGTATAGAAGGACATACTTCAAATTGTTTCCAGTGGTAACAGTGTTAGAGGACAGGAGATTATAAATTGTACTTTAGACACTTGCTTGAGTTGTTAGACTGAGTGGATATTTATTTCATAAATCCAATAGGTGAATTCACAAGTCTGTAAATTAAAAAAAAATTTTTAAGCCCAATCTGATAAATATGGCAAAGGAAAAATGGAACAAGCTGGGGAGATTGTAGCAGGGCTCAGCTCAGCCATCCCTTCCCCTGGCAGGTTTTCCTCATCGCTACCTGACGATAATGGTGTATTCCTGTTGTTTTGCATTGGCCATGCTCTGTTATCACTCTATCCATCACTTATTTTAGCATTTACTATAACTTTTGGAATTGGAAAATTTTGTGTAATTGTCTGCTTTTCTCTATGCATCATAAGCTTTGCCAGGTATAGGACCATATTTCTCTCACTTCTCCACATCATGAAAACTAAACAGATATTTCTGGTAAGTGGTAATGAATAAATAAATAGATGAAAGAATATATTCCTAATTTGTGAAGTGAGTAAGGTATATAGAGCTGAGGCACCAGGAAGACCTTGAGATCTTCAGTTTGAGGTAGGTTCATGTGTTCTAAAGCCTCATTTCTACAGGACACTCCAGCTGAACTTGGTTCTTGACTGCTGATTTAGCCACACTGACTTGCTCTTTTTGGATTCAGCTCTGCTACCAGGTAAGTGTAAACCATTCTTGCTCAGATTATGAGGGAACAGATTGCTTCTGGATTGTCGGACCCAGTCATTTCTTCCCCTAGACATTCCCCTCAGTGGTCTTTGTTGACATTCACCTTGAGATATGAGGCTCACATTCACCTTGTGAGCCAACTATGGATGATTCCAAGGGAAAATAACAATTTTCTGAACTCCAAACTCATGAATAAATAAACCAACCCATGGCCAGATTGGAGAAGGTGATGGCACCCCACTCCAGTGCTCTTGCCTGGAAAATCCCATGGATGGAGGAGCCTGGAAGGCTGCAGTCCATGGGGTCACTAAGAGTCGGACACAACTGAGCAACTTCAATTTTACTTTCCACTTTCACTTTCCACTTTCATGCATTGGAGAAGGAAATGGGAACCCACTCCAGTGTTCTTGCCTGGAGAATCCCAGGGATGGGGGAGCCTGGTGGGCTACCGTCTATGGGGTTGCACACAGTTGGACATGACTGAAGTGACTTAGCATCAGCAGCATGGCGAGATGCCCTATCTTCCAGCTCCATAACCACTATCCTTCCCTGAGACAAAAAAATGTGCTAAGGTTGAAAAAACATTGATTTATGCCCCCTTTTTGCCTTGTCTAGCCTCAGAGGACAATTTAAAGGCTATCACTGAAGAGTGGGCTTTTGAGGTTCTGGTTTAATTTTAAAACCAATGGATATAATAGAATAGAGAGTTGATGGTCATGGAGGGAAGAACTTAGGAGAACTGTATAAGTGACCTGGGCAAAGTCTTGAATTTCACTGTTGCCCTCTCTACCTCCCCAAAGATATATTCACTTCAATCCATATTTACTGAGCACCTGTTTTGTGACCGGCAACTTGCTCGGTTGTAAATCCAGCAAAGGATGAATGGCAGAAAAATCATTCAGGAATTTATAAGCAGTTCATTCTTGGGAGATTAACGAGGTCCATGAAAAATGTAGGGTCAGTAATTAATATTTAGACTGACTAAAGTAGTAATTTATACTGAGTATTTTTTCCAGTGATGCTACCTATATGGTCTCTTTATTATATGTTGTTCTTAACAATTAACTAGATAAATAATCATGTTATGTCAATAAAATGAAAATTTAGAGAAATAAATGACCATACCCAGCACTCTGAAGTCCTCTCTTGGCCATCCACACTCCAGGGCACGTTTGTGGGGCCCTGTGGCTACTGGAATGTCATACCTGGGAGCTAGAACCTGGAAAGGAACCCTCCACTTGGCAAAAGCCACAATCATGTCCTTTAGACTTGTCAGATTTAGCCTATGGAGAGAAGGAAAAAGACACCACTCCAAAAAGTCCGACTCGGGCTATTTACATTTATTTCATGCGTGCATTCATTGATTCATCCTTTAATCTATGTGTTCATGCAGCAAGCGGAGAAAGAAATGGCAACCCACTCCAGTATTCTTGCCTAGAGAATCCTGTGGGCAGAGGAGCCTGGTGGGCTGCTGTCCATAGAGTCACACAGAGTCGGACACAGCTGAAGTGACTTAGCGTGTATGCATGCATTGGAGAAGGAAACAGCAACCCACTCCAGTATTCTTGCCTGGAGAATCCCAGGGACAGAGGAGCCTGGTGGGCTGCCGTCTATGAGGTCGCACAGAGTCGGACACAACTGAAGTGACTTAGCAGCAGCAGCATGCAACAAGCCATAAATGAAGTTTCTATTAATACTGTGTACCAGAACCATTGCGTGTCAGAGAGAAATGAGAACCTGTCCTGTACTTCAGGCATCTCAGAGCGAAAGGACAGATTTTTAAATGGCAAACCCATAATTACACCTAAGCAGGAAGCACCAAGAAACTTTGAGGTTGCTCTGGAGGCATCTGCAGGTATGCTAGAATGAAAAGCGAAGCTGTAGAGAAAATACATATATGTTAATTTTTCTTTATTCCCTTTTGAAGGGCAAGATGGAAATCCACGTTGCTTTTGGCATGTGTCGGAAATAAAGGTAAAATCAAAACCGCCAGAGGTAACCATTTTCTCAGATCAGGATCCTGCCCTTCCCCAGACATCAAGGGAAAGAAATATGGGAAGAAGGCTCAGGGAAAACAATCAGGGAAGGGTTTTTCCCTAACAACCTCCCACAACCTCCCACCCTTGAGTTTGGCTTCTCTCTCGCCCTTCGGCTTAAAAGTGGCAGATTTTCCATCCCTCTCTTAAAAAAAAAAAAAGCCCCGTAAATTAAAAAAGAAGAAAAATCAATTAGAAAGAAGAGCAGAGCTTTCAATTTAAGTGGCACATTTCATTTTAAATTGTTTTTTATACATCTCTGTTGGTAAAAATAAATAAAAAGCACAATGATAGAATAATTTTAAATGAAGTACAGTCTATAAAAATTTTGGATCACTATACTGTGTACCTGAAACGAACATTATAAATCAACTATACCTAAATGGAAAAAGAAAAAAAAAAAAGCACAAAGAGATATCAGATGGACAGTGTATGAAGTCAACAATAAGAGCGGTTCCATGGTGTAATGGTTAGCACTCTGGACTCTGAATCCAGCGATCCGAGTTCAAATCTCGGTGGAACCTTTCCTGTTTCTTTCCTTTTCACGTTCCAATCCCTTAACAGAGTGAACCAAGCTACTTCCAGTTTCCACACTTTTAATTTTTGATAGGTTCGGCCAGTGAGAAAGGGCTTGAGACTACGATCCCAATAGCCCGCGAGCTCAGGACAGTCTATAATCACCGAGTCTGTGTACATGTCTTTCCGTTCCCATCAGGCTCCTTTTTCTGTCAGGACGCCCCTAGGTTAATGAGTGTTCGGTGAAAAGCGCCTTTCATGACAAATCGGAGCACAGAGAAAAGCGGGATCCATGATAAGTAGCAAAGGAAAAGCTACGGAAAAGGGGTTGGACCTCATTAGGGGTCAGTCGTTAGGGCTGAAAGAGGGGAAAGTAGAAAGAAGAACGAATGCAAAGGCTAAGAAAGTGTTTGTGATCAGGAGAGGAAAAAAAGTCTGTCAGAAGTGGGATTCGAACCCACGCCCCCATTCGGGGACCAGAAACCTCGGTCAGAGGAAGCTTGTTTGAGCTTGAGTCTGGCGCCTTAGACCACTCGGCCATCCTGACAGGTCGGCTGTCCTGGCTAAACAAATAAAATCTTCAGATTTGCTGGACGTGCATTCTTCACGTGCTGTTAAATTCTTTCGTAGTTTGTTTCTCCGGAAAAATGGGAACCCTTGTAAATTAACTAAACCTTCTTTCTCCGTAGAGTCAGCAACTTTGACCGAACCTCTGAATCCCTAGTATGGTTTGACGTTTCTTCCCTCTCCTTCCCGCTGCCCTTCCCTGTAACCCCAGGATGTTTAAACTCGAAGATCCTAATGACCCGGGACCGAGCCCCGACTGGACTGGAGCGAACTCCTTTACTCATTCCCAGAAAGAACGCAGAGTGCAGGCTCTATTCGCAAGAAGGTTCCTGGCAAACCAACCGAACTGGAGGGAATTCAACGGGGAAGTAGAGATGGAGCCCGTGTAGACCTGGGGAGAACACTGGTGGGTTGGTATAGATCAGAAAGGGGCAAGGTGAGTGGCTTTTACAGACCTTGAGCATGAAGACTGGATGTGGATGTGAGTTTCAGAAAATGGTAACCAAAAACAGGAAGTAGTAACCAAAAAAAAAAAAAAAGTTGATAAATTGGAATCCACCAAACCTAAAAACTTTGGTACTGAAAGCTCTTTCTCGGCTCCATCTTCACGGTAGCAGCAGTAGCCACGGTTTAGTCACCGACTCGCAGTTCGTTGTCCTCGGACAATAGCTACACACACTGGAGGTGACAGGCCAGGAGTTGTGGTTGTTCAGCCTCTAAGTCATATCTGACTCTTTGTGACCGCATGGACCAGCCCACCAGCTTCCTCTTTCCATGGGATCTTCCAGGCAAGAATTCGCATCTTTTGCATTGGCAGACCAGGAGATGGTCACCCATCTAAGTTCGTGTAGCCTTCCTCAAGGACATCACTCAAGTTGTGCCCCCTGGCAAGGATGCCCCTAGAGGATGAGGCTACCCTGGGCCAGTGTGGGGTGGAGGCTCTGAGCACCCAACGAGTAGTCGGCCACATGCTTAGAGAGGTGAAGTCAGTGGTCCCTGGCTGATGCTGGGTCAGAATCCCAAAGCAGTCAAACAGGAGAAAAGGAAGATGGGCTGGGCCAAGAAGTATATGCAGTATAACCAGAGCTTTGTCAATATTGTGCCCACCTTTGGCAAGAAGAAAGGCCCCAAGGCCAACTCTCAAGTCCTTTGTAATCCTGGCTTTCTCTAACAAAGCCACTTAACCCAATCAATAAACAACAAAACACACCATTAGAAAAGTGAGCATAGAGGAAAGGCTGTGTGAGACCCAGAAGGTGACTGCTTGCAAGCCAAGGAGAGGGACCTTAGGAGAAATCGCCCTTGCTCACACCTAGACCTTGGACTTACACTCTCCAGAAAATATACTGAAAAAATTAATTTCTGTTGTTTGAACCACACAGGCTAACGTTTGTTACAGAAGCCAGAGCATAGTAATACACATCTTCCATGGTAGCTGAAGACTCTTAAGAGTCTAAGACAGAGGATGTCAGTCCTCTGTAGGCCAAGCCCAGCATCATGTAGAGTCATTCTGCTATACTCTGTGGGTCAGAGCATTCTAGGCAAGTCCAGATTCAAGAGAAGACTAGAAATGCACCTCTCAATGATACAATGTCACTATGCATATGGAGAGAAAAGAAACTGATGGTGACCCTCTTGGAGGTAGTTAACCACCCCTGCCCCCACCTAGCCCCAGTGGCCTATGAGCTTAATAAGGGCAGGAAGCAGAGGGTATTTACCAGTCACTCAATGAAATCCCCCAAAGTCTTGATGTTCGAAAAAATGGGTCAGATTAGCTTTCTTCCCCAATGTCTCCAAAGATTTTATCCTCAGGAAATGGAAGACAGTTAAATTTGGGGAAGCTAATTGCCAATTCAAAAAGAAATCATATTTAGAGAATTCTATGGTGGTCCAGTGGTTAGGACTTGATGTTTTTCAATGCCAGGTCTGGGAACCAAGATCCCACAAGCTGCACATCAGGGCATGGCAAAAAATAAAATAAAAGGAAATGACTAAAGGAATCACATTTTTCAGTATCAGCATTACCTGAGTATGCTTTGAATTCTCCTATCCTCTAACTTGTCTTAGATTGCTCTTTAATCTAGGACCCTTCACACTGGTTGTTAAAAGCAATAACCTACACCAGGGAATGTTGTTGAAAGAACTAAATGACAGCAATACTGGTATTGGATTTTTTTTTTTAATTGTCTAGCAGATACCTGGGACAGCTGGAGAGGACACATATTGTAATGGTTAGAACTTACTCTCTGGAGCTGGTCTACCCAGATTCCAGTCTTGGTTCTGTCATTCACTGACTCTGTGACCTCAGACAATTAAGTTAACAATTTCCCCAGCCATAAAATGAAGACTGTGATACTAGCATCACCTTGCAGGAGCTAGAACGATTTTGTGCTTTAATGAACAGAGTTCAATATATAATAACTTCTAATAGGTACTTATTAAATGAAAAAGTCATCTCTCCTTCCCCATCAACCTGGAAGAATAAGAGAAAGAATTGGTACAAATCAATTATTCTTTAAAAATTTCCTGAATTCCCCGCCAATTCTCAGTCCTCCTTTAGATCCATAGTAGTCCATTCTGAGAGTTTGCCCTGTGGGTTCTCTTTAGGTGGGGTTGCTCGGAGATGGTCAGAAAACCACAAAGCCACACTTGTTGAAAAGGAGAACTTCTATCACTTTCCAAAGTGCAAGCAAATTCCTTCTTTTTTTCGAAGTTTTTATTGGAGTATAGTTGCTTTACAATGTTGCGTTAGTTTCTACTGTATAGCAAAGTGAATCAGCTGTACATGTACATATATCCTCTCTTTTTTGATTTCCTTCCCATTTAGGTCACCACAGAGTACTGAGCAGAGTTCCCCATGCTATACAGTAGGTTCTCACTAATTATCTATTTTTCACATAGAATCAGTGGTGTATATATGTCAATCCCAATCTTCCAATTCATCCTCTACCCCCAAATCCCTCTCCTTTATCAAATGTCTTACTCTCCTCTCTTTCTGTTTCCTGCATGCTTCACTACTACACACCTCTTTATTGCTCTGTCTTACAATGCCTCCTCCTTGCCTGTTTCACCTTAATTTTCCTTAGAAATACCTGAGGAGAATGGCACTGCGTATCCTGATTCTTTTCCAGCCTACCTGCCCATTCCTCTGTTCCTTATCAGCTCTTATTCTACTAATGTCCTCTTGTGTCACTATTGTCTTAGTCTCTAGATGGGTCCTCCTAGTTGGTATTGCCTTACCATGACCTGCACCATCAATTTGTCATTCCTGTGTTCGCAAAGCATCAGTGGAGCCTCCCCCAGACACAGAGTCTGTCCTCAACAAGCAATGTTATCACCATTGCTTTGTTTTCATGACTTTAACCAAATTTATCAGTACTGTCTGTACAAATTTTCTTCCACATATTCACTCCTAAACATTCCAAATCAGATTCTCTTACAGTTTGCCAATACCCTCCCAATATTTTGCTTACTAATGCTCTTACCCAACTCAATGGACAGGAGTTTGAGTAAACTCCAGGAGTTGGTGATGAACAGGGAGGCTTGGCATGCTGCAGTCCATGGGGTCGCAGAGTCGGACCCAACTGAGCGACTGAACTGAACTACAAGAAGAACTGATGCTTTTGAATTGTGGTGCTGGGGAAGACTCTTGAGAGTCCCTTGGACAGCAAGGAGATCCAACCAGTCAATCCTAGAGGAAATCAATCCTGAATATTCATTGGAAAGACTGATGCTGAAGCTGAAGCTCCAATATTTTGGCCACTTGATTCATTGGAAGATACCTGATGCTGGGCAGCATTGAGGGCAGGAGAAGGGGGCAACAGAGGATGAGATGGTTGAATGGCATCACCGACTCAATCGTCATGAATTTGAGCAAACTCCAGGAGATACTGAAGGAAAAGGAAATCAGGTGTGCTGAAGTCCATGGCGTTGAAAAGAGTCAGACATGACTTAGCAACTGAACAACTGTGATAAAGATAAGAAGTATGCATAGAATGTGACCCTGGGGACATTAAGTTAATTTTTAGTCTAATAATCCAATAAATATTGAAATCCTTTCATATAATTATATACAAGGCATAGCAGCAATCCAGGAGGTCTGGAGAGAAGTCTCTGTCCTCATAGAGTTACTGAAGTATCTGATCTCAGTTTCTTTGAAACATTGTGTAAATAGGTTAGTGAAAAAGAGTATAAACAAGGAAACTGGTGGAATAGGTCACATTCAACCAGTTACTAACTCATTTAAAAAGATTTGTAAACTGACATTGTTGAAATCACTTAGTTCAAAATATAATGGAAATTAAACACAGGCAAGGCTGTCCAAATTCTATTAAATTTAGAGGATGAAGGACAATATCGAGAAAATAGCAAAAGAAAACAGGAAACACCAAGGTAGGGATGGGCGAACAACGCAAAAAATTTTGTAAGTTTGTTGGATAATGAAAACAGCCTGTGTTACCCACGGGATGAGCATTCCCCCTATACTTCGGGAAGGAGCAGGCCTCTTTAGTTCTATTCAGTACAGCTCTAGGCAGTAGGTATTTTATTAATGAACAAGCATGTTTAAGTTCTATTCAGTACAGTTCTAGGCAGTGGGTATTTTATTATTTTAATGGTAAACCTCCTTAGGGTTAAAAAGTTGTACGGAAGTCTCCCTCTTTGCTGGGGTATAATTACTCCCATTTCACCAGAGAGGAAATTGAAGCTCAGAATGGTAGACCACTTTGCTTAGGCACAGTAGGAAGTAGCAGAACTGGGCTTGCCTGTTTCTGTCACAGAAATGTTTTCATCTGATAATTAAGCCTTTCTTTTACGAAACAGAACTGCGAGCGCCTGTCAATGGGGTTGTTTGATAAAGTTCCTCACAGACGGGGTGGGGCTGAGTCGGCCACTCCCAGCCCTCTGGCCTACCGGGGAAGCCAGATGTCTCTTCTTCCCACACCAACACAAAGCTGGCTTTCTCTCGCCGCGGCAGAGGCCTGAGCACCAGAGAAGAAACCCAACAAAAGACCCGGGATCCAGGCCCAAGGCCCAAGGCTCGGCGGGGGCGCCCGGAGCGTGCCGGGAGGGTTATCCTGACCCCGCCGCACCCCGCGGACACCGCCGGCCTCCGGGACCAGTACCCAAGGAGCTTCCGCCCGCGCGTCCCGCCCCCGCCCCCGCCCTGGCGGCGAGGCCTCCCGCGTTCCCCGTGAAAGAAACCGTCCAGGCCTGAGGCCGGAATTTCCAGCCTCTCGCTGGAGGTCCAGCCCAGGCCCCGCCCCCTGAGCCGCCCCTTCCGCTCGCGCAGGGGTGGGGTCTGCGCTGCCGCTGGGATCCGCTCCGGCGAGGCCACGTTGTCCTGCGCGTTTTGAGCGCCCGGCTCCGGGAGTCCGATCGGCGGCGAGCTTGCTGTCCCTTCACATAGTCGCTGGGCTCGGTGGGGCCGTGGTATCCCCATACTCCCTCCTCCCGGCGCAGCGGCTCGGGGAGCGGCCCGGCCACCCCGCGGTTCCAGCGCGCGGGCGCGTCTGGGATCGGCCCGGGAGGCGTCGCCCTCCGTCGGCCCCGGCTGGCCTTTCCGCACCGCCCAGAAACAGCGGACGGGAGGGAGCGCAGTCGAGTTGGGCTCCGCGCTGGGCTGGGCACCGGGGCCCATGCCCGTTCGCCCCCGCGGGCCCGCGCCATGGCCTCCGGGAGCGTGGCCGAGTGCTTACAGCAGGAGACCACTTGCCCCGTGTGCCTGCAGTACTTTGTGGAGCCCATGATGCTCGACTGCGGCCACAACATCTGTTGCGCCTGCCTCGCCCGCTGCTGGGGCGCGGCGGAGACCAATGTGTCGTGCCCGCAGTGCCGGGAGACCTTCCCGCAGCGGCACATGCGGCCCAACCGGCACCTGGCCAACGTGACCCAGCTGGTGAAGCAGTTGCGCACCGAGCGGCCGTCGGGGCCCGGAGGCGAGATGGGCGTGTGCGAGAAACACCGCGAGCCCCTGAAGCTGTACTGCGAGGAGGACCAGATGCCCATCTGCGTGGTGTGCGACCGCTCCCGCGAGCACCGCGGCCACAGCGTGCTTCCGCTCGAGGAGGCGGTGGAGGGCTTCAAGGTGAGGGCCGGGCGCGCGGGCCGGGGAGGGGCCGGAGCGCGAGTCGGACAAAGGGAGGAGAAAGCCAAAGGGGCTTCCTTTTTTTCCGCCTAGAAAATGGCTGAGCCGGACGTGTGGTTCACAGCCGTCATTTCCTCTGTCCGCTCCAGAGCCTCGGCACTCAGATTTGGGAGGAAAACCTGTAGCTGGTGATGAAGCTAGAAGTCTCCCCACCCTCACTGCATTATGTGTCTCTGTGTTTACCCTCTCACGGGCACATTATACATGACGGCCCATGGAGACCCCTCTTGACTGTATATAAGATATCTGTAAAACCACGTACGCAGCGACAAGCTTCAGAGACGCTCGCATTCCTGTTGGCTCCTAGATGATCTCAAACAAAACACAGTCGGACGTTGCCCGGCTGTATTCACATCAAATAGATGCCCATCACCTCTCCTCTCCCCCAGCACTTCCCTGTGTTCCGTCCTCTTCTAGAACCTCCCGGAAAAGAACAAGTTACTTACTGCCTAAGTCATTTAACCACTGTGCGACTCATAGGAGATAAGACTTAATGAAGACTGAGTGAAATAAAATGCCGTGTGGATCCCCTTGTGTGAACCAACAGATTGGCACAGCTCAACAATAACATGGAAATAAAGTATTAAATATAACATAGTTGTAAGACAACATTCAAGGCGTGCACATAATCTTTGTGTGAGGACTGCAAGAACATGCACACAATTATGTACATGTGAGTACGTTCATGCAAAGCTATTCACTGAACATTTATGGTGCTTTCAAAATACCGTTTTACTCACACTGCACACTCTGTTAGGTTGAGAAGGTGGTGTTGGTTCATGTCACACCAGGGGAAAATAGGAGAATTCCCTTTTCTCTCCATACCCGTCCCTGAAAGCTCGACAACTAAAGCCTTCTAGTCTATTCACATTTCCACTAAGCCATGCGGTATCCTTCCAAAGGCAGGTAGGTGACCCACCATTTAAGATACAAACTACCAAAGGAGAGGTGTGGTGCCACGGTGATGCCAGTGTGATCCAAGGACAGGCTCTCACCAAAAACTTGGCATCATGAATGTGGGTTGCACAGGTGATAAGCAGAAGAGTCACACTGCTGAGGCCTGCCTTATCTTGAACTGTACACCTGTTTTTGCTTTTTCAGGAGCAAATCCAGAACCAGCTGGACCACCTAAAAAGAGTGAAAGACTTAAAGAAGAGGCGAAGGGCACAGGGAGAGCAGGCGCGAGCTGAACTCTTGGTGAGGTTCCTGAGAATTCACAGATAATATCAGTTCTGCTGGTCACTCTCTTATATTGTAAGACTTGTAAACTTCCCTTAACTTTGTGCAGTCAGATCACCCAGAACTTACCTTACATGGCAGTTGGGAATTCACCTGGAGAACCAAGGGATTCCCACATTTGGGGGAAAATGATGGAATAGTCGACTGTAAAACCCCTGGAGATCTGACCTAGCAAAAATTTAATCTGCTAGCTTTTTGCAGATCAGGGTTGATCCAGGTGAAATTCTTGAGCATTGGTTAGTGGCCTTTTGTATTGTTCTGCAGACAGATGCTGGCAGTGGCTTTCCATAAACTTGACTGTTGCTTCTTGCTGGAATGTTCTTTTTCTTGGCAATGATTCTATTCTGAACTTTTCTCTTTGTTCCCTTCTCCCTAGTTTTCCAAGGCCTTTGTGGTAGGGATATTGGGGGAGAGGGTGGTTGTTCTGGAAAAAATAGTCCGTTACCTTTCTGTAAAGGACTAGAGAGTAAATATTTTTGGCTTTGTGGCCCATATCTCTATCACAACCAGTCAGCTCCCTTGTCATAGCTCAAAAGCAGCTAAAGACACCATTTAAATGAGTGGATCTGTTTCCCAATAAAATTTTACTCCAAGGGCGTAAACACGGGAGTTTGCTGACCCTTTATTCCGAAATAAGTTTTTTTTGGAGTCCCTCAGTGGGACAAGTGGTAGAGAAGGAAGGACAGACAACCTTTGGCAAACAAACTATGCCAGTAGAGAATTATGCTCAAAACCAGTGAGACAGAAGGCCAGATAGAGGGAATGGATTACATGTGAAAGGTTTAAGGAAACTAATGAAGGTTATTATGTGAGGATTGTTGTAGAAGTTTTGCTTGTATGTTCCAAACCATCCTCCACAGGGTACCCATCTGATCATGTGACTTCTCTGTCAGTCTTTCATGGCTCCCACTTGCAGTGAGGTCCTGCCAGGCTTCTCATCTCTCTTTATCTGCCGTCTTTACAAGCACTCATGTGCTCCAGCCAGACCCCATCATTTGCCTTTCCACTCTTTGGTCCATGGCATTTCTTCTTTTTCTGTTCTTTGACCATAAAGTGAACTAGTCATCCTTCAAGACTCTTTGTGAACACTGCTTCTGAGAACTGTATCAACTTCTACTGGATGCTGTTGCCCTACTTTTGCTTATCTAGCCATGATGACATGTATCACATGAACCTGACTCTCACTTGACTGAGTTCCTTGAAAGCAGAGACTGTGGTTTTTTTTTTTTTTTTTCCCAAACTGCTTTGATTATCACTGGGGTAATTCAGTTCTCTGCCATTGTATATCCAGTCAGTAAAGACTGGAAAAGAATAAGTGAGTGAACAAGATGCTTGTTTTAGTATACTGGGATGAAATAATGAGGTCTTGGGGTAGATAGACAGGGGAGAAATGTGAAGGGCTCTAGAAGCAAAGCAGCCTTTCCTCTCTTCACTGCCCTTCCCTGTGGTGTACACAGAGCCTGACCCAGATGGAGAGGGAGAAGATTGTTTGGGAGTTTGAGCAGCTATATCACTCCTTGAAGGAGCATGAGTATCGCCTTTTGGCCCGTCTTGAGGAGCTAGACTTGGCCATCTACAATAGTATCAATGGTGCCATCACTCAGTTCTCTTGCAACATCTCCCACCTCAGCAACCTGATCGCCCAGCTGGAAGAGAAGCAGCAGCAACCCACCAGAGAGCTCCTGCAGGTAAGACTGAAAGCCCCCTGCCAAGACAGCTCCTGCTCTGCCAAGCAGTATCCAGGGCCCCCACTCCCTTGTTGAAACTCTGATTGTAGCAAGGGCATGTTAGAAGGGAAATGTACAATAGAAGCCCTGGTTGGCACAGCTTGGGTCAGTCAGTTGCACCGTGTTGTGGAAAGGTCAAAAGGAAGACCTGTCCTGCTCAAGCCTGTCCTGCACTGATAAGTGGTCTGACCACAGGCAGGGCTCTTGACCTCTCTGGGCCTCAGTGAACTCAGTTACTCATGTAATGAGGAATTTGGCCCACATGTCATTTAAAGATTCTCCTCACCCCAGTATCCTATAATTGTAACATGTATGTGCGCACTATGATAACCACAAAATAACAAGTACCATAAGAAGTGGTCAGCCCAAGCAGTCTTGGGATTTAATCTTGGTTGTATGGGTGACAAAGCTGTAGTAGACCCAGCCCAGCAAGACCACAGGAAATGAGCTGATTGTTTGTCTGTTGTTTGTTCATTAGATGCATATGAATTTTCTGTTCTGGGTCAAGCACTAGAATTAAGTGGATAAATAAGCTCTCCTGAAACTTAAATTTTGATGTCGAGATCATATGATAAAGAAGTGAACAAACAAGTATCATCACTGTTGCCATTAAAAAGGGCTGATGGGTTTAGGGTCAAGAAACTGTGGGCCACCACCTGTGTTTGTGTGTCCTGCGAGCTCATTGTGCTTTTTAGTTTTGAATAGTTGGGGAAGAAAAATCAGAAGAACGTTTGTTATTTTGTGATATGTGAAATTACATAAAATTCAAGCTTCATTGTCCATACAGTATTATTAGATCATAGCCATACCCATTTATTTGTTTTGTATTATCTGTTGCACCAGAGTTGAGTAGTTGTGCCAGAGACTGTATGGCCTTTTTCTTAGAAAAAGTTCACCAACTCTTACTTCAGATTAAAAAAGAAGGCTTAATCTTGAGCCTTAATGAACACCAATATTTAATTGCTAGAGAGAGAAGGAACAGCCTGCAGGAGGATTAGTTTACCAGAGAAGCAATATGTGATCAGGGAGGAAGAATGCTTCTGGAAGGAGGGAGTGGACAACAGAGTCTAATGCAGTTGAGGTGAAATAATATGAAGGCTGAGGTCCATTTGGTTTCAAAACATGAGCATCCTTGATAAATTTTGTGTAGAGTGGCCCGAGTGGAGCAGTCTGGGCCGGAGCCACGTGAGGAGAAGTTGTAGTGACAGAGTGAATGGAAGCTGCGAGAGTAAATTACTGTTTCAATAAATAAGGCTGTGAAAGAGATAAAAAGAAAATACTTGGAGATGAGGTAGAATTGTGGGGCTTTATGGGGAGAGGATGCTTAAAGAAGCCAGTTAAACATATCTTTAAAAAAAAATGTGGAGAGGAGCATCTGTTGTAAAGATTCAGGTGAAGAAAATTTACTGAAGCTCTAAGGAGGAACTCATCTCTGATGTGCTGGTTCTGAGAAGGCAGAAGGAAGGGTAACGGAAGCATGTAGGAGGGACTTAGCTTTGATATATCTTCTGTTGTATAAGAAGAAAGGAGGCTGGGAACAGGTAGATGCAGCAGGTTGTGAGGATTGGTAGCAAAAAGTCTTGGCCTCTATACTCTTTGGCTGCCATTGAGCAGAGGTTAGAGAAAATAATGAGTTTGAGGATTGTGGGAAAGTTCTGAAATTATTGTTTCAGAGTATGGGAAAGCAAATTGGTTCGCAAGATGTAGTCAAGTTACTTGGTCAGTGAATGTCAGTTTACATCAGAATTTGTCTGTCCAGTTGTGTGCCTTTTTCCCATCCTGGCTTTGCTTTCTATGATTGTGACTGTTCTGGTTCCAGGCCTAGGGAAAGCCGGTAGTTGGGTACATCCAGGATTAGGGCTTTGCAAGATGTGAGGGTTTTTTGTTTGTTTGTTTTTGGCCTTGCCACACTATTTGTAGGATCTTAGTTCCTTGACCAGGGATTGAACCTGGGCCTATGGCAGTGAAAGCACAAACTCCTAACCACTGAACCGGTCAGGGAACTCCCCCTGTTCTGGGTTTTGAGTATGATAAAATATACATAACATAAATAAACCGTTTTAACCATTTCAAAGTGTACAAGTTGGTACATTTAGTAAACTTAATGTTATGCAACCGTCACAGCTGTATAGTTCTAGAACACATTCATCATCTCAGAAGGAGACCTCGTACCCATTAAACAGTCACTCCTCATCCCTTTCTACCCAGTGGCAACCATGGGTTTGCTTATTTTTTTAAGGTATTTGTGAGACTATTTCTGAACACATGGACCATGAAATCAAAACTGAATGATAAAGTAAAGTAGAGAAAGAAGAGGGCAAGTTGTGGACTCCATGGGGAGAGTGGTCATGGTAAAAGTTATGTGAAAAGTAAACTGAATCTTAATGTGGAGAAGGAAAGCATTCCCACTAAGCTCAGGAACAGGGCAAGATCGCCACTGTTGTCTAAATGTATTTTAACATATGAACACACACACACACACACACACAGAGGAATGTTATGCAACTATAAGAAAAGGAAGATACCTATGATATAACTGATACAGAGGAGTTTCTGTAATGTATTGGGAAGTGAAAAAAATCAAAGTGCAAAATACAGATTATGCTTTTGTGTAAGAAAGAAGAAATAATTAGAAAATACATGTATCTGTAGGTATTTGCAAGGGAAACACTGCAATGATAAACCAGATAAGAATGGGGAGAATGGGATGAGAAGAGATAGGAAAAAAGTGACAGATTCTCTGACCAAGTCTCAGATTTTTTGAGCACCGAAATAGTTAAGAATAGTGATGAGTTATAACCCATTGAATAAAGTAGGAATCGATGGGTCCATACTAATAATAAATTAGGGAAAATTCTTCCTTCCAGTAGACTGTCGACTAGGTAATGTACACGGAATTTTGAGGCAAGAAAATGATCATTTGGCAGCTATCATGGTGAAAGGTAATTTAGACAATAATTATCTACAGATGCTAAATCTGAGAGGGAGTTCAATAAGGGCTGGAATGTTAATTTCAAAGTGTGGCTTTGAGATTACTTTTTAATTACAAAAGGAAAAATATTAGCTATAACATACCACCTATAAAGGGAAAGTAAATAGCAAGTATCTTTAGAAGGAGACACAATGTAAGCTTGAATTTAATCATGGGACAATACCTGGGAAACCCAAGTGGAGAGATATTTTTTAAATAATTAGCCTGTTTTAGGGAATATCGGGATCTTCCCTGGTACCTCAGCGGTAAAGAATCAGCCTGCCTGTGCAGGAGACATGGGTTTGATCCCTGGGTTGGGAAGATCCCCTGGAGGAGGAAATGGCAACCCACTCCAGTACTCTTGCCTGGAGAATTCCATGGACAGGGGAGCCTGGCAGGCTACAGTCCATAGGGTCGCAAAGAGTCAGACACAACTGAAGCAACTTATCACGCGTGCACACACACAATAATAGGTCAAAGAAAGCAAGCTGGGCAGGCAGGTAGGCACTTGTGGTCCAAGAGTGAAATGCTTAGTAAATTTGAAATCTTGAGATCTTTGACCACTGTGCAGGAAGGGAATGCAGGAAGGTGCTGGAATAGCAAATAATGTGTATCCCAGTTTCCTCTGCCCAGGTTTTACACAGTGTGTGCTCCTTGTCTCCCTGGTTTCTCCCAGGAGGGCCAGCCTGTAGCTCAGTTTCTAACAAACATCTATGAGAGAAAACTGACATTGTAAATGATTTCTCATGGTTTTCATTTTCCTTTCTCTTATAGGACATCGGGGACACATTGAGCAGGTACAGTTTTCTCTTTCCCAAGTGCTAAATCAAGCCTGAGTAGACTTTCCTTCATTTAGAAACTCTGGAAGGAGCCCAGAGCCTGAGGAAATCTTACCAAATTTGACACATATCCTGTCTGTCCCCGAACTGAGTCACTAGTGTGCAAAGAACTAGGTGGACTGCAGCTCTTCTCAGTAAAACTAAGGAATTATTGACAAATAATGAGGGTGAGGAGTGAGGTAGGGGGCCCACTTGGGAGGGTGCTGGTAGTTTATGAGGACACTTCTATGGAGAGGGTGGAGACTCACAGGGCCTCGGGCAAAGTGCAAGGGTATTTTTATAGTTTTTGTTTCAGAATCCTTTCTCTTTTGTTATCTCTGTCTTTGTTTCTGGCTCTCTTTTTTTCTGTAATGGGGAAAATACAGGCTAAGAAAAGTGTGACCAGCTCAGAGATGAGTCATGAGTTACCTGGATTCTGGCTCTTGTTTTTATTATTTCTCTACTGTATTATCAGATGGACAGTGAGGAAGAGCTACCTGGAAGTTGGAACATGACCAAGCGGGAAAAGCCCAGAATGGGCAAGAAGCCACAATTAAATTGTGTTTTCAGTGTTGTTTGGCAAGGACAGATGGGATAGACCTTGGGGAATATAATGTTTGTTGTAGGAATGCCTACTGGGGTACAGCCTGACTGAGGAAACTGAACTCTGAAGCTAAGTAAAACTCTGAGAGGAAGTGCAGCTTGATTGTGTGAGAGCATCTGAGGAGGAGATGGGCTGAAGGGCCATGTGAATAGAATGACTGACAGAGCTGAGCTTTTTGAGGGCTGCTGACCTGGGATGGTGTTGAGCTAGAACTTGTACTAGTCCCTGCCTAGTGGCCCTAGCAAATAACTGCCCTCACTTGCTGCTTTGACTTTTTGATGTCAGTCTAGTTCCGAACTGACACAGAGATCGATCCTTTCGGTTCTAGCATCTGTGAACGTTAAGTTTGGGTTTGACTCTGAAAATTTTTTGACTTAATCTTTGACTTGACTTAAATATAACTAAAACATTTTGCCACCATTAAAGAAATGTGCAGATAGCTAGCCCAGGGCTGGTTTGGTGGCTCCAGTGATTATCATCAGACTCTCAGGTTTCTTTCCATTTACTCTTCTGCCATACATAAGCTATGCTCCTCATTCTTACAGCCCAAGAAACTTCCTAGAATGCTAACCAGCAGGAAAGAGAAGTCACATTGCATTCCTTTTAAGCAGACTTCTCAAATTAGGTCAAGATACTTCTTAGCTCTCATTGGCCAGAGCTTAGTCACATGGTCACATTCAGACTAGGCAGGAATGAACCCAGTAGAATTTGGAAGGTGAGAGAAGGGATATTGGGCATGTGATCAGCAGTCAGTGTTTGCCACAGACCCTTTGAGGGGGTTGGTGGGTAACTGGATATTGTCCAGAGTACCCGTCTGTCTGAAAATGTCATTCTTGCCATATTTGGGAACCTGCGGGTTATGGGTCATTGCCCGCCATGAATATCAAGGACTTGATCATGGAATCTAGTGCTTTCTGGCAAGGTCTCAATTATATTCAGTTTAATTCAGTGACTCTTTCTGAGGGCACATGCCATTTGAAAAGCCAGAAGCTAATGCTGTGGGAGAACCTGAAGGTAAGATGACTGCCCTGTTCTGGTCCAGAGGATCACTGTCTAGGAAGAGAATAGGAAAAGGGCTCCACTGGCTGCTATTAAAGACTGTCTTAGCCCAGGCTTTGTCCTAGACCCTGAAAGAAATTTGGGGTGGGGGTGGGATTCACTCATGGATTTTTTTTTTAAACTTAGGGCCGAAAGAATCAGGATTCCTGAACCCTGGATCACACCTCCAGATCTGCAAGAGAAAATCCACATTTTTGCTCAGAAGTGTCTGTTCTTGACTGAGAGTCTGAAGCAGTTCACAGGTAATGTGAGAAGAGGGATCTCTGAGGGTTTATGCTCTGAATAACTATATTGCCTGAGAGGAAGTGTTTTCCAGCTAGATAATGGAATGCAAACTGAATATCTTCTTTTCTCCCCATAGAAAAAATGCAGTCAGATATGGAGAAAATCCAAGGTAAATTTATCTACTTAATGGACTTTTGATGTTGAAGTTTCCTGGAAAGATAAACATCCACACCAGAGTATGGGAAAATGGGAAATGGCCGGCTTCCCCTAATATTTCACATCTTTCTTTTGGCTTTGTTAATTTTTTTCAATTAATAGCCTCTTGTTTCAACTTGAAGTCTTTTAACTAAATACACTCATTTTTCAATCTACATTAATGGAAGAGGGAAATATACAATCCAACAATGCAGAATTAATTTGGTTATTTAAAAATTATTTTTAATTGAGAATCAAGAGAAACTATTCTAGCTATATTCCATTTGAACTAGTATTTGTAGTTATAATTAATCGAGTTTCTGCTGCATATGGGCACTGGTACTGACCGGGAGGAGGAAGAATTGAGCATCGATGGTTGAGGCAACACCTCAAGGGCAGGAACCTGGGTAGGAACAGGGATTCAGGAGTCTGGCTGCCTGAGTCCTGGCCCCACCTCTGCCACCTGATAAGTATTCTACACTGTATTGTCCTCATTTGTAAAATAAGGAAGATAATAGCTCTTAACCTCACAAGGCTGTAACGATTAGGTTTACTTACAATTTCTGAAGCATTCTAGAAGGGAACCTTCATGTATATTTATTAAATAAAGTGTTCTAGGTATTTTAAGGGGCACTCTTCAAATATAACATCTTCTGCTCATGGTAACTTATAAGCATATAACACATATGTGTGAGTGCTAAGTCACTTCCATCATATCCGACTCTTTGTGATCCGTTGGACTGTTGCTGGCAGGGCTCCTTTGTCCTTGGGGTTCTCAGGGCAAGAGTGGGTTACTATGCCCTCCTCCAGGGGATCTTCCCCACCCAGGGACTGAACCCGCAGCTCCTGCATTGCAGGTGGATTCTTTACCACTGAGCCACCAGGGAAGCCTTAGCCCGTATGGCTGTGTACAAAATGCTGAAATTCCTAGGCAGCTTGATAGAATCTGAAACCCTTATATGTACATAATCACTTCATATTTACTATAAATTACAAATCTGCATAATTTTTATAATTTCCTATATGTGCTAAAACTTTATTTGCATGGCATCTTTTCAGATACATACATTTTTCACATCTGGCAACATGGATTTAGGAAATGCTCACAAGCAGAACAGGGAGAAACTCCACTTAATACCACAAGTGGTTAGCTCAGACATGACATTCCTTGATCTGACTCTCCTTTATTTTTCCTGCTCTTCTCCTCCACTTAAGCAGCCCATTGAGAACATACCTGTGAAAATGCTTTGTCAACTGTAAATGCATTTTTCTGCCAGTGGTGTAGTTTGCCCCAGCTTGGTAGGGGCAAGCTTGGTGTCACTTGAACCACATATCCCCTAGAACAGGTAGCTTATGAATCCAAGAGTTACGTATGATGTGGACTTAGAACCATGTCTCTCCCTGCAGAGCCAGCTGACCCACTGAGGAGTGGAATCCTTGCCTCAGTTTGACCCCATATGCTTCCAGTGTCGAGCTTGTGTTATCTTTATGCTCAAAGTTCCCAATCCCTCTTCCCTTTGAGCTCTTGGCTGGAAGATGGAGTCTTAACGCTATATGAAAAAATTAATGCAGGACTGACGGTGTTTCTCCTAAAGCTCCGTCTGTTGGGTACTTCCTAGAAATATTCAGATAACTTCCATAACTTCTTTTCTCTTTTGTTTTTTGTTTTTTTTTCAGAATTGAGAGAGGCCCAGTTATACTCAGGTGGGTGACAGGAGACAAAACCATTTGGAAAAAGGAGTAAAAATCCTTATCAACCTAACTACTGTTCACTAACTATCATTCACTACTATTGTGAATGACTTTGGAAAGTGCCTTAATTTGAATCCTTTAGGTTACATTTTTTTAATGATAATAATCACAAAAAAATTTGTTATTTCTATGTGTTTGTAATATTTGCTTCCTAAAAGGCCTCAGATCTGAACCCATGGACCTCTGAAAGAGGAGGAAATTGAATTCAGGTGCTAGGAAGGATTATAGAGTTGAAACTACAGTTTCCAAAAATTAGCACACTGCCACTGCTAGTACACTGGTCCACTGCTGTGCCCACCTAGCCTTGGGCAGTGTGTGGTTTACAAAAAGCATCCTTCCAGAAAGATTGAGCTTGCCTCTTATTCTGAGAGCTAGGGAAAGTCTAGGAAAAAGCTGGAGTCATCCCTTCTCTGTCTCAGATCTAGAGTTGAAACTCTCCCTCCCCTTGACAGTCACCTTCACCTGAGGTTCACAGACTGGGTAAATCTATGATCTCAGACTCATCTGAGGTTTGTATTCACATGACCACCTTCTATTTCATGGGATCTTCTTCATGGGCAAACAACATGTATGTTAGTTGCTCAGTCGTGTCCAACTCTTTGCGACTCCGTGGACTGGGGCTTGCTGGGCTCTTCCATCCATGGGATTCTCCAGGCAAGAATACTAGAACAAGTTGCCATTTCCTTCTTCATCATGAACAGAGGGACTCTACAAACAATGGGTCATCTTTAATTAATGTTTCCTGGTTGTGATCCATATTTAATTCTTTCAAGATTGAATATGTTGCTTATGTCTTACATTTCCTAATATTGCACAGGGTACAGTAGAGGGAACCAAAGAGCATAAGGCACTGACCTACCCTTGGAGTTAAATGTCTGGTTGGAGGTAATGAGGTCTACCCATGACATAAGGGAATAAATGGGAACTGTTGTGAACAGATTGTTGAACCAAGAACCATGCCTCTGAGGTTCTTGGTCACCTCCACCAGTTGCCATGGGCCTTTTGTGGGAGAAGTCAGCCTACCCGAACTATGATTCAGAGAGATAATGTTAGGGAACCTTCTTCTGAACAAGATAGAAGAACAAGTGAGAGAATATGTCATGATTTTAAAACTGGAAACCACCACGATTGTCAGATGCACGTGGCACTATTTAGTGTCTTTATCTGACATAAGGCGAATATCCATATGTTTCACAACAGATCTGTTAGTATTGGTTGTGCTACACCACACCCTGTCTGTCTAAATACTGTAAACTTCCGGCCCCTGAGGCTTTCAGATTAAGGGGTTGGACATACACATAAGAAAACCTTAAATTCAGCTTATAACAGATATTGTGGTTTTAAAATGTGGAAAAGCAAGGTAAAAATTTTCAGTGCTTCCAATATATTCTAGCTAAGTGAGATAACTAGCTAATCCAAACAGTAATTTTGGGAATGTCAGCTTCAGGGTGGACTTGAATGTATAAAATGAATGTGTCTTTGCTGGAGAGCTCTTACTCTCTTCTCAGGTATAGGAGAAAAGCTGGGTGTTCAGAGTGGGCTGTCCTGGTGCTTGGCTAATCCTCCTCTGCCCCTGTGTTTCTCTGCAGTGGATGTGACTCTGGACCCAGACACAGCGTACCCCAGCCTGATCCTCTCTGATAACCTGCGGCAAGTGCGGTACAGTTACCTCCAGCAGGACCTGCCCGACAACCCTGAGCGGTTCAATCTGTTTCCCTGTGTCTTGGGCTCTCCATGCTTCATCGCTGGGAGACACTATTGGGAGGTAGAGGTGGGAGATAAAGCCAAGTGGACCATAGGTGTCTGTGAAGACTCAGTGTGCAGAAAAGGTGGGGTAACCTCAGCCCCCCAGAATGGATTCTGGGCAGTGTCCTTGTGGTATGGGAAAGAATACTGGGCTCTCACCTCCCCAATGACTGCCCTCCCCCTGCGGACCCCTCTCCAACGGGTAGGGATTTTCTTGGACTATGATGCTGGCGAGGTCTCCTTCTACAACGTGACAGAGAGGTGTCACACTTTTACTTTCTCTCATGCTACCTTCTGTGGGCCTGTCCGGCCCTACTTCAGTCTGAGTTACTCTGGAGGGAAGAGCGCAGCTCCTCTGATCATCTGCCCCATGAGTGGCATCGATGGGTTTTCTGGCCATGTTGGGAATCATGGTCATTCCATGGAGACCTCCCCTTGAGGAGGTGAACTCAGGCCAGAAGGGCTGCTGTCTGTACTCCCACCCCAGGCATGAGGCATCTTGTTGCCTTGCCACTTCCTGCCCATCACAGCTGGATGTTCTTACCACTTTCCGTGCCCTGCAGTGCAAGACAGGATGTCTGTGTTCTCTGCCATCCCTCCCTTCCCATGAAAATTGTGAGATTGTAATAAGTTATCGAGATTGCCCAGAAATAAAAACCAGATGTCCACCTCCAGTGTTCCACACTTTTTGGTCTTATACATTACTGGAGGGGATAAAGAATATGGATAATCTTGAGTTAGGAGAGCCATTCAAGATTCTTACACCTGGGCTCAGCCCCATATAGTGATCATGGGTATTTGCTGTCATTTCTGAACCAGGGCTTCTGAGAACCCACAGCTGGACTATAAAGTCCTGTCAGCATGGATCCCTTTGTCCCAGTTTTTCCTTTGGGATTAGTACCTCTACCCCTGATTCTCAATCTGCTGTAGTTTTATTAACTCCATTAAAGAGGTCTCTATGTGTTTTGATTAGTTACAGTTATTTTACAGTAATGGTGGGAAATAGCCCCACCTCTGTTAGGAGATAATGTTCTAATCAATGTGCTCTTTGCCTCTATCTTTTTGAGGGCTTTGTCAGCTCCCTTCATTCTAATGAAAAGTGTATCCTGGTCCTGGATGCACATCATCTGGGATTATTTTCTGCTCAGCACCACTCATTGTTCCTACCTCCCTTCCCACTTCCATTTGTGGACTGATGGTCAGTCATACTCTATCCCTGGAAGGATTCTGGGGCAATATTCCAGGGGATTCATTGACTTGTCTCCCTCTCTCCCTTCTATTTTGAGGGAAAAGGGAGTTTACCTTTCCGATGTGTGTACCATCAAGGGGCTATTCCATCCCCATGGCCATTGGATCACGAGGCATTCTAAGGTCAGAAAGCCAAGGCAGATCACTTAGCGCAAGCCCCCATAATGGTTCTTAGTCTTCTCTTTCTTTGGGTACATGCTCCTCTGTTTAAAAATAAAGTGAGTATGGATGTTGTTTACACTGTTGTTATTTTCTGGGTCTTGGTAGGACTGGGTTCATAGATATTGGAGGAGAAGGCATATGGTTTGAGAATCTCATTCTGGTCAATATTTTACTTTCAACTGGATGATAAAACAGTACCATGTCACTGCTTTCTACTGGTGCTTGGAAAGTAGTGTTGGACTTCCACAGCCTACAGCTTTGTATTGGCTAATCCTGTCACTTCTCTGGGAAAGTATTCTCTCAAGTCCTTATTGTAACTGACAGTGGGGTATGCAGCAATGCTTGGTATAGATCAGAGCGCCCAGAGCTTGCTTTCCACCTCAGAAGCAGCAGCCTAAGCCCTTAGTGTCATGGAGGGCACCACATCCTAAGGAGGAAAAATACGCTGAGAGGACAGCTCTTTTCCAGGAGGTTTGCAGTCTTTTCTGCTTTTGGACATGACCTCAAGATGACAAGATTTTGTGGTCTTAGTCTTGTACCCAACATTGTGGTTCATGGCTGAAGATCATGCATTGGTGATACGTCCTGATTCATTTATTCATTCAAAAGGTTTTAAGAGAAATAACCAGGAGCTACAGAGAGGGGCTTCCATGAGGCTAGGTTAGTTTTTGCTGAATAGTCTCAATAGATATAAATACATGTGCTAACAAACGACAGAGGATGAGATGGCTGGATGGCATCACTGACTCGATGGATATGAGTCTGAGTAAAATCCGCGAGTTGGTGATGGACAAGGAGGCCTGGCGTGCTGCGATTCATGGGGTCGCAAAGAGTCGGACACGACTGAGCAACTGAACTGAACTGAACATATATATTATTAGGTATATAAAATACTATACAGATATAGAGCAATGCTTAGCACATAGTATGAAGTGCTTTGTGTACAATGGCTTATTTAATGCTCAACAACCCTACAAGGTAAAGTAGATACTGTTGCCTTTATTTTCACAAAAAATTGAAGCATAGAAAGGGTAGTGATTTATCCATGGTGTACAGTTAGGAAGCAACAGGGCCAGGATTCAGACCGAGGTGAAATACATGTCCACATACATCATATCCTGCCTCACAATATCTATGGATTATGCTTTTCTGCATGGAAAGGTAGAGACTGAGGCCTTGGGGTGCCAGTCTGTTGACCTGGGATACCTGCCTTTAACAGTTAGTCTGTCTACTATAGATTCAAGAATTTGCAACTGGAAAACTGGGTGAAGAGACCCAGTCAGAATCGCATTTCAGTTTCACTTAATATAGTCCACTGCGACAAGGAGGAAGAATAAGAGCCCATAAAGAGGGCACCTTGCTTGGTACCAGTCCCAAGAAAATGTGCCCCTGATCCTTGCTGCTCGACTGATGGAGCTGTCTCCAGGCTAACAGAAGGTCTCACACGGGGTCTGCTTTATCTCCAGTAGACTCTGCTAATAGGAGCAGCATCTTAATGAATTTTTATTAACAGCAGCAGCTGGAGCAGCGGTAAGCAACCTCTTTGGATTCAGCAAAGCTACTTCCAATTTGAACTGGGATATACTACAAGACTGAATCTTACTAACAATGCTGAATGGGAAAAAGTCTCAGACTGTATACTTTACAGTACCGTTTCTATGATACGGACAAAAGGTTTGTGGTTACCAGTGGGCCATGTGGAGGACAGGGTAGAGGAGGTTGTGAATTGATGTGTTTTGTAATGTTTATCTTATGATTCTTATGGGTGATGGGTTTAGAGGTATTAAAAACAAGTTTTTTTAATCTGTCATTTTGAATGAAGTTAAATGAACTTTGCAAATGACCTGCAGGAAGGTAAACATTTGAATTCATTAGGTCACAATATGGACCTTTTAAGCAAACATGGGGTCCAATTCTTTTGGTTCCTCTCTGGTCCTTTCCTCAGAACATTTGAAGTTGTTAATTACATATTCGTATTTCAACCACTCATTCTTTTGTTATTTTTGTTGCCTCAGGAAAATTGTGTTTGTCTTCAGCTGCTCTTGTTTTTTCTGACACTGATCTGGTGGGTACAGAAGAGCATCTTCCCCAAGAGTAGACAAGGCCTAGAAGGGAAAGTTTCAGAGAATGAAAGGAAACTGCCATCTAGGATATGCAGTTGACAAGATGAGAGAATGCATGTAACAGTTGCCTTAAAGGCAACACTTAAAAGCACTAAGAAAGTAAGAGCAAGAGCTAGCATATAGTAAATAGATCCATTTATTAACATCTTCATCAGGGATCATGACCAAAGTATAGATGTAAATTGCACATCTCCCATCAAAATAAAACTAGAAAGATTCTTAGTGTACCAATGATTTGTGGGTTGCTTCTTCACAAATGCATGACAACAATTTATTGATTCAAAAAAGTTAAAGTGTTAGGTGCCCCAGATGAACTTGACTGTTGAGAATACAAGAGAACCTGACTCTGTCCTTGGAAAAATTAATACAGTCAATTAAGAAAAAAACATGAAATAGTGGGATGGGGCAAAAGACCATTTGTGGGTAAGTGAAACACTGTCCTTTCAGGAGACCTCAGCGCTGACCTTGGTGGTCAGGAGAAACTGAAAGCCTAGATGTGCATTTCTTCCTTAGTGCACTTTTTCTTGAGATTGAGAGGTTAGTACAAACTAACATGGTCCTGCAATAAATTCTGACTTGATCATGCAATTAAATCACTACACTCTTGCACCTCCTTTAACCCAGTAATTTCTTTGTGAGGTCTTTGTAAAGAATAATGAGAAAGTTCAGTCAAACCAGTGTAGATTATTCTAGGGGAACTGACTTTGCTAGAATATTTATAAAGCATTAATAGCTTAGATTTCACCTTGTGCAAATAATACTTAAATTTGACAGTATTGCCCCAAGTACATTTCCACATAAAACAGTCAAGAGATTAATTTCAAGGTTGGAAATTAAATCCTGTTCTTTAAATTGGTATAAACAAACACAGTCATCTTTTTTTAGTTCCCTCCACTCTTTAAATTTTTTTTTTTGTTGATCCCCGAGGCATGTGGGATCTTAGTTCACCTGTCAGGGATGGAAGCTGTGTCCTACAAAGTAGAAGCACAGAGTCTTAACTACTAGACCACTAGGGAAGCCCCACCCTTTTAAATTTTGAGGCCTTTCAAAATCCTTCATTCAGGTGTTTTAAAAAAATGTACTCTGGCCTCTGGGAAGTCCTGTTGTACAATAAATATTGTTAATAAATTATAAAATTTTTTACATATTTATACCTTACCTATTCTGGAAAGTACTTCAAATCATTTAACGCATAAAATCAAAATATCAGGAGTTTAATATTCCATAAAGGAAGAAAGAGATGGAACTAAAAAATGACAAGGAATAAAAGTAAATGTTAGCATGGTAACATAAGGACATTAAATGTGGGCCACAGCTTGGTTTTTAAAGATTGACATGAGAACCTTGTAAAATTTATAGCTCACTATAAAACTAGAGTTTTATATCTATAGTTTCTACACATGGAAAGTTACCAGTGTTTAAGGGACTTAATAGGATTCTTGTTAGTAAAAGAAATTTCTTCTTGGGTTCTTAGTAAATACAGATTATCAGAAGGGTTTATTTTTCGTAAAATGAATTTCACAAATCAAGGAAGGATGAACACCTCAAAGGTTGGGTAAGCAATTTAGAGAAGAATATAAAAATCCTTGAAACATGAATACTGAACCTCACTAATAAAACTGTCACCCAGCAAAATGTTTTGTTGTTAACCGTTTAATCAGAGTATTCTGTTGGTCATCTTTGGGTTATCTTCTGCAATGTGGGAGACTAGGGTTCGATCGGGTCGAGAAGATTCTCTGAAGAAGGAAACTGCAGCCCACTGGCAACCCACTCCAGTACTCCTGCCTGGGAAATCCCATGGACGGAGAAGCCTGGTAGGCTAAGAGTCTGTGGGGGTCGCCAAGAGTCAGACACGACTGAGAGACTTCACTCTTCAGTATTCTTGCCTTAAAAACCATGGACAGAGGAACCTGGCGGGTTACACAGTCCATGGGGTCAAAAAGTCGGACATGACTCTAAATTGCTTCAAAATTTTGGGGAGGTAGGTGGGCAGTGTGTATTAAAAGCTTGTAAAACTGGATAAACTTGAAGAATGGATATATGTATATATGTAACTGAATCACTGAGTTGTACACCTGAAACTAACAAAGCATTGTAAATCAACTATACGCCAATATAAAGTTAAAACTGGATAAAGATCTAGTGATTCCACTTGTAGAATTTTATAATTACGGACATCTGAAAATATTTCGTTTTCATCCTAGTTGGAAGAATAATTTCTTACTGTTTACCCTTCAAGGTTTCATTAAAATATGTGACCTTTCAGACTCAAAGCTCATATTACTTTGCACAAAGCTGAGAAAGAGCTGGAAAAGTCAGAGTCAGGAAGTGTGGCACGTTCCGCTTATTTTCACCCCGCCATCCCTTTTAAAAATCGCCATTTTATCTACTACCTGGCAATGGACGCCACGGAGACTTTCAATCAGGAATATCTGAGAGTGACCAAGAAGGTCGGGAGCAAGCGTGTCACTGAGTTTCTCTGGACCTGGAACAGGTCAAACTCTGGCGTAGAAACTTGTCTCATCGAGTCTCGCCTCGGCGGGAGTTGTCGCCCTACGAGGACTTTCCAAAGCTGTTCCTCGGCCGTCACTTTCGGAGCCCAAAACAAACACTTCTCCAGTGCAGTGGCAAGGCAGATCTGGGGACGAAAAGGAATCAGAGACAATAAAATGGTCTATGCCATAATCTCTGGGGCTTTTGTTGGATTTTTGTTGTTCTTCACTGTCTTCAAAAAATAAGCCTGGGGCAAAAACCACGCTCAAGGTTTCGGTAAAGATGAGAAGCTGGAAAACCTACCGAGCGACTTGGGCTAAACGTCGTTCGGTTCTTTCCTTCCCTCCAGAAACAAGCTGTTTGCCTTTTCAAGCCGCGGGTGGCCTTTTAGTCTCGATCCGGAAGTTAACGTCTTCCTAGACTATACGTCACAGAGAGGCTGATCTTTGTATCTATTTTAGTGGAAAATCTGTGTCCTTTTTCCGAGGTGTCAGGATGGCCGAGTGGTCTAAGGCGCCAGACTCAAGCGAAGCTTCCCCGCCGTGGGGATTCTGGTCTCCGTATGGAGGCGTGGGTTCGAATCCCACTTCTGACACATCCTTTTTTCCCCATCTTCTAATTTCTACAAAATATGCTGAGAAGAGCAATTTGCATATGCAATTTACCAATACGTTGTGTTAAAAACAGACTTAAAAAATTCCTCACAGGGACTGCTAACGAAAATAGTAAAAGCTGAAACATCGCGATATTTTTGGAAGTCACGAGATTTGGGGAGAACGATTAACGACGGGAGAGGACAGGAGATTGGTTTTTCTGAGACAGCGCGAGGAAATGTTAAAATAGCGAGATTTGGGACTCAAGATAGTTCCCTTCCCCTTGGTGTTGGAGAAGAAAGTGGGCGTGGTCCGGTGCCCCGCCTGCTTCTCTTGGCTGCTCTTCCGCTTCTTCCCAGACAGAGGCCCTTCCCTGAATGCTTCCTGCAGCACTCCCCGCCAAGTCCTCTCACCTGTAGCTCACGTTAGTGCTCGTGTGTGTGCTCAGTGTTTCAGGCGTGTCCAGCTCTTTGGAACCCCATGGACTGCAGCCGTGTTTTCCAGGCAATACTGGAGCGGGTTGCTATTCTAGGGGATCTTCCCCACCCAGGGGTGGAATCGCGTCTCGAGTTTCCTACAGTGGCAGGAGAATTCTTTACCACTGCACACTTCTGCCTGCAAAGATATTTTATATAGATGTTTAATACAGATCTATTGGGTTTTATTGATTTTAATATAGATCTATGGATCTATATTATTTATAAGAAATTGAAGGATAATAGATTTATGGATTTTATGGATCTATAAATCTTATATAAATATATATAAATTTATGGATTTTAATACAGATCTATTTATTTTATATTGAACATGGTCTCTCCGTGTTCAAAAGTCATGAATTAGTTCTCAGACATTTCCTTTGTAAATTAGGCACAATCACACCCTTGCTGGTATCTAATAATTATTGTTTTGTTTCCTAGTCAAAATTGAGTGCCGTTTTAACTCCTGAATAAAATATGAAAGTTATACCTTCCTCCTCCTCCAAATCTAACCACCAACAATATTTTATTATTATACACTCCTATTTTCTCTGAATTCATGTATATATAATATATAAGTATTTTGTTTTTACAGAAATGCAGTCATAGGAAGTATACCATTCTCTGACTTTTTTTTTAAACGTAATGTATCTTGGGCTCTTTCCGTATAAACACAATCTTTTTCCTTAGAATGAAATGTTGCAAAGCAATACACAGGATAGATATATCCTATTTCATTTATCTACTTTTTTTCCCCCTAAACATTTAGGGTATTTTTAATCACCATTCTTCCAACGAGTATATCATGAGTGCTTTTTATGTACCAAGGAATGCAGTTCTGGAGCCATGGCAGTAAAAGTATAAAGATAAAATGGAATAGGATAGAATTGAAATTAAAATTTAATTTTTTTTAACTCGTAAAATAAATTTATACCCTATGCTGTTTATATTCCAGTCAAATGACTAATTCTGCTCAGGACCACCATATTCCAGGATTTCCTTATCTCTCAGGAGGAGAATATACATATCCCAGATCCCAAGATGCCAGCTATTGAAGATTCATATATGCAGGTAATGTATTTCTGTCATTATGACCACACATGACTCTATTTGTTTGATTACTGATTTTTATCCTGAAATAGTCAAAATGTAAGAGACCAGGCAGGTGAAAAGAAATCTGATTTATTTGAAAATTAAAGCCTGTAGCTTGAAAACTTTGAAACTCAGAAGATAGGTGAAATATTGAAAGTATTCACTTACTCTGAGACTTCCCTTGTAAAAATAGGTGTTTGTATTACTCATGATTCCCTGGTTTCTGTTTCAGAAAAAGATGCTCATTATGTCCAAAAAGTTTATAAAACACATGATTGCATACTAGCTAAAAATTGTTTGCAGGAATGAGTGCCTGACTTGTTTGGCTTTAAAAATGTGAATAAATACTGCAGAATAGTGCTCGCCTTGACAGCACACATACTAAAGTTGGAAATGAGTTGCATGGCTCTTGCTCAAGGATGACACGCAAATTTGTGAAGCATTCCATAATTTGACAAGAAATTAAAAGTTAAAGTATCAATAAGTGAAGGTTTGACTAAGCTACTAGAAGGATAAACTTTATCCTAGTAACTGATTTCATATGATCAACCTAACCAATATTGACTAGCATTAAGCAAGTCTAAGATTTTTAAAGTGAAGTTAAAAATTCCACTGAATTATTGATAACTCCAGCTGAAATTAAAAATATACTTTTTAAAAATGTGGAATACCCAATATAGAAAGTAGGTCCAAATGTGACCAAACTATAACCACTACAACACAGACCTATTGATGAGTGGATATACAGTTGTCTCTTTGTATCCATGGTGTTCCAGGACCTCCAGCAGATGCCAAAATCCATGGATATTTGAGTCTCATATAAAGTGGCTTAGTTATTTGCTTATCAGTTCAGTTCAGTTCAGTTCAGTCACTCAGTCTTGTCCGACTCTTTGCCACCCCATGAATCACAGCACGCCAGGCCTCCCTGTTCATTACCATCTCCCGGAGTTCACTCAGATTCATGTCCATTGAGTCAGTGATGCCATCCAGCCATCTCATCCTCGGTCGTCCCCTTCTCCTCCTGCCCCCAATCCCTCCCAGCATCAGAGTCTTTTCCAATGAGTCAACTCTTCTCATGAGGTGGCCAAAGTACTGGAGTTTCAGCTTTAGCATCATTCCTTCCAAAGAAATCCCAGGGTTGATCTCCTTCAGAATGGACTGGTTGGATCTCCTTGCAGTCCAAGGGACTCTCAAGAGTCTTCTCCAACACCACAGTTCAAAAGCATCAATTCTTCGGCTCTCAGCCTTCTTCACAGTCCTACACATATTCTCTTTTATACTTTTAAATCATCTCTTGATTAAATACCTAGTACAGCATAAACGCTATGTAAATAGTTGGTGGTGCATGGTAAATTCAAGATTTCCTGTTTGGAACTTTCTGGAATATTTTTTCTGGTTATTTTTGATATGGAGTTGTTATAATCCGTGGCTGCAGAACCTGCAGATATGGAGATCTGACTGTAAGTGAGATGAGTGTGGTCTAGCATCAGAGGTTTCCTAGGAAAGCCATAGTACAAGTCTGATTTCTCTATGAAATTTACTAGAGAAGTCAGTTAACTCATCAGCTCTAGTATCCTTCAATTTCTTATAAATGATATAAAAAGGTAACACTTGAAATGACCATATTCCTGTTGTAACCCAACTTCATACATTTTTATTACAGATATCTCCATTTCGTGGAACATGAGGTGAGAAACAAACTGTATTTCACCACTTAAAATATCATGCCCTTCTTCAATATGATAAAGAACATTTATAGAAAACTACAGCTAACATCATCCTCAAGCAATTAGACAAGAAAAATAATCAAAGTCATTCAAATGAAAAGTATAGAAGTAATACTGTTTCTGTTTACAGATGGCAATATCATGACATGATCACAAGAAAACTTCTACAACTGATAGATGAATTCAGCAAAGTTGCAGAGTATAAGATCAACATACAAAGTCAGCTGTGTTTCTATATCAGCAATGAACAAACCAAAAAGAAAATTATGAAAGCAACTTCAAGTATAATAGCACATAAGGAATAAAATACCCATGAATGGATTTAACCAGTGAAATGAAAGACTTGTACACTGAAATCTACAAAACATTGCTGACAGAAATTAAAGAAGAGTCAAATAAGTGAAAAGAGATTCCAAGTTCCTAAATAGGAAGACTTAATACTGTTAAGATGTTAATACTATCCAAAGTGATCTACAGATTCAATTTCATTTCTATCAAAATTACAACCACTTTTTTTACAGAAAAGGCCAACCTTCAGATTCATACCAAATTGCAATATGAACCTACAAAAATCTTCAAAAAGAAGAACAAAGGTGAACTCAGACTTTCTCAATTCAAAACTTAGTATAAAGCTATAGTAACCAACATGATATGGTAATGGCATAAAGACAGACATATAATGCAATTGAGAATCCAGAAATTACCCCATACATTTATAGCCAACTGGTTTTTTAACAAATATTTATTTATTTATTGTAAAAAAAGTCTTAACCATTGTAAATGTACTGTTCAGTAGTTTTAGGAATATTCATATTGCTGTGGAACAGATCTCTAGAACCTTTATCTTGCAAAATTGAAATTCTGTACCCATTAAACAACTGTCATTTTTACTTCCCTCCCATAAAATGGTAATCACCATTCTACTTTTTTCTATGAATTTGATTATTTCATATACTCTATTATGGAATAGGATTTAAGTTTTTAAGGCTGGACAAGAAAATTTGAACATAACATAGTCCCTGTCTGACAGGGCCCTCTTTAATGTACAGTGTGCATCTGTACAAAGATAGGAATGTCTGCTTGACCATGCCAGCGGTGTAATTCCTTAAAGGATAATATTGTTTTCCTAATTCTGTAAGGGGTAATGGTGACCTGCTGCTTCCTTCAAACACGTATATCTGGACTATATATCTTTGGAGAACTAAAGAGCTTCTTGATGACAGTGAAAGAGGAGAGTGAAAAAGTTGGCCTAAAACTCAACATTCAGAAAACTAAGATCATGGCATCTGGTCTCATCACTTCATGGCATATAGACAAGGAAACAGTGGAAACAGTGGCAGACTTTTATTTTGGGGGGCTCCAAAATCACTGCAGATGGGTGATTGCAGCCATGAAATTAAAAGACACTTGCTCCTTGGAAAAAAATTATGACCAATCTGGACAGCTTTTTAAAAAGCAGAGACCGTTACTTAGCCAACAAAGGTCTATCTGGTCAAAGGTATGGTTTTTTCAGTAGTCACATATGGATGTGAGAGTTGGACTATAAAGAAAGCTGAGCACTGAAGAATCAATGCTTTGAACTGTGGTGTTGGAGAAGACTCTTGAGAGTCCCTTGAACTGCAAGGAGATCCAACCAGTCTATCCTAAAGCAAATCAGTCCTGAATATTCATTGGAAGGACTGATGCTGAAGCTGAAACTTCAATACTTTGACCACCTGATGTGAAAAACTGACTCATTTGGAAAGACCCTGATGCTGGGAAAGATTGAAGGCGGGAGGAGAAGGGAATGACAGAGGATGAGATGGTTGGATGGTATCACCAACTTGATGAACATGAGTTTGAGTGAACTCCGGGAGTTGGTGATGGACAGGGAAGCCTGGTGTGCTGCAGTACATGGGATTGCAAAGATTCAGACACAACTGAGTGACTGAATTGAACTGAACACTTGTGACAGTGGAGTCATACAGTATTTGTCTTTTTGTGAATGGCTTATTTCACTTTGAATAATGTCGTCAAGGTCTATTTCTTTCTTTTATTTAAGACAATAATATTCCATGGTATATACCACATTTTATTCATCAATTTATCCTTCTAAGGATATTTAGTTTCATTCTACCTCTTGGCTATTGTGAATAATGCTACTGTGAACATGGGTGCAAATATCTCTTTGAGACTCTATTTTCAAATCTTTTGAATATATACCCACAAGTGGAGTTTGCTGGATCATACCATAGTTCTGTTTTTAAATTATTTGAAGACCCTCCCTGCTGTTCAGTTCCAGTTCTGGCATTTGCGCTCTTGCTAAAAACTAAAAGTCTCATTACTACACAGAAGTTGCTCCAGAGGACAGTTCAATTGGAAGGAAAGCCTTTGGTGGCTTCTGCCTTTATGCGTTTCTAAAGGGAGGAGGTAGAGGCAGTTATGTTTATGGTAGCTAATGAAAATCTGGAGAACATCTATTTCAAACCATTCAGAGCTACAATGATAGAAATCCTAGTCAGATATTTGTTTCCAGAAATTTAGCTCGCCATTTCCCCATTTAGTTGATTTTTTAAGTGATCCTTGCCCCCTCAAAAGTTCAGTATTTCAGCTTTGTAAAGACCAAGTGCCTTCATAGTCTCAGCGAGTTAGTACTATTATTCCTTAAGCCAGGAATAATAAAATTCTGTCTAAAGAAGCCCCCATCCCTAATTTTTTATTTCAGCCTATAAATTATTTATTTCATAGGATGTGAAACAAGTTTTAGTTATTTTGTTTTTGTGTTTATTTCATTTGTCGGGTTCGGTAGAAAGTAAGCTCCTTGAGCACACATGCTGTTCCCTCCTCGTTCATGCCTAAAGCAGTCTTCAAACATCAGGCCTCCAATATGTAATTGTTAAATAAGAACGAATTGATTGATTAATTGTTTGCACTCACTCACAACCGGGCAACAGCATCAAGAGGGGAGAGGAAGCAAATCAGATTTTAAGCCTCTCCAACCTGGCAGGGAATCAGACTAGCAAATAGAAAAAAAAAAGCGACCACGAAGGGACTCGAACCCTCAATCTTCTGATCCGGAATCAGACGCCTTATCCATTAGGCCACGCGGCCAACTGTAAAAGACCCTTCTCACTTAACGTACAAAAGTTATGTAGACCGAGGTGGGTGGGGGCTTTTCTACTGACTGGACTGAACTGAACTGAAACGGGAAGAAGGAATGCATCTTCTTTTTCAGAAATCTAGATAATGGTCAGGCTTATTTGCCCTCAAATTTCATCTTCACACATTCTCTCTAAATCAACTTTGTCCCTCTCCTTTGCCTCCACTACTTTGACTGCTTAACAGATTTTTCTTCCCCCAGTCATATTTAGAAATCACAGTATTTGCACTGCATAAAAAGAACTTTAGAGTTTAAAACCTTAGAGTTTACATTTCAGAGAGGTAAAAGAAATGGAGGCAGATGTGAAGCTCAACAAGCTACAGTCCTGCCATTTTCAGTTCTGTTAGGGACGATACTGCAGAAATGAAACCATTTTGACACATGATTTTAAGAAAAGAACATTTTAGAGTTTGTGATTTTATTAATAATCATTTGGCCAAGAGTGAAAATACAGACTGAAGGAATCTTAACACCCTCTAACAAACAAATTTAGAAATTTAAAAGCAAACTATTGATGCTAGCTGGAAATGAGTTTTGCACAAGTTGCACTCTTTGGAAACAGGTGACTGTATTCCAGAGGAGAAAACAAACTTTTGAAGTCTAAACTCCTTAGTGAATTCTCTTGGATTTTCATCTTCACATCCATTCCATTTGCAAGCAAAAACTGATCTCCCCTAACTCATATTACTTTGCCAACAAAGGTCCTTCTAGTCAAGGCTATGGTTTTTCCAATCGTCATGTATGGATGTGAGAGTTGGACTGTGAAGAAGGCTGAGCGCCGAAGAATTGATGCTTTTGAACTGTGCTGTTGGAGAAGACTCTTGAGAGTCCCTTGGACTGCAAGGAGATCCAACCAGTCCATTCTAAAGGAGACCAGTCCTGGTTGTTCATTGGAAGGACTGATGCTGAAGCTGAAACTCCAATACTTTGGCCACCTCATGCAAAGAGTTGACTCATTGGAAAAGACTCTGATGCTGGGAGGGATTGGGGGCAGGAGAAGAAGGGGACAACAGAGGATGAGATGGCTGGATGGCATCACCAACTCGAAGGACATGAGTTTGAGTGAACTCTGGAAGTTGGTGATGGACAGGGAGGCCTGGCGTGCTGCAATTCATGGGTTCTCAAAGTGTCGGGCACGACTGCATGACTGAAGTGAACTGAACTGAACTCAATTTTGTACCTTTTTGGGGATACTTTTTATTCCTTCCTCCTCCTCATTGTTCAAGTTTTTAATTCATTTTTTAAATTTAGGTATTTTATCATAGTGTTAGTCACTCAGTCCTGTCCAACTCTTCAAGACCCCATGGACAGTAGCCTACCAGGCTCCTCTCTCCGTGGAGTTCTCCAGGCAAGAATACTGGAGTGGGTCTCTGTTCGCTTCTACAGAGAGCTTCCCAGCCCAGGGATCAAACCTGGGTCTTCTGTACTGCAGGCAGATCGTTACCATTGAGCTACTGCTGCTACTGCTGGTAAGTTGCTTCAGTCATGTCAAACTCTGTGCGACCCCATAGATGGCAGCCCACCAGGCTCCCCTGTCCCTGGGATTCTCCAGGCAAGAACACTGGAGTGGGTTGCCATTTCCTTCCCCAATGCATGAAAGTGAAAAGTGAAAGTGAAGTTGCTCAGTCGTGTCCGACTCTTAGTGACCCCATGGATTGCAGCCTACCAGGCTCCTCCGCCCATGAGATTTTCCAGGCAAGAGTACTGGAGTGGGGTGCCATTGCCTTCTCCGACCATTGAGCTAGGGAAGCGCTTAATATTAAAAGCAACTGAATTATATCTTTTGGTGCACCCCACTGGGAATCTTTAGTTCCCTGATCAGCTATGCCCCTCCCTTCTCCCCTCCACTCCCAGGAAGCTTGGAGTCTTAACCACTGAACCACCAGGGAGAGTCCTGTGTGTCTTTTTTATGCCAGTACCTTACCATACTGTTTTGTTTACCATAGCTTTGAAAGACTCACTCCTCAGCAGTCTTCCTCCCACCTTTCTGTCTCCTGCTTGCGGGTGCCCTCTTTTCCCTTCTGTTTTCTCCCTCTTCCTGTATTAACTTTTCCAGGATCCTAGTTCATGTCAGTTTCTGTTCCTAGAGTTTCAGGTCCAGTTGTTCCCAAACTAGTTTGTTTAAGTTTGTTTATCAGATTCAATTGAGGGACATTTATAATTTCTAAAAGTTTATTGAAGTATATAGTTGACTTACAATGCTAATTTCTCCTGTACAGCAAAAGATTCATTTATGTATACATATATATACACACACATATATATGTGTATATATATATATACACATTCTTTTTTATATTCTTCTCTATTATGGCTTACTACAGAACATATAGTTTCCTGTGCTGTACAGTAGGACCTTGATATTTACCCATTCTATATAGAACAGTCTGCACCTGCTGGTGGTGGTTTAGTCACTAAGTCATGTCCAGCTCTTGAGACACCATGGACTGTAGTCAGGCTCATCTGTCCATGGAATTTTCCAGGCAAGACTACTGGAGTGGGTTGCTATTTTCTTCTCCAAATCTGCATGTGCAAATCTTAAACTCCCAATCCCTCCCCCCTCCCCCACAAGTCTCTTCTCTATTTTTGTGAGTCTGTTTCTGTTTCATGGATAGATTTGTCTGTCATATTTTATTTTCCATATATAGGTGATATCATATGATATTTGTCTTTCCCTGTCTTACTTCACTTAACATGATAACCTCTATAGGGCCATCCATGCTGCTGCAAATGGCATTCTTTGTTCCTTTGTTTGTTTTTGTTTTGTTTGCTTTTGCTTGTTTGTTTTTTTCATCCTTCTTTGTTTCTTTTTATGGCTGAGATATATTCCATTGCATATATGCACCGTATCTTCTTTATCTATCCATCTGTCCATGGGCATTTAGAATGCTTCCATGTCTTGGCTATTGTAAATAGGGATGCAATGAACCTAGGGGTTGCTGGATCAAATGGCAACTCTGTTTTAGTTTTTTGAGGAACCAACATACTGTTTTCCATAGTGGCTGCACCAACTTACATTCCCACCAACAGTGTAGGTGGTTCCCTTTTTCAGTTGAATAAACGTAAGAACCCAAGATTCTGAGAGCACTCAGCATCTAGAGAGTGGGGCCCAGCAATCCATAGTTGTATTCAGTTCCTCCAGGTGATTTTCCATCTAAAAATGGATCCCCCTGAGAATCCCCTCCCCCCTCCACAGTGTTGTCTAAAAAGCATTCATATGTCCCTTTAGCCTCTCTGAGGGTCGCCCGTGGCCCAAGCATTGTATATCCAAAGGCAGAAGGGGAAGAGATGATTGGATGGCATCACAGACTCGATGGACAGGCGTTTGCGCAAGCTCCGAGAGATGAAGGACAGGGAAGCCTGGTGTACTGCAGTCCACTGGGTCGCAAAGAGTGGGACACGACTGAGCGGCTGAACACCAAAATCCAGTGACCCCTGCAAGTCCTCTGGGGCTCGGCCGGGTCGGATCCGCCGGGACGGCCAGATCCGGAGTTGGGGAGGAACCGAAAGGGCGGTGGTGATTTCAGGTTTCCAAGAGTCCAAAGGAGTGAGAATCAGAAGAAAGCTTAGCTGGAAAATGATTTAGGATTTGCTCCCAATACTCATTTCTGAGTTGACCCTGGTACCCAGGGTCAGAGAACGGCGAGAAGCGCCTGAGGGTTGCCCCTCGGAGGTCAAGAGGTCTAACTACTGCAGGCGCCTGAAGGGTTTATACAGTTAAATCATTTTGCGGATCAAAGTGGTGGTGGTGGTAGTAAACGCCTTCCTGCTGGGTACCGTTCAGTTCCGACAGGGGGCGCTCTAAGGCTGCTCGGTTTCTTTCTTCCAGGCGCACGTCTCGGTGGTTCTCGAGACCCGAGGTTAAAAGCCCGGGAGACGCAGCCACCACTCTGATCTTGACGCGGGAGCTTACTCGAATGAGGGAAGCGACCGGAGCGGGCCTGTCACGATTGTTTCCCAGTCTTCTCTCCTACCTGGACCTAAATCCCTATGGCTCCGTTTAGGGCTTCTTTTTATCCTCCGGTATTATACTTTCGGTTTTCTGGCACCCTATTTGCTGCTGCTGCTGCTAAGTCGCTTCAGTCGTGTCCGACTCTGTGCGACCCCATAGACGGCAGCCCACCAGGCTCCGCCGTCCGTGGGATTCTCCAGGTAAGAACACTGGGGCGGGTTGCCATTTCCTTCTCCAGTGCAAGAAAGTGAAAGTGAAGTCGCTCAGGGTCGGACTCTTAGCGACCCCATGGACTGCAGCCTACCAGGCTCCTCTGTCCCCAGGATTTTCCAGGCAGGAGTACTGGAGTGGGGTGCCATCGCCTTCTCCTTCTCTGCTTCAGCTTATTTAAGCAGAGGTCTTATCCCCGACCTCCCCCTGGGGGCGGCCAGTCAGGAGCTCCCCCTTCGCCACAGGCACGGCCGTCGAGCTGGCATCCGAGAGGGTGACCCGTAGTGAGAGAGCTCAGGACCAGACGGCACTTTCGGTATAATATTTAGTTTTCGTTCTTATAGCCTAGTTACAAGACAGTATTCAGTAGAGAAAGTTCAAAAATTGAATTTCGTAACATGAAGTTTCTTTTGCGGAAGATGTACCGATGGGTCATAGGGATACTTCTGAAAATACTGTGGCGGGAGGGGGTGTAGCTCAGTGGTAGAGCGCGTGCTTAGCATGCACGAGGCCCCGGGTTCAATCCCCGGCACCTCCAGTTTTCTTGGGGAGGTGTGAAATTTGTTTTGTGTTCTAACAGCAGTAGACGCATCCTGTTTGTTAAGAACGTCCACCCTCTGTCGTCTTTTCTGGTTCTTTTGTTCTCTTTCAGGTCTTTTAAGTCACACAAAAACAAGAACTATTTTGTTTTTAATATGGGCCCATTTTTGCCCTAGGGCCGTACCACCACCGTGGGTAGCTGAGTCAGCTGGCAAAAGACAGGCTTTTGAACTGTGGTGTTGGAGAAGACTCTTGAGAGTCCCTTGGACTGCAAGGAGATCCAACCAGTCCATTCTGAAGGAGATCAGCCCTGGGATTTCTTTGGAAGGAATGATGCTGAAGCTGAAATTCCAGCTCTGAAAAGCCTAGCAGTCACCCTAGACAACTGCCACCTCTGGTCTGCATCTTTTTGGATTCTTTTTAGAATTTCCACATTGGTAGGTTCTTGCTCACATGATCCATGTCTTTTCAGAGCTCACAAAAATTGCTAAGACAAACAACTGTGCCAACGTGAGAAGAACCATCGGTTCTAAGCAAATATGACTGCTTGGTCTCTGGGACAGTGAAGTGAGAGGGACCTAGTGTATTAAAAGCAGTTCCCCACTTTAAATCATGCTTCAGGGCAAAAGCCTCAAGAGGACCTCTTGGGATTTAAATCAGAATCTCCTTTCAGTTTTTAACCAGAAAATTAAAAAGGCAACAGAACTCTTACCACCTGTGAATATTTTCTCTCTCTCTCTCTTTTTTTTTTTTTTTGGTTGAAAACAGCTACCTCTTACCAAAAACAGCACATGGCATCAATAATTTCTCTCTCTCCTCAACCAAATTATTTTGACTTCTATTCTCATTCCTGATTTTCAATAGATTTAATGTTTATTAGAATGAGAGGGGCTTATTTTAGAATACATGAAGATTCTCTTATAGCTGCTGCAACTGATTGAGACAGACATGCTTTGATTTCCTTCTCATTTCCCTTTATGTATATTCTATAGCTGTTTGTGGTTATCAATGCAATTACATAAAACATCTAAAAGTTATAATAATCTTTGCCCTCTCTTACTTTGCTATTGATGACACAAAATATCTCTTATATGGTGTAATCATTAACTTAGAGTCATAATTAAGTTTTATGCCTTTTAAATTCTATACCAGATTTAAAGATGACATACACCTACATTACAGTTTTACAGGATTCTATATTTATCTGTCTGTTTTCCTTTACCAAGGAGTTGTATATTTTTGTTCAGTTTTGTATTGCTGCTGATCAGCTTCTTGCTTCAACTTGAAGGATTCCCTTCAGGTTTTCAGCTGGGGGCAGACAGTAGCATACTTCTTTCTGAGTAACATTCCTGTTATAGTAGCTGGGTGCTGGGCAAGAGGCAACAGCCTTAGGTCTTCTTGGCAGCTCTCTCCTGGCCTAGAACCTCCGTCTCATGATGGGGATGAAGGGGCCCCACGATAACATAGAATCCGTTTTCCATGAGTGGAAAGATGAGAGCCCTCACCTCTTAGCTGCACTTTCCCAGAACTTAGTCTCTGCAAGAAGGAGCTGAGGGTATGATTAGAAATGGAGGAAAGATGCTGCTGCTGCTGCTGCTGCTGCTGCTGCTGCTGCTGCTGCTGCTGCTGCTGCTGTCACTTCAGTCGTGTCCGACTCTGTGCAACCCCATAGACGGCAGCCCACCAGGCGCCCCCGTCCCTGGGATTCTCCAGGCAAGAACACTGGAGTGGGTTGCCATTGCCTTCTCCAATGCATGAAAGTGAAAAGTCAAAGTGAAGTCGCTCAGTCGTATCCGACTCTTAGCGACCCCATGGACTGCAGCCCACCAGGCTCCTCCATCCATGGGATTTTCCAGGCAAGAGTACTGGAGTGGGGTGCCATGGGTTAGGGGAGGCAAACTTTGTTTCCTTAGCTGTATAGTTTGGAGTAGAGTTTCTGTCAGCCTGGGCTGGGAAGAGAGAGGGAGGGAGTAGGTTGTGATTCAAATGACACAGATTCTCATTGTTATTACTGAACTTTAGTATATTTTCTTGAATTAACCTTTCTTAATATGACATATGCCCTTAGAACCATTTCCAGATAATTTATAAAATTTCCACAATTTCTCTGATGAGCACATTCATGGAGTTCTTCCTGCTGCCATGCTTCTGAGTTGTGTGGGATTTTTTTTAATTTATTTCCGAGTTTTTAATTAACCAGATTTGCCTTACATCTGTATCTCTTTTCAAATAATGCCTCATCTTAGTTTCTGGTGGCTCCTGGCAATCCTTGGATTGTAGCTGCGTCACTCTAATCTCTGCCTCCATCGTCATACATCCTTGATCCCTCTGTATCTCTGTATCTGCATGTTCTCTTCTTGTAAGGACATCAGTCATTGGATTTAGGAACTCACCCTAATCCAGTATGATGTCTTTTAAACCAATTATATCTTTAAAGACACTATTTCTAAATAAGGTCACATTTTCAGGTTCCAAGTGGACATGAATTTTTGCTGGACATTATTCAATCCTCTACAGTGTTGGATATATGTTGGCTTTTGTCAATGCCTATTGTACAACTATGGAGATGATCATGTGTGGTTTTTCTCCTTACTTTTATTAATTTAATGGATTATATTAACATTGTCTAAGATAAACCAGAGTTGGATGGTAGATAAGAGGTAAAAATGATTTCATTCAGGAATATTGTGATAGGGGAAAGGCCTCAGTACAGAAATAGAATCAATTTCAAATACAGCATAGGCAAGTGGGAATTTATAGCTAATAGAAAATTACTGAGAGGAAACATCTGAGGTAAGGCAGAATTCTGGCTAAACCAACCAAACAGGATTCCTGCTGAAAGCAGTCCAAGGTGATCAGACATTACCTAGGGGATGGTAGAGGATGAGGAACACAATTAGATATAAAGGGTAACCAGATAGGCAAATTGAGGATTCTAGCTAAACCAGCCTAACAGGATTCTTGCTAAAAGTGAACAAACAACACAGAGAAGAAAACAGAAATCCAAAAGTCAAGTTCTATTTGGAAAAGAGTTCAGGGAATCCTAAGTAGAGATTGGTAGAGGAAAGAATCTTTGTTAATGTCTTCCTTGATAATGAGTGATCTTTGCATTTCTGGAATTAACCCCACTTGGACATTCTGTATTATGTGAAATTAGACTATATTTTTCATTTTCTGAGCAAACTGAAAAATTTTATGATGAACATTGTACTCATGTTATAAAATGAACTGGAAGAACTCCTTGTTTCTCCATGCTTTGAAAATTTTAAGTAGCATCATGATTTTCTGATATTGGTAAACTTTCTTTGTGAAAGTATTTGTGCTTGGTTCCCTTTTTGGGAGTTGCCTGTTCAACTGTTTTTTTATAGTAATGACATGTTTAGACTTTCTGTCTCTACAAGAAGTAATTTGGGTATCAGTTCAGTTCAGTCGCTCAGTCATGTCCGACTCTTTGCCTCCCCATGAATCATAGCATGCCAGGCCTCCCTGTCCATCACCAACTCCCAGACTTCAATCAAACTTATGTCCATTGAGTCGGTGATGCCATTCAGCCATCTTATCCTCTGTTGTCCCCTTCTCCTCCTGCCCCCAATCCCTCCCAGCATCAGAGTCTTTTCCAATGAGTCAACTCTTCGCATGAGGTGGCCAGAGTATTGGAGTTTCAGCTTTAGCATAGGTCCTACCAATGAACACCCAGGACTGATCTCCTTTAGAATGGACTGGTTGGATCTCCTTGCAGTCCAAGGGACTCTCAAGAGTGTTCTCCAACACCGCATCAAAAGCATCAATTCTTCGGCGCTCAGCCTTCTTCACAGTCCAGCTCCACATACATACATGACCACTGGAAAAACCGTAGCCTTGACTAGACGGACCTTTGTTGGCAAAGTAATGTCTCTGCTTTTTAATATGCTAAGTTATAGTGCATTTATAAAATCCACTTCATCTAAAGTTTTCAAGTCATTTGCTGAGCTGTGTCTTTATGATTTTTAAAAAGTTTTTCTGTTTGATAGTTATTTTATAGATCAGTTCTAGTTTTGTGTGTCTGCACTTTTTTTCCTTTTCTTGATTATGATGGTTAGAGCTTTGTAGACTTTTCAAATATCTAGTTTTTTTCTTTAACTTGTTCTACTTAAAAAAGAAAAACAACTCATTTTCTCGTTCGTCTTTATCAACCCTTCTTTTGGCTTATTTTGTTCATTTCTAACATCTTGAACTGAGTTCATTATTTGCTATTGTTATCAACATCCTTTTCATCTCTTGACTGGAGAAGTATTTACCTCAGTACCTTATTGTATCTTTTGCCCGTTTAAGCAACTTTCCCAAGGTTAACTGAGGCTCTGTTGGTTTATGGGGCTGGACCCGAGAGGCTCAGAGCCTGTGAGAAGGATGCGGTGAGTGAACTAGTCCAGTAGTGCGAAGAGTTTTTAACCGAGGGTTAATGCGCATCACATTCAGTTCAGTTCAGTTCAGTCGGCGCATCACATTAACCTTCTTAAATGGCCTTCTATTCTACCCCTAAAGGGGTGCGATCGTAGCCAAGGAACCCCCTCTCTCGGCAGCCGAAACAAACGGCTCTCCATTTGTACTTCCATCTTCTCTCTTCTGGAGCTAATTTGGTTGCTTTCCACCTAAGAAAGAGAAAGTGAAGAAAGGAGAGAAAATATTTCATCAAGCTCTTCTAACTGCGGCAGGGAAGTGATTCCAGACAGACAGAAGCAAAACGGTCCCAGGACCACCAACGGAGCTCTCCGTCTAGAATGCAATTTACTCTTCTTTTAGCAAAGCATGATATAGGACCTGTATTTAGGTTCTAGTTTTAAGGTTTTTGGAAATAAGTGAAATTTGACACACTAGACTTTAGCTTAATGTTAAGTCTTGTAAAACTGACCCAAAACTGTGTTCTGTCTTGAATATATTCCCGAGGGGTTGGCACCGAGTAGGGGGTGTAGCTCAGTGGTAGAGCGCGTGCTTAGCATGCACGAGGCCCCGGGTTCAATCCCCGGCACCTCCACTTTTGAACTCTCTCTTTTTTTTTCCCTTGCTCAAAAAGAAAGTAAACCTATTTCACAAATATTTGTTACTAGTGTCAGTGCTGTTCTTTTTCTACTCCTCCGGTTTGGCAACACTCAAGGTGGCTGCGTAAAGAGGAAAAGATGAAACGAAAAGACAAAGCCTGGGCTTATTCAGCAGCTCGAGATTCCGTACAGAAAGCCCGCCACCAAATTGACGAGCGTTTTTACCTTTGGTTTCACTTTGCAGTATTATTAATATTTAAAAAGCAAGAAAGAAGAAACAAAGATGGCAGAATTTAACAAAAGAAAAACACACGATCTCAAGCCTTTTTTTTTTTCAAGTGTGTTTTGTTCTCTGAGCGGTGTTGGCCATGATTAGACTACAGATGAGCAAGAAGACAGCGTTCCTAACTTGGAAATCGAGAAATTTACTTTCATTAGTGGATGTGAAGAAGTCACACTTAGGCATCAGTAGCCCCACTGGGAAGTACCTTGGGCTGAAGATCTCAAACGTCAGAGATTAATTTCCAGTTTTGGTCTGTTTTCACTCTTACCGGAGAAAAGGACTTAACTAGTTGTTACAGAAGTAATTTTATCTGAGACTGTTGCGCCCTCTATAGGAAAGAAATTTTCCAGACCCTGGGTCCTTGGACTAAAGCAGTTGGTGGTACCTTGTTAGAATGCAGGATGTCAGTTCCCCCTCAGACTTACTGAATTAGAACCAATATTTCGACAGGATCCCTAAGTGTTTCCTCTGCACGTTAAAATTTGAGAGTCACTGGTTTGAGTGCTCCAATGTGGGTTAAAATGATTATATATTATAAATATATGGCTTATTTTATTAATAATCTTCCAACTTCCTATTCTAATGTAGTAAAAACAATTGCAAAAATGTATTTCTATTGTTGAGCCAGTTTTGTATTCTTATAATTGACACTGTTTCCCCTCTCGTGGTAATATGATATTTACAAGTATTTTTAAATCAGTATACGTAATTGAATTAGATGTCAAGTTTCTTTTAAATAAAATGTTTTGCAGGTTTTGCAGTCAAGATGGTGCTAACTTCCAATAAGAACTAGGAAGCTAATATCTTTCTTGCTGCTCAGCAACTTTTAAAAAACTTTTTATTTTGTATTGGGTTATACCCTATTTACAATGTTGTGATAGTTTCAGGTGGAAATTGAAGGAATTCAGTCATACATATACTTGTATCCATTCTCCCCCAAACTCTCCTCCTGTCCAGGCTGCAGATAACATTGAGCAGAGTTCTATATGCTATCCAATTGGTCCTTGTTGCTTATACATTTTAAATATAACAGTGTATACATGTCCATCAAAAGTCCCTAAGTATCCCTTTTCCTCATCCTTCCCCCTGGCAACCATAAATTTGTTCTCTAAGTCTGTGAGTCACTTTCTGTTTTGTAAGTTCATTTGTATCCGTTGTGTTTTAGATTCCACATGTAGAGGATGTCATACGATATTTCTTTCTCCTTCTCTGTCTGACTTACTTCACTGCGTTTGACAATCTCTAGGTCCATCCATGTTGCTGCAAGTGGTATTATTTCATTTTTAATGGCTGAATTGTATATATGTATATATTTCCATTGTATATATGTACCACATCTTTTTTATCCATTTCTCTATTGATAGATATTTAGGTTGCTTCTGTTACTATAAACAGTGCTGCAATGAACACTGAGGTGCATGTATTCTTTTAGATCATGTTTTTATCTGGATATAGACCCAAGAGTGAGATTGCAGGGTCATATGATAGCTCTATTTTTCGTTTTTTAAGGAATCTCCATATTTTGCTTCATAATGGCTGCTGTACCAGTTTACATTCCCATTAACAGTGTAAGAGGATTCCCTTCTTTCCACACCCTCTCCAGTATATATTGCTTCTGGATTCTTTTAGGATAGCCATTCTGGTTGGTGTGAGGTGATATCTCATTGTAGTTTTGATTTCATCAACATTTTAAGTAGGATAAGATATTTCCCAAGTTAAATGTCTTTCATTTTATGATTTACCTCTTCAAAGAAAGATTAAGAGCTAGTGCTCAGGAGCCAGACTTTCTTTAATAGGAGTCATTTTCTATCTTGTTGACGTATTTTCTCTCTTTTTGTTTTCGAAGTACAATTTTATGATGTCTTTTAGCCACTTATATCTACTGTGTTAAGAGAAATGTATTCACATGCTCCAAACATAGGACTGTGTGGATCACAAAAAAACTGTGGAGAATTCTTCAAGATATAGGAATACCAGACCACCTTTCCTGCTTCCTGAGAAATCTGTATGCAGGTCAAGAAGCAACAGTTAGAACTAGACATGGAAAAATAGACTGTTTCCAAATAGGAAAAGGAGTACGTCAAGGCTGTATATTGTCACCCTGCTTATTTAACTTATATGCAGAGTACATTATGAGAAATGCTGGACTGGATGCAACACAAGATGGAATCAAGATTGCTGGGAGAAATGTCAGTAACCTCAGATATGCAGATGATGCCACGCTTATGAAAGAAATTGAAGAACTAAAGATCCTCTTGATGAAAGTGAAAGAGGAGACTGAAAAAGTTGACTTAAAACTCAACATTCAGAAAACTAAGATCATGGCATCTGGTCCCATCACTTAATGGCAAATAGATGGGGAAACAGTGGAAACAATGACAGACTTTATTTTCTTGGGCTCCAAAATCACTGCAGATGGTGACTGCAGCCACGAAATTAAAAGATGCTTGGTCCTTGGAAGAAAAGTTATGACCAACCTAAACAGCTTATTAAAAAGCAAAGACATTATTTTGCCAACAAAGGTCCATCTAGTCAAAGCTATGGTTTTTCCGATAGTCATGGATGGATGTGAGAGTTGGACTGTGAAGAACGCTGAGCACTGAAGAATTGATGCTTTTGAACCATGTTGTTAGAGAAGACTCTTGAGAGTCCCTTGGACTGCAAGGAGATCCAACCAGCCAATCCTAAAGGAAATCAGTCCTGAATATTCATTGGAAGGACTGATGCGGAAGCTGAAACTCCAATACTTGACTACCCGGTGCAAAGAACTGGCTCATTGGGAAAGGCCCTGATGCTACAAAAGATTGAAGGCAGGAAGAGAAGGGGATGACAGAGGATGAGATGGTTGAATGGCATCACTAACTTGATGGTCATGAGTTTGAGCAAGCTCCAGGAGTTGGTAATGGACAGGGAAGCCTGGCATGCTGCAGGCCATGGGGTCACAAAGAGTCAGATACAACTGAGCATCTGAACTGAACTGAAGCACAGGAATTCATCAAGTTGAAAAAGGCAAATAGACTAAACATGTAAAAGAATATCATGAATTTTCACCATTGGTCTTATTTATTATATTAGGGCTCAGGTCCAAATGGAATTTTTTTCCCCCTTTCCAATCATAGATTTCTCCAAGGAAATTCACCTCAGTAATTTAAGGGAGAAGAGGATTGAGTGGAAAAGTCAGGAACTTAGTATGAGAAAACCATAGGAAATAGAGGGTAGAAATTTCAAAAGATTATATGCCAATACAATAAAAGTAACATGTGGTTGATGCAGGGTGCACAGCCTGGTCCAGTTGGAGTATTACTCAGCCATAAATTTCAAAAGATTATATGCCAATACAATAAAAGTAACATGTGGTTGATGCAGGGTGCAAAGCCTGGTCCAGTTGGAGTATTACTCAGCCATTAAAAAGAATACATTTGAATCAGTTCTAATGAGGTGGATGAAACTGGAGCCGATTATACAGAGTGAAGTAAGCCAGAAAGAAAAACACCAATACAGTGTACTAAGCAGCAGTTAGAACTGGACATGGAACAACAGACTGGTTCCAAATAGGAAAAGGAGTACGTCAAGGCTGTATATTGTCACCCTGCTTATTTAACGTCTATGCAGAGTACATCATGAGAAACGCTGGGCTGGAAGAAACACAAGCTGGAATCAAGATTGCCGGAGAAATCTCAATAATCTCAGATATGCAGATGACACCACCCTTATGGCAGAAAGTGAAGAGGAACTAAAAAGCCTCTTGATGAAAGTGAAAGTGGAGAGTGAAAAAGTTGGCCTAAAGCTCAACATTCAGAAAACGAAGATCATGGCATCTGGTCCCATCACTTCATGGGAAATAGATGGGGAAACAGTGGAAACAGTGTCAGACTTTATTTTGGGGGCTCCAAAATCACTGCAGATGATGACTGCAGCCATGAAATTAAAAGACGCTTACTCCTTGGAAGAAAAGTTATGACCAACCTAGACAGCATATTGAAAAGCAGAGACATTACTTTGCCGACTAAGGTCCGTCTAGTCAAGGCTATGGTTTTTCCTGTGGTCCTGTATGAATGTGAGAGTTGGACTGTGAAGAAGGCTGAGCGTCGAAGAACTGATGCTTTTGAACTGTGGTATTGGAGAAGACTCTTGAGAGTCCCTTGGACTGCAAGGAGATCCAACCAGTCCATTCTAAAGGACATCAACCCTGGGATTTCTTTGGAAGGAATGATGCTAAAGCTGAAACTCCAGTACTTTGGCCACCTCATGCGAAGAGCTGACTCATTGGAAAAGACTCTGATGCTGGGAAGGATTAGGGGCAGGAGGAAAAAGGGATGACAGATGAGATGACTGGATGGCATCACAGACCCGATGGACGTGAGTCTGAGTGAACTCCAGGAGATGGTGATGGACAGGGAGGCCTGGCGTGCTGCAATTCATGGGGTCGCAAAGAGTCGGACACGACTGAGCGACTGAACTGAATTGAACTGAACACATATATATGGAATTAATAAACATGGTAATGATAGCCCTGTATGCGAGACAGCAAGAGACACAGATGTATAGAACAGTCTTTTGGACTCTGTGGGCGAGGGAGAGAGTGGGATGATTTGGGAGAATGGCATTGAAACATGTATAATATCATATATGAAACGAATCGCCAGTTTTTAGGACTCCTTACTTTCACTGCCAAGGACACAAAAGAACAACTAACTTCTTTTTGTTTTTCTTCCTATTTCTTGAATGATGGGGCTCTCTTTTATGTGCCTCCCACTTTGTTTCTTGCTCTGCAAACTCAGTAGGTCTCTCCAACCTGTGTCTTACTACTTACTAACTTGCTTTTAAAATTCCACACTTCTTTCCATCCCTGAATCTGCCCGTTTAATTCATACCTTGAGCATATTCTCCTAGACCATTCTATGAACCTTCTTAGTTGCCTTCGGGATGTAATAAAAATGAATAGAGTATTGGGAATGAATCTCTGAACGAATTGATGGTGATTTTTATTTTCACCTGGGGTTTTCCCATTAAAACCTTGTCCTTAACATTCCTGTAAAGCAAACATCAAATAGCAAGAAGTGTTTTATCTAAGGAAAACTAGGTCAATTTTCTGACACGTTTTCAGTATTTTTTGTTCCACTTCAAGTATTATTTGCTAAAGAAAGAATCACTATCCTTCACAACTCCCTGACTTCCTTTGTCTTAAAGAAGCATAAATCCTGCTGCAACACATAATACTGTTAAAACAACAAACATCATTTGGGGAGAGGCCCACAGAACGTGGTGAGCTATTTCCTGAAGAACGCTCACGAATAGTGATTCAGCGAGGGGGTGTAGCTCAGTGGTAGAGCGCGTGCTTCGCATGTACGAGGCCCCGGGTTCAATCCCCGGCACCTCCAGCTGTGATTTGACTTGTATTTTCTTCCTTTACTCATTGCCTGCTCACAAGAACCTAAGACGTTCGTTTCAGCGGTGCACTCTTTAAACTTCATGACCCTCAAAACCTCTCAAGGTAGCTGGCAGAGTACAAGTCTATTAGTATCCGACTGAGGCCATAACAAGTTAGCATAAACCTGGTGGCTTAAAACGACAGAAATTTGTTCTTTTACCCTTCTGGAGGCCAGAAATCCAAAGTTAGTATCACTAGACAGACATCAGGGTATTGGCAGAGTGGTGCTCCCTCCAAAGGCTCTGGGGGTGTGTGTGTCGAATCTTGTCTCTTTCAACTTCTGGTGGCATTCCTTAGCCTGTGGCAGCCTTACTCCAGTCTCTGCCACTGTAGTCACACTGCCTTCTCTCTGTATGTGAAATCCCTCTGTCCTCCTCTTTTAAAGACACTTGTGAGTACATCCGGCCTAGCCGTATAATCCAAAGTAATCTCCCCATTTTAAGATCAATAAGGAAATATTGGACTTAAACTACACATCAGATCAGATGAACCTAACAGACATATGCAGAACATTTCATCCAGTACCCCTGGAATACACATTCTTCTCAAGCATACATGGAATGCTCACCATGATAGATAATGGGTTAGGTCACAAAACAAGTCTTAACAAATTTAATATAATTGAACTTACTCTAACTTTCTTTTTCCAACCACAATGGTATGACAACCCATAACAGTAGGAAAGCTAGACATATCACAAATGTTTTTGTTGTTTAGTTGCTAAGTTATGCCCAACTCTTGTGACCCCATGAACTGTAGCCTGACAGGCTCCTCTGTTCATGAGATTTCTCAGGCAATAATAACTGGAGTGGGTTGCCATTTCCTTCTCCATGTAAATGGTGATTTTAAAACTTCATTATTTCCCCTGCATTTATTAGTTGGCATACCACTGTAAGGAAAAAATTCTCTTCTTCCATATTTATTCATTTAAGTATCCAAAGATTATAATCATTTATTGTCATTATTCATCTCAAAGTGCCCCCAGTCTGACCAGTGAGAGGCCCTTCATTTTGGTTTCTGGATCCTTTTGAATTATCCTCATGATTTTTGAGCACTTATATTATAGTATGGAAAGGCATCTTAGGTACATCTTATACTATCTCTGGTCCAGTCCTGGAGTCTGTGAATCCTACTGGTAGCTCTGTTTCCTTTTAGTAGTGATCAATATTCAAAAATCAAGATATTGTGCTAGCATTACTTATTGATACTGAGGTATTAGCTTTCCTAGCCCTATAGACAGATCTAGAGGGAAAATGACAGATACACATACATACTTGCATGCACACACACATATACATTTTCTATCCAGTGCCAACAGTTCCTTGTTACTTACCTCCTTCACCCCATAGTGAAAGCCCTCAATTTCAACAATATATGTATTCATTTCCTCAATCACGCAAAGGTAAATTCACACATAGCAAATAAAAGTAAAATTCATACAAAATATCAGAATTGACATAACCTTAACACGACAAAGTCTACACAGAGGTTATGATTTGTTTACTTTTTTTCCTTGTCTTCACAATTGAGATAAAGTACTGTGTAAAACATTTACTTGGATGTGTTCTCTATTTTTTTCTTGAATGAGGTTATATTATCCTTTTGAAATACAGTTAGATTTTTTTCTATTCATATTCAATTTTGGAGTATTTTCACAGGAACTTAAGTAAATTTTATTTTATTTTTTGGAGTATGTAATATATCCAAGAGTCAAAAGAATACAGAGAATAATATTCAAAAACATTGCAGGAGAATGTTCTGTCCCAGGACTCACCCAAGTGATAGAATGGAAGTGCAGTTCAGGCAATCTAATCTGATGCGAATCCAGCTTTGAGGCAAGTTCCTCAAAAGCTGACTGCAAATCAGAAACAGTGCCTTTCTTTCTATCATTAAGGTTTCTTTCTCCTGGAACAACCATGCCTGAGAGAGGATAAAGCTAAGGAGTTTAGAAATAGCGGAATTGAACTTAAGGTTGTTTTCTTTTAATAACTTGGTCTTCAGATGCAATGCTGGTCACTAGAAGGTATGAAAAGTCTTCTGAGAACTCAATGAGGACCTGAGGGTATGGCTCAGTGCTTAGGATGCATGAGACACTGGGTTCCATCCTCAGTACCCACATTTTCATATATTCTTCTTGCCCACGTTCCCTAAGACCTCTTGCTGCCTGAAATATCTTTGTCACACTCAATCTTCTTGGCTATGGCAATTCTTTCTTAACCTTACACAGGAAGGAATCGTGCCCATTCACTAAGGTTACCCATTGTTAGCTCTGTTATTGACCGAATCTCTCTAAGCATTCTCAGCAGTTGCCACCACTAAAAAGTTATAAAAAGCAAATAGCAGTTCTCCCAAGCATCCAATTCCCACTTGTATGGAATCTGAAAGTATCAGCAAATGGCGGTCTGTGTTGACCTAATGGACAGACCACCTAATTCCTTGTCAGAAAGTTACTCAAGTTCTTTTGTGGTTCTTTTATTCTAGCTCCTTCCTAACCCAGGTTGCAGGAGGCTGAAGATTTCACTAAAATATTTCACTAGACTTCACTGCCAGTGGTTAACAACTTGATGCATTGGTGGTCACTTTTTCCGTCAGAGACCCTCAAACTCTGGAGCTTACATAAAAGTTGTTTAATTACAAACAAATGATAAATGAGGAAAAGATAGCAGTCACCTCAGCAGAAATCTATAAAGGGAAATAGTGCTTTTCTGGGTATTCTAAGGGTCTTCCCAGGTGGCACTAGTGGTAAAGAATGCTTGCCAATGCAGGAGTCATAAGAGACACGGGTTTGATCCGACCCTCTGGAGGAAGGCATGGCTACCCGACTCCAGTATTCTTGCCTGGAGAAGCCCAGAGACAGAGGAGCCTGGCCAGCTACAGTCCATGGGGTTGCGAAGAGTCTGAAGAGACGTAGCACACACGGGTATTTTACGGAAGTTTCCAGTCTGAAATGGCAAACGTTCTGAACTCTAAGGTCCAAGATCAATCCAGGGTGAAAGTCATTTCTTTGTTTTCTACAGATAAATAATGAACTCTTGTACTCCCAATCCCAATACATCTATTTCAACCTCAATCTACTTACTCTCCAGGGACACCCTTCTTCCAAACTACTGAACAATGCATATCTCCAGGTTAGAGCTGTTTGTACAGTTTCAGATTCTGGCCTCACAATGCCTAAGCACAGATCCACAGGAGGATACACTTTTTTAAAAGTTTTTTTTTTCAGCTACAAAAGGGAAAACCAGGCAAGAAATCTGTTAAATGTTCAGAAAGCAGTCTCTTTTTCCATCTACAAAAGCCAGGAAACCTGGAGATCTTCCATAATGCACCCTCTCCTTTTCTTAATCTCCAGAGGAAGCTGTAACTGTCCATCAGTTGTCACAAGTCACCTGTACAGCCAATTTTGAGGTCATCCCTTTGGCCTGTAAAGGATTCCTCTATATTGCCTTTGTGCCTGTACAAGGAGTGAGGAGAGAGTGGTTTCCTCTGTAGGTATCACCTTTTGTTCTGTGACTGGCTTTCTGCAACCAAGGTCTTCAGTTCCCGTTCTACTCTTCAGACTCCTTTGAGACTCCTCCTAGCATCATGTAAGGAGTAAAGGAGCCTGTTGCAAATGTTAGGAAGAATTTCTTCAGGAGAAAGATTTGGATGTGGAGCGAGCAACAGAAACTTTCTCATATTTCGTGTTTCCAGCAGAGCCTTAAGAAATAAGACGCTTCCTTGGATCTCAAAGCTGCAGCTGCAACCGGTCGACTCTCCCACAGCATCCAAGCGCGAAAACCGGGGCATCTGTGCAGCTTCCAAGCTACCCACCCCAGTGGTTTCGGGACTTTAAATGAAAACTCACTTCAAGTACCTTCCCAAGGCACTCCACTTGTCCATCCGACAATGCAAAGAGATGCGAGGCGCTCCCAAAGCCAAAATAGTCTTGGACTAGAGGAGCCAGATCCTTTTCTGCGACAAGCCTATATCCCTTGAGAACGCCTCTCTCCTCTCATGCCTGAACAGAGACGTAAAGATATGGAGCCTCGACCCCCAAACTCCCCTCAAATCCTAATAATTTTGAGGATGCTTTTCCTCTGCCCACTTCCTTTCCGTCCCTTTTCTCCTTCTTGCACTTCACCCCACCCCGCCTCTTCCTTCTCAGGTCAGCTGGGCTCCTCTCTCATCCTATGTGCTCCTCGATGGAATTTGCACAATAGTTTTGCTCACTTACAGTCGCATTTCAATCTCCGTGTTGAGACACTCATGTGTAAATTTCCACATTGCGTTCTAATTACTTTCCTTAAGTTTCCAACTCGGCCTTCCCCTGCGTAAGCTGAGGCTTGGTCTGATTGGGGGCGAGCTGCACGGCTGGCCGGCGTAGTGGGTAAAACCCTGGATTGGTAGAGGAATGCTGAGGGAGAAAGAATCTGTAAGAGGATCTAAAATATTTTTAGAGGAAGCTGTCTAAACTTGTATCTGAATTTATATTCCGACCAAATTTTAGCTAAAGGCAAAAAGCTCAACTCTTTCCAAATCAGAGACTGAGATTTGAGAACTCCTCCAGATATACACATTTTATTGCAGGCAGATTTTTTACCATTTGAGGTACCTGGGAAGCCTTACACATTTTATTAATTTTTATTCAAATTCACTTGGCAGGTGCCTCTCAGGTGCTGTCACTTCCTCATTCCAGAGATTATTATTTCTGAAATTCTGAAAGCCCCTGAAATTGTTTCTACTGTATTCAACAAAAGTAGTCCTATGTCCTGGTACTGTCCACTTTATATAAAAAGTTCCTCATGCTCTCAGATGGGTAAAAAACAATTCTTAGCCAGATACCAGCCTGCAGACCACAATCTGAAATTCAAATACTAATAAAGAGATAAGATGTACTAGAGGCAAACAGGTATCCAAGGAGATCTGTTTTTGTGTGTTATTTAAATTGAAGCTAATTAATATAAACAAAAATGGATGAAATTTAATTATTCAGCTTGATGGGTTATATGCCATGTAACCAATAGCTCTGGCAAAGATAAATGATATTTCAACCCCTGGTAGCTTCCTTGTGACTCATCCCAATCAATACCACTCTCTAACTCCTATCACCATGGATTAGTTTTTTGTGTGTTTTGAAATAATATAAGTAGAATCATCCAATATGTACTGATTTGAGTATGGATTTTTCATTCATTTTTTGAAAAGTTGGATACATCCATATTGTTGCTAGTATCGGTAGTTCTTTTTTCATGTTGTAGTAATCCATTGTATGAATACTATGCATCAAAACTTTTAAATCCATTTTACTGTTGTTCTATATTTAGACCGCTCCAGTTTTGATCTGAAATGTCTAATGTGGACACTGGCATTCCTGTTTATGTCTTTCCAGGAAAATACTCATGCATTTCTCTTGGGTGTAAATGCAGCTGTGGAGATTTTTTTATTGGGTGGGGCATAGCTTATATGTATATTTAATTTTAGTCTGTATTTCCAAATAGTTTCCTAATGTGTGTGCACCAGTTGATAGTCTCATCAGCAGTGTGAGAGTGACTATTCCAGTTGCTCCACATGCTCAGTAGCTCTTGATATTATCAGTTCTCTTCAGTTCAGTTCAGTTCAGTTCAGACGCTCAGTCATGTCCGACTCTTTGCAATCCCATGAATTGCAGCACATCAGGCCTCTCTGTCCATCACCAACTCCCAGAGTTCACTCAGACTTACGTCCATTGAGTCAGTGATGCCATCCAGCCATCTCATCCTCTGTCATCTGCTTCTCTTCCTGCCCCCACTCCCTCCCAGCATCAGAGTCTTTTCCAATGAGTCAACTCTTCGCATGAGGTGGCCAAAGTACTGGAGTTTCAGCTTTAGCATCAGTCCTTCCAAAGAAATCCCAGGGCTGATCTCTTTCAGAATGGACTGGTTGGATCTCCTTGCAGTCCAAGGGACTCTCAAGAGTCTTCTCCAACACCACAGTTCAAAAGCATCAATTCTTGGGCGCTCAGCCTTCTTCACAGTCCAACTCTCACATCCATACACGACCACTGGAAAACCATAGCCTTGACTAGATGGACCTCTGTTGGCAAAGTAATGTCTCTGCTTTTGAATTGCCATCAAGGTTGGTCATAACTTTCCTTCCAAGGAGTAAGCGTCTTTTAATTTCATGGCTGCAGTCACCATCTGCAGTGATTTGGGAGCCCCAAAAAATAAAGTCTGCCACTGTTTCCACTGTTTCCCCATCTATTTCCCATGAAGTGATGGGAACAGATGCCATGATCTTCATTTTCTGAACGTTGAGCTTTAAGCCAACTTTTTCATTTTCCACTTTCACTTTCATCAAGAGGCTTTTTAGTTCCTCTTCACTTTCTGCCATAAGGGTGGTGTCATCTGCATATCTGAGGTTATTGATATTTCTCCTGGCAATCTTGATTCCAGCTTGTGCTTCTTCCAGCCCAGCGTTTCTCATGATGTACTCTGCATAGAAGTTAAATAAGCAGGGTGACAATATACAGCCTTGATGTACTCCTTTTCCTATTTGGAACCAGTCTGTTGTTCCATGTCCAGTTCTAACTGTTGCTTCCTGACCTACATATAGGTTTCTGAAGAGGAGGCAGGTGGTCTGGTATTCCCATCTCTTTCAGAATTTTCCACAGTTTATTGTGATCCACACAGTCAAAGGCTTTGGCATAGTCAATAAAGCAGAAATAGATGTTTTTCTGGAACTCTCTTGCTTTTCCCATGATCCAGCGGATGTTGGCAATTTGATCTCTGGTTCCTCTGCCTTTTCTAAAACCAGCTTGAACATCTGGAAGTTCACGGTTCACGTAGTGCTGAAGCCTGGCTTGGAGAATTTTGACCATTACTTTACTAGTGTGTGAGATGAGTGCAATTGTGCGGTACTTTGAGCATTCTCTGGCATTGCCTTTCTTTGGAATTGGAATGAACACTGACCTTTTCCAGTCCTGTGGCCACTGCTGAGTTTTCCAAATTTGCTGGCATACTGAGTGTAGCCCTTTCACAGCATCATCTTTCAGGAATTTGAAATAGCTCCACTGGAATTCCATCACCTCCACTAGCTTTGTTCATAGTGATGCTTTCTAAGGCCCACTTGACTTCACATTCCAGGATGTCTGGCTCTATATGAGTGATCACACCATCGTGATTATCTGGGTTGTGAAGCTCTTTTCGTACAGTTCTTCTGTGTATTCTTTCCACCTCTTCTTAATATCTTCTGCTTCTGTTAGGTCTGTACCATTTCTGTCCTTTATCGAGCCCATCTTTGCATGAAATGTTCCCTTGGTATCTCTAATTTTCTTGAAGAGATCTCTAGTCTTTCCCATTCTGTTGTTTTCCTCTATTTCTTTGCACTGATCACTGAAGAAGGCTTTCTTATCTCTTCTTGCTATTCTTTGGAACTCTGCATTCAGATGCTTATATCTTAGGTAATTGATTCCAGTGAAGAGAAGTATTATTTCATTTGGTTTTTAAATTTACATTTCCCTCAGGGCATATTATGTTGAGCACCTTTTAAATTGCTTATTGGCTATTTTTGGTATCCTCTTTTTGTGACTTGCTGTTGATTTGTTCTTAATGAGATTTTAGTCTTTTTCTTAGTGTTTTCTAAAGTTCTTCACAGATAATGTCTTTACTTAAACATAAGCACTGAAATACCTTCTCTCAGACTGTAGTTCATCTTTTCTTAAGGAGGAGAGGAGCTGAAAAATTTTATAAGAATAGGAAAGAGAAAAGGGAGAGAGGCTGAAGTCAGGGAAAAAGGTCGTTGCAGACAAAATGCCTCCAGGAAGTTGGGGTTCTTGCTGGGGCAGGAACCTTGGAAAGAACTGATGGGATGAATTGACTTAAGAGCAGAAACGGTATTATTTGGTTTGCTACCCTTCCATTTCTCCCAGGGTCGCAGCTTAAGAGGATATAATTTAAAGGTTTAAGAAATAGTGGGATTTGAGACAATGGCTTTTGTATCTGGCCAGCTATCCAATCTTTGAAGACTTCCTCAGAAATATGATTACTATTTCAAAAGGATCCTCAGGATCTTTCGTTCAGTAGTGGTGTATCCTTTATGAGAGGATTGGAAACCATACACATGCATCTACTTTTCTCCTTTAAAAACACGTTTTGCTTGCTTACACGGAAATAAACACATTATCCGACGGATTGCCTTTAAGTGGTTCCGGTTTCTATTCTCTGGTCCCCGCACTAACTGGCCTCGTGTCAGCATAAGGAAAACCAGGAAAAAAGTGAATAAAAGAGAAGAATTGGCTCCTTCCTAATTTCTTCCATCCGAAGCAAGAAGCCGGTCTCCACATTAACGTGCCCAATCATTCTTTTAGCTTTATCATTGAAGAGCAAGACAGAAAAAGAACTGAAAGATGAGTCGATAATTTCATTCTGAATTCCCTCAGTTTTCTGAGCAGTCTTTGAGTTAGTGGAGTAGCAGAAAGTGACCAAGCATAAATATATGCAGCTTTTTGTTTTTAATCTCTTTCCCTTTACTTCCCTCCTTTTCTATCAACCCATCCACTGTCTCCTAAAACTGGATCCTATTTTTAGACATGGATTTCAGGGGAGCCTGTATATATGAGGGCGAATGAATGGGCGATACTGAACGAGGTAAATTTAGCCCTCACGACTGAAAACTCTGCTATTTTGGGAAACAGCTAAGTGCACTTCCCGCGAGTGGCCGAAATAGCTCAGTTGGGAGAGCGTTAGACTGAAGATCTAAAGGTCCCTGGTTCGATCCCGGGTTTCGGCAGTTCGGTTTTACTTTCCCGTAATTACCAGCTCGTTAGATAACAATTGTATGCAATCCTCAGATTCTGCATCTGACAACAGTTATTTATGGCTTTTCGCAAATGCAATCAAAGAGTGTGTGTGTGTGTGTGTGTGTGTGTGTGTGTGTGTGTGCTCCCTTTTGGTTGCTATTCCACTGAGGTATTTTATTTAAAGTTTTAAAACCTAGGAAATTATTTTCCTAGGAGCTAAGAAATTACAATATGCTACAACCTCTTGCACTTACAATTCATTTCTGCTTTGATGTGTGTGTGTGTCTAGGAGACGGGCCTACTAAAAGACCTGGCAAAAGAATTAAACAATCTTGCTGAAAGGACATGACTCAGTTATGTGACTCCTGAAGGAATGCAAGAAGGAACAAAAAAATATCTTGAAAGCAAGATGTATGCCTGGGGATGGAAAACCATCAACAGACTGTTCTATCTTTGGCACCTGGGAGGCACATAAAGATGAACTGGGTCTGTCCTTGAGGAAGAAAAACAGGGATACAAAAATGTTAAATGTTAACTGCACAGGATTATCACTGAAGGCCACCTGGCCTGCTATGCTCATGTAAACACGTACAAGCAAGTCTCAAAAAGTATAATAAAGCAGGCTTGAGATCAGTTTGGGCACCTTCACCTCGTGGTGGTGTTGGTCCGCTGATCCCCACTGTAACTTTCTTGAGTGTTCCTCATTCTTTCATCGCGTCGTGCTTTCAGGAACCTGTGCTGTCAAGCTGGACTCGACATTTGTGTGATCTTTTTAATCACAAAAATTGGTGGCGGTGGTTGGTGGGTGGCGGGGAAGCCTAGAAAAAGAACTACTACACTATATAAATGTATATATGTGGAAGTGGTATACACAAGAAAAATCTTCCAATCAGAAAATATGAGTTTTCATCTTGAGTCCACCCCTTTTAAAACTGTTGGAATAGGAAGTTTGGTGAATATTCTCAAACTTTTAAGCAATTACAAGACCATCGCAAGTTTTGTTTTTGACAAGACATTCCTTCAATCTTGCACCTCTATTTAGAATTTGCACATCTTATTTCTATTTTATTATCTAGGAAAGAATGAAAATAAGCACTTCTTTAAGAATTATTCTGTTGAACTTTCACAAAGAGACCAAGAATACTGAAAAATGAAAGCAAATTGACAGTAAAGTCATCAAGGCTCAGATACAAATACATTTTTTCCTTGTTATTTCAACTTTTTTTCCTTGAAACTCTTTGCTATCCCTTGTGTCATTTCGAATTATTTTCTTCTTTTTGAATTTCTGTTTCAGTTTCACAGTGTCTGTTTTCTACTAACAATTCTTGGACATTACATCAGAAGAAAATAAGCAACAATATTTCAACATTAGAACTGCATCAAGTTGCAAATGGAACATTGTTACAAACTTAGAAGCAATAGAGGGTAGTATAGAGACATTCACTATACAGGAACTTGGTGTTAGAAACTATCCATTAGCTACGTATCCCTCCTCAGTTCAGAAGCTTGCATTTTATCTCATAAAGAAACATTTGATTGGGCAAACAGCATTACTGAGTATTTTATTGCCTAATTCAGTAATGATCCCTTTATATTCTATTGAAGTGAGGTCTTGGGTAATTCACAAAACATAATTAGTTTTTCATTCAATATCTTAAAAATAAGGCTAATAATGTTTATGTCAAAAAGGCTACTCTATCAAAGGAAATCATGCAAGTAAATCTTTGTGTCATGTCCACACACATGGTTCTGGGGTTCTACCAGAACAGCACCTAAACATGTAATATCTTCTTGCAGCTATGGCTGTCCAATAGCAATATAATAAAGCCATACATGAGTCACTTTTATAACTTTTAATTTTGTAGTAGTCACATTAAAAATAAAAATAGATGGTCTTAATTTAAGAAGACTATATAAATGACTTGGTATATCAAGCAGCACTTAAATAAGTAGTCAATAAAAATTATTAGTGATGTGGGTTAAATTTTAAATATCATATTAAGTCTTTGAGGTCTGGTATATATTTTACACTTGTACACATCTCATCTTTTCAAGTTTTTAATACTCAAAGTGGCTAGTGGCTACCATTTTGGACAGTGCAGCATTAAACCTGTATGTCACTGATTTTCAGATTTTCTGATTTGAGTATATATGGCATGAGTGTGTTCTGTCTCAATTTACAAGTTTAATTCCTCATAAGAATTCGATATTAAATGAATCCATAGTCTAGATATTTTTGAATTGAAGTATAGATGATTTACAATATCATATTAGTTTCAGGTGTACAAAATAGTTACTCAACATTTTTATAGCGCTAAATATTTAATTTTTAAAATTCCCAACTTGTTCATGGGGCAAAAGGAAAAAAAAAAGTATACCTTATTATTATGAATCCCTGAGAATCCAATAGACAGGCAGTTTTCTCCAGGTGCAACACTATGACCCAGAAGTGTTTCTGCAAACCTTCTTAATATTGGAAAGCATCATATTTTATAGCACCAGTCAAGATAATCCTCCTTAGCAGTTCACGAGCTAAAAATACTGAAGGTACAAGTCTGTCAGGCAAATTATATTCTTCCAATTTCAAGAGGAACTAAAAATTATTTTGTGAATATTGGCAAAAGTTCATTGGTGGGCAAACCAGAAGGAGAAGGTATTAACCACTAGAAATCTGTCAGAAAATGTCTTTTCTTGTGATCTTGTATAGTTCAAAAACACAGTTTTAATCATAGTAAATCCCAGTATTCAAGAAATGTCCAGGAACAAGCTTATTTTCCTACAAATATCACTAATGAGCACACTTTTCTGTCCTTATCCACCATCCACATACATGTGTCTATTGATTACTCATAAATCCAAGGCTGGGAGTAATTGAGTTTGCCATGTAATGTTCTCACAAGTGTGCACCACATAGATCTTGAGTTTAACAAGAGCAAACCTTGCTCATCTTCTCCATTTCCAATCCTTCTCCCATTTCCAAAAGAATTTTTAAAACATTTTCTGCAATTTTTTCCATTTGTAATAACATGGCTTTTCCTGCCTTCCTAAATAACTGAATGACTGAGCAAACACACACATATTTTTCTTTATCCCTAATATCTTGTGGCTGTTTGTCTTTGGTCTCACTCTCATAGTCTAACACTCCTGTCCATTGCTAAAGCTGTTGTTTCATTCATGCCTTATGAAGAAGAGATTTTAGATTATTGATGGGTCTGCTGAATTACCCCAGTGCATAGGTTAGAAGAAGGCGGGGGGGGGGGCCTTAGATTGCAAGGCTGAATGCTTTGCTCTAAGGTGTTTTACTGGTTGTGGCTTTCCTCCATCAAATCTAGTCCTTAATATTCCAATGGAACAAACAAACAGCGAACACCATGGAACGTTTTAGGCTAGAAAGAAGCTGAATTTCAATGGCCTTGGATATCTCTAAGACATTTTTGTGCATGTGTGCTCAGCCATGTCTGACTCTCGGTGCCCCCGTGGACTGTAGCCTGCCAGGCTCCTTAGTCCATGGAATTTTTCAGGCAAGAATACAGGAGTAGTTTGCCATTTCCTACTGCAGGGGATCTTCCTGACCCAGGATCAAACCCCGTGTCTCTTGCACCTCCTACATTGACCGGCCTATTCTCTAAGACATATTTGGAGGAAATCTAAGAGCCAGATGCTGAGACTTGATCTGATTTCTTACCAAGTGTAATAGGAGACCCCAACCATGTTTTAAGGTCACGGTGGAAACTCCTTGTGGTTATCTGATAAGTTCCAATCTTTTGTCTTGCCCTGGGCTCAATCCCTGGCACAGCTTCTATACGCTAGAGTATCAATATCCTTCTTTGGTTTCTGAGGGTCTCCGGCCTAAAATTTGGCATTAAACGCTACTGTCAAGACACTCAGGAATCCAGAGCCTCAGGAAATAAAATTAATTTCCAGAAGAGTATTAGCAATAAAGTAGCCAGTGAGGGGGTGTAGCTCAGTGGTAGAGCGCATGCTTTGCATGTATGAGGCCCCGGGTTCAATCCCCGGCACCTCCAGGTGTTGGTTCTGTTTTTCTCAGGAATACGCTCAAAGTGTTCTTCAAGGAAAACAGATTTAGCTCTCCTCAGCTTTTCCTTCCATAGTCCTGTACACATAGAAAGTAAAAACATAACCCAATGGGTTTCGGTGAAATCCCTCATCTCCTGCTGTGAACCTCGACGTCACCGAGACGACTGCTACAGCAGAAGGAAGACAAAAAACCAAGTGGGACAAAGAACAGGACTCTAATCGGAACAGAGTCTGGACTTCTTGGCCCTGAGATTAAAGTTCTGACAACTGACACACCAAACTATCTAGAGGGAAGTAAAGTGAGCTTCTGAAAACCATTTCAAGTTAAAGATACTTGATTACTGGCTTACATTTCATATCTTGCATTCCAAGCTCAACACAGGAAAGAAAAAAAAAAACACTCACTCCTACCTATACCTCTGGTGCTGAAATCTAAAGACGCAGGAGGATCCCATTTCTATTTTGACCGCTTCTCCTACCACTGGCGCGTGGGTATTGGGACGCTGTAGGCCCGGCTGCCCCGCGATCGGAAACCGCCAATACCACCCGGATCCACCGAAAACAGAAACTCGACGCCGGGAAAAAGCAACGAAGTGCTCCGGAAGCCGCGACAGTCGAGCAAAACGAAGGGGATCTTCCTGCGGAAAAGTGCCTGCAAGCTCGCTTCTTTTATCGAGCATGGAGCTGTGAGCTTTCCATGTACCCAGGGAAGCGCAGCAGAGACGGGCAGCTCACCGCCTCTCCTTCCAGCCAGATGTTTTGTCAACCTAAGCGTTTGTCCAGTTTTTTCCTCCTCCACCTTCCTGTGGCCGCGCGGCAGCCCTGTACTCCACCGTGTCTCAGCCTGCCTTTCCTTACCATTCCCTGCATTCTGCGCTCCAGTTCTTTCGCCTTGACCCACACTAATCGCCCTCCTGGCATTAACTTTCCCAAGCAGCTCAGCTCTTTCTCCTCAAAGGCTGAGAACTGCCAAACCTGGCTGACTTTCAGAATCAACGGGGGGCTGATAGAATTTCCTCCAAAGCTAGTACCTGAGTTGGCTGTCGCACCACATTTTGGCTGAAAGTGGGAAGCTCTGCCCTTTCCACGAGGACAATGGGATCTCAAGAAATAATTTGGCAAACGGCGTGAGTTCATTTTGTACGTCGGGCCCAGTGGCCAAATCTCCTCCCTGGTGCTCTTTCTTTCAGTAAAGGATTCCGGATTCCGTATATACTAAGAGGGGCAAAAATCGCTGGCTCATCCTGCTGTCTGTTCTTGTCCTCAGCTTGGACCCTGTGGATCTCAGAACCAGAGCTACAAGACGTTGGGCGACAAACCGATACCGGATTTCCTGACCGTGGTGCTGCCCCCTTACCCCTACACTACAGCGACATTGTTTTCTTTTATTATTTTTGCCTTCTGCTTGCTTTAGGCTTTTTCGCTCTTTTTCCCTTTGGCTCACTCAGTGAAAACTTAGATGACTAATACGAGACTTTTTTTTCTTTTCTTGTATCCATTGAGATTCTGCTTTGTTCTATGGGTTATTTAGAATTGTGTTGTTTAGCTTTCAACCGTTTGAAAAATCTGCATCATCTTTCTGTGACTTTTGGCTCGATTCCACTGTGGTCAGAGAACACACTGTATCCTTCAAGTTTATTAAATTTGTTGAGGTTTGTTTTATGTCCCAGGATATGCTCTATCTTGGATATTTGATGGATTTGAAAAGTGTCTGTACTCTGCTGGTATTGGATGAACTATTCTATGTTGATTGGATTCTGATGGCTGAGGGCATTTTCAAGTTTTTCTGTATCCTTGGTCATTTTCTGTTTAGTTGTTCCATCAATTCTGAGAGACACTGAAGCCTCTAACTTTATTGGTAAATTTACCTATTTTCCCTTTCAGCTCTATCAGGTTTTTGTTTTGTTTTTTTCTTCTTCACATATTTTTCAGCTCTGTGGTTTGGTGTATACGTATTTTGAATTGCTATGCCCTTCTTGATGGATGGGCACTTTTATCATGTGATGTCCTCCTTTGTCTTTTCTTTGTTATAAAGTTTACTTTATCTGATATTGATATAGCTACTGCTTTCTTTTGATTAACATTTGCATGATTAACACTTTTTTATATCCTCTTAATTTCAAAGTGCTTATATATTTACAGGTTATATTTGAGGTAAACATTTTTATAAATAGATAGCTTATAGTTTGATCATATTTTCTAATCTACCCTGTGGATTTAATTGGTGCCGTTAGACTATTTACATTTGATGTAATTATTGGCATGTAGGGCTTAAGTCTGGAATTTTAATTTTTGTTTTGTTTGTTCTCTGTTATTTTAAATTTTGTTCTCTTTTTCTTGCCTTTTTATGGACCACTTGTACATATTTTAGAATTTCATATTCATTTATCTATACTATTTTTTATTGTGTTCTTTGTGCAGATGTTTTTAAAAGTCGTTATTCTAAGAATTCTATTATAGATATTTAACTTATCAGAGTGTACTGGTGTCACCATTTTACCAGTTCAAGTGAAATGTAGCACCCTCCACCTTCCTTTTGTCACTTTACTTTTCCTCATTTGTAATATAATTGTCTTAAGCATTTCTTTCACATATACTTAGAACCACAACAGAGTTACACTTTTGCTTAAAAACTGTTATACTTTTGATTCAAACATAATTAAGAGAACTCAAGGAAAGTTTACTGTACTTACCATGTTTTTGCTTGTTTGTTTCCTGATATCCAATATTTTTTCTCTTATCATTTATTTTCTGTTTGGAGAACTTACTGTAGCCATTCTTTTAAGGTAGTTCATTGGCAGCAAATTACCTTAGTTTTCCTTTATCTGAGACTATCTTGTTGTCTTCTTCATTTCTGAAGGATATTTTCTCTGGATATAGTATTCTGGACTGACAATTCCATTCTTTAAGCACTTGGAAAATGTGCCACTCTATCCTTTCTGATGTAGCTGCTGTCATTTGAATTGATTTCCTATATGGCTGGCTGAAGTGTCTTGTGTTTCTGGTTTCAAGACTTTATTTTTGTTATTAGAGTTCAGAAGTCTTGGCTGATTCCGGGGCCCCCCCACCCTCGCCTCCACCGCCCCCCGCCGCCCCCGGTCAATTGAAGAAAGAGACTCTCTTCTAAACACTACATAAAATCCAAACCTTTGGGTCTGCAGTCTCTAGTCTGAACAATTTCCCAAGACTTTCCCTTATGTTTGGTAAATTCACCACACAATCATTTCATCCTTGTAAAGCAATGAGCAAAGTTTCAATAGGATTGCCAAGAGTTGGACACAACTGAGCATGCATACATACTCATACAAAGCAGGGCATCTTTTCCTGAACTCATTCTTGTGTGAATAAAGATAAAAATAAGGAGGACTGCATGCCTGAACAGGGACTTGAACCCTGGACCCTCAGATTAAAAGTCTGATGCTCTACCGACTGAGCTACCCAGGCTCCTACTACGAGAGTTTCCCTGAGTAATTATCTTTGCATATTTGGCCAATTTATTTTATCTTTCAGGTTTTAGTTCCCAAGTCAGATTTCTTGAATTTTCCTCAGTGCTAAAAATATTCTCTTTGAGAGAGATGTTGCAATTATCAGGAACATTTTCCTTCCTCTTCTCGTCTTTGTCCCTTCTCTAGGTTTTCAGAACCAGAGATGCTGTGTCTCCTAGACAAAGCATTGCTGGATTTCAGACCATATTGCTAGACACAGAGAGTTTCATTTCTTGCCAAGTCCCTCACCTAAATTTCTCCAGACAGCACTCACACAATTTCTGTTTGTATCCCTCTTCATTGTCTTGCACATCTTTCTTGCAGCCTTTGTAGACAGAGAGTAGAAGGAAGAGGTTAAATTTGAAGATTCAAGAAAATGTTTTGTAACAGATCCCTTTCTGCTGGTGGTTGAAACTGCCCCCAAGCATTCCTTTGGCAAGGGAGGGTCTTGGAATTAGTTGATGGGAGGCTGAGAACCAATTCTAACAGCTCTTGCTGGCCAGGCCCAACGTGGCGTGGATTTCTACTCTACTCAGTTTCTATTAGAACCAACAGTCTCCACACAGGAAAACAACAAGGGACCATTATCTAATCTAATGCTTCTCATTGAACCCATTTCTAGAAGGCAAAGGATTTAACTAAAACAATTTCATAGGAAACAGCAGAAGGTGTTTCTTCAGACTCATTCAGTCCAGGCCCTAGCTCCTACTCTTCTGTTTGAGCTTACAGGTTTTTCTCCTTGGAGGATGTGCCTTTGTCTCTTTGCAATAGAACAGGTCAGAACATACCAAGGTCTGAAACTCCCTCTCATTATGCTGTCATCACTCCTTCATTGCAGACTTCAGTTCTTGGCTCATTTGTTTCCATCGAAACTGCATCATCATTTTCAGTGACTTAGGCAAGACAGCCTTCAAAGGCTGCATGACTTCTGATCGCCTTACCATTTATCAATTTTAAGTAATTATTGTCAGGGATTTGATGCAGTTTTATACCCTTCGGGGGTGGAAATGTTACCAATGAAATCGTCCTCTAATTGAAATTAGAAATTTGAAAATAGAAACGTACCACGTTTCAGCTTTCAAAATTGAAAGCACAACTTTGCCCACTGGCCGCGTGGCCTAATGGATAAGGCGTCTGATTCCGGATCAGAAGATTGAGGGTTCGAGTCCCTTCGTGGTCGCTCTTTTCTTGTCAGCCAAGAAACGGAATCTGTTTTCATTTGACCTATAAAGGCTGACCTTGAAAAGAAAACCTGAAATGGGACAAGCATCTTTAAAAAGCCAAATTAGTATACCCATTAATTACTGATAACCTTGCATGTTGTCACTGGTGTCTAATCATCAAATAATACCTCATCAGTTCAGTTCAGTCACTCAGTCGTGTCCGACTCTTTGCGATCCCACGAACTGCAGCATGCCATGCCTCCCTGTCCATCACCAACTCCCGGACTTCAATCAAACTCACGACCATCCTGTTGGTGATACCATCCAGCCATCTCATCCTCTGTCATCCCCTTCTCCTGCCCCCAATCCCTCTCAGCATCAGGGTCTTTTCCAATGAGTCAACTCTTCGCATGAGGTGGCCAAAGTACTGGAATTTCAGCTTTAGCATCATTCCTTCCAAAGAAATCCCAGGGCTGATCTCCTTCAGAATGGACTGGTTGGATCTCCTTGCAGTCCAAGGGACTCTCAAGAGTCTTCTCCAACACCACAGTTCAAAAGCATCAATTCTTTGGCGCTCAGCTTTCTTCACAGTCCAACTCTCACATCCATACTGGAAAAACCATAGCCTTGACTAGACGGACCTTTGTTGGCAAAGTAATGTCTCTGCTTTTGAATATGCCATCTAGGTTGATCATAACTTTTCTTCCAAGGAGTAAGTGTCTTTTAATTTTATGGCTGCAGTCACCATCTGCAGTTATTTTGGAGCCCCAAAAATAAAGTCACTGTTTCCCCATCTATTTCCCATGAAGTGATGGAACCAGGTGCCATGATCTTCGTTTCCTGAATGTTGAGCTTTAGGCTAACTTTTTCATTCTCCACTTTCACTTTCATCAAGAGGCTTTTTAGTTCCTCTTCACTTTCTGCCATAAGGGTGGTGTCATCTGCATATCTGAGGTTATTGATATTTCTCCTGGCAATCTTGATTCTAGCTTGTGCTTCTTCCAGTCCAGCGTCTCTCATGGTGTACTCTGTATAGAAGTTAAATAAGCAGGGTGACAATATACAGCCTTGACATACTCCTTTTCATATTTGGAACCAGTCTGTTGTTCCATGTCCAGTTCTAACTGTTGCTTCCTGACCTACATATAGGTTTCTGAAGAGGCAGGTCAGGTGGGCTGGTATTACCATCTCTCTTAGAATTTTCCACAGTTTATTGTGATCCACACAGTCAAAGGCTTTGGCATAGTCAATAAAGCAGAAATAGATGTTTTTCTGGAACTCTCTTGCTGTTCCCATGATCCAGTGGATGTTGGCAATTTGATCTCTGGTTCCTCTGCCTTTTCTAAAATCAGCTTGAACATCTGGAAGTTCATGGTTCACGTACTGCTGAAGCCTGACTTAGAGAATTTTCAGCGTTACTTTACTAGTGTGTGAGATGAGTGCAATTGTGTGGTAGTTTGAGCATTCTTTGGCAATCCACTCCAGCACTCTTGCCTGGAAAATCCCATTGACGGAGGAGCCTGGTAGGCTACAGTCCATGGGGTCGCAAAAGAGTCAGACATGACTGAGCGACTTCACTTTCAATTCAGTTTCCTTTGAGCATTCTTTGGCATTGCCTTTCTTTGGGACTGGAATGAAAATGAAACTTTTCCAGTCCTGTGGTCACTGCTGAGTTTTCCCAAATTTGCTGGCATATTGAGTGCAGCACTTTCACAGCATCATCTTTCAGGAGTACTAAGGTGTGTATAGTTATTGATACCATAATGGCCCTGAATTTTCTTGCTCAGAATCCTTCTCTTTAGAAGTGGTAGAAAGTGAGTTTCCCCTTAAAGTTGGGCTAGGTCTCTTTTTCTTATTGTAGAATCATAATTCTCCACCCAGGAATTGAACCTGCATCCTCAGCAGTGAAAGCAGTGCAGTCCTAACCATTGAATTGCCAGGGACTACCCTGGACCTCTTTTTCTTGGTGGAGATTTAAAATAGACTTTTCCCTCCCCTTTTCCTCTTCCATTCTATCGTCCTTTTGCCAAAATAGCCACCTTATGTGGAACCAAAGCCTCTAGCACTGGAACAACTGCAAAAGCAATGTATTGGATCATTGATTTTCTTGTTATATGAGCAGGGAACTCATGAGAAAATGAATGAAAAGATGCAGCAAGAAGGGTTTGGTTACAGAGTAGAGAAAACACATGGAGATACAGGGAATTTTACACATGACCTTGTACGCGGAAGGGTGGTGGCTGATCGTGGTAAAGAATCTGCCTGTGATGCAGAAGGAAGGTGCTTGCTCAACATTAAAAATCATCTTTCTTTAGATATTCTTTAAAAAAAAATCAGTGTCATTTTTGGATGGTTTTGGAAACCTCACAGTTGGCAAGAGGAAGTCCCTTGGATAAATTTCACCAGTTAAACATCATTAGACTAGATCCTCTCTAGCATTGTTGGGTCAATATCCTGGAAAAGAAAAGGTGTACTAGGCAAAACTAAGGCAATCTGAAAAGATTACGGATTCTATTTTCTAAAATTTATCAATTTTAGTTCATTAATCTGGCCAATGTATCATCCTACTAAGGAAACTGAGTGAGAGTATAGGGAAACTTTCTGTAATGTCCTCTCTATTTTTCTTTATATCTAAGTTCAATTTTAAACTTTTTATAAAACCAAGATGATCTCTCTTTTAGACCTACAAAAGAAGAGAGTGTTTTAAAGGATTTAGAGCAAAGGTTTTGCTGCAGAGAGCAAATTTCTAACAGAGCTCTTGTGCTGGTTAGCACCCACATTCAACAAGAGGGTGACGAATAGAAATGTCACTGTCTGATTTTATGAAGATTCTGAAGTAACATTCAACAGAGGCTAAAACAAAAGAATAAGCACGTGACTAGTAACGGGCTCCAAACGAAAGCAGGGTTCAGTAGCTTTTTGTGTATGTATGAAATTATGGGGAAAGTGAAAGAATCTACACCATAACGGAGTCTTGAATCCTGGGTCTTCCGAGTAAGGTCCTGATGCGGGTCCAACTGAGCTACCCGGGAATATGATGGTTTTAGTGGGAATTTATTACTATTTAAACCCAAAACATTTCAGCTACTACTTAACCTCACCTCTTCCCCATTCTTTCCTTTGTATTTTAAAACCAAACATGCTAAAAATTTGTCGATGCCAGTTGAAATGCCCAAGCACAGAACCGCAGCTGGAATCTGTTTCTAAACTCGAAGCTGCTGCCTTCTGGGGATACGAACAACTTCGCCTTTCCGAAACCTCGGATACCGGGGCTACTGCTCCAGATACACGCAACCACAGATGCGCCCTCGAAAATGCGCAACCTGTGTTTGCCGCGACAGAAAGTGGAGCAAAGCACTCTTGGAGTAATAAAATCTTGGTTAAAACGGGACATATCTTTTTGTGAGACACAGTCTTTCAAACCACTTGCCTTAGGAAGGAGCCTTCTCTTCCCTAGGGCCTGCAGAAAGTGCAGCAGCGAGGCTTCGCTTGGGCACTTTGCACCTCTGCCCCTCTCCATTGAGCTCCATCTCCAAATGATCCTCTTCTGTCTTCTTCTTCTGCTTGCCTCTCTTTCTCTTTTCTGCCCTGCATCAGCTTCATCCTTTTCCCGTCCAAGAACCAAGTCACTCTCCCTTCTCCAACCTTCCCTCTGCCGATTCCACTTCCCAACCGCTCTCCAGTATGGTAATAATATAACCCATTCGGGCATCTATCTTCCCTTCCCCATTCCCTCCCCTGCCAGAAGGCTTGGGATTTTTTTTCCAAAATTGTAGATTAACAATGGCACCCATGTTTGCCTAAAGGTGGAAAGTGTTGACCTTCTCCGCCTTGGGGACTGATGAAATTTGCTGATTTGTCAAGCTTTGGAACGTTTTAGGAAAAACGAATGTTTCACAGGTTGCGCGCAGCTTCCCTTAACGCTCTCCTCTATGCGCAAATAACTTGATCTGAGAGATGCTACAACAGGAGTGCTCACATTTCTCCTCTTTCCTCTGTCCGCGGCCTCTCTTGTACTGTCTATAAAATCAAAGCTGTAGCGTCGTGGTAACAAAGCCGCTGTCATATTCCAAGTCCAGATGCTGAATGCAGAAGTTTGCAAGACTACAAGACTGCCTGAGACATACTCCTCACTCTTTGTTTCGGTCAAGTACTGTGAATTAATTCACCTCTTGTCTTTAACTCACACCTGGACCAACGTCCCTTGGCTGTACTCCAGGAATGCATCTTTTTATTCCAAGTACTACTTTTAAACGAAGATCATGGCATCTGGTCCCATCACTTCATGGGAAATAGATGGGAAACAGTGGAAACAGTGTCAGACTTTATTTTTCTGGGCTCCAAAATCACTGCAGATGGTGATTGCAGCCATGAAATTAAAAGACGCTTACACCTTGGAAGGAAAATTATGACCAATCTAGAAAGCATACTGAAAAGCAGAGACATTACCTTGCCAATAAAGGTCTGTCTAGTCAAGGCTATGGTTTTTCCAGTGGTCATGTATGGATGTGAGAGTTGGACTGTAAAGAAAGCTGAGTGCCGAAGAATTGATGCTTCTGAATTGTGGTGTTGGAGAAGACTCTTGAGAGTCCCTTGGACTGCAAGGAGATCCAACCAGTCCATTCTGAAGGAGATCAGTCCTGGGTGTTCATTGGAAGGACTGATGCTAAAGCTGAAAAACTCCAATACTTTGGCCACCTCATGCGAAGAGTTGACTCATTGGAAAAGACTCTGATGCTGGGAGGGATCGGGGGCAGGAGGAGAAGGGGATGACAATGGATGAGATGGCTGGATGGCATCACTGACTCGATGGACATGAGTTTGGGTGAACTCCGGGAGTTGATGATGGACAGGGATGCTTGGCGTGCTGCAATTCATGGGGTCGCAAAGAGTCGGATACGGCTAAGCGACTGAACTGAACTGAACTGAATTGAACTTGTCTTACCAACACCTTCCTACAATGATTTTTAAAAAGTAACAAGGGACAGTATGTTAGCACTCTCATTCGAGGGGGTGTAGCTCAGTGGTAGAGCGCGTGCTTAGCATGCACGAGGCCCTGGGTTCAATCCCCAGCACCTCCACAAGTTCTGTGTACTTCCTATACTGCTGAGGTTCTTCCCATTTGGGGGTTTCTGTGCACACATCTTTTTAATTTGTGTAACATTTAATCATGGGGCTTGACATTCCTTGGATCTCCCAAGGAAGTGATGGAACCAGATGCCATGATCTTCGTTTAAAAGTAGTACTTGGAATAAAAAGACGAGTTCCCGGAGTACAGACGAGGGGATGTTGATCTAGGTGTGAATTAAAGATAAGAGGTGAATTAATTCACAGTACTTGACCGAAACAAAGAGTGAGGAGTATGTGTCTCAGGCAGTCTTGTAGTCTTGCAAACTCCTGCATTCAGCACCTGGACTTGGAATATGACAGTGGCTTTGTTACCACGACGCTACAGCTTTGATTTTATAGACAGTGCAAGAGAGGCTGCAACATATACTTAGTGTTTTTCATTTGGAAACTGTTTTCTCTTTCCAGCTGGATCTAAATTCCCCAGGAAACTTTTTAGGTTCTGCTCTTTTGTACCTTTCTTCTAGCATTTCCAATTGAGGTTCATAGCCAGAAGCATTGGAGGTGCAGGCCCCTTGATGTAATGATGTGGAAAATTTGCCATCTGGAGGAGGTTACCAAGAGAAGGAGCAACACGTTCAGAGTTCCAGCTGAGGGCACTTGAGTTCACATGGGCATGCTTGTCATGGCTGAGGCACAGTACTAGGGTTCAAAATAACCCCTTCTCCTGGAAACGTGTATGCAAAATATGGATTCTCTCACGGGTTACAGTGGCCACAGTGTTGTTAATGGGAACTTCTGATGTCTCGTGGCTTTTTGACACCTGCCTGAGAGATTCGCTAAGGGAGTAGAAGGGCTGCACGCCAAATAGAGTGAGGATAATGAAGAGCAAACAGAAAAGTATCCTGAGAATCTATGGTTGGCAAAATGGAAAAAGGTGGCCTAAGCTATTTTTCACTTGTCTACTCACCCATGTCAGGAGTCTAGAGAATGAAAGAAAAAGAAGAGAAAAAAAGAGAAAGAAAACTCATTCTTTGAATCTTTGCCCTGAAATGGTTTAGGCAGCAGCATTGCAACATACTTCAGTGGAGACAGCCCAGAGATGGCCCTGGTGGGAAGGGGCTTTGTGGCTTGGCTGGTTTGAACATCTATTCAGGGTTTGAATCCAGAGGAAGCTGAGCTTCTGATGGATCCCTGCTTTCTGGTGATCTTGAACGAACTAGGAGTCAGCTTTTAGTTTCTTCAAATGAGGGGAATTAGACACTATTTTAAAATTTTTGACTTCATGTTTTAGAACGTCCTCTTCTAATACAAAATTTATCTTGCAAAGTCTTTGGTAAAGAAAAATGGAACAGTTTTTGTACATTCTCCCAACACTCAACTTGCACAGAAAACAAAGTGCAGAGCAATGATATTCAGTAGTTTGTGCTGATTTCTAAATAAGTGGTTTCTGTTTGCTTATTTTGTTAAATACAAGCAATTTATATATCTCTTCTTATTTTCACCCAAACACCTTTCGCCACATCTTCTGGGCCATCAGTATGGTGTTACATGAGGTGTTGTTAATTCATTTAATAACAAGAACAGAAAAGTGAAGTTCAGTGAGAAACGTAGAAGGTAAGGAGTCTAAATCTGCTGTTCGCAGGGTTTCTAAGATTTTACTTTAGTTAGGTGTTTTGGTTGAGGGGGTGGTGGGGAGTTAGTGAGTGTCTTCTAGTACACATTTTGTGTAAACTTCCTGTGGAAGTCGATTTAACATGGAATAAAATGAGCATGAGCTAGTTCTTTCAAATCATGTTTTAAACGTTTGCATGGCAAAAGTTTGCTAAGTGCCACCTCACCTTGGGCCAACTTCCACTCACCAAGAAATACTAGGTGTCTGTTGCCTTGTACCCTATCTCGGATTCTCTTCAGCCCAAGCAGGAGTGGCAGGTGTGGGCGCGACGGTGGGAGCTGGGGAAAGAAAGGCATAAGGAAACCAGAGGGAAGCTTTTCTGTTCCTCCCCTCTTAGACCAGCCAGTGATCAAAAACTAAGAAAACTTCGACGAACTGTTCTTATTTGCTTCCTCTCCCCATCCTGTCACGTAAGGATCCTTTCAAATGGGGCCCAAAATGAATGGGTCAGTTAATATGACTGCAGACTTGGTGCTTCTGACAGAGGAAATGCCAATGAGTGTGGTTCCTTATTTTCTTCTCTTTCTTCTTTTTTTCCTTCTGTGAAAGCCCACGTTGGATGGCACCAATGCCCTTGGAGTAGAAATGGTGTAATATTAAAGGGAATCCATTGGACTACATTTAAAAAAAAAAATAGAGGCAAAGGAAACGTGACAAACTGTGTAAGAAAATGAAAGGGATGAGGAAAAACGCAGATGGAGGAGCCGGGGGTTGAACCCGGGACCTCGTACATGCGAAGCACGCGCTCTACCACTGAGCTACACCCCCTGCTACTGAGGAGCTCTTTGGGGACCATTTATAAAATATTACTTTTCTTTTGAGATTGGATTTATTTTCTGGTGGAGAAAATCCATTGGGTTTAATTCCACCGTTTGTGAACTTACTAGCGGCTTCAGTAAAGTTACAGTCCGATTGACAGAGTTTCTAGATTTTAGGATTTTCCCACTCCTGTTAGCTTGCTCCAAGGTTCACTCAGAGGAAATGTGACAATTACTTTCTTTCACCAGAAAAAGTCACAAATTTCCAACACAAATCTTCAGCAGTTACCGGCTCAGATGAAGTGCTTTACAGAGGCAGCCGAACTGAACGCCACACCAGGTAGGGTGGGATGCTCGGCCAACGTCCTTTTCCCAGCTGACTCGCATTCTTCCCTCACGCACCACCACGTGTTCTAAGATTGTCTTCAATTCTGATTCTAAGCCAGGGGTTCCGCACCTCTTGAGGGCTGTTCTCAAAGGTCTTGTGTAGGGGGAAGCTTTAAGGTCCTATCAATTTAAAACAACAACAACAAAAATTGACAAGGGAATTCCCTGGAGGTCCAGTTAGTTAGGACTCCGGGCTTTCGCTGCCGAAGACGCGGGGTTTAGCCCTGGTGGGAGAGTTAAGATATCTTAGATATCCTAGGGCGGCCAAACGGAGAAGGCGATGGCACCCCACTCCAGCACTCTTGCCTGGGAAAATCCCATGGATGGAGGAGCCTGGTAGGCTGCAGTCCATGGGATCGCAGAGTCGGACACGACTGAGCGACTTCACTTTCACTTTTCACTTTCATGCATTGGAGGAGGACATGGCAACCCACTCCAGTGTTCTTGCCAAGAGAATCCCAGGGACGAGGGAGCCTGGTGGGCTGCCGTCTATGGGGTCGTACAGAGTCGGACACGACTGAAGCGACTTAGCAGCAGTACCAGCAGAGCGGCCAAAAACAATAACAACAAAAAGCACTGACATTTTTCTAGTCTGGGGGAAGAAAGGGCAAACGCAGGGTGCTGAAACAAGATTGGGGAACCTAGCAAACTGTCAAACTAGTTTCCCTGAGAACCCATTATCATAATGCGAAAACCTATCACAGACATAGATACTTTAAAAAAGAACCCTAGAAAATTTCAGAACACGACAATTGAGGCGGTCCTCGAATTGGAAAGCAAAGCAGATAGAAGTGACCGTGCAGGAAAGGGCAGAGTAATTTGCTCTGTTTTCACTGGGGTTCTTTCAACTTCCAGAACAAGTCCAAAGCCTTATACTGTACATCTTTATCGTGATGTTTTGTATCATTTTGACGGAAGTAACTCAGGAAGCGTTTCATTTAATCGCTTGAAAACACTGGACAAAGTATTTATTGGTGAAGGCAGGGACTATGGAAGCACTTGATTCTGATTTTTCTTGTTTTAGCCTTCTATGCCCTTATCTTGAGCAAGTGAATTCAGAAACATTTGCATCAGGGAGACATGTTACAGGAAGGAGAATTTGTTTTGACACAAACTATGGGCTTTTCAAATCATGAGAAAAGATTCTCGATTTTAGTTGAAACCTTTAAAGCTCTTCCAAACTGAACTATGTTGACCAAGTCTCTACTGTCATTACTAATAATTTTCTCTACTTAAAGTCTGAAAAGCATGACATTCCTTGAGAGAATGTTCCCTTGTTGCCTTGTTCCCTCACTTTGAGAAAGTTGGGGTTTGATATCCTGCCGCCTGTGGTAATTTCAACTACCAGCAACAATCCATGTGAGAGGGAAGTGGGAGGAGAGAAAAATCTGTGGATAGATTTTCTGTTTCTCAGCCTTCAGTCTTTCAACTGACACAGATACGGCTGAGAATACAAAGGAATCTGTTAGCAAAAATTGACTGTGAGCCTCTTTCCCTTTCCTTTGTATCTTTCTTTTTCTTTCCTGTTCCTTGGTAAACTGTTTTGTATAACAAAAGAGGACTTGGGCTCACTGTTATTTCCTCTTATCTTACTTGTGCTGATGCAGTTAGGTTGATAGATGTCAGAGTCATAGAGTTGAAATAGATCAGCTTAAAGGCAATCTTTTGGGTAATGGATTTACTTTCGATGTGAGCAAGGGTAAAAATGATAAAACAAAATTTTTAAATGGTGAAAGATGGATGTATTCTTGAAATACTGTATTGAGGAAAGGGAAAAGCAATAATGGAGTCCAAGATTCCCTGGAATCCCATACATGCACGTGGACCCTATACTTCAGTAAATCTTCTGTAACTGATGACTGCCTAATTCTTATTGAGGAGTCATTTTTCTTTTTCTCCTACACTGGTTCCAATTTTTATATAGAAGCCAGATGGAACTTGGCTTTCTTCCAGTAATGTCTTCAAAGCACGTTAGGGTGTTGCTCACTTCTCACATCCTGCTGTTGGCTTTGACTGGATTCTGAGAAGCAGGGTATTGAGGGGGCAAATCCAGGGCTACAATAGAATGAGAAAGCATAAATGTATGCAATTCAGCGATGTTTTGCTCTGTCCTAATTGACACAAGAAGGCAACTTTTGAGGTTCTTTCAAGGATCAGCTAGATAAATAAAACAGTGAATTGAATGATGAAAGGCAAGAGAGAAACTTAGTGGATGCTGATAGACTAATACAGGATTAGGGCTCTTATTGAAGTCCAACACTTAGGAAGACTTGCAAGTAGATTGGTTTATACAGATATGGACGTGTTTCACAAAGCTAGTAAAAACAGAGAAAGTGGTGGGAATTCTCTTTGTTGTTATTATTGGTTTGTTGAGTTATTTTTGCATAAAGAACATAAAGTGGGACAATAAAGGGGAAATAAAGTTGAGTTGGGGTTTGTACATAACATATTTTAAATGCCTACAAGATAGCCTCTTGAGGATGTCTACCTACACATATTATATATATAACCTGAAGCTGGAATTCTATGGACATCTCTGAACCTCAGGTTCAGACATCTATGTGGCTAGGAGTAGATGGCCCCCAAAGCAGGTAGAGTGAGAACTTAAAGCTACACATTAAGACATGGATGGAGTTTCCCTAGCAGTTCAGCAGTTAAGACTGCTACAGGTTTGAACCATCATGACATGGCTGAAAAAGTTCTAATAGATAAGGAGGTTATTATTAATACAGAGATTACATCTAGGTTGATTTCATTCTCTTTTTGGCTTAAACTGGTTATTGCTGTCCTAAAATTTCCTTAGAAGAAGACCAGCAAAAGTCTCATTTTCTACCATCAGCTTCCAGGTAAAGTGATCATTTCTGCAGAAACTGCACATCTCTTAAGCCATCTGTAAAAGAAAACAACATCAATTCCACCAGTCCCCAAAGACAACTTTGAGCAGAAATACTGTTCGTGGGCTCTGGTTTATTGAAAGGGAATGTCTCCTGCCCCGACAGCACACATCTGCTGCTGAGCATCTGTTTCTCAACTCTTTGAGAATTCAGTGGAAAGGATGGGAAGGAAACAGAGAGATGATTGACTTTGTAGAAGCCAAGACCTCTCCATTACTTGAATTTATTTTAAAGTCAGGTGTTCTCTAATGGCAGAAGAGGAACATCACTTTGTTTCTAAAATCAAAGTAGGTCAGTGGTGAAGCTTTCTTTGTCTTTTTCCAGGCTCTTACTGGAGAAACAGGAGCCCTCATTGGAATTCATGTGTTCTCTTCCAGGTATATGATAAAAGTTCAGGAATAATTGTCTATCTAAGGCATTAGCTTTGCAGTCCAAACTGTTTTCTCCAGGAATGGTTGGAATCCTCACAGCACCGTCATTTTTTTCATGACTACTATCTTTAGGATTATTCAGGCTAACTAAATTGCACAAGGGTTTCTTTCCAGTCCCCTCCCCCCATCTTACTTTGGATCTTCCTTCTCTTAAGTTATATTGTTAAGATAGTCTAGGTGAAAAAGCTGGTTAAATTGGTGACATCCTTGGATGTGGAATAAGACTATTCTTTTCTTGTTTGTTTTCTTCTCTTGTTTCTTCCTTCTGCTGTTCTAGCAACAATATTTACTTTTCCTGTAACGGGGGTGGGGGGGGGCGGGGACGGGTAAGGAAAGGTGGAAAAGTAGGAAAGCAGAGTCCACAGGACTGAAGAAACATATATAACGTAAAGAGCAGGGGGAAAAGATGGAGATGCCGGGGATCGAACCCGGGGCCTCATGCATGCAAAGTATGCGCTCTACCACTGAGCTACATCCCCCTATAACAGCCCTTTCTTATTTCCATATATTAGGAAATAAACCCATTTTCTGTATTCTTTGGCAAGACTATTTTCTCAAAATATCTATTCTGCTAACTCGGAGACTTCTACAATTTTTAAATCAATTTTTTGATGAATGGTTTTTGCTCAAGAATAGTAAATTCTGAATCCAAACTGTTACTATTCCTGCTCTTAGTTTCTTCTCAGCCGGGTCAGACCTAGGCCAAAAGACTACCGCAGAGTAGACGGAATAGCGTAAAAGACAGCAACCCGCTCACTAGAAATCATCGCCAGGAAGCAGAAAACTGATCCCACATCAACAAAAATTAATCCTTTTCTCAGCATCTTTGAAGATTATGCAAGAATGAACAAAAAGAAGAAAAAATAAGGAACTCTAAGAAATTTCAAAAATATATTTTCCTGTAATATTCTGAGCCGTGTCAGAGGAGAAGAAAATTTTCCAACGAATCCTGTCTCTCACCTTCTCCTACACATCGCCAGGAGTTGAATGCAAGAGCCATACACAGAAGACATTCCAAACTTTTTGGGTGGGTAAATATTGTGGACCATTAACAACACTTGAGAAGCCTGAAACATTCTAAAAGAGGTAGAAAAGCAATCTCAATTTTGAAAGAATAGATGTTTGTAAGATATCGGTAGGTAGCCGAAATAGCTCAGTTGGGAGAGCGTTAGACTGAAGATCTAAAGGTCCCTGGTTCGACCCCGGGTTTCGGCAATACGAGCGTTTTAGTTTATATCCGAAAAGATGAAACCATTCTAAAACCTCCGGATCTTGTACTTGACGTCCGATGAGCTTGAGCAAGGGAAATAACAGCAGTGAGAGTGACCAGGTGCTTCTCCTTTGTGTGCACAGCGATTGCAGTGTTCTGTGGGTTTTGGTGTGGATAGTGAAGTTCATGTTTATAATTTATGATGCTAATTTTGCTTAATTATAGCGACATCAAGTAGCAAATTTTAAAATACCATAAAAGTTCGAGAGAGTGAAGAAAAATAAAGCTAAATTTATGTTTTACTATCTTTGCTGATAACTTTCCCCTGTTTTTAAGTAAGGGAACCTATATTTTCAGTTTTCTCTTGTCCCATACATATGTACCAGGCATACCTGAGATAACATTGAAAGAAAAATCTCGAGGCAAGATGTGGTTTGTATATCCAAAAGGAAACATCAAGACAATAGGCATGGTCGTGCGCTTTGCTTTCTTAATATAGTCCGGGATCGTGCGGATGTACCAAAATCAGTTCCATTTTGTTTCCAAAACCTTTGGAAACTACCTATTATGTCCAAAGCTTGGAGGGTGGAAGGAGATTGAAGGTAGGGGAAAAACCCTGCCAAAACCGAATTTTGAGAGCAAAAGGTCTATCTGGAGAAACGTCTAGGTCACAACAAGAAAGGCCCCGCTGGGATTCGGAACCCAGGATCTCCTGTTTACTAGACAGGCGCTTTAACCAACTAAGCCACGGAGCCCATGTTGTAGCCCTTGACTGGTTTTCTTCTGTCAGAGAATGCTTACGTATTAATGTATTTCAAAATAGGGTATCTTTCATGCATTGGAGAAGGAAATGGCAACCCACTCCAATGTTCTTGCCTGGAGAATCCCAGAGACGGGGGAGCCTTATAGGCTGCCGTCTATGGGGTCGCACAGAGTCGGACACGACTGAAGTGACTTAGCAGCAGCAGTGAGTACGATATATTCGTCTCTTTTTAAGAAGACGGAGGAGAAGAAGGGAGAGGGGGAGATACGAGTTTAAGATTTTTTTTTAACATAATCTTAAATCATTTTACCTTCTGTTTTACTTTGCAGTTTCATTCCGACCTTTCTTACCTGTGCAAGATCCCTAACTTTCTCTGGAAAATCTATATGAAAATATATCAGTATTACTTGATATATGCCTAATATATTATTAACAGATAAAATTTAAATATATTAACATTAATGTTATGATAATAGCAAAGTCAACCATAAGCAACCTTCCAAGGTTGAGAGAAAAATTACATAAATGCTATAGACTAATGTCAGTAGCACCCAGACCTGCAAAATAGCTTGAGAACTTGATGAAAGTATAAATTCTTGGACCCACCACGCAACTCCTGAATGAAGTAAAATAAGGCAGGAATCTTAGTAATTCAAAGGCTTCTTCAGATTATACTGATGGCCAGCTAGGTTAAAGAACCGCCATTGATCAAAAAGGTAGAGTGAGGCAATCTGGTGACAAGTTTCATCTGTAAGAAGTAGGTTAGGAAAGGGGGAGGTTGGGCAGAACGACTCCTGGGGTCTTGAAGAAAGGTAGGCAACAGAAGCTGGGGAATTTACCACAGTATATCACATTTACAATAACCAGGCTTGGCTTAGAAACAATAGTAATGATACACAGAGAATTACAAAATTTTGATCGGGCGGGAAATGATGATAACTTGCACATGATAAAAATGGAATAAAGAGCTTTGATTCCAGAAGTTTAGTGCTAACTTCCTTGGATAGTAACCACCAGTATTCAAAGCTTGTTAAAAGTTCCATAAAACTTTTTTATATTGGGTCTATTACACAGATATCAGATTCTAAAACTACCAGTTCAGTTCAGTTCAGCCACTCAATCGTGTCCGACTCTTTGCAACCCCATGGACTAGAGCATGCCAGGCTTCCCTGTTCGTCACCAACTCCCCCAGCTTGCTCAAACTCATGTCCAACCAATCAGTGAGGCCATCCAACCATCTCATCCTCTGTTGTCCCCTTCTCCTCCTGCCTTCAATCTTTCCCAGTATCAGGGTCTTTTCCAGTGAGTCAGTTCTTCACATCAGGTGACCAAAGTACTGGAGTTTTAATCTCGGCATCAGTCCCTCCGATGAATATTCAGGACTGATTTCCTTTAGGATTGACTGGTTTGATCTCTTTGTCAGTGAGGTATTATAATTCATTCTGTTGGCGTCTTCTTTATCTGGTTAAAGAATTGTCTTTTTTTTTTTTTTTAAGTTAGCTGATTTGTTGTCTTAGAACTTTGTAACAGAAAGTGTAGTTTTCAACAGTTTCTTGCCTTGACATGAATGAATGAGCTCAACTCCACTGGGTGTCCTGGAGTGGAGTCCCAGGTGGACTGAATCAGAAGTTCCGGCAGTAGCGCATGCTCCATCACATACTGAGTTTGTTCTCAGTTCTTGCTACAGGCTTCATATCTTGTGAGTTTTGTTCCAAGTAGTATCAGAACAAAACTTCACATCTGTACCTATTCTCCGTTATCCTTTGAAGGAGTTAAAATTTTAAGAGCAAATATGGGATGGCAGAGTAGGGTTGGCAGTGAGAACAAATCCATCCAATTCCTTTCCCTCCAAGAATGCAATAACAGGAAAGATGACACAGAAATTAGAAAGAATAAAATTAAACAGCTGAAATCTTTGAGACGGGATCACTTTTTTCTATGCAGCTGATGATGGCCATTCTCCCACTCTGTAAAACCTTCTGCCTTTAGCTGCTGACTTCTCTAGTGTTTTCTGTGTGATTTTCTGAGGTGTACCAGGCAAGGTTTCCTTGAGATATATATATATATATAAAAAAAAATATATATATATATAAATATGATGACAAAGATTTTAGAGCATGGAATTCCCATCTTCCCTCTTTCAACTCTCTAGACAAGTCACTTCAAAGATGGAGGACAGTGTCTATGATCAGAAAGCTTCTATACATGAATTAGGAAAGAGTAATTGACTAAATTTGACCATCGCCAAACTCTAGCAACAGATCCGAGTACTCAGTCGGATCTCAGAATCTATTTCAGTCACATTAGAAAACTCTACATTTACTGATCCGAATACTCGTTTTAATAAATTGAGGTTTGGAGAGCAACAGCATCCTTGTAAGAAGTGGATTTATTGTGCGGTATCTGCTCATGCAGATAGAACTCAGATCTATAGACTTTAACCTCTGGTGACTGTACTGAGTTGCACTCAGTAGAGCTTGGAGGATAAGGAAAGAGTGGAAGAAAGTTAGTGGGCAGGCTTTCTGCTCTTCAGTCTGCAACCTGTTTCTTGAGAAGGACAGTTGAGAAAACTGGGGTAGAAAATTGTGCATGGTCTCCTTATTTTTTCTCTTTCCACTCTTCTTTCAATCGTTTTTGCAAATGAATAAAAAACTGGTTTGTGAAAGTGGGTGTGGTGTGATTACTGCCCTGGATGAACAGTATCTTCCTTTGTTGTCTCACTCCACCCAGCTTTCCTTGTTCTGACACAGTCAGGTTTGGTCATGGATGCCAAAGCCCTTGGAGTAGAAATGCTTGAGTGCTTAAAGCAACCAACTAAATTAGATCGTCTCCCTTGAATGTGAGCAGGAAAAGATGAGTAAAGAAATGCAAAATCAAAAGTAAGAAAAAAGAGGGAAAAAGAGAAGCTCAGACATGGTCCTCGTGCTCAGTTGTCTGACTCTTTGCAACACCGTGGACTGTAGACCACCAGTGTCCTCTGTCTATGGGATTTTCTGGACAAGAATACTGGAGTAAGGTGTCATTTCCTACTCCAGGGGATCTTCCCAATCCAGGGATCAAACCCACATCTCCTGTATCTCCTGTATTAGCAGTAGCACTGAGCCACTGGGGAAGTCCTCAGACTTGGAGGCAGAGGGGAGCCTTAAACCTCAGACATCTTCCATGCTTTGTGATCTCTCCACAGCTCAGTTACATCCACCCAGACAGGTGGCTTCCAAGAAAAAAATTCCATGACTAATTACCTTCCTTCCTTTTCTGGATGTCCTCAAGGACCTAATAGATGGCAGAGTAGAGTTTAGTCTGTGCAGCTCCTTTATTTTCGAACCTCCTACTCTAAGTCTGATCTTACAGCTACATCATGAGAAGGGCACTGCAGCCCAGATGAAAAGGACATAGTTACACTCAGTTTTCCCAATGTTGATGGGCTCTAAGGGCTGCGTACCAAGGGATGCATGAGTAGCACTTGCATCCACCAACACAGAGAAGCCCATTATGGAACATACCCTTGAGTCTTCAAATGCTCCCTCCTTCCAGTTTATTCCCTTCTGCCTGCACAGACTGCAAACAAAATGGAAAAGCATAATGCAGAAGGATGTGAGAAGGAGTAGTGTGCTTCCCTGAGAATTTAACTGCAGGTGGGGAAATTAGACACAAAGGATGGCTTCACAATAATTGCAGTGAAAGGATGCATGGCCAGCCCAGCACTATGTCTACAAAACTTGCAGTGACTTTTCCAAGCAGATGCTGCAGCTCTGGTTCTTAAAGACACAGAAGACAGAAAGAAAGGAGGAGGAAAACAAAGCATTCCCGAGAGCTAGCTATTACACAGTTTTGGGTTTTTGTTTTTTCCTTTTTCTCCAAACGGAGTTTTCTCAGCAATGAAGAGAATGCAGAGGAGATTTGCAACTAGGACAAAATCTACCAAATGAATTAACTGATTATATATCCAGTAGCTAGGTCTATGTTTAGGTGGTTCATTACTTAAGCTTTTAAAGTTTTAGTTAGGGAAACAGTGTTCAAATCCCTAGGGGTTCAGTACTGGAGTGTTCGCACCAGTTATTGGTGGTGTCGGGACATGACTCCAGTTATTTTTAACTGGTAGAAAGCAACTGAAATGTTGTCTGCTCTTAAAGTTCTGAGTATTTGCAATAGGATCCTTTACCCTTCCCTTTACCCTCGTGGTTGGTAAACTATTGCCTGTGAGCTAAGAATGGTTTTGGAACATTTCCCAAATTTGTATGTCATCCTTGTGTAATGGGCCATGCTCACTTTCTCTATATCTTTCCAGTTTTAATATGTGTGCTGCTGAAAGAGCAACATTTTTTTTATTTTAAAAGGTCGAAAAATAAAATAGCATTTCATGACACATGACCCTTATATGAAATTCAAATTTAGGTGTTCATATATAAAGTTTTATTCGAACACAACAACCTCATTCATTACACACCATCTATGGCTGTTTGGGGGCTAAAATGTAGAGTAGTTGTAATAGAGATGGTGGTGAGGTGAGGTGAAGTTGCTCAGTCGTGTCCGACTCTTTGCAACCCCGTAGACTGTAACCTACTAGGATTCTCCGTCTGTGGGATTCTCCAGGCAAGAATACTGGAGTGGATTGCCATTTCCTTCTCCAGGGAATAGAGGTGGTACATGGCACCTTTTCCTTCCCACTGCTGCTGTGCACACTACACATTGCAGTCACTCAGTGATGATTCCTCAAGTTTTTCAGTGTCACACACATAATATTTTATTATTTTAAAAAATTAGCAATAGTTACACATCATTTAAAGACAATAAAAGCTGACCTCAACCGTGAACTGCTTTGGCTGAACCACTTGTTGTCCAGTCTAAGTCATATCTGACTCTATCGTGACCCCATGCACTGCAGCACGCCAGGCTTCCCATGATATTGCATCATGTCTGGGCTTTAACATACTGAAGGAATTAGGGTATCATGAGCATCATCCCAGTGAGCATATCCTCCTTTCTCACAGGAAGACAAATCATCCTCGGTATTCACTAAAATACTGAGCTTGCCAAACCTGGGGTTGAACCAGGGACCTTTAAGATCTTCAGTCTAACTCTCTCCCAGCTGAGCAATTTCAGCCACCTGTTTAGATTGTCAACTTTGGTTTTGGAAGCGTTCAAGTTCCTAAAGCATGGTTGGCCAATATATTTGCCCACCCAGAAGACTTGGAATATACTGTTTTCCATGTATGCCAGTTGGATACAATTCCTGGCAGCAGGGATGAATAAGCACAAATGGAGACTTTTAAAGAGAGGTGTTAGGGAGATATTCAGTGGAAAGCCTTTCTGCTCCTCTGTATCCTGCAGACACTGTTCAGACGTAATGGAACCTATAGGCAATATTTTGGAGAATCCCTTATTTTTCTCTTCTTTTTGATCCATACTCTTACATAATCTCCAAAAATGATGAGAAATGTTATCCAGTGATGCTATAAATTTGCTAAAAGAATAGAGTATGCAATAGCATTACCAGACTACTAAACACTTGTCACCATACTCCACTGACAGGACAACAACTGTCACAAAAATTAGAAAATTTGAGATGACACATCTCATTGCAACAGTATTTCTTCACACAAACACAAGAATGTTTTTAATGAAGATGAGGTTGCAATCAAATCAGTCTCTGATTGGCTCCTTTGTAAATCTTGCAAGGAAACCCTTACCATGGCAAAGAAATTAAAGTGTTTACTTATAGTATCCAAAAGAAGTATGCCTAGAGAAAACAAACTTAAGACCACTAATCTTTGAGTAAAAATAGTTGATTGAGAAATGAGGACAGTGGAAGCAAAATCAAGACTTCATTTTAAAAAGAAGGCAAATGATGTGTCATTTTCATTGTCTCTTGGTGAGTCAGTCTACAGATGTTACTGACGTTATTCAGATGTTTATTCAGGGGGGCAATGTCATTTTTAAGTGACTGAAGACATAATCTGCATGAACAGTCTATGTGGAAAAACTCCAGGTGAGACTATTTTGTGAGAATTTGAACAAACAATTCATTACAATCTACTGCAATATGTTATAACTGGTAGTGGTGAAATTGTGAAGGGAACAGAAAAAGTTTTAAAACTTGTGAGAAAGGGAAGTCTAGAGGGCCTTTTTGAATTTTGGAGGCTAGTGATGAAGTCAATCCTCCCAGTGGGCCTGACTTCACGTAGGGCATGCAACTGTTCATTTTATTTGAAGGATAGCTGTAGCATAGGAATCCACACTAATTCATGACAGGTGACTAATAGTTTGACTGGCTGACTGATGCTTGGAAGGAAAATTGCTGAAAAGTGAGGACAGAGAGGTTTGAGAAAGAGACAGATGGATGTGCTCAGTCACTCAGTCATGTTCCGATTTTTGCAACCTCGTGAACTGTAGCCTTCCAGGCTCCTCAGACAGATAGATTAGATTTTACTAAATGTGCAGAGTCTAAGAATATTTATTTTCCATGTAAATGCTCTCCAAGAGACACCTCCTAAGAAGGGGATCTTAATAGACACCTGGACAAGATAACCAATTCTGTTGACGTTTGGAAGCTTAGCTTCTCCTTAGCCATCACTGCCTTTTCCCAGTGGAATTATGAAAAGAATGGCCACAGTGACAGAATGGAAGTCATGTACAGCTCAGTAACATGGACTTCCATACACCAAAATAGATCAGATTGAAGCCACTGCAAGGTGACTAAACCACCAACATACTTAAAACATAAGTAGCATTAACATCATAAAATGAAATAAATTCAAAACAAAAAGAGTTTGGGAGGAAGATTGAATTAAAAGGTCAATCAGTTCAGTTCAGTTCAGTTGCTCAGTCCTGTTCAACTCTTTGTGACTCCATGGACTGCAGCATTCCAGGCCTCCCTGTCCATCACCAACTCCCAGAGTTTACTCAAATTCATGTCCATTGAGTCAGTGATGCCATCCAACCATCTCGTTGTCTGTCATCCCCTTCTCCTCCCATCTTCAGTCTTTACCAGCATCAGGGTCTTTTCAAATGAGTCCACTCTTCACATTAGGTGGCCAAAGTATTGGAGTTCCAGCTTCACCATCAATCCCTCCAATGAATATTCAGGACTGATTTCCTTTTGGACTGACTGATTGGATCTCCTTGCAGTCCAAGGGACTCTCAAGAGTCTTCTCCAAGCCACAATTCAAAAGGATCAATTCTTTGGATGTTCACTTTTCTTTATAGTCCAACTCTCACTCCATTCATGGCTACTGGAAAAACTGTAGATTTTACTAGACGAATTTTTGTTGGCAAAATTATGCTTTTAATATGCTGTCTAGGTTGGTCATCACTTATCTTCCAAGGAGCAAATGTCTTTCAATTTCATGGCTGTAGTCACCATCTGCAGTGGTTTTGGAGCCCAGAAAAATGAAGTCTGTCAGTTTCCATTGTTTCCCCATCTATTTTCCTTGAAGTGCTGGGACCAGATGCCATGATCTTAGTTTTCTGAATGTTGAGTTTTAAGCCAACGTTTTCACTCTTCTCTTTCACTTTTACCCACAGGCTCTTTAGTTTTTCTTTGCTTTCTGCCATAAGGGTGGTATCATCTGCATATCTGAGGGTGTTGATATTTCTCCTGGCAGTTTTGATTCCAGCTTGTGCTTCATCCAGCCTAGCATTTTGCATGATGTACTCTGCATATAAGTTAAATAAACAGGGTGACAATACACAGCCTTGACGTACTTCTTTCCCGATTTGGAACCAGTCTGTTGTCCCAGGTCTAGTTCTGACTGTTGCTTCCTGACCAGCATACAGATTTCTCAGGAGGTAGATAAGGTGGTCTGGTATTCCCATCTCTTGAAGAATTTTCCACAGTTTGTTGTGATCCACAAAGTCAAAGGCTTTGGCATAGTCAATAAAGCAGAAGTAGATGTTTTTCTGGAACTCTCTTGCTTTTTCAATGATCCAACGGATGTTAGCAATTTGATCTCTGGTTCCTCTGCCTTTTCTAAATCCAGCTTGAACATTTGGAAGTTCATGGTTCACGTAGTGTTGAAGCCTGGCTTGGAGAACTTTGAGTATTACCTTGCTAGTGTGTAGTTTAGTTGGTAAAGACTCTGCCTGCAATGCAGGAGACCCAGGTTCAATCCCTGGGTCAGGAAGGTCCCCTGAAAAAGGTAATGACAGCCCACTCCAGTATTCTTGCCTGGAAAATTCCATGGACAGAGGACTCGACAAGTATAGTCAATGGGATCCCAAAAAGTTGGACACGACTATGTGACTAACTTTCCCTCCCTTTTGCTAGAGTGAGATGACTGCAATTGTGCGGTAATTTGAGCATCCTTTGGCATTGCCTTTCTTTGGGATTGGAATGAAAATGGACCTTTTCCAGTCCTGTGGTCACTGCTGAGTTTTCCAAATTTGCTGGCATATTGAGTGCAGCACTTTCACAGCATCATCTTTCAGGATTTGAAATAGCTCAACTGAAATTTCATCACCTCCGCTAGTTTGTTCATAGTGATGCTTCCTAAGGCCCACTTGACTTCACATTCCAGGATGTCTGGCTCTAGGTGAGTGATCACACCACTTATCTGTGAGATTTTTTTTTGTATAGTTCTTCTGTGTATTCTTGCCACCGCTTCTTAATATCTTCTGCTTCTGTTAGGTCTGCTGCAGGGTTGGGGTCACTGGGTGTAGCAGTGTGTGCATGGGACTTTTGAAGGAAGTCACTGAGTGATTTCGCTTTCACTTTTCACTTTCATGCATTGGAGAAGGAAATGGCAACCCTCTCCTGTGTTCTTGCCTGGAGAATCCCAGGGACAGGGGAGCCTGGTGGGCTGCCGTCTCTGGGGTCGTACAGAATCGGATACGACTGAAGCGACTTAGCAGCAGCAGCAGTAGCACCATTATCTCCATTACCTCCACCATAGTTTGGCCCCAGATGAAAAGCATGAAGTGGTAGCGTGGCCGAGCAGTCTAAGGCGCTGGATTAAGGCTCCAGTCTCTTCGGGGGCGTGGGTTCGAATCCCACCGCTGCCAACCTTTTACGACTTCTCTGTAGCTCAAACAAAACGGGCTCAGAGGTTAAAGCATCTGCCCGCAATGCGGGAGATCCCTGGATCAGGAAGATCCTCTGGAGAAGGAAATGGCAACCCACTCCAGTATTCTTGCCTGGAGAATCCCATAGACAGAGAATGCTGGCTGGCCACAGTCCGCAGGGTCGCAAAGGGTAGGAGAAGACTGAGCGACTAACATACACACACAAATAACAGGGAGGGAACACAGCCCCATCCATCAACAGAAAATTGGATTAAAGATTTACTGAGCACGGCCCCTCCCATCAGACCCAGTTTCCTCCCCAGTCCCTCTCTCCCATCAAGAAGCTTCCATAAGCCTCTTATTCTCCATCAGAAGGCAGACAGGCTGAAAAACACCATCACAGAAAACTAACCAACCTGATCACATGGACCACAGTTCAGTTCAGTCGCTCAGTCGCGTCCGACTCTTTGCGACCCCATGAACAGCAGCACGCCAGGCCTCCCTGTCCGTCACTAACTCCCGGAGTTCACTCAGACTCATGTCCATCGAGTCTGTGATGCCATCCAGCCATCTCATCCTCTGTTGTCTCCTTCTCCTCCTGCCCCCAATCCCTCCCAGCATCAGAGTCTTTTCCAATGAGTCAACTCCTCGCATGAGGCGGCCAAAGTACTGGAGTTCCAGCTTTAGCATCAGTCCTTCGAATGAACACCCAGGACTGATCTCCTTTAGAATGGACTGGTTGGATCTCCTTGCAGTCCAAGGCACTCTCAAGAATCTTCTCCAACACCACAGTTCAAAAGCATCAATTCTTCGGCGCTCAGCCTTCTTCACAGTCCAACTCTCACATCCACACACGACCACAGGAAAAACCATAGCCTTGACTAGATGGACCTCTGTTGGCTAAGTAATGTCTCTGCTTTTGAATATACTATCTAGGTTGGTCATAACTTTCCTTCCAAGGAGTAAACGTCTTTTAATTTCTTGGCTGCAATCACCATCTGCAGTGACTTGGGAGCCCAGAAAAATAAAGTCTGACACTGTTTCCACTGTTTCCCCATCTATTTCCCATGAAGTGATGGGACCAGATGCCATGATCTTCGTTTTCTGAATGTTGAGCTTTAGGCTAACTTTTTCACTCTCCACTTTCACTTTCATCAAGAGGCTTTTAGTTCCTCTTCACTTTCTGCCATAAGGGTGGTATCATCTGCATATCTGAGGTTATTGATATTTCTCCTGGCAATCTTGACTCCAGCTTGTGTTTCTTCCAGCCCAGCGTTTCTCATGATGTACTCTGCTGCTGCTGCTGCTGCTGCTGCTGCTAAGTCGCTTCAGTCGTGTCCGACTCTGTGCGACCCCATAGATGGCAGCCCACCAGGCTCCTCTGATAGCAGTTAAATAAGCAGGGTGACAATATACAGCCTTGATGTACTCCTTTTCCTATTTGGAACCAGGCTGTTGTTCCATGTCCAGTTCTGTTGCTTCCTGACCTGCATATAGGTTTCTCAAGAGGCAGGTAGGGTGGTTGGGTATTCCCATCTCTCTTAGAATTTTCCACAGTTTATTGTGAGCCACATGGGCAAGGCTTTGGCATAGCCAATAAAGCAGAAATAAAATGTTTTTCTGGAACTCTCTTGCTTTTTCCATGATCCAGCGGATGTTGGCCATTTGATCTCTGGTTCCTCTGCCTTTTCTAAAACCAGCTTGAACATCTGGAAGTCCGCGGTTCATATATTGCTGAAGCCTGGCTTGAAGAATTTTGAGCATTACTTTACTAGCATGTGAGATAATTGCAATTGTGTGGTAGTTTGAGCATTCTCTGGCATTGCCTTTGTTTGGAACTGGAATGAAAACTGACCTTTTCCAGTCCTGTGGCCACTGCTGAGTTTTCCAAATTTGCTGGCATATTGAGTGTAGCACTTTCACAGCATCATCTTCCAGGATTTGAAATAGCTCCATTGGAATTCCATCACCTCCACTAGCTTTGTTCGTAGTGATGCTTTCTAAGGCCCACTTGACTTCGCATTCCAGGACGTCTCTCTCTAGGTGAGTGATCACACCATTGTGATTATCTTGATCGTGATGATCTTTTTCATACAGTTCTTCTGTGTATTCTTGCCACCTCTTAATATCTTCTGTATCTGTTAAGTCCATAGCATTTCTGTCCTTTATCAAGCCCATCTTTGCATGAAATGTTCCCTTGGTATCTGTAATTTTCTTGAAGAGATCTCTAGTCTTTCCCATTCTGTTGATTTCCTTTATTTCTTTGCACTGATCACTGAGGAAGTCTTTCTTTGTCTAACTCAATGAAACTATGAGCCATGCCCTGTAGGGCCACCCAAGACAGATGGGTAATGGTGGAGAGTTCTGACAAAAAGGTAGTCCACTGGAGAAGGGAATGGGAAACCACTTCAATATTCTTGCCTTGAGAAGCCCATGAACAGTATGAACAGTAAAAGGTCACTAGGAGTAGATATTTAGTATTTGACATAATAACATGGATCCAGTGGATTTTTATAAAATGACATTTACTTAAAATTTGGAAAACCAGTGGATTTTTATGGCACTCATGATTATGTGTGCATGTATTCAAAACAGAGCAGCAGTTAAAATGCTGAAATCATTGATAATAGTGAGGGCTTTTGAAGTGGAGAAGCCTGAGCCAGAGGCTAAGTTCTGCAGTCAAAGGGAAGGGAATGACAGTGGCAGAGTGGTGACAGGATCAGGGGAAAATACAGGGCCAGAGAAAGTTTTATTAGGAAGGTTTGCATATCAGAGTGAGGACGCTCCAGACAGACTCTGTAAGCAGTGCTGGAAGGAAAAGTCTTTAATACAATTCAACTATCCTGGTTTCAAGAACGCAATCTTAGAACATGTTTGGCTGAATCACCAGATACAAGGGATGGGCAGACAGAGTGGGTCTCAAGTCTCTTTGAGAAAGTGTAAGGAGTGTCTTTCCTGGTGAAAGTAACTTCACAATGGCATGGAATAGCTTGATAGGGTGCTTCTTGCATGAAAATATTTACCTTGGGTGGAATGTGCCCCCTAAGTTAATTCAGAGAACAACTGGCAATTTTGTGCGTCTGGTCAATGTCCAGATTTTTGAGGCAGGAGAGATGCAAGGTTCCCAGACTCCTGAAACAAAACTTTTACAGTAGCCAGTCACTTTATGTGACAGTGTGGTTTCTTGGAAGCAGGCAATTGTTTGCAAAAAAAAAAAAAATTTATTTTAACACAAATCAAACCACTCACCTCTTTTGTGACCAAGAATAACCTTTCTCTTTCTCTCAAATCTCTTGCTTTGCACTCAAGTCTCCCTTTACAACACTCTCCCCCCAATTTAAGTGAGACACAAAAGCTATTTTACTTCATAAACTGGATTGTATGATCAAATTCATGTTGATTCATCAAAATCATTAATAGGACCACAAAGTTAAACTACTTGTAGGAAAATGTAGAATTGTCCCATAAGTACGTAGCAACTGTTCTAATCTCTGAACACTAGTTCAGAGCAACTGAACACTAGCAATTGTTCTAATCTCTGAACGCACTAAATCTGCGTTTTTTGATGTTTCCATAAGTGCTTGGGACTCCAGCTGTGTATCTCCATTAGCAACATTTTCAGAAGGTAATGCTCTCCCAAGCATACCCAGTAAGTAGACAGGACAGGTAGAAGGAGAAAGAAGTTTTCCTGTACTCTTTTACATCTTTCCTTTTAACAGGACAGATCCTGTCCTTTTAAACAGGACAGGACCATTTAGCAAGTCTGCATGGTGAGTGAGCATCTCCTGCCTTCTCATCTCAAACCTGACACTGGTGAACATCCATTCTGAATCTCTTAGAAGAGGGCAAGGACGTAAGAGAGTGGTTTGCCTCTTTGGCTGGGGCATTCGCTTCTGTGCTTGTCATCATGGCCAGCCGTGTATGTCTGTGATCAGTGCATTTCAGAGGGCCTTGTGTCCAGGAAATTACGCAGCCAGTCTGTCCTTCATCTCACCACTGGAGAATCCTGTGTTCTTCATTCCAGAGGAGGAATTGCGTTCCTCAAAGTACTAGGGCAAGTTCACTTCAGATTTTCCAGCCTCTTAATTTTAAACTTTCTCCAAATCCAGGAAACTCCATTGAACTGATTCCTGAAGCTAGTTTGATGAAAGATAAGGTGGAAGCATAGTCTAAGTGATTTTCCTGCTCTCTGAACTCTTATCCACCCTCCACCCACCCCCACCCCCTTAGTTAATTTTTGTGTAGTAAAGACCTTAGTCAATGTAGGAGTGATTTCTCAGTGACTACAGTGGATGGTTTTAAAAGGTGGACAAATCTGAAACAGAAAAACAAATATCAAATATTAACATATATATGGAATCTAGAAAAATGGTACTGATGAACTTATTTGCAGGGAAGGAATGGAGACGCAGATGTAGAGAGTGGACTTGTGGACACAGCAGGGCAAGGAGAGGATGGGAGGAGCTGAGAAAGTAGCACTATCCTGTGTAAAACGGATAGCTAGTGAGGCATTGCTGTAATGGACCCAGGGCCATTTTGCTTAGCACCAGAGAATGCCGCACAAGAAATTCCACCTGGAGGTGCCGGGGATTGAACCCGGGGCCTCGTGCATGCTAAGCACGCGCTCTACCACTGAGCTACACCCCCAACCGCTACAAGCTCTTTCTGGAAAACAATTGAATGGCAATAGCTATCTGCATTATTTTTCAAGAACTGTGGCCCAGTACAATCTAGCTCTGTTCTGGGAGAATCTTGTCCATGTGTTTGCCCTCCTCACATGGAGCTCTTGGCTCTACAAAAGTATGAAGAGCTAGAAACCAGAGTAATAGCTACTGACTTGCAGTGGTTTATTTTGTTCTACTCTAGGGATATAGTTGAATTAAGTAAGGTTCCTTACAACATTAAAGAAGACACTAAATATTGTTTTGAAGAGTATAAATTTACTTCCCTGGTGGCTGAGATGGTTAGGAATCTGCCTGCAATGGGGTAAACCTGGGTTTGATCCCTGGGTTGGGAAGATCCTCTGGGGAAGGGAACAATGTCTCCAGTAGAATTGCCTGGAGAATTCCATGGACAGAGGAGCCTGGCAGGCTACAGTCCATGGAGTCGCAAACAGTCAGACAAAACTGAGCAACTTTCAGTTTCAGTAACAAAGTACCTAGGGAAGAAATCTGTAAACTGGAAAATGTCAGTAAGATTTGTTTTACAAATCATGGATAAATCAGAAATTTGAACAACTTATTCTGGACAAGATGGTTGACTGGAATTACTGGGCATGAGTGAGGAGTTGGCCAGCATAAAAGGATCCCCAAACATAAAAGGTGGGTATTTCCACTTTTTTCTTGTTTTATGCCATTTAATTAATTGCTTTCAAACTTTTCTCAAATTTAGGAACAAATTTACTTGAACTGAATCAAGATGCCTTTTCCCAGTGAGTGCTAGATAATGAGCATCATTTACTTACCACCAGGTGTAGGGAGGTTTGAGTTTTGAGACACTGAAACTTGGTGGGTTTCCCAAGGGCAAGTTGAAATCCTGCTCACAGAACTCTAAGTTGAGTTCTGACCATGGTCAATATGACATATTTGTGTTTTGTTTTTTTTCAAGCTTTCAAAAAAATTTTTTTAAGGTGACTTTAAAATATAGCTGGGGACAAGAAGTGGAAATATAGTAATAGCAATAGGTTATATTACATGATTATATCACCTCCTTGATAAACAGACTCCCCAAGAGGTGAAGTAACTAACTGCCAACAGTTCACAGCCAACAAGTAGCAGGGCAACTTTCAAAGCCAGGCAGATTTCCTGTAGAGCACCTGTTCCACATCTTTTCTTCTGAGATGGGAATCCTGAAGTCAAAAGGCAACTTGAGAGTAGTTTGGACTTATTCCTCTTTGAAAATGTCATTATCACTTATAGGGGAGGTTTCTAATTTTCTGGGGAAATGGGGAAGCAAGAAAGCAATGAACTCACAACACTCACCATGAAATAAAATACCTCAAGTCCAGCAATATGGTCTGCAAACCCTGCTGTGACATTTTGTAGGGAACGTGACAGCTCTGGTTTTGAGATGCCTAAAGGAATGGAAGACAGAAGAGAGAGGAAAACAAAGCATTCCTGAGAGCTGGGTATTTATTATAGTATCTCTTTCAAATGGGATTTTCCCTGCCATCAAGAGAATGCAAAGAAGCTTTGCACTAGGATAATATCTATCAAATGAATTAGTTAAATGTATGTCCAGTAGCTAGATCTGTAGATTACAATAGCTCACTAGGTAAGCTTCCAGCATTTTTTAACTGGGGAAAAAAGTTCAAATCCCTAGGGGCTGAGGTCCTTCTGTTTGAATTTATTCTCCAGTTATTTCTAACTGGCAAAGCCTGCTGAAACCTTGCCTGCTCTTAAAGTTGTGAGTATTTACAGTGAGACCCCCTCCTTAGTCGTTGGTAAACTATTGCCAGGGAGCCAAGAAAGGTTTGGGAACATTAAAGGCTAATAAATAAAATGAAAACTAGTATTAGTTGACACATGAAGATTATATGAAGTTCACATGTCAGTGTCCATATATAAAGTTTTATTAGAACACAGGCACTTCATTTACACATCTTCTATGGCTGCTTGCAAGCTACAACAGAGAGTGGCTACAACAGAGACGATAAGCGGCACCCTTTTTTCTTCCCACTGCTGCTGTTCACACTATACATCACAGTGACTCAGTGACCGTTGCCCAAGTTTTTCAGCGTCATTATTGCATAATATTTTATTATTTTTAAAAATCGGTAGTGCTTACTGCTCACAGGGTATTAATATGTTGGAGTACTATGTAAACTTAAAGAGGTCATAAGGTACCTTTATTACCTTGGCAAAAAAAAAGTTGAAAATCTAAAAGTGAGCTTCAGTTATGAGCTCCTCCATGACTGAAAAGTGGCACATATTTAACATGCTAATGGAATACACTGTATTAACTAAAAACAGCTTGCCGAAACCCGGGATTGAACCAGGGACCTTTAGATCTTCAGTCTAACGCTCTCCCAACTGAGCTATTTCGGCCGCTTGAAATAGCAGTCTTTGATCTCTATTTTTTAATAATTAGATTGTTTTCAGCTTCTTTTTCCGGTTTCAAACTCTTTAAGCCTGATGGTCTAGTTGTCCAATATGCTTGCCTGCCCAGAAAGAACTGGACTGTTTCTTCCATATATGCTGCTTGGATCAAGTTCCCTCTGGTGTGGGATGGTAGGTGGAGCAGGGAGGCAGAAGAGAGATAATAGCAACTCATTGGAAAGTCTTTCCGTTTCTCCACATCCTGTCGGTTGACCCAGACCCAATTCAGAAACTGAAAGAACATAAAGGCAGTATTTGGGGGGTGGGAGGGGGTGTCTCTTATTTTTCTCTTCCTCTTGATCCTCCTTCTTTGAAAGTCTCCAAAAATGCGGAGAAATTGAATCCAATAACTCTATAAGTTTGAAAAAAATATATATGTACAGTAAGTCCCCTATATGCAAACTTTCAAAGATGCCAATATGCATTCCATCAATGTCAGACATGAATGTTGTTGCAGCTTCCCCTCCACCTCCTATTGCTGATGATCCTTCCACTCTACCATATCCCACCCTTCTCCCTCCTCCAGGCAATAACTCTTCTTGCCTGTTCACTTGATGCCAGCCCCCTGTATGCCAGCTGTTGTACTGTACTACTATAATGTACTATAAGATTAAAAATGTTTTATTTTTTTTTGTTTTTATGTGTTCTTTGTGTGAAAAATATTATAAGCCTATAGCACTATGGTACTATATAGTGATTGTATTAGTTGAGTACCTAGGCTAACTTTGTTGGACTTACAAACAAATTGGACTTACCAACTCACTCTCAAAAACAGAACTCATTCGTATACACAAACATTACCAGACTACATACTCATCACAATAATTCTCAACTGACAGGAAAGCAACTGCCACAAAAATCAGAACATTTAAAATGGCATATCTCATTACAACAGACTTTCTTCACAAAAAAATCAATGGTTAAATTTTTTATTAAAAAATTTTTTTACACAATTTAAAAGGTTACTTTCCATTTAAAGTTATTTCAAAGTGAAAGTGTTAGTCACTCAGTCATGTCCAACTCGTTGCGATCCCATAGACTGTAGCTCACCAGGCCTCTCTGTTCATGGAATTCTCCAGGCAAAAAATAATGAAGGGATTACCACATTTTTCTCCATGGGATCTTCTTGACCCAGCAATGGAAGCGTGGTCTCCTACATTGCGGTCAAGTTCCTTACTTCCTGAGCCATGAGTTTTGTTCCCTTGGAACCTGTCTTACATTCAAATTTGTACCTCCCACTCCCCAACCCTACTACTGCCCTTCCCTCCCCCTGAAACCACTAGTTTGTTCTCTATATCTGTGAAGTAACATCAATAGTTGATTTTTTAAATAAGACAAATGATTTGACATGGTTTCCTTTGACTCCTGATAAGTCAACAGGTATTACCAATATTATTTAGTTGTTTATTCAAGGAGTCAGTGCTAGTTTGAAGTGACAAGAAATAATCTGTGAGCAGTCTTCCTGGAAAAAACTTCAGGTGAGACTATTTTGTGAGAAGTTGAACAAATAATTCATTACAACATGGAGTGAAATCTGCTACAATATTTTAGAACTGGTTGCAGCTAATAAATAAAGGTTTATTTGGACAAGTTTTAAAACTTGTGGAAAATGTAGGTCACAGTAAGTGTCCTACAGATAAGTAGACATTCCCTGCCTTTAATAGACTTCCCTGGCTCAGGGAGTAAAAGCATCTGCCTACAATGTGGGAGACCTGGGTTCGATCCCTGGGTAGAGAAGATCACTTGGAGAAGGAAATGGCAACTCACTCCAGTACTCTTGCCTGTAAAGAAGCCTGGTAGGCTACAGTCTGTGGGGTCACAGAGTCGGACATGACTGAGTGACTTCACTTTCACTTTTCCTGCCTTTATTCAGATACTTGTAAACTTCTGAGTGCCATAGGTCATCGAACAAAGAGGTATCAGTGGAATCAATCATTGCCATTTTTGAAAATTTATCGGTCATATAAAATGAAATCTTTGGCCTACCCTGCTAAATCACTAAGCCTTAGTTCAGGGCTAAGATTAAAGCCCTAGAGGGGCTGGGGTTGAACCCAGGGCATCGTGCATGCTAAACACTGTGCTCCATCACTGAGCTACATCCCCTGCAGAAGGTGTCTAGGACATTCCATATGGCAAGTTGCCACTATCCCTGGGTCAGGGAAGAGCCCTGGGAGAAAATTCCTTGGAGAAGGGAATGGCTACCCACTCCAGCATTATTGCCTGGAGAATTCCATGGACAGAACCTGGCGGGCTACAGTCCATAGAGTTGCAAAGAGTTGGACATGACTGAGCGACTAACTGGGGGCTTTTGAGATTTAAGCTACCCTGCTGTTTCTGAAGGAGAAGGCAATGGCAACCCACTCCAGTACTCTTGCCTTGCCTGGAAAATCTCATGGGTGTAGGAGTCTGGTAGGCTGCAGTCCATGGGGTCACTACCAGTTGGCCATGACTGGGCAACTTCACTTTCACTTTTCACTTTCATGCAGTGGAGAAGGAAATGGCAACCCACTCCAGTGTTCTTGCCTGGAGAATCCCAGGGATGGCGGAACCTGGTGGACTGCTGTCTATGGGGTAGTACAGAGTTGGACATGACTGAAGTGACTTAGCAGCAGCATCAGCTGTTTCTGAAACCCTCAAGAGACTAGACTTTGCTTTCTGAATTGAAAAATGTCTGAATACAAAAGAGATCTTTCATAAGTAGGGGACCCTCCAAGGACTGCTGCTAGCTGACTCCCTGCGTGGCAGTTCCTGTCCACCACCAAGCGTACATCAGAATGAAATATTCTGTTGAGTCTTCAACTTCCTTTCTGTCTGCAACGCTCCTAGAAAAATATAAAAGATAGTGGAGGGGACTACAAAGGCCAGTGCCATGAAAACTACTCAGGAAATTTAGGTCCACATGGGGAGATAAGAGTGAAGTGTAACTAATATGGATATGAAATGAAGAGCCAAGTCAGTCATAACTAAACCACTGTGCCTAGCAATTTCGTCTGGAAACGCAGAAGCAGCATTCTGTCCAGGACAATGCAAATCTAGCTCTGAGACTCCTAAGAACAGAAGACACGAAAGAAGATTAGAAAAGATGCTCCTGTCGATATCATGCCTGTTTCAGACAGAATGTTTTTCCAAAAGAAGGTGAACGTGAAGGAAGCCAAAAAGAAATGTCCTTATAAGACCTCCCCACACCTGGGTAGGTCCTCAAAATCTATCTGGGGCACAAATAAGTTGATGTTTCCTGCCTTTATTCAACTGTGCATCATTGTCAACCCAAAGACATATGCTTTTTTGTGTTTTTGTTTAGTTTGTTTTAAGGAAATCGTGTCATAAGTGGAAGAAGGCAGGAAATCATGTAATTTTAAAACTTCTCTAAATAACTGAAATTCAGCAAGGTTCAGCTGTTTCTAGACTAACCTCAGAGAACTGGAGAGTTGAGAGGGGATGGAGAGGAGAGGGGGGTGAGGAGGCGAGAGCATCCTGGAGGGAGAGTGGGGAGGGGAAGACAGCTGTGGGGAAAGAAGCAGCAGCCAAGCCAGAGTACTAAAACGAGGACACAAGAAGAAAGTTTGGTAATGAGCATTATACACCACTGATACTCGGATAAGGGAGAATGTGGATCTATCCGAAGTATTTGTCTCTTCTGCATATCGACAGTTTCGCCGCAAGAGGAGTCTTTCTTATTCTAAGCGAAGTAGGTGAAAACCTATGTCCTACGAGAATCCAGTTCGTTTTGTTCCAGTTATCATAGTTTGAAAGATAATAGTTGCTCTTTTCCTCGCTGGATAAACAGGTTGAGCACTTTGGAGGGCCCTTGTGTAGCTGAATTTTTGTTTGCGGTGCAGTACTGCCGGAAATTCCCTGGCATTTTGGCAACCCACTCCAGTATTCTTGCCTGGGAAATCCCATGGACAGAGGAGCCTGGCGAGATACAGTTTACGGGGTCGCAAAAGAGTCAGACACGACTGAGCGACCGAGTATGCACGCACGCGCTGCAGGAATTGATAGCTTTATAAAGAGCAACTGGAAAGCCACGTCTGGATTCCTGCATGACTGCAATGAGAGCAATGCTGAGCGTAGAAGCAGGGTCCACCGGTGGCTTTGGGCTTCTGTATCTGAGCAGCAACAGATTTTTAGCACACTAGCTTTGGAATGTGAAGGACAATTGAGAAAGAAATGCAAGCCGGACAGCAAACTAACACTTTTAAATACAAGTCCAAGAATACCAGGGTCAGCACCTTGGATAGCGCCTCAAGCTTTTGACCTGAGGGTCGAACGTTTAAGTGTCTGAGCGAAGGTTCTTTAGCTCTTCCATTCTTGTTTCTGACTCTTACGCAGAAGTCTCCTGAAACCCAGTTTTCTTCTAGAGATCTTTGGGACATTTTCAGTGTTCTCTACTGCTTATATACTGCACTTCTCCCAGTGGGAGTTCTGAAGAGCCACAGTTTGAACAAAGAAAGTCTATTCAAACGATTACAGTCTGTCCTCCTCTAGATTTTTGTTTTAAGCACAAATGGCATTTCCATCAAAGATATATGAGGATCAGAAATATCTGGCTTCACTTTGGCCATTTCCGAAGTCCTCATGCAATATTGTTACCTAAGAATAGTAGAGATAGGGACAGGCATCCTATACATTGAGTGTACCCCAAAACACAGCTGTGATTGCTCAAAATGGCTAGAGAAAAGACGGCTAAGAAAAACACGGACAAATGGTTTGAGTACACCCGCACGAATTATATCATTGTGCTCCAAAGTTGCAAAGAAAACTGTGACACAAGAACAAGGCAGGAAACTTTGACTCATTCAAAAGACCAAAGGCAGCAAAGACAAAAATGACAACGATAATAAACAAGCCAAAAACTCTCCTAGGTGGCTTATTGAGGTTTCAAATATTCTCCCAAGTGGAGGTGCCGGGGATTGAACCCGGGGCCTCGTGCATGCTAAGCACGCGCTCTACCACTGAGCTACACCCCCTCACATACCTACGCTGCTTTCTTATGCAAATTACTCATGTGTTCTCTAACATCAACAACTTCCTTAATATGGATGCTAAATTATTTCATTTAACTTAATTTTTGCTACATGGTCATCCAACATTTCCCAGCCAGCATCTTTGATGAAACGTTTCATTTCTAGCACCTTCATTACTATCCTATTTCACTCTCCTAAACCATGCTGCACAAGGTTTCCCCACTTTTCGTTACTTTTTCTGCTTAATAGCAAAGTTAAATTCGTAACGTTTCACTCCAAGGGCCTCATCATCACCGTTGAAGTCTGTCTTCCCAAGGAACATTTGATTGAAGGAAAATAAAAAGGAAGATCTGGCTCACACAGTATCTCTCGAATCTGAGGCAACAAGCACAACAGACTCACATTTTCAGGCTTGAGGACCCAGTGACATTGGCAGTATCACTGAGGAGCACGAAGGGGAAAGAACAGAAAGAGAAGAAAAGCAAAAGTAAGATGTTCTCAGTCAATTATCTTTTAGAAGACATTATTCTTTCAACTGTTCGGGTTAATGAAAGAGTTGTGAACCAAGGAGAAGCAAACCTATCCAGTGATGATCCCTTCTCTGTGCTTCTCTCCTCTTCTACCACCAACCATAATTATATTGTACAGTCACCAGAAATATTAGGCAATGGATCATTATTCTTTCTGATCAAGTAAACTGATGTTAAGGCTTTTGCTTTGGGTGGAGTGGGCTGTCTAGAGCGCTTGTAAATTAATTCACAAGACAATTAGTGATTTTGCCTCACTCACTAAATCTTCAGTAATGTCTAATATGAATGAAACACCCTGGCACCGTTGGGGGTGTAGCTCAGTGGTAGAGCGCGTGCTTAGCATGCACGAGGCCCCGGGTTCAATCCCCGGCACCTCCAATTAAGTATATCTATTTGCTGAGGACCACTACTAATGCAAAAAGTACTGAACAGTGGTAGCCGGTTTGTGAATCTTCAACTGTTGCGGTCTACACTAAATAGCGTCACTCATCCCCTCCAGTTTTGAAAAAGAATCATGTATTTGTCATGAGGAATTAACGTTAGCTGACCACACATTGGGGAAGTTAAGGATTTTATGCCATCAAGCTTTCCTTGACATAACTCAATACACTGATTCTTATCTCTTTAAATAAAATCATGCCATTTATTAATAAATTCCAATCACAAAGAAACACCAGAAAAATCATGTAAAGACTTTGGAGTTCAAATGAAAATTATCAGTGGAATAGAGAGGGAACAAAATGTTCTTGTGTCTGGAGGCTGGCCATAACAGTGAAAAAACCCACTCTCACTTCCTCTCTCTGATTCGTGTATCCACGAATCCTGATGAGAGAGATATATTGCCATTAGTCACTGATGAAGAGTATTTACCATATCCTGGATATCATTACATGCCCTCCTCACCAAAAGTATTGTCTCTTAGCTCATACCATAACTAAGTATTCAAAAGGTCATTCCACCATCCAGTCAGGTTAGTTGCTTCAGGGTTAGCTGCCTCCTGGTGAGGCCAGTGAATTCCAGAATATTAGCCCATTGCCGATTTTTTTTTTCTTTCTATAAACTGGTTTCTTGTCTCAGAAACAATGCTGTAGGTGCTGTTGAATAAGACATTCAGTAAATTTGTGGCTGGTGGTTTTGGCAGAAGCATTGTGGGACATGAAGGGAAATCTATGTATAGAACAAGTGTCTATTCCAGTGAAATTAGATATACATTGTGCCCCTAATACAGAAGTGGTCAAATGTAAGGAACCTGACACCAAGGTAGGTAGTTGTTCCCCAGTGGAATAATAGCCCCCAAGTGAGGGCTCAAAATTTGTGATGTTGGTAGTTCAGTCACTTAGTAGTAGTTTAAACTACATTATTTTGGTGCACAGAAGTCTATGTTGCTTCATTCATTATAAGAGAAATATAAGTCAAAACTACAATGAGGCATCACCTCATACTAGTCAGAACGGCTATCATCAAAAAAATATATACAAACAATAAACACTGGAGAGGGTGTGGAGAAAAGGGAACCCCCTTGCACTGTTGGTGGAATGTAAATTGATACAGCCACTATGGAGAACAGTATGGAGATTCCTTAAAAAACTAAGAATAAAACTTCCATATGACCTAACAATCCCACTACTGGGCATATACCCTGAGGAACCAAAACTGAAAAAGACACACATACACTAATGTTCACTGCAGTGCTATTTATAATAGCTGGGATATAAAAGAAACCTAGATGTCCGATAACAAATGAATGGCTAAAGAAGAATTAGTACATATTAAAAATGGAATATTATCAGCCATAAAAAGGAACTCATTTAACCCAGTTCTAATGAGATGGATGAACCTACAGTCCATCATATAGAATGAAGTAAATCAGAAAAGAAAAATAAATATCATATATTAACGCATATACATGGAATATAGAAGGATGGTACTGATGAATCTATTTGCAAGGCATCAGTGGAGACACAACATAGAGAGCAGACTTGTGGACACAGTTGGGAAAGGCGAAAATCAAGAGAGTAGCACTGAAATGTATACTTTACTGTATGTGAAATGGATAGTGATGTTGCCTACATGGTCTGGGAGCCAGCGATGAGAATGAAGACAGAACACAAAATCTGGTGCAACAGGTCAGGGGACCTGCAGCCTCTATTGGACTGAAGTGCAGAGTCCACTCTGAGTCCAGCTTGTATTCCTAATTGCAGACTACAAGACTTTTTGATCTTATCTTTCCCAAGACACTATGCTGACATAGTCCAGATCCCCTTGTTTTCACTCCAGGCCATTCTCTTTTGGGTTAGTCCTAGGAACAATCAGCAAGTGCGTAGGCAGCATTCATGTCTGATGCCAATCCGGTGTTCCAAGGTCCATTCTTTCATGATCCCAGTCATACTCCCTTCTGGGTCTGGCCTTGGAGTTTGTAACAAGGAGATTATTCTTAAGAAAAACATAAAAGATAATCATTAACACAGTCTTAATATATGCTGTTTTTCCAGGTGCTATTTTTGTGGAATTTCTCAAGGCTGCGAAAGGACATTATTAGGAATTCCCACTACATATTGGGAGCTTGCTGTAGGATGCAGGGAGCTCAAACTGAAGCTTTGTGACAACCTAGAGGGGTGGGATGGAGTGGGGGGGTGGGAGGGAGGTTTAAGAGGGAGGGGATGTGTGTACACCTGTGGCTGATTCATGTTGATATATGGCAGAAACTAACACAATATTGAGGAGAAGGCAATGGCACCCCACTCCAGTACTCTTGCCTGGAAAATCCCATGGACGGAGGAGCCTGGTGGGCTGCAGTCCATGGGGTCGCACAGAGTCGGGCACAACTGAGCAACTTCACTTTCACTTTTCTCTTTCATGCATTGGAGAAGGAAATGGCAACCCACTCCAGTGTTCTTGCCTGGAGAATCCCAGGGACGGGGGAGTCTGATGGGCTGCCGTCTATGGGGTCGCACAGAGTTGGACACGACTGAAGCGACTTAGCAGCAGCAGCAACACAATATTGTAAAGCAACTATCCTCCAATTAAGAATTTAAAATTAAAATAAGTATTAATAAAAACTTAAAATATATATGTAGAACCAAAAACAGTGGTCTGCGTTGCTGAGCCTATATATGACCTCTGTTCTTGTCATCATGGTTACTTCGTTCATAAGCTCATTGGGCAATACAGTGGTGGCCAAGGAGAAGCTTCCAGACATCAACAGAATATGTCATTGTGTTCAACTGCCTCCAAGGAGGTTGCTCCTCAGTAGAGCATTGACTTGAAAACAAGCATCCTTAGACTCTGCACATTTGGGGGATTCTGTCTATCTGCCTATTTACCAGACCTCTCTGTCACCATTTTTTCAGTTTTCTCTCAATAATTTTCTCTCCAAGCCCCTAATCACCTGCCAAACTATTAGCCACCTCTCATTAACTAGTGTAGATATCTACCCTACATCTGTCCTTCCAAGCAAAATGAACAGTCACATACCCTGTGTGAAGTACTGCCTACTGAGAGGGCTTACCTTCACTACTGGCCTACAGGTTCTATGGAAGCTGCTCACACTTGTGTGGTCCCAGTATATGAGCAGAATCATCTATAAACCAGATCTGGTTTTTGTTCTTCTTTTTCTTTTTAGTAATCAGGAGTTCCCTGTGAAGTTCTGGATGTGGGTTGAAGAACAGACGGTTGTAGCAAGTGTAAGAGCCTTGGGAATATGAGCTACTTTCTCATGCAAGTGACTCATAAGCCTTGCTTCATATATTCTATTTCCACTTGAAAATGAAATGATGCATTCTATGTATTACCTCACAATGCTAAATGATTTCCTTGACTGAATTGCAAAGGAGCCAATCAAAAACTGATTTGGTCATAGTTTCCATTTTATTTTTGAAGAAAATTTTGTGAAGAAATTCTGTTGTGATGAGATTTGTCATTTCAAATTTTCTAACTTTATGACAGTTGCTTTCCTGTCAGTTGGGAATATTGGCCAGAGTGTTAAGTCTGATAATGTTTATGTATGTGGCATTCTTTTAGCAAATTCACAGCATCATTGGCTTTTATTTCTCATCATTTTTGGAGATTGTGAGAGATGAAAGAATGAAAGAGAGAGAGAGAGAAATAAGAGCTACCAATAACATTTTTCTTAGTTTCCTTTAGTTTCTGAGCTGTGTCTGGTCAACTGACAGGATGCAGAGGAGTAGAAAGTCTTTCCATCGAATACCTCATTGTCACCTCTCTTCAGATTTTCCTACTTTTATGTGTTCATCCCATGCTGCCAGGAATTGGCTCCAGTTGGCATACATGGAAGGCAGTCAATTCCAGGTCTTTCTAAACAGGCAAATACATTGGACAAATAGGCAGCCACAATAAAAGAATCTGAAACCTTCTAAAAACTGAAATTGAAAAAAAGAATTGTCAGGAGGACAATTTTCCAGGTAGCCGAAATAGCTCAGTTGGGAGAGCGTTAGACTGAAGATCTAAAGGTCCCTGGTTCAATCCCGGGTTTTGGCATTCTAAGCTTTTTAGTTGATCCCCAAGGGCGAGTTTACTTCGAGTGCAAAAGGAATGTTGTAATGGACTGACGATCACAAAATAGCTCTAGATTTTTCCGTGAATAAATTCACAATGAATTTATGAAATCTTACTCCAGCCAAAATTTTAGAACTTTAATTTTTAGATTTTAGAACTTTAATTCAACAAGTGTCTGAATAATCTATTGAGCCACTGACCTCTCAATTCAAACTGAAGTTTCCAAGTTCTGAAACGGACAACAGAGCCATTATTACCATCCTCAGAGGAAAAGTTAGGGATCCTTGACGCTGGCCATCTCATTCAGACCTTGTATTTCAGTCAACTCTCTGACCCAGTAACCTTATTTTATCTATTAGTTTGTATTCCTATATTGTTTATTATTCATTTTAAAGCTCAGTGTTTCCAAGATTGCCTAGAAGGTACTGTGATCTTTTGAGCTTACTATAATCGTTGAGCACTTTCTTACATTCTGACACATTGATATTCTAGGTGACAGCAAATTTTTACCGTGGCTTTGGTTTCTTCTAGTGGGGGATCTGTATGAAGAAATTAGGATATGAGGCTAGCTCTCCTAGTCGTTCCTTAAGTATCGTTGATTCTAGGTTCTTCTATTTTTTTTCTTCCAGTCACCTTCTGTAGGTTGACAAACGTGAATAGATACTAGAAAAGATGCCTTTCTGCCTAACATGAAGCTGCCCTTCTCTTCCTGTAGCTGAGAAAGAGAACGAAATAAAGGGGTTTCAGGAAATAATAACTGTACATAAGCAATCTTTGTGCTAATAATTTCAAGGTCTGGAAACACTAGGCAAATAGATATGCCATTAAGTTTTCTTCCCTAAACTATAAGTGAGGGGTGTAGCTCAGTGGTAGAGCGCGTGCTTAGCATGCACGAGGCCCCGGGTTCAATCCCCGGCACCTCCAGCAATGAGTGACTGATTCTGTGGTGGAAATCTGTGACCAGCTACAGCTAAGTTGTAGGGCTCCCCTTGGTGTTGATGTCTGGGAGCTACCATCTTGTTTCGGCAGGAGAAAAAGTGAAATATATCTAGTTTAGAGTTCAATAAATTATTTAAGTATAAATAATTACAATTTTAATAGTTTTTTAAACTGATAATGTCAAACTGTACAGTTAAAAAGCAACCAAATTAAAAATTTAAATATAACAAAATATAGGAAGAACAGCATACTTATAATTTCTCAGATCTTCATGCACTTTTGAGTTGAAGTTGACAAACTATCTCTAATGTATGACATGCTGTAACATGGTCCTTCTGCACATAACTATGTATGAAACCAGAATGTCCCCTAAAGTATGCCTCTTTGACATAAAAACTATCTTGAGCTGAAGACAATTAAGGTGCAAAAAGTTCTCTTCATCTTTCCATGTCTGACCAAAAGCAGGATATAAATCCTCCTTTTACTGGAGAAAAACTCTTACCAGCCCAGACAATCACTAGTTTAGTTCAATTCAGTCGCTCAGTCATGTCTGACTCTTTGCGATCCCATGGACTGCAGCACACCAAGCCTCCCTGTCCATCACCAACTCCTAAAGCTTGCTCAAACTCATGTCCATCGAGTCAGTGATAAACACTGGAAGAATCTGCAAACAAACCTTAGTCCACTAGTTTCCTCCCCTGTATTTAATTCCCCACAATTTACTGCCCTGAAAAGGCAGTAATAACTGCTTTCTTCAGTCCTGTCCTTTATCTATAAATTTACTGTTCTTTGTTGAATATACTTCATTAGCTGTCTCTTCCCATTCTATTCACCCAGCAAGTTGGACAGCACCCCGTTAGATCTACACACTATTAAAATGATTCAACTCCTCTAATCATGCATTTGGGAGTGACAGCAGTTACAAGATCCTCTAAAATAGATAAATCCTTACTTTTCATTTCTAGACTTCTTCGTGGAGAACTAATGGAAATCAGTGAGGACGAGTCTTTTTCTGAATTTCTTAGATTATGTGAGAGTAGAATGTATGAATAAAGCACTGGGTTTAGTTTCTAGCACCTTTATTCTTGCCCTTTTCTTTTACTCTCTTAAACTGTATTCACACAAACTTTCCCCACTTTCCACTCCATATCCCCTTATTCACTTTTTCTTCCTCACATCAAAGTTAACTTTACACCCATTTGCTCCTGACCCCTTTCCACTCTAAGGGTTATCCTCACTGGTATATCTGTCTTCTCAAGGAACACTTGACAGAAGGAAACAAAAAAGAGAGATCTGGCTCATTCAGCATTTCCTGAACTCCAAACAACAAACTTGGAAGAGTCAGTCACATCATCAAGCTTGAGCACCAAATTCCACTGACAGTATTACTGAGGAGCATGAAGGGAAAAGAAGAGACTTTTTTTTTTTTTTAAGTATCTCTCAGAAGGCTTTATTCTTTCAGCTGTTCCTGGTTAATTAAATAACTGCAGGCCAGGAAGAAGCCACTACACTGTGTATTTAAAAACTTCAGAAATAGTAACATTAAACTTGGTAGACTTTCTCTAGGCAACTAATAGCTTTAAAAAAAGAGAGCGAGAGAAAATTAATATTTTATGAAACAGCTAGAAAACCAGGGGCGCAGGGGGTGTAGCTCAGTGGTAGAGCGCGTGCTTCGCATGTACGAGGTCCCTGGTTCAATCCCTGGCACCTCCACCTGTATTTTTGTTAACCTTTCTCATATTTACTCCCTCCGGCCTACCATTTTCCAGGGCCGGGAATCGGCAAAAGGAAGACAAGAAGGAAAGAAAGAAAGAGGATAGAATAAAGGGGAGTGGGATGGGGTGGTGGTGATGGAAATATCCCTGCTCCTTTAGTTAGTTACCTGAGCAGTGAGACCTGGATTTTCACGTGGCTATGGAAGAGAAAGCCCCTGAGATGAGACTCGCACAAGGAGTGAAAAAGATCCATTGGTATTGGAGAATAAGGAATCATTGGTATGTATTTTAGACTTTAGACTGAATTTGGATCCTGCGGTTTGTTGTTCCTGCTTCAGGTGTCTTTCTACGTTTCTCAGCTTGCTCCAAAGTTTGCTCCATCACCAGCTCTCAGGAAGGCATTTCCATCCCATCACCAGGGAACGTCACAGGAATGGGGTATTATTCTTCAGTTTTCAAATTCCTCCTTTCCCCTAACTTCAACCTCCTCTGCCTCCCAAACTGCCTAAAAGACCGTAAAAATACAGCGGAAGAAGACAAAGAAGAAAAGTATTGTGAAAGAGGAAGGTAAGGATGCGGTGGATAAAGGGGGATTTAGGTCCTTCCGGAAGGAAAGAGATGACAGAGCGGAAAGAATTCACAGACAACCTGCCAAGAAATGCAGAGCGACAGTGCGGGTCCAGCAAACCTAAGGCAGCAACGCTATCGGACCTTTGGCAACTGCTTTCCTTATTGAGGCTTATTTTGAAAGACAAAAGGAGGGAGGGAGGAGGAAAAGAGTACACAACCTCTTTCGGACAGAAATTTCTCCAGAATGAGGAGAGAGCAGGGGAAATGTGTGGGCTGGGACTCCGTATGTGAAAGGAGTCTCATTTAACGTCTTGTGTGACAGGAATTAGCGCTTTGTACCCTAGATAGCATCTGTCACCTCAGGCACTGAGGCGCAAAAACACTTTTCGTCTTTTGTGTAAGTAAACCAGATGTGAATTTTGAATGAAGTCCGAAAGCAGACAGTAATTTATAATATTAGGAAATCTGCAAACTCAAACTCTGGCAGGTTTGGGAAACCCTGACCTGGAGTATCAAAACCAGGAGCCTGGATGGAGTGATCCGAGTTATTGGGATGATCTCACCCGGGAAGCCATATGGTGGACCAGAGCGGAAAGGCGACGTTTGAACGGGACAAGGAAGGCGGCGAGTTGGAATCACCTAAGTAGGGAAAAGAGGGTGTATACATGGATCTTTAAATATCAGGAGGATTTGGGTAGATGGGTAGGAAGGACTTGTCCAAGCTCCACCTCTCTTCTTTGCATCCCATACCTACAAGAAAGTGTTGAAGTCCGCGTATTTTAGGAAGTAAACAGAAAACTTATGTCCCATAAGAAGATCGCACTCGTTTGTACCCAAACTGTTGGCTTTTGAGAGCATCTCGGGGCCCTTTCCGTAGGCGAGCTCTTCAGAGGGAAGTCAAATTGTTTCAAACCTGATGTCTGTTGTGGTGGCAGCAGGTTAGTGAGTGTGGAAATGGCCTCTGCCGGCTGCTCTTGGCTTGAGTAAATGAGGTACGTGTGCAAGACTAATTTTTAACACGGATCACAATTGAAAATAATCTAATGAACTTACCCTTACTAGGCCATCAGAAAACTATAACGTTTGTGAGCCCGGATAGCTCAGTCGGTAGAGCATCAGACTTTTAATCTGAGGGTCCAGGGTTCAAGTCCCTGTTCGGGCGATGGTAGGGTTTGTTTTTTTCCTTATGTCCAAAAGATGTTTTCACTCTGCTCTGGGCCATGGTCCTGCCTGTAGATTAAGTCATCAAACCTTAGAGAGTATGCAATCGCATAAACAAGGTTTTGAGACATTCGCTCAAATAAACCAGAAACAGGACTCCTCCATGGTGGAATGGGGATGGAGAACGAATTCCTTTCTGCTTGGGGGTAGTTTGTTGTGTTTTTGCTTTGTGGGTGTTAGATCGAGCCTGGAAAGAGGAGGAGCTTGGGTTTGAACATGATCAAGGTGCCGACAAATAGTACAAAGCTATGGTTTTTCCAGTACTCACGTAGGGATGTGCCAAATTGGACCATAGAGAAGGCTGAGCTCGGAAAAATTGATGCTTTTGAACTGTTGTGCTGGAGAAGACTCTTGAGAGTCTCTTGGACTGCAAGGCGATCCAACCAGTCCATCCTAAAGAAAATCAGTCCTGAATATTCACTGAAAGGACTGATGCTGAAGCTGAAGCTCCAATACTTTGGCCAGCTGATGAGAAGAACCGACTCACTGGAAAATACCCTGATGCTGGGAAAGATTGAAGGCAAAGGAGAAGGTGCAGCAGAGTATGAGATGGTTAGATAGCATCACAAGCTCAATGGACATGAGTGTGAGTAAACTCCTGGAGGTAGTGGAGGACAGGGAAGCCTGATGTGCTGCAGTCCATGGGGTCACAAAGAGTCAGACACGACTGAGCGATTGAATAAGAAGGTGCCTGCAAATTTAAGATTCAGTCTTGTGAAGGTATTTGGTAGCCACAGTGAAACCCCTAAGATAGCAACTTTGCAGAAATCTGTGATTAAGGAGGTTTTTCTTATCATGGAAGAGAGAGTGTGTAGAATGAGAATGTAAAAGGGCTTATTGTGATTTGAAGATTGGGAACTCATTAACGGTATTTCCGGGAAAGTGCCTTTTAAGCCAGAGTGATCATGGACTCCAGATAATATCATGCTCCTTGAACTTCCTTAGAAGTCCCAGGAAATGCTTAGAAATCCAGGTCAGGTGATTGCTTTCTCCTTTTGCTGGCCTCTGACTGTATGAGAGTTTTGTTCTTCACAGAAAACCCATGAAGTAAATTTTGAACTTGGAAGGACTCCATTTGTCTGAAACAGTTTGTCTCTTAGTTGGCCCAAAAGATTCATCAGCTCTCTAGAATGTAAAATAGGAAACAGAAAAATGACGGATCTCAATGAGGGAGAGAAATAGGTGGGATGGGGAAATGGGGCTGGTTTTAACTTGTCTCTGTGTCTTGGTGTAAAGTACAACTAAGAACATGTCCAGTGTCCTTGGTAAATCATTACTCTACATTGTGACAGAAGAAAACAATGCCAAGTGGGGTCTTGTGTATTTCTGATATCAGCAAAAGTGTGGTAAATTGGGAAGCACAGCCCAATATAATGTGAATCATGCATGCCAACCACATATATAATTTTTAAATTTTCTAGAAGTTACATTGAAAAAAATAAAAAGAAACAAGTGAAATTCATATTGCATTTAATTTAATCCAATATATCTAAAATACTACTGTTACAGGAAGGGGGATCTGCTTCCAGGGTCCAAGAGTGGGCTGTCGTTCACACTTGGAAATGTCAGAGGAGGCACACTGTGCTGACAAAGAGATTTATTGCAGAAGGGGCCCTAAGTAGAAAGCAGCAAGGTAAAGAAACCCAGGAGAACTGATCTGCCACATGGCCGTAGTCTCAGGTTTTATGGTAATGGGGTTAGTTTCTGTGTTATCTCTAGACAGTCATCCTGCTTAGCTCGTAATCTCAGGGTCCTCCTCTCTGGTGGCATGCACATTACTCAACCAAGATGGATCCCAGGGAGGACTCTGGTCATCTTCTCCAGCCTTTGCCCCCTCTGAATTTTCCCAGTTAGTTTTCAATGGCAGCACCATGTTCCTTATCTAGAACTCCTGTTGCCTGTGACAACTCAAGCATGCAGGCCTGGCCAAGGCAGGTGGTTTTGGTCAACAGTTCCCTAACTGTAGTGGGAATTCCTAATAATGTATTTTCATAGCCTTGAGAAATTCCACAGAAATAGCACCTGGAAAAACAGCATATATTAAGAAACTGTGTTAATGATTATCTTTCATGTCTTTCTTAAGAATAATCTCCTTGTTACAAACCCCAAGGCCAGACTCAGAAGGGAGTATGACTGGGCTCCTGAAAGCATGGACCTTGGAACACCGGGTCAGCGGCAGGCAAGAACACTGCCTACGCACTTGCTGATTGTTCCTGAGACTAGCCCAGAAGAGAATGGCCTGGAGTCTTGGAAAAGTTAAGATCAAAAAGTCTTGTAGTCTGCAATTAGCAATACAAGCTGGACTCAGAGTGGACTCTGCACCTCAGTCCAATAGAGGCTGCAGGTCCCCTGACCTATTGCACCAGATTTCATGGCTCTTTTCATTCTCGACACTCAGTTTGCGATGTTTAGGGCAACACCTGACTTTATCATGTCAATAAATAGTTCACATATAACCAATAAGGATGTACTGTATAGCTAATGGAACTCTGCCCAATGTTATGTGGCAACTTGGGTGGGAGGGGAGTTTGGGGGAGAATGGATACATATGGCTGAGTCCCTCACTGTTAACCTGAAACTATCACAACATTGTTAATCAGCTGTGCTGCTGCTAAGTCACTTCAGTCGTGTCTGACTCTGTGCGACCCCACAGACAGAAGCCCACCAGGCTCCCCCGTCCCTGGGATTCTCCAGTCAAGAACACTGGAGTGGGGTGCCATTTCCTTCTCCAGTGCATGAAAGTGAAAAGTGGAAGTGAAGTCGCTCAGTCGTGTCCAACCCTCAGCGACCCCATGAACTGAAGCCTTCCAGGCTCCTCCGTCCATGGGATTTTCCAGACAAGAGTACTGGAGTGGGGTGCCATTGCCTTCTCCAAATCAGCTGTATACCAATACAAAATAAAAAGCTATTAAAAAAAAGAATGAAAGAAAAAATAATCCACATAAACATAATACCTAAGTATTTTACTTTTTTTTTTTTTCATACTCATTCTTTGAAATCTGGTGTGCATCTTAAACTTATAGCACATAAATTGGACGGGTCATATTTCAAGTACTCAAGAAACACATGGGCTAGTGGCTACCATATTGGACAATAGAGTTATCAGAACTAATGTATTTGAATAAACAGAAGTAAATATATAAATGTGCGAAATTTTTACAAATTAAAGCAGTTCTGTAACTCACACTCAAAATCTATATGCAAAATTTCACTCATATTTGTGAAGTATGCCAACTAAAAATTGCCATTTTGCCATTTGCCTCTCCAAGGATTTAAGTCATTAGCCACTGCAGCTGCTGACCTTCAACACACATGAAAGGAATTCAGAGTGGAGATCAAGAATGAGGCACTCTGTGCTCCAGGAAAAAACTGGCAAAACAGGCCTTCAAACAGGTATTTTCAGGAGATTTTATGACCCCAAGTCCTTACATTTTTTTATATCTAGAAAAGTACTAAAATCATTAATGGTGACATCTGCTCCTCCTGACAAGCAGCAAACCTCTGCCAAAAGTGTGCTTGATTGCATGTACCCCCTTTCACTAAAATAATATATGATACTGATCTTCCCCGCTACTTGTTCAGAGCAGTTCCTCAGGGCTATCTTAGATACCACTCCTGGCTATAGTCCTCATTTTGTCCCCAATAAAACTTAACTCAAAACTCTCATATTGTGCTTTTTTTTTTCTTCTGTTGACAGGTGTTGACTGAAATAAAAATGCACAATGTGGGAGCTGTAATTTTCAGTTTTATTTGGGGATTTATTAAGGACTAAAGCCTGGGAGAGGCTATGTGCAAATACTGGTAAATTGCCACTGTGCAAGATTACCTGAATTCTTTCCGATAAAGTGCTAATATTTAATATCCTTCTACCATTCTTAGACAGAGGAGCCTGGTGGGCTACAGTCCATGGGGTCACAAAGAGTTGGACACGACTGAGTGTTACTTCACCATCCTTTGTCTTTCCTTTGCCTAAAGACTAATATATGGTTTGGTGTGTGTGTGTGTGTGTGTGTGTGTGTGTGTGTGAATGACAAGGATTTTCTTCTAACCAAATCATTCACTCATAAAAATACATGAGTTAAAATGTAAGACCTCGCGGCCTTTTCTCGGGAACCGTCGCCCCAAAGACCACAGTGACTCGAATTCGATGCAATCAGCAAGAGGATTTATTAGGCCGGCGCGCCGGGTTCGATCTCCTTAGGAGGAGCGAACCTCGAACACTCACCGAGAGGGATTTTTATGTAGAAAGATCAAAGACAACTGGGAATGAGATCGGAATGTAGGGAACAATGCGATAAGGGGGTCTAGGGATGAAGTGGAGACATTTGATTGGTGGGGACGGTTTACAGGTGATTTAGTAAAGACAGTTGACTGACCACCCTGCGGTGCCTGGTACAGGGAAATGCATCCTTGAGGAAAGGTCTGTTATAAGTCATCAGTTAAGAATAGGGAGCAGTCAGGAGGCTCTGAGTCATCAAGATAAGGGGGAAAGCTATGCGGCACATTCTGCCTTCCAGGTTTAACTCTTAACCTAGAAGTTTTCCAGTGCCCTTCTCAGAAAGCACTAAATGAAGTTACATTCTTACAGAAAGACGAATACAATGATTTATAACAAAGAGAAATTCATTATCCCAAAAAGCCTTGTTTTGCTAACATCAAAACTACTATAATTCCTTAACCTAAAAGTTCTTCAAAAACTTGGAGGTGAAAAATCCACTGGAGATTTATTTCTTCCAGGGTATTCCTTCCAGGGTATTTCCCCATTATTCTTGTATGCAAAAAACCATATTTAAATTTCTCTAGTCAGTGGTCACGTTTCCACAAGACTCTGAATCCCTCAATTTTCAAGAAACTACTTTGGGAGTCACTGGGTAGAGAGATCCTTCTGTTCACAAGAAAATTAACTTCAGAAGGTTGGTATATACTTTTAAAATGCTATTCAAGTGTGTGCATAAAAAGATAAAATATACATTTGAAAAGAGGTTCAGATATACATATTTTCAACAAAAGACTTCATCATAAACAAGGTAAATTTTACATCTGAAAGGAAACTCAGATACACATTTGAAAAGAACAAGAATCACTATAACTTTCAGGGCGGGGTCGGGGGTGGAGGAAGCAGGGAGGGGAGTAAAACAAAAGAATTTATAGTTAGGCTTTAGAGTCTCCTAATTGGTATAATGCTATTTTCATTATGAGGAACTCCATTCTCATCAGGAGTTCTATGTTAGATTTATCTGTTAGATAAATTGTACAGTTCAAATATGATGAGTAAATACTCTATTTCTGACGGCTAGATCTGTAAACACTGAGCACAGTGGGTTATAATCTCCCACTATGAGTAAAGATGGCAAATCTGGTAGTTACCTGGACAAAAAAATTTTGATTTAATATCCCACAACTTACAGCAGAGTGAATTCTAAACGGTGTTTGAGATTTATTAATACAAAATTTAAAGTACTTCAAAACCACAAGTAAAATTTTTAATAACTTTGGAGTGGGGAAGGTTATTCCAGTAATGATTCAAAAATCCAAAATTATTTAAAGGAACATTTGACAAATTTGATTTCAAAAGAGCTTCTGAAAGAGTGGTAAGAGCATAGGTAAATTTTCTTTAGTATATTTATGCTATCTTTAGTATATTTATTATCCGTTATTTGGATAATAATAGAGTAAAACAAAACAAAGCAAAGCCTCCTGTATAACAAGGAAAGTTAATGCAAAGTTAATGGCAAATTTCAGACTGGGAAAATAGAATTGCTATTCATATAACAAAAGGGATAATTTCCCTGTTTCACTAAATATAGGCTTGATTATGATGTTAAAGAAAACATCCGCAAAATCTCAATGGTTTAAACAATAAAGGCTTATTTTAACACTTATTTTCCCTCATTGATTGGCTGATGGCTTACCAATATTTTTCATCTGGGATTTAGGATGATAAAGTAGTGTAGGGTAAGGGGAAAACATCTTTTGTTCTACCTGTCTTAGGGTCTTAGGTTTCAGATGAGCGCTCCTAACTGACCAGGTTCATTCTTTCTCGGAGTAACCTGCGGAACGAGAAGCTGGCCAGTGGATAAAGGAAAGGGGGGAAACAGGGAATTCGGACTTCTTAGATCTAAGATTTTTTAATGAAGCCACAGTTCACAGATAACCACTCAGATTTCAGGAGAGTTAGAAGGTCTCTGTGGAGAGAGCCGTTGCCTCTGGCGACAAAGACTGGGGCAGGATTTTCACAATTTCAACAATCTGGACATTTTTTGTTTGTGGTTTGGTTGTCGTTTATCTTTTTTCCTCCAAGCGAGAGCAAGTAGAAAGACGCAGCTCCAGAGTCATCTGACCATCAAATCCTTTTTCCTCCAAGCGAGAGCAAGTAGAAAGACGCAGCTCCAGAGTCATCTGACCATTCAACCATTCAGCTACAAAGAAAGGGGGGGGGAGGGGGGGGAATCATTTTCTATGAGCCTTTGGCTTGTAGACCATGCTTCAGCGTTCTGAAAAAAAAACCTCCCAGTGATTTCCACACGGGGTTCGATTTGGCTAACGCGAGAGAAAGCACTTGTGCTGAATGAAACTGGGCTCTGCTCTCTGTAACGATATGAGTTGCATGTCGTCACTGCATCTCTGAAGGGGATTACTTGGATAGAATCCGAAAGTGGCTTTAAGGTAATGATGGTTACTATCTGGTTGGAAATAAGATACCCCCAAATGGTGCAAAACGCATTGAGCTTTTAAAAGCACAGGAATCCTTCCCAGCAGCGAGTTTTCACCAGGGGATGTAGCTCAGTGGTAGAGCGCATGCTTCGCATGTATGAGGCCCCGGGTTCGATCCCCGGCATCTCCATAACGTTCTGTTTTTGTTGCTGCTGTCTAATTTAGACTTTGGCCTTGCACTGTTAAATCAAAGATGTTTTAGCTCTTTCTCATTTAGGGCCACTGTCTTGCCCTTTAAATATAGCAGTTTTCCATGTATGTGTTTATTGGTCTTCCATCTGGTTAACTACCATCACGATTTTCTCTGCTTCCTGGAAACCTCCTTGGGATGTTTTATTAGACAGCAAGCAGTACAAAGCCAGAGACAATTCAGAAGTAAGTTCATCCAATGAATGCCAGGAAGAGGGAATACAGCTGCATTTCAAAGAATTATTTATCTCAATTAAAGGCGGTTCTATCCATTCCAACTTTGCACTGGAAAATAATTAAAATATCTCTTAGTAACTTTTTTTTAAGGAGAGAAGGTAGCATGTGTTTTAATATTGATGTAGCAGTTGTACATCAGTATTCAAGGGTCCACCCTAGGACCATAAGAGAAATTTCTTTATTTCTCACTGCATCTTTGGCTTTACTCAAGATTTCTGTGGAGAAGAGCTAGTCACAGTCCAATGCAGGAGGTTTGGGAATGTGGTAAAGGTTAGGAATAGCCTGTGGAAATAGAAGACAGAGTTGGCTAGGCACTCTTAATAGTGCGACTGTTCTCTGTTCTGACAACCAGCTCCTAATTCTAGTTGCAAGCCAAAACTTACCTCATTAACATAACAGAAACACTGTTGCTCCTCTCACCTTAGAAAATTCTAACGATTTTAAGAGCTCTTTGCCATTAATAGGAATAGAGACCAAATATATATTTCTTATTGTAAATCACTATATTAATAATGTATACCCAGATGTTACACTGATGCATTATGTGGCAGTTAGTTTTTATTTAGAATTTTTGAGGAACCACACACAATTTTTTTTTTTAAATTCTCCTTTCTTAGCTTATCAGTTAATTCCTTAATTTTTTTTAGTGGTTGTTCTAGAAGGCAATGGCACCCCACTCCTGTACTTTTGCCTGGAAAATCACATGGACGGAGGAGCCTGGTAGGCTGCAGTCCATGGGGTCGCTAAGAGTCGGACAGGACTGAGCGACTTCACTTTCACTTTTCACTTCGATGCACTGGAGAAGGAAATGGCAACCCACTCCAGTGTTTTTGCCTGGAGAATCCCAGGGACGGGGAGCCTGGTGGGCTGCCATCTATGGGGTCGCACAGAGTTGGACACGACTGAAGCGACTTAGCAGCAGCAGCTAGAGTCTGTAGTATACATTTGCAATTAATCCAAAGTCACCTTCCAAAAACACTATACTTCTTCACAGATAGTGTTCTGCTGCTAAGTCACTTCAGTCGTGTCCAACTCTGTGCAACCCCATAGACGGCAGCTCACCAGGCTCCCCTGTCCCTCAGATTCTCCAGGCAAGAACCCTGGAGTGGGTTGCCATTTCCTTCTCCAGTGCATGAAAGTGAAAAGTGAAAGTGAAGTTGCTCAGTCCTGTCCGACTGTTCGAGACCCCATGGACTGCAGCCTACCAGGCTCCTCCATCCATGGGATTTTCCAGGCAAGAGTACTGGAGTGGGGTGCCATTGCCTTCTCTGCACAGGTAGTGTAACTACCTTGTAATAGGGAAAAAAATCCAAAATTTCTTCCCTCCTAGCCATTGTATCACTGTTATCATTTATTTTAGTTACACGTAAATATACATAAGTATGTATACAATATAGCCATAACCTATAACCATACATTGTTGCTATTATAATTTTGAACAAACTTACCTGTGATATCAATTAAACTAAGAAAAATAAAAGTTTTTATTTACCTTCCCTTATTCCTTCTTTGATATTCTTCCTTTCCTTATGAAGATTTGAGTTTCTATTATTTTTCTTGTCTCTAAAGAACTTTTTTAACACTTCTTGCGAGACTGGTCTACAGGGAACAGATTCCCTCCATTTTTGTTTGAGAAAGTTTTTATTTCTCCTTCATTTTTCAAAATTTTCAGGGCACCGAATTCTAGGTTGTGGCTTTCTTCTTTAAATATTTCACTGTAATCTATTCTTGTTTGCAAAGTTTCTTAACAGAAGTCACGTGTAAGTCACTAGACTTGGTTCCTCTATAGTCTAGATTTTTTTCCCTCTGACTTCTTCCAGGATTATTTTCTTTATATTTGATCTTCTGTAGTTTGAGAATGACATGCTTATATGTAGGTGGTGGTGGTGGTGGTGGTGTTTTCATTTATCTTTCCGGTGCTCTCTGAACTTCCCAGATCTGTGGTTTACTGTCTGACATTAATTTGGGGGAAATTCTCAGTCATTGTTTCAAATATTCTATTTCTTTCTTTCTTTTCCTTATGGTATTCCCATTACACGTTATAATTTTTGTGCACAAGTCCTAGAGTCCTTGGACACGAATGAAGCGACTTAGCAACGGCAGAGTCCTTGGATATACTGTCCTCCGCACCATCCCCGCATCTGTGTTCTGTTTTTCAGTTTTGGAGGTTTCTACTGATATATCCTCAAGTTCAGAGTCTTTCCCTAGTTATGTCTATTGCACTAATGAGCTCATCAAAGGCATTCTTTCTTTCCATTACTATGTGTTCTAATCTTGAGCATTTCTTCTGTTTTGGTATTTTTAAGATTTTCATCTTTCTGTTTACATTGCCTATCTGTTTCCTGCATACTAGCTACTTTATTCGTTAGATCCATTATCATTTTAATCATAGTTGTTTTAAATTCCTGCCATGTCTGGTTCTTGTATTGCTCTGTCTCTTCAAATTATTATTTGTCTTCTGATATGCTTTGTAATTTTTTTCTGGATAGCCCAACGTGGTATACTTGCTAAAAGGATAAACAGGAATTTAGTAATGCGGAGGTGAGGTGCTGGGGGAGAAGCTTTCTATAGAAATATGATAGGTCTCAGTCCTTTACTGACCTTTTGTCTCTGGCTGGTGAACTTCACGATTGTTGCTCAGTTGTCTCCTCTCACTCTTAGGTGGGACAGGATAGCTACAGGATGCTGGAGTGGGTTTTTCCTTCTCTCATGTGAAAGTCTAGAGACAGCTGGAATTTAGTATTTCCCTTCTTCTAGGTAAATTAGGCTCTGACAAAACCCCAGTTGGTTAAGGTCTGGTTAAATGGGTTCTTTAGCAATCGGGCCTTGTTAAGAATAGCACTGGTATATTTCAATGTGGCTCCTCTTCTTCCCCCTCTGCTGGAAGCATGAAGGAATTACGCCCCACCCCACCCTCCGCCCCACCCCCCGCTTTTTAGATGGTTAATGTGAGAATCTGGTCAAAGTCCTAGGGGTAAAACACACAAAAGTGTGGAGACCCCACCTCTACCCTGCCCAGGCCATGACTCAGTGTCCCTGGAGTTTTTAGTGATCAGAGTTGCCTACTTGGGTCCTCAAGCAAATCATCAGCAGTTCAGGTATTGGTTCTTCTGTGGTTTCCACTTGTGAGTCACTGCTCAGGTAAGTCATGACTCCCTTTATTCACCTGTATATCTCTCCAATCTTGGGGGCAGCCAGTTGCCCTGTGTCCTCACCTCTCTTAATTCTAGAGGAGGTGTTGATTTTTTACTCTGTTCAGATTTTCCTTCTTGACAGAATGAAGTGGTGACTTTCAAGCACCTTATATATGGAACCAGAAACTGGAAGTCTGTTTGTTCTTTTTAAAGACATTTTTGCCTCTGTGCTTATTAGTAAAATGGTCTTATAATTTTCCCTTCTTATATTTTATCCACTGGGTGTTGATATAGATATTAGGCTAACCTAAAATATAGTTTTCCTATTTTGGGGGATATTTTATACAACACAGAGGTTATTGTTTCCTTTAGGTTTCATAGAACATGCCAGTAAATTTGTCTCTGATTGGAAATTTTGTTTAAATTCAGTTTTTTTAAATGGCTGTATATTGAATCAGATTTTCTATAACTTTTTTGTTAGTTTTGACAATTTATACATTTTTATACAGTTTCCATTTCTTCTAATGGAGTTAAGATTGAAGCCAAATTTCACGATTTCTCACTTCTAAATCTCTTAAGTACCCACTGAAAGTGTCCTCCTGTTTATTCCTTCAGAGATGCAAGCATCTATCTCTCTATCCATTCACACATTTACTTTTTAAAAACTAGTTCACAAATTTACTTACATCAAGTATTGTAATAAGTACTGATACACAATTAAGGGTAACCTTCAAGACGGCACTTCCCCCAGGATCTTTACCTCCTGGTAATCACACCCTTGTGCAGTCTTCTCCTACTTGACTCAGTCACCAAGATATATGAGGGGGAATTGAGGCTTTCTACCCACGTGTGAATCCGCCATGTTGGAAGCACATCCCCCAGACACAGTCCATGCTCCAGAGACCTGCATACACTGTTCATACCTGGAGTTCAACTTCAGGAGATTCCTGGGACCAAAATTACCCAGCCAAGCCACACTGGAGTTTCTGACCCACAGAATCTGAGATAATAAGCATCAGTTTTTTTAATGCTGTGGATTTTGGAGTGCTATTCAGCAATAGAAAACTAATATTTCCAGAAAGCCTTTTTACATTTCTCATAAAGGAAAAATCATTATTTACCAAAAAGTAATTTTTATCTGTTTCTCTCAAGCTTCCAGACTGTTACAGAAAACTTTTCTTGAAAATAAAATATCAGTGCTAAACTAAGATGTGTGGTTCATCTCTCATGTTTCTCTTTTTATCCTGAAGGAAAAAATTCCAGAAATTTTAGGCTGATTGCCTAGTGCATCTTACCCACCAGAGGGTCATGGCACTATCATGAAAACAATCCCTGGCAAAAGGAAATGGAGACACCATAATTATTTCAGATGATTCATAGTTTATGCAAATTCTTACTATATGAATAAAATTTAGGTTCTCTTAGCAAGGTGAAAGGATGAGAAATGCTGGTTATATCTTGTCAAGCTGATTTCTCTGCCTTGCTCCTTTCAGTTCCAACCATTCTGAACTACATACACTTCCAAGCCTGTAAGCATGCTGTATCCTCAGTCTTCCTTTTGTTTCTATTTGACATTATTATTCATTCTTCCAGATTGGCTCACAGGTTTTCGTATCTGGGGACTAGGCCGGGAGAAAACTTTGATTTGCATCTCCTGTTGAGAGTGCTCTGAATTCTAAAGAACCATTCACTCTGCAGAAGATAAGCACCATGAAAACAGAGGGTTTGCCTAAATGTTAGAAGTGACAAATCTCTTACTTTCTGGCTTTTCTTTCCGAAGAATCAGAGCAAGATCCTAGGATTCGTGTTCCCTGGATTTGATGCATATTCTTTTGATTAAATGAGGATCAGAAGGCCGCAGGAAGCAAACCAACATCTTCACCCTTCAATCCTCTCAGTTGCTAAAAGTGGAAGGAATTTACTTTTCTAACAGAAATACCTTCATTTTCTCCTTGTTTTCTAAGAATAGTTGCATAGCGGTTTCTGGAGTCCAGGAATGGGATGCAGAATTGAAGACAGTTTGGTAGGTTTCATAATCAAAGACAGTCATTGGCAAACTATTTTTTTTATCTTTCCTGTAAGGAATTTTCCTTTGTCTCACACATCTTTTGACAAAAGAGAAAAGGGCTCTGAAAAGAAAGGTCTGGGAGGCTGTTGCCTACTCAGATTTCCGAGCTCACTTCGTCAGTCTCTGAATGTCTGTCTGCAAGACACAGGCTAATCGGAATTCCATAGTAATACAGTACTATAAAATCAAGGGTGAGAATTGTATCTTTCAGAAAATAGCAAAATAATTTAAAATGTAAATTTGTTTTATTTCATGAAGGTAGTTTAGAAAAGCACGCTTACTCAAAATGGGGATGTAGCTCAGTGGTAGAGCGCATGCTTAGCATGCATGAGGTCCCGGGTTCGATCCCCAGCATCTCCAAGCTTTTGTTTCTTTTCAGCTCCGGAAATACATCTCTCCCTTCCCAATGGATGAATGGTCACAGTCCATTCCTGTAAAACCTAAAGATTAACCCTTCTTGCCGCCTGGTACTTATACTTTGCTCGGGTTATGCTAGTAGTCTTTCCGTTTTAAAATTTTATTCCTTTCCATCCTCAGCAGGGATTAGAGATGTTTTCCACAAAGTGAAATAAAAATGACGTTGGTCGCTATTCCATGGCGGGGGGGCGGGGGTGGCGGGGGGTTGACAGTTATCCATTTAAACTCTGAATTAGAAGATTTAGGATTTTCACTCAGCTTTTCTGCTGGGGTTTGGGGTGGGGAATGGGATGGTAGGCTGAGCTCCAGTCTCAAGTTTCGTACTTAGAGGCTCAATAAGAAAGATGGATTTCACCGGAAGCTCTCTAGAAAGAAAACAAACTCTTCCCAGGCTGTGAAAGCAGTGGATACATTTCGCTTCTCAAAACGTGACAGTTCTCTCAGAAATCGAACACAAAGGAGTGAAAGTGAAACATTTTGGTACAGACATGTTTTCCCCTCAGTGCGTTTTGCCAGTGAGCTCATGGCGCTCATACCAGTGTGGATTTAATTCCTTCTATACTGATTTCTTTTGTAGTCTCTAAATTTGCCTCACTGATTCTAAAGACTTTAACGCTCTTAAAAAAACAACTTATTTTCCTAAACCCAGCCCTTTTATACCATTCATGTGGGTAAGGACTTTCCTTGGCCAACTCCTTTGTTTTGATGAAGGGCTAGTCCCCTTTGGAATGCAGCATTTCTTGTATCTCAGTGCTTTTGCCTCAATTTCCAATTCGTGACACCCTGTCACATGAGCAAATGAAGGAAATTTAAAAACAAAAACATTTTCTGTACTTTTATTTTTCAGGGAGGCCTCTGGGCAGCTCTATGTGGCCCTTGGAGGCTGTGGTCAAGGGCTCCAAGTTCTTAGAGGTACAAGGGTCCAGAGTTAAAAAGATAATAAGGGCAACCGTCCTTTCTGTTGGTCTCTAATGATTTGGTCTGTCGTTCATGGGTGAATCTAGTGCTTGTGCTTCCTGACTAAGAAAAAAACCACAAGATTAAAGAATGGATCTTAAAATGAGCCTTTGAAAGTGTGGTGCACTGAGGTTTGCACTCTGTTAGCTAAATCATTCACCACTGTTACTTACTGAACAATTGCTCTTGTCAATATTTATCACAGGGCTACAATAGTTTAGCTCCAACACAGCTCTAAAGATATTAGAACACTTTGGACAAACTTAAAATAGTAGCCATAGCATTTACCAGCTAAGCCATCAATAAAGAAATAGTTCACAAACTATTTCATTCCTTGTTCCTCCCATTTTCAGTGTGCTATATACCCACAGACAAAGCTAGCAGTTGTGAGACATCAACAGTTCTGCCTAGAAACCAGTTTTAAATTGTAATGACTACCTGCTTTTGTTGTCACTTCAGGTCACCAGACTATGATCTAGTTCATCAAAGATTTTTTTTTTTTTTTTAAGATTTCTCTGTCCCAAACCACATGAAAAGACCCTCCTTAATTTAACTAATAAAAAGGTTTAGGTGCAGTTTAAGAACAGTGTCCTGACTAAATTATTTTATCTGGTAGGTAAAATGTGCACTGGGTGATGGAAGGGATAAGGAAAGATAAAAATCAATACAATTTCCCTGAGCTTATAAATTTCTTTCAAGCTGAAGCAGTGATTCTCTAACTTGGCTGCACATGGGAATCACCTTGAGAGCTCTAAAATTGTCTGATGCCTGGATTCCGCACTGAGAGGTTCTAGTTTAATTTGTCTGGATGGTGGAATAGACACCAGCATTTTTAAAAGATCACTAGGTGATTTGAATATGCAGTTACAGTTGAGAACTACTGGCCTAGAAAGTCTCTATTTAAATTATTTCCAAATCTCCACAAAAGTAGGAGGAGACATAAGAGAGGCAGACTTGCAGGCTTATCCCTTTCTCAGTCTCACCTTATTTTAGAGACACCACTGGTGACTGAGGTGGTCATAGATACATGATTGGTCAAGTCAAGGGCAGATGGGATGATGGATGGCGATATAACTTAATTTCACATAGCAGTCTGCTAAATGGAGAAAACACTTCTCTCTCTCTTTTTTATTCTACCACAGTTGTTCAAAGACTGTGAACTGAGAACTGCTATTTCCTGAGATTCCACTGTTTGTAAAGTTCATCACTGGGAAGAAAGTGGATCACTTAATAATTTAGGGCCATCCAGGACAGAATGGATTTCCTCCCCAGCTTTCCTCCCCAAAATTTAAATTGGGGGATATCTATCAGTGATTTGAAATGGCTCTGACCTAGACCTAAAGCAAGGAAAGGCACTACATTTTCTGAAATAAAATTACCTCAGGAAAGGGGAGTTGATATTGACAACTTGGAGCTAAGACTTCATAAGGCAAGTCTTGTTTTAATTTATCATATGACTCTGGGTCCCTAAGAGGAAAGTAACAATGGTTTCAACAATATAAAATAGTGAAGACTATTTTTAAAAGGTAAAACTAGATCTCATATTCTGTATGGTTTCTTGTCTCCCAAATAATATTAAGAGAAGCAAAGATAGAAAGAAAAAAAAAGCTATTTTCTAAGAACACACAGAGCAGAGGGGGTGGGGAAAATCTTCTATTTGTGGATCTTTATACATTAGCACTGAAGAAAAAGACTAAAAACACTCCTTTTATTTACCAGCAATTACCAGCAATGAAATTCCTTTGAGCCTATCCTGAGTTTGGCTCCATTTAGTAATTTCTACACAGTCTTATGGCTAGAGAAAAGTAGATGTGAACCCAGGGTCATTTAGTAAAGAATACACCTTATTCATTTCATTTCCCAGAGAAATGAGATCCAGTGGACCTACATTGTAGTGGAGGGCAATCCTTGCATAGTTTAATCCTGAATTGTGACTAATGACCTCTCAGTAATTGAAATAAAATATGTCCTGGTACGTAAGTAGGAAAGAAAGCTAGTCTCTCTTTTTTCTTATCTATATTGGCCTTTCAGATCCAAACAGAGAGCACAGTAAATCAAGGGAATGAAACCAACTAGAGCACTTCTCCTCACAAAGACATAATCTGGACAACAGGACCTCAGGAAAATGTAGGAGATCTGGGAGAGTTTAAATATTCAGACCATCATGTTACCTCAAAGGAAAGGAAGGTTAGATAAGGGGACTGGAATAGCCATTTCACAGTTGCTACAAGTGGCAACAAAAGGATTAACCTTTTGTTCTAATGAACAAAGTAACAAACATGCTAGATGCATAAAAATGCGATATTTGTATTTTTTGGTATTCTAAATAAGCTATTCACCAATAAAAGTTAAAAATTAATAAAAACTTTGAAGAGACAGAAAAAAATTGTGCTGGAAAAGCTAATTTGCTCACATAGAATTCCCTGTGTTTAATCCTCAAAGGGTCCTATTTCCTCCCCCAATTTTTCTTTTAGGATAAATTCTAAGTTATTTGGAATGATTGTTCCACAAGGTGAGGAAATTTTAAATCACTGTTCCAAATCATTGTCTTTATTTCCCCCCTTTTATTATGTCTGGTATGTTTGACACCTCCTTGTTAGCTGCTCATCTGTCATCTTGTACTTCTTTTATCATGATATTTGACGTTCATTGTAATATCTTGTTTCGTTTTCTATCATCTGTGGCCATCTTGTACCTAGTTGTATCCATAGAACTGATTTCGATGGACATGGGTTTGAGCAAGCTCCGGGAGTTGGTGAAGGACAGGGAAGTTCACGGGGTCGCAAAGAGTCAGACACAACTGAGCGACTGAACTGAGCTGATTTCAATACCTGACACATAGTAGGTACAAAGTAATATCACTCTTGTTGAACATACTTCACCTTAAATGCTGTCCTCCCAACAGTACTTCTGTGACCGAAATTTACCTAGTCCAGATCGTAAGCAGTTCAGCTAACTGGAATTCAGAAACACCATGATTCCTAGCCCATTATTATTCTGAAGGTGGTGTTTCCCAAACTCAGAAAATATGAGTAACTATAAATGGAGTAGAAGTGTAGTCCTAATCATGGAAGTTTGTTAGTACAGATGAGATTTAAAAGTGACTATCCTGGTTAGCAGGAAACATATTTATATTCACTATAAAAACATTCTGAAAGTGAAGTCGCTCAGTCATGTCCAACTCTGAGACCCGCACGGACTAGCTTACCAGGATCCTCTGTCCATGAATTTTCCAGGCAAGAGTACTGGAGTGGGTTGCCATTTCCTTCTCCAGACGATATTCCCGAATCAGGGATTGAAACTGGGTCTCCTGCATTGCAGGCAGATGCTTTACCATCTGAGCCATCAAAAACATTCTGAATAGGATACAAAATGGCAATATCAGAACATTTGACTCAAAAAAGCAATAAGACTTTGGGATTCAAAGGTCTTATCACTCAGAGCTCCTTTCAGCGTTTACGTGGTTAAATAAAGAATTTTGCAGTCCTTCCATTCTGTATTTTGATGAGGCATTGGAAGCTGGGTAGATGCACAGTGGCATCTGCTAAGTTGGACTCACTCCCTTTCAGCACTGGTCTTACTCCAATTAAAGGCAGAAAATCATCACGCAAGAGTTAACAGTTTAAGAATGGATTCTTAGTTTCGTGATTTTACAATCAGTTAATGTTTGTTTAGCGTCTATAAGTTGAGGGTCCATGTGGAAAACACTAATACTAAAGAACATCCATTTGAAGAAGGCAATATAGAGAAGAAAGAGTCTGATGCCTCCCGAAGCCAAGCCAGTAGTATTTTCCGTCTGTGCGCCTTCTAGGAGCTGCAGGAACGGAGACCATTCCCCCAGCCTCGGGCTGGCAAAGGCTCCTGGGATTTGAATCAGAAAACCGTTAAGTGAACTCTGACCTAACCACCTCCATGCTGGCAGTCTCCTGCTTCCTGAAGCAAGAGCGAGCACGAGCTGGCAGCTGTTAGCAGAGTCTGAATGTGTTTGAAGTTTGGGGTTGTTTGTTTTGTTTTTCAGTGCGCAAGTGTGCCATCTCCTAATAACCAGGAATGACATCAATTGGACTGAAGTTCTAACTGACCTATTTTGCTAGAAGAGCCTTTCACTCTACTTTTAGAATATCCACTCACTTGAGGATTCTAAGTTAATACAATCCGGTGAAATATAGAGCGTCTCTGGCCTCACTTACAGAAGCCCCTTCCTGCACAATGAACACTCAGCTCGTATCCACACTTTCCCATTCCATGGTTGTTCCCAGTACATTTTCTCTGTTACGGTGCGAGAGCAAGTAAGTGTTTCGTTGCTTAAGTTCCAGGAGTCTTCATCGCGGGTCTGTCTGTTCTATAAGGTCGACTTATTCGAGAAGAGAGTGAGCAGTGTGGGTGTGTGCTCAGTCGCTCAGTCGTGTCTGACTCTGCGACTTCATGGAGCCGCCCGTCTCGTCTATCCACGGAGTGTGTAGCAACTAATTAACACAGCTTTTCACCTAATGGAGTAACATTTGATCAGAAAGGAAGCTTGAGCTTTTGAATAGCTGGCTCTGTGGCTTAGTTGGCTAAAGCGCCTGTCTCGTAAACAGGAGATCCTGGGTTCGAATCCCAGCAGGGCCTGCTGACCTTTCATCTAAAAGGTGAACCTTTTTCTTAACAATAAATTAGAATTTTTAGTCTGATACCATCTTTAAAGGTAGATCAACTTCACTGATTGGAACTTTTTATTTCCACAATGTGTTCTCATTGCACTTGTATTCTCAATGACTCTCAGGCTCTATACTAATGGTCTATCATATAGATCTACTACTTAAGTGTTCTTTAGTTCTTCTTACTTTCTGCCATAAGGGTGGTGTCATCTGCATATCTGAGGTTATTGATATTCCTGCTGGAAATCTTGATTCCAGCTTGTGCTTCATCCAGCCCGGTGTTTCTCATGATGTACTTTGCATTGAAGTTAAATAAGCAGGGTGACAATATACAGCCTTGACATACTTCTTTCCTGATTTGGAACCAGTCTGTTGTCCCAGGTGCAGTTCTAACTGTTGCTTCCTGACCCGCATACAGATTTCTCAGGCGGCAGGTCAGGTGGTCTGGTATTCACATGTCTTGAAGAATTTTCCATAGTTTGTTGTCACCCACACAAAGGCTTTGGCATAGTCAATAAAGCAGAAGTAGATGTTTTTCTGGAACTCTTGGTTTTTCTATGATCCAACGGATATTGGCAATTTGATCTCTGGCTCCTCTGCCTTTTCTAATCCAGCTTGAAAATAAAATTTAAAATAAATAAATAAATAAATAAATCCAGCTTGAACATCTGGAAGTTCATGGTTCACGTACTGTTGAAGCCTAGCTTGGAGAATTTTGAGGATTACTTTGCTAGTGTGTGAGATGAGTGCAACTGTGTGGTAATTTGAGCATTCTTTGGCATTGCCTTTCTTTGGGATTGGCATGAAAAATGACCTTTTCCAGTCCTGTGACCACTGCTTAGTTTTCCAAATGTGCTGGCATATTGAGTGCAGCACTTTCACAGAATCATCTTTTAGGAGATAAAATAGCTCAACTGGAATTCCATCACCTCTGCTAGTTTGTTCATAGTGATGCTTCAAAAGGCCTCCTTGACTTTGCATTCCAGGATGTCTGGCTCTAGGTGAGTGATCACACGATCATGATTATTTGGGTCATTAAGATCTTTTTGCATAGTTCTTCTGTGTATTTTTGCCACCTCTTCTTAATATCTTCTGCTTCTGTTAGGTCCATACTATATCTGTACTTTATTGTGCTCATTTTTGCATGAAATGTTCCCTCGGTATTTCTAATTTTCTTGAAGAGATCTCTAGTCTTTCTCATTCTGTTGTTTTCCTCTATTTCTTTGCATTGATCAGGGGAAGGCTTTCTTATCTCTTCTTGCTATTCTTTGGAACTCTGCATTCGAATGGGTATATCTTTCCTTTTCTCCTTTGCCTTTTGCTTCTCCTCTTTTCACAGCTATTTGTAAGGCCTCCTCAAAGAATCGGACACGACTGAGTGACTGAACTGAACTAACTGTAAGGCCTCCTCCGACAACCATTTTGCCTTTTTGCTTTTCTTTTTCTTGAGGATAGTCTTGATCTCTATCTCCTGTACAATGTCACGAACTTCTGTCCATAGTTCTTCAGGAACTCTATCAGATCTAATCCCTTGAATCTATTTCTCACTTCAACTATATAATCATAAGGAATTTTATTTAGGTCATACCTGAATGGGTCTAGTGGTTTTCCCTACTTTCTTCAGTTTAAGTCTGAATTTGGCAATAAGGAATTCATGATCTGAGCCACAGTCAGCTCCTGGTCTTGTTTTTGCTGACTGTCTAGAGCTTCTCCATCTTTGGCTGTAAAAATATAATCAATCTGATTTCAGTATTGACCATCTGGTGATGTCCATGTGTAGAGTCTTCTCTTGTGTTGCTGGAAGACCATGTTTGCTATGACCAGTGCATTTTCTTGGCAAAACTCTATTAGCCTTTGCCCTGCTTCATTCATAGAAAAACTAAAGAGCCTCTTGATAAAAATGAAAGAAGAGAGTGAAAAAGTTTGCTTAAAACTCAACATTCAGAAAACTAAGATCATGGCATCTGGTCCCATCACTTCATGGCAAATAGATGGGGAAACAGTGGAAACACTGACAGGCTTATTTTGGGGGTGGGGGGTGCGGGGGGGGGCTTCAAAATCACTGCAGATGGTGACTGCAGCCATGAAATTAAAAGACTCTGGTTCCTTGGAAAAAGTTATGACCAGTCTAGACAGCATATTAAAAAGCAGAGACATTATTTTGACAACAAAGGTCCGTCTAGTAAAAGTTGTGGTTTTTCCAGTAGTCGTGTATGGATGTGAGAGTTGGAATATAAAGGAAGCTGAGTACCGAAGCATTGATGCTTTTGAACTGTGGTATCGGAGGAGACTCTTGAGAGTCCCTTGGACTGCAAGGAGATCCAACCAGTCCATCCTAAAGGAAATCAACCCTGAATATTCATTGGAAGGACTGAAGTTGAAGCTGAAACGTCAATACTTTGGCCACCTGATGTGAAGAACTGACTCTTGAAAAGACCTTGATGCTGGGAAAGACTGAAGGCGGGAGGAGAAGGGGATGACAGAGGATGAGATGGTTGGATGGCATCACCGACTCGACGGACATGAGTTTCCGCAAGCTCCAGGAGGTGGTGATGGACAAGGAAGCCTGGTGTGCTGCAGTCCCATGGGGTCGCAAAGAGCCGGACACGACTGAGCGACTAAACTGAACTGATACCAGTAGTGTACTTTTATGATCTCTTTTAAAGTGGAATGAGAAATAAAATGTTTGTTTATGACCTACTAAGACAGAAGCTCTTGTGACAAAGGTCAAAGAGTTTTTGGGAAAAAAGACGAGAGTGGAAACCAACCTAGTCTTAGTCTCAGGCTGATTTGCTCTCTGACCCCTCCCACTTCTCATCTCCTCCAAAAGAAGGTTATAGGATCAGTCCGATGGGACCTTGGCAATCGAAGCAATGTACATATTTTTCAGCAGAGTAATGCTTAAACTTGAAATTGCTCAGAAGTATCTAAAGTGCGAAGAACAACTTTGTCTGTTTATCCAACGGGTAAAAACACCGCGGAGTGAATACTCAGTAAGAGAGTGGAGATGCCGGGGATCGAACCCGGGGCCTCATGCATGCAAAGCAGGCGCTCTACCACTGAGCTACACCCCTAATCTCTAAGCTTGGTGTGGCTCGCAGATACTTTTCTTTATGAATATATGCGGTTAACTTTCCGCATTTTAAAAAATGTGTATTTTACGTTGCTGTGCAAGTATTTTAGAGGACTTAAATGTCGGAAAGATGTTTTAGGTAAATCAGTGTCATTAAAGCCTTCAGATTCTCTTGAACCTGACAAGGCCCAGTTTAAAACAAGCAACTGTAAAATTGGCTTTTACCCCAGCAGGACCAGGCATAAAAGTCATTCAGATCAAGGGCCTTTTGGAAAGACTGATATATTAAAAAAAAAAAAAAAAAAAGAACCATAGATGACTACAGCAAAGCACTGGGATATTTCTTGTTGTAGTACAAAAGAAAAGGAAATAGCAGCCCACTACTGGGAAATCCCATGGCAGAGGAGGAGCCTGGAGGGCTACATGGGATTGTAAAAGAGTCAGACATGATTTAGCGACTAAATAGCAACAACATAACAAAGTACAAAGCCAAACTGTAATCTGGGGAAGAACTGTGAGACAGCCACCCTGCAGGCTGCTTTTAATCTCAGGTTCTAGGCTTGGAATTATCTACAGTCAGCATGCATATAAATCTCAGCCTGGTCCAAGAAGGAAAATCCTACTCAGTAGATTGGGTGAGGAAACCTACCTATATCCTGTGAAATAAAAAACTGTAAGAGAGATGCTGAAGATTCAAATGTAAATCTAGGCTACAACACTTTAAAAACAGGTTTCATTGTGAGATAGTGGTTCTCAAAGTGTGGTCTTTGGACCAGCAGCATCAGTATCTTCTGGGATCTTGCTGAGAATACAAATTCTAAGACCCCACCACAGACCCATGAGTCAGGAACTCTGGGAATGTGTGTCCAGAGTTAATAATCTATGTTAAAAACCCTAGAGGTGATTTTGATGTATGCTAAAGTTTGAGAAGCACTGTTGTGAGGTATTGATGAATGCTTCATTACTATACTATGACAATAACACAGTAGTAAGGTGTTTCCAACATTTAAAGATGAAATAGATCCACAAAGATCATGTAACTTTTCTGTACTGTTAAACTTCATTGTAATAAAATGAGAGAAAAAATTTTAAAATATTTATAGATAAAATAATCTAACATATTAGGCATGAATTTTTATAGCTAGATGCTAAATGTTTAAATGTGTATGGGGTATCTAAAATTTTTAACTTAGCTTCTTATATATTGTGAAAATAGTATGTGAATATCCTGAAGTATTAATTTTTAAAAATGAATGAGTTGTATACTAATTACAAACAGCAGAAAATTTCTCTTGATATTTGAAAGCCTCTGAACATTAGAGAATATAGCCACTAGCTATAGGAGGAGAAGGAGAGAGAAAAATAAGATGAGAAAGAATAGGTTAAGAAAAGCAAAAAGCCTGAATAAAACACATCTACAGGTAAAGGCTATTTTGCAATGGGACACAACTGGACACACCAGAGATTGAACCGAAATCTCATGCATGAGAACAAGCTCTACTACCAATCAAAACAAGGGACAAGGGACAAAGGAAATAAAGAAGGAAGGGACCACAACAACACTTCACTCAACTATTCAGCCTCCAGATCAGAAACAAGGGACAAGGTCTAAATCACTCAGTTTTTGACCAAAATTACAAAGAATTCCTCTTTTGTGGGGAGTAATTGGAATCCCTGACACTCATCACAAACTGGATTCAAAAGCACAAAGGTTAGCACCTTCCGAGCTGGTCAATGCAGTCCACAGGTGGAACCCTTTAGGCATTTAGACCAGGCAATAGTATAATAGTTATCACATCTGAGGCTTGTTCCTTATTGCAATTCACCAGAAAAATCACTCTACCACTAAAAATGGCCTGGCACCACCATTCTCCACAGATTGGAATAAGAGCTACCAGTGTGTCCATTCTTTCAATACTGGGGCCCTGACACACTTCCTGAGTTACATCCAACACACGATTTCCTCAGTGCTTGCCTGGGTGGGAAGTGGATCATTTGCACGCCTGCTGTCTCTTTGGATGTGGCAGCTGGTGTACCAGTCTCCCTTTTGGAATTGAAACTTGATTATGGCAAAATCTCATGGATGCAAATTTTTCAAATGTACAAGGTGAACACATTGCTTGGGACCTTCCCAAAGTCTTGGAAAGTGTAGGTTATCCTACCCTCCCTTCTTGCCAACACAGCTGGACCCAGAGGAATTTGGGGGAAGAGGTAGGGCACTATCACTGCACTGGGTATTTCCCAGGAGATTTCCAGTGCTCCAGAGGCCCCAGGAACACCTTGACTGGGACAGAATAAGACTTGTTCCAATGGTAGAGAAGCGGCCTTCATGGGGAGGTAAACCAGGTGAAGCCGAAGAACCTGCAACAAGAGGAAAGAGTGGGACGGAAGCTGAGGAGTTGTGCCCATGCCCTGCACAGTAGACAAGGCAGGAAAGAGCAGGGTTGAGAGGCAAGAGGGGCAAAGTTGGAGATGTGACCTAGCTCCAAATGCTAGAGTAACACCTAAAAGTCAATGGAGCAACCTAAGTTGATTCGTAGACAGGCCTGGCAAGGAATGTTCATCTGCCTAATATGTGTTCTGAATGCTGAAAGTAAACCTCTGAAAGAGAGCAAGGACTATGTTTTTGTTGCTGAAAAATAGGAGGACAGATTTTGCCAGGTGTGACTGTGAACAATTCTGAAAAATGCTCAACGATTTGCTCCAACAAGCACAGTGATCATCTGCACCAGAGAGAGGCAGTTCTGAAGCTTGGAAGTCCACAATGTTAGATCTAACCCATCCAGTCTCCAGCAGAATTATCAAATACACTGTGTCAGCACCTTGTTCATTATCCATATCTCAGTGTCACTGAGAGGCTGGGGCTGTCCCACCCATTGACAAACTGGATCTCATTTTTCTGTGGCTGTTTGCCAAGAGTAAATTCAATAAAAACAACTAATGCATCTCAAACCTCCAACTCTTGCCTTCGGCCTGTTGGCCAACATAGTCCCACCACAAGCCTGAGCAAATTGCTGCCAGCCACTTTGGGCTTCATACTCCACTAGCGCCTAGAACTGAGGTGGAAATGTGAGAACAGCCACTTATCCTGCAAGGCCAAATTGATTCTCAAGTACAACTCTTGGCCAAGTCTTGTCTTTCAAGACTCCTGAAGCCATCAATTTCTGGTCAAGAATGTAGTATATTTTGTGTCTGTCACTATAGTTACATAAGCATTTCCTTGCCAGAGGACTTGTCATACTGAAATCATTTGTATATATATTTGTGAATCCTCCTCTCCCACACACACTTCACTGGAAGATTCTCTGTTCTGTAACATATATCCTGGACAGAATATGCCTGTAATTTATTTCTCACATTTCTTTATTGAGTGGCAGCTATCTTCAAGGCTCTATGCTAAGGGCTTGATACAGAGTCACGAGAGAAAACAGTACAGGCTCTGCCCTATTGAAGCTATCTTGCTAGAGAAGGAAACATCTAGTCAAATAACAAATCTACGTGATTAGTCGTGATAAATTCTAAGAATATTAAGGGAAAGTACAGGGAATCTATTATTATTATTTAATAAGTATTTTAAAAATCTACCTGATTATGTTTCTACGAGTATAGGCTGAAGGAGTGCACAGAACGTCTAGCCATAAACCATATTCACTGTTGGTCAACAAAGGAAAAATTCTTTCTTCAGTTGTGGGGATGTAGCTCAGTGGTAGAGCGCATGCTTTGCATGTATGAGGTCCTGGGTTCAATCCCCGGCATCTCCACTTTAGTTGAACTACCAGTTTCAGCTGACTTCTCACCCTTTAATCCTTGGAAGGATTAATGTTGAACCATAAATAATGGAATCTTTTAAAGTTAAGTGTATTGAGTTACGGGGAAAGTATTGCTCAAACCCCCTCCGTCCCTGCTTAATGAGGATTGTAGCTCCAATATATCAAGAACAGTTGCTTTTAGATACTATATATCATAGAAAAGACATTAGCACAGGCAGAGTGAATTCTCAAGGGAGGTTAGAACATTTCTTCAATTATGGAAGCTGTTTTTGAAGGAAAAAAATCTACATTCATAAACTAGCCTTCCATATTTGCTCCACTCTGGTTGTCGTATTAGTAGACCAAAAGTCATTGTTATGTTTTTATGATGTATTTTTATTCCACTCTTTCATAGTGATTACTGACATGATCAAATTGTATAAGAAATAATAATACAAAACTTCTCTCTTCACTATTAAGAAAAGTGTATGTATATCATCAGGTTTTACACTTTAAATATATTTTACAACTTAACAATTTGTAATTGTATAATTACAATTTTGTCAATTATACCTCAATGAAGCTGAAAGAAAACTATACTTGACAGTGATTTTCAAGAAACAGAAGCCATATATAACCAAAACTAATATCGTGTTTTATGCCAATTATCTCAATTAAATTTTTTAAAAAAGAAATACAAGCCATTCTTTGATGAAAATAAAAATTAAAATGTATTTCATATAAAATATAAAGCATAGATATATATTGGAACTAAATTTTTAACTTTCAATTTTTAACTTTTTTTAAACAAATAAATAATACAAATATTTATTAGAGAAAGAGGCATATGATGTGTACTGGTCTCACTTTTAGTGATGAGAAATTGATCATTGATTTTAGGTATGTCAGCCTGTTTCATGTTTTCTACAGCTCCCTCACCCAATTTTACCTCATGGTTGTAGTAGCCATTGATGATTGTGACCTAGATACATTAAAGCAATATCAGTTGCAAAATGTTGAATCTAATTTTATAATTCCTTCTGCATGTATTAGCAGTGATTATTCTACAGAGAAAAAGTTTCCCTCATCAACTGTATGCTTATCCTGAAGTACATTCCAGATAAGAGAGGTGGTATAAATACTTGATTCTTTTCCTTCATTTGTCAGCTTTCAAAACAATGAATCAATAACCAAAACCCTCCAAAGCCTGGGTCTAGGAACACTAGTATATATATTAGTTTTGCAACCAGGTTCTTTACTAAATTGTCCATTTGTAGTAGCTTTTTTGTTTTGAGGAGTTGTTTTTAGGTATATAATCCTAACAGAGAGCTTTATCCCCTATCTACTGGTTACTCCTCTAATTACTGTTTTATGCTAAATGCCTTGATTAGTACCTCCATTACAACTTTAAAATAGTAAAGACAGTAGATATTCCTGTGAAAAATTTAAATCTATGTGACCACAAATATACCTGAAAGGACTTAAATAGGTGATACAGATCATAAAAACTTACTAAAAATATTGTATGGAGTTATTTTCAAGAATAAAAACTAATTCCTAGAAATTAACACGTTTAAAAGGGACAATTGATTTTTTTTTTTTTTTTGGCCTCTCATATATTCAGCCAATATTTCAGACTAGGTCTGGTATAAGCAAATCAGCCCTGATTATTAGGTTGGTTAAGACACACAGTGGGATATTTGTGTTGTGAAAGTAGAAGTGAAATAAATTACACTGAAATTTATTTCTGAAATGAGCCCATGTCATTTATTTTGATTGAAATTTTTTCAACAGGAGATATTTAGATGCTTGACCTCTCACACTCTCAATCTTAGCAAAATGGCAATGGTCTGAATTCATTGAAGCAGCCACTCTCCATTCAATCTGTCATTCAGTTTAGGCTTGCAAGGCACCACATAGGATGACAGACAACACTTCATTGTTTCCCTCTGCATAGAACCCTGCAGTTAAAACTGAGGACCGCTGGTTCCACATCAAGTGATTCAAGAGAAGAAAGAAAGCAGGGAGTGGTCAGATGCTCATTAGGAAGAAATAAATGATATTTTTCTACTATTCCACCTCCAGTGTGTGTTTTGCTCTAAGAACGCTTCAGGATTCAGGAGAAAGTGAATGAAAGTGAGTCTCTTGTTGATCTTTCTGCTTTCTTCTTTTCTGCTTTCAACTTGGACTCCAAAGAGATTAGGCCAATTATCTTTCAAAAACGCTTGGACATTCCTGGTGGTGGTAGCACCTCGGGGCAGAAATTGGATACCACAAAGGCAGCACAGATAGAAAACTGAATGAAAGAAGATACCCGGTTTTAAAGGGTGAGACGAAAGGAAAGGCGGCTTGATCACAAATGCATCCCTCTCAAAACTGGAGAAGGCAATGGCAACCCACTCCAGTACTCTTGCCTGGAAAATCCCATGGACAGAGGAGCCTGGAAGGCTGCGGTCCATGGGGTCGCTAAGAGTCGGACACGACTGAGCGACTTCACTTTCACTTTCCTCCACTGGAGAAGGAAATGGCAACCCACTCCAGTGTTCTTGCCTGGAGAATCCCAGGGACGGGGGGAGCCTGGTGAGCTGCCGTCTACGGGATCTCACAGAGTCGGACCCGACTGAAGCGACTTAGCAGTAGCAAAACTGGTGGAGGTGCCGGGGATTGAACCCGGGACCTCGTACATGCTAAGCACGCGCTCTACCACTGAGCTACACCCCCAGCTGAGAACACTTTTCCTTGGATTCCTTTCGTGATTTATAATCATTATTCCTTTGCTTCTCAAAGATTTAGTAAATTGCCTAGGAAATGCCCATTTGCGAAATCGACTGCGCAGCGGCCTCAGACGAAAACAACAGAATGAAATTCTAAAGGAAGGAGGGTGAAAAGAGACCATCTGTTATCTGTTACTCTCCAACCTCCATTACTGCCCTTTCCACCTGTAAGGCTTCAGGAGACCGAAGCAGGTAGCTGGGCAGCCGAGGTATCCGCTGAGGAGGTGGCGTTGGGAGGCAGCAGAGGTGAAGTCAAAGCGGGTCCGCGTCTGCTGAGCTCCAGCTCCCGCGGCGAGCACCACCTTCCTTGGAACAAAGCCCTCAAATCATCCGCGCTTCCGGAAACCAAATTTGTATATATATATATATCCCGCGTTTCGTGGTGATGGCAGGGAACATCCCAGAGAGCTCACGGTGTCCTGGACGGATCGCTTAGGACTAACTGGAAGCACGAGCTTGGGTGCCTGGCATCACGTAGGCGCCCAGGTCATCCAAAGGAGCAACATTCACCTCGTGCAAATCTCTGGCGTCCTCCTGCTTTGCCGAGCTTGCCCGAGGGTGGGCTGGGCCGGGCTGCTGCTTAGAACAAAAGATAAACAGGCAAGGCAGGACTGGCTTCTGTTTATCCGCGACCAGTCCTTTAGGAATCAGGGAGCTATCAAGAATTATTAGTACCTCGGATGATTTAGGAAAGGGGAGAATCTCCTATATTTTAAAGAGTGAGCCCGGCCCCAATTCACAGCCTTGGATTTCTCGGGCACGTCCAGTAGCAGTCTTTCTTCTCTCTCCCTCTGAAACAATTTCCAACTAATTAGAATTTTGGAAAAAAAAATGAAACAATACCCCACAAATAACCATATACCTTTTATCCAGAGTTAGTGACTGTTACTATTTTACCCCATTTGATTTATCATTTGCTTCCTCTCTTTCCCATTGAAAGTAAGCTGCAATACATCTTTGAAACAGAACAAGACCTATAGTCTTTGTCCCCCATGTCCTCTGCCTGCCTTTTGTCTGTGGAAAATCTTCAGCCAAAGAGTAAGTTTAGAGAAGTGAAAAAAGGCAGAAACAAAGGGAAAGAGTCCAACAAGACTAAATAATAACTATTTAGTCATTGCTGCTGCTGCTGCTGCTGCTGCTGCTGCTGCTAAGTCACTTCAGTCGTGTCCAACTCCGTGCGACCCCACAGATGGCAGCCCACCAGGCTCCGCCATCCCTGGGATTCTCCAGGCAAGAACACTGGAGTGGGTTGTCATTTCCTTCTCCAATGTGTGAAAGTGAAAAGTGAAAGTGAAGCCACTCAGTCGTTGTCCGACTGTTAGCGACCCCATGGACTGCAGCCTACCGGGCTCCTCCATCCATGGGATTTTCCAGGCAAGAGTACTGGAGTGGGGGTGCCACTGCCTTCTCCATTAAACGGACCTTAATTCCTGGGTCAGGAAGATCTCAGGGAGAAGAGAATGGCAACCTACCGCAGTATTTTTGCCTGGAGAATTCCAAGGACAGAGGAGCCTGGAAGGTTACAGTCCATGGGGTTGCAAAGAGTCGGACAAGACTGAGCAACTGCACTTCTAGTTCCTTCTCGAGGGCTATAGGTAATATTCTAAGCCATACCTGTGAGCTGTCTTGTAGATACTGAAACCCCCAACAGGTGGAGAGGTTAACTACATGATGACCAGACTAGAGTTATGACATAAGCTTCCAGAGTTCCAAGAATTGGCTTCAAGGAAATGGGAACAAACTGGCCCTAGAACTAAAAATTGTACTTAAAACAATCAAGATGACGCTGATCAAACCACTGATGACCAATTCCAAGACGACTGTCAGAGCTGACTGTGCTGTTTCTGCATGTAGCCCCTTCCCTCTGTCTATAAAAGCTCTTGCCCACCGATTGTGAGTGGTGAGGAGTTTGCTTTTGAGCAGGAGGCCGTACCCCACTGTTTGCTGGCGTCCAAAACTTTCATTTCCTCCAACTTTGCCTCTTTGTTGGCTTTTGCATGGGGAGCAGGTTAGGGTGATTAGCCATAGAGCTCTAGATGTGGGAGTCTTACCTAGAGTGGCTGAGGGCTGGAGACTTTGAGAGCAAGAATTGCAGAAAGCTGACCTGGATCAGCAGAGGAGAGGTTATCCTGAAACCAGGTAGCAACAGAAATACAACTGTGGGGGTGAATATTTAGTATCAGAAGAGCAGAGAGGTGGAGGAACTGAAACTGACCTTCTCCTTATTGGCCAAAACCTGTAGTAAGACAGAATTTGTTCAGAGTATGTTCTAAGTTGAAGAGTCTATGAAATTCAGTAAAGGAACATGAGAAGGAAAGAAGAGGGTAACTCTTGCCATAAGTTAAGATCCAAAGCAGAGATTTCATGAGAAGGAAGAGCTACAGCATTTTGGCACGTGAGAGTCTTTTCAAATTTATCTCCAAAATTCTGCACTAAATATAGAAAAGAAGATGAATCCTAATGAGTGGAAGCGTTTCTTGATACTTGGTTTACTTGAAGTTGTCAAGTTCAACTTCTTCCTGCGGGAGAAAGAGGAGAATTGTGGAGGTGAGACAGAGAGAATGGGTATGGAACTGGTGGAGTGGCTCACCCAGGGCCACATGGTGAGTGGGCAGGCATCCTGGCTCCTACAGGAGCAAGGATTTCCCTTCCTGGCCCTTCTCTGTGTTTGTGGCAGCTGCGGTCAATCCAAAGCGCAGCTTGCGTTTTTCTATTTTTGTCCAACCACCTTTTCACTGATTGCTGTATGTCACAGATTGATGAATGCCAAGCCCCAGAGAAGGTAACAAGGCAGAAATGAAGGTGACTTTTTAGCAGTCCAGCGTATTTCAGAAGCAAACATAAGAATCACAGAGACAAACTTTATTGTTTCTAGTTATTTCCCAGAAAACAGGTATCCTGGGACATGTTCTAATCAGGATGTAGGTATTCTGGCCCTTCCACTGCAGAGTGCAGCGGCCGAGGGACCCTAGTCTCTGGGAGAAAACATAGCAGATGACTGAAGCCATAACAACAAATTAGGGTTGAAATCCTGGCTAGGTTCATTTATTCATGTGTTCAACAACGATCTAGGTGTTTAAGCACCGAAGTGTACTGGTTTCACCTGGTCATTTTGTATATACCAAGTAACTGGACCACTCTAAGCGTCATTTTCAATTTTATGGTTGCTGTGAAATGTTTCTTAAAAATCTGATCACACGAATCGAGTCAGGATTAAACCAAGAGAAAGAAAAAAAAAAGGCAATTTGATATAGTGCTCTAGAATAGAACTGCAGTGATGGAGGCATGATTTTTATTCTGTTATCGTTAGACGAGGTGGCCGAGTGGTTAAGGCGATGGACTGCTAATCCATTGTGCTCTGCACGCGTGGGTTCGAATCCCACCCTCGTCGTGAGGCTTTCTTTGAACTTCTTTGATCCCTTCAGAACAACTGCTGTGTGAAAACAGTGTAACTAGTACGTAGCTTTCTAGTTGCCACGTGAATGGTGTTTGTCATCACCTGAAATGGCAACTCCCTTAAGGGGCTTTTTTGAGGAAGAGTAGCTGAGGAGAAGGCAATGGCACCCGCTCCAGTACTCTTGCCTGGAAAATCCCATGGGCGGAGGAGCCTGGTAGGCTGCAGTCCATGGGGTCGCAAAGAGTCGGACACGACTTAGCGACTTCACTGTCACTTTTCACTTTCATGCATTGGAGAAGGAAATGGCAACCCACTCCAGTGTTCTTGCCTGGAAAATCCCAGGGACTGTGGAACCTGGTGGGCTGCCGTCTATGGGGGTCGCACAGAGTCGGAAACAACTGAAACGACTTAGCAGCAGCAGCAGCAGTTAACTGAGGGATATAGAAGAACATTGCCTAAAATCATCCACAGTATACACAATAAATTATTATATGTTGTTCTTGTAAGAAATTTTCAGCCTATTTTTAGCTATACTGCAATATTTCACAAAGTTTGCTAATTTAAACTGTCTCCCTCCCCAACAGACTACTTAACCATTTACTAAGGATCTCTTGCTTTAATGAAGAGACCATGCACCTGCTTAGAGACAAAACTGAAAATACATCCATTAGAATATTTCCTGTTAGATCCAAGGATTCCTCCATTAGCAAAACACAGAAGAAAATCAGTATTGTGTAGCTTCTCTTGTGATCTCCATCTCCATCTTGTCAGAACTTTGGGGGAAAGTATTTTTATACATATACAAAATAGTATATTATTTTATAAAATCATTATATTTAATTTTTATGTATGAAATACAGTTTAACTTAGAATTATTAAAATTTTATAAGTATATAAGGCATACATATATGTAAATCCATACAGCAAAATTTTACATCCATTCTTATTTTCCAACCACCTAATTACATTCCCCAGAAATAGCCATTTTATCTCTTCCAGAATCATATTAAGCATTTACGAATATATACCACATGAAAAAATATAGCTTTTTATCTCAGATAACACAAATGGTAACATGCTATGCACACTAGTCTGTGCCTTTCCTCTTTCCATTAATCAATATATCTTGGAGAGGTTTCCATATCATCACAAAAAGTGACAGTTTATTCTTTTCCAAGGATGTATGGTATTTCAACATATGGGTTACTATATATTTCTTAAGCAGACCTCCATTGGACATTTAGGTTCCCCATCCTCATCTTTTGTTTTTATAAGCTGTGCTAAAATGAATAACTTTGTACATTTATGTATAATAATATATAATATTATATATAGATATTTATATTGTTCTTATATATATGTAAAATTGAATGTGTGTATTTGTAACACTGTAAGATTCAATTTTTAAAAAGGCATTTGCTATGCCCTAGCATATATGCTTTTGAAATATTTACAAATACTTCCAAATTGCCCTTTAAAGGAATATGATTAATTTACACTCCAGACAGTAATGTCTGAGGTCCTTGCTCCCCTCACCCTCCCCAATATGCGATGTTGCCAACTTTGGCTTCTCTGTCATTTTAGTAGGTGGAAGTGATATTGCAGTGTAATTTAATTTTTCTCTCATTATAACAAAATATTTGTTATACTTTTAAAAATACAATATTCTTTGCTTTAATTAATTTGAATTTTGATTGTTTTTTAAGGTGAGAACAATTTGAAGTATGATTTCTAGGCTAATTTAAGCGTGTGTAGCAAATAAAGAATTCTGGGCTTCACTCTTGACTTATTAAATTATGATGTCAGAGAATGTGCTCTGGAATCTGTAATTTAATAAAGCACCCAGATGTTTCTCATGTTGATCTTAAAGCCTTGTATCTAGTTAAGGTATATATGTATTACATTCAATCAGCCAGAATTCTCTTTATTTCTGTAAATATTCAGCTGAGGAAAGCTTCTCTTGCCATCAGTGTTCCCAGTCACATTCTCATATCTTGGAAAAATTAAAAATTTTGTTTCATATCCTCAGGAAATTGGCTATCTTTAATCCATTCAGTCCTCTACATTGGACACATTCTCTATGTTGATTGTATCCTCAAATCCTGAATTAAATCTTTTTCTGAAAGAGCAATTTTCCTAGGATATGTCTATAAGTTCTTTGAGGCAACTATCAAAGAAAAATTGCACAAGATGAAGTTAAGGAAGGAAGGAAGATGGGCAAGGAAGACTTTATTTAAGATTGTTGCAGTAGGGAAGATTGAACTCAATCTAGAATACAAGAGAGGCAGCTGAGGATTTATAGCCGAAGGGGCAGAGTAAGGAGTCATTAGGTGGAAAATTACTAAAAAGAATTTGATTAAATATCAAGAGTGGAGAAGGGGAGCTTGATTGGATATCAAGGATACTGAGGGGGATTCTAGACAAACTGCCTAAGCAAGTTCTTGCCCAAATGCTGGGAAGGCCAAGGAAGGTTTGTAAGAGGACTCAGAGAAGCTTGACACAATTTTGGTCAAGTAGGTAGTTCTTGTTAATATCCACAGGGATTTCTTCAGCTTCCTGAAGGTAAGATTCCCACAGAAGTATCCCTGTGTTCTCCCAGTCTCTCGCGTATCTGTTACTGATTCTGCCTCCCTATAGCAGCTGTTAATTGGCTTTCTCTCGAGTCCTGGGTCCTCCAGCCAGGTATTTTTCATTACTTGTAATTTACAGACTTTGAATAACATGTGAGTTACTGAATTTGAGCTACAACAAATGGGTCCTTGATGCTAGATATGACCATAATGATTACATCATTAAATTATCTGTCAGTGTTTGAGATGAAGTGGTTCTCCCTTTTGTTATGTCATTTCCAGGAAGGTGTCTATTTGGGTTACTATGTCACTGCTGTAGATGTCTGAGAACCACAGGCTAGAAATGGGAGAGGCTGGAGGGGATGCAGTTAGAAACTTCCTACATAGGGAAGGCTATCAGGCCAATTCAGAAGAGAGAGAATATTTTAGGGGGTACTTTTGATCATATTATTATCAACAAGGTGGAAAGAAAACAGGAGCATGCCTGCTAAGGCACCACCCCCAGCAGAAATGTTATTTCCACCTGTAATTAACATCATCACAGATCATATAAGTGGAGGTACAGTCAAGTATCCATAGTGGGAAACAAAAGAATCTGTTTTCATAAACTTAGTAACCTTAACTTGTTACAGAGTCTTGCATAACCAACAGTAATTCATAATGAGTCAATGAACTATTTATAGTTCAGTGAGTTATTATAATTGGTGAGAGTAGGACTTGATTTAAATTTTTGGTACATATTGTTGTTCAGGTACTCAGTCATGTCTGACTCTTTGCGACCCTGTAGACTGCAGCATGCTGGGTTCTCTGTCTTTCACCATCTCCTGGAGCTTGCTTAAACTCATGTGCATTGAGTTGATGATGCCATCCAACCATCTTGTCCTCTGTCATCCCCTTCTCTTGCCTTCAATCTTTCCCAGCATTAGGGCCTTTTCTAATGAGTCAGATCTTTGCATCACGTGGCCAAAGTATTGGAGTTTCAGCTTCAGTATCAGTCCTTCCAATGAATGTTCAGGATTGATTTCCTTTAGGATTGATTGATTTGATCTCCTTGCAGTCCAAGGGACTCTCAAGAGTCTTCTCCAATACTATAGATCGAAAGCCTCAATTCTTCATCCCTCAGCCTTCTTTATGGTCCAACTCTCACATCCATACATGACTACTGGAAAAACCACAGGTTTGACTAGATGGGCCTTTGTTAGCAAAGTAATGCCTCTGCTTTTTAATAGGCTGTCTATGTTGGTCATAGCTTTTCTTCCAAGGGGCGTTTTTAAATTTCATGGCTGCAGTCACTATCTGCAGTGATTTTGGAGCCCAAGAAAATAAAGTCTGTCGTTGTTTCCACGGTCTCCACATCTATTTGCCATGAGGTGATGGGATCAGATGCCATGATCTTAGGTTTTTGAATGTTGAGTTTTAAGCCAACTTTTCCACTCTCCTCTTTCATCTTTATCGACAGGCTCTTTAGTTCCTCTTCGATTTCTGCCATAAGGGTGGTGTCATCTGCATATCTGAGGTTATGGATACTTCTCCTGGCAAATCTGATTCCAGCTTGGGCTTCATCCAGCCCAGCATTTCTCATGATGTACTCTGCCTAGAAGTTAAATAAGCAGGGTGACAATATACAGCCTTGACCTACTCCTTTCCCTATTTGGAACCAGTCTATTGTTCCATGTCCAGTTCTAACTGTTGCTTCTTGATCTGCATACAGATTTCTCAGGAGGCAGGTAAGGTGGCCTGGTATTCCCATCTCTTGAAGAATTTGTCACAGTTTGTTGTGATCCACTCAGTCAAAGGATTTAGTGTAGTCAATGAAGCAGAATTAGATGTTTTTCTGGAATTCTCTTGCTTTTCGATGATCCAACGGACGTTGGCAATTTGATCTCTGGTCCCTCTGCCTTTTCTAAATCCAGCTTGAACATCTGGAAGTTCTCGGTTCACCTACCTTTGAAGCCTAGTTTGGAGAATTTTGAGCATCATTTTGCTAGCCTGTGAAATGAGTGCAGTTGTGTGGTAGTTTGCAACATATGAGAACATTAAAATGTTGAAGCAAGAAGGAACCTGAAAACAGATCACTGGATTTAATGGTTGCCCCTTATGACACAGAAGAGGTTAATTTCTATAGAACATAGACCCTTGTCTTCTAATTTAGTTCCGGTCCAGCTGAAGGAAATCTTTCTTCCCACATGCCCACCTTTCTCTCTCTAACGGCACAGTAAGTGTCTTCCCAGAGCTAACGGGACTTTCCAAGTTTGATTAGCTTTATCTCCAACTTGATTCCGGTCTACACCCGGAGTACTTTTTAAGGGGGACATTTCTTGTCCCCGAGCCTCTGCTCGGGGGAACTGTTTCCTGGGTGCTTCGGATGCAGGTGTTTGGCACTTTCCGAACAGGTCTGGATCAGAGCTTCGCTCCATTTCCTGCGGGTCCAAGCGGCGGAAGAGGGAAGACACGGGGAGAACCGCGAAGGCAAAGGGCGTTCCGCTCACCCGCAGCCTCTCTCACCCGAATTTACGCTCCTCTCCGGGCCCCTCCACCGCGTGCAACACTTTCTGTGCACTTTACTGTCTTCAAATGCGGGCGTTTTGTAACGCCTGCTCCCGGCGCAGAGGCCAGCGACCGGTCAGGAGGTGAGTTTTTCTGCTTGACTGCAGGGGCCGCGCTCTCTGCGGCGGCAAGTTTTCGAGGAGTTTCCCATCCGGCTTTGCATTTGGGGTGGATGATGAGAACGAGAAGGAATGAGAGAAGACAGACGAGAGTGAACTGTCTGGGTGAAATGGGAAAGGGAAGAGGGGATAAGAAGTGACCCCGGGCGTGTGTGTCACAGCGAAGAAAGCGCGCTCCGGGCCGAGGCTCAGCCCCTTGGTACGCGGGGTTTTCGGCTTATGAGCCCGAGCGGCGGCGAGGAGGCCTTCGTACCTCGGAGATTTTGAGATGCTGTCTGCATCAAGGAATTGGCGCTGCTGGAGCCGTTCCGCCCGGCCTCTGAGAAGTTCGTGAGGTTACTGGGAATCGCCACCATCTCTACTCAGCCTCCCTGCTGTTGAACTTTGTGCGCTTGGAAAGCTTGATTTTAAGGAATCTGTTAGTTCCCAGGCGAAGTATTCGGTACTTTGGTTCGAACAGAGTAGGAGAATCCAGTACGACCACATTTGTGTAAAGCAGGCGAACACTTTTTCTCCAGTTCCGACGCGAACTATAAAAATGTTCCCCTGAGAGGTCCCACCGAGATTCGAACTCGGATTGCTGGATTCAAAGTCCAGAGTGCTGACCATTACACCATGGGACCAACCGAGAGGGTAAGACCCCATCCACAATTATAGTTAAATATTCCCTCCACAGTAGGTTTTCAGTAGCTTCAACCCAGACGAGTTAGATCAAGTTTCACTGAGTCCACTCTGATGCTTTATTGCTGCTGGGGAAGAAGCAATGGGCACAATATAATTCGAGACAATTCACGCACTCTCTCTTCCACTTCGCTTGAGAGCATAAATTAACTTTCAGAAGACCAGCAGAGTCGGATCAGTTCACGCACTCTCTCTTCCGCTTCGGTTGGGAGCATAAATTCGGAAGACCAGCAGAGGCGGATCCAGGTTTTGTGAAGTTTGAAACTTACACGAGTTTCTTAAGGAGAACACAAGGGTCTTTTTTTAAGAGAAAGAACAGACATTCTCAACACAAAATTAGATACAGTTACTCCAAGACACATATGATGTATCTGAGGGAAAACTGGAGGAAAAAGAGGCTGCAGTCTTAACTAATTTCCATTACAATATACTTTTACAAGTTTTACAAAAATATATGTTCATAAGGGGCTACACCTTCCAGGACCTTAGAGAAAGGTCTTGACACCCTTAGTGAAACATGATAAATACCCCTCCAAGGAGCAATTTGGCAATATCTATAAGAATAATCTACTCAGCAATTTTTCTTTTAAAAAAAGCCATTCTACAGAAATAAAAATATAAAAAGTTTAAAAATATATCTAAAGATGCTCACTGTAATATCTTTTAGTATCAGAAAATTGAAAATATTCCTATCCATTCAATAGAAATAATATACTAAAAAGAGTGGGATTGATATAGGTACACATGTTGGCTTGGCAGTTTCAGGAGAGATTTAGTCTAAGACTACCAAGCAAAACTCAGCAATCTGCTGAAATGTAATATATAGCATGACTCAATTTTTGTCATAGTTTGTGAATTTATACACTCAGTTTTAAATAGGTTAAGATTTTGTCTTGTTCCCTTTTGTGAGATATAATTGCTTCAGTAATTAAAAGTGAAAAATGTACCCCCAAAATTTAATGCCCTCCGGTAGAGGACTTAGAAGTTGTGTTTACTCCGTGCTGACTGCCTACTGTGCTCAGTATGGTGGTGAACAGAGCGTACAGAAAGTGAAAGAGTAGAAGACAGAACCGCTGACTGCAAGGGATTAACAGTTAGGGAGAAACCACAAAAGATAAATGCAACATGTTAATAGTGACTAGGAAAATGAGACACTGAGATGGGGAGATCCATCTCAGTCCTTTTGAAGTTCTGATGACTTGGACACATGGACAAAACTCCATATACAATTTCATCGACTTTAGTGACTCACTCAGGACATTTACAGATCTCAAGGGTAAGAAGTTTTGATTTCAAGATCTCCAAAGAAACGTTCTGATTCTTAAAAGTCGCTTGAATCAGAAATGCCAAAATGTGAGTAACTAATAGAGATCAAAGTAGAATGAAAAAGAATGGGAAAGGAAGACATTCAGCAATTCAACAAATATTCCTCAGGCATCTATTATTTATTGAGTGCTCTTCACAAGGCCGTGGGGGGCAGATTGGGTGGGGAGGTGGAAGAGGAATTAGGCTGGCACTTGCGATGATTCCTGCGCTTTTAGACCTCCAGCAGAATCCACCGTTGCCTCAACCTCTTCCTCTTGAAACAGAGTTTTCTCTTTGTTCATCTACATCCATTCTTTGAATACCTTGCCTGGCAGAGCACACTGTCTGAAGGCGCTTGAGCCAGGTATGAATGTTCTGGTCGCCCAACTCTAGCGACTTCTTAGACTCTGAAAACACGTCCAGATTTTCCTTGTTAGTTTTCTGGGGCCAGTTTTCCAGGATTGTTAACAGCATGGCTCACAGAGCCAGAAGTAGCAGGAATAGCTACTGCTGTCATTAGGGGGTAAGCGCCCTATACGGATCTTGATTTTTCCTCCCCATCTGTAAAAGGGAAAGAAGGAGTTAGATTTTACATTTCCTTGTCGAGTCTAAATTACGGCTACTGGAAGGAAGACAGTGGCCCACATATAACGTGGAAAGGCCAGGTGAAGCCTACGAATTCGCTAACTGGGCAATCGCGCAGAGATGCTCTTCTGCTTTTGTTTTAGGACGCGGCGATGAGTGCTTTCGGTCTTAGTGCAGCGACAGATTATCACCGTGACAAGAAAAACCCAGTGCAGCCCCTCATTAGCTCTACACAGTGAAACTCTTCACCGGTAACTGAGTAACTCGGGAGTTAAGTCTCTGTACAATTTACAGGGCACTTCTGACCTCGTGTTCACCGCTCGGATTTACTACGACCACCGAGCTGGTTGCACCACCTGGAATCCTAGAGCGGACCGGAAGTGAGCGCAGCTCCCGGGTCCTGGCTGGAACGTGCTGGGGCCTCAGGCGGGTGTGTGAGACGAGCCACCGCCTCGCCCGGGAGTGTCGCCTGTTGCCCACTTCTCTGGCTTGGCTCCGAGACAGTCGGAGCTCCTTTGAGGGGGAAGTGGCGGAGGGGAGAGGGCGTCTGCGCGGCGACAATCGGGCCTTCCCCGCCGACTGCTAGTGGTGTGGAAAGAGCCCCTCTACCTCTCCCCCATCCCGGGCCTGGGCCTCGGAGCGCCGCTTTCTTGTTGGGGATAGCCGACCCGGGCTTTAGGGCCAGAGTTTCCTCTGTGTTCTGTCTCGCAAGCAAGCTGCCGCTCAATTTGTGCTCCTGGAGCTTTAGTGAATAGTTCTGAACTCACAATTTCCGGTCTTGTCAGAGAATGGCTTCACTTTCAATGGAATTGATCAAGTAACTGCCCTGTTTTCACCTAAACAAAAAAAATTTAGCTGCATTTGTAATTTGTGTGTGTCAACAGGATTTTCTTATTTAAAAAAGCTTTCCTGATCAAAGACTGGGTGGGGACCTCAAATAAAATCACACATCTCCTTAGATCCTTGTTGGAGCAAGGCCAAGCTAAGGATGGCAGCAGCCTCCGGGGCCATCCCAGCCTTGGCTGGGCAGGGTTCAGAGGAACAAGGGGAGATTATCAAAATAAAGGTTAAAGAAGAAGACCCTATTTGCGATCAGGCATCCTTCCTACAGAAGAATTTGTCTTATAGCAGGGAACTCTCTCGTCAACGTTTCCGGCAGTTCTGCTATCAGGAGACTCCCGGACCCAGGGAGGCTCTGAGCCAACTCAGGGAACTTTGCCGTCTGTGGTTGAGCCCAGAGACACACACAAAGGAGCAGATCCTGGAATTGTTGGTGCTGGAACAGCTCCTGACCATCCTGCCTGAGGAGCTCCAGGCTTGGGTACGGGAGCATCATCCTGAGAATGGCGAGGAGGTGGTGACTGTGCTGGAGGATTTGGAGAGGGAGCTTGATGAACCTAGACAGCAGGTGAGAAATTGGAGGTGCCATCTTTTGTGGAGAATTTGAGTGCTGTGGGTCCAAGGTGGAGTGAGTGGAGCTTCTTTCACACTGACTGCTGCAAATGTGAATTCTGGGCATTATCATTTGATCACTGGTGTAGATGAATAGATTCATGCTTCTGGGATAACAATTTGTATGTTGGTGGTAGCTGATTCTAATAAGGAAACGGGAAACCAAATGGGAAACCTTGGTCCAGTGCTTGTGAATAGAAAGTATATTTTATTTAGTGACTGTGAGATAAAAGTAGCTATCTCTTCTTATGATGTCCACTGCTAAGCCACTTCAGTCGTGTCCGACTCTGTGTGACCCCAGAGACGGCAGCCCACCAGGCTCCCCTGTCCCTGGGATTTTCCAGGCAAGAACACTGGAGTGGGTTGCCATTTCCTTCTCCAATGCAGGAAAGTGAAAAGTAAAAGTGAAGTCACTCAGTTGTGTCCGACTCTTCGGATCCCATGGACTGCAGCCTACCAGGCTCCTCCATCCATGGGATTTTCCAGACTGGAAATTTTTACTGGAATGGGGTGCCATTGCCTTTTCCATGATGCCCACTACTTTGACTATATATGGAAGCAAATCAGAGTAAGAATATAAGGAATACTTCTAGGAGAAACAAATAGAGAAGTAGCCTCATTTAATGGAAATATCAGGAAATGGTGAATGGTAACATCTGGGTTCTATAATAAGCTCTGTCACTAATTAGCTGTGTAACCTCAGGTACACACCTCTGGACTTTGATGACTTCATCTGTACAATGAAGAGATTAATTGCATCATTTTCTAGATACTTTTCAGTACTTGGAGTTGTTGGTATGTGAGGTCCAACACACTAGAGGTTATTTTTAAGAGCATATATTTGCTTTTCATGACAGTAATTTTAGAATATTATGGGTATTGCCAAACATTCCCATTTCTGTAAGATACTATCCACACATTTATCTGAACTCTTTTTTTAATATGAATATTTTATATATGTATAGAACGTTTTATATATGTATAGAACATTTTAACGTTTTATGATCTGTTAACATGTTTTTCTGGAGTGCAAAATCTTGCATATGAGTCTGATAAATAGGGAAATAAGTCAATGTAATGCTAAAATTGTGTCGGCTCGTGTATGAGTTTTTCCTGAAAGTTGATGTTTTGGGCCACCTAAGTAAGAGCAGTTGAATGCAAAGTATATGACTATAGCCTAGTACAGCAAGTTGTGAAGACATACAGTACTGTACATACTGCCCATTCACCTCCACATCCTTCCTCTTGGCCCCAGTCTCTGTTTTAGAAGTGCTTATGTGCATAGTTCCTCCCATTTTGGTGCAATCTTTGCTAAACTTTTTTGTGTTCCAGAAAATGAGCAAGCAAGGGAGGTTGCAAGTGCCATAGAAGCGTGCTGGTGATAAAATTTCTGCTAGTGAGCATGAAAGAAAAGATTTAACAAATAAAGGAAAGCTTAAAATTATAAAATGTTTTGAAAGAAATGAAAAACATGCAACTGAAATAGAAAAGTCAACTTTACAAGCAATTAGAGACAATGCTGGGGAAATAAAGGAAAGTTATCTAGCTGGAACAGCTGCAATTGCTACAAAATTTGTTAGAACAAGGCATAAGGAAATGGAAGAAATGAAACATTTGTTTGAATTTTATACCAAAGAAAGCAATGAGAAGTAACTTTTCTTAAAATTAAAGAGAAGACATTAGCAATATATATGACCTTAAGAAGAAAGTGCAGAACTGCCTTCATTTAGTGCAAATAGTGGCTGATTTAGTGGCTTCAAGAACTGCTATGATTTCCACAATATTTAGCTCTCTGGTGAAGCTGTGAGTGCAGAGAAGCTGAAAAGACATTTTCCCCAGTGTTAAGAAGTTTGATTGACAAAGAAGTATATAACCTAGATCAGGTTTTTAATTTTGATGAAACCACTCTCGGTTGGAGCAAGTGATCTCAAGGGCCTATATCTTGAAGGGGGAAACAGAAGGTCTAGTATTTAAGATGGTGATGCTGGGTGCAAATGCCAGTAGGAATTTAAATCTAAAGCCTGTGTAATTTATTATTCTGCCAACCTACAAGCTTTAAAAATAATTATAAAGATTAGCCTGAGTATCTACTATAAGTCTACAAGAAATGGCAGGGCAGATATTTACTTATCTTCTAAGTGATATTTTGTAGATGATTTTTAAAAATATTGCAAGAGGAACAAACAACTTTTCTTTCAAAATTCTTGTAATTCTCAGTAATACACTAAGCCATCCTCCAACAGTTGATGAACTTTCTTCAACTATTGAAGTTCTCTTTACCTCCTAATACAACTACTTTTCTTCAGCCCTCTAATCAGGGTGTGATCACAGTCATTAAAGCTTATTATTTAGGGAGAACATTCAAGGTGTTTATTGCATCTCACCAGGTGATGATGCACACACAGTTTTTGAATTTTGTAATTGATAAAGCATTAAACTTGCAATTGCTATTATTATAGAGGCTTGAGATGATGTCACAAAAGCCTGGTTGCATAGGGTGTGGTATGATTCTCCCTGATTGGGACTTCCCTGGTGGTCCATTGGTTGAGAAACCACCTTCCAATGAAGGGGACATTGATTTGATCCCTGATCAAGGAACTAGGATCTCACATGGGACAGCAAAGTCTGTGGGCCTCAACTAGAGAACTCGCTTTCAGCAAAGTGCAGAGCCCACGTGCCCTGGAGCTGGCATGCCACAACTAGAGAGAAGCCATCATGCTGCAGTAGAGAGCATGAGTGCCACAGTTAAGACTTGACACGGCCAAAAATAAAAAGATTTTTCTCCCTGATTTAATTTATGATTCTAAAGGCTTCAAACCTTCAGAAGAGCTCCACTAAATCAAAGCAACTTATGTAACTCTTGAAGAGGAGGTGGGATTTGGAAAAACTGAGTGGAGATATTGGGGAACTGCTGCAGTCTCATTCAGAAGCTCTCTGTATACAAGCGCTCCAGCAGTTAGGTGCTGAGACTCAAATGGAAGTCTGTAAGATGATGATACAGTTCGACAGTCTACCCACAAGAGCTTTCACTTCTCAGTTACCTTCTGCTCTAAGTATGATAGAGAAGTAGTTGCAGTAGATAGATGACAACCTGACTACAATGTAGAATGCAGCAGGATTTCACTTCATGGCATAAAGTCCTATTTAGAACCATAAAATAGCTTCTTTATGAAAGAAATAAAATATTTAAGCAAGAAAAACTAAGTATCTTTTTATAAGCCAGTGTCAGAAAATAAAAACAAGATGATGAGCCAGAACTGCCATTATATATTTTGTAGTTTCACTACATTTCTTGCAAAGTGTGCAAATGCTTGTCCATCTGAACTTCTGATGATGATATCCCATGACCCTTGCCTCACCCTTTCCTTATACCTCTAACAAGATACCATCACTTTTTAAGGTAAAAATCCTTAGAATACTTAATATTTTAAAAATACTTAATATTTTTTTATCTAATATGTCTTTTTGTCTATACTTGTAATTTTACTGGAATTTCTGTAGTTTTATTAATGTTTCCTGGCAAAGCTGTGTAGAATTTAAATAATCTACCCTACAACTTTGTTTTCTCCATAAATCCTGTTAGTTTTTGTGTACTTTTACAGAAAGCTTGTTGTTTCATGAGTTCATGTGTTATTGCATAGATTCCTATGCAGTCTCTTTCTTCTAGCCATCACACCTTTTCTGTTTCAAATAAACAGTATTGTCTTTTTTTTCCCCCTTAATATGTACCTGTTACTTTAAAATTTTCCACTTCTGGTAGGACTTTGTCTTTGGTCAATACTGGGTAGTGTTTAGGGTTATGCTCTGATTATATTGGAAAGTTTTTCACATGACTCAGGGTTAAATGTCAAATTTGCATAATTGCATAAATGTTTTCTATTTTTGTTTTGTTTTGTTTCGGTGTGATTTCTGAAGGAAGGGGAAAATGCCATTGTTGCAAATGCTTTTAACTGCCAGCCCAGTATCTATTGTACACCCCTTCTTTCTTCCGTAAAAAATACTTCATGTTGGCTATCCTAAGTTGCTCCAGTCTTGTCCAACTCTTTGTAATTCTAGGGACTGTAGCCCATCAGGCTGTTCTGTCCTTGGGATTCTCCAGGCAAGAATACTGAAGTGGATTGCCATTCTCTTCTCCAGGGCATCTTCTGGACCCAGGGATCAAACCTGCAGGAAATTCTTTACTATTGAGCCACTGAGGAGCCTAAAAGTCTATGCCCAAAGGGAAAGACTACCCACTCCAGTATTCTAACCTGGAGAATTCAGGACTCTATACTGTCCATGGGGTTGTAAAGAGTTGGACAGGGCTGAAGGACTTTCACTTAAGCCTGAACAAACGGTTTGAACCCTGGACCCTCAGATTAAAAGTCTAGTGCTCTACTAACTGAGCTGTCTAAAACACCTTAGAGCAAAGCCTGAACAGGGACTTGAACTGTATCAACTTGGTTGATACTCTACCAACTGAGCTATCCAGGCTCTCTTAGGAAGAATAGAGGCTCAGACATAGTCTTCATGTTCAGTTGCATCTAACTCTTTGTAACCTCATGGACTATAGCCAGTCAGGCTCCTCTGTCCATGGGATTCTCCAGGCTCCAAGCAAGAATACTGAAGTGGGTTGCCATTTCCCATTCCAGGGGATCTTACCCGTGTCTCCTGCCTGCATTGGCAGAGGGTTTCTTCACCACTGAGCCACTGGGGAAGCTATCTACCTAACTATTGGCTATGTACCTAATTAAATGCTTTTCAGCTTTCCTTGTACTAGAGTTGGATATGCAATATGGTTCTGGCCAAAGAGAAATAAGCATATTTTCTAGGAGTTTCTAGGGAAGCTTATATTTTCCTTATAAAATGGCACAGATGTGTTTAGTTCTGCCTTTTCCCACTTCTTGTCTTGAACATGAATGTGATATCTGGAGCTATGGTAGCTATCTTGTGACCATGACTTGATGACAAATGTTAGGATGACCACCAATATGTTCTGAATGAAGACAGCTCTGGTCCCTGACAACTATTAGGTATGTGAATCAGTGCCAGCAATTGCCCTCCTCTGGATTTCTTAACATATAACAAAAATAAACCCCAATTTGTTTAAGCCACTGTACGTTGGGTATTATAATTAATTGAGAAATGCATGCATTTCTAATGAATACAGCCATATGTACTCTACTATTTTATGACCAAATTTCTTATTAGAAATTTAAAAAAGCAAAATCTAGGAATTATATAGTGAAAGACAAATGACTGTCATAACCAGTTTGAGGTAATTTCACCTTTGTAATTTGTTTTTGCCATCCAAAGGCACCCTTTGCACTTCTATGGTAAAGGCTGAATGAAATTCCTCCCATTCCTTCTAAGACCAGGCCCACCTGCCTTGGACTGGTCTCTCAAATGGAAATGCAGAGGAATCAAGAGGCTAGATGTGTGTGGGTACGTGGTTGTGGAGGAGGAGGAGTCAGTGATAAATGCATCACAATAAGCCATATCTATATTTTGTTTCATGTCTTGAGTTGTTCTGGTTGTGCTTATACCAACTTTACAGAATTGATAAAATTGTTTAACTATAAATAGGTTTCCCTGTCTCCCAGATGACTTACATCTTTCCCTCCAGGACCTCAGTTATGGAAAGATTTAGGCAAACTGAGATGCACGCTATTATACTATATAAAGAAATCTACAAGACCAGAGAAGGGAAAAACTTACCGAAGGGAAATGGCTCAACCATTTATGAATTTTTGTTTTAAAAGAAAATTGGTTTCTTATATACTTTGTTCTGTCTAAGAAGAGGAAGTAAGTTTATAACATGGTGTCCAGCTTGGGGAAAAGGAACATGACGCATAAATTCCTTAAATCCCACCACAGTGTTATAATACATCTTGGCTTTCATTCAGATATCAATGACGGTTTCCTTTTGGAGTTTTCTGGTTTATGTGCAGTTTGGGCTCAGTATTCATGGACCCAAATTTTCAAGCCATCCCGCAGAATACTGACATCCACTGACACCTTTTACTAGACTTTACTTGAGCATCTTGTTCTGCTTGGTGAATATGAATTATTAGAGTTCATAGTTCTGACAGTATTTTGCCCTCTGGACTCTGAATACAGGAATCCAAGTTCAAATTTTGGTGGGACCTGAGGCAAGTCTGTTTGGGGCTTCCTAGATGGTACAGTGATAACCCATCAGCCAATGCGGGAGACACAAGAGATGTGGATTCAGTCCCTGGATTGGGAAGATCCCCTGGAGGAAGCAATGGCAACCCACTCCAATATTTTTGCCTGGAGAATCCCACAGTCAGAGGAGCCTAGCTGGCTATAGTCCATTGGGTTGCAAAGAGTCAGACATGACTAAAGTGACTTAGCACACACACACACAGTGACCAGAAGAATGCAAATTAAAACAAACTTGGTAACCACTGTTGGTGTGCCCAAATTTGAGTAAGGATGTTGAACTAGTAGAATGCCTGTGTACTACTGATAGAATAAGTTGGTACGACCGTTTTGGAAATGTCAACCGAGTGTAACCATACTCCATGATCTAGCAAACCTACTACAAGGTATATATCTTACAGAAACACATTCAAAGACATGCAAAATAATATTCATAAAAGCATTATTATAATTGCCAAGACCTCTAAACAACACAGATGTCCATTAAAAGTTGTCATGGATGAATATATCATGGTATATTTATATAACTGAATACTATACAATAATGAAAATGAATGAGCAAGTGCTACATTCAACAATGTGGATAAATGTCACAAATATAATGTTGAACAAAAGAACCCAGACAAAAGTAAGTATATTATTCTGTTTCTGTAAAGTCCAAAAAGCAGAATGAATCTTTGATGATAGATGACAGAGTAGTAGATACCTTGAGTGAAGAGGGTCGGACACAAGTAGCTTTCTGAGATGCTGGTAAAGTTCTATTTTTTTAAATGAGTAGTTCAATTTGTGATGTCACTGAGCTCTATATTTATGAGTTTGCACCTTTTTCTAAGTTTGTAATACTTACCATAAAAATCGTATTCAGAAAAATATTTATTTCTCATTTGATGTCTCCTGCACGATAGGCTAGGGTGCTTGATTATATACACAATTTTAGATTCAAATGTCATGTGAACGAGAAATTATTTTTGTAAAACCAAGGCCCAGTGAGGGAAATTTTAAAAATTAACCAAGTTAAGAATATTTGACAAGGCAAACTATTGAAATGTTCTATTTGAGTGCAATATGGCTTCTACAGCGCTATTTGCAAGAGAGTGGTTTTGGCAGGGATGTGAAATGGCCAAGCTACTTCCATTGTAAGTGGCACCCTTAAAGAGTTGGAGTCAGGTGCCAAACTCAAAGCCTCCAATTGTAGAGTTATTTGTGTTCTTTTCACTTTAAGGTATATTGCTGCTGCTGCTAAGTCGCTTCAGTTGTGTCCGACTCTGTGCGACCCCATAGATGGTACCCTGGGATTCTCCAGGCAAGAACACTGGAGTGGGTTGCCATTTCCTTCTCCAATGCATGAAAGTGAAAAGTGAAAGTGAAGTTGCTGAGTCATGTCCAACCCTTAGTGACCCCATGGACTACAGCCTACCAGGCTTCTCCACCATGGGATTTTCCAGTCAAGAGTACTGGAGTGAGTTGCCATTTCCTTCTCCATTAAGGTATATTAAATAACTATAAATCAGAATTCTGGTTCTTAGGAGGTAACAGCTCCTCCCCTCCTTTTAACTTTCATTCTTACTCAGTTTTAGAATTAACCATGGAGATGTGATTAGTCCCAAAGGCTGCTATTCTCTTAAGACAGCCTTGGGAAGTTATTGGCTGTTGAATACTTATTTTCATTAATGGACCTATTTTCATTAGAATAGAATAGAATCTACCTAACACATCTCTCTCCCAGTTTACTTGTTGCTTACATGACTAACAAAGATCCATGTGTAGAAGTGAGTAAAAGATCTACAAGTCAGTGAAAACTCTCCTAAACTAAAACAGTACCACACATTGTAACACAAGTTTTATTACTTTTTTTCTTTTGGTGAATGGCACTGAAGCTTTAGACTTCATCTGGTAAATTATAGGCAAAGACATTATTTAAAGAAAAAGCTATAGTAAGCTGATAACACAAATAACAATGTTGAAATGATTGAAAGGCCAGACAGAAACAATCTAGATTACTGATAACAAACTGTGCCAAACAGTTGGCTGTTAACCACCTTCCTGGATTATTACAAGATTTTCTTATTGTCCACTGACTATCATTTCTAGACTTAGCACAATCCGATATTAGACTGTAACACAGTCCAGCTAGACATACCTATTGAATGTTATGACAACTGATTCACAAAATTATATTTTAACAAAGATTTAATATATCAACTTATATAGAGGCTGAAGGAGGGTAACACTCAGTTCAGTTCAGTTGCTCAGTCATGTCCAACTCTTTGCGACCCCATGAATCACAGCACGCCAGGCTTCCCTGTTCATCACCAACTCCTGGAGTTCACTCAAACTCATGTCCATTGAATCAGTGATGCCATCCAGCCATCTCATCCTCCATTGTCCCCTTCTCCTCCTGCCCCCAATCCCTCCTAGCATCAGGGTCTTTTCCAGTGCGTCAGCTCTTCGCATGAGGTGGTCAAAGTATTGGAGTTTCAGCTTCAGCATCAGTCCTTACAATGAATACGTAGGATTGATTTTTAGGATGGACTGGTTGGATCTCCTTGCAGTCCAAGGGACTATCAAGAGTCTTCTCCAACACAACAATTCAAAAGCATCAAATCTTCGGCGCTCAGCCTTCTTCACAGTCCAACTCTCACATCCATACATGACCACCGGAAAAACCATAGTCTTGACTAAACAGACCTTTGTTGGCAAACTAATATCTCTGCTTTTGAATATGCTATCTAGGTTGGTCGTAAGTTTCCTTCCAAGGAGTAAGCATCTTTTAATTTCATCGCTGGAGTCACCATCTGCAGTGATTTTGGAGCCCCCAAAAATAAAGTCTGACAGTTTCCACTGTTTCCCCATCCATTTCCCATGAAGAGCTTTAAATATGTTCTTACTTCTGGTTTCCCAAGAATATGGTAAGCAAATGTGTAACAAACAATGCCATATAGATAACCTGGAGGTAAACATATTTATATGTGTGTGTTTGTGTGTGTGTGTTTATCTACCTAGTGTCTTGGTTCCTAATTCTTCAACCAGGAATCACACTCAGGCTGCTACAGTGAAAGTGCTGAGTCCTAACCACTGGACCACCAAGGGATTCCCAAACATGTTTCTATATTAAAGACAGTGTTTATTTAAAGTCAGTGGCAATAACTTTCACTCTCCTCTTTCACCCTCATCAAGAGGCTTTTAGTTCCTCTTTGTTTTCTGCCATTAGAGTAGTATCATCTGGATATCTGAAGTTGTTAATATTTCTCCCGGCAGTATTGATTCCAGCTTGTGATTCATCAAGTCCAGGATTTCCATGATGTACTCTGCACATAAGTTAAATAAGCAAGGTGAAAGTATACAGCCTTGACTTACTTCTTTCCCAGTTTTGAACCAGTCTGTTGATCCATGTCTGGTTCTAACTGTTGCTTCTTGACCTGCATCCCTATACATGGTTCTTCCAGATCTGTTCCTGCATGTGCAGATTCATCCAACCAAGGATTGTGTAGTACTGTAGTATTTGCTGTTGGAAAAAAAAATTCCTTTGTAGATAGACCCCTAAGGGTCAAGCCAATATTGTCCAAAGATCAGCTGTATATTTTGGAGACAATAGGGTGAGTTTAATTATGACACGAGTACTAGATGATTGGTATAAGGCTAAAATAATATTTTCTTTTCACCCAACACAGTTACCCACTTTGATTGGCTTTTTTCCCTGTATCCATACATAACACAGTGGGCTAACGTTTTCCACATTTGGTCTAAAACAACTGTCTGATTTCTTCCTGGGTTAAATAGTTCATTAGTCATTATTAGATAATTTCACCCCAAATATTTACTTTAAATTGCTCCTACTCATTTACAATTTTCTCCCAGTTATCATAGTTTAGGGAATATTCCTTTAATGTGCTTCCATTGTTAGTCCCCAGAGCAAAAATCATAGGTTTGCATATCAACTCCTGTCCAGTTTCTGTTATATGGCTCTGACCTTTTCTGTTCCAGCATTTTTAATTTCTCTTCTTACTCTATCTAGCACTCCTCTTAAGAATTCAGTGAAGACTTTTTCTTCTTACATCCTTTCCATTTCAGTAGAAAAATGTTTTAAGGTTTAGCTATGGTTTAAGCAGTGATATTATTAACATTATATTAATTTCCAAATGTACCTATTTATCCCCAGGTCCCACAAGGCACATATGAGCAAGAAGTTCCTATGGAAGAAAAGACTCTTCTGGATACTGCAAAGGAGTCCTTAGGTACCCATCTCCAGTCTATAGAAGACAGAATGGAATGTGAATCTCCAGAGTCAAACCTCCTTCAAGATAATGGTGAGGATAATTTAGTCTTTGGAAAGAGTATGAGATTTGGGAGAGGGAAGGGCCCATTCATTGAAAGGTTATCAAACTTTATTCCATTGAAGCTTCTACTGAATATTGCTGAAGGATAAGTCAACCAGTGTAGAATAATGCTATTAATAAACTTGACTTAAGCAATCAAACAATAATGTAAAAAATAATTGAACACAGTATTTTTCATGGATAACTTGCAGTGGAATTAAATACTTGTTGATAGATAAATCAGAGATGCCTCTGTATATAAATGTGGATCACTTGTTAGTATAGCCATGGGTCCTATTTCTATAGCCTCTACTCCCCAATTCTTGTTACATATGGCTATTTAAGATTGGAAATATTACTTAGAAATCCTACTGAAGAAAATGGAATTTCTGAAATCCATGTCCACTAGAGATCTAAGGACTATTAACAGTGTAATATGTGGTAGAGGCAGTGGTGCAGGCTAGCTTGGTTCTGGAGCACCTGTTTTTTCCAAAAGGCCTAAGTACAATTGATATCACTTTTTCTTTTCTTATATCCCTAGCAATTCCATATTTTCTGCTTATCATAGACCTACTAATATTGATTGTACTAATTTCTGAAGCTCATATTCTCTTGGTTCTCATTTACATTGCCTTATATTTCTTTCTTCCCCCGGGGTTTATCCTTGTTTACCCTCCTTTATGTTCATGGCTCCATAGCATGATACAAAATGTATCAGTGTGGAAAGAAATACTATCTATATAATGGTCTTTTCAGTCACATTTTGAAATAGCACTTTTCAGGAGTGTTGTCACTTCATTATAAAGCTAATTAACAAATTTTTATCCAACACTTTTTTTTTTGGCTGCACCCCAAGGCTTGACTTGCAGAATCTTAGTTGCCTGACCTGAGATTGAACCCAGGCCTCAGCAGTGAAAGCACCAAGTCTGAATCACTGGACCACCAGGGAACTCCCTATCCACCAGGGAACTCCTATTACTTTTCTTTGTAATAAAATGTTATATAGTGGAAGAAATACTAGAAGGAAAAGTGATCCCTGCTTCTTTAGAAACTTATAGTCTTGTCAGTTGTACATATGAAAGAGTGAAAGAAGAAAGTACTACCGTGCTAGTTTATGTTATTGATAAATTATATCTTCAAGAAAGGAGAACTTAGCTTAAATGATCAAGGAGGTCTTGTTAGAACAAATGAGAGTTAAATGAGGCCAAAACACACAGTTTCGAAGCTTTGGAAATTATGAACATTTGAGAATTATTTCAATTTACCAGTTCAATATTTGGTATGTAAATTATCAAACAACTTGAGAAAAAGTATTTTTTCCAAGCATCTATAGGGCTTTCGAGGTTATATGCTAATTCCAAATTATTCTTTTTCATTTTTTCAAAATAGCTTCCTTAAGACTAGCCAAATTTGATTTATTTAAATGTTTCTATTATTATGAATAGGCTAAACATTTATTTTAATATGTTATATTAAGCCAGAGATTTTTCACTACTTCAGGATCATCTGCTATTCTTTCTTTATCAAATCAGTAGTAAGGGTATTTATATTGGGTTTATAGCTTTACAAGCACTAAAAAGAGCTGATGTAAATATATGATCTTTAAACTTAAGCCCCAGATGTTGCTATACCAGTTAACATGACTGAATAAAACAAAATGTGGTATAGCCTGAGACTTAAAAAAAGACAAAAACACCTATTAGGACTTCCTTGACGGTTCAGTAGTTAAGCATCCATTCCCTGGTGGTCCAGTCCCCTTGCAGTGGAGGTCAGGGAACTAAGATCCCCGTGGGAACTAAGATCCCTTATGCCATGGAGGAAGTGCTGAACCTGTGGGGCTCCAGAACCTTGTCAAATGGCTAGAGGGTTGGGGTGCTGCAACAAAAGATCCCCCTGCACGCTGTAACTAAGACATGGATGCAGCCAAAATAAGTAAATTAATTAATTAAGAAACTATCATTCTATTAAAAACTATTACTGTATTTCTGAGACTTCTCTAGCAAAAAAACAGTTTTTGTATAATTAATAAATAAATGAAAAAATAATAACATCAATTTGTTTTCTGTTTTACATAAAACAGTGCTTTACTTTAAGGTTAACCCTGGATACTGCTCTGGAAAGTCATAATCTGGCTTTCTGCTCTTTATCAGAACTTTTGTTCCTGGCTGCCTCTTTTATTCCTCCAAAGGTAGACTTCTTAATCAAAATTGTGCTGCTCCTCTTATGTGTTCATATCTATTTCTACTCCAAGCTCTAGTGGTTATTTGGGCAATGTGGTATTTAGATTATATTCCCAAATATTCTAACTAGTTTTTCATTTATATTTTAGGATCATTTTTGTGGCTTTCCATGATGTCTCAAAGCATGGGTGATGATAACTTTAGTAGTTTAGATACTAATGAAGGAGAAATCGAACCAGAAAACATGAGAGAAAAATTCTTCAGAAGCTTAGCAGTGTTATTGGAAAGCAAGAGTAATAACACCAAGATATTTTCTAAAGCAAAGTACTGTCAATTAATCAGGGAAGTGAAAGAAGCTAAGGCTAAGGAAAAAAAAGAATCAATTGACTACCGGCGCTTGGCTAGATTTGATGTGATCATTGTACAAGGTCATGAGAAGCTAATTGAGGCTATAAATGGGGAAACAGATAAAATACGGTTTTATTTACACAGTGAGGACTTATTTGACATATTGCATGATACACATCTCAGCATTGGACATGGTGGACGTACCCGCATGGAAAAAGAGTTACAAGCAAAATACAAGAACATCACAAAAGAAGTTATAATGCTATACTTGACACTCTGCAAACCATGCCAACAGAAAAATTCAAAACTCAAGAAAGTTCTAACATCAAAGCCAATTAAGGAAGTTAACTCAAGATGCCAAGTGGATCTTATAGACATGCAGTTGAATCCTGATGGAGAGTATAAATTTATTATGCATTATCAAGACTTTCGCACAAACTTGAGTTTTTGCGGTCGTTAAAATCTAAAAGACCTGAAGAGGTTGCACGTGCTCTTTTAGATATTTTTACAATTATTGGAGCACCCAGTGTTCTACAGTCTGACAGTGGGAGGGAATTTTCAAGCCAGATTGTCAGTGAACTTAGTAATATTTGGCCAGAACTTAAAATTGTTCATGGGACTCCTCAGCCCTGCCAAAGCCTAAGTTCTATAAATCAAGTTAATGAGGATATCCAAAATCGGATTATTTCCTGGATGCAAACTAACAATTCATCACACTGGGCTGAATTTTTGTGGTTTATTCAAATGACTCAAAATCAACCCCATCACAGAGGCATACAACAGGCTCTCTGTGAAGGTGCATTTAGCTCTGAAGCTAAACTGGGGCTCTCTTCTCAGTCAACTGAAGAACTTGTTGCCAGCCTGAACACAGAAAATGAATTGGAACAGGCTGATAAAGGATCAGAAAATACTCTAAGAGCCCAGTATGAAGAAAACATTGAGATTGGAACAGATAGTAGTGATACTGAAGAGATTCTTTCTATTACCCCTAAGGTAGCCCAAAAACTGTTCCTGAAGGCAGACTGAACTTTTTATCATGTGTTGGTTGTGGAAAAGAATGCATAGGTGCTAACAGTTGTGACTCATGTTGTAGAAACATCCATGCAATCTGTGGAGTGCCCTCCCAACGTGAGACTGATGGTTATTGTAACAAAATAACTTGTAGTCTTTGCTACCAGACCACTACAATGAAAAGGAAACCTGATGAGGTTCCAAGAAGTTTGACTGTTCAACCTTTCAAAATGTTAAAGCCATCGGAGACACCGTTTTCATCAGACAAAGCAGGAGATTGGGTAAGAATTTGAGTGTAGATAAAAGAATTTGTTGTGGATCAAAGCAAGGCAAGAGCCTCTTTCTACTTTACTGTGATCATGATGAGTGAGAAAGTTTTGGCATGGCACACTAAAGCACAATGATGGCTATCTTGGATCTATTTTCTCCAAAAAAGGTCAATTACTTTTAACGTCCTCCCTCCACTCATTTTTCAAATTGGAAGTTATAACCTTGGATGCTGCTTTGTTTATTGTTCTGGAGTGAGTAGCAGTAATATCTCTTCTTTCTGATGTCAAGCATTTCTTGGGGGGATGAGAAAGCTAGGATCCAGGGGACAGATGGTATGCCTGGTGGTATGTTTCTACAGACAGATAAATTTGGGAACAGATGAACTTACTGTTACATTGTTTTAGTTGTATGTAAGTTTGGGTGGAGAGGTAAGCTAAGAAAGGTCATCTCAGGTCAAGTGAAGAACTATTTAGGAAGGCAGGGAATGATAAATTTGGTTGGGAGACATGAGTTTGTGTTGGGAAAGTTTTTTTTTTTTTTAATTAAAATGCAGAGTGTGAAATAAGGCCAAACAGATTTTTCAATCATTAGGTTTTATAAAGTAGAGCTAATATGTGTTCAAGTTAGTGTTTCGAAATATGAAGGTTACACATGATTTGAGCCAGTAGTATTCAGAGTTTGTTCTTCAGACCAGTGCTGGTCTGCAAACTGTCATACTAGTTCGTAATGAGGTAAGTACACATATTGAGGGTACTTGGAAATTACAACAATATAACATTGCTGATACCAAGCACATGATTAATGAACTCATCTTTTCAAATAGAATATTCAGTTTTGATTGTTAAACTCTCAAGGTGAATCACATGTGATAGCAGTTGTAAATTAGTCAAGTATAATAGGTTCACATTAAAATGTGTGATATGCTGTTTAGCTTGTCAGCTGTAACCCAGAAGTGTGTAAAACTGAGAAAATGTAAACATTTACTTATCTTTATAACTTAATTTTAAAATCATTTTATGTTTTTAATCAAGCCTGGTTTTATAAAACTTTTTAAATTGAAGTATAGTTGATTTATAATATTATGTCAGTTTCAAGTATACAGCACAGTGATTCAGTTCATATATGTTATATATACATATATGCATATACATATTGTGTACACACACCCATTCTTTTTCGGATCCTTTTCCCTTATAGGTCATTACAAAATATTTAGTATATTCCCTATGCTATACAGTAGGACCTTGTTGGTTATCTATTTTATATATAGTGGTATATATATGTCAATCCCAAACTCCTAATTTATCCCTCCCCCATCTTTCTCCTTTGGTTCAGTTCAGTTCGGTTGCTCAGTCGTGTCCGACTCTTTGTGACCCCATGAATCGCAGCACGCCAGGCCTCCCTGTCCATCACCATCTCACAGAGTTCACTCACACTCATGTTCATCGAGTCCGTGATGCCATCCAGCCATCTCATCCTCTGTCGTCCCCTTCTCCTCCTGCCCCCAATCCTTCCCAGCATCAGAGTCTTTTCCAGTGAGTCAACTATTCGCATGAGGTAGCCAAAGTACTGGAGTTTCAGCTTTAGCATCATTCCTTCCAAAGAAATCCCAGGGTTGATCTCCTTCAGAATGGTCTGGTTGGATCATCTTGCACTCCAAGGGACTCTGAAGAGTCTTCTCCAACACCACAGTTCAAAAGCATCAATTCTTCAGCGCTCAGCCTTCTTCACAGTCCAACTCTCACATCCATACAGGACCACAGGAAAAACCATAGCCTTGACTGCTGCTGCTGCTGCTGCTGAGTCGCTTCAGTCGTGTCCGACTCTGTGCGACCCCAGAGACGGCAGCCAAACAGGCTCCCCTGTCCCTGGGATTCCCCAAGCAAGAACACTGGAGTGGGTTGCAATTTCCTTCTCCATAGCCTTGACTAGACGGACCTTAATCGGCAAAGTAATGTCTCTGCTTTTGAATATACTATCTAGGTTGATCATAACTTTTTTTCCAAGGAGTAAGCGTCTTTTAATGTCATGGCTGCAGTCACCATCTGCAGTGATTTGGGAGCCCCCAAAATAAAGTCTGACACTGTTTCCACTGTTTCCCCATCTATTTCCCATGAAGTGATGGGGCTGGATGCCATGATCTTCATTTTCTGAATGTTGAGCTTTAGGCCAACTTTTTCATTCTCTTCTTTCACTTTCATCAAGAGGCTTTTTAGTTCCTCTTCACTTTCTGCCATAAGGGTGGTGTCACCTGCATATCTGAAGTTATTGATATTTCTCCTGGAAATCTTGATTCCAGCTTGTGCTTCTTCCAGTCCAGCGTTTTTCATGATGTACTCTGCATGGAAGTTAAATAAGCAGGGTGACAATATACAGCTTTGACGTACTCCTTTTCCTATTTGGAACTGTGCTGTTGTTCCATGTCCAGTTCTAACTGTTGCTTCCTGACCTGCATACAGATTTCTCAAGAGGCAGGTTAGGTGGTCTGGTATTCCATCTCTTTCAGAATTTTCCACAGTTTATTGTGATCCACACAGTCAAAGGCTTTGGAATAGTCAATAAAGCAGAAATAGATGATTTTCTGGAACTCTCTGCGTTTTCCATGATCCAGCGGATGTTGGCAATTTGATCTCTGGTTCCTCTGCCTTTTCTAAAACCAGCTTGAACATCAGGGAGTTTACGGTTCATTATTGCTGAAGCCTGGCTTGGAGAATTTTGAGCATTATTTTACTAGCATGTGAGATGAGTGCAATTGTGCAGTAGTTTGAGCATTCTTTGGCATTGCCTTTCTTTGGAATTGGAATGAAAACTGACCTTTTCCAGTCCTGTGGCCACTGCTGAGTTTTCCAAATTTGCTGGCATATTGAGTGCAGCACTTTCACAGCATCATCTTTCAGGATTTGAAACAGCTCCACTGGAATTCCATCACCTCCACTAGCTTTGTTCATAGTGATGCTTTCTAAGGCCCACTTGACTTCACATTCCAAGATGTCTGGCTCTAGATGAGTGATCACATCATCATTATTAGCTGGGTTGTGAAGATCTTTTTTGTACAGTTCTTCTGTGTATTCTTGCCACCTCTTCTTAATATCTTCTGCTTCTGTTAGGTCCAGACTATTTCTGTCCTTTATGGAGCCCATGTTTGCATGAAATGTTCCCTTGGTATCTCTGATTTTCTTGAAGAGATCTCTAGTCTTTCCCAATCTGTTGTTTTCCTCTATTTCTTTGCATTGATTGCTGAAGAAGGCTTTCTTATCTCTTCTTGCTATTCTTTGGAACTCTGCATTCAGATGCTTATATCTTTCCTTTTCTCCTTTGCTTTTCGCCTCTCTTCTTTTCACAGCTATTTGTAAGGCCTCCCCAGAGAGCCATTTTGCTTTTTTGCATTTCTTTTCCATGGGGATGGTCTTGATCCCTGTGTCCTGTACAGTGTCACGAACCTCATTCCATAGTTCATCAGGCACTCTATCTATCAGATCTAGGCCCTTAAATCTATTTCTCACTTCCACTGTATAATCATAAGGGATTTGATTTAGGTCATACCTGAATGGTTTGGTAACTGATCATAAATATGTTTCTGTGTCTGTGAGTTTCTTTCTGTTTTGGAAATAAGTTCATTTGTATCTTGCTTTTAGATTCCACTTATAAGCAATGTCATTTATTTATCTTTCTTTTTCTGGCTTACTTCACTGAATATGATAATTTCTAGGTCCATCCATGTTGCTGCAGATGGCATTACTTCATTCTTTTTTATGGCTGAGTAATATTCCATTGTATATATGTACTACATCTTCTTTATCCATTCATCTGTTCATGCACCTTTAGGTTGCCTCCATGTCTTGGCTATTGTAAATAATGCTGCAGTGAACATTGGGGTGTATGTATCATTTTGAATTATAGTTTTCTCTGAATATATGCCCAGGAGTGGGATTGCAGGATCATACATTAACTCTGTTTTCTGTATTTTGAGGCACTTCCATTCTGTTCTCCATAGTGGCTCTACCAATTTACATTCCTACCAACAGTGTAGAAGAAGAGTTCCTTTTTCTCTACATCTTTCCAGCTTTTATTATTTGTAGATTTTTTGAAGATGCAAGCCTAGTTTTTAATTTTTAGTTTAACATTAATAAAGAGGAAAGTAAAATTTGTATTGCTTATTTTTAATTCTAATTTGCAGATGACAAAACAAGCTTCACTGGACTTTTTGTGAAGAAAAGACACACCTATTCTGAATATGGCGATAGTAGCAAAAGAAATGGTGACAATGGAAGTCATCTTGAGGAGTGAAAACCAAAAGAGTTCATACTAGTTTTACTCGGAAGTATGATCCCTCATATATTGAGTTTGGTTTCATAGCCATAATTGATGGTGACGTGCTGAAACCACAGTGTATTATTTGTGGAGATGTATTGGCTAATGAAGCGATGAAACCATCAAAACTTAAGCGGCATCTATATTCAAAACATAAAGAAATAAGTTCACAACCAAAAGAATTCTTTGAAAGAAAGAGTAATGAATTGAAAAGCCAACCAAAGCATGTGTTCAATGTTTCTCACATAAACATTAGTGCTTTGAGGGCTTCTTATAAAGTAGCGCTTCCGGTTGCTAAGTCTAAAACACCATACACAATTGCTGAGACACTAGTGAAGGACTGCATCAAAGAAGTTTGCTTAGAAATGTTGGGTGAATCTGCAGCAAAGAAGGTAGCTCAAGTACCACTTTCCAATGACACCATAGCTCGACGTATTCAGGAACTGGCGAATGATATGGAAGACCAACTCATAGAACAAATAAAACTAGCCAAGTATTTTTCATTGCAACTTGATGAATGCAGAGATATTGCTAACATGATAATTCTTTTAGTATATGTGAGGTTTGAACATGATGATGATATAAAGGAAGAATTCTTTTTTCAGCCTCTTTACCAACAAACACAACTAGCTCAGAACTGTATGAAACTCTGAAGAATTATGTTGTCAACAAATGTGGTTTGGAATTTAAGTTTTGTGTAGGAGTGTGTTCTGATGGTGCAGCTTCAATGATAGGAAAACATTCTGAAGTGATTAACCAGATTAAAGAACTTGCACCAGAATGTAAAATAACACATTGCTTCATTCATCGAGAAAGTCTTGCTATGAAAAAAATATCAGCTGAACTGAACAGCGTGCTTACTGACATAGTAAAAATTGTGAATTATGTAAAATCTAATGCATTAAATTCAAGATTATTTTCTTTATTGTGTGATAATATGGAAGCTGATCATAAGCAACTGTTATTGCATGCTGAAATACGGTGGTTATCCTGGGGAAAAGTTCTATCAAGATTGTTTGAAATACAGAAATGAACTCTTAGTATTTCTGCAAAGCAGAAAGCCAGTTTGGTCCCAGCTTTTCAAAGATGTGAATTGGATTGCCAAACTTGCTTATTTATCTGATATCTTCAGTATTTTTAATGATCTCAATGTTTGCATGCAAGGAAAGAACGCAACATGTTTTTCAATGGCAGATAAGATTGAAGGACAAAAACAGAAGTTAAAAGCTTGAAAAAAAGAGTTTCTACAGATTGTTATGACATGTTCCATAATTTAACAACAGTTATCAATGAAGTAGGTAATGATCTTGATATTGCACATCTACGAAAAGTTCTCAGTGAACATCTTACAAATTTGTTAGACTGTTTTGAATTGTACTTTCCTTCGAAAGAAGATCCACGCATAGGAAATTCATGGATACAAAATCCATTTCTTTCATCAAAAGATAATTTAAATTTAACTATAATCCTACAGGATAAGTTGTTGAAGCTGGCTACTGATGAAGGATTGAAAATGAATTTTGAAAATACAGCATCACTTGCTTCATTTTGGATAAAAGTTAAAAATGAATATCCTGAGCTTGCTGAGATTGCTTTAAAATCTCTTCTTCTGTTCCCCTCAACATACCTCTGTGAGGCTGGGTTCTCCACCTTAAGTGTTATTAAAACAAAACATAGAAACAGTTTAAATATACATTATCCCTTGAGAGTAGCATTGTCATCAATCCAACCTAGATTAGACAAATTAACGAGCAAGAAGCAAGCTCACTTATCACATTAAAAATTTTAAATACTGATTTATAATGTGTTTATTCAAAGTATACATATAGGCATTATGGAACTATGAAAAGTTTTGATTAAATTAGCAATTCTGTATATAAATGGCCTATATGTACACTAAAGTATACAGTTTTTATACTTCTCTTCTTTTCACTGTCAAATTTGTTATATTTATTAGGATGTAATTTTAAATCTGTTTATTCTAATATTAAAATTTTTGGTCTTGTATATTGTATGTATTTTTGTTATTGTATTTTATTAATTTATTAAAATTAAAGAATGACTTCAAGATGGGGAATCATTTCTTTGAAATGGCAGATTTGATCAGGGAAGTGAATTCAAGGGTAGAATTAGAATTTGAATGCAAGGGTGGGTGTCAGTGAGATGTTAAATTTGTAAAACTGATATTGGGTGGTTTGGTTGGAAATTGATGATGTTTGTTTTGTAGGTGCATGTTTAGATGCAGTGTTTAAGTGGGTAACGTTGGGGAAAACCATCAAATACTTATAAAAATTCAATGGGAAAAAACCTATGTATCCTTTCACAGAATAAAATGTATCATGTTTATTCAACAGTAGTTGAATAAAAGTGAGATATTGCGGAGAGAATTCTGGGGGATGATGAAATGTTCTATCTTCTGTTGTGGTGAAAGTGAAGGCACTCAGTTGTGTCTGACTCTTTGCGACCCCATGGACTGTAGCCTACCAGGCTCCTCTATCCATGGAATTTTCCAGGCAATAGTACTGGAGTGGATTGCCATCTGTTGTGGTAGTGTTCACTATTAATAGTGTTTACTATTAGCCATATGCAAAGTAGTCAGTCACAGTCTCAGATGAGAGTGTATCTGGGTGTACAGCTGCAGTCAAGAACTACCTTGTTCTTACTCTTCTTAACTAACTGTGGATTCATCTTTCATCTTTTCTCCTACTCCCCATCCCAAATGCATAGCAATGATAGATTATATTGACTGAATTTCTACAATGCCCACATTAGCCCAGCTTATCTTTACAAACTGATACTCATGTTTCCCAAACTAAAAACTTAAAAGCCACAAAAGTGAACATTTTCAACACAGACAAGGAAGAGATGGACAAATAATTTTTTTAAAAAAGAAAAAAGTTATGAGTTTCACAAAAGACTCTATGGGATGGTAGTTGTGAAAAATTATTATTTTCAAAAGTATTTAGTGCCTCTTCCTGGGATATGATTGTACTGCCTCACTCCACAGATACCAGATTTGACTTATTTCACTATGGATAATAAAATGTGAGCAGAATTGACATGGTACTTTTGGGCACCAAGAAACAGTTCTTGATTTGCCGTATTTCCTTTCCTCATTTGTCAAGAGACCATCAGTGTTTCAGGTAGAGATGGCTCCCTCATCCTGGGCGGAGTCACGGTAGACAAATAGCAGGAGCAGGGTGTGTTACTGTAAGCTGCCATGATTCTTGGGGTTGTTTCTTTCTGCAGCTTGCGAAAATGCTGTACTGACCATATGGTTTAATTAGCATCAGAGGGCTTCCCTGGTGACTCAGAAGGTAATGATTTAGCATCAGAAAATGAGTTCATCTTAACTCCAGTTCTTCGCTATTTTTGCAAACTTGAACAAATCTTTAAATGTTTTTGCAGCTGAATATAAAATAGGAATGATAATATGCTCGGTATTTGGGGTTGCCTTTGATGTTCAGAGAGGCAAATTTTGGTCATTAAGGTAAATTCCAAAGTGCTATGGAAATATAATGTATTACAATATTTTTACTCAAATTCAGGGCTCGGATGTGGTGTCTGTGGTCTCATTTTAATTTCTATGTCGCTGTGAGGCATAGTAATCATCACATTGTCAAGCCCTTTGTTCAGTCACTGAAATGGGCACAACCTGTATATATGTAAGATTGGAGAAGATCTGGATATTTTTCAAAGTAACAAAGAAAATTGATTTAAAGTTTCTTTTAGATGTTTTCCTTGTCTGGCTCTATGGCTTAGTTGGTTAAAGCGCCTGTCTTGTAAACAGGAGATCCTGGGTTCGAGTCCCAGTAGGGCCTATTTTGCATGCTGCTTCTTCCCTGAGAAAGGATGAAGATTTCAGTACTACAGTTCTGTTCTGTTCTTACTCAGTACTAGAGTACCACCCCTCTGCCTCCTCCCGATCCCGAAAAAGGCAGAACCCTAAGAATGATCACAAACCTATCTTACCTTCACAAAAGTACCAACCCCTGCCTCTTCCCAATCCCGAAAAAAGCAGACCGCTAAGAATGATTGGAAATCTCTGCAACCCTCTTCTTCCCGTCACAAAAGGCAAGCGAACTCGCGAAGGTCATTTTCTGGGGAAATAAATAAACCTGCTTCACCTCCATTATGGGATGGTTGTCCCCATCCTGGGAGAGGTCATAGAAGTGTTGAATATGCACATTTTCATAGTTTCGGGCAACATGGATTGACTGTGGTTGTCAGAGGGGACGGGAGTGGAGGGATGAGTGAAATAGGTAAGGGAGATTAAGAGGCACAAAATTCCAGTTACAAAATAAATCAGTCATTAAGGTAAAACGTACAGCATGAGGAATACAGTAAAAATATATATATTATAATATCTTTGTATGGTAACTTGAGTTATCATGGTAATTATCTTGTAATAGAAATATCAAGTCACCATATTGTGCAACTGGAACTAACATGGAATCTGTAGGTCAATTATACTTCAATTAAAAAAAGAAACTTTCTGTAAACAAAAGAAAACCTGAATCAACATAACATTTTTTTTTCATTAGCCCACCTGGCACTAGCATTTCTATAGCATTGAAATAGAGTTGAAATAGAGTCTTGCATTCACCAGCTGAGTTTGTTTGGTTATGGATAATTGTTTTTCATCTATCTTTTTATCTAGTTTGTCATATTTTATTTTTTCCCATTTTCAGTTTGTCCATTTTCCTTACATGTAATTACAGATATATGGAAATCATATATGCTGCTTGCCAAAAAAGTGTAGTAAAGTCACTTGCTGTGACTCTGTAAGTCCATTCATGAGTGCACATCTATCTTGCAATCAATCAGCTGAAATGAAATGTGTCACCATACCCAAATGATTCAAATGGCGAGATCGATAATGCTACATATGTACCAGAGAGATATGAAAACATTTATCTTTCACATAATGAAGTTTTCTGGGGAGACTAGGGGAGGCTCTCAGGTAAGTCCAAAAATAAGAGCAAGGAAGGGTGATGGGCTTTGGTTTTACAGGGTTAGAGGCCAGGCTGTGGAGTGGAGAGGGGAGTGAAGATTCCTAAGTGAAAACCAGGACTAGCGTGGTTTGATCTTCCCTCTGAGAGAGCTTAAGCACTTTCTTATGGGCTGGCTTAGATGTGAGAGTGATGGGTCTTGAAAGCTGTCAGCAAATATAAAAAATGGGGTCAATTTTTAAATTACAGTTTTCAATAGAAATCTGTATACAAGTCCATAGAAAAGCGTATACAAAAGTGTTCCTAACAGCCCTATTCACACTTTTCACAAACTGAAAATAACTCATATATCAACCACTAGAATGGATAAGTCATGGCATAGTAATACAATGATTATATATGTGTATGACTGTATATATATAAATACAAATAACATCATTGAATACAGCAACATGGATGAACCTCATAGTGCTGCACAAAAATAGCCAGATATGAGAGTACATATTGTAAAATTCTATTTATATGTTATTTAAAATGTGCAAAGCTAATAGATGATATCAGAGTCCAAAATGTGATTACCCTTAAGAAGAAAGTAGTTAGGAGGCACATGAGAGGGGCTTCTGATATTTCTTGACACAGATAACCTAGGTGCCAGAACTTAATTCTTGATTCAATTTGATAGAAATAGTGGCAATAAATTGGAACAGAAGATCCGAGTGAGAGTTCACAGACATGTTCTCTTTGTAAATATTCAGTGATATATACATTTATATAAACATATATAAGGGCTTCCCTGGTGGCTCAGCTGGTAAAGAATCCACCTGCAATGGCAGGAACCCTGGGTTCGGTTTCTGGATTGAGAAGATCCCTTGGGGAGGGGAACAGCTACCCACTCCAGTATTCTGGTGAGTGACTTTCACTCACATACCTATATATTCAGAGATACATCTATATAAATGTAAGTATTCTGTATATGCTTCTGTTTGTACACTTTCCTGCATGTTTGTTACATTTCAATTAAAAATAATTTAAAAAGAAAAACAAAGCCACCAATCAAGAAAGAGAATATTGCCTTTATTTTATGAGTTCCGTTTGCCCCACTCCACTTTACATTTCTCTCTCACTTGAGATAACGACTGTATTAATGCTTGTGATTATCATTCCCTTGCCTTTTTAAAAAAACCTTAGAACAGCAATAAACATTTATTCTCAAGCAATTTTTGTGCATCAGGAATCTAGAAGCAGCTTAGCTGGGTGGCACTGGCTTGGAGGTCTCTCATGCGATTGCAGTTAATTTTTCAGCCAGGAACTGGATGCAGCCCTCTGAAGGGACTGGATAATTTATTCCCAAGATTTCTCATGCACATGGCTGAGTCCTTAGTTCTTTTTTTTTTTTTTCTTAATTGGAGGTAATTGCTTTACAATTTTGTATTAGCTTCTGCTGTACAACAACATGAATCAGCTTTAAGTATACATATATCCCTTCCCTCTAGAGCCTCCCTCCCATTCAGTCCCTTGCTTTTAAGCTTTACTTCTAATATATGTGTGTTTAACACAATAGATTACTTAATATGCTTAGTTTGTAGTTTCGATAGACGAAACCATGTTGTATTTGTTTTGGAATGTTTCCTTGTTATTGAAATATTATCATAATATCTCATTTAGTGTGATTTCTAGATATTTCTTTATTGCATATAACTAAAATTTTATAGCTGTCATGAAAACGTGGTAAAACTCTGACATTATTTATAATAATTTTTCTGTTTGATCTTTGTACATAAGCATATGTACGTGTGTGGTCAGTCACTGAGTTGTGTCTAACTCTTTGTGATCCCATGGACTCTAGCCCACCAGGCTCCTCTGTCCATGGGATTCTCCAGGCAAGAATACTGGAGTGGGTTGCCAACACGATCTATTAAAAGAAAAAGTCAGTTCTGTTTCTTTCTTTCTAGTCATCACAGCTTTTAATTTTTTTGCTTTCCTTTTGTCTAGTAGAGAATCAGTTCAGTTCAGTTCAGTTCAGTCCCTCAGTTGTGTCTGACTTTGCCATCCGATGGACTGCAGCACACCAGGCTTCCCTGTCCATCACCAACTCCTGGAAGTTATCCAAACTCATGTCCATCCAGTTGGTGATGCCATCCAACCATCTCATCTTCTGTCCCCTTCTCCTCCTGCTTTCAATCTTTCCCAGCACCAGGGTCTTTTCTGGTAGAGAATATAAGTGGTAATTTCTGGTTTACTTCATGTGTTCCTAATTTCAAACAGAATGTTTTGAATTTTTTGCCTTTAAGTATTATGTTTTCTGCAGATTATTTTTGTATTTAAAAAATCAGGTTAAAAACTTTCCATTTCCAGATTGTTGTTTCATTAGTGGACACTGAAATGTATTAAATGCTCTTTCTCCCTGTACTGAGGTAAACATTTTCCCTTTACTTTCTTCATGTTTCCTGGCTTTGATTTCGTTAGGATGAAAGTAAGCTGATAAAATGAGATGGAGAGGCTTCTCTCTGTTACTATATTTGGAAGTATTTGTGTCCAGCTGAAATTATTTTCCCTGTAATGTTTTATAGAACTTTCAAATTAAGATGTCTGGGTTTGGAGTTTTCTCTGTGGGAAAAATTTTTGAGTATTTATGGTTTAATTTAATGGTTTGGGACTATTTATATTTGCTATTTTTTTCTTTAGTGAAATTTAATTGATTTTTGTTATGATTTCATTTAAAACTTCAAATTAATTCGGCAAAATTTCTTACACCTTTGCACCTTCGGATCCACCTTTTGGATATTCTCTTCTTTTGCTTTTTATTTTATTTTTGCTAACCTTTCTCATCTTTTAGATTTCAGTTCCTGGAATGCTTACTGACGACTGGGTTAAGAACAGATCCCATGACAGTCTGTCACTTTGACCTGCTGTACCCCAGAGAACCGGGGTGGTGCTTTCCTGGAAAGCAAGCAGAAAACGCAGTTTCTCCAGCATCTCTAAATTGTGAAAAATCTATGTAACCTCAACATTTTTGGGGCGGGGAGCCCGAATGCTCTGAGAAGGCAGATTGGACGAAGACCAAAATCAGGCCCTCGCAGTTCCTAATAATGGGGAATGAGGCCCCCAAATGCCTCAGATTCTAGGGGAGTTGCTTTCACCGCGCCCACCGCACCCCTCAGGAACAGGGTCCAAATCAGGCGGTGTGAGTCACTCCTCCAGGCCTTCCGCGCGCCTTCCCACCACCCGTGTGCTTTCCTCGCCCACACCATCACTAATGGGGGTCGAGATCCGCTGAGATGAGAGTGGCTGTGGGAAATGAGCTGGAAAGGAAACAGACAGCTACAACAAAATGACTCAAAATCCAGCCTTTCTAACCTGAAGAATGGCTCCTTCCCTCTCAGTCACACAGCCCCGCAACCCAGTGGCTGCACAAGAGGAGGGACATTTTCTGATTGCTCAGTAAGTACAATCGTTGGGGTTTTTACTAAGGTGTCCCTGGAGGGTACTCAGTGGGCCAGTTCTTCGCGGTTTCCAAGAAGGGCCAGGCCTAGGAAGACGCTTCTCAATTCAATCCTAATTGAAGACGTCTTGTCAGGATTGGGCGCCCAGCTGAGAGGATGCCAGGAGCGGTCTTTCTTTCTTTTTTTTTTTTTGTAATTTTCACTTATTCCCATAGAGTCTTAATTTTGACTTTGTCTTCATTCTGAAGGTAAATCGAGCCTTTGTAGCCGTGATTACAGAAAGACATTTCAATCCTTTTTGCTCTTCTTCTTCTTTTATAGGTTAATCAACCAACTGAAGAGGAATTACAATGCAAGTGTAAAATTTTGTTCAGAAAAGAAATATGGTGTCAGGCTAAGGGTAGGAGTTTGGAGAAAAGCGGAATTTCCATTTTGCTCTAGTCTCTAACCATAACTTCTTAAAAGAAGTTACTTGGGTTTTGTACCAATGACACCACCTTTTAAGTAAAATTGATGGGAAAGGTATTTTTCATAAGTTACAGTTAACAATAGCCCAGATCGTCAATACTTGTAATATTTTCCTTCACCTTACATACAGAGGACCACGTGGCCTAATGGATAAGGCGTCTGACTTCGGATCAGAAGATTGAGGGTTCGAATCCCTTCGTGGTTGTGCTTTCCTTTTTCACACTCCGGCTACCTTTACCCAGATATCACTGTCCCAGAATCTCCCTTTGGGTATAAGTGATTCAGTAAGTGGGGTCGGCGCCAGCCTTCTCCATCGAGCCTTTTGTACTATAGGAGTCCTTGGTCAGGCAGGCACGCAGGTGTTGGGACTGCGGAAAGCGCCAGCCCTGCCTGGTCTTTTGGAGCCTCTTCCAGGGGGTTAGGTGGACCCAGTGAGTGAGGTGGGTGCCACAAGGCACGAATGTCAAGGAATTCTGCTCTCCTCGTCCGGTAGTGTCTGGACGTCTCTTATTTCAGCGTACGACTCTTCCGTTGGTTTTCAGGTGCCCCTCTGTATTTGACGCTGAAAATATTGAGATTTGCTTTTTGGAAATCAGTTTAAATGGCGCCCCCTTTCGACAGGAAAACTTGCCACATTTTAAGCAGCAGGCTCCTGATTGACGTGGATGCCACCTGAGAGGCGCGCCGTCTTTCGGTGGGTTCTCAGAGACCAGCTGTGGGTTCTCCCACACGTTGCAGGATGAATTAGTTGAACGTTAAGCAGTATCTGAGGAGCCAGGGTTAAAACAGAAACCTGGAACCATGAGAAGAGACCAGTCAGGCAAATTATAATGAAGAGGGAGTAGCTTCTGCACAAGTGGAAAGAACGTGGTCAAATACATTTGAATATTCAGGTGTAATGGACACATTCATATAACAAAATGACGGTTCAAATAAGATTCAAGTAGGAATTTAAATTTTAAATGGTCTTAAGCTATGAAATATTTTGAATTAGTTGTCAAGTCTTCCTTCTGAGAAAATTACATGTCCTTCCATTTACTACGAACTTCTTTAAAACATTAAAAGAAGAAATAAATCTAACCAGACACAGCTCTTCCACAGTATAGGAAAGAGAGAAACAAACAAAAAAAAATCCACAACTGCTCATGCCGAATGCTGTAATGATTTTTTTTCCCGTGAGTGTGCTTCTTTAACAGCTTTATCGAGGCATAATTTTCTTAAACTGCATGTGTTTAAACTTATAGTTTGACATATGTATAACTCATGAAACCATCACTACAAAAGAGATAATGAACACAGACACCATCCTCAAACGTTTCCTCAGGCCCTTTTGTAATATGTTCATCGGTTGCTGGATTTTGTTTGTTAGTATTTTGTTGAGAATTTTTATGTCCATGTTTATAAGAGATATTGGTCTGTAGTTTTATCTCATGATGTCTTTGTTTGACTTTAGCATCAGGATAATAATGGCTTCCTTTTCCAATTTTTATAAGAGTTTGTAAAGAATTAATATTAATTTTTTTAAATGGTAGAATTTAGCAGTTAAGATGTCTAGACTTGGGCTTTTCTTTATGGGTACTCACTAAATGAATCTGTTTGCTTGTTATGGATTCTAATTCCATGCTAAATGCTTATGTCAGTCATCTACATCTTTGTAACAAACCTCATGCAAATTTTGTGGGTGACTTAAAACAACATTTAGTTTCCAATTCTACAGGTCAGTTATTGGGCTGTGCTCAACTAGGCAATTCTTTTGCTGGTTTTGCTTGTGGTCACTCATTGATTGCAGTTTTCTGGCAGCCTGACTGGGACTAGATGGTCCAAAATGTTCCCACTCACTGTCTGGGGTGTCATGTGGAATGGCTGGGATGACTGGGACACTCTCTTCACATGATCTTCCATTCTTCAGGAAGTTAGGTAGGATTTCTTCACATGATGTCTCAGGGTCCCAAGATGGCAAGAGGAGAAGTTATAAGGCTCTTGAACCCTAATATTGAAACTCCCACACCCTCACTCCCACAGCATCATTACCACAGCATTCTATTGGCCAAATCACAAGGTCAGCTCACATACAAGGAGGGAAATAGACTCCACCTCTTGATGGCAGCTGCTGCACAATCATATTCCAAAGGGACACGCATAGTGGGAATTTGTGACAGGACTTGATGACTGAACAACAATCAATCAATCAAACAATGCTTTGTTATCTCATTTAACACTAAAACAACACTGTGAGTAGCTACTATTGATATATCTTGGTAAGTAAATTATCCGTTATCACTTCTTTACCAGTGTTAATCTGAATTGATCTGTGAACCTTGTTTTGAACCTACGTTTGGAGAAGGAAATGGCAACCCACTCCAGTATCTTGCCTGGAAAATCACATGGACGGAGGAGTCTGGTGGGTTACAGTCCATGGGGTCGCAAAGAGTCGGACTCGACTGAGCGACTTCACTTTCTTTACCTGGTGGGCAGCTCAGGGTGGGGCCAGGGGAGAGTGTAAGCGCTCCAAAATGTAGCAGCAGCTGAAAAAGCACTGATAGTGCTGAGCATTTGAACATGTGCAATTACAAATTTTTGTAAAGCCAGAGAACTCCATGTCCTTGTCTCAGGATGACTCTGATAATGTTTAAGATCGAGCGGGTGAGATTAAGTGACCCACACACAGACTCCTGGTTCAACTCCTTTTCTGAGACCGAGTTCCTGAGTGTCTGATATATCTACAGGCAGCATGGACTTATAAAGAGTAAAAAGCACCTTAGAGGAAGCCCCGATGAGTGGAGAAACTGAGGAAACCAGATTCAAATACAGGAAAATTTCTACTGAGATACGTTTAAAAACCAAGATCGTCCACATTTCACATAACTGACAAATCAGACGTAGTTTATTACCGTGAAACAGTCTTGGCAAGAGACAAAAGTTAAATTGCCAACGTGTCGGAAGAAGGAAGACACCGAAATCAGCGGGATGGTAATTAAACCATGCACGACCGTAAACAGAATTTTAAGACAACCCACAACCAAGCTCTAGTATGTGAATACCAACCGTTGATCTCTTTGTGGGGACCTCAAATTTAACCTGTCTCATACGGATAGAGAGTAGTAAAATTTGCTCCAGGTGAGGCTCGAACTCACAACCTCGGCATTGCTCACAAGTGTACTGTCTTATAAGTACCGCGCGCTAACCGATTGCGCCACTGGAGCTCCGCTAATTAGGGATTTGGGGAGGTGTAAGTGAATATACTTTCACAGATGAAGGCTTGTTTAAGGTTGTCAATATGAATAAAATGGCGCCTTCTGATATGGGGTTTTCTCTTTGAATCTGATATGCAATTCACAGCAGCAGTCTTTGATCAGTTGGTATCAGCCAATCTGCCGCCGTTTCCCCCACAGTACAGAGAAGCAGCCACGGTTGAGCGTCGCGGTCATCTCCATCTTGATTTTCCGCTCATATTCCCACGGCTTCTCTAAATTCAGACTTATTTGAAAGCATTTGAATGGGGGAAAAAAAAATTACATTGGTTCCACAAAAGCAGGAAGCTTTCCACTCAGGAGTGTGTACGCCGTCTGTGAGACCACAGTGCATTTTCGTTGCTCGAATTCCCGGGGACTTTTCGTCTCAGCGGTCTACTTTCTCGCATCACCTCTGTCTCGGCTCTGCCCTCCGGTCGGCCGACTTTCCTTCTGCTTCAGATGGCACCCGTCCCACCCCGACCCAGTCACTGTTTTTTAACTTAAGAATGTTAAAATACTTTGCTATCTTGAAACATTCAGAGAGCTAATATTTTCTTTAGAAAAAACACTGTTTTAAATGTACTGTTTAAATAAACTATATTAAATGAATACAGACTAAGAAAATGCAGAAAAACAAAAAGGTGGTAACTTGAATATTTTCTGAAGTCTCATACTCAGAGAAATATATTGTGTATATTTGTGTTTCATTTCAAGCTTTTTCATTCTAGTTATACATTTTGGGACAAAAGAAACTTCCACCAGATGGATCCATGGCCTGGGTGAACCAGATCTGAACCACAGCTTTACTTGTTACTGGACCCCCATTACCTCCATTTTAACAGAGGAGCCATGATGACACTTTGGGTCTTGCCATATCAATATTCACTTGGACCTTGTTTCCAACAGTCCTTGAAATTTGAGGGGTTTTCTCTTTAGCAAGTCCATTTAGGAAAAAAATGGGGGATTATATTCTATATATTTTCAGTGGCACTGCAGGGTCCTCAGGAATTGGCTTCTCCCTTTAATCCAAGATGTCAGATCTGAAAACTGGTTTATGATCAGAAACTGGGCAAGGTATTGTGATTGTATTTTTAACTGGGGCAGCTACCCTCAGTCTTCTGATATCCTTGATTTCTCCTGTGTAGACAGTGATATGCTTGTTGGCTGCCCCTCAACACTCTACAAAGTTGGCTACCTCTCTGAAATTGTCTTTCATTACATTAATTTTGCCCACCACACCTGGCGCATGCAGGTGCACACACTGACCAGATTCTGACCAATTAAGTGCTGCTATTTCTGGCCTGAATTGCTTCAAGATCCTATAATTCCCATTGCTGTCAGTGAAGCCACTTCTGCAGCAGAATCTCGTATCACCAGCACAGGGCCAAGAGAGGACACTCACCATGGAACTTCTTAGTAATGGTAGTGTCCCTCTCCCATCACATGCCTCCCCCCACCCCCAACAGAATATCCTTTGGCTCTCCTGTTACCAATTCATCCAGTGGGTTTTCCAGTATTACATGGTAAATCCACGCTAGCATGTCCACTTCTTTGAGTTTTTGATCCCTCTTTCTTCCATCAGTCTCAAGAGTCCTGGCATTCTTACCACATTTAGTGAGAGCTTTTGCTGTTTTAAGTAGGAGAATCCTACATTGAGTTCTTGCGAGAGTATAAAAATTCTGTACTTTGGGTGAATGCTCTAGTATCAGTGTATTCTACATCAACTAACTTTGCATTCTACTCTCCTTGATCCAGAACATTTAGAATTTAGTTGTGTATGGAAGGATGCCGAATGTGTGGCAGAAGTACACGTTTGGCAGAGGAGAGATCTCTGCATTGTCTTCAAGGAAGAAGGACTAACTAACCCTTGATAAGGAGGATTGGGCTATTTCTAAAAGCTCAAAGGATCTTGGGAAATCTGGATATTTAGATGTTCTAATGCATCCCCTGGAGAAGAAAATGGCAGCCCACTCCAGTATTCTTGCCTGGGAAGTCCCATAGACCAAGGAGCCTGGTAGGCTACAGTCCATGGGGTTGCAGAGCCAAACATGACTTAGCGACTCAAGAGCAACAATGCATCCCACCAGATGTCTCCACCTAATGTCTCAATATTCTGTTCTTTTCCAACTGAGGCCATGACCTAGGCATAGAAGACAATCTGGTTTGGGAAGTTAACATACTTTGGAGTCCTACTATTCCTGTGATTAAATCTTGGAGCTGAACCTTAGCTTTTTTGCCCTTGAGTTGCAGGATATGAGTTTTTTTATACCCTCCTATGGAGACTCTGGCTTTCACATTAGCCTCTACTTGATTGGCTTCCTTTGTGACTCAGCTGGTAAAAGAATCTGCCTGCAATGTGGGAGACCTGGGTTCAATCCCTGGGTTGGGAAGACTCCCTTGTAGAAGGAAAAGGCTACCTACTCCAGTATTCTGGCCTCGATCCCAGAGAGTTGGACACAACTGAGTGACTTTCACTTTATTTGATGAGATAGCATTCTCAGCATTTAATCAACTCTCTCCAAGGCATCACTTTCTTCTACTGAAGAATTCTATTACATTATTATTACCATCTCTCCCATATTTATCAAGCAATTGATACATCACATCTGCTTTTGCATATCCATTGCTATAGCATCTCATTTCAGGTTGGGTGAAAGTTTTAAAAATTGCTACTTTGTTCTAGTGGCTGTTTGTGTTCCACCAATCCCTTTACTGCCAACCAGATGGATAATCCAGCTTCAAAAATCTCATTTTAGGGACTTCCTGGAGTCCAGTGATTAAGACACTGCATTTCCACTTCAAGGGCATGGGTTCCATCCCTGGTCAGGGAATTAATATCCCCACTTGCTGCATGGGTGTTGCAAAAAACAAACAAACAAAAACCACACATACACACCAAAAAACTCATCTTAGTATTTTCTTTCTCAGATACTTTACCAACTACTGTATTTTGTGTTCCCTGGAAAGACTCCAAAATGGGGATTTGCATTCAGAAACTTTACTGGGGCACTATCTCAGGGTGAACACCTGAGAAGCAATGAAGAATCAAAATCTGTCAGAGGAACAAACTGGGCTGCAGTGCAAGCGCAGAAGGGTATTTGCCTACTCCTGGGGGTCTCCACCACTGGAATGGACCTTTAGATGTGTCCCAAGTTGAGAAGTCAAATCTTGGCTGTTATACCTCTCATAGACCAATAATTGGATATAGGCTGCCCTTGGAAATGAAATGTGACCTTGACCTGAGACAATTCCTAAAGAGGGATGACAGTTGAGAGTCATCAGGTAACAACCTCCCAAGGATCTAGGAAGGTAAATCTATCCAAAGGGTCCAGGTATTTAGTCAATACACCATCTGTGACAGTCACAGTGAGGAAGAAGAGAGAGAGAAAATGAGTTTGAGCTCTGGATAGGATTTGAAAACCACCACAGAGATTCCAGATGCTGTAGGAAACATTTTATTGGAGATAGTTGCAGGGCTGGTTCTGAAGCTAACGATTCTAGGGTTGAGAAGGGAAAGCGTATCTTTCAAAGGATGCTCTGCCCAAGTGTCATAATCTGAATACACTAAAGATCAGACAGAGGAAAATTTTTGTAGGGTCTGAATTAAAAAGAGGCTCTGACTGCCACCATCATGGAGATACTCTTCCCTTCATGTGAGGCAATTTCTTGCTCCCACTCTATCTAGGGCTCCTACAAAAGAGTGACAGATCAGTGGAGGCAGGGATGGGTGGGGTGTCATGGAAAAAGACTGATCTGAAAATATTTGGAAATTGACTTTACATGTTTCTCCTAGGGGAAGACAAATGTTATGAAGTAGAACTTAAATTGTATGGCTATTCACCGCATTGTCAATTCTACACATTTAGGGAAGAGAGAGAAGGAAGACTCAGAATGTGTAGGAACATTCTTTTTCAGGATATCATGGCAAATTGACCTATCCTCATGGATGAATTGGAGAAGGCAATGGCACCCCACTCCAGTACTCTTGCCTGGAAAATCTTATGGATAGAGGAGCCTGGTAGGCTGTCGTCCATGGGGTCGCTAAGAGTTGGACACGACTGAGTGAAGAGAATGTAGAGAAAAGATTTTGTTTTTAAACAGGTCTTCAGGTAAAGAAACAGGATGGCTTCTGCCCCCAACTTGATCTCATTTGGTTTCGAACTGTTTCATGTATGCCAGAATATCTGACTTGACTGTACTGACTGGAGTCCGATGAAACCAGCGCATGACAGGGACGCCATCAGGTCCCACTAGGAACTTTTCAAAATTCCAGCGGATGTCACGGACCATGATGGGTTCCCAGGATATATGTTTGATTGAGCCCATAAACTCAGAAGGGTGAGGACAGGATTGCTGCAGCAGAGAGAAGGAAAAAGAAATGATGGAATCATTTCTGCTCATGGATGATCCAGGCTATTTTCACCCACAGATACTCTACTTCCTCTTATGTTGAGATATGTTCATTTCCTATGATTCTTAATATATTCTCTGAATCACAACCATGCTAACTACCAAGAAAGTTGTAGATATTATAGCAAAAGTCTATTCCCTCTTTCTATTTCTCCCTGTGACCCCATCAAAAATCCTGTTCCTATGAATGAGATATGTCACCTCTCTAGCTTTCAATTCCCTTTTCTACAAAGGGAATAGATTAGAATGTGGTTTCCTAGATCTTGATGATCCATGGGCCAGTCATCTTTTGAAAATACCTTTGGGGGCCAATATGGAGTTCCAGTGTTTTGTTTTGAAAAATAAGAGAAAAATTTAAAACACCATTACTTCATTTAGTTTTAAAGAGATAATTATAAGAATAAATTATGTGTGTCCTAATCTTAGAATAATGGGCAGCTCTGTAAATCAGTTGATGTTTATGAAACCCTCCTAACATTGCCCTGTTTTTTCAGTTTACTGAGTATATATAAAAATCTCAACATGGGTCAACCTTGGCCCACAGTTCAGCATTTAAGAACACTGAACTCTGATAATCTTTAAGGGCCCTTCTCAGTTCTCATGTTCTCTGTATCTAAGAGCCAGTGTTTCATAAAAGGCACTTATTGCTTTGTATTACATCTGCCTTTTTTTTTTTTGTCTTCTCCAGTATGAACTCATCAAGGAAGAAGGACTGCGTCTGTTCATTTTCATACTCTTGCTGTTTAGCAAACTGCCTTATAGATAGCAGGCACTCAACAAATGTTCCTTGAATGAATGAATGTCAATGAACAAAAGAGAATGGTCCCAGTGAAAGGTAGCACTCTACACAATGCTTTGTACCACAAAGCCAGAGCATCACAGATACTAACAAATTTAACCCTAGTCCCTATGCTTATAAAGAGAGCCCTTCCAAAGAGTCCAACCCCTCCTCCAGGCAGGACCCCTTGCATCCATTTCTACCACACCAACTCTACATTAGGAATATTAAGGAAGAAGAAGCTTAGGTCAGTAATTAACTCACCTTTAAGAAGGTGAAGACTTTCTGCTCTGTTTCACCATTTACATCCCCTTTCTCAAACAGCTGGAAATTAGGTACGTATCCTCCTCCTGGACGGACATACCTGCAATGAACCATAATGTTCCCAGGAAGCTCCAGAATGTGAGAGAGAAAATTATAATAGGGTACCAGGATTTGAGGTTATGAAAAAGGGGAAACAGATATGGAGATATAGAAAACAGGGCTGGGAAGGGGAAATAAGAAAACTGTTAAACTTTAGGCTCCCTGACAGTTTATTTTTCTCTATCCCACATGCTGTCACTCTCTCCTATCTGTATTGTTTCTGTACCAGCAACACCAGGAGCGATTTCTGTGCTCCCACTCCTCCACCATCCATCCAGGTCTCACTCCCCAAGGAAGGGGAAAGCATCTCTGACACAGCCAGACTCACATCAGTGAACGCCAAATTTAAAATCAGTTAGTAGGTACCCCAGGCCTATTAACCCACTGCCCATCCTGGAAGTCCCCAACATGGAAGTGCCTCTGGAAATGGAGGAAAGGTAGACAGAGACGGATCTCTATAGAGTTCTAAGTAGGCACTTACTTCAGTCCTGGAAGGATTTCTGAGTTTTCTCCTGGTTCTTGCTTTCCGAATTGGTTACAGGGAAATCCCAACACAACTAGGCCAAAGGGCTTCAGCTCCTCCTGTAGTGCATTCAGTTCTATGGGTAGAGAATGGACAATATGGTGGCCTGGCCAGAGAGCCTGCCTTGTGTATATAGACAGTGATCCTTGGAAATACCCATTTTACAGAGGGAAAAACAGAGGTCCAGGAAAAGGGGAAAAATATCTAAATCAGAAAGACTGTTCATGGCAGGGCTGAAATGAGATACTAGATCTCCAGACATGTATGCAAAAGCCCTTTGTTATAGTGCAGTATTTCCCAAATCTGCAGCACATCAGAATCAGATGGGACCTTTCCTTAAAAAGAAGGATGCCCAGATTCCTTTCCAGAAGTTCTTCTGGTTACATTATTCTGAGGTGGCTCCCCAGTCATCTTTATTATTCTAAAGCTCACCAGATCACTGCTGGTGGGATTGTAAAATGGTATAACTGCTATGGAAAATAATATGGAGGTTTCTTAAACAATTAAAAATAGAACTACCATAAAGCAGCAGTCCCAATTCTGGGCATATATGCGTAAGAATTGAAAAACAGAGCGATATTTGCACATCCATGTTCATAGGAGCACTATACATAAAAATCAAGAGGTGGAAGCAACCCAAATGTCCATTGATGGATGAATGCATAAACAAAATGTGGTATATCCATATACAATGGAATATTATTCAGTTTTAAAATGGAAGGAAATTTTGTCACATGTTACATCATGAATGAATCTTTATGCTAAGTGAAATAAACTAGTCATGAAAAGACAAACACTGTAGGTAAGATAAATACATGTGGTATCTAAAGTAGTCAAATTTATAGAAACAGAAGGTAGAATAGTGGTTACCAGGGGCTGGGGGAAAGGAGAAGGGGGAGCTGTTATTTAATGGATACAGAGTTTCAGTTTTGCAAGACAAAAAAGTTCTAGAGATTTGTTTTACAACAATGAATATTTTTAACACTGCTGAACAGTCTTCTTAAAAGATGATTAAGATGGTAAATTTTATATTTTGTCTTTTTGTACCACAATTTTAAAACAAAAAGTTTTATTTAATTTCATTTTAATTTTAAACAAAACCACATTTAAACATCACTGACTATCAGTTTGCCTTCCCTGATTGGTTAATTGGTAGATTGAATCTTTTTTTTTTTTTTTTTAAGGAAGGGACATACACAAAGAGAATGGACTTCTCTCCTTTTCACGGGCTAGTTCACCCTGGGTGGGGTGGGGGTAAATTTGACAGGGGCAAAACGAAGCAGAGAAATTTCAAGTTGAGCTTTCTGGTGTTCTTAAACAATCTTCAGGATGTTCAAGACACATTCTACCTAAAAACCCTCACTGATATACCAAAACACAAGCTTCCAATTGCCTTCTTCCCCAAGCTTTTCAGTTTGTTCCCCTGGACTTTTATAATCATCTTTTCACCTTTGTGAGCCAAACATCTTCATTTCCATAACAAACACTAACTACTCCCTAACTGAACAGTCTGCTCAGGCAACAGTGTCAACTGATATCTCCTCTGAGTCCTTTCATTTTTATTCTCTGCAATATAAGATTGCTTTCCTGTTTCCACATGGTTCCCAAGTACTTTTCCTTACATCTTCCTCTCTTATCTTTAGTCACTACAGATAATAACTCCTCTAGGAAACAGACTATTAATTAGGAAACCTGTCTTCCAGTTCTTGAGAAACTATTCCCCAGTTCTGTATTACATACAGAGTTGGAACTGAATAAATTGATTTTTAAAATCCCTATAACTGGCAAAATGAAGTATGGTCCAATAGAATATTATTCAATCTTAAAACAGAGGGAGGAAATGATCCGAACTCCAAGGTATCTTATTAATTTAAAAAGCAAATTGGCAGCTTGTATTTATTACTTGTTTGGAGAAGGAAATGGCAACCCACTCCAGTATTCTTGCCTAGAGAATCCCATGGACAGGGGAGCCTCGCAGGTACAGTCCGTGAGTCAAAAGAGTCGGACATTACTGAGTGACTATCATCATCATCATCATTTATTATATGTCATCAATTGGTAGAAAAGTAAAAAAAAGAATACATATATATTTTGTAAACATGATAATACTGGTCATCAGAAGGGAAGGGAAAGAGATGAAAAGACTTTTTACTCTAAACTTTTTTATTACTTTAATTTTGAGCCTTGTGAATATAGTTCAGTTCAGTTCAGTACCTATTCAAAATATAATAATGAAAAACCTAAAAATGAAGTTCTTATTAGTTCAAATATAAGAAAGGCATCTATTTCTGATAAAAAATTAGTCCTGTTCATTATTTATTGGCTTTTAATCAATATGGCCTAAGATATGAGAAAGATAACATCCTACCCTGAATAATGCACAAAAAGGGGAAAAATCTACACCTAAAGGAGGTGTTGAGATTGGAGAGGAAGTGTTCGCCTCTCTTATGGTCACCTCTCCAGCCCTCGCTCCAGTCAAATGTGCTCCAGGGATAAAGCACCTTTTTCTTTTCCCTGTCTTTGTAAGTTACTTGGAAAAGTCTCAAAAACATCAATCCTACCTCCTGTATTTGCCAAGAAGACCTGCATCTTCAGAGAGGCTGCTAGCTCTCAAATACATTATTGGTTCTCCTGGAAATCTCAGGAGCAAAGCAGAGGCAGGACATAGGAAGGGGTCAGCAAACATTTTCTGTGAAGGTCCAGATTAGTCATTTCAGATGGCCTCTGGCACCCACACTCATAATACTCAACTCTGTCTTGCAGCATATCAACCATAGACAATCTGCAAATGAATGGTCATGGCTGTGTTCAATACAACTTTATTTACAAAATTAGGCTGACTAGATTTGCCCTGTGGACCATAGTTTGCTGACTCCTGACATTAGGGAATAAAGTCACTTGATCATGCGTATTTGTTTTGATATATAGAATTAAAATTAGAATATAATACCAATATGACTTAAAATATAACAAGCTGGAAAATTAGTCCCGAGGAGATTTGGCTATGAACTCTTACCAGGATATTGAGCTGTCAGACCACAATAGGTGGCCACATTGACAAAAAGGACATGCTTGCCCGCATACTGCTTGAACTGAATGTGTTCCTTTCCATTAAGAGTGAAAGCGTCATAATCATAGATGGTGCCTTTCACATCTTTGTAGCAATCCATCTGGAAGATTTTTAAAAATCACAATTTTAGTAATAATAATTCCTAATGTCAGTATAATCTTTCAAACCATTCAAAGAACAATACATATATTAACTGAGCTCCAGAAAACAAATACGAGTCATCTAATGCGTCAATGACAAGATTGAAACTAGGTCTTGTGGCTTGAAAGGCAATGGTATTTTTGAGGAACAGGCAGTCAAGTCTCTTTATTATCTTTGCAGAGGTAAAATACCAAGAACTGCTTGGATGAATGGAAAAAGCAGAGATTCATGAGCTGGAATGGGATGGCCTGGAAGTAAGTGGAGTCAAACTGAAAAGCATACTGCCTTTCTTGCTTCTCTGAAAATGAAGCTACCACTTGTCTCTTGGTTGAAGGCATCTTGCCTGGATTCCCTCAGTGAAGAGAAGGTTTTTAATTCCCAAGTATTTCAGGACAGACTTATTACTTCTTTAACTTTCCCTAGGTCTTCTGACTTCCTGCCCCACTCATCAGCATGGTGGAGTGGAAAGAGCTCTACCTGGGAATCAGAAGCTTGCTCTATTGTTAGAGTTCCTTGTGATCCTGGGAAGTTCTCATCCTTGGCCCTCAGTTTCCCCACTGGTAAAAATGAAGACATTTTTCTAGATTCCTATTAGATCCTGAAAGGCTTCCAGGTTGAACATTCTAGAATCTAATATTACTCCTACCTTGAGTAGTTTTCTCTCTCGATGCACTCTTACTCATATGATGATCTTGTAAGCCAATACTATGAAATGCTAACTTTTTGTAGCTGCCAGGAAAAGAAATGTAGAGCTCAAAAATCCATCTGTAAGTACATCACTAAACTGTGTCTGACAGCATCCAACTTATCACATACCCAACTCCTTACCCATCATGCTCTAGCTATTTAATATCTACCTTCACCACCAGCTCCATCTCCCTTAATCCTTATCCAATCTATGGAACATATTTGAGCAGATTTCCATGTAATATAAATAAGTTCAGCATGAAATTTTCATTGCCTGTCCTTAGGTTAAATTTCTCTACGGGCAGATCTCATCTTATCTCTCCTCTTTCTTTATCCATGCAGGGTCCATGCAGTACCCAAAATATGCTGACTCCACAGGGCTCACCAGCACATCCTGATTTCCTTCTCTATATCAGGGAAGCTGCTATAAATGGCTTCTGGAATATACGGAATGTAAAATCCCAAAGTATGAAAAGAAAGCTAACATCCAAACCACCCAGTCAGAAAAAGGCAGAGAGGTACTGACCAGAGAAAGGAGGAAAGAACATAATCTAATGAGAAAGGCCCAGACTTAAACTAGGATTAAACTAGACTCCCTGGAAATGCAAGGACTATAGAAGATTTTAATCAGACACCATCTGCCCCACCTAAAGGAGTGATCCAACACAAAACTAAACCAAACTCTCCCACTGATTCTATCCCTACCACATTTAGCTACTTAGCTTTTACTTCTGGGGAGAGAGACATTTTCTCTATGCAGGGTTTTGCACCTTTCCCTAAATGCACGCACAAATACACACCAGCAAAACAGAGACATATATAAAGAGAACATATTATCAGAGTATCCATTCCTATCTCCATTATGCCTGGTTCCCAGCTAAACATTTTTAAGAATTTGCCTTTTTCCTGCCTTTGCTACTGTGCTGAAAATTCCTGAAAATCATGTTGGGTACCAGAATGCATGGCCTTAAGACTCTGATCTTGAAGACTCCTCTAGGTCCAGTCCAGCTTACTCCTGATATTCATTGTTATTTCACATTTATTTAGGTCTGCGTGATATGTCTCAAATATCTCCAGACTCAGCCTTTATTAAGCAAGTTCTACAGCCAAGGGTCTCCACACCCAAGTAGCCCGCACCAGTTAGCATAAACACTGTATCAACTTTCAAAAATAAGGAAAATCACTCAAGAGGTTATCTAATCAAGAGGAAGGAAGATCTTACTAGAGTTGCAATTATAGACCACATCATATGCACGATAATTTTTGCTCACCCTCCCACCCCATAACTGGGTGAACAAGTGGGTAAATTCTCTTATACACACATTTATGGTGAGAAAGCAGAGACTAATGGAGGTGAAGTGACTTGTCTAAGGCCAAAAATGATAACCCATTATGTGAATGAGAGTTTGCTTGCCCCTAACTTTTGATTGCTTTTTGCTTCTGGGTCTTCTAGTTTATTGTTATTCTTTCCTAACCTGCCCCTGCCATTGCCATACACACATTTTTATCAATAAGGCAACTTTTTTATTGTATCAATAAGCCATGAATTGGAAATAGAACTGAGGCCAGAATTCAAGATTTCTAACTTCAGATCCAGTTGTTTTGGCCTCCATATGTGTGCTTTTTTTTTTTCCATATGGTTTTTTCCATATGTTTTATGTTTCTCTGATAACTTTGATTTTATCCATCCCTAAAACTTCCACATTCATTTTTCCACCTCTTCATATGTTTCCTGCTTAGCTGTGTCTGAGATGACTCAACTCAAACTTTCCTCCAAACCCTAATCCCCACTCACTGTGATGCCCACTACAGCCCATCCCTCAGACCCAGCTCTGATGCATACTGATGGGTGGCTGGAAGGATATCCAGGCAACCTCAACTTGGAGAAGAAGGGGAGAAAGGACCACAGTAAAAGGGTTCTCTTGTCCCTACCCATATTCAGTTCAAGGAACACCATAGAAGTGAAGACGATTCAAGAAGAAGTGAAGAAATTTTTAGAGGGAGGAAGCAGAGGTCAGAGCCTTACAAGAAGGGCTGAGGGTGGGATCTTGGAGCAGGACTCAAGACTCCACCTTTGAACCCTGTCCCACCCTCTCTGGAAGTCACTTACCTTCTCTAGATTGTAATTTGTTTGCACAAAGCCAGCTAGGAAAGGGAGAAAAAGACAAGAGGCCCTTAACTGTACAGCCATGATAGTATCTTCAGATCACTGGTCTGAGAGTCTGAGGTTGTTGGGCACCCTGTAACCTTTTGATACTCTGCCAGGGACTAGCCCAAGCCTATGTAGGCCAATCACAGGGCGGCAAGGATTTCTCAGGTGTGATTGGGGCAAGAGGACATAGAATTCAAACCACATCCTCACCTACGCACACCCCCGTGAGCACTTAGAGTTCACTAGTGCGATGAGGACCTGGGACTCATAAATTCTCACAAAATTATGAAAAGGTGAGGGCAAACACTCCACACTCTTTCAAGACTATTGTCTATTTTTTCTGAGTGGATAGCCATGTCTAGGCGCAGATGCAGTCCCCCAGATATCTCAATAAAGTCAATGCGAAAACGCATGACATGGATGTTCCAAATATTATTCCTAATATTGTTATTTGCTTTAAAAAAATCAAAGAATGGATCACATGTGATCTCTCTAAGAGAGTTAGAAGGAAACTGGGCCTGAGGAAGGGAAAAATATTTACACATTAATATGTTCACACTACATTAAATGTTTTCACATGCTTATAAGTCAGTAAGAAAAACCAAGCAGCCCAAGAGAAACTTGGGCACCAGACGGTAAATCAAATGGCATCTGTGGTAGGATACAGTGTTCTCCCTTGCCAATAATCAAAGAGGTAGAAACAAGAAAAATTGCATTCTGCATTTATCAGATTGGCCTAAGTTCAAAGGAATGGAGGTACCCAGTCTAGGTGTCAGTCTGGTATACTCCAGGTGAGGGCAGAAAGTAATAGCCGCAAAATTTCTGGAGGATAATCTGCCATTTTAAATACAATTTTTTAAGTAAGTAACTTAAAAATTCTTTTATTTTGAAATGATTATAAATGTACTGGAAGTGCCAACACCTCTGTTAATCTCCTGGAAGCCCCAGGGCCCAAGAAGGATAATGGAAGTGAGACTCACATTCCTCTAAGGATAAAAATGCTTTGCCTCTCAACCATCCTAAGAACCTCCATCCATTCAGCAAAAGTTTCTAACCACTGCTCAATAGTATCAGCCAAAATTTTGAATAGATAAGTTTATGTAACAGGACTTGAGCACTTGGAATTGCTGAGTTTCTCACATAAATAACATACATCTAATTCCCACAAACCTCATGGCAGAGGTGCTGACCAATAACTTTCTCCCTCTTATCTACAGTATGGATTTACTTTCTGGGCCTCTAGTGCTACGGTTTGAGTTAATCATACTCCTAAATTCATGATTATTTGTTCTTGCAAGGTCCCCTCTTTTGTTTTATATTCATACTCAAACTTCATTGGTTTTTTTATTCCTTTCCCTCTATAGGTGAAATATGTTTAATATGCATATTGTTCTTATTCTTGAAACATCTGTATATTGTATATTACCTCTTTGAAATTTAAAAAATTATTTTTTAAATTTGGATCTCAGATTTAAAGGGTTGAATTAATCACACTTTTAAATTTATGGCACTATATCATCATTAGGCTGTGCAATGATTCTCTTCTTATATTAATTAAAAACATTTTTTGTCCCCAATCCAATCCCATTTTCCTACCTCTCAGAGAGGAAGAGGGGCAAGGCAACAGTTACTACAGACTGGAAAGTTGGCAGTCTTGTCATGTTGCAACAAAATACTTGGCAAACCTGTTGTCTGATGACTTAGAAGGCAAAATGACGAAAACAAAGATTAATGTGTTTCCTAGTGCTGTAGGATTTGAAGGATGAGTTTAGCAGCTAACTGTGCTCTAAGGAGATAACTAACAAAGAGATGCTGAAAAATATTTGGATTAGGTACAGAGGATCAGATTTGTCTTTACTACTCTCTCACACTCTTCCTCCTCCCATAGGATTTGCACTGAGAGCTCAGCTTTACTAACTCTCACGTTTACTGAAATGATAAAGTCTTCTTTAAAGCAAACTCTAGGAGATGGTGAAGGACAGGGAAGCCTGGCGTGCTGCAGTCCATGGGGTCGCAAACAGTTGGACACAACTGAGTGACTGAACAGCTAAAGTCTTTTCCAGTCTTACTGTTTTTTAACCAGGCCCAGCCATAAATACCTGCCTCCCCCTCCTTAAAACTGAAGTCTGAGAAGGGTTTAATTCTTGCTGCTGGTGGAGTCTGGGCATTCATGAATTCTCTGAGAAAACAGAGGCTTTTTGTTATCCCAGATTTCTGATCTCTTCTCAGAGGCCTCTAATCTAGAGGGAGGAGCCCAAAACAATGACTGCTGGCCCAGCTACTGAGCTCCTAAAGCCCTTGAGGGCAGCTATACAGGTTTCCTGCTTCCTGCCCACAGATCCTCCTGCCTTTGTCCACTCACAGCTAGCTCTGGATTTAGCCCAAGGCAAATACCCATCATTAATTTAACAGATGAGGGAACTGATGCTCAGATAGAAAAACTGACTTATCCAAAGTAGAATTACACTCTGCTTCTTTCCTGCTGTTATAAATTCCTTACTTTATTAGCTACATTCTCTTCGCTCATCACACAATAACTAACTCCTAGAGCAGAAGAGACCCATTTGTCATAATTCCTCCTGAGTGTGCAGATCAGATCAAGGGGCCTAAAATCTCTGCCTTCCCATCTCTGTGTCTCATTGTTTCAGTTTCCCTGGAAATAAGAGCTCCAGTCAGGAGAAGGAAAAGTTTAGGAGCTCAAGCTCAGCAGGTGGGACTACATGAGGGGCATTTCCTGTCGTAGTCTATCTGATGATATCATTTTCGTTCTGGAATGCTGAAACCATTTCCTATTTGTCTTCCCTCTTCCAAGTTCTTCCCCTTCAATGCTTTTTTTCCTCTTTCCCCTGCTGCCACTGGAGCTGCTGAACTCTTGTCTCATGATATCCCTCCGATTGTGAGCCAATAAGGCTAACAATTTGTTATAGAATCAAATCCAGAATCTCCAGCATGGTATCCAAAATTCTCCTGTGATCTCAGCTTCTTTCTCAGTCTTCACTCTCAATAAGCTCAGTCTTGAGGCAAGCTAAATACGCTCCATTCCCTGAATCATATCTCTTGGTATTTAAGTTCTTGATTGTGGAGACCAATTACTCAGGGATTCCACTTTCCTTGTCCCAAATTATCTATATATTTATTTCCATTGAAAGATCAGGAAAGCAAATTTATTAGTTTTTACCAAACAAGATTTTTAGGTAGAAATGTTTAGACCTGAGCCACAGATTAAGTCTGAAAACCAGTCCAGATCTAAATTACACAATAAAATCTCTCTAAATTACTCAAGATCTGATTAAAACAAAACAAAACAAAACAAAACATGTCTCAACAACTGCCTATTTTTCCTAGTCAGACTCCAATATTTCCTCGAGGTAGATTTCTTATGAGGATAACTTTTTGCCAAAGATCACGCAACTATTGGGTGGCCATTTAAAGACTGAATAAAAGCCTTTCAGATTCTCTGTCTTAGCCTGTGTTAATGACTTAATCCTACCGGAAAATCAATACCAAGTTTCTTATGTTAGTTTCATTTTTTTTTTGAGTCAACATTTATCATTATTTATTGATTTGGTTGTGCTGGCTTTTTATTGCTACACGAGTAAAACAACTGGGCTTTCTCTAGTTGCGGTGAGGAGGGGAGTGCTACTCTTAGTCGGGGTGCATAGGCTTCTCAACGCAGTGGCCTCTCTGTGGAGCACAGGCTCTAGTCACGTGGGCTTCAGTCGTTGTAGCTTGCCGGCGCAGTGGCTGTGGTACACAGGCTTTACTTGCTCTGCAGCATGTGCAATCTTCCCAGACCAGGGACTGAACCCATATCCCCTGCATTGGCAGGTGGATTCTTTGTTAGCTTCTTTGATCACAGAGGAAACAAGTTAAACTTTTTTTGAGATGTACTCCACCTTTTCAACCCAGATTCAATCACAGCCTCTACAACCACCCAAATATGATTTAGAGATTTTTGTCCATCATTTAGCTTTACTTGGATATTTTCCCTGAATTAGACAATCTTCATTGTCATCTGAGATCCCCATTCAGGTCTCTAGGACTTTCTTGGGTTGCAAGTGTGGCTTACAAGTGTGAAGCATAGGGTCTACTCCTAAGCCTGCCATTTTAATGTCATATTGCTCACGTGTACATAGAATTCGTAGTTGACAAATCTCTTTTACATCAAGGATTTCATCTGGCCTTCACAATCAGCCAGTTATAAAGGTAGAACAAGCATTATTTGCTCAGATTTTCAATGGAAAAATGAGGTTAAGAGGGAAAGTGACTTGGGTAAAGTCTCATTAATAAGATAGACCTAGACTGTAAACTTCAGTTATTTCAGATCCACTTGTCTCTCCACTCTAGGTTCAATTCTCCATAAAATATATATTTGGAAAAGGAGGAAAGTTCTAGAGAGACCACTGTCCTTTTGCATTTAATTTTCATCCTCATGTATTCTTAACCTTCTGGCCTCCTTCTTCAAACATGAAGAAGAAGCTCACCTCTGGTCCAGACTGATTCTGGCCCTGGGCCTTCACTAAGACAGCTGGCCCTGACACTCAGGCTTCTGAAGGGTCTGTCACTCGTGCCAAGCTTCCCTCCTCCAACCTGCTACAGGAAGAACTCTGCTTCTTGGAGGTTGGAGTGGAGGGGCAGTGAGAGGAAGGATGTGTACTCCCCTGGGTGATGTTCTTGTCTATTACCCCTGTCTTAATGGGCAGGGGGGAGGGCGTGGGAGAGAGAGCTCTGTGTCCATGCACAACCACAAGAATTGGAATAACCCACACCACTCAAACTCAAATGTCCTCCCACCTGGAAATTCTCCGGTCTGTGTCTCAGGCCATTGCTGCTCCCAGAGAAAAGATAAATATGCCCATATCACCAACACACACTGCAATCCATCACCAACAACTCAACAGAACTCTGGGACATTGAGAAAATACATCACCAAAGTGCCCTCTAAGGCTGACATTCTTAGTTTATTTTCTTAGATTTTCAGAGATTCTGAACACCCTTAAAATTGATTTGATCAGTTATTACCCCTAGATTATTAGGAAACAAGAGTAGGAAAATAGGAATTTTACAAATTTTAAGCTCTAATGTGTCTTATGGGTCATGTTTTTCAGGCCACAACTCTATAAATGAAAAGAAGATGCTCAGTAAAGTGGAGAGATTGCCTTCTCCAAGTAACAAGGCCAAGGCTAGACACATCCACAGCATTGCCCCTACAACAGTCCCTATCCTTGTTGCAGTCAGATCAGGTTTAGAATAAGCAATTTATCCAATACTTCTTAAATGGATTGAATAAGTTTTCTTTCAAACCTAGATTCACTCAAGGTTCATGTGTTGATATTGATTATGTCTTCTTCATATCTTTTAAGTCTAGAACAATCCCATTAAGTTTCTCTTTTATGGCATTTTTGAAGATAGAAGTTCAATTGTCCTGATAAATATCCCACATTTTTGTTTGTTTCCTCAAAGTGTCAATATTCCTTTACACAGGCAGACCTTGTTTTTATTGCACTTCATTTTATTGCACTTCACAGATGCTGTATTTTTTTATAAACTGAAGGTTTGTGGTAACTCTGAGTTGAGCAAGTCTATTGGTGCCATTTTTCAAAAAGCACTAGTTTTTAAAGCAAGTAAATTGGGTTTTGGGTTTTTTTAAGACACAATGTTTATGTTACACACTTAATAGACTACAGTATAATGTGAACATATCTTTTATACCCATCGGGAAACAAACAAAAATGTGACTCACTTTATTGCAGTGGTCTGGAAGGAATCAAGCCCACAGTATCTCCAAGGTGTGCCTATATTTCTTGTTTTGGCAGTGAAGTTGAAGACTTAGATGGACTGGAATTCTGTGAATGGTATAGTCATCCCTGAATATCTGCCAGAGATTGGTTCCAGGAGCCCCTACGAATACCAAAATCTGCAGATGCTCAAGTTCCTCATGGAAAATGTCATAATACAGTTGCTACAATCAGCACTTTTAATCCACGTGTTTCACATCTATGGATTTAACCAACTGCAGATGAATGCCTGTTTAAGGTAGAAATAAAGTTCTATTTTTCCTACATATATCCAATTGAATCATCACTGTTTATTAAAAGACCATCCTTTATTTTTCTATTACTTTATATTGTACTTTATGATGAGGGCTTCTCAGATGGCTCAGTGGTAAAGAATCCACCTGTCAATGCAGGAGACGAAGGTTTGTTACCTGGGTTGGGAAGATCCCCTGAAGTAGGAAATGGCAACCCACTCCAGTGTTCTTGCCTGGAAAGTTCCGTGGGCAGAGGAGCCCGGCGGGTCATGGTCCATGGATTTGAAAAGAGCTGGACACGACTGAGCACGCATGCAGATGCTTTATCCTAAATCAAGAGTCCTCATAGACACAGATCTATTTCCGAGCTCTCTATTTCTTCCCATTGTTCTACTTGTTTATCCTTAAACTAATGCTTAATGTAGCTTTTAAACATGTAGTTTTAAAAATGAATTTTGATATTTTATAAAGCAAATTTTTCTACCCTCTTCAAAAGTGTCTACTTTTTTGCATTGACTATTTTTTAAAATGTTATTATTATTAGTTTTATGTCTTGGCATGTTGGGTCTTTGTTGTGGTGCAGGGGCTCTTCATCGTTGTGTGTGGGCTTTCTCTAGTTAAAGATAGAGGAGGCTACTCTTCACTGGGGTTTGTGGTCTCCTCCACGAGGTGGCTTCTCTTGTCACAGAGCGCAGGTTCTAGAACATGAGGGCTCAGCAGTTGTGGTGCTCAGGTTTCTTCTCTCTGCAGCATGTGGGATCTTAGTTTCCAGACCATGGATGGAATCCATGATCCCGGCATTGCAAGGCGAATTCTTAACCACTGGACCACCCGGGAAGTCTCTTGACTATTTTTGACCATTTACACTTCAGTTTCTTTCTTTTTTTTTTTAATACACTAAAGTTTCTTAAGCATCTTTTTCAAATTCCTCAAGAATGTTTGTTAGGATTTTGGTTGGGATTGTATTCAATCTATAAAATGGTGTGGGTAGAACTGACATTTTTACATTGTTTACTCTCCTAATGATATACCTCAAAATTAACCTAGAGCTCTTGAAAATTGTGGCAATTGAGACATATTTCTCATCATAAAGATCTAGTACAACTTTTGTTGAGTTTACTAGTAGATATTTGATTATTTTAATGTTATTTTAATTACATTAAAATAAATAAATATTAGGTTTATTTTAAATGGTTTATGAAAATATACAGAAATATAAATAAAATTTGTATTGATGTTTTCTCTAACAACTTTGCTAACTTCACATAATAATTTTTTTTTCACATAATAATTTATTGCTTGTTCCTTTTTAAACTATATGGTTGCAAGGTGGTAGGCTTCTCTGGTGGCTAAGACAGTAAAGAATCTGCCTGCAATGCAGGTAGACTGAGATTCAATCCCTGGGTCAGGAAGATCTCCTGGAGAAGGAAATGGCTACCCACTCCGGTATTCTTGCCTGGAGAATCGCATGGACAGAGTCTAGAGCAGGAGACAGCTAACTGACTCTCACTTTTACAAGGTATGCTAACAGTAGTTTCATTTGTTTCTAATCTTTGTACATTTAATTTCCTTTTTTTTTTTTTTGCCTTCAATTCACTGTCCAGTTTTGCCAATACAATATTGGATTAAAGTAGTAACAGAGATTCTTCCCTTGAACATTATTTCAAGGGGTAATGATTACTTGTTAGATACTCTTTATCAGGTTGAAAAGGTCTATTTTCTTAATTTGCTGTGAGTTTAAAATATGAGTTGTTGTTCTGAAACAAATAGGCTGCCAGATACTTCTCCAGCAAAGATGAGTCTAAGAACTGCAAGATGAGCAAAGAACTGCATTTCAGGATCTGCAACTATGGCAAGCCACATGCAAGTACCCACAGGCATGGAAAAGAGATCAATTTTTATAGCAAGGAAAAGGAAGCTGGAAGGGCTACAGTAAACAAAGTCCATGGTTTTTCACTGGCTGAGTTCAATTGCCAGAAAAGTTTTTCTTCTTCCTGCTGGGCTCTGCTGTGGCCAGAGAATGTGAGCGCTCCCCCTTCTGGTTTCCCAGCTCTATTTAACTGAGGCTTCTGTTTATTAATTTTTTACAAATTATATAATTATATGTTATATCACTGGCATATTTGAACATAGATAGATATTACTATCTAAATATATAAAGGGAAATATGTTTACACAGTCTTCATAATATATTTACTTTGTTGTTATTGTTCAGGTGCTAAGTTGTGTCCAACTTTTGAGACCAAATGGACTGCAGCACACCAGGCTCCTCTGTCCTCCACTATCTCCCAGAGGTAGCTCAAATTCACATCCACTGGGTTGGTGATGCTATCTAAACATCTCATCCTCTTCTACCTCCTTCTCCTTTTGCTTTCAGTCTTTCCTAGCATCAGAGTTTTTTCCAATGAGTTGACCCTTTGCATTGATGGCCAAAGTATTGGACCTTCAGCTTCAGCATCAGTTCTTCCAATGAATATTAAGAGTTGATTTCCTTTAGGATTGACTGGTTGGATCTCCCTGTAGTCCAAGGGACTCTCAAGTGTCTTTTCCAGCACCACAATTCACAAGCATCAGTTTTTCGGTACTCAGCCCTTTTTACATTTGTACATGCCTACTGGAAAAATCATAGTTTTATCTAGATGGATCTTTGTTGGCAAAGTGATGTCTTTGCTTTTTAACATGCTGTCTAGGTTTGTCATAGTTGAGTTATAGCTTATATTTGTCATAGAGAGGAAGACCAGGTTGTTATTAGAGGATTAGAACGTCCAGCCTCACTCTCCTCCAGGGAATGAAGGCCAGGAGAACGGATTCAATTACTCATAGTCGCTGATTTCATCAATCATGCCTTTGTAGGAAAGCTTTGTAAAAACTCTAAATGACAGAGTTTGAGAGCTTCCCGGTTGATTAACCCTGGAAGTATTGGGAGGATGACATACCTGGAGAGGGATACCGGCATACCCCCATATTTTGTTTTGCATTTCTTCCATTTGATTGTTCCTGAGTTATATCCTTTACAATATGCTAGTAAATCTGAGTAAAGTGATTTCCCAAATTTTGTGAGTCATTCTAGTAAGTTATCGAAAGTGAGGAGAGGGTCCAGGGAAACCCTGATATCAGTTCAGTTGCTCAGTCATGTCCACTTGCTTGTGACCCCATGGACTGCAGCACGTCAGGCTTCCCTGTCCATTACCAACTCCCGGAGCTTACTCAAACTCATGTCCATTGAGTCATCTTGTCCGCTGCCATCCAACCATCTTATCCTCTGTCATCCCCTTCTCCTCCTGCCTTCAATCTTTCCCATCATCAGGGTCTTTTCCAGTGAGTCAGCTCTTTGCATCAGGTGGCCAAAGTATTGGAGTATCAGCTTCAGCGTTAGTCCTTCTGATGAATATTCAGGACTGATTTCCTTTAGGATTGACTGGTTGGATCTCCTTGCAGTCCAAGGGACTCTCAAGAGTCTTTTCCAACACCACAGTTCAAAAGCATCAAGTCAAAAGCTTTCTTTATGGTCCAACTCTGACATCCAGACGTTACTACTGGAAAAACCACAGCTTTGACTAGACAAACCATTGTTGGCAAAGTAATGTCTCTGCTTTTTAATAGGCTGTCTAGGTTGGTCATAGCTTTTCTTCCAAGGAGTAAGCGTCTTTTTGTTTCATGCCTGCAGTCACCATCTACAGTGATTTTGGAGCCCAGAAAAATAAAGTCTGTCACTGTTTCCATTGTTTCCCCATCTATTTGCCATGAAGTGATGGGACCAGATGCCATGATCTTAGTTTTCTGAATGTTGAGTTTTAAGCCAACTTTTTCACTCTCTTCTTTCACTTTCATCAAGAGATTCTTTAGTTCCTCTTCAATTTCTGCCATAAGAGTGGTGTCATCTGCATATCTGAGGTTATTGATATTTCTCCTGGCAATCTTGATTCTAGTTTGTGCTTCATCCAGCCCAGCATTTTGCATGATGTACTCTGCATAGAAGTTAAATAAGCAGACAATATACAGCCTTGATGCACTCCTTTCCCGATTTGGAACCAGTACGTTATTCCATGTCCAGTTCTAACTGTTGCTTCTTGATCTGAGTGAAACGTTGGCTTAAAGCTCAACATTCAGAAAACTAAGATCACGGCATCTGGTCCCATCACTTCATGGGAAATAGATGGGAAAACAGTGGAAACAGTGTCAGACTTGATTTTGGGGGCTCCAAAATCACTGCAGATCGTGATTGCAGTCATGAAATTAAAAGACGCTTACTCCTTGGAAGAAAAGTTATGACCAAACTAGAGAGCATATTCAAAGGCAGAGACATTACTTTGCCAAGAAAGGTCCGTCTAGTCAAGGCTATGGTTTTTCCAGCGGTCACGCATGGATGTGACAGTTGGACTGTGAAGAAAGCTGAGCGTCGAAGAATTGATGCTTTTGAACTGTGGTGTTGGAGAAGACTCTTGCGGGTCCCTCAGACTGCAAGGAAATCCAAGCAGTCAATCCTAAAGGAGACCAGTCCTGGGTGTTAATTGGAAGGACTGATGCTGAAGCTGAAACTCCAACATTTTGGCCACCTCATGTGAAGAGTTGACTCATTGGGAAAGACCTTGATGCTGGGAGGGATTGGGGGCAGGAGGAGAAGGGGACGACTGAGGATCAGAGGGCTGGATGGCATCACCAACTCGATGGACGTGAGTTTGAGTGAACTCCGGGAGTTGGTGATGGACAGGGAGGCCTGGTATGGTGCGATTCATGGGGTCTCAAAGAGTCGGACACAACTGAGCGACTGAACTGAACTGAACTGAATTAGTAGATGTATGCCCCCAGGCTGGAATTTACAATGGGTCCCTGAAGTAGGGGCAGTCTTGTGAAACTGGACCTTTAAACTGTGAAGAGTTGGGAGCTGGTGTCAGAATTGAATTGAACTGTTGAACACCAAATTGATCTCTGGAGAATCACAGATCCCCTAGACACAAGAGGCCTTTAAATCAGAAACTCAAGTCTACCTGCAGAGATACTAGCCCTTCTTGAGAAAATAAATGTTAATAGTGTTCCTTTTTTTTGCACAATTGGCTTGGTAGTCCATTATCGTCTTGCCAGTTCTCAAGTGCATTATGAGAAATATTAGACTACAGACAGAAAAAGAGAAGGTAATGTGGCCATGAAGGCAAAGACTACAGGGATGCAAGCCACAAACTAAGGAAAGCCAGAAGCCCCAGAAACTGGACGAAGCCAGAGACAGATTCTCCCCTAGAGGCCCCACTGGATTTCATCCAGTGAAACTGACTTTGGACTTCTAGTCTCTAGAATCTATGAGAGACCAAAGGTTTGCTCTTTTAAGTCATCAGCTACGTGGTAACTTTTACAGCAGCCAAAGGGAACTAATACAGATTTTAGTACCTAAAAACAGGGTGCTACTATAACAAATGCCTAAAAATATTGATGTGGCTTTAGAATTGGTAAATGAGTTGAGGCTGGAATAATTTTGAACTACATGATGGGAAAAGTCTAGAATGCTTTGAATTAACTATTGGTAGGAATATGATATTCAAGGATGCTTCTGGTAAAAAATCAGAAGGAAATAAGGAATATGTTATAGAAAATAGAAAAGGAGGTTTGTGACTCCTATTTGGCGTCACTCAAACCTCTAGCTTCCATCTCCTCTGTCTTCTATAGTAAAATCTCCATCTGCTTTCCTCTTAAGAATACATGTGATCATATTTAGGGCCTACCCAGATAATTCAGGATAATCCCTTCATCTCAAAATCCTTTACTTAATCACGTCAGCAAAATCTTTGCTGATAAAAGATATAAAATAACATTTACCAGTTCCAGGGATTAAAATATGATATCTTTGGATGCTATTATTTAGGCTACTACAGAGTTTGGATTTGGGATCAGGATACACTTGAATGTGAGTGCCAGTATGACATTGATCTGTAACTTAGGAAAATTAACTATTTCTACTCTGTATTCATATCCATATCCATATTTATAAAATGGAGAAAATATTAACCTTATGGTTATATTGGTTATGATTAAGAAAATCTGTATAAATATGCCTGATACAGAGTAAGAAGGGAGTCAGTGCATGTTAGTTCTCCTTCATACTTTGTTTTCTCCCCCTCTCTTTTTCTCCTCTATCTCCCATCTCTCTTTATCCCTCCCCTCCCTATTCTATCTCTGGGACCAAATTCCTCCTCAGTTCAATTCAGTCGCTCAGTCGTGTCCGACTCTTTGCGACCTCATGAATCGCAGCACGCCAGGCCTCCCTGTTCATCACCATCTCCCGGAGTTCACTCAGACTCACATCCATCGAGTCAGTGATGCCATTCAGCCATCTCATCCTCAGTCGTCCCCTTCTCCTCCTGCCCCCAATCCCTCCCAGCATCAGAGTCTTTTCCAATGAGTCAACTCTTCGCATGAGGTGGCCAAAGTACTGGAGTTTCAGCTTTAGCATCATTCCTTCCAAAGAAATCCCAGGGCTGATCTCCTTAAGAATGGACTGGTTAGATCTCCTTGCAGTCCAAGGAACTCTCTAGAGTCTTCTCCAACACCACAGTTCAAAAGCATCAATACTTTGGCGCTCAGCCTTTTTCACAGTCCAACTCTCACATCCATACATGACCACAGGAAAAACCACAGCCTTGACCAGACGGACTTTAGTCGGCAAAGTGATGTCTCTGCTTTTGAATATATTATCTAGGTTGGTCATAACTTTTCTTCCAAGGAGTAAGTGTCTTTTAATTTCATGGCTGCAGTCACCATCTGCAGTGATTTTGGAGCCCCCAAAATAAAGTCTGACACTGTTTCCACTGTTTCTCCACCTATTTCCCATGAAGTGATGGGACCAGATACCATGATCTTCGTTTTCTGAATGTTGAGCTTTAGGCCAACTTTTTCACTCTCCACTTTCACTTTCATCAGTAGGCTTTGCATCTCTCATTTCTACTGACTTTTCTTCCTGAGGCTGTTCAGGAGTAGACAGAGTTAGCCCTGAGATCAGCTGAGAAGTGCAGGTAATTGCCAGCTAGTGTTGAACAGTTGTAAGTAAGAAAGAAATGGGAGGAACTTCCCTGGTGGCATAGCAGTTAGGACTCCTCATTTCTACTCCAGGGGGCACAGATTCTCAGATCCCCCTCATGGGTTCAGTGAGGCAAAACAAAAGCAAATGGGAGAAGTCAAGCTTGGCCCACTTCTTTCAGTTACCCCTCACTTGACCAAGCATGGTCCACTGAATGAAGCTTTCCCAGATCAGAAGTTTCAATCACTCCGGTTTCTGGGCCTTTGCCTTTCCATACATGAATAAGGAAACTGCAGTACTTGAGCACTAAAATTTTAAGAGTTTTCTGGATCAGTATTCCCATTCCTCAGTCTTCTCAAGGTGAAAATTGGTCAAATTAGATGAGCAAGAGAACTGAACCTCCTAAAAGACTATTAAATGTGAAAGAGTATGAAGGCAGTCATCTTTTAGGCCAATCCCCTACCCCCAGGTTAACTGTTGGATTGTGGTTTGCAGTATTGATGAGATGGCCATAGTCTTTCCTTCTGTGGGAGTAACAAGGCCTGAGTCACAGAAGCTTTGGGACTACACCTGTGAGGATGTCTGATTCTGAGGCCAAAAGAGTTGCTTGGCTCCTGTGGGTGCTGTGGGGTCTCAGATGCCCATGGCTGTGCATGGATGCAGTGGCACCTCCCTGGTACATTAAGGTAGAAATAATGGACTTGGGCCTTACCTGGGAAAGTAGACATTCTTCTTTACACATTATCCCTTTTGTTTCACCAGACCCTAGAAATATTTCTTGGTGCAGATGAGGTAGAAATTTTGATAATAGGGGCAGAGCCTACAGGAGTACTTTGCTTCAGGGCCAGCTGCCTTAACGAAGACTCAGGATTAGGGCCATAGCCAGCCTGAATCCGAGGTGTCCTCAAGGATGGAGCAATAGTAGATACAAATATGGATAAAAATGTAACAAAAAGGGAAGTATAGCGTACCATCATTCATCTTGTTACCAAGTCCAAGCTCATACTGCTTATCACACAGCAGGCCAAACCATAAAGAAATAAGCTGTTGGAGCAAGGAACAGAAACTTTATTTAGAAAGTCTGCAAACCAAGAAGATGGCAGACTAATGTGCTAAAGAATTCTTCTTGCTTGGTTTGAATAAAGCTTTTATACCACAAAGAGGAATAAATGGGAGGGAGAGAGGTCAAGAGGTGATGAGTTGTTGCAGACTCCTTGGTGCCTGCCAGATCTTGGAGGTGACATGGTAATCCTTTGTTTTTGAGTTGTTCAACATAGGGCTGGCCATGTTGCAACTATAAATATTCAACAAAATGGATGTTATTTCCTGTTCTGCAACTCCTTATCTCTATGCGGATGAGTGGTTTCCAAGCAAGGGAAAATTATCTTTCTAATGATTAGTATACCTACAAGCTAAGCAAAAGTTTTAAAGTTTAGGCATGGGAGGCAGAGTTTCTGGAAGGCGACTATCCTCTATACTTCAAGCTACAGGCCACATTCATTTTACGATTAACACACATGTACAGAGTTAGCAAGGCTAGGTAGGAGGCAATTAGCTATAGAGTGCAAAGTCTAGAACTTAAAGAAATAGATTCGATATGGAGTCAGGTTTGTTCTTCCCTGTTACGTACTCAAATTCCCAATATGTGTAGTTAATGAATTTAAAGAAGTCAAAGGAGATTTTTAAAACAGACAAAAATAGTTAGATTTGAAGTTAAGTGACTCTCTATTTTTAAATCTTACATTTATCAGTTGAGGAAAGTATGCTTCCCCTATGTAATTTCTACTCTGATAGTGAGGGCAAGATGAGATGGTAGATATGAAAATATTATTTACAGTACGAAAGGGATGGTATTACAAAATTATGGCAAATCTGCAATGAGAGTCTTTGTCTTTCGTTTGCAAAGCAGAGAAGAAAATCCCTAGAGTCCTGAGAGGAAGGCGCATGTACATAGGGAGATAAAGTAAATCAGAAAAACATTTCAGGCAAAATCAAGCATAGGCTTGAATCTCTAAGTTGAGATTCAGGCTAATAAAGTAGTAATTTCATTCTGGAAGTAAAATGAAGGCTTGTATGGAAGTAATAAAGAATCTTGTTTCCTTTATGATCAAAGAAACTGAGAATGAAAGAACTTTATGGTGAATGTGGGGTAGACATAAGGCAATGGAGGAAGCTTATCAGAAACCAGAGAAAACTCAGTTCTTATCTCTGAACTGAAACTTACTTGCAAGAATTAGTTTTCTAGGGCTGCCATAAGGAAGTGCCATAAACTAAGTGGCTTAGAGCTATGGAAATGGATGGTTTTACAGTTTTGGAGGCTAGAAGTTTGAACTCACAGAGTTGCCATGGCCATGCTCCCTGTGAAACCTGCAGGGAAATATCCTTCCTTGCCTCGTCCAGCTTTTGCTAAACCCAAACATCCCCTAGCTTGTGGCAGCACAACTCCAAGCTCTGTCTCCATTTACAACATCCTTTACAAAGCCAGCTTTTATGAGGACATCAGTCATATTGGATTAGGGGCCCATCCTGCTCTAGTTATGACCTCATCTTAACTAATTACATTGGCAGAGATCCTATTTTCAAATAAAGTCACATTCTGAGGTCCTGCAAGGAAGGATTTCAATATATCTTTTGGGGAGAATATAACTCAGCCTGTAACATCCTGTGACCTTGTACAAACCATTTCTTAAGAATCCTATGTCATCTAAACTGCTTCATCCTGACTGGGTCAAAGAAATAGTGGTTGAGACAAATTGATCTGAATCTCCCACTCTTTTCTGCCCTAACCCTACCTAGGCTATTTGAGAAAGGCAGCAAGACTGACCTTGAGTCCAATTCAAGGCCCGGTCAAGCTTCCCAGAACCCTGATTTGTGACTCAGGCCTCTGAGGTCTTGTTTAATAATTGCACTGCATCATTTTAAATAAAAACATGTAATTCATATATCAAAAAAATCTTTCAAAAATTACCCAAAGTACTAGCCCTGATTTTACCTAAAAGGTCAAGAATCAATACCTAAATAGATGGGTTTTGAGTGTTGAAGACAGTTCAATCTGCCAGAAACAACATTTATGGAGGAAAGGATACACCAAAATTTTAACTAATGTCAAATCAGGAAGGGTGAGTGCTCCGTGGGAGAATTTAAAATTGAAAGTGTAAGAATGAGGGAGGAATCAAATTATTTTTAATATAAGAGTGATGTTAACAAAACAGACCTTTCGAAAAGGTCTGAGTGTAGAAGAAGAGAGACTAGAAAAGATTTGGGAAGTGTGAGGAGGAGGAACCTTCCTCCCACCCCTCTTGAATGATTGTGACTGGACTAATAAAATAAAGCGGCCCAAGACAGATTGACAGGAGAAGCAGCAGTTTAATTTGTATGCAAGGAGGTCTTATAGATATGTGTCCTCAGAAGTGGTCAAAGCAGGCAGCTTTTATACTTTCCAGACAAAGACAATAAACTTGTGAGAAATTGACAGGACAAAGAAACTTGGGCTTGGGTGCCTAATTAGTGAAAAATCTAAACAGAGTTTAGGCGTGGGGTAGTAAATTAAGGAAGTAACAAATTTGGTTTATACAGATTCTCTGCTTCTGCGTCAGTCATTTCTTTTTAAAAAGAAATATTCATCTACTTGGCTGCGTTGGGTCTCAGTTGTGGCGTGCAGGGATCTTTCTGAGTGGGCTCTCTAGTTCTGTTGTTCTGAGTGGGCTCTCTAGTTCTGTTGTTCTGAGTGGGCTCTCTAGTTTTGCCATCTAGGCTTAGTTGCCCCACAGCATGTGGGATCTTAGCTCCCCAGCCAGGGATACAACCCAAGTCCTCTGCATTAGAAAGCAGACTCTTAGCCACTGGACCACGTCTGCCTCCTTTCTTCCTGCTCAGTGTGTTCTGTACCTTCGATTCTCGTTATTAAAGGCCAGGACCCAAGGTGCTCAAAAGCTTATGAGGAATATTGGAATAGAAACCTGGGCATGTGGGACTTTAGACCACTTGACTTACTGATAAGGTCTCTTCTGAAGTGTCTCCTCACCACTCAGGGGCTAGTTATTGCAAGAAGAGCAAATATAAATCACCTCAGACAATGAAGATTTAGTTGCAACAATTGATGATCCATGTGGAACCAGAGTGAGAACTCTATGATAAGAGTCAAGAGTTTGCTTTCATTTCACCATTACTAACCTGTGACCTTTGAGATGTCACTCTCTCTGTGAGCTTCTGTTTTCTCATGCAAAGAGATAAGCATATGGATGAAAAATAGTTGCTTAAATGTTTCAGGCCTTGGGCTGAGTTCTTTACAGTTAGAATCAACATTCCATTCTCAAAGCAGCCCTAGGAGGTAAACATTGTTACTACCTTGATTTTACAAATGAGAAAACTAAGGTACAGAGACATTAACTTTTTCTTAGATAAGGAGCTAGTCAATACCCTTATCATCAATATATATCATAGTCCAAGGTTTAGTCATTTTTAAAAATGAGAATGGTGAGAGGCCAAGGAGCTCGTGAATGTGTGTAGGCCTGTGTCAAGAGGGAGGACACTTTCCCCTGGCTGCACCAAATGCCTGAGGACCTGCTTGGCTGGATCGGATATCAGCAAGCAGGCCACAGATTATAAGGTTTTAGAGAAGAAATTTGAGATAACAGAAAGCTTATCTTCCAACAGAGTTCATGAGAATTCAACCCCATCCAGACTTCAGTTTCAGGAGCAGAGAAAGCCTTTTGTGTAAACCTGGAAGAGGCAGGGCAGATGGAAGGGACTGGATGTAAAAGGGCTTAGAACTGAAGAGGAAGAAGGTATCACTTCAATAAACACGAGAGTTCAGTAAAGCTGGGCTGTCAGAGAAAGGCTGGAGGGGAGCAGATGGGAGTGAGGATGGGTGGGAGAAATAACTCTGACTCTTCACCAATTCAAATATTAATGCTTTCCAACAAATTTCAGATTGTTACCTTTTTAGGACCTTACTAGAAATAGTTTTATGGAGTAAGTGGGGGTAGAGATAATTATTTATAGCGAATGAAGCTTAGTCAAGCCCAAGGCAACCAAGGAGGATTCTCCTGCTTACATAGTCTTGTCTGACTCTTTGCCGCCCCATGGACTGTAGCCTGCCAGACTCCACTGTCAATGGAATTTTCCCACCAAGAATACTGGAGTGGGTTGCCATTTCCTTCTCCAGGGATGTTCCTTAACTCATATTTTAGAGCTTTCTCCTAGGTAATTTGCCCTGTGAATGTGTACCCATCATTTGTGTTACTCCTGCATTAACAAGCCCTTCTCCAGGGGACAGGTTCAAGAGAATCTGAGACACTCAGGTCCCCACAGCTGGACTTCATAGTTAGAAAATATAATGTGCTGTGGACTAAGTGATGAAAGTTTGAGGGGACAGGACAAAGGATTAATAGTCATGTGGGACAATGCTTTTCAAACTTTAGTTTGCATATCAATTACACGAGAATCTTGATTTTAAAAAGCAGATTCTGATTCAGTGGTGGTGACTTTACTTCCTGGGTGCAGAGCTGACACCTGGGAACTGGCAGGCACTCGGAGAAGGTAGAGACAGTATTTCAAGTTCCAAAGTGGGAAGCCTCCACCTTCACCTGCTAGGATACAGGTGCCAGAACCACCAGTGGGTGGCCTGTCAGGGGAGGTACTGCGTGCACTGAGCCTTCAGGGCTTGTGGTCTGGGGCGGGACAGTGATGGGAGAGGTGGATGCTGGGGAGAAGGAAGAAGAAGAAGGGGGGAGGAATCGCAGGGTGGAGGGAGGTTTGCCCGTGTGTTAATGCTTCTCTGTGATTGGAGGATGAATCTTCAAACTGGTCCCTGCCGGGAGCTCAAAAGAGGTTGACATCCCTGGGGATCTGAGACTTGCCTGGAACTCCTAGTTCGAGCCATGATCCTGCAGCTCTGGGCCTCCTGTCTTTTCCCACTGTTCCTGGTCGGCTTAGCTCAGCTGACTCGAAGCAGCAACAAATGAAGGTAAGTGTCCCGCAGGGAACCCAGGTGGATTCCAGCACTGATGGCGAACTAGGCTGCCAAGGAAGCCAGGAGTTCTCCCTCTTCTCTCCTAGGAAGGACGAGATCCATCTCCCCAGCCTTTCCTAACTGACATCTGCCATTGCCACTGCTGTTATCTGAGGCAGAGGCTCTCCTAAATTGCCTGTCTTTATGTGGATCATCTCCCCTTAGCCTGGTGGGTCACTGGGCAAAAAGTGGAAAAGTGGATGAAGGACAAAGGCTGCTCTCCCTGCGTTCTGCTTTGCCACTTGCCCCTGGTGGCCACTGGATAGCCCAGAACCCATCCCCTCCACCCTGGTCTGGAACACTGGGCAATCTTGCAGGTCCGGGAAACAGGGATGTGGAGTAGTAACCGGATTGAGAAGGAGGCTGAACTGGCAGTTCTTGGAGAAGCTGAAACCTTTGGGCAGGTGGAAAAAGAAGCTGGTGCTGAAATGTGCCCTAAGAAGTTCCAGAGTCGGGAAAGAGGGGCTTTTTTTTTTTTTTCCTTTCAGGGAATAATAAAAGGCAGAAGGCAAGGAGAGTTGCTTGCTGATTTTAATTTCAGGGGAAGTGATGTGGCAAGAACTGAGATCAGAGTAAGATCTTTGCTTTTAAGTCTTGGTACTGCTCCAAATCACCCAATGCTTCCCCCCACCCCAGGAAAAATGTCCACATTTGCTGTCAGTAGCACCCTGTTAAAGGTGTGTATATGTGTCTTAGGATGCAAAGTGGTGACTGAAGTAAATGACTTGAGGCATCAAGTTTTAAGTTTAAAATCGGGCATATTCATTCAAAAACACAGCCTCACTGTGACATTAAGCCAGGTAGATAGCTTTTATTGACCCCTTTCTTTCCTCTCTAAAAGTTGGAGAAAACCTATCTTGTAGTGCAGTGATCCCCAAATTTCAACTCACATAAGAATCACCTAGAAAGTTTGTTAAAGCACAGGTTACTGGGTCACACCTCCAAAGCTTCTGATACAGTAGGTTTTAGTAAAGTCCAAATTTGCTTTTCTACTTTGTTCTCAGATGATACTTGTGCAGGTCCTCAAACCACACTCCAAGTGCTCTATTATTTGGTTCATGTGAAGTGTAAAATGGTATATATAACATGAATCTATTATAAATGTAATATCGAGACTGGTAGCTGTAGTAAGATCATCTCCCTTCTTTGAAATTAAAAAACAAAAACAACCATCCGTTGAGGGCCATCCACATCTGTGTCAGCAGCTGCTGCCTGATTGGGTGTGGAATTTCTGCTGAAGAATATTATCTTGTGAGTAAAAGGCTGTGTTTTAGGGTATCCTGATCTCTTCAAGCAGACCTAAGCAAACTGGAGCAGAACTGAAAGCCAAGAAGGAAAGTTCGGGCTCTTTCATACCGCAGTATTCTTGGGATTCTACATGCCAGTTCACAAGGTGGCATACATGATAAAGACAGCCAGAAGTTGTTGAGGCATTTTAGCTTTTCATTCCAGATCCTGTCGGCTTTTTTCCCTTGCCATGCTTGTAGGTAGGAAGTCTGTTCCCTTTGCTTCCTATTTTACACAGAGATAAGAAAGGGCACTGAGGATATGAATTTTGTAGGTACCAATAAGCCCCTACTGGCAAAGCTTTGGAAAATGCCTCTGGGATCTAGAGGAGGAACAAGTTATTTGCTGGGCTCTGGGGGAAAGAAACTACAATGTGAGAACATATGGACGAGAAATTTATGTAAAACGTATTTCTGTTGTGAGAAACACTGCCAAAATCTGTTAAAAATATTTGTGAAGAGATATGATGACTGGAATGGCGTGTTAGGATAGGGAAGAGAGTGCAGGTAAACTGTAAATTATCAACTGGAGGATGGCAGTAAATTGTCTTAGGATTCCAGGAATGGGAAGATGATTATAAAGTGCTTGTCCCACCATTGCAAAAAAAAGATTTTAAATTAAAATATATAAATTCTAGTTGTGGCATTGTTGTTTAGTTGCTAAGTCGTGTCCAATTCTGTGACCTCATGGACTATAGCCCACCAGGCTCCTCTGTCCATGGGACTTCCGAGGCAATAATATTGGAGTGGGTTGCCATTTTCTTCTCCAGGGGATCTTGCCAATCTTGGGATCAAACCCAAGTCTCCTGCTTGGCAGGCGGATTCCTTACAACTGAACCACCTGGAAAGTCCCAGTTGTGGCATTAGTCGTAATTAAAAATATTACTTGGAATATTCTCTTCAGTTCTTAGAGTTTCAAAAAGTCCACAGATGTTAGAGATTATCATTTGCTTTATCACTATCGTTATTTCTGTTATATTTCAGGTGGATTGCTACAAGGGGGTGACAGGCACCATCTATGAGTATGGAGCCCTCACCCTCAATGGTGAGGAGTATATCCAGTTCAAGCAGTATGCAGGCAAGCATGTCCTGTTTGTCAATGTGGCCACCTATTGAGGCTTGACAGCTCAGTATCCAGGTAAGAACTCATGTTTCAACTCTCTTGGAACTAGCTTTGTCAGATGGCCATAGTCTAATTTCATAAAGTGAGAGTGAAGTTGCTCAGTTGTGTCCGACTCTTTGCCATCCCATGGACTGTAGCCTACCAGGCTCCTCTGTCCATGGGATTTTCCAGGCAAGAATACTGGAGTGGGTTGACATTTCCTTCTCTAGGAGATCTTCCTGACTCAGGGATTAAACCCGGGGTCTCCTGCATTGTAGGCAGACCCTCTACCATCTGAGCCACCAGGGAAGTCCTAACTCCAGAAGGTTTTGCTAATTTGTTATTGGGAGAAAACAAGAGGCTTAGGTAGGTGATCATGTGACTCTGTCCCCTACATCCTGCCACTGCTCTGCTCCTTAGAAATGCTAGGAGAATTATCTCGGGATTTGAGAACTAAGATTCTCCCAAAGATTTAGCAAAGACCACCAGGAATGTATCTGTATTTGAGTTTGTTGCTCAATGTTCTGAGGGAAAACATATACTGTAGGGAACCATGGGGCTTCTCAGTAAGAAGATGTTATTAATAGAAAGGACTTATTTGAGGATCTGAGCTTGTACGTGATTTGGGGAAGGGGTCAAGGGATTGAAGCTTAGTTCTGGATTGGATGCTGTCAGGAAATGAGGAAACGGGCACAGTGAAGTGATTGGTATCTTAATAAATCATATCTACAGAGTAGGAGGAATAAAGCAAGGATAAACAAACAGCAATCACTTAGACTGGTAAGAATAGGGTGATACTTGGTCATTTTTGTGACTTGAATAATGTTCATGTTTTGTCTGGTTAAAGATCACTTGTATGATACTGATCTGTGAAACTCTTTATGGTCAAGAGGAGAACAAGAAGCTCTAGCTATAACTCCCAGGCTAGAATCTAGCATTCAGGGACTAATTTTATCTTTCTCACTGGTAACTTTTGGTAACAGGAGAGAAGATTGACCTTTGAGCCTCTGGAAAAATACCCTTGGGTTCTGCAGGCACATCCAAATGGCAGAGAAGAGGAAACGTAGTTACCATCTATGCACTGTTTAATTGGAGTGAGGGCTAACAGGAGATGCCAGCAGATAGAGCTGAGTCTAATTAGGACTGGCTGGTGCTGGTCATGAAGTCAGTAAATCTGAGCTGAAAATGGCTGAGGTTGGAAATAATGGCACAAGTCCAGACAGACACAGGGAAGCTTCCTGACAGTGGGAAAGAGCAGTTTGGAGTTTGTAGCCTTAGACTCCCAATGAGTCTTTCAGGGAAATGGCCGCGTTTATGTCACTGGAACTGACAAAAAGAATGCTCGGGAGCTAGACTTAACATTTCTCTGATTCCCTCTATAACTCTCAGGTTACAGCACCAAAGAGTGCTCCTGGGAGGGTGACTGGAGTGTAACATTGTGTCAGCATGGGGCAGATGGTGGGCTGATGGGGATAGAATGTCCATTTTGTTTGCCATTCCTTAAAACATTTTTTGATCAATCAACTAAGGAAGGCAATGGCATTTATATCTGACTTCTCCTCAGAATCAAACGGGACCCGCCCCCAACACACACACATACAACAATCTAAGCAATCTGTGCTTTTAAAGGAGGGCTCCTATTGGATGACGAAGTGGAGTCGCTTATGGGAACTTCTGCACAAGAAAAAAGGCAGCTGTTTGGATGTGTTTCTGGAAATCTGTGTCCTAGCCTTTTGCTCTGTTTCCTCAAACTTTGTGATCTTGAACCTTTCCCTTCATAGTCCTCAGCTTATTCACAAGATAGACAGATACTGCTTTTGCTGCACAAGATAACCCATGCTGTTCTCCCTCTGCTTACAGAACTGAATGCACTACAGGAGGAGCTGAAGCCTTTCGGTGTAGTTGTGTTGGGCTTTCCCTGCAACCAATTTGGAAAACAAGAGCCAGCAAAGAACTCAGAGATCCTTATGGGGCTCAAGTAAGTGCCTGCTTGAGACCCTGCGAGACTGTGTCAGAATTTTCCTTCCACATTCCACCTAGAGCTTCTCATTCTGGAGACTTCTGAGGTGATTGACAGATTAATTGGTTCAAGAACATCATTTTGATGCCTTGAATTCAGTTATGCCCTGCTGGTAGTGCTCAACAATTCTCTCTACCTTTGAGTTGTTTAATGATAAGACTACAGGAAATCTAATGAAAAAGAAGAAAACCTAAGAAATAGAAATGAATCAAGAATTTTAACCTTAAAATATTGCTTTCCAATTTTCTTTTAAAATACTTTTTATTGGAGTATAATTGATTTACAATATTGTGTTAATTTCAGATGTATAGCAAAGTGAATCAGTTATATATGTACATATATCCACTCTTTTAGATCCTTTCCCCATATAGGTCATTACAGAGTACTGAATAGAGTTCCCTGTGCTATACAGCAGGTCCTTATTACGTTTCTATTTTATATATAGTAGTGTGTATATGTCAATCCCAATCTCCCAGTTTATCCTTGGTAACCATAACATTGGGCATCCCTGGTGGCTCAGATGGTAAAGAATCTGTCTGCAATGCAGGAGACCTGGGTTTGATCCCTGGGCCACGAAGATCCCCTGGAGAAGGGAATGGCAAACTGATTCAGTATAGTAGCCTGGAAAATTACACAGACAAAGGAGCCTGGTGGGCTAGAGTCCATGGGGTGGCACTTAGTCTGATAGGACTGAACACACAACCATAGGATCCTTTTCTACATCTGTGACTCTATTTCTGTTTTGTAAATAAGTTTATTTGTACCATTTAAAAGATTTGATATATGTGCTAACATATGATGTTTGTCTTTCTCTGTTTGACTTAATTCACTGTGATAATCTCTAGATCCACCCATGTTGCTGTAAACGGCATTATTTCATTCTTTTTTATGGCTGAGGAACATCCTGCTTCCAATTTTCTTGGAATTCTCTATTGGCTCCTTAAAGCATATGCATGAAGTCCTGATTCCCAAGGACCACTCTTTCCTCCTCTTCCCTGTCTACAACCTCTCTTTATCTCTAATTTCACTTTGTGGCCAAATTGTGGTGGCCATTATTACCCACCCTTTTCTTAATTTGAATGGTCTCAGGATTGTTCTGGTTCATTGCAGGTATGTACGTCCAGGTGGCGGCTTTGTTCCCAATTTTCAGCTCTTTGAGAAAGGGGATGTGAATGGAGAAAAAGAACAGAAGGTCTTTACCTTCCTGAAGGTAAGTAAGCATAAACTTGGCAAGAATTGGTCAGGTAGGTAACAATGCCCTGAAAGCATGGGGCTCAAGTCTAGGATTGAGTTTGGACTCCTTAGAAAGAAATTCTCAGATAAGTTCATGGATGGTGGCAATATTTGCTGTGAAGCTTTAGCTTCAAGTAATGGAAACATATAAATATGATTGCTCTAATATAGACTAACTTTCCTTACTGAATGGCAATGATTCATTTATTCAACATTTATCAAATCTTTAGTTATGTTCAAGAACTGTGCTATACAATGAGTTAACAAGTGTTAATAGGGCACAATTTCTTCCTTGAAAGAATTCATATCTAATCAGGGAGACAAACACAGAAATAGCTAATAAAGAGTGCCATACAGTATTAGAACCACAGAAACCCAGAACAGAAGGACCCCCTTTTTTTAGCTAAAGAAACTGAGGTTTTAGAAGTGTTATGACTTACCAAAAAAAAAAACTAACCCCCCCAAAAAAAAAACACAGAAGATAGTCTTTCTTTGAAGCACTATGATATAATCATGGGATTGAGGGAGAAACAGAGAAAGGAATAAACTTTTCTATTTGCTATCATACTAACTCTTGGTTGTTGATTGTACTGGTAATGATGTATTGAAATTTCTATGGTTCATTAAGAGCATGTCAATTGTTAATATACTGAGATACATACTGGTGAGTAGACATCCTAGGGGTGGGGATAAGACGAGACCACACAGAAACAGAAAAAAAACATTATCAATTTCTCTATCTCTGCTCCAGAACTCCTGCCCTCCAACTTCTGATCTTTTGGGCTCATCAAGTCAGCTCTTCTGGGAGCCCATGAAGGTCCATGACATTCGCTGGAACTTTGAGAAGTTTCTAGTGGGGCCTGATGGCGTCCCTGTCATGCGTTGGTACCACCGGGCTTCAGTCAGCACAGTTAAATCAGACATGCTGGAGTATCTGAAGCAGTTCAAAAGCGAATAGGAAGGGCCAGACACCGTCAGAAGTCGCCTCCCATCTGAAGAACATGTTTAAGGATCCCATCTTGGACCAAACCATCCTGTTCAGCCCAAATATGTGTGTGTGTGAGAGACAGAGACAGAGACAGAGAGACAAATAAGGAAAAGAAAACCTGTCTCCCAACTCTCTGATCTCAAAATATCAAATTTTTTCCACTCCATTCCAAAGGAAAATCATATTATAGATTGGGACTACCCATATCCCTAAAAATGCAATATCCAGAAGTCCTGACATCCATCCTTTCCCAATGCTGAAGGTTTAAGAAAAGCAGAAACTGGCAGCAAGACTCTCAGCATCTCCTTAATAGCCTCTTCTCTCCTTCAAGACAGGCATGCGTTGTTAAATTCTTCCTCTGCCTAGTTTTCATTTAGTCCCCGGACACTCTGAGTTCTCTGGTAGGATCTCTGAAGGCAGAGTGAGAGCAGAAACTTCATCTCACATGAGCGGAGGGGCATTTCCATGATGGTGGGTCCCAAAGCCCCTGTGGGCAGGACCCAACCAGAACCTTCCTTGGTGCCTGTCCCTTAGTGCATTCAGGTCATGGCACCTGGGCAGGGATGTTCCTCATTCGGAATGATGGGTTTCTCTCCTCACCCTTTAAACTCATCCTTATCACTGTCTCAAATTAAAAAGAATTCTGCAGCAGCTGGTTTTCCGTGGTGTTTTGCCAGTCCTATATTATGTGTGGAGTCATACCACTTCTTCCTCTCACTTTATTTCTGCTTCCTTAAGTATCTAGCTCACCTAGCTCTTAAGTATTTTGTTTTTCTCATAAGTGCTCTAGACCTTCTGTTGGCTCATCCAAAATCACTGGGTGGGCCTGGCTGCACACAGAGTTGCTGTGACACAACACGGAACTCTTGGAGTCAGCCCCTGTAGTTCCTCATTCAGATCCCCTGGGGAGTCCCTTCTTGAATCTTCTCTCTCTCTCAACAAATATTCGTACGTTTTTGTTTACAAAATTAATTTCTGCTGTTAAAAATCTAAAAACACATAAAAGGAGAAGAAAAGCATACCAAACCCCACTTCTAATCAGAGGAGTCAAGAATATACTGGAAGCCCTATCTAGCCCATGCAGTTTTATAATTAGACTTCAATCTTTATATGAAGACAAATTTCAGAATATCAGAAACAGGAAAGAAAAGATTGCATGAAGAATAAAATAGGTGTTTTTTCTTTCCCTTTTCACAAATTACTATTAACACAGCTACTTGCACTTTAAAGGGTCTTTTTAAAAAAAAAGTATACAAAATATAAGTATCATTGAGTAATATCAAATATAGTCCTGGTTTTCCTAAATAGATGTGCTCCCTGACTTAATCTTTATACAGCTACATGAAAATTGACAGACTAAGCCAGAAATGACCAGGAAAGTGATTCTTAAGACTCTAAATATTCATAGATGATAGACACACATGAGAAATGGAAAATATTTTCAAAATATTTGGATGCTTTGTCTTCTTGAACTCAAAATCTAGTAAGAAAAAAAAATGGATTAAAAAAAAACACAAACAAACAAAGCTGGGGGTGGGGGGAGACTTCCCTGTGGTTCAGTGGCTAAGACTCCATGCTACCAAGATAGGGGGCCTGAGTTCAATCCTTGGGAACTAGATCCCACATGCTGCAACTGAAGGGCCCACATGCTGCCACAAAGACTGAAGATCTTGTGTGCCGAGGCTAAGACCCAGTACAGCCAAAAAAAAAGCTGAGGCTTCCCTAGTGGTTCAGTGGTATAAAGAATCCACCTGCCAATGCAGGAGACACAGCTTCAATCCCTGGTCCAGGAGGATCTCACATGCCCCTACATGCCACAGAGCAACTAAGCCAATGCGCCACAACTATTAAGCCTGTGTGCTAGAGCCCAGGAGCCCACACCTATCAAAGCCTGGGCATCCTAGAGCCCATGTTTCCCAACCACAGAAGCCGCAGCAATGAGAAACCCAGGTCCTGCAACTAGAGAGTAGTCCCTGCTTACCACAGCTAGAGAAAAGCCCTCGAAGCAACAGAGACCCAGCAGAGCCCAAAATAAATAAAACTATATATATTTTAAAAAACTGTATGTCCTTGAACATGTCTCTGTGATCCCATGGACTGTAGCCCACCAGGCTCCTCTGTCCACGGAATTTTCCAGGCAAGAATACCAGAATGGGTTGCCATTTCTTACTCCATGGGAACTTCCTGATCCAGAGATCAAACCCACATCTCTTGCATCTCTTGCATTGTCAGGGGGATTCTTTACCACTGAGCCACCCGGGAAGCCTGTCCTTGGTCATAACCCACAGGATCTGAGACACCATCCATCTTTAACTGGGCACTGCGCTATTAGGGCAGTGACAGAATTGTAGAACCAGCTACCAGTGGTGTTGAAAAATGTGTGCTTCATTTCTTAGTTATCTTGAAATCTCTGCAGTTCTTGAGGAACCCCAAGGACCTGAACAGTCCTCAGAAGGGTTCCTAATCTGTCACTATTTTCAGATCAGAATACTCAAGGTGTAGGAAGTGGGTGGAGGATGATGGGATGATACAATGTATAAAATCCTCTCAAGGTACTGGTCTGGACCAAACCAGGAAACTAGCTGGACAAAAGTGGATGCCCCAGGGGAGCAACATCCCCTGTTCCACAGTGAAGACCTAAAATGATGAAGGCAGAGAACTGTGGCTTGACCTGAGTCTGTTACACTTGAGTGTCTAGGAGGTCTCAATCCGGCCACTGCTCTGGAAAGTCCAGATGTCATACCCCTTATGCCCTCCAGTGGCTGGCCCTGAACAGAAGAAAGAGCAGTTGTCTGGGGGATAGCCAAGACCAGAGAAATGGAAAAAAAAAAAAAATCCGTTGCACTGGGAGATGAGGGCAGGTGAGAGACAGGTGTGAAAGCAGCAGTCCTGATCAGAATATTGCTTCTGATGACGACAATGGTGAGGTGAAATCGCTCAGTCGTGTCCGACTCTTTGCGACCCCGTGGACTGTAACCTGCTAGGCTTCTCCGTCCAAGGGATTCTCCAGGCAAGAATAGTGGAGTGGATTGCCATTTCCTTCTCCAGGGGATCTTCCCGACCCAGGGATCGAACCCGAGTCTCCCACATTGGAGGCAGACGCTTTAATCTCGTCTTTATAAAAAGAAAAGATCAAGAGATACAACTTTCCACGTCTCCCTTCCTCATCAATCCATGTAACAGATCTTAGCCCCAGAGAAAGCCACAGGCAGAAATTTCTGGGAGGGGCAGACTGCCCATGAGGGTCTCAGGAACTCCTAGTCCGTTACAGCAGTTAAAACTTGACTGTGACTATCACGGTGATCACCATTCTCATTACTGGCACTACTACTGCTGTGAATTTTTATTTTTTTGAACCAGAGGTTCATACTACCTATCATGGAAAGACCTGAGCTACTTGGTTCCAAAACCAGTGTTGTCACATGAATCTATTACCGGAACACACCATCCAGCAGGCATCTAGAATCAGTAAGGCTCTGCTAATCACAAAACCTTTGAGGAGAGTCCCTGGGGACAGTGTTCTAAAGTCCCAGAGAACCAGGACTCAGACCTTCTCAAACTGTCCTTTCCCAGTTTGTTAAGCAGCCCATTCCTGGAAGTAAGACCCCAATACAGTCTCTCCCATGAGAGATGCTGCAGAGATGTGGTATTTTCCCTGTGAACTGTGTGATTCTTACTTAGGCTTTGAAACTCCCACGGTAGTTCTGGAAGCTGGATTCCCCAAACCTGATAAAGAGTAGCCAAAGTCTCTTCCACAGCACACTGAATCTTTCTTTGTGATCTAATGAATACTCCTTGACTTGGCTTTGGGTCCCAGTAGACAGAAGCTGAGACTAGGATTCAGGTACACATAATTTATTGAGAGAGCAGTCTAAGGGAATCAGTGAAGAAAGATAGGGTAGGGGAAAGAGATGTAAGGATGCAATTTCTGATGGAGTTTAGTTTCAGATAAATTGCACTATAATTATTTCTACCTTGAAGGAAGAGGGATGGACTTTTGTAACTCACGTCCATCAGTCATTAGCTATGGGCTCACCCTCCGACCCCAGAGGCAAAACCAATGTGAGACGGCTCTCCTGCTGCTGCTGCTAAGTCGCTTCAGTCGTGTCCGACTCTGTTTGACCCCATAGACGGCAGCCCACCAGGCTCCCCGAGGTTAAAGGAAATTCTCTGAAGAAGATGGAGCTGAGGATAATGAGACTTGGCTTTGGAACTGTGACGACCCTGAGAAGAGTCTCAGGTTTGCCGGCGGAGTTTAGGGGTCAGCGAAAAGAAGTTACATTTCTTGTCCGCAACCGGAAAACAGACGAGTTCTCCTCCCCACTCCCAGCCCCTTCATCTCTAACCACCTGGAATTCGAGGCCCGACCTTTTAAAGAACCTGTTGTGAAAGATATGGAAAGAAACATCTGTGCGACAGACTCCCTTTTTCGCGGAATACGTTCATGGCCTTAATTCCCTAAGTTCAGGCCTGGGATCCGTGATGCGCATCTTCGTACCCACCCGGGCTCTGCGGGTGCCCACCCTAAGGACGGACTCTGGACCGCTCCTCGGGTCTCTCCTCCCCTGTCCCGGGCCGCCCTGTCCACGTCGCCTCAGTCGTCTCAGCTCCCGCCTGTCCTTGGGGCCCCGACCCACCCCAGCTCCCACGGCCCTTGCCCCACCCGCACGGGGCCTGCTGGGGACGCGCAGCTACGGACCTGTGCGCAGCGGCCCCGGGCCGGCTTTCCGCTCGAGCCCCCCAGGAGTGGGCGGGGATGCGACCGAGGGTGGAGGGCCCCGGGGACGCGCAGGGGCTCACCGCGGGGTGCAGGATGGTTAGAGGGGAGAAGGCGTTACCTTTTCTACGAGCTGATTTTCAAGACTACTTGAGTCCGAGAGAAACAGAGGAGGACAAGAAGTCGGGGGGAACTGAAGTGAACAGTCTTTTTCCGGGATGGACTTTTTCAGGCGCTCACCAAATTTCCTGAGGCGGAAGCTGCCGAGGTTCCTGCCGACCCCTATCCCCCACTCCCACCTCCACACCCGTCTCAAAAGGCTCCGGGTGGAAAGATGTCACGACAGATTTTGACCACGCTCTTGAGAACGACAGCGCGGGATCTGAAGAGAAACTCCACGGGCTGACACCTGTAGCTGAAGGAAGATGGCCCTTGGGTCCAGCCCCTCGGCTCCACCCGAAAGATGCAGGTTCCTCCTCCCACCAGTCTGGCACCTTCAGGTACCTCAAATGAGTTACTTTATCACATGTGGTCCGTTATTTCCTGCAAATCCTTGAAGATTTTTTTTTAAGATTACATATATTTTAAAAAATACATATTTTAATAGTCTTTATATCACTTATTTCCTAGCCGCGACTTTCTGTGACTCTTTTCCTTGGGATAACAGAAATATCCTTGTCTAAGGCTCCACCTGCCTATTACCGTTGCTGTCCTATTTTTCCGCCTTCAACGCGTTCTAGAAAGGGAAGCATCTCCCTGGAGTTGGCCTAGTACAGCATAGTTTCGGAAGGCAAAAGATTAACAACTGGATTGTTGTTTAGTCGCTAGGTCCTGTCTGACTCTTTTTCGAACCCATGGACTATAGCCCACCAGACTCCTCTGTCCATGGGATTTCCCAGGCAAGAATACTGCGGTGGATTGCCATTTCCCAGGCAAGAATAGTGGGCTGGGTTGCCATTTCTTTCTCCAGGTAATCTTCCCGACCCAGGGATGGAATCCCTGTCTGGTGCATTGCCAGGAGGATTCTTTAACACTGAGCCAACAACCAGATAGTTGTTGTTCAGTGACTAAGTAGTGCCAACTCTTTGCGACCGCATGGACTGCAGCTCTCTAGGCTTCCCTGTCCTTCACTATCTCCCGGAGTTTGCTTGAACTCACGTCCATTGAGTCTATGCAACCATCCAACCATATCATCCTCTGTCACCTGCTTCTCCTCTTGCCCTTCTCCAGCATCAGTGTCTTTTCCTATGAGTCAGCTCTTTTCATCAAGTGGCCAAAGTATTGGAGCTTCAGCTTCATCATCAGTCCTTCCAGTGAATATTCAAGGTTGATTTCCTTTAGGATTGACTAGTTTGATCTCCTTGCAGTCCAAGAGACTCTTGAGAGTCTTCTCCAGCACCAGAATTCCTAAGTATCAATTCTCCATGGCTCAGCCTTCTTTATGGTCCAGCTCTCACAGCTGTACGTGATTACTGGAAAAACCATGGCTTTGACCACAGGGACCTTTCACCACAGGGACCACAGCAGCAAAGTGATTTCTCTGCTTTTTAATATACACTGTAGGTTTGTCATAGCTTTTTCTTCCACGGAGCAAGCGTCTTTTAATTTTGTGGCTGCAGTCACCATCCACAGTGATACTGGAGCTCAAGAAAATAAAATCTGTTACTTTTTCCACTTTTTCCCCATTTATTTGCCATGAAGTGATGGGACTGGATGCCATAATCTTAGTTTTTTGAATGTTGAGTTTTAAGACAGCTATTTCACTCTCCTTTCACTCTCACCAAGAGGCTTTTAGTTCCTCTTTGCTTTCTGCCATGAGTGGTATCATCTGTATATCTGAGGATTTTATTTTCTTGGGCTCCACAATCACTGTGGATGGTGACTGCAGCCATGAGATTAAAAGACACTTGCTCCTTGGAAGAAAAGCTACAACAAACTTATACCAAACCTGCTAAAAAGCAGAAACATCAACTTGCCAACAAAGGACCCTATAGACAAAACTATATTTTTTTCATAGCTTTTGTTGATATTTCTTGATTCCAGCTTGTGAGTCATCCAGCCTGGCATTTTGCGTGATAAATACTCTGCATATAAGTTTAAACATGGTGATGATATACAGTCTTAGTGTACTCCTTTCCCAATTTTGAACCAGTCCATTGTTCCATGTCCAGTTCTAACTGTTGCTTCTTATCCCACATACAGGTGTCTCAGGAGGCAAGTAAGGTGGTCTGGTATCCCTATCTCTTGAAGAATTAATTTTCCAGTTGGTCATGATCCACACAAAGGTTTTAGTGTAGTCAATGAAACAGAAGTAGATGTTTTGTTTGAAATTCCCTTACTTTTTCTACGGTCCAACAGACATTGGCAATATGATCTCTGGTTCCTCTGCCTTTTCTAAATCCAGTTTGTACATCTGGAAGTTCTTGGTTCAGAAGTTCCAGAACTTCCTCAGTTTTGGAAGTTCACATACTGCTGAAGCCTAGCTTGAAGGATTTTGAGCATTACTTTGTTCAGTTCAGTTCAGTCACTCAGTTGTATCCACCTCTTTGCGACCCCATGAATGGCAGCATGCCAGGCCTCCCTGTCCATCACCAACTCCCGGAGTTCACTCAGATTCACGTCCATTGAGTCAGTGATGCCATCCAGCCGTCTTATCCTCTGTCATCCCCTTCTCCTCCTGCCCCCAATCCTTCCCAGCATCAGAGTCTTTTACAATCAGTCAGCTCTTCCCATGAGGTAGCCAAAGTACTGGAGTTTCAGCTTTAGCATCATTCCTTCCAAAGAAATCCCAGGGCTGATCTCCTTCAGAATGGACTGGTTGGATCTCCTTGCCGTCCAAGGGACTCTCAAGAGTCTTCTCCAACACCACAGTTCAAAAGCATCAGTTCTTCGGCGCTCAGCATTCTTTACAGTCCAACTCTCACATCCATACATGACCACAGGAAAAACCATAGCCTTGACTAGACCGACTTTAGTCGGCAAAGTAATGTCTCTGCTTTTGAATATGCTATCTAGGTTGATCATAACTTTTCTTCCAAATAGTAAGCATCTTTTAATTTCATGGCTGCAATCACCATCTGCAGTGATTTTGGAGCCCCTCAAAATAAAGTCTGACACTGTTTCCACTGTTTCCCCATCTATTTCCCATGAAGTGATGGGACCAGATGCCATGATCTTCATTTTCTGAATGTTGAGCTTTAAGCCAACTTTTTCACTCTCCTCTTTCACTTTCATCAAGAAGCTTTTGAGTTCCTCTTCACTTTCTGCCATAAGGGTGATGTCATCTGCATATCTGAGGTTATTGATATTTCTCCCAGCAGTCTTGATTCTAGCTTGTGTTTCTTCCAGTTCAGCATTTCTCATGATATACTCTGCATATAAGTTAAATAAGCAGGGTGACAATATACAGCCTTGACGTACTCCTTTTCCTATTTGGAACCAGTCTGTTGTTCCATGTCCAGTTCTAACTGTTGCTTCCTGACCTGCATACAGATTTCTCAAGAGACAGGTAAGGAGGTCTGGTATTCCCATCTCTTTCAGAATTTTCCACAGTTGATTGTGATCCACACAGTCAAAGGCTTTGGCATAGTCAATAAAGCAGAAATAGATGTTTTTCTGAAACTCTCTTGTTTTTTCCACGATCCAGTGGATGTTGGCAATTTGATCTCTGGTTCCTCTGCCTTTTCTAAAACCAGCTTGAACATCAGGGTTGTTAGCATCATCTATTACTCACTGGGAGAAGACATCTTGACTCAGTTCCAGTGTGCTTGTTCCTAGATTTGAGAAAAGTTTGGAACCAATCAATTAAATGGCATAAAACAAGAAAAGAGTTGAAACACTCACCCCAGTTCCTCTGGTTTGATGGGTAAAGCAATGTATGTTCTCTGTAGAGAAGAACATGGGATTTTGAGGTAATTTCAATGAAAGGAAAAATCATCCCAGTGAAACCATTGGCTACATTTTTGTTCCCTTAGCTTTCTCCCACTGTATTCTACAAGGCAGAGAATCAGATGATCAGTTCCTGGTGTTCAGTCACTGCTCCCAAAGTTTCCTGCCTATTCAAACAATCGAGCCATGACAGTAATCAAGAGATAATCACCATATTTTAAGACATGGTTACTTGTATCTTCTAGCTCACCAGTCTTTCAGGCAACATTGATGATCACAAAATGGCCCTAGATTTTTCTATGAGTGAAATCACAATGACTGTATGGAGTCTTACTCTAGCCAAAATACATGAGATTTTAGAACTTTTATTCAATAAGTGTCTGACTAGTTTGTTTGGGCACTGGTCTCTCAAGTCAAACTTAAGCTCAGGAAGTCCCCAAGGTCTTTGAAAGACATCATAACCACTCTTTACTTTCCTCACAGAAAAAGTTGGGGATCTTTTATGCTGGCCACCTCCTCATTCACACCCAGTAATTCAATCATCTTGTCTAGAAATAAGTTGTTCAGATTTCTAATTTATCAGTGACTTGTAAACCAAAAATCTTAACTGACCTTTCCTAGTTTACAGATTTCCTCCCTAGTTACTTTGTTACTACATTGCTCTAAATTTGTAATCTTCAAAGCAATAGTTTCTTCTTTAAGGTTGTAAGGAATCTTCCTTAAATCAACTATATCCCTAGAGTAGAACAGAATAAACCACTGCAAGTCAGTAGGTTTCTAGCTCTTCATATTCTTGTAGAGCCAAGAGCTTCATGTGAGAAGGGCAAATGCATAGACAAGATTCTCCAGAACAGAGCTGGGTTGTACTAGGCTAGGGTTCTTGAAACAATGCAGATAGCTATTACCATTAAATATTTTCCACAAAGTAGGTGACATCATGGGGGTGTAGCTCAGTGGTAGAGCGCGTGCTTAGCATGCACGAGGCCCCGGGTTCAATCCCCGGCACCTCCAGGTAGAACTTAACTTTTTGTGTACAGTTCTTCAGTACTACTCAAAATGGTTCTTAGTTTTTCCTACCTGTTGAAACTTGTCATTCATAACTCGTGCTGATTTGCTCAAACTTATTTGTCAACCTTTTATTTTTGTAATTGGAGAATGTTGCTTTACAATATTCTGTTGGTTTCTGCCTCACAACCATGCAGAATCAGTCGTAATTATATACATATCTCCTCCTTCTGGAACTTCCCTCCCTTGCCCCTAGCCTTCCACTTCCCATCCCCCACCCTTGTAGGTTATCACAGAGCTCCAGGCTGGACTCCCTGTGTTACATAGCAACTTCCCACTTTACACATGATAGTATTTATATATGTCAGTGCTACTTTCTCAGTTCATCTCAGAGCCAACTACAGGGTAGTGTAGTCTTTTTTTTTTTTTTTTTTTTTTTAGGCTCCTCCCACCCCTGCTCCCTACTGGAGCAAAGTAAAATGAGGTAGATTTAACTCTACTATAGACGCTCAGGTGGCTCTATGGCTTAGTTGGTTAAAGCGCCTGTCTCGTAAACAGGAGATCCTGGGTTCGACTCCCAGTAGGGCCTCACCTTTTTGCTCGAAGGTAGGACAAACTCCTGAAAATTTTATTTTGACTACTTAACTGTGTCTTCTTACTGATCCTCCACAAATTCTCAACCAAAGTTAACAGCCTTAGAACTCTATCAGATACGTTACAGGATGTTTGATTCCAACTGCCTCAGATTCCTTACTTTTAAAAAGTAAATTCAGGAGTGACAATTCAAATGCAAACCACCTAATACTGCATGTGACTTTATACCTCAATCACTTTTCAAATAGATTTTGCATTAAACTGTGGTAAAATGTTTTTGATCACCCACAGTATGTTACTGTTTAAAGTATCTAGACAGAAAGATACGTATAAATCTCTCTAGACTCTAACAATCTCTAGCTCTACAATTGATACAATTGATTTCATTAAATAAGATAATGAACAATGAATCTATTACTAGCTACAAAGGAAAATTAGGATGTTTGCAGGGTCGTGCTTGACATTTTGAAGGGAATATGAGAAAGAATAGTATATTCCCATACTATCTCTCTTAAGGAAAACATTAGAGTATTTCAGGAATGATGATCAACTGGAAGGAAAAATGTCCTAGATACAAACACCCTAGAGCTAGGACAAAGTCACTGTGAAAAGAGCAAGCTGGAGAATTCTGCCACATATCTAAAGAAACTTAGGTTCAGCCCTAGAGACTTAGGGAGCTTCCTTGTCTTTTTGTCTCCTATTGATTCATCAGTTAATTCAACCATGTAAGCTGCTGGGTTTTTATATACCAGGCATATTTCTGTCTTTCCTTTTATTTTCAGTTACATTTTTTCCCATATTATGGGAACTTTTGCAATTCAGTATTGTTAACGATAGTCACCAACCTGTGCATTACATCCCCAGGACTTATTTATCTCATAAATGGAAGTTTGCACCTTTTGACCACGTTCACTCATTTTGCCTGCCACCCCTCATCTCTGCCTCCAATAACCACCCCAGGAATATTTCTAAGGGCAGGAAATACAGTAGCAAACAAAGCTAACAAAAAGCACTGCTGTCATGGATCTCATTCTGCTGGGGGTGACATGAAAAATAAAGAAATTAATATATAAAATAAGCAAGCATATAAGATACTGATGAAGTCTGCGGAGAAGAATAAAGCAATGAAAGAGTATGAGGACAGCCTAGGATAGAGCTGGACTCACCAGAGTGTCATCTGTTCTTTAATAAAATCACTGACATGTTAAAATATAATTTTTAACCTTTTAATGAGAAATAGTTATGAAGTGGCTACTATTATTACTCTAAGAACTTGAGTAGCAATATTAAATACAAAACTGATGCCCCTCCCCCAACAATGCCTGGATCTCACTTCTGTTCATTTTGATTAGGGCTTTATTTAACTAGTTCCTACTACCTGTACTCAAATCTCAACTGTTCCACTTATTAGTTACGGGAGCTTTGGTAAATTGCTTTCTCTCAATGGACATCACTATCCTCATGTATAAAAGAGAAATAGTAATAAGTCTACCTAATAGAGTTAATGAGTCAACTCTTCACATGAGGTGGTCAAAGTACTGGAGTTCTGAGCTGAACTGAAGTGAATAGAGTTAATGGGAGGACTTGTGGAGTAAATAAACATAAAATATTTTAGAAGGATATCTAGCACATAAGCAATCAATAAAATAAAATAAGAATTGATTATACACAGAGCCTCACTCATTCCAAATCTGGGTGATTTAGGTGATGCTATTTGGAAGTTTTGAAAGGACAATATTTAGATATGTTGATGGTGAAATGAGTTAAGATGGGAAAGATTGGAATGGAGTGAATATTTTTTTCATGTGGCACAAGTGTGAATCTTTGGGGACCAGAAGGTAGACTATGGTAGGTGTAATTATGTCTCACACGCCCTACCCTGAGAGGCCCATTTCCTAATCTCTAAAACCTGGGGAATATGTTATCTTGCCAGGCAAAAGGAATGTGATTAAGAATCTGGAGATAGGGAGATTATCTTGGATATTTGGATGGCTCTATGTAATCAAAGTGTCCTTATAAGAGGGTGGTAGCTGGGTCGGAGAAGGAGATGAGATGACAGAAGCAGAGGTCAGAGTGATGTGAACATGAGTCAAGGAATAGGAGCATCCTCTAGAAGCTAGAAAAAGCAAGGAGTGATTTCTCCCCAAGACCTCTAGAGAGAGCGCAGCTCTGCTACACCTTGATTTTAACCCCACAAGACCCATTTCAGACTTCTGACCTCCAGAGTTGTAAAATAATAAATTTATGCTATTTTAAGGTAATAAATTTTCTAGTGAAGCAAAGAGACACTTAATCCAGATATATGGTTAAAGACAACATATTGAAAAACTGCTTTGCTGCCTAAGGAACCTGCTGCTGCTAAGTCGCTTCAGTCGTGTCCGACTCTATGCGACCCCATAGACGGCAGCCCACCAGGCTCCCCTGTCCCTGGGATTCTCCAGGCAAGAACACTGGAGTGGATTGCCATTTCCTTCTCAGAAATCAGCTAAACTTCTTGAAGGACTACAGCTCCATTTATAATCGCATCATGTTGACAGGGAGTTAGTCCTGGGGCCTAGATTTCACACACAACTTGAGAGCATGTAGGAGTGACAAAACTACTGTGCCTTCTCTGAGGCTCGAACTCAGGACCTTCAGATTATGAGACTGACGCGCTGCCTACTGCGCTAAGAAGGCTCTGAAGAAAGAGGGTTTCAGTAGAACTATTGATTCTCTTTCATGTTTATACAAATCTTCTGAGAAGTTATATTTTTCGAACAGAGTGCAAGATAAGAGTATGTGCTGTGGCATATTTACTGTTGCTCTGAGTATGTCACAATGATCAAAATTATTTCAGGATTTTACCCTTGAATAAATATGCAACATGGTGAAATTTTTTCTGCCACAATGCTTTAAATGGCAACCCACTCCAGTATTCTTGCCTGGAAAATCTCATGGACAGAGGAGCCTGCTGGGCTGCAGTCCACGAGGTTGCAAAAAGTCAGACACTACTGAGCGACTAACACACACACATGCTTTAAATACCACTTACTGCTAGCAGACATCAGACTTCATTAGATTTCACTGTGCTCTACTTCACAACTATGCGTGTAGAAAGTGGCATACAGATACGAGGGGCCTGAGTTGGGTCCACAGGCAGGAAGACTTCCAGACTGAAACAGTGAGGGACACAGAAATATGCTTAGCTCTGCTGAGGCGAAGCTGGAGTCTCCTTATCTAGCTCTGCATCTTCCTTGTCTGCCAGTATTCCCCTTAAAATCCATGTCTGACCAAGTCCATGATCTGAAGGCCTTTCTATTCTGGCTAGAAGTCCAGAATAATGTAAACAGAGGCGAGATAAGGTGGAAGAAATGAGGTGAGATGATTGAAAATGGAGAAACAATACACTGGATTTCAATCTGGCAAAGTGAATAATGTCCTAAAATAGATATTGTAGGACTGAAGTGTAAATCTTGTGTGTGCCATCTATTAAGTTAGGAAAAATAATTCACTTGGTTTTTCTTAGAATATGTCAATTTTTTAAAACTTCATTATCTATAAAATAGGATAATATTTCACAGTATTATTTAAAAGACTGAATGTGACACACAAAAAGTTGTTCAATGAATACTAATAAATGATACAAATGATGATAGCAAGTGCATATTACGGGCAAGGTACTCATATGTATGTTACATGTAGTATCACTGTAGGCAACTTTTATTATTGTCATATCATTTACATATGATAAAAGTAAGACCAAATAAGTTTAGGTGACTTGCCGATAGGCTTGTGGCTACTCAGTAGATGAGAAGCAGTAGAACTTGGGCTTACTTAACTATGACTACTGTGAAGTCACTCAGTCGTGTTCAACTCTTTGTGACCCCATGGACTACATAGCCCACCAGGCTCCCTCTGTCCATAGAATTTTCTAGGCAAGAATACTGGAGTGGATTGCCATTCCCTTCTCAGGGGATTTTCCTGATCCAGGGATCAAACCCCAGTGTCCTGCATTGTTTATTGTCTGTCTTTTCTTCTAGAATATAAGCTCGACAAGGGCATCGACTTTGTATTTTCCTTGTTCACTGTTCCCGTCCCAGAACTTAAAATAGTGACTGGTACATTGTACAGTTTAGTAAGTTTTTATTGGATGAAAACTCCTACCTTAATGTATGGGTACTATACAACTGACTAAAATTTTAATGAGTACCTATGATGTGTCAAGCCCTGTGCTAGTAAGGTGTAGTGACAGAGCGGTTATCATCCGTGATGTTTACAAAACTAACAATCACAGATAAAATTTCAATTTTCTACTGAACAGGAATATTTTATTATTGATAAAATGTTATGTGATTACTTCATTACAATTCTACATAATTTAGTTCATTTAGCAACACTTTATAACAAAAGTTCATCTTCAAAATGCTGTACTTTTTACCCTAAGATACCAAATATTTCACAAACTGTTTCAGTTACTTTTAAAAAACATCCCTGTTCCTCCATCACAGATTAAGTGATGTCAGCAATAGTAGTAGACTGAATATATCCTAACTAGTCTCTACTTTCAAATTGCTCTCAGGCACTCTCCTTTGACATTTTTCCATTCATTTTCTCTTTAACTAAAAAATATAGAAAGCCTCTGACTGTGGATCACAATAAACTGTGGAAAATTCTCAAAGAGATAGGAATACCAGACCATTTGACCTCCCTCTTGAGAGAGCTATATGCAGATCAGGAAGCAACAGTTAGAACTGGACATGGAACAACAGACTGGTTCCAAACAGGAAAAGGAGTACATCAAGGCTGTATACTGTCACCCTGCTTATTTAACTTATATGCAGAGTACATCATGAGAAACGCCGGGCTGGAAGAAGCACAAGGTGGAATCAAGATTGCGGGGAGAAATATCAATATCCTCAGATATGCAGATGACACTGTCCTTATGGCAGAAGTGAAGAGGAGCTAAAAGCCTTTTGATGAAAGTGAAAGAGGAGAGTGAAAAAGCTGGCTTAAAGCTCAACATTCAAAAAACGAAGATCATGGCATCTGGTCCCATCACTTCATGGGAAATAGATGGGGAAATAATGGAAACAGTGGCTGACTTTATTTTTTTGGGCTCCAAAGTCACTGCAGATGGTGATTGCAGCCATGAAATTAAAAGATGCTTACTCCTTGGAAGGAAAGTTATGATCAACCTAGATAGCATATTCAAAAGCAGAGACATTACTTTGCCAACAAAGGTCCGTCTAGTCAAGGCTATGGTTTTTCCAGTGGTCATGTATGGATGTGAGAGTTGGACTGTGAAGAAAGCTGAGCACTGAAGAATTGATGCTTTTGAACTGTGGTGTTGGAGAAGACTCTTTCGAGGCCCCTGGACTGCAAGGAGAATCAATCAGTCCATCCTAAAGGAGATCAGTCCTGGGTGTTCATTCGAAGGACTGATGCTGAGGCTGAAACTCCAATACTCTGGCCACCTCATGGGAAGAGTTGACTCCTTGGAAAAGATCCTGATGCTAGGAGGGATTGGGGGCAGGAGGAGAAGGGGAGGACAGAGGATGAGATGGCTGGATGGTATCACTGACTTGATGCATATGAGTTTGGGTAAACTCCTGGAGTTGGTGATGGATAGGGAGGCCTGACATGCTGCAATTCATGGGGTCTCAAAGAGTCTGACACGACTGAGCAACTGAACTGAACTGAACTGAATCTCATTTTTCTTAAAAAAAAAAAAAAAGACCACTTCTTCCCTGTATAGAATATAATCAGACCTTTTGAAGAATTACACACCACTTCCCCTGATCATAGGCTCACTGAAACGGTGCAGCATACAATGGATCAGGCTATTCAGCTAGAGGATGAATGGTTTGGAGACAGGGATTAGGTGGGAAGGAGACCCGGGGACTCGCCAAATTCGCATAGGTGAGGTTGGAGCGGGTAGAACAAGTCGTCTCTGGGCTTGGAGAGTATGCTACACCACGTACTGAAAGCAAAGTAATCCCCTCCTTGAACTTTGTAAATTAAGACCATGATCACATTCAGCGAAAAGTAGGTCGGTTTGCGCGGTTGTTTTCTTTAGTAAGAAATCACACACAGACACACAAGTTCCGTGTGAGCGGGGAGAAGAGCGTCTCTGTTTTCTAAGTGAATAAATAAAAATAACTTCCCACTGCTGACTCCCAAACGCAGTTGACAAACTCCTGATCTCTGCATCTCGAGTTTCGGTGGATGCTGTGCCGGCGATTTCTAATCTTTTTTTTTTTTTTTAAATGACTGATTCGAGTTATGACTTCGAGTTTGAGGGATGTTATGCATTGGCTGGGTCTCCCTTTACTTTTGAGTATCAGAAAAATAGCACAGAAGGCAAATGTGAATCTCCCAAAGTAGGGACCTATTTGCGGATTTTATTCGTGGATGAGATGTCAAGAGTTTTATGTGGAGGAGGAAAATACGCTAGGAAAAATAACACAGGCTTGTGTAAGTCTTTTCAACTGCTAAGAAGTTTGAACAGTATGCTTGTGTGGTAGCGTGGCCGAGCGGTCTAAGGCGCTGGATTAAGGCTCCAGTCTCTTCGGGGGCGTGGGTTCGAATCCCACCGCTGCCATCTCTATTGCAGACCCACTTCTTTAAAGCAGTCGTTTGACCCCTTTAAAAGTTTCTACGGAAGAGAGTATGTGAGCTGGTTTTGAAGTGTTCTTACAGATTTAAGAAATAAACAAAAATAAGAAATAAGTAGAACTTTGATAGTTAATTAGATAAGCAGAAATTGAAACTCAGTCTTCATCCTATTTCGTTCCACTCCAGCACTGGATTCTGACTCCTCACGCAAATGAGGAATGATAACTTCACACCTGAAGTTAAAGGTGTGCTTTCTGCTTACAAACCAGAAGAAGCCTATTATTTTTCTCATATTTTGCACTTTTCAAATCTATTCTATTGCACCTTGCCTTTCAGTTCAGTTCAGTTCAGTCACTCAGTGGTGTCAGACTCTTTGCGACCCCATGGACTGCAGGACGTCAGGCCTCCCTGTCCATTACCAACTCCCAGAGCTTACTCAAACTCATGTCCATTGAATCGGTGATGCCATTCAGCCATCTCATCCTTTGTCATCCCCTTCTCCCACATTCAAACTTTCCCAGCATCAGGGTCTTTTCCAAGGAGTCAGTTCTCATCATGTGGCAAAGTATTGGAGCTTCAGCTTCTGATCCTTCCTTCCAAAGAACACCCAGGGCTGATCTCCTTTAGAATGGACTGGTTAGATCTCCTTGCAGTCCAAGGACTCTCAAGAGTCTTCTCCAACACCACAGTTCAAAAGCATCAATTCTTCGGCACTCAGCTTTCTTCACAGTCCAACTCTCACATCCATACATGACCACTGGAAAAACCATAGCTTTGACTAGAAGGACCTTTGTTGGTAAAGTAATGTCTCTGCTTTTTCATATGCTGTGTAGGTTGGTCATAGCTTTTCTTCCAAGGAGCAAGCGTCTTTTAATTTCACAGTTGCAGTCACCATCTGCAGTGATTTTGGAGCCCAAGAAAATAAAATCTGTCACCATTTCCAATGTTTTACTATCCTTTTGCCATGAAGTGATAGGACCAGATGTTGTGATGTTCGTTTTCTGAATGTTGAGTTTTAAGCTTCCATTTCCATATCGGCATAGAAATAGCTTATTTTTCTTTTGTCTCAAAAATATCCCATGTTATGATATATTTTTATTTAACAAGCCACATTTAACAATATAAACAACACAAATAATATCCTCATTTCATAAGTGTATTACAGAAATTTCTGAAAATACAATTGCTAAATTAAATATGTGTGATGGTAATTTCTGTGGTTCTTGTCTTAGTCTTTCCTAAATGTTACTAATTTATCCCCAGAGAGCTAAGGAAGGGCTTGTTTCCTTGACACCATGACCCACACAGAACATTGCTGTGACATTGAGAATTAACAGCCATTAAATTCTTACAGAGCCCCAGATATTGTCATAGTTCTTTTATATTCTCAGTAATATATAAGAAAGTCATATTATTATTCCAATTTTATTAAGAGAAAGAAACTGAGGTTATAACCAGTTAACCTCTTGTCTGTAGGTGGAGGAATCAGGATGTTACTACTGTAGGGCAGACTGAAAAAAATGATCCTTCAAAAATATTTCCATCCTAATTTCTGGAAGCTGCCAATATTACCTTATATGGCAAATAAATAAATAATAAATAAAAATGAGAGCGTCTTTGCAGAGGGGATTGAGTTTGGGATCTTGAGATGGGTATTTATCCTGGTGGAGTTTGAATGCCATGCCAAGTGTTCTTAAAGAAGAGAAGCATAGGGAGATTATGGAACAGAAGATGATGTGAATACAAAGGCAGAGGAAATGCAACTTGAAATCAAGGAAAGCTGGCAGCCACTAGAAGCTGGAAGAGACAAAGACAGATTCTCCCCTACAGCCTCCACGGGGAGTATGACCCTGTCAAAACCTTGATTTCTGCCCAGTGATACTGACTTTGGACTTCTGACCTCCAGAACTGTGGGGAAATTAATTTCTGTTCTTTAAAGCTACTGAGATGTGGTAATTAGTTACAGAAGCCACAGGAGATTCTGACTGTAAGTGCTAATAGGCAACACTACTACAATTATTTTTGTTTGTTTACCAGTTTGCTTGATAGAAAATATTGTTTCATTGTATTTCTTTAGTTTGAATGTCTCTGGGAAACTCCACAAACTAGGACAGAGGAAAGGACTGGATTAGGAAGGTTTCCCACCCTAGAGAAGGAAATGGCAACTCACTCCAGTATTCTTGCCTGGAGAATCCTTTAGACAGAGGAGCTTGGTGGGCTGCAATCGGTAGGGTCAGAAAGAGTTCAACACGACTGAGCTGCACACCCCACCCCCACCCCCCCACACACACCTTTAGCTACTTGCCCTCGGGTGAAAGAACTCTTCTTATCTAAACTAATTCCGGAAGCAGGAGTTTTTCTTTAGTTTTTAAGAAAGAGCCTATTTACTTAGGTTCCATTTGCGGACCTGTGGGGCCAGGGATATGGCAGTGGGATCTGAACCCATGTTTCTGAAGAAATGAGAGTTAATTCTGCATCCTAGAAGGGCTCCCACACTACCTTCAAAAGGGCTTTAAATTAAACATTTTTCTCATTTCCAAAACATATTAAGAAACTTCTGTAGTCTGTTTAAATAGGCTGCTTTTTCTGCTTCCTTTGTACAAAATAAAAGCTTTGATTCCTACCCTTGAGAATATCAGAGGCCCACGTGCTAGCCTCACCTGCTTTATCCTACCACGATCCCCGCAGTCAGCTACCTCTGTCGCCTTCTGGGCGTTCAGGTGGACCGCAGTCGCGATCAGGGTACTAACCTCAGACCTAGATCTCGGCCTGTCCCTGCCGGGGTTGCGACTTGGGAGAAGGAAGGGCGGGTCATAGCGGAGTGCAGGAACTTGGTTAGAGGGAAGAAGGCATTGCCTTCTTTGCGAGTTGAGGACCTATTGCCCTGGAAAGCGGGCCCTTAGTGGGTAGGGTTCAGTGGGTGGTTTTCTGGAACTGTAAGGCTCTCCACCTAAGGAGGATGGTACCTGGATCCAGTGAACACTCTGTGGTCCACAGGGGACCGTTAGGCCCTTCCCCATTCAGCACTCCGAGGGGCTTTACAACTGTGGTTGTGTGATCTGAGTCTTTACAACCACCTTGACGCTGGCGTTTTTGGATTTTTAGAGAGCGATGTGCCTGACTCTGCAGCTGAACTCTACACTTACAGCCGCCTTCTCCGCTAGCGGTCCTTCCCCTTCAAGTCGCCGCTTGCTGAGGTGCAAAAGTGTAGGAACGCTAGGTGCCCCGACTCGGCGGTTTAACGGGCTTAGACCCGTTAGTGGAGTTCCATTTTTAGAGCCCCTCACTTAGGTTACTGGAATGAAGAAACTCAGTTACAAAAGTCGAGGTGCAGTAACAGCAAAGTTTGTTTTTAGAAGAATTTATCCCTTTTGGAAAAAGTGAGTAGCTCCGACTTTTTTTGACGATTCCCATTGAATTAGTTGAAGTCCTGTTGATTTCAACATTCAAGCTGCCCGAAACTTTTCCAGCTTGTATTTGTTCTGCAGCTCGTCTAAGTAAGCAAAACGTCTTCTTGAAGTTTGTCTCTTTTCTCACAGTAAACTGCTCCAAATCCCACAAACTGCCTCAAGAATATTTAGTCTCACGGTAAGGACAGACCGAGTATAACATAGGTTTACGTGCTGGCTCCATGGCTTAGTTGGTTAAAGCGCCTGTCTTGTAAACAGGAGATCCTGGGTTCGAATCCCAGTGGGGCCTCTGCCTTTTTTCCTCCCCCTCTTCATAGGGGCCCAAATTCTTCATCAACTCCCCACTGCTTCTAATTCTCCAGTGTACTAGGTATTACTGTAAATTTTGATTCAGTCACGTAGAAGCAGCTGTAACTGCAAAAATTCTCAGTTCTAAAGAAAAGGCGAGGACTTCCCGACGTTCCAGCCTCAAGACACTGCCCTTCCAGTGCAGAAGAGGAGGGTTCATCCTTGCATGGTTGGAGCCAGAAACAAGCAAAGAAAACTTGGAAGAGAAGATGATGGGTCACTTTATGGAAACAAAGAAAATGGCCTTTTGTTTTTCATCTTTCCCTGTCCTCTCATTTCTAACTGGGAGGTGGGGAGTGAGGGGTGGCGACAAAACTGTATCAACTCTTAAAGCCTATTTCTGAGCTCCCATGCAACTTGATAGTGATCTTAGGGAACTCAGCATTATGTTATCTGTTTTATATTTGATTTTCCAAATATTACTACATTATAATAATGGTAATTTACATTTGCTTATATTCCTTCATTCTTCATGGAAGGGCTTTCGTCCCAAAGGGAATACATAAATTGGCCCCACTAGAACCTGAACTTTAATTTTATAATTAAAAAGAAAACAACAAAATGATTCTATAATGCAATGATTCCCAAGCCCAATAAACATTTAAATTGCCTTGGGAACTAGTTAAAACTCATCCCCAGAGGTTTTAATTCTGTTTTGGTGGACGTCCCAGAGATGGGTGTTTTTCACAAGCACTCCAAGTGATTTTGAAGTAAGTGAATCAACATTTGCAAGTATCCAGCTTAAAATACTGCACACACAGCAAAACTGAAAGTGAGGTCACTTTTGTACACTATTAGCACTTTTGTACTGATTCATGAACATCTGCTTACCCTCATTATCATCAAGTTAGCATTATTGGAAGTCTGCTACATTCCAAGAGTTTCCAGACATTCTGTCATTTAATTAGCCCAACAATCCTGTCAAATATGGGTTATAATCAGTCCTTTGAAGATGAGGAAACAGATTCAATAATATTCACGGTAACAAAGTAACAAAATTAAATTTCAAATTCAGATCTAATTCTGGAATCCATGCTTTTCTCATGATATCTATCTTCTTTTTCATTAGAGTTAAGAATGAAGTTTTTGGCCACAGAGCTAAATAAAATTAAGCAACTTAGACTGATCTCAATCCTTAGTCCTATTGGTTAGGGATCCTGAGATAAGTTTCTGTTTTCTGCTGGAAGAAAATCAGCCCAGTGAACAGTTGCTTAATGCATTTAACTTAGGGAGGAGGAAAATGTAAAACCTCAGAAGTCTATGTAGGAGGTTCTCCATGAAAAAATGAGCAGGCTATATAGACAAATTGAATTAGTCTTCTTCAGCTTCTAGACTCTGTTATTTGGTTGGTTTGGGTTTTGTTTGTTTCTTTTTGTTTTTTGCCTTGGACATGCTCTCTTCATGCCCTGATTCTTTAGATTTAAACATAGTGTATTATTCAGCTAGTGAAAAGTGATGGTGTCTCAGTCATGACCAGCTTTTTGTGACCCTGTGGACTGTAGTCAGCCAAACTCCTATGTCCATGGAATTTTCCAGACAAGAATACTGGAGTGGGTTGGAGTGAGGAGCCATTCCCTTCTCCAGGGGATCTTCCTGACTCAGGGATCAAAAGCAGGTCTCCTGGATTGCAGGCAGATTCTTTAGTGTCTGAGTCACCAGGGAAGCCCTATTAAGATGGAATTATGAGTGGAAGAACTGATGCAACCTTCAATCGCAACCAAAAGTGTAAACAAAAGACACTATCTCCAAGGAGAGTAATTCACCAATGACAGCCCCTATGGGATCACTGGCACACTGGGTGCAAACTGGTTTTATCTGCCTTTAAATCAAATTTGGAACCAATACAGATTATTTGATGCCTCCAGAATCACATTCACCCTACTTGCATATTGAGACCCTTAGTGAGTTTTACTGAAGCCCTGACCTTATCATATTTGCTTCCCTCTCTCAGGATTGTTGGAATCCAACTCTTTTGCAACCTTTCTCCTGACTAAACTTCTATAGCTAAAGACATCTCCTAAATACAAATTCAAATAAGAAGAGGTAGGTTCTAGTGATGTCTCTTTCTATTCATACCATCCTAGATGATATTGGGTTTTGTTCAGTTTTGTTTTGAGATAGAAAATGAAGGTTCTGAGTTTTGGAAAAGATCAGGCAGGATAAAATACCTCTATGAGCTAAATGATTTCTCGTTATGCCAGACCAATGGTTGTCATTTGTTCAAAATTATGTTAATCCCAGAATTATGTCCAACAAAATCCAATTGTCTAGGAGATGGGGAGGAATCAGAAGGCAGGTCAAGCCACCAAAAAGCAATTCTCTAAAGACCAATACTGTCATTTTTGTTACACCCTAATGTGAAGATCAGAAAGAATTTCTCAGTAATAAAATTTTTATCTTTTTGCTTTAAAATGAACCAATGAAGGCCAGTACTCTGAAGATAAATTTGAGGCTCAAAAATATAAACAATAACCAATGGTTTAAAAAAGAGGATTTGCAAAGTGGAGTGGGGGCAATGGGATCTTGGTTTTCAGCCATTTTATACTCAAATGTGGAGAAGGCAGTGGCACCCCCACTCCAGTACTCTTGCCTGGAAAATCCCATGGACGGAGGAGCCTGGTGGGCTGCAGTCCATGGGGTCGCTGGGAGTCAGACACGACTGAGCGACTTCACTTTCACTTTTCACTTTCATGCATTGGAGAAGGAAATGGCAACCCACTCCAGTGTTCTTGCCTGGAGAATCCCAGGGATGGTGGAGCCTGATGGGCTGCTGTCTTTGAGGTTGCACAGAGTCAGACACGACTGAAGCGACTTAGCAGCAGCAGCATACTCAAATGTATGACCTTCCTGGCAAATATAGCTATTATCTTTTCTGGAGACATACTCCATTGTCTCTGCTTCTGCCTCTTTCTATCTGTGTCCCTGTCCTTGGTGGTTAAACAGCCACAAAAAACCATTCTAGTCATGAATTCAGGTAGCTGTATGATATTTTATAAATGAGTAGTTAGTCAGGTTGAACTAGAGGTGTCTGGGTGAAGCAGGAATCCATCCTCTGGTGAATGGATCCTCAGGGCCAATTGTTATAGGTCAAGTTTTAAATTTATTTTTTTTCTGAGCTCTTTTCTTTGTTAAATCATGTATTCCTATCAATTCTCATATACATGCTTCTTTCTGTTAACTGAATTTTCATTCTTTCAGCACCTCAGATTGAAACTTCAAATGTTCTTTCTGCTCTTTCCTCTCTCTGAAATTCTTAATTTGCTCTTCATTCCCACTACCACTATCAGAGCTAACATTCTCAGCCTCTCTCCCATAGACTCTTGTAGTAGCCTCCCAGCTTCCGGTCTCTTTTGAATCCCTAGTTATTCAGTCATAATAAATGTTTTAAAGTGCTGCTCTAATCATTTCTCACCTCTTCTTTTTTAAAAAATGAATTTTTAAAAAATTCATTTTTTTAAGGAATTTGATTAGATTCCTTGCCCAGTATTCAAGATTTTCCATATCCTGGACCCAAGCTGTTTTTACAACTTGATTTTCCACCACCTCACATTGTGCACCCTGTGCTGCAATAATTGATGATGTGTACTTTCCATGCTTTCAAATAATGTATATCCCTCCAATGCCTTCACCATCATAGGTAAATACTCAGATCCCTTCCATTCCTTCATACTTAATTTTCTTTTATATTAAAGACATATATGTTTAAAGTTCAAAAAATAAAATATTATATAGGCTTACAATAAAAAAATAGCAGTTCCCTTCCTCATCATTTCTCACTCTCAATTCCCATTCTCCTGAAGTAACACATTTTTACTAGCTTAGTGTTTTCTATTTACCCATGTTTCTTAATAACATGCTTTTATTCTCTCTGCATTTTTAGTTTTAAATATGATTTATTTAAAAAATGAGAACTTTTAACCCTTACATAACAAAGAGAGAGCAAAAGTGAGAAAGAGAGAGAGAGATCTATGCTTCCCTTTCCAGATCCTCTTATATCTTTTGGTTTGATCACCGTGGCGTGTATACACTTTCACGACCTTATAAACATTAGCCACAGTGGAATCATGTAATGAACTATTGCTACCTAAAAATAAATCTTTCAGTTCTCATAGACGATCAAATTGTACAATTCTTGTTTTTGTTTGTTTTTGGAGACATTACAAGGAATCTTGTCCTCATCACCAGTCTGTTTTCATCAATCAGGTTAATGCAAATATCACATAACCCACACATGTCTTCAGGGTCCTTCTACTATATGCTAAGGGAATTCTGACAAGTCAACATTATTTAGGTGGGACCCTTTAAACCCAGGTTTTAGTGTTAACTAAAACAGCAGGAAAAAAAATTAAAATCATACCCATGGCTCCAGGCAGTAAATTGAAACAAGCCTCTCTGGTAAAGGTAACAATGATAACAAATTCATAACTAATTTTTTTGGTCCAACCATCTCAGAATTCATTCTCGTATACTGTCTCCAAATTTCTGCCCCCAAATAGCAAGGACTTGTAGTGTTTCTTGCCCTGGCAGAGCCTGCAGCAAATTTAACCCTGTTTACTTGGTGGAGAGGGCCATGAGGAGAATTGTTCCTTTTACTCTGCATCCCACTCAGTAAGAAAGTATTAGGATTTTTAAGATTTTATCTTTAGAACAGTTTTATATCATAGCAGAACTGAGCAAGAGTACAGAGATTTCCCATATAACCCTCACTCCCCACACATGCATAACCTCCTCCTTTATCAACATCTCTCACCAGGGTGGTACAGTTGTTAAAACCGATGAACCTACCCAGGAATCATAATCACCCCAAATCCATAATTACATTATGGTTCCCTCTGGTACTGTACATTCTGTGGGTTTGAAAAAATGTATAATGACATGCATACACCATTATATCATACTGAGTAGTTTCATTGCCTAAAAATCCTCTGTGTTCTACCTAGTCATCCCTCCCTTCCTCCTAAACACTGGCCACCACTGATCTTTTTACTGTCTTCATAGGTTTGCATTTTCCAAACATACTGTATGATAGTTGGGATCATACAGTATATTATGTTGCCTTTTCAGATGGCTTCTTTCAGTTAGTAATTAGCATTCGAAGTTCTATGTCTTTTTGTAGCTTGACAGCTTGTGTCTTTTAGCACTGAATTGCCTGGATGTACCACAGTTAATTTACCCATTCACCTTCTGAAAGACATCTTGGTTGCTTCCAAATTTTGGCAATTATGAGTAGAGCTGTTACAAACATTTTTGTGCAGGCTTTTGTGTGGATATAAGTTTTCAGCTCATTTGGGTAAATACCCAGGAGTGTGATTGCTAGATCACATTATTAAGAGTATGTTTAGTTTTGTAAGAAACTGCCAGACTGTCTTCCAAAGTGGCCATACCGTTTTGTATTCCCACCACATCCACACCAGCATTTGGTGTCACTGTTCTGGATTCCATGCACTCTAATAGGTGTGTGGTGGAATCTGAGTGTTGTTCTAATCTGCATTTCCCTGATGACGTATGTCTTAGTCCATTTGGGTTGCTGTAACAAAATGTCAGAAACCAGGAGACCTATTTACAACATTTATCTCACCGTTCTGGAAACTGGGAAATCCAAGATCATGGCATTGTCAGTTTCAGTGTCTGATTAGAGCCCACCTTTTGGTTAACAGATAGCACCTTATGGCTGTAACTTTGTCTAGTGGAAAGGACAGGAATCACTGTGGGTTTTCTTGTATAAGAGCACCCCTTACATGAAGGCTCTGCCTTCATGATCTCAGCACCTACTCAAGCCCCCACTTCTTAGGTCGTACACGCGTTTAGCTGCAAGGTAGCTAGGAGAAGACCGCCTCCCAGTGGCTTCTTTAATCATACAGAAGAGCCAAAACCAGTGATGAATGTCCACTAACCTATCACATAGCGCATTGATATAGGGGGAAAAAATGAAGCCACTTTCTCTACTGAGAGGATTTTTTTTCAAATGTGACTTTTAGTATTAATAATTATATTCCTTAATGTTCCTATTGAGGATATACTCCATTGCTCCCCCATAAAGGTATAATTTTTCCCCTGGTATCGTCAAAACTTCTGCCAACTCAGGGGTTTTTTTAAAGATATGTTTTTATTCATTCATTCATTTATTCATGCTATGCCAGGACTTAGTTGTGGCAACCCCTGATCAGGGGTTGAACTCAGGCCCCTTGCATTGGAATATCTGAGTCTTAGCCACTGGACCACCAGGGAAGTCCCAAATCAGGGTTTTTAAAGTCATCCTTCTTTTTCTTGATTTTAGCAGGTGTCTCCTATCAAAATTCAATGAAGCACATGAATGAAAGTTTTCCAGAGGATTTCATTCTCATGGGCTTTACCAAATATCCATGGTTGGATGTTCCTCTCTTCTTTGCCCTCCTAACCTCCTACATTTTCACACTATTGGGAAACATTGCTATTATTCTGGTTTCCCAACTAGATTCCCAACTCCAAAGTCCTATGTATTTCTTCCTCACAAACCTCTCCTTTCTGGACCTCTGTTTCACCACCACGACTGTACCGCAAATGCTGTTCAACTTAGGCGGACCCAACAAGAACATCACTTATATAGGCTGCATGACCCAGGCCTATGTATTTCACTGGCTAGGCTGTACTGAATGTGTCCTGCTTGGCACCATGGCCTTAGACCGCTATGTGGCTGTGTGTAAGCCTCTGAGATACCCTGTAATCATGAACCACAAGCTCTGCTGGCAGCTCTCCAGCACTGCTTGGCTCATTGGTCTGGCCAATTCACTACTGCAGTCCACACTCACAATCCAGCTGCCCCTGTGTGGGAACCAAGAACTAGACCACTTCTTTTGTGAACTGCCTGGTCTAATTAAGATGGCTTGTGTGGACACCACAGTCAACGAGCTTACTTTAGCGGTGGTGGCCACCTTCCTGATAATGGGTCCCCTCTCTATGATTCTTGTCTCTTACAGTTATATTGCACAGGCTGTATTTCGAATCCCTTCTGCTGATGCGAGACTTAAGGCCTTCAACACTTGTTCTTCGCACTTGTTAGTGGTGTCTTTATTTTATGGCCCTGGCATCTACATCTATATGCAGCCTTCAGGGGACAGCCCTCAAGACCTTATCAAAGTTCTGACGCTGTTTTACTGTGTTATTACTCCCATGGCCAACCCATTCATCTACACGTTGAGGAACAAGGATGTTAAAGGAGCTTTGAGGAGACTTCTGAGGAGGGCCATTTTGTCCAAGAAAATATGATGCTTTATTCTGAATAGGAAAGCTCAACAATAACGTGAAATATATCCTCCTTTAAATAGATGTTCCATCAAAATCATGCTCAAAAGTCAAGTCAAGAAAACCTTTGTGTGTTCTGTTTACCACTTCTGATACCAAGCACGTTGGGTTTTTTCCCCACAATAACCGGTTCTCTAAAACCAACTGGATGTCATACAGTTCAGTTCTATTTTTTGGTTGTGCTGGGTCTTCCTTGCTCAGTGCAGGTTTTCTCTAGCTGCGGCAAGTGGGGGCTATTCTCTCTGGCTGCAGTGAGAGGTCTCCTCATTGCAGCGGCTTCTCTTGTTGTGGAGCACAGGATCCAGGGTGCATAGGCTTCAGTATGGGCTCCAGAGCACAGGCTCATTAGTTGTGGTGCATGGGCTCAGTTTCCCTGGACATGTGGGGTCCTCCCAGCCTAGTTCAGTTCAGTTCAGTTCAGTCGCTCAGTCGTGTCCGACTCTTTGCGACCCCATGAATCGCAGCATGCCAGGCCTCTCTGTTCATCACCATCTCCTGGAGTTCACTCAGACTCACATCCATCGAGTCCGTGATGGCATCCAGCCATCTCATCCTCGGTCATCCCCTTCTCCTCCTGCCCCCAATCCCTCCCAGCATCAGAGTTTTTTCCAATGAGCCAACTCTTTGCAAGAGGTGGACAAAGTACTGGAGTTTCAGATTTAGCGTCATTCCTTCCAAAGAAATCCCAGGGTTGATCTCCTTCAGAATGGACTGGTTGGATCTCCTCGCAGTCCAAGGGACTCTCAAGAGTCTTCTCCAACACTACAGTTCCAAAGCGTCAATTCTTCAGCGCTCAGCTCTCTTCACAGTCCAACTCTCACATCCATACATGACCACAGGAAAAACCATAGCCTTGACTAGACGGACCTTAATGGCCCTTTCATTGCAAGGTGGACTCTTAAACCACTGAGCCACCAGGAAAGCCCCCTCAATTTAATTCTGACACTACCCAGAATTAGCATAGACCTCACAGATTAAGGGCTCAATTCCACAACATTTTATTATTGGAGAATAGGTTCTCTTCTTGTTGCAGTAAGAATTCAGAGTTGAGACAGAGAGGCTAAGACAGCAAAGTGAGAATTTATTAAGGAATAGTACATTCTCAGGAGGGTGAATGAGCAGGATCAGGTGAGCAGCTGCTCTGAGTTCCTTTGGCAAGCTGGTTATATGGAATGTGAAAATGATTGCACAGACAATATTCATTGAAGAGGCAGGGATTTAGGGTCAAATCTCTTGATTTTCATCCCAGCTCTACCTTGCCCAGGGGAAGAGGGATTTTTCACCCCTCTTTGGTCTTGAGCAGGAGTGTCATGGTGTCAGTGCATAATGGGCACTTCTTTTCTGCAAGGCTAACTTTATTGTAATGAGGGCACAATGAGCAAAGGTGACATTCAGAGACCAGAAATTCCCATCTATTTCAGCCTTTCTTTGCCTCTAGGACTCCTGCACCACAAGATGGACCATTTCCATTCACCTGGCTCTTGCTCCCACTCTCTTTCTCAGCTCACATCTAGTTAATTACCTGCTCTCAGGAGTGGAACTACCTTCCACTTCAGAAGCCAATAACAAATTCAGGCCACCTGTACTTCTGACCGGCCAACTGTAAAGACAAGGGCTTCTATAACTCCCTCCTCCTCAGATTTGATAATTTGCTAGAACAGCTCACAAAATTCAAAGAAACATTTTCCAAACTTTTACCAACTTATCTTGGGGCTGAAGTAGCTCGGTTGAGAGAGCATTAGACTGAAGATCTAAAGGTCCCTGGTTCAATCCCAGGTTTTGGCAAAAAAACACTTTTTGGGGGCTTCCCAGGCCGCTAGTGGTAAAGAACCCGCCTGCCAATGCAAGAGACCTGAGAGACATGGGTTTGATCCCTTGGAGGAGGGCACAGGAACCCACTCCAGTATTCTTGCTTGGCGAATCCCATGGACAGAGGAGCCTGGAGGGCTCTGGTCCATAGATCTCAAAGAGTCAGACATGAGTTAGCACACATGCACTAATTTATTATAAAAAAATATAACTCAGGAATAGCCAAATTCAAGATATGCATAAGGCAAGATATGACAGGGAGGAGCAGTGGGCAGAGCATCCATTCACTTTCAGGGCATGCCTCTCCTGCGTCTCAGTGTGGTCACCAGTTAGGAAGCTCTCCAAACTTCATTGCTCAGTTAATTTTTATTCCAGGTGCCAATGGACACAGACAAAAAAATTCGAGTTCTGATAGCTAATAAAAAGGAGCTACTTACTTAGTGGGCAATCAAGAGCTCGCCTCAGTCCTAAATAAAGTCATGGCATTTTGAGTTCTAAAGTGCATGTACCTACTCTTCATGAATGTGTGCTAAAAGATCAATGAATCGATGGATGACTGAATGATAACAGGTGCAAGGAACAAAATGAGAACCTGGAGATACAGTAGTCTAGTGGTTATTAAGAGGGGAGGAATAGAACAAGGAGAAGGAAAAGAGGAAACTGGAGAATGAGACCTGATGAAACTCCTGAGTTGCAGGGTCCTTAAACTCACTAAACTTCAGGAATGACAATATTTTTCAGTAATAATAATAATACTTAAAAGCCTTGAGGAAAAATAATTTAAATCCATTTCTCAGTTTCTTCATCTGTAGAAATGGTTTGATTAAAAAAATAAAAACTATTGAAATATAGTATATTATATTTAAAAAGTACACAAATCTTAGGTGTACAGCTAAATGAAATTCCTGAAGTGAAATCACCCACACAACCACCACCAACATAAAGAAATAGAACATTGCCAGTTCCCCAGAAGACCCCAGTTGTGCTCCCTAACTATTCCTTTCTTACTCCCTGTTGTGGTTTCTAACACAGAGATTCGTTTTCCCTGTTTTAAACTTGATATAAATGGAATCATGAAATATGCATCTTGTGTGTATGGCTTCTTTCACTCATCATTACATTTGTGAAAGTTATCACTGTGACTTGTAGCTGTAGTTCATTCACTTTCATCATAGTATATCATTTCATGAATAAACTTCCATTTTGTACTCATCTTTCTGTTAATGGACTTTTGGATTGCTTCTGGTTAAATCTTGTGCAAAAACAGTATATTCAGAATAAAAGTTTATCATTTAAAGTCAAAAAAAAAATGCGGCTGAAGTGTGTCTTCAGATGTAAATATACACACACTGCTGGCAGCAGTATAACTAAAAGTGAAACTCTTGTGTCATAGAATATGCACGCGTTCAACTTCAGTAGATATACCAAAGAATTTCCCAAAAATGGTGTTGCCAATTTACACTCTTGTCAACAGTGTATGAAAATTTCCATTGCTCCATAATCCTCGGCAACATTTGGCACCGTGAGTTCATTTTTAACAGGGATTTTAGCATTTAGTTTGTAGTTCTTTCAGTTCAGTTCAGTTGCTCAATTGTGTCCAACTCTTTGCAACCCCATGAATCACAGCACGCCAGGCCTCCCTGTCCATCAGCAACTGCTGGAGTCTACCCAAACCCATGTCCATTGAGTCAGTGATGCCATCCAACTATCTCATCCTCTGTCGTCCCCTTCTTCTGCCCTCAATCTTTGTCAGCATCAGGGTCTTTTCAAATGAGTCAGCTCTTTGTATCAGGTGGCCAAAGTATTAGAGTTTCAATCGGTCCTTCCAATGAACACCAGGACTGATCTCCTTTAGGATGGACTGGTTGGATCTCCTTGCAGTCCAAGGGACTCTCAAGAGTCTTGTCCAACAACACAGTTCAAAAGGATCAATTCTTCAGTGCTCAGCTTTCTTTATAGTCCAACTCTCACATCCATACATGACTACTGGAAAAACCGTAGCCTTGACTAGATAGACCTTTGTGGACAAAGTAATGTCTCTGCTTTTTAATATGCTGTCTAGGTTTGTCATAACTTTCCTTCCAAGGAGTAAGCATCTTTTAATTTCATGGCTGCAGTCACCATCTGCAGTGATTTTAGAGCCCCCCAAAATAAAGTCAGCCACTGTTTCCACTGTAGAGTCCCCCAAAATAAAGTCAACCACTGTTTCCTGTCTATTTGCCATGAAGTGATAGGACCAGATGCCATGATCTTCGTTTTCTGAATGTTGAGCTTTAAGCCAACTTTTCACTCTCCTCTTTCACTTTCATCAAGAGGCTTTTTAGTTCTTCTTCACTTTCTGCCATAAGGGTGGTGTCATCTGCATATCTGAGGTTATTGATATTTCTCCTGGCAATATCTTGATTCCAGCTTGTGCTTCCTCCAGCCCAGCATTTCTCATGATGTACTCTGCATATAAGTTAAATAAGCAGGGTGACAATATACAGCCTTGACGTACTCCTTTTCCTATTTGGAACCAGTCTGTTGTTCCATGTCCAGTTCTTACTGTTGCTTCCTGACCTGCATACAGTACCTAATGACCTATCAGATTGGCAATATTCAAAAGCCTGAAGACATACAATTAGGGAGGCTGTGTGAAAGCAGGCACTATCTCACATTGCTGTTGAAAGTGCAGAATGATACAACGCTTACAAAGACACCTCCCTTCTCTCTTCATTATTCATTGCAGCATTATTTGTTAAAGCAAAATACTGGAAAGAATCCAAATACCCATCCCTAAAAGATTGGTTAAAAAACCAATAGTGTGCGTGTTTATTTGCTCAGTCATGTCTGACTCTTTGAGACCCTACAGACTGTAGCCCACCAGGTTCCTCTGTCCATGAGATTTTCCCAGTCAAGAATACTGGAGTGGGTTCCCATTTCCTTTTCCAATGCAGTGGAGTACCATGTCACAGTAAAAGAAAAAAACTATTTCCATCAACAGATTTAGGGTGATTTCCAGCTTATTCTTGGGGAAGGAAATGGCAACCCATTCCAGTATTCTTGCTGAGAAAATCCCATGGGCAGAAGAGCCTGGCAGGCTACAGTTCATGGGGGTGCAAAGAGTTGGACACAACTGAAGCAACTGAGCATGCACACGCACCAGCTTATTTTATTAAAGATGCAAAAGAGTATATATAACAATATTTATAGATATAAAGGGGTAAAAGTTTGTTTTTGTACAAGAAAGGAAAGGAAGGGATGAGAGAAGGAAGTAGGAAGAAGGAAAGGATAAAACTAATAAAAATGGGGCAAGTGTATGTATGAGATAAAAGAGTTAGGGATGGAAACAAAACTCTGAATATATATTTTTATGTAATTTTAATTTTGAACTGTTTTGCATATTCAGAAAGGAGAAGGAAGAAAGGAAAGCAAATCTTGAAACTGAATAAAACAGAAACAAATGACTGACTATATATCAAGTTTATAATATAGCTACACAGAGAAAATAATTCAAATAAGTTATGTATATGTATTCTATCTCCCTTAATGGGATACAATTCAAGAACAAATAAAGCAAGCAAAGAAATTTAGAATTGTACATAGTAGATGTGTTATTGCTAATGATGTTGATATTTTAAAAATTAAAAAATATATATTGTAAGAGCAAATTGAGTGACTATATGGATGTTGTTGGGAACAGGGTTTTTCCCTGTGGAAGAAGGGACGATCATATGTGCAATGGTGAAAATGAAAAAGAAATCTGTGAAGTTGTATTTGAATTGGAAATATTTTATAAAATCTTTATCATATATATGTTTTATTCCAGCCCTAAGGTCTAATGATGACTTTCCAGGTGGCCCTAGTGGTAAAGAATCCACCCGCCAATGCAGGAGATGTAAGTGACGCGGGCTAGATCTCTAGGACAGGAAGATCCCCTGGAGGAGGGCCGGGCAACCCACTCCAGTATTTTTGCCTGGAGAATCCCCATGGACAGAGGAGCCTGGCGGGCTACATTCCATAGGGTCGCAAATGAGTCGGACGGTAGTGATGCGACTTAGCACGCACGCATGTGTTACTCAAAAAAAAAAGGGGGTGTCTAATGATAGGGCCTAAAAACAATGATCTGTCCCAGTAGCAATGAGTTTATTATTCAAAATTCACATCTTAGTTTCTGTATATCATTCTACATTAAAAGGAACCACAGCTTCATGGAGCAATGGCGGATTCCAGGTCTAAGGCAGGAAAAGTATAAAATGAGCCTGGAATATCTTGTGCTAGAAAGTAAAGGTGCACACAAAGCTTTCTTTGCAGTAAATAGTAATTGATAAATGTAGACAGAATGTGCCGAGGGATTGGGGGCAGGAGGAAAAGGGGACGACAGAGGATGAGATGGCTGGATGGCATCACCGACTCGGTGGACGTGAGTTTGAGTGAACTCCGGGAGTTGGTGATGAACAGGGAGGCCTGGCGTGCTGCGATTCATGGGGTCGCAAAGAGTAGGACACGACTGAGCGACTGGACTGAACTGAACTGAACTGAACCGGATATAATTATACCGAACCCACAGGACTGTTATGCAGAATAAGTGAGTTAGTATGTGTAAATGAAATAGTGTACAGAAAACACTGTGTTGGACAGTTATTGTATACCCCACGCCCAGCCCCTTGACAGAGACTATGAAAGCCAGCGCCTCCCTACGCCCAGCAAGGGATTCAGAGCGGCGACCACAGAGGTGTGAAAACCTCCGGGCTTACTAGAAGGAACACACCCAGAGCCGCGATGTGACGCACTTCCGGCCTTTGTAGTTTATCATTATCCAGGCTGCGGTTGTCAAGGATTCAGAGGTGGTGCCACGGCTGCCCGGTGAGCTTCGGAGTCGGGCTACCGCAGGGCCTTTGAAAAGTCCGGACTGTGCGCTGTGACTCTGGACTGGGTGTGGGGAGGAGGCAGCGGGTCTTCTTGGCCAGGGCTTGGCTGGAAAGGTGAGGGGCAGAGGAGGCTGCCCCGGAACCTGGAAGGGCCTTGTTAGTTGAAAGTCAGCGACCGTGCCCCCACCCCCGTGCCCTTCGTCTGTTCCTGAGCCCTTCAAACACTCGGTCCTAGCACCAGTGTCCTTTGGAACTCTCTTTCCCCGCATCCTAGGATAAGATTAGGTTCTGATAGCCAGAATGGTTTGTATTTTCCCACGGCTGCCATTCTCTACTGGAGACTTATTTTAAACAATGAGCACGATAGTTTTATAACATTGCCACAGCCTCTCTTAGTCTGATTCACTCAAGAATGTATAGGCTTTTGCCAGCTGTTGATTTAAAAAAACAAAACACGAATATTTAAATAGCACTTACGTGTCCACCAGCACTGTTCAAAGCACTTTCCCGATATTAACTTAGTTACTTCTAATAACTTTATGAGGTAGACACTAGTAGTATGTTACTTCCCCGTCCCCCCCTTTTTTTAAGGTCCAGAAAGAACGTGAAGTTGAGTAACTTGCCCCGGGTTCTACAGCTGATAATGGGATGTAGTCAGGATTCAGATCCAGGGAGTCTGACTTCAGAGCCCATTTTCTTAAACCCTTTGGCATGCTGACTCAGCTCTTTTTTCTATATTAGCTTTATTGTAACGGGAAGTGAGTTCCCTTATTTGAATATGGTCCTACCCCTTTTACACTTTAATCCTGAACTTCTAGTTAGGATTTAAGTTTAGAGAGAAGAATATACTTGAAGACGTGTGCCGTCTGCAAACCTAATGAAACAGCCATTTCATTTGTGTGTATACACCAGTTTTCCCACCCACTCGCTGGTGTTGCGCTTTGATCAGTAGAAAAGATGACAGAGAAGAGGGAAATTGATCTTAGTGAAACGGAATCAAGATTTGAAACACCATGTACCAGACTAGCACCAGGTGGCGCTAGTGGTAAAGACCCTGCCTGCCAATGCAGGAGACATTAGAGACGCGGGTTGGATCCTTGGGTTGAAAAGATGACCTGGGGAGGGCGTGGCAACCCACTCCAGCATTCTTTCCTGAAGAACCCCGTGGACAGAGGAACCTGGCAGGCTGCAATCCATAGGGTCACAAAGAGTCAGACACACTGAAGCGACTTAGCACCCGCGCATATCAGAAATGGTTTTCTATTGGCAGAGCTCACAGCTTCAGTTGCATTGTCTCTGAACAGAAAAAATTTGACTTGAAACCAAGATGAGTAGGTAGCAAACAGGGAAAAGATATTTTTCAGGGGCCTGAAAAGTTGACTAAACAAGTGGTTGTTTATTCCTTTGAACCTAGTCTTGGTTAATTGAGTAATTTGTACCCCAAAACTTTCTCACCCTAGAACAAGCTCAGCAGATCTGGTTCATGTACCATCATCTCGCCCCTTTAGCTTCTCTTCCTACTTCTGTTTTTCCCCATAGTCTTTTGTAGCAGCAGCCAGCTACGTTTTTATATTAAAACTGAGTAAAATTTTATCACCCCTCTTGCTTGAAACTACCGGTAGCTTTCCTCGTCTCTTAGAGTCCAAGGCAGAACCCTTATAATGGCTTTTCATGATCTGTTCCTGTCTTGTTTGCCTTCTTTCTTCTAGCCACATTGGTTAACTCACTGTTCCTTGAAAAATGCATACATGCTCCTGCCTCCAAGAACTCAATGTTCCCGTGCATGCAACAGTCTTTTTCCAGATAGCTCCATGATTTGTTCCTCACTTCCTTCAGGTCTCTGCTCAAATAATAGTTTGTCAGCAAGGCCTTCCTTGACTAACCCACATAAAATAGAAACCTTTCTTCCCTCTTACTATATCCTTTACATTTATTGTTCTGCATAGGATTTATCACTACTTGACATACATTTAATTATCATCTGGCTCCTCTGACCCCCCCTTTGTCCTCCTGTCCCCTTCTTCCCCCTACATAGAGAAGAGATAGTGGTATAGTGATTGAGAATATGAATTCTAAAGGTAGGTTTTCTGGGTTTGAATTGCAGCCTCACCACTAACTACTTGTGATGCTTTGGGTGAATGACATAGACTCTCTATGCCTCAGTTTTCTCATCTGCAGTATGGGGTTAATAATAGTACCTTAACTCATGGTTGCTTTGTGGATTAATTGAGTTAATTTATGTAAAGCATCTAAAATGGTGCCTAGTACGTTAAAAGCACTGTAAATGTCAGTTATTATTATAAAACTGTAAATTCCTTGAGGTGAAAACTACTTTTGTTTGTAGCCCAGAAGAGTACCTGGCATATGGTAGGCTCTGAGTAAATATTTGCTAAATGAATGAATTGGTGTATGAAAAGTTCAACAGAAAAAGATAATGTGGTGGTCAGAGTGGTGGTGAGGTGGGGGAAAACATGAAGTCAGGGACCCTATCTTTTGAGTAGAAACTGTCTCCAGTCTTCCTGAGGTGGTCTATAGAAGTCATGAAAGCCAAAGGTGTTAGAAATTTGTGAAGGGATAATGTTCACAGGTTACCCAGAAAGATGCTGTCTCATACCAATGTGCTTTTTTTTCCCTTTGATGACTATAACCAGTAATGGCAATATGAATTTAACTTTTCTTTTAGTTGTAGTATGATCAGTGGTTACTAACAAATAATCTATCCTTAGTTTTTAAATTTTGTGATGCCTGCCAATACTTATGAATGATATAGGGTTATTTCTACAGTGAATTACAGTAATTTTACTTAAAACTAGAACAAAAATGTTTAAAAAACTATAGGTATAATCCTTATGTGGGTCATGTAATCTATATAGTGGGTTATGACCAAGGTTTTTTGTTTTTTCATTTTACAAAATAGGATTTTGAAAATAAGAGTATATATCACATAAGGTAAGTATACATGGTATTTTATAAAAGTAAACAGTTATTTCCATTTTTGTGTTTGTATATATCACACATGCACAAGCATATACTCATATGCACATGTATATGTGTTCTGGGTCACCATATAAAATATTTCTTACTAAAGGCCCTGGTCAAAAAAGTTTGAAAGCCTGAGCCCAAAAAAGGTGCTTGAAAATCACTAGATCACATAATTATTTTTCTTTCAGAAAACTGCCCTAATTACTGTCCTGATTAAGATTGTTCGTAAGTGGTCACAGATAGACATTTGCCTCTTTTGTAAAAAAATATTTATATTTATTTCCCTGTTCCAGGTCTTAGTTTCAGCACACATGATCTTTGACCTTTGTTGCAGCGTGCAGGATCTTTAGATATGTCATGTGGCATCTAGTTTTCCAATCAGGAATCAAACCTAGGCCCCATGCATTGGGAGTGTGGAGTCTTAGTCACTGGATCACCACTGGTAATTCCACCACTGGAAATTCTGCCATTTGTCTCTTTATTAGCACTTATTTTACATACAGTTGCCCACTCTCCATCCTTGAGGAGCTTCAAAGAGAAACAGTTTCCAAGAAATTAAAAGGCAAGAAAGAGCTAGAATTCTGTATTTTAAAAATATTAAAACTAATATTTTCTTCATTTTACAATCTATGAGCCAAGACCACTCCAGTTGACTACTTTCTGATTCTTTTGCCATTGTGTTTAGATCACTAGGATATTCATTTAATCTTTCAATAAAATTTATAAGAAAAATATTTGAAAATTTTGTAAGAAAAATAGTAATAGTGGTAATTAATCTTTTTAAAAGGTTATTTATTTATGGCTGCTCTGGTCTTCACTGCTGCATGCAGGCTTTCTCTAACAGTGAGTGAGGGGGCTGATCTGGAGCTGTGGTGCTCAAGCTTCTCAGCTCTATAGTTTCTCTTTTTTGCAGAGAAAGGGTTTCAGTAGTTGTGGTGCTTGGGCTCCATAGTTGTTGCTCATGGGCTCTAGATCACAGGCTCAGTAGTTGTAGCCCACGGGCTTAGTTGCTCCACAGAATGTGGGATCTTCCTGGACCTGGGACTGAAACTATGTCCCCTGCACTGGCAGGCAAATTCTTTGCCACTGAACCACCAGAGAAGCCCCACACTCATGGTAATTTATAATACTTTGCTGCTGCTGCTGCTGCTGCTAAGTCGCTTCAGTGGTGTCAAACTCTGTGTGACCACATGGACGGAGTTTGCCAAACTGCCTGCTTCTTTGTGTTCTTTATCTGTGCTCTTATTTAATTTCTATATCAACCTAGAAAGGTAGACAAGGTTGGCTTTAGGGTTCCAGTGTTACTGATTAAGTAGACTAAAGCACAAAAGGTGAAGCCCAAGACTGTGGAGGGGTACCTGGGGATCAGTCTCAATTCCAGGTTTTCCCGCTCCAAGCAGACATCTCTTTCCTCCAGACCTAACCTGCTTCAAGGGATTCAGCTTCTTTTCCCCAGGCACATTTTTTTGTTGTTCCTCATTCTATTTATCTTCTTTACTTTCCCTCCCTCCTCCTTTTTCTTTTCTTTTTCTCCTTGATTCTTAGTGTCTTCTTGACATCTTCGAACTAAAGTGTTTGTTTACCTCCATTCAATTAAAAACTGCCTGAGTCTAGTATCTTGCCATTCAAATGGAAACCCAGTATATTCAAACTGATTTATTTGAGGTGATTAATTCAGGATGATCAAACAGTCCCTTCAGTAAGATTCAGGGAGAGGGCATTGTTTTGGTTTTGTTTTCCTTTCTATCTTACCTTCACCAGTATTTGAATAATCATTATTATTAATCATGCAGTCATGTTCTTCATGAGAGTTACTGATTGGGTATAAATACTTCCAGTGCCTACCAGCAAAAAGGATTTTCTTCATTTTTTTTTCTGCAAATTATTTTTTTAGATTTTAGGATTTCCAGAAGAAAAGATCAAGAGGCAGTTATCAAGATTAGATTCTTTCTCTGAATAGCCACAGCCTTGGCCCTTCAGACTCCAGAGATGCATAAGGGACTTCTAGCAGCGAAAGTAAAGAGGAAAAGGAAGACCACACAAGAATGGTCCAAGAATCTGGCCTGTCAAGAGATAACCCTCATACCAGAGAGATCTTTCGTAGACGCTTCAGGCAGTTCTGCTACCAGGAGACACCGGGGCCCCGAGAGGCTCTTCAAAGACTCCAAGAGCTCTGCCATCAGTGGCTGAGACCGGAGATGCACACCAAAGAGCAGATCCTGGAGCTGCTGGTGCTGGAGCAGTTCCTAACCATCCTGCCCGAGGAGCTCCAAGCCTGGGTGAGAGAGCACCGCCCAGTGAGTGGAGAAGAGGCGGTAACTGTGCTGGAGGATTTGGAGAGAGAGCTGGATGAACCAAGAGAGCAGGTGGGAAGAAGGGAGAACAAGGATTTGTGCTTGCATGGTGAAGCATGGGGTTTCAGTGCAGTGAGAGAAAGAAGAGGAAAAGATGGATTTCTTTATACCTGACTTGATCAGGCATACTAGACTCTTTAATCTCTCTACCTTTTCTCTTTGCCAGTTTCTTGATCCATCTTTTCCTATCCATTGATCTGGAGAAGGCCTTGCAGTGTCTTCTCTGATATTTGGTTCCCAATTGTCCTTAATTTTTGCCAGGTCCCAGCCCATGATCATGAAGAAAAGGGGCTTGTGAAGGAGAAAGCAGCTCTAGGAACAGCCCAGGAGTCATCAGGCAGCCAGCTCCAAGCCTTGGAAGAGCGGCCTCGGTGGAACTTGCGAGGGGTGTGCCCGATTCAGGAGATTGGTGAGGATTAGAATTTGCTCAGGAAGCCTAAGTCATTTCCTGAAGGGTCATCAACTCAGTGCGTTTACTTGGTGTGTGCTGTGGGCCAGGCACTGTGCTGGGTACTGGAGAAACAGTGTTGAGCAAGGTAGACATGGTCCTTGTCCTTAGGGAGTTTACATTCTGGGGAGAGGTAAATAGTAAACAGGCAGTTGTGATACAGGGCATCTTCTCACTGAAGCCCAGGTATAATTGTTAAGAGTGGGAAAGTAAATAGAAAACATGGTTGCTTGTCTCCTTCCACCCACTCTCCTGACCAGTATTTTTCTTTCTTTGGAAACACAACTTTCATCTAATCCATTTATTATTTCAGACAATGAGATTGGAACTTGGAATGTAGAGTTAGCTGCAAAGAGGGAGCTGTCTAAAGAAGAAAAGTCTCTCGTGGAGGCACCTGAGAGACTGAATGGAGATATTATTCCAGCGCCTGAATATGGAGAGACCTGTGATCATGAAGGTAGACTGGAGAGGCAACAGGGAAGCTCTTCAGGGGAAAGACCCTATATCTGTAGTGAATGTGGGAAAAGCTTCACCCAGAATTCCATCCTTATCGAACACCAGAGAACGCACACGGGCGAGAAGCCCTATGAGTGTGACGAGTGTGGGCGGGCCTTCAGCCAGCGATCAGGCCTGTTCCAGCACCAGAGACTCCACACTGGGGAGAAGCGCTACCAGTGCAGCGTTTGTGGCAAAGCCTTTAGCCAAAACGCTGGGCTTTTTCACCATCTCAGGATCCACACGGGGGAAAAGCCTTACCAGTGCAATCAGTGCAGTAAGAGCTTTAGTCGACGTTCTGTCCTCATTAAGCATCAGAGAATTCACACTGGAGAAAGACCTTATAAATGTGACGAATGTGGCAAGAACTTCATCTACCATTGCAACCTCATCCAACATCGCAAAGTCCACCCCATGGCTGAATCCAGCTAGCTCCCTGGAACAGGTAGGGCAACATTTCCTAATGCCAGACCACTGGGCAAGGAAGCCAGGCTCCTGGTTCTTACTTTATGTCTAAGAGAACAATAGTATTAATAATTTGATCTTCTAATAATAGGAAGCTCCAGAGAAAGCCAGTGAAAAATGTCCTGATTTTTATGCTGAGAGAAGCATAATATCTTAAATGCAGCTGTCAAAGTCTCTTTGGTCAGTGACATCCATAACTTTGCAACACTGACTATTATTGTATTGATTTCATAATTTCACACATATCTGTCCAAAAAATTTTCTAGATATGCTTCAGGAAAACTTTATCTTTCTTTTTTAAAACTATTTTAAGTCTTAAAAATTATATGCAGCCTGAATACAAAAAGTCAAAGGTAGTATTTAAAAATTAATTTAAAAATAATTTCAGTAAAATCTATAATGTAAACTATTAGATTAGTTTCTATTTGCATAAGATAGGAAAATTTGCCTTTTAACCTACAAAAGGGGGCACTTGGATCTTTCCATACACAAAAGGCTTCTCCCTATAGAGGTTTAGTAATTCAGCCTTCAGTTAAAAACCAAGAAATTGACTCAACCATATATTATTACTAGCTCAGTGTCTACTCATAACAAATATTGCTCATGATTTTAAATTTTACAAAGACTAAGATACTTAGCTTAAAAATCTGATATCTCACTTAAGATCTTTGTTGTGAAAATATAGGCCTAACTGTATTTTTCCTGGGACTTTTGAGCATTTTGGGGTTTTTCTTTATTTAGCCTTTTGTTAAGGAAAATTTCAGACATATACAAAAACAGAGAAAAGTATGATCAGTCTTCCACGCTGATTGCTTTTTATAGCCTCCATGCTTCTCACTGCTATTTATTGATTATTACCAAAGTCATACATTAAAAAACTCCTTTCCCTTAACACTGAGTGTTATGAAGCTTTATACTAAGGCCAGGAGACAAAGTGGAATATCTATGGTGATAACAATCTGGATTGGAATATCGTCTACATAAACAGGTAACTTAAGAGTAATAGAACACAATAAGGGACCTCAGCATCATTTCTGCATGCCCTTATTTAACACATATGGATACAGAAGCTCTAGAAGTGACTGTGTAACATCACACAGCTAGTTAATGCAGCTGGAACTAGAACCCTCTCTCCTTACTCTAAGTGCAGTGTTCTTTCTGCTAAGCCATCAGAAGCATTGTATTGCCATATGCAACTTAACGAGGCATTACAATTTTGCTTTTTAGCTCAACAAAACTGCCCATTTATTTGTTTCAATAGATGCACAGCCTATTTAATTTACAGTGGAGTTCCAAGAAAGATTCCTCCCATTTATATCTCATTTGAGGCATTTTATTTATTTTTGTAATGAGTGATTATTTTTAACTTTAAATTTTAATTTACTTAGAAGGAGTTTTTACAAAAGATAATTCATTCTGCACCTGGTTCTAATATCAAAACAACATTAAAAAGGTCCCTATCTTTCTCCTTGTAGGTAGTCATTTAACTAGTTTCTTACTACTTTTCAGGGTTTCTTTATGTAAATACAAGAAAATATGAATATATAATTTTATTCCCTTGATTACACAGAATGATAGCATACTATTCACACCCTTCTACATCTTTTGTTTTCATGAAACAGTGTAATCTTCAGATGTTTCTGCCTTATAACAGAAAGCTTCCTTATTCTGTTTACAAGTTGGTGATATATCATTTGTTGGTGCTCCATAGTTCAACGTACTCCTACAGATGAAAAATTGCCATTTCAAAATGTTATATATTATTTTATTCTTTTCCCTAGTTTGGTCCAAGTCAAACTCTTTCTGTTTAAAAGCTAACAACCTCCACATGAGCTAGAAAACAGGATTTGGATGACAAGAATTGCACATAATGCTTATGTGGAGAAATGAAGTGATAGGTGATGTTTTTGATTTCATGTATTTTGTTCTGTTATATATTCTTAAACCTAACATTTCAAACTGTTAGTGTCACTACCTGTGACTAATTGTAGGTATTATCAACAATCTCAGAAGAAAAAAACCTTAAATTTCCTCAAGAGTATATAGTTTATTGTGTCTTGAGGTTTAAGTTATATCCAGTAGAAATACATAGGGATTTTATGATGAAGTTAAAGAAAATATAGTAGGATAAGTTTGCAATAAAATCAACTTCTCAAGTTAAATATATACTCCATATAGTGATATAGTTGGCTTCCCAGGTGGCTCAGTGGTAAAGAATCCACAGAGCTATTGCAGGAGCCATAGGAAATGTGGGTTCGATCCCTAGATGAGGAAGTGGCAACCCACTCCAGTATTCTTGCTCTGATAATCCCATGGACACAGGAGCTACAGTCCATGGGATTGCAAAGAGTTGGACACGACTAAGCAATTGAGCACATAGTGATATAGTATATATACTATTATAGTCTGAGTTCATAAGTATTTTAAATGCTTCTCCAATATGCTGAATCAGGATTTTTAGATAATTCAATTATATCAGCTTTTTAAATATTTAAAATATGAACAGATTAAGATTTTAGAGGAAGAATTTCTAATGAACTGAGTTTTTACATTTGCAATTGAAGGTTGAATGTTTGATTTGTTCCATGCTTGTTTTTTGTTTTGTTTATAGCTTTTCAAAAATTCTTAATTTTCTCAACAGCTGGTAAAACACCAAGAAACAAAATATGTTATATATGCTGTAGAGACAGATGTACTCTTAGAATGCAATGATGGTTCACGCAATTAAAATGACTTACAGTTCACCAAACTAACTTTCCTTGTTTTCTGATACTGATTGTACTAATTCTCTTTTGCTAATTCTTTTATCTAGGATCCACATTCCTCATTATTTGAGAAATAATATTTGACTTAACCTGTAGGCAATGGGGTCGCAAAGAGTTGGACGTGACTTAGCAACTGAGCATGGACACAGACAGTGACATGAAGACCTTGGCTGTTTCTGTTTTTATTCCAGTCTTCCAGACCAGAAGTTCTTAGTTGTCTCTTTACATTTCTAAACTTCCTCACTTCTCTCTTTTCCTGTCCTGGCTCCTTTTATTCAACCTGTGAAGTCTCTAGTGTTGAACTCGTTTCAAGTGTTCCCCTGGACCAGTATCCATCCCTCCCTGTGCCCTTGAAAAGTCCAATCTGAAAGAGATTTTTGGTTTTATGTTTGAGCAAGGTGTAAGAAATTCAGTTTTATGATTGAGCAAGGTGTAAGAAATATTGATTCAAATCCAATTAAATAGGCTTATTGGTTCTTGAAGGATAGTCCAGCACCCCTTTGAGCTGTTAGGACAGTGGACACTACATCAAGAAATGGCTCAGTGGGATGTCCTTAGTGGTCCAGTGGTTGACTCTGCTTCCACTGCAGAGAACATGGTTCTGTCCCTGGTCAGGCAACTAGGATCCTGCATGCCTTAGGTGCAACGAAAAAAAAAGAGGAAGAAATGGCTAAGTATCTTGCAACTAAAACCTACCTAGAGTTGTGGATAGAGCCCTGAAGATTCTCTTTCACTATAATTTTGAGTTGAAGGTCAGGACCCTAGGAGAATGAAGACTCTGTCCATATTTTTATATTTGGAAATTATTCCTATTTTCTGTATCTGACAATGCTTTCCTTTTAAAAAAGTAACTTCTAGTAGAAGATTTTTTTAAATATTTTCCTAGTAAGACAAAAGTTATTTCTGAAGAGTTTCTAAATATTTACCTAAGGTCAAAATTTTATAAAATATGAAGATTTTCTGTTTTAGAATTTTGAAATATAAAATATATACTAACATATGTGGGTCATTGGTTAAATATTGAGTTAATAATTGAGAGAAATGTAGATTCTTTACAGAGGGAGATGGAGGATAGAGGAAAGTGTTTTTGGCCGAAGGACTAGGGTGAGGTAAGACTCCAATTTAAGACATGTTCAAGAGGCAAGGGGTTTCCAGTTTGTTTGGGTAACAGAGTTACTGCAGGGAAGTGCAAGAGTGGGAGATTGTAGGTGGGGGCCAGACTGAGGGCCTTGAACACTTTTCTAATGCATTGAGTCTTTGTTTGATAGGCAGTGTAGAATCATCAAAGGTATAGTAGGAGCTTTTCAGTATATAGTCAGAGAACGCATACATGCATGCAAGTTGCTTGAGTTGTGTCCGACTCTTTGTGACCCCATGAACCATAGCCAATCAGTCCCCTCTCTCCATAGGATTCTCTGGGCAAGAATACTGGAGTGGGTTGCCATTCTCTGATTCTCCTATTCCAAGAATCAAAAAATACTGAGATTTAAAAAGAAATTTTGGAGTTTAGCTCATTTCATACCTACTTGAGGAAAGTGAAACCCAAGTGGTTAAGTAGTTATGGTGATATGTTTTTATCCACATTAAAAAGTTTTTAAAAAAACTATGAGCAAAGATCACTGTGAATTATATGCAGTTTCATGAACACTTAGACTTGGAGCCCTGAGACACATTTTAGGCATCAGCAAAAAACAGATGAAAAGAGGAAAAGGATGGCTAAAATGTGAGAATATAAAAAGGAATCAGAAGGCAAAATCAGACCCTAAAACTCTGGCCAACAATGGTATCCAAAGAGAAAAAAATAAAAAGATAAATGCAGAGACATCTTTACCAAGTGATGTTCTTCATCCTCACAGTATGTATTAGAAATCCCTCCATCTCAGTTGTTTCAAGTGTCTTAGGTACTAGTGTCTTAAGCAGTGGTAATCTCTGCCTTTGGTTCTCATTTATTTTAATAATGTCCATAAAAAGGAGAACTGGGAGAAGAACACAGTCTGTAAATTACCCTGTGATGTTTTTAGGTCTCTGTACCCACATTCAGATTTCCATGCTAGCTACCTTAGCTCTGTGATGAAGCCACTGTTTCTTGGTGTCTACCTGTGTTAGAATCACCTGGGCTGTTTGAAGTGCAGTTGCCCGGCCCCACCCCAGACCGACAAAATCAGTGGTTTGGTTACTCAGAGGGACTCAAGTATTCCAAGAATTAAAACAATGGCGGGCAAGCCGTCCTCTGCCCCTTTTGTTGCAGCGCTTTCCGTAGGTGGGCGTTGCTAATTGCTTCTGACCCTGGGAACCAAGTGAAGGTAACTGACAGTTGGTATCTTAAGAGACTCTTCGGGAGAGCGATCCTAAGGGCTGAAAGCTCAGAGGACCTGGTGCTAAGGGAACCTAGGGCTGCGCAGCATCCGGTGGGAGTGGCCAGGTAGCCTCATTGGGGTAGAAAGATACAAGCCCAGATTGAGTGGCTCCTGGACACCAGAAGTCAAACGAACCCTCATCCACTTGCCTGCCTGAGCCATTAGGAGGAAACCTCTGAGCACCCACTTTGATAGCTCAGTTGGTAAAGAATCCGCCCCCATTGCGGGAGACGTGGATTCGACCCCTGGGTTGGGAAGATCCCTTGTAGAAGGGAAAGGCTACCCACTCCAGTACTCTGGCCTGGAGAATTCCATGGACAGTCCATGGGGTTGCAAAGAGTCGGATGACTGAGCAACTTTCACTTTCACTTTCTGAGCATGCAAAGTCGGGTCAGTTGCCAGTTCAGTTCAGTTCAGTGTCTCAGTCATGTCCGACTATTTGCCACCCCATGAATCACGGCACTTCAGGCCTCCCTGTCCATCACCAACTCCTGGAGTTCAGTCAAATTCACGTCCATCGAGTCGGTGATGCCATCCAGCCATCTCATCCTCTGTTGTCCCCTTCTCCTCCTGCCCTCAATCCCTCCCAGCATCAGAGTCTTTTCCGATGAGTCAACTCTTCGCATGAGGTGGCCAAAGTACTGAAGTTTCAGCTTTAGCATCAGTCCTTCCAATGCACAACGAACACCCAGGACTGATCTCCTTTAGGATGGACTGGTTGGATCTTCTTGCAGTCCAAGGAACTCAAGAGTCTTCTCCAGCACCACAGTTCCAAAGCATCAATTCTTCGGTGCTCAGCTTTCTTCACAGTCCAACTCTCACATCCATACATGACCACAGGAAAAACCATAGCCTTGATTAGACGGACCTTTGTTGGCAAAGTAATGTCTCTGCTTTTCAAGGTTGGTCATAACATTCCTTCCAAGCAGTAGGTGTCTTTTACTTGGCTGCAGTCACCATCTGCAGTGATTTTGGAGCCCCCAAAATAAAGTCTGACACTGTTTCTGGTATTTCCCCATCTATTTCCCATGAAGTGATGGGACCAGATGCCATGATCTTAGTTTTCTGAATGTTGAGCTTAAGCCACCTTTTCCACTCTCCTCTTTCACTTTCATCAAGAGGCTGTTTTAGTTCCTCTTCACTTCTGCCATAAGGGTGGTGTCATCTCCATTATCTGAGGATATTGATATTTCTCCCGGTAATCTTGATTCCAGCTTGTGCTTCTTCCAGCCCAGCATTTCTCATGATGTACTCTGCATAGAAGTTAAATAAGCAGGGTGACAATATACAGCCTTATGTACTCCTTTTCCTATTTGGAACCAGTTTGTTGTTCCATGTCCAGTTCTAACTGTTGCTACCTGACCTGCATATAGGTTTCTCAAGGGGCAGGTCAGATGGTCTGGTATTCCCATCTCTTTCAGAATTGTCCATAGTTTATTATGACCCACACAGTCAAAGGCTTTGGCATAGTCAATAAAGCAGAAATAGATGTTTTTCTGGAACTCTCTTGCTTTTTCCATGATCCAGTGGATGTTGGCAATTTGATCTCTGGTTCCTCTCCCTTTTCTAAAACCAGCTTGAACATCTGGAAATTCTCAATTCACATATTGCTGAAGCCTGGCTTGGAGAATTTTGAGCATTACTTTACTAGCATGTGAGATGAGTGCAATTGTGTGGTAGTTTGAGCATTCTTTGGCATTGCCTTTCTTTGGAATTGGAATGAAAACTGACCTTTTCCAGTCCTGTGGCCACTGCTGTGTTTTCCAAATTTGCTGGCATATTGAGCACTTTCACAGCATCATCTTTCAGGATTTAAAGTAGCTCTACTGAAATTCCATCACTTCCACTAGCTTTGTTTGTAGTGATGCTTTCTAAGGCCCACTTGACTTCACATTCCAGGATGTCTGGCTCTAGATGAGTGATCACACCATCGTTATTATCTGGGTCGTGAAGCTCTTTTTGTACAGTTCTGTGTATTCTTGCCACCTCTTCTTAATATCTTCTGCTTCTGTTAGGTCCATACCATTTCCATCCTTTATCGAGCCCATCTTTGCATGAAATGTTCCCTTGGTATCTTTAATTTTCTTGAAGAGATCTCTAGTCTTTCCCATTCTGTTCTTTTCCTCTATTTCTTTGCATTGATCGCTGAAGAAGGCTTTCTTATCTCTTTTTGCTATTCTTTGGAACTCTGCATTCAGATGCTTATATCTTTCCTTTTCTCCTTTGCTTTTCGCCTCTCTTCTTTTCACAGCTATTTGTAAGGCCTCCCCAGACAGCCATTTTGCTTTTTTTCATTACTTTTCCATGGGGATGGTCTTGATCCCTGTTTCCTGTACAATGTCATGAGCCTCCGTCCATAGTTCATCAGGCACTCTGTCTATCAGATCTAGTCCCTTAAATCTATTTCTCACTTCCACTGTATAATCATAAGGGATTTGATTTAGGTCATACCTGAATGGTGTAGTGGTTTTCCACACTTTCTTCAATTTAAGTCTGAATTTGGCAATAAGGAGTTCATGATCTGAGCCACAGTCAGTGCCCGGTCTTGTTTTTGCTGACTGTATAGAGCTTCTCTATCTTTGGCTGCAAGGAATATAATCAATCTGATTTCAGTGTTGACCATCTCGTGATGTCCATGTGTAGAGTGTTCTCTTGTGTTGTTGGAAGAGGGTGTTTGCTATGACCAGTGTGTTCTCTTGGCAAAACTCTATTAGCCTTTGCCCTGCTTCATTCTGTATTCTTAAGGCCAAATTTGCCTGTTACTCCAGGTGTTTCTTGACTTCCTACTTTTGCATTCCAGTCCCCTATAATGAAAAGGACATCTTTTTTGGGTATTAGTTCTAAATGGTCTTGTAGGTCTTCATAGAACCGTTCAGCTTCAGCTTCTTCAGCATTACTATTGGGGCATAGGCTTGGATTACCATGAAATTGAATGGTTTGCCTTGGAAATGAACATTCTGTCATTCTTGAGATTGCATCCAAGTACTGCACTTCAGACTCTTTTGTTGACCATGATTGCTACTTCATTTCTTCTAAGGGATTTCTGCCCAGAAATGGTCAGGTCAGGGTATAATGGTCAAGGTCAGGAGAGGTGGCCGTGAAGAGATACACCTCTTCCAAGGTAAGGAGCAGCGGCTATGCTTTGCTGGAGCAGCTGTGAGAGAGACCCTACGTCATCCAAGGTAAGAGAAACCTAAGTAAGATGGTAGGTGTTGTGAGAGGGCGTCAAAAGGCAGACACATTGAAACCATAATCACAGAAAAGTAGCCAGTCTTATCACACGGACCACAGCCTTGTCTAACTCAATGAAACTAAGCCATGCCGTGTGGGGCCACCCAAGATGGATGGGTCATGGTGGAGAGATCTGGAGAATGTGGTCCACTGGAGAAGGGAATGGCAAACCACCAAAGTATTCTTGCCTTGAGAACCCCATGAACAGTATGAAAAGGCAAAATGATAGGATACTGAAAGGGGAACTCCCTAGGTTGGTAGGTGCCCAATATGCTACTGGAGATCAGTGGAGAAATAACTCCAGAAAGAATGAAGAGATGGAGCCAAAGCAAAAACAATACCCAGTTGTGGATGTGACTGGTAATAGAAGCAAGGTCTGATGCTGTAAAGAGCAATATTGCATAGGAACTTGGAATGTCAGGTCCATGAATCAAGGCAAATTGGAAGTGGTCAAACAGGAGATGGCAAGAGTGAATGTCGACATTCTAGGAATCAGCAAACTAAAATGGACTGAAATGGGTGAATTTAAGACCAACCACCAAAATGACGGGGCCCTCCAAGTTTCCTAGAGAGGTGGCTGAGGAATGAACAGAGATGCATTTGAGCATTGTGACAGATTTCCAGTTCCTGGTGTGAGCTGTGGCTTAAATACCCTTTTGTTGATTGACTCTGGACTGTAACTGGGAGTAGGTGGAAACCTGGTTCATCTCAAGGCTGGATACTCCATTTGTGGTTTAGTCGCCAGGTCGTGTCCAACTCTTTGAGACCCCACGGACCGAGCCCGCTGAACTCTCCTGTCTGTGGGATTTCCCAGGCAAGAATACCGGAGTGGGTTGCTATTTACTTCTGCAGGGATCTTGGGGCTGGACTGGGGGTGTTGTCCTCTTTTCCTAGGCCTGGCTTAGGTTCCTCTCCCTTGCCTTACATAGATCCCTCAGGACCCGACTCTTCCATGTCGGTGCTTCTGTATGTTTTGGAGATGCAGACAACTAAACACAAACATGGTACAGGGCTGGGTCTGTGCAGACCATCTGGTTTTCGAAGGAGATACAGATTTACTAGCGGGGAAACTCCTCCAGTGTCCATCGGCTGACGGACCCTTAAGGCTAAAAGATGGTTTCTTGTACTTTCGTGAACTTAACTGAGCCGTTTCTCAGTTTTCATGAAATCTCTTATAGTAATGGTCATGATTACATACTGTAGAGGTTTAGTTCTTTAAAAAAAACAATACTATAGCACGATCCTCCCAGTTTTGCAAAGCAAAGGGAAGTGCTCGTTCATTTCTGTGGCTAAGAAAACAGATTCAGAAGGGTGGCAGGGGAAGTAGAGGAGGGTGGCAGCTCATTACTGTCAGGTAGATGTAGAAGTCCAAGTTTCTACTTGATTGCCATTTAGGTTCTCCTTACTGTTGGGTAGGGGGTAGAAATTCTGACTTCCACGTGGTTACCACAGACACTGTGTGAGCGCTGATTAGTTATTGCTGAGTGATGGTGAAAGTCCAGACTCCACTGGCCCTTTTCTGACATTGCCTTAGTTTCACCGTTCCCTACCTACCCTGCCACAACAGTTTCAGGGAAAACCAGCTAAAACCTAAGGTTTAATTAAGATCCAGTCTCATAACACGGTACAAAATAGCAATAAAAAATCCGAAATACCAAGAACCAGGAAGATAGCAAATGGAATGAAAAGAGATGCCAACACCAAGGTAATAGAAGTTTTAGAATTAAAAGAAATTTATAGCAACCATGATTAAAAAAAAAAAAAAAGCTTTGATGAGGGACTTTCCTGGTGGTCCAGTGGCTATGACTGCTCTCCTGATGCAAGTGGCTCCAGTTCAGTATCTGGTAGGGGAATTAGATCTCACATATTGCAACTTAGGGGCTTCCCTGGTGGCTCAGAGGTTAAAGCGTCCGCCTGCAATGCGGGAGACCTGAGTTCAATCCGTGGGTCAGGAAGATTCCGTGGAGAAAGAAATGGCAACCCACTCCAATATTCTTGCCTGGAGAAACCCATGGACGGAGGAGCCTGGTGGACTGTAGTCCATGGGGTTGCAAAGAGTTGGACACGACTGAGTGACTTCACTTCACTTCTATTGCAACTAAAGATCCTGTATGCTGCAAGATCAAAAGACCTGGTGTACTGCAACTAAGACCTGGTGCAGCCAAATAAACGTTTTTTTAAAAAAAAGCTTCAGTGGGAAATTGTGAACACATATAAAATAAGTGAAAATATAGAAACCCTCAGCAAGGAAATAGAAAGTCCTAGCAAGTAAATAGATAAATGTAAAAAAAAATTCAAGTGGAAATTTGAGAACTGAAAAATACAGTTACGATATTAAAAGCTCTGTGGGTGGTCTTAACAATAGGATGGAGGCTAGAGAAAATCTGAACTAGAAGACTAAACAACAGGAATAACCCAATTCTAATGAGAGAAAGAAAGCTAGAGAGGGGGAAAAGGAGAAACAGAGGGTAGTAGGCTGAAAAAATAGTCACCCAAAGATACGTTCACTTCCTAATCACCAGAACCTATAAATATTATGTGGCAGAACAGTGAATATTATTTTATATGGCAAAATAAGTGATTAAGGATCTTGAGAAAAGGAGATTATCCTGAATTATCCAGAAGGGGTCCAGAATGCCATAATAAATATTTTTATGAGAGAGAGGCAGAGGGAAATTAGACACACAGAAAAAGGTGATGTAAAGATGGAGGTAGAGATTGGAGTGGTATGACCTTGAGCCCCAGGGACACCAAGGGATGACTAGGAGTGGAAGAGACAAGAAATGGGGTCTCTACCTCAGAGTCTCTGGATGGACCTTGAGTTTAGACTTCTGGCCCCTAGAATTGTCAGAATAAATTTCTGTTGTTTTAAGGCACAAGTTTGTGGTAATTTGTTATAGAAACCAAAAGAAACTACTGCAGTGATACAAAGAACCTCAGGAACTTGTGCAACTGTAGAAAGATGTAATGATCATATCACTGAAGTCCCAAAGAGGATGGGGCTTAAGAATTACTTAAAATAGTGGCGGAAAAGTCACCAGTTTTGGCAAGAGAAGTAAATCTGCATATTTAAGAAGCTGATCAAAATGGAAACAGGACAAACTCAAGGAAATCCTTTCAAAACAGCATCACTATTAAACTCCCCAAACCCTAAGACAGCAAAAAGATTTTGAAAGCAGCCAGAGAAAAATGACATCTACAGGAGAAAATTCAAATGACTGTGCATTTCTTATGAGTAATGAGGCCAGAAGAGACTGACATGGTATTTTTAAAGAGCTAAAGAAAGGAACTATCAAGCCAGAATCCTATACTTGGTGAAAACATCCTTCAGGAGTGAACAGAAAAATCAAGACGTCCTCAGATGAGTAAGATGTAGAATTTGTCACCAGGAAACCTACATTTTAAAAAAAATGGCAAAAGGACAATCTCTAAATAGAGAATAATCAGGAAAGAATATGGGTAAATACAGCAAGCATTCCTACTTCTCCTGATTTTTCTAAATTATGTTTAACTGTTGACCTAAAAATTATAATTTTGTCTGCTGTGGTGCTAAATATATTTACAGGAAATATCTAATTAAGAGAATTATAAGTGGGAAGGGCAAGAGATGTAAAGGAAAGTAAGGTTTCTATACTTCACTCAAATTGGTAAAGAGATACCAGTAGAATGTGATGTGTGTATATGTAACTGGAAACTACTTTAAAAGTGTACAAAAAGATTTACCAAAGATGGTAAAAGTGGAAGCAATGACAGATTTTATTTTCCTGGGTTCCAAAATCACTACAGATGATTACTGCAGCCACAAAATTAAAAGATGCTTGCCCCTTGGAAGAAAAGCTGACAAATCTATGCAGCATATTAAGAAGTAGAGACCTCACTTTGCCAACAAAGTTCCGTATGGTTAAAGCTATGGTTTTTCCAGTAGTCATGCATGAATGTAAGAGTTGGACCATAAAGAAGGCTGAGTGCTGAAGAACTGATGCTTTTGAACTGTGGTGTTGGAGAAGACTCTTGGAGTCCCGTGGACTGCAAGGAGATCAAACCAGTCAATCCTAAAGGAAATTCACCCTCAGTATTCCTTGGAAGGACTGATGCTGAAGCTCCAATACTTTTGCTACCTGATGTAAAGAGATGACTCACTGGAAAAGGCCTTGATGTTGGGAAAGATTGAGGGCAGGAGGAGAAGGGAGTGACAGAGAATGAGATGGTTAGATAGCATCACAGACTCAATGGCCATGAGTTTGAGCAAACTCCGGGAGATAGTGGAGAACAGAGGAGCCTATTCATGATGTCACAGACTTGGACACTAGTTAGCAACAAAATACCAAAAATAGATAAAATGCAATTAAAAGGGAAAAATGACTTCTTGAAGTAACCTACAAGAAGCCAAGAAAAAAAATAGAGAAATGTGGGAATTCCCTGACAGTTCAGTGGTTAGGACTCCATGCTGTCACTTCAGAGAGCCTGCAGTGATCAAATCAGGTTTGATTTGGGAGACTAAGATCCTACAAGCTGCACAATTCTGTCAAAAAAGAAAAAAAATGAAAAAATAAATATGAAATGGTAAAATTATAGAAGTAGAGAACAGAGTCCTGGTCGCCAGTCATTAATGAGAAGATGGGAATAAGGTATGTTCATGAAAGGAGTTAATGTAGTGATGGAAATGTTCTGTATCTTGACTGTAACAATGTAAATGCTCTGGTTGTGACTGTACTATAGTTCTGCAAGATATTGCTATTAGTAGAAACTTCGTAAAGAGTAGATGAGATCTCTGCATTCTTTCTTAAAACATATGAATCTACAATTATATTAAAATGTAACTTTAAAAAATATAAGCATAGTGTTTTGTGAGTAGAGAAAGTAATATTGAATTCAAGTTTCAGTGTGCAGAAATCAAGCTTTATTGGAACAAAAACTTAATCCTTAATTAAGAAAACCTATCTTGAGGTCAGTTGGATAGAATTAGATGAATTCTATCTGCAGCCTGAATCCCTTCTTGCCAGGTAACATAATAAATTCACAGGTTCTGGAGATGAGGTGAGGAGTAGACTTCTGGGTGAGGGTGGGGCAGGTGGTGTCATGATTCTACCTACCACCAGCAGTCTGCTGTCAGCGCCCAACAGTCACTCTATAGCAGTGCATCAGAATACTTGTCATTCTTAAAGCTGCCTCAGTAGTTAGGCCACAGTTTATTCATGGACATTGGGTTTGTTTCCAGTCTTTTAGCTTGACTATCTAAATAAATAACCTTGTACATATGTATTTTTAGATTTGTCAATATATCTTTTGGATGGATTTCTATTGCAGGGACAAAGAATAAACTTATGTAAGCAATTTTGCTACATTTTATTATTTTTCCAAATAGGGGCTGTACTATTTTGTGTTCCAGTTAAGAGTGCATAAGTGCTCCTCTTTCCTCATGAACAGAGTATACTGTCAATCTTCTGAATTTTTTCCAGTCTGATAAAATGACTAATGGTACTTCAGTGCAGTTTTTAGTTTGTATGTTTATATTTGGAGTGAAGTTGAGCATCTTTACAGACATTTGCTCACTGCTACAGTTTCTTATTTTGTCAGCCCTTCCTTTCTTTTGTCCATTTTCTCCATTGGATTACTAGTTCTTTTCTTTTTTTCTCTCTTATATTGAAAAAAAATATTTATTTGACTGGGCCAGGTCTTGGTTGAGGGGTGTGAGGTCTTTGATTTTTACTACAGCATGTGAACTCAGTTGTGGCATGTGGGACTCTAGTTCGAAAACCACGGATCAAACCCAGGCCCCCTGCACTGGGAGCTTGGTGTCTTAGCCACTGGACCACCAGAAAAGTCCTCAGTTATGTTCTTTTTAGGAAATATTTTAGGAACCCTTTATATATTTGGGATATTAGTCTTTTGTGATATGTTGCAAACATTTTTCCAGTGTATCATTTTTCTTCTGACTTTTCTTTGTGGTATTTTTGATAACCAATCCATTTTATTTTTAGGTAGATTTACTTTTTTTTTTTTTTAACTGCTTTTGGAAATTGAGGCAAGGTTTCCTGTTCCCAGATGTTTGAATTATTACTCATGTTCTTCTAATACATGAATAGGTATATTTTTTACATTTGGTTTGGTTTTTTTTTGATCCATTTGGAATTTATCCTGATTGTGATATCTGATGGGTAATATTAATGCAATTTTACTTTTGACCAAATGGCTATCAGTTGTCCTAATACAACTTATCTACAAGCCCTTCATTTCCCCCATTGATTCGAGATGCCACCATCATTTACTAAATATCTGTATGTACCTTGGTCTAGTGTGTGGTGCGTGCATACTTAGTTGTGTCCAACTCTTTGTGACCCAATGGACTGTAACCAGCCAGACTCCTCTATCCATGAGATTCTCCAGGCAAGAATCCTGGGGTGTGGTCTATTTCTGTCTGTTCTTACACAGTATCACACTCAATTGTAGGGACTTTATAACTTGCAGTGATATCTGATTAGTATGTCCCTCACTATTGTTCTTCAGAGGGTATCATGGCTATTCTTATTTTCCCATTTGAACTTTATCATCAGTTCGTCTAACTCTATAACAGTATTTGTTGATACGTTTATTTTAGAAGATTGACTTCTTCGTTGAGTCTTTTGAACCAAGACTCTCAGCAGTCTTTTCAGCATGTGGCTTTCTATTTGCCTAACTATACATTTGGCCTTTCAGGAGGTTTTCCCCATACAGGTGATGCAATTTTTTCCTACACTTGGTCCCACTTATTTTCTTTCTTTCTCTTGTTGTTTTTGCTGCTGCTGTTGTTACTATTATAGATTAGGTATTCTTTTCCATTAGTCTTGTAATTTTATCACTGTTTATTTGCACATAGGAAAGTACTGCTTCCAGTGGGTTAATTTTATATTTTTGCTGCTCCTACTAAGTCGCTTCAGTTGTGTCCGACTCTGTGCGACCCCATAGATGGCAGCCCACCAGGCTCCCCCGTCCCTGGGATTCTCCAGGCAAGAACACTGGAGTGGGTTGCCATTTCCTTCTCCAATGCATGAAAGTGAAAAGTAAAAGTGAAGTCGCTCAGTCCAGTCAGACTCTTTTTATTAAATTATCTTTTAGTTTTCCCATTGAACTCTATGGGTTTTCAGATGTATACCCATTATTATTAGCGCATAAAAGGGAACTGTAGAAGGTGAAAAAGTAAGCAAAACCTCCAGGTTGACCCTCGAGAAGTGTGTAGAAGAGGTCCCCTCCTGAGTCTAGACCTCGGGAGAACTCCCTTTGAGACATCTTTAATATCAAAGGTGCTGAAATCCAAATAAACGTGAGTGAAAAAGCATAGGATTCATGACCACAGGAAAAACCATAGCCTTGACTAGATGGACATTAGTCAGCAAAGTAATGTCTCTGCTTTTGAATATGCTATCTCGGTTGGTCATAACTTTTCTTCCAAGGAGTAAGCGTCTTTTAATTTCATGGCTGCAGTCACCATCTGCAGTGATTTTGGAGCCCCCAAAATAAAGTCTGACACTGTTTCCGCATCTATTTCCCATGGAGTGATGGGACCAGATGCCATGATATTCGTTTTCTGAATGTTGAGCTTTAGGCCAACTTTTTTCATTCTCCACTTTCACTTTCATCAAGAGGCTTTTTAGTTCCTCTTCACTTTCTGCCATAAGGGTGGTGTCATCTGCGTATCTGAGGTTATTGATATTTCTCCCAGCATCTTGATTCCAGCTTGTGTTTCTTCCAGTCCAGCGTTTCTCATGATGTACTCTGCATAGAAGTTAAATAAGCAGGGTGACAATATACAGCCTTGACGTACTCCTTTTCCTATTTGGGACCAGTCTGTTGTTCCATGTCCAGTTCTAACTGTTGCTTCCTGACCTACATACAGATTTCTCAAGAGGCTGGTTAGGTCTGGTATTCCCATCTATTTCAGAATTTTCCGCAACTACTCCTTGGAAGAAAAGTTACGACCAACCTAGATAGTATATTCAAAAGCAGAGACATCACTTTGCCGACTAAGGTCTGTCTAGTCAAGGCTATGGTTTTTCCTGTGGTCATGTATGGATGTGAGAGTTGGACTGTGAAGAAGGCTGAGCGCCGAAGAATTGATGCATTTGAACTGTGGTGTTGGAGAAGACTCTTGAGAGTCCCTTGGACTGCAAGGAGATCCAACCAGTCCATTCTGAAGATCAGCCCTGGGATTTCTTTGGAAGGAATGATGCTAAAGCTGAAACTCCAGTACTTTGGCCACCTCATGTGAAGGGTTGACTCATTAGAAAAGACTCTGCTGCTGGGAAGGATTGGGGACAGGGAGAGAAGGGGACGACAGAGGATGACATGGCTGGATGGCATCACTGACTCGATGAACGTGAGTCTGAGTGAACTCCGGGAGTTGGTGATGGACAGGGAGGCCTTGCGTGCTGTGATTCATGGGGTCGCAAAGAGTCGGACACGACTGAGAAAGTGAACTGAACTACCTAGCTCAGATAGGCTCGCCATGCCTCGACCACCCATCAGTTGGGAGGAATGGGGATACTAGCAAGCGGAAGACTAGCGGAAGGCGAAAGCTGTCGTGAAACTGCGGGCCTGTGAATCCTCCGTAGTCATCTCTCGAGAGTGCACGGGAGAACTACCGAGTAGCGCGCTCACTCTTCCTAGAGTGGCGGCGGAAATGATCAGATTCTCCGTACTCCTCGGCCCCTTCCGGCCTTTGTGGGTCGCTCTTGGTAGGTTCCGGTTCGGAAACCGTTCGAGACTTCACCCCCTTGAATGCGGAGGGAAACTTCTGCTGGCCTCCTGGGGCTGCAGTTGAGCGAGCTTTTGCAGCGGACGCGGCAGGTGGGCTGCTGGCAGTCATCGGGCCCGGCTGGAGCGGGGCGTCCTCTGGTGCTCACTTGCCCAGGTGGGTCCGCGAGAAGCTACTTGAGGCAGAAGCTAGCCCCCAGCCCTCTGAGAGGAGGGTCACAACCCGGGATGAGGGGGAGACCCGGCTGTGCGCCTCATACCTCCCGGGCTTGCCTCGCGCTGTGTACCCTTCTTGATTATGCACCATCTGACATTTCCGAACACTCGTCGGTCACAGGTGCTGACCCACGTCCTAGGGCCTCTTTTACAAGCATCACCTTGTATTTAGAATTATAGATACTAGGGTAGAAGAAGGCCTGAAAAACCAATGTCTCCAGCTTTTTCGCTTGATGAAGAATCAGGAGCAGAGAGATTAAGTCCCTGCAGAAGTAAATTCATGTAACTGCAGCTTTTATGACTTAATGATTTCCCATTATGCATCATCTGAGTTTTTAAAAGAATTTAAAAGCAACTACTCAAGGAGGATGTCTCAGCTTTTTGTTGTTTGCTCTAAATGTTTGTTTATTCCATTAAATTCTCCTTTTTTTCTATTACTAAATGGAAATATTTCCTTCTTAGTCTTACGTTTCTTGTCCTGAAAATCCTGAAACAATTTAGCATCCTTTTACTTATTCTTTTTCTTTAAATTAGTCTATTAAGTCTTTTTTATCAGAGCATTTCTCTGAGTATAGTAGATTACTCTGGAGGCAGCTTTCAAAGTTCATATTTAAATTCTTAGAATTTGCAATTTTTGTTTATGGTGTAGTTTGGGTTAATGATAATAGCTTCTCCCTCAGTTCCAGCCAGAAAGAAACGACACAGGAGCTCTTGCCTGAAGCATTGATAAGCTTTTATATAGCAATGATGGCAAATACTTGGTCTATCCAGGCCAAGAAGGACAGGAAGAAGTTTTGGAAGTAAAGACAGAGGAAGAGGAGCTGGAGGAGGAGCATAAATATGCCACTATGCAGGATCAGAACCTGCAAAAGAACAACACCCACAGCAGGGAGGTCTTCCGACGGTACTTCAGGCAGTTCTGCTACCAGGAAACATCTGGGCCCCGGGAGGCTTTGAGCCGACTCCGGGAACTTTGCCATCAGTGGCTGAAGCCAGAGACCCACACCAAAGAGCAGATTCTGGAACTGCTGGTGCTGGAGCAGTTCCTGACCATCTTGCCTGAGGAGCTCCAAGCCTGGGTCCAGGAACAGCATCCAGAGAGTGGGGAAGAGGTGGTGACTGTGCTGGAGGATTTAGAGAGAGAGTTGGATGAGCCAGGATATCAGGTGAGAACATAGATCTGGTGTCTGAGAAGTGAATTATGGATTTCTAGGCCAGAATGAAGTCTAATAACTATTTCACAAAAATGTATCCTTGACAAAATTTATGCATCAGAAAGGGGCTTAAGTGTCACAGAACGTTGGTTAATGTAATCCTAACTTATATATATCTTTTTGTGGAAGGATTGTGTATTTCTTTATTAAGCTGCAAAATTCTGTTTGGTGAAATGCTGCCCAGAAACAGACTTCTAGCACAGAGAAAATGTTAGGTGATTAAAGGGTGAGGAGCAGCCTCTTGAAAGGGACATCACTTCTGTACAACACAAGTAATTAAGAAATAAGGTTTTGCAGAATATCCTCTGCCTTGTCTCCATTAAAGGATTAAAAGATTGAGAAATCAAAGTCACCATCTCAGAGGAATGAGATGTAGGAGCAGAATGGAAAGTTAGGAAGGAGGGGCATGGAGGGGACCCATGTTTCTTTGAGTGGTTGAAAGCCCAGTTGAGTTGAAAAGGTGAGATGTCAGTAGAAGAGTTGAAAACAGAGACTGGAGGACCTTGAATATCAACCTCTGGAGTTCAGATTTCATTCTGTAGGACAGAAGCTCCTAATGTGTTCTGAGTCTAAGTGAGTTTTACTAAAACCAAGATACAAAAAAAAAAAAAAATGCAAATTATGTTGGACCATTTTGTTTTGTTTTAGCACTGATAAAGACAGTGGTTTTCAACCAGTACCTCAACGGGCATTTGGCAATGTCGTGGGACATTTTTCAGTACCTCAAAGGGCATTTGGTAGTGTCTTGGGGCATTTTTGGTTGTCCTAACGTTGGGAGGTACTACTGGCATCTAGTGGCTGAAGGATACTGCTAGATAATTGCAGTGCTAATGAAAAGGAAGTATAATCTGGCATTGAAGTACAAAGCCTGAAGAGGGAAGGACCATGTGGCAAAACGGTCTAAGTTGAAAATAGGATCATGAAAGTGTGACTGCAAAGGAAGAGGCATATCTTAGGTAAGAATTAATTGAAAATGATAAAGATGGAGGTATAAAGAAGGAAAAAAGAATGGAGAACTCTACTCAGTCTATTCTAGGCTAAGCACTAGGGATTTTCATACTTGAAAGACTAGTATAATGGAAACACTCCTAACCGAGTTCAAGATCGTAGGGGAAAGTGAATTGACTTTTTGAGGAAGAGTAGCTAACTGAGGAGAAAGCAATGGCACCCCCACTCCAGTACTCTTGCCTGGAAAATCCCATGGATGGAGGAGCCTGGTAGGCTGCAGTCCCTGGAGTCACAAAGAGACCTTCTACAGTTCCCTTTTATGTGCTAATGATAATGGGTATACATCTGAAAACCCATAGAGTTCAATAGGAAAATTAAAAGATAATTTAGTAAAAAGAGTCCAACTTGACTGAGCAACTTCTTTACTTTTCACTTTCATGCATTGGAGAAGGAAATGGCAACCCACTCCAGTGGCTGGAGAATCCCAGGAACGGGGGAGCCTGGTGGGCTGCCATCTGTGGGGTCTCACAGAGTCGGACACGACTGGAGCGACTTAGCAGCAGTAGCAGCATCATTCAGCAGATATATGTTGACCATCTGTTGTTTGCTAGGCACTGGGAATGCACCGGTGAAAAACTATAGAGGGTTGCTGCTCTTTTTTCTTGGCCACACCATGTGGCATGCAGGTCTTAGTTCCCTAACCAGGGGTTAAACCTGTGCCCCCTGCACTGAGAGCACAGAGTCTTAGCCATTGGACCACCATGTAAGCCCCAATCTGACTTTTAATTCCAATTTAAAGTTTTTAATTTTAACATAATCACTCTAGCTTCTATGTGGGGAAAGTTCTGCATTGGGCCTGGGGGTGGGGAAGCAGAACATAGGGAACAAAGTTAGAAGCAGGGAAACCAGTTGAGGAGGCTACGGTTATAAGCAGTAATCCAGACAAGAGATGCTGGTGCCTGACTAGGATAATAGCATTGGAAGTGGCAAAGTGTAATTGGATTCTATACATTTTGAGGGTAGAGCTTGAGAGGATTTGTCTTTATATAGGTTGCAAGGTATGAGAGAAAGTGAGTTAAAGATTATGCTAAGATTTTCGGTTTGTACATAAGGTAAAATGAATTCGTCATTCACTGAGATGGTAAAGAGTGAGAGAGACATAGGTTTGGAGTAGAGGGACAGGAATCAAAAGCTAGATTTTGGATGTGTTGATTTTGAGATTCTCATTAGAATCCAAGTAGAAAGTTTGAGCCAGCAACTAGATATAAATAGTTGGGATTCAGTGGGGATGGGGGGTGGAAATCAGTTCTAGAAATACAAAGTTGGGACTTGCCAGAATATGAATGGTATTTAAAGCCATGAGATACAAAGAGCATCAGGGGAGTAACTAGACTGGAAACTGGGGAGTGGCCGGGGAGGTAGGAAGAGAACCAAAAGAAAGAATGGGATTCTTAGGTACAGGCAGAAGGAACTTGGTTTTAGTCATGATGAATTTGTATTGCCAGCCAGTCCTTTCCTTTGAGGCTTGCTGTGGGTAGCTAGTGGTTTATGAGGCCTAGTCAAAGATCCAGGGACAGAAGGCACAGTTCATTGTACCAGGGTTGTTTATTTTTTGCTCCCTTCTCCCCAAATTTGAAGGCTTCTCAGGTGGTGCTGGTGGTAAAGAATCTGCCTACAATACAAGAGATTCGGGAGACATGTATTCAGTCCTTGGGTTGGGAAGGTCTCCTAGGGGAGGAAATGGCAACCAGCTCCAGTATTCTTGTCTGGAAGATACCATGGACAGGGGAGCCTGCTGGACTATATTCCATGGTGCTGCAAAGAGTTGAACAGGACTGAGTGACTGAGCACACCCCCAGCAAATTTCAAGTATCAAAACATCTTTTTCCTGTACATTTGAGATAGTATTCTGCTGATTTTGGCTCTTATTCTGAGGGAAAGATTACAAAATGAAACTGTCAGAGAAATAGTGTCAGTGTATGGTAATTTTTATTTACAAACTTTAGCCATTGAAGGGGTGTGTGTGTGTGTGTGTGTGTGTGTGTGTGTGTGTGTGTGTTGCTCGGTTGTGTCTGACTCATTGTGACCCCATGGACTATAGCCAGTCTCCTCTGTCGATGAGATTTTCCAGGCAAGAATATTGGAGTGGGTTACCATTCCCTTCTCCATGGAATCTTCCTGATTCAGGGATTGAACCCCGGTCTCCTGCACTGGAGATAGATTCTTTACAGTCTGAGCCACTAGGCAAGCTACTGAAGAGGGATGGGAAAGTAATTTAAGGCCCTATGACATGCCAATGCCTGTGTGAGGTGCTTTATATGCATGATGTCATATAATCTCAGAATAATTCCTAGCCCAAGGTGACATCTATCGATACTAAACTAAGAAACAGAGTAAGTAATTAGATTCCGATTCCTGTTTTTATACTGCCATACTGGAGAAACCTTTTCTTTTATTTGTTTTTTTAAGTGCAAGAGGCAGTGGGCCCATGGAGGAATGGAAGCTATGAGTGGTTGAAATTTCGGAGTAAATGAGTTAATTGAGGGAGCAAGGGTCAAAGGGAAGCAGAAAGGGATGAGATTGAAGGCAAAAGTAGAGATACAATCCTTGAAAAAGAAAAGGCTTCTTCCTCTAAGATTAGAAGGAAAGGAGAAGAGTAAGAGTGGAGATAGGTAAAGTGAAGGAGAGGAGGTTTTTTGAGATGGTCATGATCTTGAAGAAATAGAAAACAAGATCATATTCCCAGAATGAATGGGGATGGGGACCTCAGAAGAGCATTGTCTATTAGGAATATGGGAGATTTCTCTTTTTCCTTTCCTCTTTCCTTCTCATACTCTCTTTTCTTTCTCTTTCTCCTTTGTTCCCTTCTGTCTTTCTTTATAATTTCTCTCATTATTTCCCTTTACTTTTCCCCCTTCCTTTCCTTCTTTCTTACTTCTGTCTTATTTCCCCATAAATTCTTTTCCACTCCTTTCTGCCTCTGCCTCTTTTACCTTCTTTTCCTTCTCTTTGTCACTTCTCTATTTCTTTGCGCATATACAAAAATGTAAAAGTGGTACATTTAATATACTTTAACTGTTAAGATAGGGGAAATTACTTCCAACTGGGGAAGCGAAGGTTTCCCAGAACAGGTGACATTTGTATTGGCCTTGAGTAGGATTATGGTAGGCTGTTACATGGAAAGAAGTTTATTTCAAGTTTCAGAGAGCTGGGTGCCACTGCACTGGATAGTATATTCTTGTTTAATGTTACCAGAGTGAGGTTCTAAGCTATATCTCATTTACCTCAGGTCTCAGTCCGCACTGAGGAACAGGAAATGTTCTTACAGGAGATCGTACCTCTAAGAACAGAACAAGAACCCAGAATGTGCCTTCCGTCTGTGCAAGCCCAGCCAAAGGGTGATTCTGCAGAACTTGCAGCCCAACAGAAGCAAGGTAAAGAAGGAAGACCCATCTTGGGAGGAAGGGGGAAGATGGGGGCCAACAGAGGACCCTGGGACTCTTTTGTACTTTGTGCTATTTGTGAGCACTGAAGTCAGGAAGGTCTGTCAAGAACTCTGATGGCTCACGCATAGACCTGAGGCAGCCTGGTTTATCACTCTGCAACTGTTTTTTTCTCTTTATGTTAATACTTTCTAAATCCTGGCTGTATTTTATTTGAAATCACTTAGTTTAGTCCTTCTGATAGTTACTTTCCTCTATACTGACTTTCTTCCTATGTATAGCCTTTATCCTACCAGACACCACCACTGTCTTGCAATTTATTCTGTTGTCCTTCAGTAAATAAATCTTTGCCCCATGATCTCTTTAGCTAACTTTCAGACGGTTCAGGGAAAAATACATATATGTGCATATACATACACACACATATATATATTATATATATATATACACACATATATATTACTCTTAGAAAGAGTAATAAAGCAGATGTGGCAAAATGTTCAAAGTGGGTGAAGGGGTGAAAGAATATGCCTTCCTTATTTCTACTTTCTCTGTTTTTTCACTTACTTTTTAAAAACAGGTAAAAATTCACATGGTTGAAAAAAGTAATAAAGTTACCCAGTGAAAAGTTACCCTGCCACTCAATTACCCTACCCATTTGGTCTCCTTACCTCTATTTTGAAATAGATTGTCACTGTTACTAGTTTCTTGTGTGTCCTTCTAGAGATTTTTAACCGTATATGTATATTTCTCATATTCAAATATATTTTCCTCTATCATTGTATTTTCATTTCTTAACAGCTGCTTAATATCAAAATATATGACTATATCAGGCTCCCCAAGTGGCTCAGTGATAAAGAATCCGCCTGCCAATGCAGGAGACAAGGATTCAATCCCTGGCACAGGAAGATCCCTTGGAGAAGGAAATGGCAACCCACTCTAGTATTCTTGCCTGGGAGGTCCCATGGGCAGAGAAGCCTGGTGAGCTACAGTCCATGAGTTCACAAAAGAGTTGGACACGACTTAGTGACTAAACAACAGCAACAACAATATTGCTATATCGTGCAGTTAACTTAGCCTTCTCCTGCTAATAACATTTAAGTTGGCCCCACTCTTTTACTATAACAAATAGTGCTGTGATAAATAACCATATGTGTGAATATATCTGTAGCATAACTTCCTTCTTGGTGGAATTACTAGGTCAAAGGTTAAATATATATATGTATTTGTAATTTTGATATATATTGTCAAATTGCCCTCTAATAAAGCTTGGATCAGTTTACACTCTTACTGGTAATGTTTGATATTCATGTCATGAGCACAGTGTTACATCAAGCTTTTGGCAAATCCAGTAGGTGAAAATTATACTCAATATTGTTTAAATCTGCTTTTCTCTTATTGTGAGGGGGCCATCTTTTCTTGTGTTTAAGAGCTGTTCTATTTCCTTTCTTGGAAGCCATCATTTTTTTCTTTGCCTAGTCTTCTATTTGGTTACTGGTCTTTTTCTTAACAATTTTTGGAGTGCTTGAGTTTATTACTTCTATATTCTAGTGCCATTTTATAGTCATGCGGGATCTCTAAGTTCTGTAATATTTTTTTGAATAATTTTATGTTGCCTAATGAAAGTTGCTTTTGCAACCATAAACTAACGAGTATCATCCATTTTTAATTTCAGATATTGAGACTGGAAATGAGTATAGGAATTTAAAGCAAGAAGTTTCTCAAGAAATGAAACTATATGGGAATATAGCTAGCAAATTTGAAAATGAAATGTCTCAACCAGGTAGGTATGAAAAAACATATGAACCTGAAGAAAAAACAGGAGAGTCTTCTGAATATTCAAGGGAAGATAAAGAACCTACATGTGATGAAAATGGAGTAAGTTTGACTGAGAACTTAGATCTTTCTGAACACCAGAGAATTTGTCCAGGAGAAAAGCCTTATGTATGTGATGTCTGTGGAAGAGCTTTTAGTCAACACTCACGTTTTGTAGAACATCAGAGGATCCATGCTGGAGACAGGCCCTACAAATGCAAAGAATGTGGAAAAACTTTCCGTGGGAGAACTCTGCTTATTCGACACAAAATGATACACACAGGGGAGAAACCCTATAAATGCAGTGAGTGTGGCAAAGCCTTTGGCCAGTGGTCAGCTCTTAATCAACATCAGAGACTTCACACAGGAGAGAGACACTACTACTGTAAGGAATGTGGCAAAGCCTTTAGTCAGAAAGCAGGCCTCTTTCACCATCTCAAAATCCATACAAGAGATAAACCTTATCATTGTACTCAGTGTAATAAAAGTTTTAGTCGGCGTTCAATTCTTACCCAACGTCAAGGAGTTCATACTGGGGCAAAGCCCTATGAGTGCAGTGAGTGTGGAAAAGCCTTTGTTTATAACTCCTCCCTTGTTTCCCACCAGGAGATCCACCACAAAGAAAAATGCTTTCAGTGTAAGGAATGTGGGAAGTCCTTCAGTCAGAGCGGCCTTATTCAGCATCAGAGAATCCACAATGGAGAGAAACCCTACAAATGTGATGTATGTGGAAAAGCCTTTATTCAGAGGACAAGTCTTATAGAACATCAACGAGTTCACACTGGAGAGAGACCCTATAAATGTGATAAGTGTGGGAAGGTTTTCACTCAAAGATCAGTCCTCAAGGAACATCAGAAAATGCACACCGTAGAGAGGCCCTATAAATGCGACGGGTGTGGGAATGCCTTCCGAGGAGTCATCAGCCTCATTCAGCATCAGAGAATCCACACTGGGGAGAAACCCTACCAATGTAATGAACGTGGCAAAGCCTTCAGACAGAGGTCAGATCTTCGTAAACACGAGAGAATCGATAATAGAGGTGATCCCTATACATGTAAGGTGTGTGGGGAGTCATCTACACAGAACTTAGCTCTTATTCAACGTCAGACTACACACAAAGCAGAAAAATCTGGTTCTGTATGATAACTGCAGAGAAACTATCTCACAGAACTCAGGCTAGGTAGAAATACTAGCTATGAGATGATCAGGACAAAATGTTAGTCACTATACGTATAAGGAAACCTTGGATATTTCATAAAAAATTCACTGTATGCTCTTTTTCTCAAAAGAGTTTACAACCTAGTTTCAAAGATAATAGGTCCACCTATTTAGTTAAGGCCAAAGGACAGTAGAATTGATGCTCAAATATTATAGAATTAAAGTGGCACTTGACAAGCAGTAAGTGCTATAAATTCTGAAGGAGAGATCGCTGTTGCCTGAAGTGGTCAGGAAAGATTTTAAAGATAAAGGTTTGATGGGGATATTTGGAAGGCAAAAGGGAGAAAACATTTAGAACAGAACAAATTAATCAGAGTGCATGTGGTTTGCAAGCATCAGTGACAAAACAAGCCAACCTAAAGAGAGTTCATTCAGTTGGGCAGCTGATGGTATTGTGTTGGAAACACAACTTGAGGACAGACACTGGGAGGTCAGAATGCTAGTAATTTCACCAAATACTTTGACACTTTAAGAATTTTTCTCATTTAATTTCTAAATGTTTCTATAAATTAAAATGATTCTCCAGTGTAAAAATGAGGATATTCTTGCTTATGGAGATGACACAGCTACAGTATTACACAAAGGAAGCGACCAGAGGCTTAAGTGCAGGTCATTACAGTTCATTTAAGTACTGTTCATTACAGGAGTGATTCCTCAACATCAGTGAACATCAGAATCACCTGTGCTGCTTGTTGTCCATACCTGAGTCCCACTTGAAGATACTGTGCTTCATTAGGTCTGAGATGGGGATTGAGAATCTTTATTTCTGTAGCTCCAGTCACTTGATGTGCTATACAATTTGAGAAACATTGCATTGAATCACGGTTGCCAGTGAAGTAAGGAAGCATGAATACAGGCCACTGCAGATTTTTAGCATGAGAAAAGCCCTTCATGGGACATGTGCCAGCAGCTCTTCACTATGAACAGGGAGTTTGACCACCATCATGCCTAAAAATTAGGGCTTCACGATGGCCTTTCTAGCTCTTCAAATTTAAATGTTTCAAAATAGACCCACCTGCATTCCAAGGCTCCCAGGGATCTTCTGAGTGCATGCTTTGTGTGTGTGTGTTTGTGTTAGGGGAGGGATGCTGGTGTTCTCTGTTTTATACTTCTCTTTTTTTCTTCTGTGTTCTGAATTCTTTTACAATTTTTGGCTTGTATACTTTCTTGAGCATATAAAAGAGCCAAAGATTAGTGATTCTTGCAGGCTTCGGGGGAAAAAATCAACTGAAAACTGGTTGACATTTCCCCTATATTACTGAGTAAGTTCTGTTTTTGATGAGAGCCTATGATGATTACTGTAGTAGGTAGCAGGCAAGTCACAGAAGTACATATAGCTCTTGGTCTGTTTATCTGTTTACAGAAATCATGTTTGATCTCTGCTGAGATGTTCATTTATTTCTTTTCCTTTCTGCCTTGCCACAGCAAACTCCACAGTTCCTAGGACTACATTCCCACCCCACCTCACCCAACTTCAGTCCCCTCATCTCCCCTCACTGCTAGCTGGTCAGTGGGTTTGAAGTGGTGAGATATAGAGGAGAAAAAAGAACGGTAATTCACCACTCTTTAACTAGTCCTAACAACCTTTCTGCCCAGCCCTGTCTTTATCCCACCTCCCCCTTCTGTAAAAGACTCTACCCCCATTTCCCTAGTGCCCCTATCTCCTGTCCGTCTGTCCATAATCCCTGTATAAGACATAAGAATATCATCATTGGCTTTGAACCAGAAGAGTCCCTAGTCCTACAGAAATATGTATGTTCCTAGCTTTCTAAATTGTAATTGTGAACACATTTTCTCTTAAAAATGATAATAGTACTTTAGGCATATAAACTGTCCTACTGGCTTTGGGGATTAGAATTTACAATGATTGTGGGAAAACTTTCTGGGTTCACAACATAGGAAAGGAAGTTAACATTTGGAAAACAATTCATTCACAAGTGGACTATTTAATAATAAGACCAACATTGGGATTGTGCACAAAGGCACTGAGGCAGCTAGGATTGAAAACCTAATTTTTATGTCCGGGAAACAAGGATCCTAGAACTAAGCCTGAAGGCCCTAGCTTTAAGTATTGATGTGTGTTAAATAGCTTCAGTTGTGTCCAGCTCTTTGCAACACTATAGACTAGCCTGCTCCTCTGGGATTCTCCAGGCAAGAATACTGGAGTGGGCTGCCATGCCCTCCTCCAAGGGATCTTCCTGACCCAGGAATCAAACCCACATCTCGTATGTCTCCTGCATCGTCAGCCAGGTTCTTTACTACTAGCACCAACCACCATAAGTATTAATGTATGAGGCCTATTCCCTAAGGTTACTCAGTCTCAAGTTTCTCTCATGTAAACTCAGCCATTTAGAGGGGACTTGACTTAGTAACAAGAACCTTCATGAGACCATCCCTACCAAACTGATGCTTGACCATACTTGTCATCTAATCAGATTTCACAAGCATGTTCTCCAAACTGAAGTTACTCTTCATAGTAATGTCAGAGCTGCTCTCTCTGACTGCTCAGTAGAATGCAATTGTTGTTTTAAACTTGCTCTCTATTCTTCAGTGCTGTTATTAGCCGTCTCTCCAGTTCATCTGCTTAACATGTTCTCTCAATGCACTCAAGTTCTTCCATTTCCCTCTCAAGTAAAGAGAACTGTAAAGGAACCATAAACAAAGACCCAGAACAATGGACTATGCCTATTGTATAGAAGAATACAGTTCATAACTTATTTAAAATGTGGGAGGTTTGTTCTGGTTGTTTCTTATGCTTAAATACAGTTGTTCAAAAAAAAAAAAAAAAGGGTGAGGGTGCAGTGGCATGGGATTTCCAGGTAGGCATCAAAGGGGTCAAACTAGTCCACGATAAAGAAAAGGTAAAAGTTTACCAAGTGGAACTAAATCAGCAACAGAGAAAACTGAAGGCTATGAGAGGGCAAGTGGAGGACATGTTAGATAAGGAATTGGAGAGTGCAGTTACAGAGAATACCTTGTGACGAAGTCGAGTACATTTTTATGTATAATAGATGGCATGATAATGACAGGATCTTGGAAATCAGGGAAATCTAGAAAATCAGTTCATTTATGTGGATTTTTAAATCAACAAAACAGGAGATGATATGAAAGTAAACCCAGTCCACAAGAGAAGTATTGACAGTAACACAACAGCCAAATAGAGCAGGTCGTGTAAAGCTCAAATGAATTATGAAGCAGCAGCTTAGAAATAACATTAAAGATAAGAATAAGATTGATTAGCTTCTCCTTTCTATTTGAATGAAGATAACCAAGACAGCCTTGACATACTCCTTTTCCTATTTGGAGCCAGTCTGTTCCATGTCCATTTCTAACTGTTGCTTCCTGACCTGCATACAGATTTCTCAAGAGACAGGTCAGGTGGTCTGGTATTCCCATCTCTTTCAGAATTTTCCACAGTTTATTGTGATCCACACAGTCAAAGGCTTTGGCATAGTCAATAAAGCAGAAATAGATGTTTTTCTGGAACTCCCTTGCTTTTTGATGATCCAGCAGATGTTGGCAATTTGATCTCTGGTTCCTCTGCCTTTTCTAAAACCAGCTTGAACATCTGGAAGTTCACTGTTTACTTATTGCTGAAGCCTGGCTATATATTGTCACCCTGCTTATTTAACTTATATATGGAGTACATCATGAGAAACGCTGGGCTGGAGGAAGCACAAGCTGGAATCAAGATTTCCAGGAGAAATATCAGTAACCTCAGATATGCAGATGACACCACCCTAATGGCAGAAAGTAAAGAAGAACTAAGGAGCCTCTTGATGAAAGTGCAAGAGGAGAGTGAAAAAGTTGGCTTAAAGCTCAACATTCAGAAAACTAAAATCATGGCATCTGGTCCCATCACTTCATGGCAAATAGATGGGGAAACAGTAGCTGACTTTATTTTGGGGGGCTCTAAAATCACTGCAGATGGTAATTGCAGAAATGAAATTAAAAGATGCTCACTCCTTGGAAGGAAAGTTATGACCAACCTACATGGTATATTAAAAAGCAGAGACATTACTTTGCCAACAAAAGTCCATCTAGTCAAAGCTATGAGTTTTCCAGTAGTCATGTATGGATGTGAGAGTTGGAATATAAAGAAAGCTGAGCGCTGAAGAATTGATGCTTTTGACCTGTGGTGTTGGAGAAGACTCTTGAGAGTCCCTTGGATAGCAAGGAGATCCAACCAGTCCATCCTAAAGGAAATCAGTCCTGAATGTTCATTGGAAGGACTGATGCTGAAGCTGAAACTCCAGTACTTTGGCAACCTGATGTGAAGAACTGACTCATTTTAAAAGACCCTGATGCTGGGAAAGACTGAAGGCGGGAGGAGAAGGGGATGACAGAGGATGAGATGGTTGGATGGCATCACTGACTCAATGGACATGAGTTTGTGTAAACTCTGGGAGTTGGTAATGGACAGGGAAGGGAGGCCTGGTGTGGTGCAGTCCATGGCGTCGCAAAGAGTCAGACATGACTAAGCAACTGAACTGAGCGGAACCAAGACAGTGTTTACTAAGGCAAAAGCACTTGGAGAGGTCGGGGGAGAATCAAATTTCTAAAGAAATGAAAAGTAAAGTGAGCTTTAAACATGGGTTTCAGATAGGTATCCTGACAATAACAAAAGGGTTCCAGAGAGTGTGATAGACAGAGACTGAAAGGAAGGGAGATGGACCCCCTCTGATGAAGTGTAGGGAGGAGTTGACCAGGGCTGTAGGACTGAGAAATTTCCTGGGGCATGGTGGGTGAGGATGGAGGTGGAGAGTGATCAGATGGAAGCACTTAGAAAACCTGTGCACTCGTGTCGTCACAACAGAAGTAGATTCTTCCATTAATATCCAGTGACTGACCATTAGAGTTGTTACAGTTAAAGTCATTATTATTGGCAATCTTTAGGAATAGATGAAGGGATTCATTAACAGTATTATGTGATATTTACTAACTGCTTACTAAGGGCCAGACATTACTAAATGCTTTGCTCACACTATTTCATTTTTACCTGGGGAAATGGAAGTCAGTAAAGCTACTTGAGGTCACAGAATTAGTATGTGGGGGCCAGGATATGAACTCAGCAGATCCAGAACCCACTTTGTTTCAGAACAAGATGCATATTTCAGTGGTATTCAGGGTTTTGAGTTATTAGTGACTAGTAGTAGTGAAAGTCACTTAGTCATGTCCAACTCTTGCTACTCCATGGACTATAGCCTGCCAGGTTCCTCTCTCCATGGGATTCTCCAGGCAAGGATACTGGAGTGGGTTGCCATTTCCTTCTCCAGGGGATCTTCCTGACTCTGGAATCGAACCCATGTCTCCTGCATTGCAGGGAGATTCTTTACTGACTGAGCTAGGAGGGAAGACCTCTTTGAGTTATTACCTATAGAAAAAATTTCAACTCCTATCAATATTATGGAAAATACTTAAACTCCAGAGTCCTAGAGTGATAATGTCCCCATCCTCTTGTATACTAAATCTTGGATGAAGTTTGGCCAGTGTAAATATCTAATTCTTGTTGCCTACAGAATGAGGATGTGTGCAGGAGACGTTTCAAATTAAAAATGGGCTCTTTATAGGAAAGGATCACACTCCTAGCTTAGAATCATTGTTTTCTGCATTATTCTGACAAAATAAGGGATATTTGACTGTCTGATACAAATCATAGAGATTAGATAATATCCCCATTGTGGATCTATCCAGTAACTCACTATGGGTATATCAATACCTAAAAAACCATAGATAAGTATATATTATATATTTTTTTCAGTTACCCTTCCTGACTCCATAAGCCCAAAATTTATTTCAGCAATGAGTGTGCTTATTTAACAGAGGATAATCATTTTGATTGGGGCTTCTCAGGTGGCTCAGTTGCAAAGAATCTGCCTGCCAATGCAGAAGTGGGTTTGATCCCTGGGTTGGGGAGATCCCCTGAAAAGGAAATGGCAACCTACTACAGTATTCTTGCCTGAGAAATCCCATGGACGAAGGAGCCTGGTGGGCTTCAGTCCATGGGGTCGCAAGAGTCAGATGTGACTAAGAGACTTAATGATTATTTTGATAAACTTTTAATTGAATTTTTTCAACTTTCAACCTCTTATACTGCAGATTTTACATTATAAAGCTCCTCCGGCAGTTCATCATTTTATAAGAATTTCTTTGGATCTTTTCTCCTTCCAAATGTTTCTGGGTATAACTGGTAAGGAGTTCTTACACATTATTCTTGTACATAGTACTTTATTATATTTATAAATATTATATTTATATAATATATAATTTATAAATATTATAAATTTATATATTTAATATTTATTTATATTTATAAATATATATTTATATATTTATATATTTAATATTTATTTATATATTTATACATAAATATATAAATATATATTATAAAATATGATATATAAATATATTTATAAATATTATATACATAATATGTATTATATTTAATATATATATCTGATTATATATAATTTGATTTTGACAAAACCAACTTTGGTAAGTATTTTAAACTTCTCTGTTGATTAGCTCTCTAGCTTACATTGTGAGGTCATTATTGAGAGTCAGCAGTTATCCATTGCTTTCTTGGAAACGGTTGATTCTCTTCACACTCATGTAAAAGACCTTTTCCAGATCTGAAAACCCAGCAGTCAAGGCTCCCAGAGCTTTCCCCCATCACAGTTCAAGGAGATCTTTGTGGATATATGTTTGCTCCACCAGTCATTTTCCTAAGTCCAAATGGCCTGGTCCTGGGTATCCCCAGGATTCCTAAGAGGAGGCCATTTGTTACCTCTGATTTATGCAGATCTTCATTATTCCTGTCTGCATTTTATATACATTTCATACATTTTGACCTAGTGCCTCAGCTCAGCCTACTTAAGTGAAATATTTAAAAGTATGTGTCTTACCATTTTATTCCCGATAAAGAAGGAGGCAATTTAGGAACTCTACAGCTTGCTGTAGCCAAATTAGCTGAGTGATGTTGGGCCTCAGTTTCCTCATAATGTAAAATATTGCTAAAGTACCTCCCTCTGCCTGGGGAGTTATAGGATAATAGTTGTGTGGATAAATGAGTTTTATATAAAGTGCTTAGAACAGTGCTTAGCACCTAAGTACTTTATTTGTTGTTCAGTTGCTAAGTCCTGTGTGACTCTACAGCTGCATGAAATACAGCAGTCCAGGCTTCCCTTGTCCTTTATTATCTCCCATAGTTGCTTAAACTCATCCATTGAGTTGGCTTTGCCATCCAACCATCTCATCATCTTCTGCCATCCCCTTCTCCTCTTGCCCTCAATCTTTCCCAGCATTAGGTTCTTTCCCAATGAGTTGGTTCTTTGCATCAGGTGGCCCAACTATTGGAGCTTCAGCATTAGTCCTTCTAATGAATATTCAGGGTTGATTTCCTTTAGGATTGACTAGTTTGATCTCCTTGCTGCCCAAGGGACTCTCAAGAGTCTTCTCTAGCACCACAATTTGAAAGCATCAATTCTTTGGCGTTCAGCCTTCTTTATAGTCCAACTTTCAACTCTGTATGTGACTAATGGAAAAACTATAGCTTTGACTCAAGGGCCCTTTGTCGGCAAAGTGATGATGTCTCTGCTTTTTATTACTCTGTCTAGGTTTGTCATAACTTTCCTTCCAAGGAGCAAGCGTCTTTTAATTTTGTGGCTGCAGTCACCGTCTGATGTGATTTTGGAACCCTAGAAAATAAAAATCTGTCACCGTTTCCACTTTTCCCCTATCTATTTGCTATGAAATGATGAGACAAGATGTCACGATCTTAGTTTTTTGAATGTTAAGTTCTAAGCCTGCTTTTTCACTCTCTTCTTTCACGTTCATCAAGAGGCTCTTAATTTCTCTTTGCTTTTTGCCATTAGAGTGGTATCGTCTGCATATCTGAGGTTGTTGATAGTTCTCTTGGCAATCTTGATTCCCGCTTGAGATTCAAGTGCTTCATAGATGTTTGCTTTGTTTATTGCCCTGGGTTCTCTTAAATGCAAGGCCTCTAGAAGCTCCTCTCTCCTCTCCTCCTCTTGAAGGCGAGAGGAGAAGGGGATGACAGAGGATGAGATGGTTGGATGACATCACCAACTCAATGGACATGAGTTTGAGTAATCTCCGGGTGTTGGTGATGGACAGGGAGGCCTTGTGTGCTGCAGTCCATGGGGTCGGACACGACTGAGCGACTGAACTGACTGACTGACCAGAAGCTCCAGCCCCAGGCCAGAGATCACCTGTAACCATGCTGCAGATTTCCCAGGACTGCTGCATTGTTGCTGCTGAGATGAAAGCTCCCTCTCTGCTCTACTTTTTCTTATCTTGGACTCTGATGAACAGTGGATAGCAGAAGATAAACATTGCCTAAACTGCCTGGGAAAGATTTTCCTATCTTTTGTTTCTACCTACGCTTGTTAGTTATCAGCTATAACTAGTAGCCAGGGGGTTCACTTTTTGTCTTGGTAGCTGCTCTTTGGAGGTTCTGTAGCGGGAAAGAGAACCTTTGCCGGGAGACTGTCGAGCCCCAGACTCAGAGCGCAGCCCATTGGAGTTACCCAACCAAGCTGCCCAAACCTGCACTGCTCAGCAGGGGCGGGGATGCTGCCAGGCAACCATAGGAGAGAACCTCCAGGTTCCAAAGGGTGAGGCAGCGGTTGATTGCTGAAGGCTTAGAACTGCGGTTCCGAAGGGTGAGGCAGCGGTTGATTGCTGAAGGCTTAGAACTGCAAGCTGTTTCTGCCTTTGTGTTGTAGGGGTCAGTGGTCACCAGTTCCTAGACTCCGGCTTTGATTTCGTGTATATCTGGCCCTTTGGGGACTCTGCTGAAGTTCAGTGTGATGATTGATATGCAGGGGAAAGTTAAAGATGGTTTCAAGTCTTGCATTGTAATAGGATATTGGGGATGTTGAGAAAGAGGAAAGTCTTGAACCTCAGTTTGGTAAAAGGAAAGTTGCATTCTTTTGAGATGATCCCACTCATGACTCTCCCTAGAATAAATAGGAACAAGTTAGGAGTCCACTTACTGGTTGTGCAACTTTTAGCAAATAGCGTAATCCCTCTGTGCCTCAGTATCATTCATGTGTCAGATGGAATTATAAAATCTTAGATGAGTTAAATTTACAGTCAATTTTCAATAACCCGTTAATTTCTGATCTCTGATGGTTTACTGTTTGAGATTCTCAGAAGAGGGGAAGCAAAGGGAAGAGGGTCACGGTGTTTCTCCCAAGCCTGATGGTTTACTGTTTGAGATTCTCAGAAGAGGGCAAGCAAAGGGAAGAGGGTCACGGTGTTTCTCCCAAGCCTGATGGTTTACTGTTTGAGATTCTCAGAAGAGGGGAAGCAAAGGGAAGAGGGTCACGGTGTTTCTCCCAAGCCTGATTAACTTAAACATTTAGGAAGTAAGAGTTTTAACAGATAGTGCTGGATAATAATTTGCAGTCATTCCCACTCATACATTTTTTAGCTTTCTGACAGAGTTCCTTTTTTTTCTTTCAGTGGATTACCAGGTAAGTGAATTTCGAGGTAAGAGCTAAATAAAATTCAGAGTTTCTGTTCATTGTGTTGTTTCATACCTCAGGAAGAAGACTAGCTACAAGGAAATACTTCTGAAAAATCAATGTGAACCACAAGCTGGAGTGAATCTTCTTCTGAGCTCGCTTATTCCAGAATGGCAGTCCTCTTGCAGAAAAGATCTCTACTAGTGACTGATGGTAGAGGGCCAGGGCTGTGCCTGTCCAAGAATCAGACTGGCACAGCAAAATCTTTCTTCAGATTTTAAGTTGTTGCTACCAGGAAATAGATACTTGAACCTCACAGGTCCGTCAGAAGATGGGAGCTCTGCCCACAGATGCAGACAGCAGGGGTACAGACTGAGGAGCGGGTGCTAAAGTAGGTCCTGACCTCTGCCTGGAGAACTGCAGACCGAGGGAGGATAATATTATCCAGAATGTGGAGAAGAGGCATCAGATATGCTGGAGAAGTTAAAGACAGCTTGATGGACAAGCCTTAAGGCGGAAAGGGTTGGGAGGAGGATTTATGGCTTGAGTAGTGAAAGGAATAACATAGAAAGCTGCAAAATCAAACTTCAGGATCCATCAGATGTATTTGGAGCCATAACCCTGTATCACCTTCATGGGCTTTAATTCCCCTGGATATTCATGTACACCTCTGGAACCTTCTCTCTCTATATTGGTTTTTTATTGTTGGTGGTGTTGTATGAGTATTTTTACTGAGGGACTAGCTTCATATTCAATTTTCCAAGACCATCTCTTCATCCCATTGGTTTTAGGGTCCAGGTAGAACAAGGATAGAACAAGATACGCTTTTGGCAAGATAGTACCCTGGAATCAGAAGTGTAAGGTCCAGCCTATTAAAATACTTAGTTTTACTCTCACAGTATTGCCTTATGAAAAGCAGATGAGAAAGCAAATCTGCTGAGAAAGAAGACATCCTTGAAAGGCAGCTTTTTAGAACTCTTGTAAGTATCTTTTCCCTGGGAACTGTGTACCTACCCATTTCTTCATTGCCCAATTCTTCAGGTAGAAGCTGTTATTCATATTTGTGGAGGTGTTTGTGTTCTGTTGTTTTGACTTTTTCAACTTCTTTAGCTTCAAAATGTTTTTCTTCTTATCTTTTAATCCTGAATATTACCTGAAAAAGTTATTTTCCCCACTTTAATTTTTCCAGTTTACTTATTTCCCCACATCAAAATAGTATGGATTTTTGGAACTAATTTACCTTTTGCTTCAAGTTAACTTTTATTATATGCCATTGTTTGTGGATCCACTTAACAAACATTTATGGAACATTTTGTTTGTTTGTAGTAGTGGCCTTGATACATTTCATTTGGTATAAATGGTACTTATAATTACCCTTTAGCAAATTAAATTTCTCTTGGTTTCATGATATTCTCTTTTTTTCATGTGTGGATTCAAACTGATCTCTTAACTTTTTGATTATACCTTCCTGATTCTTTGTCACATTTTGTGAGAAAATTCTCCATGCTCTTCCAGTTTCTTTCTGCCTAGCTCTCGCTTCTCAAACTGGAACCTCATATGCCTTCTTGGGTATTTTTCAAAACTGAGTTGGCAGTTTTCAGTTTAGGGAAACTGAAAAAGCATGCACTTTAGGTAAAACTGAGTTTTATCTTTATCACTGTTTCTCATCATGAATCTCATGATCTCAGCAGAAGAGACAACTGACATTTGAATTATCTGTGCATATTTTTAGATGGAGTTATTGAGAATGAAAATAAGGACTTGTCTCCAACACACACAAAAATCTGAAGATGCTGTCATCGGGCGGGGTGGGGGGGGGGGAGTCTGCAGATTTACAACACCAGTGCAGAAAGTTAGTAAAAGCTTTAGTCACTGATGCGTCATTACTCAGCATTAGGGAGCATATACCAAAGAAAATGCTTGAGAACAACATGTTTGTAAAGGCTTTTGTTTACAGTGGGTCCCTCCTTTCCCACTAGGAAATCTATCACAAGGGAAATGCTGTCAGTATAAAGAATGTGGGAAAGCCATCTCTGACAGAAAATCCGCAAAAGCAAGAAACTGCATACATGTGATGACTGTAAGGAGGCCTTCATTCATCATGGAAACCTTCTAGAACATTATGTGAAGGAAGCAAGAAGGAAGGACTTCAGCCAGAAGTCAGAACTGACTGCACTATAGTTTCTACATGGTAAATGTGATGAATGTGGAAATGTTTTCCATGGAATCATAGCATTATTCAGCATTGGGGAGAAGATCACACTAAATGAAAACTGAGTGCATGGGTTTGGAAAAGTCTTCAGAGGTTGGACCTTAGAAAATATCAGGGAGTGCATATTAGAGAGGCTCTTATAAATGAGAAGATTGTAGGAAGTTGTATGGACAGATATCAAGCCTCAGCAATAGAGTCTCCATGATATTGGAAAATTCATAAATTAATGTAAATGGGCAAGATGTATGGGGAATGGATATCTTAAATTGCCCATTGTAGCCACAAAGAACATTCAGTGAATTTCTCAAGTCAAGAAAAGGAAAAGTCAGAAGTTCTTTTTGCTTCCAAAAGGAGTCTATAAACATGAATAATCAGGAGTTTTGAAATGAAGATGTTTACCTGCATCCCTGGACTTGTGCTACTGTCTCCAAGATGACTGTTGGGGACATGTTATTTTCCCATGCCCACTCTAATCTCACATCTTAAATTCATTCAAGTGTAGATAATATTGGCTGTTTGTTGTAAATTAATTTTTATGGGCTAAATAGGCTTGTATGAGTACCCCAGGATGTAAAAATGACTAAAGTTTCAGTAAACATAATGAAAGGAACTATGTCATTGAATTGTTAGTACTTTTTAAAATTTGGCACTGCCTCTGTGTTCTAACACAAGGCCAGAGAGGCGTCAATCACAGAGTATATATTTCCCAGCTTTTTTTTTTTTAAAAGATAGAAAATGATATTTCACATATAGCTTTGACAGATAATAGGTTATTTTTTCATATAGATAACACAATATAATATCCTGGAGGCTAATATTTTGAAGTAACATTACTCTCAGTTCTAAAACCTACAGGCTAAAATAGGAAAGAATCTATCAAAGCTGTTCTTCACCAGTTTGACAGTAGAGCCCAATCTATGAGAATGAAGCTTATGGATTTTATAGTAGGTCATTAAATATAGGAACCACAGATTTCAAAAATGGCAAAAATCATTTCACAGTTAGGAGTTTATATCTGCTGCCATTGCCTGAATTTTCTGAGTAGATATTATAGTCACTATTTTAAAAGACAGACTGCATTCTATTAAGACTTTTTCAGCACTATAGAAACTACATTTCCCCCTTAATTTTATTATCACCTTATATTACATGAAAGGATTTCCTAATATTGAGCCAACCTTGCATTACTGGAATAAATTTCGCTTAGTCATGGTGTTTTCTTAATGGGTTCTACTTGCTAATACTTTATTTAGTGTAGTTTTACTCAATATTCATATGAAAAGCTGTCATTTTTTAGATCTGTCATTTTATTCTATATTCACAGTTAGATTTTAATTTTCAGTTCAGTTCAGTTGCTCAGTTGTGTCCAACTCTTTGCAACCCGATGATTCACAGCACGCCAGGCCTCCCTGTCCATCACCAACTCCCAGAGTTCACTCAGACTCACATCCATTGAGTAAATGATGCCATCCAGCCATCTCATCCTCTAGTCCCCTTCTCCTCCTGCCCCAATTCCTCTCAGCATCAGAGTTGCCCAAAAAAATAAAGTCTGACACTGTTTCCCCATCTATTTCCCATGAAGTGATGGGACCAGATGCCATGATCTTCGTTTTCTGAATGTTGAGCTTTAAGCCAACTTTTTCACTCTCCTCTTGAGGCTTTTGAGTTCCTCTTCACTTTCTGCCATAAGGGTGGTGTCATCTGCATATCTGAGGATATTGATATTTCTCCCAGCAATCCTGATTCCAACTTGTGTCTCTTCCAGTCCAGTGTTTCTCATGATGTACTCTGCATAGAAGTTAAATAAGCAGGGTGACAATAAATAGCCTTGACTTATTCCTTTTCCTATTTGGAACCAGTCTGTTGTTCCATGTCCAGTTCTAACTGTTGCTTCCTGACCTGCATACAGATTTCTCAAGAGGCAGGTCAGGTGGTCTGGTATTCCCATCTCTTTCAGAATTTTCCACAGTTTATTGTGATCCACACAGTCAAAGGCTTTGGCATAGTCAATAAAGCAGAAGTAGATGTTTTTCTGGAAGTCTCTTGCTTTTTCCATGATCCAGCAGATGTTGGCAATTTGATCTCTGGTTCCTCTGCCTTTTCGAAAACCAGCTTGAACATTAGGAAGTTCATGGTTCACATATTGCTGAAGCCTGGCTTGGAGAATTTTGAGCATTACTTTACTAGCATGTGAGATGAGTGCAATCGTGTGGTAGTTTGAGCATTCTTTGCCATTGCCTTTCCTTGGGATTGGAATGAAAACTGACCTTTTCCAGTCCTGTGGCCACTGCTGAGTTTTCCAAATTTGCTGGCATATTGAGTGCAGCACTTTCACACCATCATCTTTCAGGATTTGAAATAGCTCCACTGGAATTCCATCACTTCCACTAGCTTTGTTTGTAGTGATGCTTTCTAAGGCCCACTTGACTTCACATTCCAGGATGTCTGGCTCTAGATGAGTGATCACACCATCGTGATTATCCGGGTCATGAAGATCTTTTTGTACAGTTCTTCTGTGTATTCTTGCCACCTCCTCTTAATATCTTCTGCTTCTGTTAGGTCCATACCATTTCTGTCCTTTATCGAGCCCATATTTGCATGAAATGTTCCCTTGATATCTCTGATTTTCCTGGAGAGACCTCTAGTCTTTCCCATTCTGTTGTTTTCCTCTATTTCTTTGCATTGATCACTGAAGAAGGTTTTCTTATCTCTTCTTGCTGTTCTTTGGAACTCTGCATTCAGATGCTTATATCTTTCCTTTTCTCCTTTGCTTTTCACCTCTCTTCTTTTCACAGCTGTTTGTAAGGCCTCCCCAGACAGCCATTTTGCTTTTTGCATTTCTTCTCCATGGGGATGGTCTTGATCCCTGTCTCCTGTACAATGTCACGAATTTTAATTTTACTACATCATAAAAAAGACTTTAAGTTTTTGTTCTTTTTGTTTTTAATTGTCTAGTACCATTTGTAAAGCATTGAAATTATCTTGTATTTGAAAGTTGAATTCTGATGTAAAACTATGTGGGCTGGGTGCTTTTTGTGGGAAAAATGTTGTTTATGTAATTGAAATCATACAGAGTATATTCTCTGACCACAATGGTACCAAACTAAGAAATAACTGTATGACAACAGAAAATTTTCCAAACATTTGGAAACTAAGGAAAATATTTCTGAATAATGCCCTGGTCAAAAAGGAACTCTCAAAGGAATTTTAAAATACATAGATTGAAGGGAAATAAGTACAACCTATGACAAGATGTGAGACACAGCTAAAGAAATGTTGAGAAGGAAAATTATAGTACTAAATGAGAAGGAAGATTATAGCACTAAATGCTTATATTAGAAAATTGGAATAGTCTGAAATCAATAATTGAACTTTCTGCTTCAATAAAGATCAAGAGCAAAAATAAAACCAAGGCAGTACAAAGAAGAAAATAATAACGATAATAGCAGAAATTAATGAAACTGAGAATAGGAAAACAGGAGAAAAATCAGCAAAACAGCAAAACATAAGCTGTCTCTGCAAAGAATTTTTCCAATAAAATATAAACGTTTAATAAAGCCAACAAGATTAAAAAAGAAGATACAAATCACTAGTAACAGGAATGAACATGGGATATCACTACAGATCTTGCATTATTTATTAAAAGCTTCATGAGGGCAGACTGAACAACTTTGCATTTATAACTCTGATAACTAGACAATTCTTCAAAAAATGGCCCAATTCTTCAAAAATATAAGTAAACAAAACCCAACCAAGACATAGATAATCTGAATAATACTTTGGCCATTAAAAAAATTGATTTCATAATTTAAAGTTCCCCAATCTTCAGGCCTAGAGGGCTTCACTGGAGAATTCTACCAAACACTGGAGGAAGGATGATCAGCAGTTTTACAGTTTCTTTCAAAAAATAGAAAACGTTATATTTCCCAATTCTTGTCATGTTGCTAATATTACTCTGATACCATAATGAAACAATGAATGGAAACCACCTCCCCCGGAAACCAGTATCTCTCATGAACTTAGATGCAATGAAATATTAGCAAATGAAATCAAGGTATTTATAAAGAGTTATATACCATAATCAAAATTTATTCCAATATGTAAAGCTGTTTTGTCTTAAGCATTTGACAAAATCCAATTCTCATTCATAACAGAAACTCTCAGCACCCTAGAAATAGAAGGTAACTTCTCCAACTTCATAAAAAGATCTGCAAAACACCTACAGCTAATTTCAAATACAACGCTTTCCCTGTAAGACTGGGATCAAGATAAGTATGTTCACTCCCATCATTCTTACTTAACATATATTGGAAGTACTTACTGGAAGTGCACTAAGACCAAAAATGACGTGAATTGAAAAAACTGCATGTATATAGGTAATGTAATTGTGCACATAGAAGATCCCAAGGAACCTACAAAAACTTTAGGACTAGTAAGCAAATTCAACAAGGTTGAAAGATACAAAATCAATGTGCAAAAATCAATCCTATCTCTGTATGCTAATAATAGACAATCAGAAATTGAAGTGTAAAATGCAATGCCATTTGTCGTTGCTCCTAGGAAATTAAAATGCTTGGATATAAATCTAACAGAAATGTACAAGATATGCATCTGGACTGGGAAAATGACAAAAGCTGTTGCAAATCAAAGATCTAAATAAATGGAGATACATGCAGTGTTCATGGATTAGAAGACATACATAGTAAAGATACCAATTCTCCCTACATTGATTTACAGGTCCAATATAAATTATTTCAAAATTCAAGCAAAATTTTTTTGGAAGATATAGATTAGCTTGTTCTAAAATTTATACAGAAAGGCAAAGGACCTAGAAAAACTACATTTTGTAAAAGTATAAAATGAGAGCAATCACTCTGCCTAATATTAAGGCCTACAATAGTGATCAAGAGTGTGATACTGTAGACATATAGTTCAGTGCATCAGGTTGGAGAACCCATAAGTAGGTCCACAGAAAAATGTCCAACTGATTTTTCACAAAGGTACAGAGACAGTTCCATGGAGGAGGGATAGCCTTTTTCAGAAAAAGGTGCAGATGCAATTGGACATCCACAACCAAAAACGTAAAAACAACTCAGCTTGAACCATACACCTTATAGTTACAAAAAGCTGAAAATAGACCATGGAGCTAAAACATAAAACCATAAAGCTTCAAGGAACACATAAGAGGAAATCATCAGGACCTAGGGTTAGGCAAAGATGGTGAGAATTGATGTCAAAAGCATGATGTATTAAAGGAAAAATTAATAATTTGGTCTTCATCGAGATTTAAAACTTTTGCTCTGTGACAGACTCAAGAGGATTAAAAGACAAACTAAAGAAATGGGAAAATATTTTTATACTATATATCTGATATAATTTATATCATATATCTTCCCTGTGGCTCAGCTGGTAAAGAATCTGCCTGCAGTGCAGGAGACCTGGGTTTGATCCCTGGGTTGGGAAGATCCCCTGGAGAAGGGAAAGGGTACCCACTCCACTATTATGGCCTGTAGAATTCCATGGACTGTATAGTCCATGGGGTTGCAAAGAGTCAGACATGACTGAGTGACTTTCACTTCACTTCATCTGACAGAGGACTTGTACTGAACATATAAAAAGAACTTACCTAATGGCAGCAATTAAGCAGTTCAGTTGGCTATGGGCAAAATCATGAACAGACATTTTACTGAAGAGTAAATTGCCTCCTCAAATAATGGAGGCACTGTGTCACTCACTATTTCATGCACCCCCACATCACCTCCCAATTACCCTCACTCCTGAAGTTACTTTAACTTCTTTTTCTTCATTGTAAGTTTAAATTCTATCAGCTGAATTTAGGCATGCTTTTTAAAAACAAAAATGTGAAGAAAGAAATTTAATATAAGCACTTAAAGGGTTACAAACACCAACCACCAGAAGAGTATTGTCTGCTTGACTGGGAGCTTAGGGAGTAATATGAAGGACTCTATACTGCAAAAGTGGCTGACGCATTGGGGACCCTTTTTCCCTAAAGTAACTGAGTTTGGAAGAGACCAGGAGGCACAGAAAGATCAGCCCCACATCAGCAAGCATAGATTTGCACTGACTTTAAGTAATCTACTCAGCCCCAAGAAATAAATGTTTAATAACTAAGGCATTATGCAGCTGGATGCAGTCCTACCTTTAGGTACTTAACTCCTAAATACTCATCAGCAGGTAGCATACACTGCTGAATCTCAAGGAAGTCTTTTTATATCCTGTGTCTCAGCCAATGTGATATAGGTACAACAGAAAAACCATTAGTTGTGAAAATAGGTATGTGAACACTTTGGTCTCTAGCAATAGGTGCCAGTGGGATTTTATGTTGATATGAAAGAGCAAGTAGAATCAACCAATCTTTGGAATCATTCATTCTTCAGGAAGCCTGCTAGGTGCTCTGAATACAGTAGTGAGTCAGTCATTATCTCCTGTGTCTCAGCCTCACGCCAGCCCTTCTTTGTTCTGACTTGTAAGCAGGGTAAGGAGGCTCCAAACATTATTTCCTAGGTTCTTACTGTTAACTTGTAAGAACTAGAGATCAAAAGGGGGAAGCATGGTTAACAGTTTTAATACTTAGGAATGCCCGTAACTACAGTATTGTGATGGATAATTTTGTGTCCACTTGACTGAGCCACAGGATACCCAGATATTTGGTCAAACATTTTTCTTGGTGTGTCCGTGAAAGTGTTTTGGGATGAGATTAGTGTTTGAATTGGTTAACTGCATAAAGCAGATTTTTCTTCCTAATGTGGACGGTCATCCTCCAATCAAGTGAAGACCCGAATAGAACAAGAAAGTCTGATCCTGTATGGAGTAAGAGGGAACTCCTGCCCGACGGCATTAAACTGCCTTCAGATTTGTCTTTTCCTGCCTTCAGACTTGAAGCATTGGTTCTTCTTGATTCTCAAAGCTGCTGGCTTTTGGACTGGAATCTCACCATCAGCTTTCTTGCGTTTCCAGCTTGTCAGCTGCACATCTTCTCAGCCTCCATAATCATGTGAGTCATTTTTTATAATAAATCTCATTATGTATACATCCTATTGGTTATGTTTGTCTGGAGAACACAGACTAATACAAAAGTATGTTCACGAAGTTTGAAAATCATAAAATAGATTTTTATCAGTTTAAGAATTCAAAATAACTATATTATTATTGTAAAAATCATTTACATTAGTATTTCTTAAATTTTTGTCCCTTGAAAACTTTGAAATACCAAGGCTTGGAACCTGGCATAAAAACAGGGAATTGGACAGATCTGCAAAAACTTTTGGATAAGCAAGTAAAAATGTATCACAGTGGTAAAGCCATCCATTGTGAAAGGTGGCAGAAAACCTTGAAATACCTGAATTCCTAGTCCTTGAATAATAGTGTAAATAAGGAAGAAATTGTTGCTGATGCTAGAAACCAAGTGAGAAGTGTGAGTAGATTCAAAAGCTTATTTCTGTAATAAACAGAAGGGCTGCACAAAGTTTGCAGGAAAGTAGTCATCTTGAAACACTTTTGTAAAATCAGTTCCATTTGAAATATACATAATAAATATTTCTTTCATAATGCTGACAAAAAAAACTTGTCTCTTGAATTCATAAGACTGAAATTTTGACTGTCTTGAAGATAAAATAACATGGTTTACAAAGTAAGTTCAAAGGAAAGTAGGTAACCTGAGAAGTTAACTTAATGGTTAAAGTTGTTATCATAAATACTGGAGGAGGTTGTACCACGCAACTGGTTTGAGACTCAATATATAAGAAGACCAAGACAATCAACAATAAATGTGGAGTTTTGAAACCATAAGTCATACTTGTTTTAAATACCTGGTATGAACCCACCGACCCAGAGAAGTTTGAACTTAGTAACTGTAAGTTTTTATATAGTCTGTGTTACAGTTGGAGAGAGGGAGAAGGTTTGTGAGCAGGATAGTAGAGGCTTTAGAGAGCCCTTGGTCAGGCCCAAGAGAACTGAAAGATAAGAACCAAGATGCTAAGCTTTAGAGAATCTATTATTTTATCCTGACTTAATAACTGATTTTCACATTGTCTGCATAGGGACATTTTTTTTTCTTCAAGAGTAGCAAAATTAATGTCAGGGAAACATTAATAAAAATGTAATTCCATATGTAATTATGTATGATTAATAATCACAATGTATGATTACAGTGTGAATCATAATTCACATTGATTTAAAGAAAAAGAAGCTATTTAAGGCATTCATACTAGAATTCCTAGTCCGGTAAAGAAATTTGTATTCCCTTTGATTTTGTCACAAGTAACACCACCCTTATCCCTACTCTGTCAATCCTATGTGCTTGGCAAAACATGCACTAGATCGACTCAGAATCTAGCACCTCACAATTAAGCACAAGCACAAACAGTTTTGGTGACAGATTCTTTAGAACTCTAGAGGACATCAGATTTTCAGAGCTGTGAAGGTATCTCACTGGTATAGTATATGTGTGTGTGGAAGGGTGTATGTGTGTGTGTATAAGATTTCATGAATCTGACAAACCATGGAGGTTTCATTATAAGTGAGATAAACAGAGCAACAGTGTCCAGATCACAGCCTTCTACTTGTCATAAAGTGTGGCTGAGGATGATTAATTAGTCAATCTGGGGCCCTTTTAAGTTCAGTAGGTGAGAACAAACCATTTCAGGTCAGACCTCTTCAAGAAAACTCTCCCATGGCCTCCATCAAACAAGTTTGTGTTGTTGTTGTTTTTCAGTCACCTAGGATGTAGAAGATAATTCATCTCAACCAGACTCTATTTTCTAACAAACATCTGATAATGTGTGGTGATAAATAAAGCCAAGTTCACAATTTTCTAGTCAGCAAGGACTCCAGGGTGGCCTCAGTTCATTGAGAAATGAACACCAACTCTGGCATATAAGACATGGGTCATGGAGATAGAATATTTTTCCTAATATGGCTTCTTTGATGGTGAATAAGGAATGAAATTCATGTGAAGCCTTTTCCACATGTATCACACTGATAGGGTTTCTCACTCGTGTGGATGTTTTGATGCTTAATAAGGCTTCTATTCCTAGTGAAACTTCTCTCACACTCATTACATTCATGACACAGGAGCCTCAACATTTTCCCACTGGCTTTCTTTCCTTCCCTGACTCTCCTAGGTCTTTCCAGGGTCAGGATTCTAAAGGTTTTTAATCACTATGGATACACTGATGTCTTAGAAGATGTGAATTCCACATAAAGGCTTTGCCACACATTTTGCACAGGTATGGCTTCTCCCTGGTGTGGATTTGTGATGTCCAAGGAGGTGGCTGCTCTGGCTAAAGGCTTTCCCACACACACCACACACAGAAGTTAAATAAGCAGGGTGACAATGTGCAGCCTTGACATACCCCTTTCCCAGTTTTGAACCAGTCCATTGGCCCATGTCTGGTTCTAACTGTTGCTTCTTGCCCTGCATACGGGTTTCTCAGGACATAGTTAAGGTGGTCTGGTATTCCCATCTCTTGAAGAATTTTCTGCATTTGGTTGTGATCCACACAGTCAACAGCATTAGCGTAGTCAATGAAGTAGAAGTACTTGTTTTCTGGAATTCTCTTGCCTTTTCTATGCTCCAACGGATGTTGGCAATTTGATCTCTGGTTCCTCTGCCTTTTCTAAATCCAGCTTAAATATGTGGAAGTTCTCCAGTTCACGTACTGTTGATGCCTAGCTTGAAGGATTTTGAGCGTTACCTTGCTAGCATGAGAAATGAATGCAATTGTATGGTAGTTTGAACATTCTTTGGCACTGCCCTTCTTTGGGATTGGAATGAAAACTGACCTTTTCCAGTCCTGTGGCCACTGCTGAGTTTTCAGAATTTGCTAGCATATTGAGTGAAGCACTTTAACAAACTCATCTTTTGGGATTTGAAATAGCTCAGCTAGAATATATCACCTCCACTAGGTTTGTTTCTAGTAATGCTTCCTAAGGCCCACTTGACTTTGCATTCCAGGATGTCTGGCTCTAGGTGAGTGATAACACTATCGTGTAAAAGATCACTGCTAATCACAAAGACCAAATATCTCAGGTTAATGACTTTTGTGCTTTTCTGTAAATGGGAAGATGCAAGAATCTAGGGTCATTGAAATTCTTCCTTAGATTTCCATCTTAATCATCTATAGGCTCCTTTATCCAAAGCCCAGAAGCTTCATTCTGTGTTTCCCAACTGTTGATGGGCAACTGAAGCAGGTTGAGACTTAACCCTTTGTATAACTAGATGATGTACAACATTCTCTGCTCTTTTTAAAATGCATAATTGTTTTAAGGAATAGGCTCAATTGTTTAAATAGAAAGTCCAGGATAATTGAACAAATTATGATGATTAATAAAAGTTTGGCAAGCTTATAGAAGTTTAAATTTTTTATTTATTTACTTTTGGCTGTACTGGATTTTTATTGCTGCACTCTGGCTTTCTCTAATTATGGTGAGTGAGGGGTACTCTTTGTTGTGGTGCATGGGCTTCTCATTGAGGCGGCTTCTCTTGTTGTGGAGCATAGGCTCTAAGCACACTGGCTTCAATAGTTGCAGCACAGAGGCTCAGTAGTTTTGGCTTCTAGGCTCTGGAGTGTGGGCTCAGTAGTTGCGGTGCACAGGCTTAGTCGCCCTGTGCCATGTGAGATCTTGCAGGAACCTGTGTCCTCTGCACTGGCAGGTGGATTCTTAACCACTGGACCACCAGAAGAATCCTAAAATGTATTATCTTCATTGTCGAGTTTGTGTTTTCATAAATGCACGCCCCTGTGTAATCCAAACCTGTATTGAGGAAATAAGATAATGACAGAAATAAATTTTGATATGACTTAAGGAACAAGTGATAAGTTCTGAAATAAAGATAATTTATTACAGAACAGAAAATCTAAATTTAAAAGAATGTAATGAGAAAAACAGATATTCAATAAAGATTTTTATTCTGATATAAAGAAGCAAATTATAACAAATTTCAGATTACACAAAAACAGTAAGAGGAAAGCTAAATTTTGAATAAATCCGTTGGGTCTTGGATTATTTAGTAATGTAATTAATGAAGTGATGTGAATCACTGAGCACTGTGGAAAGAGATTAGTATTTCTTGAACTTTTGACTTATGACACTGGTACTTCCTTGGAGGTCCAGTGGTTAAGACTCCACAGGGGACACAGATTTGACCCCTGGTGGAGGAACTAAGATCCTGCATGCTGCCCTTGGTGCCGCCAAAAATAAATAAATGATACTGACACAATGAGGACATCAAAACAATCTAGATAGTGTCATTGATATAAGAGATTTTCAGATTAGTCCTCACAAAAATCTTAAAACATCCTAACATCTTGTAGCTCATAACTGAAAGAACTCGATAGAGGGTTACCCAGATACCAGCCATTTAAAATAATGAATCAGCTATGCTGGAGGATAGACTACATATCTTTTCATTCAATTAAATTACAAAATTAACATTAAAAGACAGTTCAATAATATAAAGTCAAAATTTTAGTTAAAAATTATTATAGATGTGTGTCAGGCAATTAATAAAATTTTTTTTCTGACTTTCATGTTTGCAATGTTTTTAAGACTTCAAGATTTGTAATATGTAATTTTCCACTTTCATGCCTATGTTTCACTCAAATTATATATACTAGATCTCCCAGTGTCTATATTCTCTTTTAAGTTTCATAAGGGTCAAGACCTGTGTTCATTATTATGTCCAGTCCTTAGAGGGAGCCTTTGACACAAAGAATGCTTTCAAAGAGAATCTGTTAAATGAATGGATTAAAAAAAAATTCAAGCTCTTAACATATACTATCCCTGCAGCATTTACTATTGTCCAGTTCAGTTCAGTCGCTTAGTCGTGTCCGACTCTTTGCGACCCCATGAATCACAGCACGCCAGGCCTCCCTATCCATCACCGACTCCCAGAGTTCACCCAAACTCATGTCCATCGAGTCGGTTATGCCATCCAGCCATCTCATCCTCTGTCGTCCCCTTCTCCTCCTGTCCGCAATCCCTCCCAGCATCAGGGTCTTTTCCAGTGAGTCAACTCTTCGCATGAGGTGGCCAAACTATGGTCCAGGGACTATCCTAATCGACGTACATTTACTTCATTTTTCTTTCATTTCACATACAAACCAGCTGTACACTGATTTATGTGCCTGTGTCTCTCCTTCTAGACTGCGATTCCAGAAAACAGAGTTTGAGAGTTAAAAACAAACAAAAAACCCAACCACAGCTACCATCTCTCCTTTGTGGTGGTAAAGGGACCACAGTTAGGGGAGAGCCTCAGGAAGGAATGGATGGTAACAACCAGAATTGGATGAACAATGAAGTCCCTTCCAGCCCTAACATTTTGCGTTGCTACGACCACTGACTTCTAGATGCCCGGAACCACTCAGCACAGAAACCTCGAGGGGCGGGGGTTTCCCCTCCTAGGGCTGGATTTCTGGCTCCGAGCTTTGTGATGAAGTAGTCACCAAGTGCGTTAACCTCCGGAGCTCCTAGAGAGTACAACAATGCTCCTAGCAGGGAAAGGGCTGCTCGGCGACGGAGCGCGGGACGATGACATACTTCCGGCCTTTGTAGGTTTTCTGAGTGATGCTGCTTGCCTGGCGGACCTGGAGCTCCCGCCATCCCGAAGGTGAGACTCAGGCACTTTGTTCCGACTCGCCCGCCCCAGGAAGATTAAGATCGGTGCCTTGGAGTAGGTGAAGAGGGGACTTCTGCGCGGGCGTGGCCCCGCCGGCCTCTCGTGGTCACCTGGACACACGCCTCGGGTAGGAGGAGCTCCCGCCCCTGCCCCCGCCGGGGTCGTGGGGGAAGACCCCGTTGTGGAGGCGGAGCTTTGTGACCTGACCCGAGGTGAGGTGAGGAGGGGCTTCCGGAACTTGCTTTCGCTGCCTGTCAAAAGCCCAACTTACTATATACCCATCGCTTTTATATAACGTGTTAACACTAAACAGTATTTATCGCATCTTTTTTCTTTAAATACTTCAAAATAAATTACAAGCATCGTGACTTGTCACCCTTAAATAGTTTCGTATGTGCATCTCTGAAACTTAAGGACATTTTACATACACAAATCATAACCTCAGTATCAACACACCCAGCTAAACGTAAGCGCATTCCCTAATATTACCTGACACCTACTGCATATTCGAATTTACCCTCGTTGTCCTACAAGTGTTTTTTGCAATTGGTTTACACCAACTAGGGTCCAATTAAAGACCATTTGTTGCAAATAGTTAAGTCTCTTAATTTAAAACAGTCCTATCCTTCCCTTGGGCTTTCCTGATGGCTCAGTGATAAAGAAACTGCCTGCCAGTATAGGAGATGTGAGTTCCACTTCTGGGTCGAAAAGGAAATGGCGACCCACTCCAGTATTCTTGCCTGGGAAATAAATCCTGTAGACAGAGGAGCCTGGCGGACTTTGGCCCATGGGGGTCTCAAAAGTCTCGGTCACGACTTAGCAACTAAACAATAGCAATAATCTTTCCCCTCGTTTCTCCTCACCCTATTGCCTGGTTGAAGGATATTCCAGTCCTCTCGTAGAGTATCTCCATTTCCGAATGTGCTAGTTTCCTCGTGGTATTTAAGGTATTCCTTTTTTCTTTGCCATTGTGATCAGTTTTCCTTTGGAATTGATTTTACAACGCAGGTGGTTTATTATTTTCATTATTTCCTAGTAGTTGCTAATATGCTGAAGCTAGTAAAAAGCTCAGGAATTCCCTGGAGGTCCCGTGGTTAGGACCTGGCGCTTGGGGTGCACAGGACAGGTTAGAACCCAGGTGAAGGAACTAAGATCCCAGGGTGGCACACGTGTGGTGTCAGAAAAAAGAAAGAGAAACGCTCTTTACGCTCTTTCTGCCACCTCGTGGCTTTTTTAGTTCAATTAAGGAAGATGAGGACACTTCAGATTCTGTAATTGTATCACTCTTTATCATATACTTGCTGCCTGAAACATAGGCACTTAGTATTTTTGAAGTGAGTCCCCTTTGTGAATAACATGTAATACATAGAAACTGAATCTTGAATTTAGGATGAATTGCCCTACTTCCTTGTACACATCTTCAAGATTATGGCTTTCACTGTATTATAGTTTTATCCCCATGAGTTATAAACTCCTGTGTATACCCAGCTCTTAGCGCAGCTCGTGAATATCTACCCAATGATTGAAGCTCTTTTTCAAACAAAAGTTACGCTCTTTTGCCTTTCAGTTGTGTTTTTTCAAAGTTAATTTGATGAATATATTGACATTATACCCAAGTTTCTGTCTTTTGGATCCAGCGCACTAGCCTCCACCTCCACTCTTTCAATGCTTGCCTTTTCTTCTTCCACTCTTGCCTCCATCTTCATTCCCTCAGCTCGCTTACTATCCAGTAGCAGAGCTTCTTATAAACCCAGCCTTGTCACTTACCCTCCTATACACCGTCAGTGGTTTTCCTGTGCATTTAGAATAAAAAATAAACTTCTATGTCCTGTTGGGAGTTTTGAACCATTCTCTCCCTACAACCCACCTCTACTCTGCAGAGCTCAGTCCTTACTGTTCTTGGGCTCATTAGCTAGCTCACCTCATCATCCTATCTTAATAGGTCCTACATTTATTTGATAACTTGATGCTGGTTGGTTTTCCTCAGAGTGCTTATCATAACTGTTCATTATTTTATCTGCCTCCTTACTTTTGTTGTTTTTGCTGTTAATTTTTTTTTTTTTTTTAATCTTCCACATTAGAGTGAAAGTTCCAGCAACACAGGGACTCCTTCTCCCTGGAACAGAGCCATGAAGCAGGACAGCAGAAGGAATCAAATAGGAAAACTTTGAGTAGTTAGTGTAAATGGCACCTAATTTATTGATTGTGTTTTGAAAATACAAAAGTCTTAAACCAGTTACAGAATTCAGTTTCTTTTAGTTGTAGAACTGAAGTCCATGGTAGGACTAAGGTCTCCCTTTCCTTGCTGCCTGCCCCTGGGGGACAGGTCTCAGCTTCTGGAGGCTGCCTGCATTCCTTTACAGGTTGCTCCCTCCATCAGCAAGTCAGTGGTTGGGTATCTAATCCTTCTCATGCTTCAACTCTCTGACTTCCTCTTCTGCTTAAAAAAAAAAAATGCTGTTAAAGGAGTTATGTAGTGGGTTAGGCCCACCTAGAGACCTCCTAAGGTCAACTGATTGCTAAACTTAATTACATCTTATTACTACCTTTTATCATGTAAACTAACAATCTTAAGGGACATGATAACATGATGGAGATCATAGGGCAATCTTAGAATTCTGCCTACCACAGTTCCACTCTTTATTTATTCTGCAAGTTGAGGGTTGAGGGACAGTTGGGTTATTTCTAGTTTGGAACTATTTTGAATAAAATTTCTCTAAACATTCCTGTATTTTTAGCTTTTAGTGGGCATAAGCACTTGTTTCTTTGGGGTATAAACCCAACAGTGGAATTACTGGATCGGGGGTACACAGACATTCATCTTGTCAAAAAAATGTTGAGACCATCACTCAGTATCTGAAATGAAAAGACAGCTAAAGAGATCCTCTCACTAGGACCTCTAGGTACAGTCCTCACTAGGTACAGAAGAGGTTGCTGCTCTTACATAAGGGTTTTGAGAAACATGGGGTTCAGTGGGCTGACATCTGTGGAGGCATGGTTTCATGGGACAAACTGTTGTTCATTAGTTGGCACTAGAGCTGTTTATTTTAACAAGTCATTCCCCACTAACTGATTTTCAAAAGCTATGGGTTGTTACTAATTGATGGACTTACAAAAGTGCGTTCTCTGAAATGAACTGTTGATTGAATAGATCAGTTCTGGGCTACTTGATACCACAGCTGCAGAACATTTTTATTCTCAAGCTTTAAGAGATAGTTCTAAAGAATTTTCCAAAGTGGTTGTATCCATTAAACTATCATAAAAATGTATGAGAGTTCCATTTGCTCCAATTCCTTGTTGATTTACCCTTAAATTATAAGATGTGTATTTACTTTCAGAATTTTTAAAATGAAGTCTATTGTTCAGTATTTCTATTCTCCTGACACCAAAGGCATTAATGCACTCCTTTTTCTGAACTGACCATCTACCACATCTTGTTATTATAAAGAATTATGGTTTTATATTCCTCCCCTTTTGTGTAGTAAAACATTCTCATGTAAAAATGTAATAAGGGCTAGCCATTGAAAAATTCCACATCATACCTGCTCCCAACCACTTATTTCCCATTCCCAGGGACAAGTAATGTTGCTCAGGTATTCAAATATATATATGTATATATTTTTTCTTCCCCTTTCCCTTTTGTTAATATTTTTCACAGTGGCTCTCTACTCTGCTTTTTTCACTAAATGGATCTTGCCCATCCTTTCATATCTGTACATAAAGAGCTTCTTCATTTTATTTTTTATTTTTTTTTCAGGTTTTAAAACTTTTTATTTGCATATTAAAAAAATTGTGCATTCCAATAATTAAAATCATTTGAACAACAAAAAAATGGCACTCTGATTAAACTGCATTTTACAGCCCGCAGAACACCTTGGACCAGCTTTTTACTCTAGATTTCACTGTCGTCCCACCCAGCTTCCTCCTTCACCAACATGCAAGTTCTTTTCCTTCCCTGCCAGCCACACAGGCAGATGGGAGAGGCAGGCGCGGCCTACGTTGTCAGTAGTTCTCCATTCTTTGATGTGAAAAGGGGTAGCACAGTCATTTAAACTCGATCCAACTTCTTTGCATCTTACAAAGTTAAACAGCTAAAAGAAGTAAAATAAGAAGGCAATGCTTGTGGAATGTACAGTGCATACTGGCGGCACACGCTTCATTACGACTCGCCTGCTTGCTTCTCCTGTTCAATCGTTTCTTTCGAAGGCAGTGGATTTTTCTCTCTTGCGTTTCCGTTTTCTTCAATTTCGACTTATCTAACTTCTCAATCTCAGCCATATCGGGTTTGTCAGACGGTTGCAGCGGGCGCGGAGCGAACTGCGAGCGAGTGAAATCGGGTCTGCGCTGTGGCCGCCGCCGAGTGCCGCTTCTTCATTTTAAAAACTGCATGGCAGTAGTTATGGATGACTAATTTATTTACCTAGTCCCATCTTGGTGGCCATTTGGGTTGTTTCCAACCTTTGTCTCATAAACAGTGCTGCAGTAAATAACCTTTTATGTGCATCATTTTACATGTGAGTGAATAAATTACAAGAGATTTCCTCCCATAATCATTTACATTTATCACCATATTTTGTCAGTTCTTGAGCTTATGTTGTTTCTTCTATTTTATACCTTCTTTCTGAGTTCGCCTTTCTTTGCTGAACTCCATATCCTTTACTCACTCTCGTAGGAAGTGTTTGTGGGTTGTAAATGACTTCATTTTGCTCTATTTACTTATATTTAGCTCAGGGTAAATTCTGTGTTAACAGTCATTTCTCCACTCCAATTGCCTTCTAGACTCTGTTAGTGAGCACTTTGCTGTGTTTCCTTCATAAGTGATCTTTTTTCCTCTGGTAGCTATTAAGATTGTCTCTTTATTTTTTTCCGCTGGTAGGTACTAAGATTGTCTCTATTCTCAATAGATTTCACTTTCACTCTATTATATAGTCTAGGTGTGCACTCTTGATCTGAGAGGTCAGGCCTTCATTTCTGGAAAATTCTTAATTTTTTCTCATCAACTATTATTTCTTAGTCATTCATTACATTCATTTCTTCTGAAGTTCCTGTATATTAATGTTGTAGTATCTTAATATTTTATATTATATGTGTATATTTATATATTATATGTAACTGCCCTTTTCATATTTTTTAATCTCCTGTTGCATTCAGAGTAAAGTCAGTATTCTCATAATCACTGTTACTCTTCAGCTGTGTCCATTCTGTTGTTTATCCTCTGATGCCTGTTAAGTGGGTTAGGGTTAGAGGCTGTTGTTTGCTTGGCCTGTGATGTTGGATCTCCTGCCAGTGCCCTTTCTCTGCCTAATTTCTGTTATTTCAGGCCCAGTTCAAATGTACTTGCTCCTAAGCCACATTGTTTCACTGCTTCACGCTTTGTCAGAATTATGTTTTTCCTACTCGTTGCTCTATAGACATTTGGTTAAAGCCTCTTGTTTCTTTTCTTTTTCAAATTTGATTAACTTGGCTGCCTTGGGTCTTCGTTGCGGCACTTGGGATCTTCTCTTTTGTTGCAGTATGCAGACTTCTCATTGTGGCATTGTGGGCTCAGCTGCTCTGCAGCATGCAGGATCTTAGTTCCCTGACCAGGGATTGAACCCACATCCCCTGCACTGCAAGGCAGATTCTTAAGCCTTGGACCATCAGGAAGTCCCTTTGTTTATTTTTTTGGAATAAGTACTTTATTTCAAATAACTCAAGAATCAGAAAAAATATAGAGGGTGTTATGTGAAAAGTACAACGTCCTTCCTCCCTCATCCTAGTTCCCTTCCCCGGAGGCCACCCCTCTGTAAGAGTTCTTCATTGCCATAATAATGTGGGGTAACAAACAGCTACAAGTCTTTGGCAGGATAACAGCAATAAACATTTATTTAGTACATGAGTCTGTGGCGTTTGGTGATCTAGGCAGCGCTTACTTAGACATCTGCAGTCAGCTGTGAGCTCTGCAGATCTCAGCTGGAGTCACTCACATGTTGGGGCGGGGTGGGAGGAGGGGAGGTTATCTGGCTGTTAGGTGACCTAGGATGGTCTCATCTGCTCCATCTGAAAGCCAGTATATCCTCTTAGCAGTTATAGAAGGCACGGGCATGCAAGAGCAACCACACTAGCTTCTGTCACACTTGTTAGTATTACACTGGCCAAGTCAGGTCATGTGTTGAACCCAGAATCACAGCAGGAGCACACAACAAAGTCCATGTCTATAGGGAGGGTGAAGAAATGGGGTCAGTGATGTCTTCTGCCATATGCCTTTTTAAAAATTTCAGTTTCTAAACATACATATGTATACCTTTTATTAACATGAATGATAGCATGATATTATTATTCTTATACTGTTTTTTTCCCCCATTATTTCATTAAGACATAATTTTTCCCATCAGGTGCATCCTCCTGAAGAAGATTAAATTAGGATCTTAAATCAGTTACCCCTCCACCCCAGGCTGGATTGAGCCCTTCTAAATTAATTCCAGAATGGCTTCAGCAGGGGAGCAGGATGGACTTAAGATTGTGAAGGTGGAGGAAGACCCTATCTGGGACCAAGAAACCTACCTTCGAGAGAACAACTTTTCTGGCCAGGAAGCCTCCCGCCAACTTTTTAGACACTTTTGTTACCAAGAGACTCCTGGTCCCCGAGAAGCACTGAGCCAGCTTCAGGAACTCTGTCATCAGTGGCTCAGGCCAGACACACATACCAAGGAGCAAATCCTGGAGCTCCTGGTGCTCGAGCAGTTCCTGACCATCCTGCCTGAGGAGCTCCAGGCCTGGGTGTGCGAGCACCATCCTGAGAGTGGGGAGGAGGCAGTGGCTGCAGTTGAAGACCTGGAGCGAGAACTCAGTGAACCAGAGAACCAGGTGAGAGCAGGAAAATGCCCCTCTGGACATAGAATATGAAATGAAGGGTGAAGTTTGGTGACCCAGGTTGGTTGGTTGTAGCCACATGTATTAGTTCTCTGTTGCTGGGTAACAAGTAATCCCCTAAGCTTTAATGGCTTAAAAAAAAAAAAATATATATATATATATAAAACCTCCCAGTTTCTGAGTCAGGTTTTGGGAGCCACTTAGGAGGATCTCTCATGAGGTTGCAGTGAAGATGTGAACCAAGATTATAGTCCCCTGAAGACCTACTGCAGCTGGTGGATCCACTTTCAAGATAGCTCACTCCCATGGTTGTTGGTAGGGGGCCTTGGTTCCTCACTGGTTGTTGGCAGGGATCTTTACTGGGTTTCCTCCTTAGGGCTCATTGAGTGTCCTCACATGTCAGCTGGCTTCCCTGAGAGAGAGACAGAAATAGAGGAAGAGAGGATAAGGATGAATCCTCATGTTTTTATGACTTAGTCTCAGAAGTTATATACAGTGACTTCTGCCATATATTCTATTCAGTAGAAATGAGCCATTTTAAGTACAGCTCTCACTCAAGGGGAGAGAAGTCAGGCTCCACCTTTTAGTGGAAATAATGTTGAAGAGCTTACGAACATATTTTAAACCATCACACCTAAGTGGGCCACTCTTGTTCTCCCCGTTCTGCTTTTGGGTGTGGAATTAAACTCTGGGCTTTCCACTGTGCAATTGCATAAAATGTCTCATACAGTTCCATATGATCTCTCTCACTGAGTGTGAGTCCAGGTTCCAGTAGTCGTCCTCTTATGAATCCAAATATACCTACCTGCCTTTAGGCCCCAGATTGTGAACATGGACTTGCTGAAATGCTCTCAGGGGATGCAGTGCATTTGAAGGCCAAGCAGGAATCAACAGCTTTCCAGCTTCAGTCCATGGTAATGCAGCTCAAATGTGAATCTTTTGGGCTCCACAAATTTGAAGAAAAAGGTAAGGATGTTTTCAGGTCCATTCCGAGGATCTCTGGTGGTCCAATATAGGGTAATAGTTGAGACTGTGGACTCTGGGGCCAAATTGTTTCAGTTGGAATTTAAGCACTGCTACTTAGAAGCTATGTGACATTGAACATGTCAAGTAACCTTCCTGTGCCTTCAGTTTATGCATCTGTAAAATGGAAATAATCAGAGTACAGAGTCAGAGTACATTAACTTATTAAATCTGAGTACAGAGTACAAGAGTACATTAACTTATTAAATCTTCTTATTGAAGATTTAATAAGTTAATGTATATAAAACATTTAGAGCAGCACCTGCTTTGTAGTAAGCCCTTCACAGTGCCTGCTTGTGTACATCTCTGGAAGCCTCACCTTGTCTGGGTGACCTCCAGCCATTTCAGCAGGTGCTGGTTACCCCTTACTTAGTCTCCATATCTCGATTTAGTTGTTACATTACACTGCCAGTTTTGGATCCTAAATTGTGTATATTTGACATGAATCTTCCTCTTTCCCATCCTATGGTCATACTCTTTCATAAAGGAAAAAATGACATTGATCTATTTATTATTCTAGATGGTGAAACTACTTGAAAACCAGGACTTGGCATCAAAACAGGAAGTCTTAAAAGAAATGGGACATTTTGAGAATAGCAGACTCCAAAGAGATATTCCTTTAGATTCTAAATATAGAGAAATGTGTAAACATGAGAGCAGGGCAGAAAAACAGAGCAGACAGCCCACTGGAGAGAGACGTCACAAGTGCAACGAGTGTGGGAAAAGCTTTACTCAGAGTTCAGTTCTCATTCAGCACCAGAGAATCCACACTGGGGAGAAGCCATATGAATGTGAAGAATGTGGAAAGACCTTCAGCCAGAGGTCAGGCCTGATTGAACATCAGCGGAGCCACACTGGAGAGAAACCCTATCGATGTAAGGACTGCAGAAAAACCTTCAGTGCCAGCAATGGCCTCATTAGACACAGAAGGATCCATACAGGGGGAAAAACCATACAAATGCGAAGAGTGTGGGAAAACCTTCCGCCTGAGCTCATACCTTGTTCAGCATCAGAGGATACACACTGGAGAGAAGTGCTATCACTGTAATGAGTGTGGGAAAGCCTTCAGCCAGAATGCAGGGCTTTTCCAGCATCTCCGAATCCACACTGGTGAGAAACCCTATCAGTGCAGTCAGTGCAGTAAAAGCTTTAGTAGGCGAACACTCCTTATAAAACATCAGAGAAGCCACACTGGAGAGAGACCGTATGAGTGTGATGAGTGTGGGAAAGCTTTCAGTCATCATTGTAACCTCATTAGGCATTTCAGAATCCATACTGTTGTCAAACTGGACTAAACTAACCCTGTGGACCACCAGGGCCCTTCAGTGAGGTGATCCTTGGGAAAGTAAGATATTCAAATGGCTTATTTTACTCTTATGAAATTTATTTGCTTTGGAATGCATGACTTTTTGCAGACCATGTGCTGCTGTCTCCTGAGTGGATGACTGTGGGTGTGAGCATGTGGGCACTTGCTGGGCAGCTTCCTTCTTCCCTATCCCTTCGTTCATTTCTAACAACTTCCCTTAAAACAACCAAATCTTACCTGGAAATAAATTGGTATGTAGGGGGCCATTATTGAGTAATACTTAATATTGAACAACTGTAAATGACTAGCATTTGTACATATACTCAAAGGATATTCAGAGGTGAGTTTTTTTTTTTTTTTTTTTGTAAAAGTAACATTTTAAACGCAATAAGGTTTTGGGGAATAAGAATTGTTCCTATTCCCATAGAAAATCATTATCATTGTCAACAATCTCCCCAGGAATGTAATGGATATTCTTTTTAATACTTTCATCAGAATGGTTGGCAAACTCATTTACTACAGCATTACCCCTGGTGTGAAGTGTATAGATTTGATGGTTTAGAAATCCATGTCCCATTTTGACACTGAACTCCAAATTCTCAGTGCAGGTCATTACTATATTTAAGGTTCCAATTTTTGTTATAAATAATGAATCAGATGATACTTCAAGACCTTTGTGGAACTTCCCTGGTGGTCCAGTGATTAAGACTCTACACTCTTATTGCAGGGGGCACAGGCTAGATTCCTGGTCAGGGAACTAAGATCCCACGTGCCATGTGATGAGGCCAGTAATAATAAACCCTTTGCAATGTGCCTGTTTTATCCATAGCCTTTTCTGTCACAGGCTTTAGAAGTTTAACCATGTGGAAGGCCACTGTAGCAGCAGCAGCAGCAGCATTGAGATTATAAAGAAATGGAGCCTCTGACTTCAGGCAGCTTACGCTTAACTGGGGAGACCAGCAGGTTCAAGCCATTTACTGTCAGGGTTAAACACACAAGTCTGGCACCACACTGTCCAGGTTCAGTACCTGCCTCTCCATCTGTAAGCTCTGTGACCTTGGGCAGTTTAATTAAATGTCCCTATGCTACAGTCTCCCTATCTATAAATTTAATAGGGGGTAAGAGTACCCTTCTCATAGGATACATGAGATTAATACAGACTTGTAAAGCACTGAAAATATGACTCAATAAATGTACACTGTGATTTACCTAAGGAATAATACCATCTAATGAATGTAGGTGGAATTTTAAGTATCCTGTTTGAACTAAATGGAATGTTAAATGCCTCTACCGACAATCTCATTATACTTTTCCCCACTGTCAAAATGTTAATCAGAATTTCCAAAGAAACGAACTATAAGTTCAACTTAAAAATATACCATGCTAAGCATGTCTTCAAAGTTTGTTTTAAAAAAGTTAAAGAAGCCTAAATGTGTGTGTGTGTGTATATATATATATATATATGTGTGTGTATATATATGTAAATATATATGTGTGTGTATATATATATGTAAATATATATGTGTGTGTGTATATATATGTATATATATTTGGTTTTCCTTATAGCTTGGGGACCATAACAACAACAAAAACTAAAATTCCTTAACTGTTGCATTTGGAAACAGAACATTAGCTAAATGCAGACTATTTAAAATAGTGCTTTTTTCTTTTTAGCCTTACTTCAGGGCATGCAGGATCTTAATTCCCTGACCAGGGATGGAACTTCATGCCTCCTACAGTAGAAGCATGGAGGCTTAAACACTGGACCACTAGGGAAGTCCCCAGAACAGTGCTTATTGAATTTTAGCGTATCTACAAATCATCTGGAATCTTGTTAAAATAGATTCTAATTCAAAAGGTAATGGTGGAGCCCAGGAATCTGCATTTTCAACACACTCCCAGTGATGCTGATGCTGCTGGTTCATGCAGCACATTTGACTATCAGGACCCCAGACAGTCCTGACGGTCCTTCTACAGCTAGAGGCGTCAGGCAAATTCATTTCCTTCTCATCCTCCCACTGCAACCCCTATGTCTGCATGTTGCCCCTACACCTATGCTCCCCACTGCCAGCCCCACCCTCAGAGGTGAGGTGCAATGGGCAGGTGGCTGAGATGGTTGTAAACCAGGCAGCATTCTCTGCTCTGCACAGGCAGATTCATCACTTGGGAAGTCTAAGTAGTTCCTGTAAACATTTGCTTTAGGAAAAAGCCGCTGCTCCAGAATCTGCGCTATGCCTCTCTCCCCTTCACATGAACTCCCAGGGTGAGGGGAAAGGAACTGTCCATGTTTTACAAGCACAGTGCAGACCTGCAGTCCTCACTGCCCCACCCCCACAGCATCTCGGGACACAAGGACAAGGACTCAGCGGCATGTCCTTAGCTAGGGTCCTTACTACAAACCACACGCACCTTCAACACAGACCTTCAGTTTGGTCCCTCTGAGATTCCAGCCCCAGGGCTCAGACAGCCCTTTCCTGTCTCACCTTTCCAGAAAGGCAAAGAAAAGCTCACAAAGGTGAAAGCAGCCATAAAAGAGAGGCCCAAGGCATAAAGGAGAAGAGCTCAGGGGAGGAGAGGAGAGATGGGAGGAAAGGGCCTGGGAGGGCAGGCCTCGGCCTAAGGAAAGCAAAGGGAGAATTGGGGAATGTTGCCTTTTCCCTTTTTTTTTTTCAGTTTCTCTTTCAAAGTGTTCTAGTCACTGATAACACACTCCGGTATTCAGCCTTAAGACAGTGACATGAAGGATTTTCAGTGCCTGTGAGCAGAGGAGCATCTAGAAAGAAGGGAAGTTCAGGCAGTGAGCAGGGCACTCAGCCAGTCAGCAGCATCTGCTGAGCACCACTTTGGGCCTGTGGGCCCTGTTGCGGGACTTGGGACACATCAGGGAACCCTGCTTGAGAAAAACATAAACAGTAAGTATAATAAATGAGGCTTCCCAGGTGGCGCAGTGGTAAAGGATCCGTCTGCCAGTGCAGGAGACAAGAGACACCAGTTCAATCCCTGGGTCCAGAAGTTCCCTGGAGAAGGAGATGGCAACCCACTCCAGTATTCTTGCCTGGAAAATTCTATGGACAGAGGAGCCTGGTGGGCAACAGTCTGAGGTCACAAAAAGTCGGACACGGCTAACAACTAAGCACAGCACATAATAAATGACGGTGTAGTAAAGTGTTTTGGAAACAAAACGGAGCAGGATAAAGGGTTGGGGTTTCATTATCTCGGGTGGTCAGGGAAGGCTTCACTGAGAAGGAGGCATTTGCTCTAAGATTTGAAGCAGGTGAGGGAGTTGGTGCTGCGTGGGAGGGTGACTCAGGAAGGGGATGGGCTGGTGCAGAAGCCTTATGGGGTAGACTAAAAGCTTTCCCTTGGGGTTTCACAGGTGCTCCTCACCATCCCCCTAGAAGAGGAAGACATGTTGTTTACCATTCACATTCACTGTTGAGTAAACTCAGCTTGGTGACATGAAGTGATTGTCACCTCCCAAGCAGGCGAAGTTGAGCAAAATATTCAAGACTGACTGACTGTCTAGTGCTCTTTCCTACTGCTGCTGCTGCTAGGTCACCTCAGTCGTGTCCGACTCTGTGTGACCCCACAGACAGCAGCCCACCAGGCTCCCCCATCCCTGGGATTCTCCAGGCAAGAACACTGGAGTGGGTTGCCATTTCCTTCTCCAATGCATGAAAGTGAAAGTGAAGTCGCTCAGTCGTGTCCGACTCTTAGCGACCCCATGGACTGCAGCCTACCAGGCTCCTCCATCCATGGGATTTTTGCATCCAGAAACTTTGTCCTCCCCCAACCCCCCACAGCTGAGAAAGCTTGAGGGCAGGAAGAAAAGGGGGGCGACAGGATGAGATGGTTGGATGGCATCACTAACTCAATGGACGTGAGTTTAAGCAAACTCAGGGAGATAGTGAAAGACGGGGAAGCCTGGTGTGCTGCAGTTCATGGGGTCAAAATGAATCAGTCACAGCGAAGCAACTGAACAACAACAACCCACCCCAGCCCCCAGAAAGTTGTTCTCCCTTATCCAGAAAACATAGGTGAAACCACTTAAGCAGGTGTTAAGTGTTTTGTGTGACTAGCTCTGTCTTGAAAGCAATGGGAGTGCGGGTGGCACAGATACCCTGGTGGTGCACATGAGGAAGAAATGGATGGATTTCTGGAGGTCAGGTGATGCTAATGGTGGGGCGGGGAGAGCCAGGAGTGATTACCTTATATCATTACATGCCCAGTAAGTGTTTACATTCCAGTTCTTTATGTTAATATATATGGAGGGACTTCTGGAGGTCAGGTGGTGGTGATGATGATGGTGATAAGACAGGAGACACAGGGAGTGAGGGCAGCCAGGTGCAGGACCTCCACAGGCAGCCAGAGCTGGATGGGAAGAGGAGCGGGGAAAGCTGAAGGGTGGGAGGAGAGAGCCGCTTGCTGCTTAGTGGCAGGGCGCTGCTGCTCTGTGGTTGGTTCCTGTCCGCTGGTGTGGTTGTAACAGAGAGTTACTTCACCCTCTCTGCCCAAGTGGGAAAGACATGAAGGGCATGTCTTTAAATGTTTGCTTAAATCAGGACCCCCATGATATCTGCCAAATGTGTTTGGCTGATAGGTCTTATCTCTTTCAATTAGATTTCCCTTCATTTCTTTTTTTCCTATTGCATCTTATTTGCTGGGGCTTCCCAGGTGGTGCAATGGTAAGCACATCTTGCTTATCCATTCATCTATTAATGGACATTCAAGTTTTCCATGTCCTGGCTATTGTAAATAGCACTGCAGTGAATGTTGGGGTGCATGTATCCTTTCAAACCATATTTTCTCCAGATATATCCCAGGAGTGGGATTGCAGGATCATATGGTAGCTCTAGTTTTAGTTTCTTAAGCAATCTCCATATGTTCTTCATAGTGGCTATACCAATTTACATTCCCAACAACAGTGTGGAAATGTTCCCTTTTCTCCACACCCTCTCCAGCATCTATTGTTTGTAGATTTTTTGATGATGGCCATTCTGACTGGTGTGAGGTGATACCTCATTGTACCACCCGTGTTTCTCTAATAATTAGCGATGATGAACACTTCATGTGCCTTTTGGCCATCTGTATGTCTTCTTTGGAGAAATGTCTATTTAGATCTTCTGTTCATTTTTTGACTGGGTTGTTTGGGGGTTTGTTATTGTTGTTATTGAGTTGCATGAGCTGTTTGTTTATTTTGGAAATCATCCCTTATTGGTCACATCATTTGCACCTATTCTCTTGCAGTCTATAGATTGTGTTTTTGTTTTGTTTAAATCATGATTGCTTGCTTCATCAAAATCCCCAGGGTGAGCATCACCTATGAAACAGAAATCACAGTGCTTTTGGTCACCTATTCACAGAAGTGACATCCCCTCAACATTACTGTATATATTGGTTGTGTGGCTTAGTTGCTCAGCCGTGTCTGCCTCTTTGTGACTCCATAGACTGTAGCCCGCCAGGCTCCTCTGTCCTTGGGGATTCCTCTAGGCAAGAACCCTGGAGTGGGTTACCATGCCCTCCTCCAGGGGATCTTGCCAACCCAGGGATCGAACCCAAGTCTCCCGCACTGCAAGCAGATTCTTTACCATCTGAGCCACTAGAGAAGCCCATTCTGTTGGTTAGAGCAAGCTATTTAGAGGTTGTGGGGATTATGTAAGGTTTTGGATACTGGGAACTGTGGTCACTGGAGGACATCTTAGAGCCTGCCTACCACACTTTCCTCCCATGTTAAGACTTCCAGTTCTCAAGGACAGTGGGATGATAAAATTAACATATCACATCATTTATGCATTTAAATTTTTGATATTTAAGTGTATCCAGAATGGCTGTGCCAATTTACTTTCCATATCTCTGCCAATATTTTATTAAACTTTTAAATACTTGCCAATCTGTTAGGTGTGTAATGGTGTCTTTTTATTTTTAATCTCCAAATATTAATGGAATTATGCCTCTTTTATATGTTTATTAGTTATTCGCATTTCATATCCTTTGTCCAGCCTCCTTTGGGGCTTAAATTTTTTTTTTTGCCCAGGCTGTACCATCTGGATTGTGGAAGGTCTCTGTTCACTGATCAGGGATCAAACCTGGACCCTCAACCGTGAGAGCATGGAGTCCAAACCCCTGGACTGCCAGTGAATTCCCTAACTTTTCCTTATTGATGTGTAGAAATTCTTTATAGTCTATATATTAACCCTATAATTAATATGTATTAAGTAATCCATATTAATGTGTATACATTTGTGTATGTGTATACATGTACGTGTGTGTGTGTATATATGTGTCATTAAAAAAACTGGACTACCTCTGGAGCATAAGATATTGAATGGGAGTTCTGCTGAATCCCAGACTTCAGGTAGAGTGAACCTACCGCTAAATTATCTGGACTATCTGGAGAAGCAAGAGAAGTCCCAGTGGTGGTCATGCCAGTTCCCTCTGGAACAAAAAAAGGGCTACATGAGTCAAAGTGGAAAAAAACAGCTTCATATAGAATCAGGAATCTAGCCTGCTAGGGAAAAGTCCCTTACTGCAGGAAGTCTGCAAACAGCACTTCTACCAGGATTTCCTTGGGCCTGACTCTGGCCATCTCTGGGAGATACAGGGGTAACAGAGACCCAACTATCTTTCCCCCAGAGGCAATGACTTCCCCAAGATATACGTTTAGGTCCTCACGTGTAAACTTTGGAGGAAGGCGATTTCCAGGGTTCTGTTCCAGCACTTAGGGAACGAGGTTCCTTCTAGCTTATTTCTCCATCATTTCCTGAGGAGGTACTGGTGTGCACAGCTAGCCTGGGCCAGTTCTGCCTTAGTCTTAGGACTAGAGTCCCTCACCATATCCCTTGGATCACTGATTCTTCTTAACTGTGGAGCCACTTTGAGGGCCATGGTAAGAGTGTAGGCCAGGCTCAGAGAGGGTAATCTGCCCAAAGCAAAGACTTTCCAGTGCCTCATTTATGCTGCTTTATGAATATTACACTGTCTCTACCTCCTGCATAGCTGGTGCTGCTTTGCTCTTTAGAACTCTCACTGTGGCTGTGGTTCAGAGAAGGGCTTGGGTGGGGGTCATAGTGGTGGTGGAGGGAGGCTATGGTGGGCAGTCAGGCCACATTACAGTGTGTGTGTGTGTGTGTGTGTGTGTGTGGCGTGTGTGCACGTGTTCAGGCAGCCAGGCTACATCACTGTGTGTGTGTATGTGTGCACGCGTGTGCTCAGTCCCTCAGCCGTGTCAGACTCTGCGACCCCATGGATTATAGCCTGCCAGGCTCCTCTGTCTATGGGATTTCCCAGGAAGAATACTGGAGTGGTTTGTCATTTCACCCTCCAGGGGATCTTCTGGACCCAGGGATCGAACCTGTGTCTCCTGCAAAGGTAGGTAAATTCTTTACGACTGCACCACCTGGAAAGCCCTTGATATCACAGAACTGTGATCTAAATGATAGGGAAGCTAGGTAGAGAGCTACAGACAGACTCAAGAGAGATTAAGAGGTGGGTGGTAGGAAGGAATCACAGATGACATCTATGGTCCCTGGGTGGGTACTGAAGTCATTTATGTATTTAATTATGGAGCCCTTGAGAACACATTTGGAAGGGGGAGATAATAAATACAACCTTTGATAACTGCCAAGTAGAGGATGGACAGAGGGCTCTAAAGATCAAGATAGAAAGTGAAATAAGAGTTTATTCTGTAAATAATTCCTGCCCACATTAGCAACCACTATCTGTACTTGTCATTTGTTTATTTACTGGCCATGTGGCACAGTGGGATTGAACCCATGCCCCCTGCACTGGAAACAGTTTTAACCACTGGACTGCCGGGGAAGCCCCTTATCATTTAATTGAAACCTGCATTCTATTAATACTCTTGTAAGTGGGTATTTGTAGATACCAGTATTCTTGCCTGGTAATGTCCTGGAAATTCCATGGACAGAGGAGCCTGGCAGGCTACAGTCCATGGGGTTGCAAAGAATTGGACACAGCTGAGGGGCTTACACTTTCACATAGATACCAGACATTCCACTGAAAGCAGAAGGCAATCCACCTAAGTGGTGTATTTCACAAGGAATAACAGATTAAAGAAAATAACATTTGAGCATCTGAGTGTGGAGTAAGTGAATCTGTTACTGTTATGCATGGCTTACACTTGCACCTCAGCATGTGGGTAATTTCATGCTTGTTGAAAGAATTCAAGTCAGACTACTTGCCATCCAGCCAGGATTGGGAAGGTACAGGTTAGGGTGAGAAAGGAATGCAATGTATGTCACAGAAAAATGAGTGAGATCTGTCTAAATCATCAATACTAAACTTCAGCACTAAAGAGTTACAGTTCACATCATTCACTCCCCTGCCACCGCCCCCCAAGTATTTCTCCTTCGGTCACCTGCTCTGGATGACTTGAATCCTGGACTCTCTTAATCTCCTTAGTAGTTTTCACCATAGGCTTTATGTCAATTTTACTGCTACCCTTGCCTTTCTTCTCATGATGATTCTGTTGTTACCCTGATTTGCTCCATATTTACTGTTTTCTTGACTCCTTTGGCTTCTGCTGCCAATTTCCGCAGTCACAATAGGGATACACTTTTCACTTCAGTACTCTAAGACACTGCTTCACCTCCAGTTTTCCCTTTACAGAACACTCCTTCAACATCCCTGCCTACACACAGTCGAAAGTAGGTATTCCAATGCTCAGGTCATCAGCCTCTGACACCTATATTTTATTTAGATCTTCCTGACCTCATGGGATCTGTCTTGATTTTCAACTATGGATTCAGTGCCATCCTGTGGTTATTTTTATGTTCTATTATCATTTATTTTGATATTGAATATAGTTCCCTGTGCTATATACAGGACATTGTTGTTTACTTGTTTTATATATAGTACTGCATATCTGCTAATCTAATCCCAAACTCCTAATTTATCCCTCTCCCACTCTCTCCCCTTTGGTAACTATAAGTTTTCTGTATCAATGAGTGTTTTGTAAATAAGTTCATTTGTATCCTATTTTAGATTCCACATAAGTGATTTTGTGTTTCTCTGACCTACTTCACCTAGTATGATGATCTCTAGTTCTATCCATGTTGCTGCCAACGGAATTACTTCATTCTTTTTTATGGCTGAGTAGTATTTCATTGTATATATGTAACACATCTTCTTTATCCATCCATTCAATGGACATTTAGGTTGCTTCCATGGCTACTGTAAATAGTGCTGCTATGAACACTGGGGTACATGTGTCTTTCTGAATTAGGGTTTTTCTCTTGATATATACCCAGGAGTGGGATTGCTGGATTATATTTTTAGCTTTTTAAGGAACCTCCATACTGTTCTCCATAGTGTGTACTCAGTTACATCTGACTCTTTGTGACCCCATGGACTGTAGCCCACCAGGCTCCTCTGTCCATGGAATTTCCCAGGCAGGAATACTGGAGTGGGTTGCCATTTCCTCCTCCAGGGGATTTTTCCAATTCAGGATAATCTGCCCATGACTTCTACATCGGCAGGCAGATTCTTTACCACTGAGCCACCTGGGAAGCCCAGGCTCCATAGTGGCTGCACCAGTTTACATTCCCATCAACAGTGTAGGAGGGTTCCCTTCACCCCACATCATCTCCAACATTTGTTATTTGTAGTCTTTAATTTTTTTATTTATTTTTGATTATGCTGGCTCTTCGTTGCTGCACACAGGCTTTCTCTAGTAGCAGTGTGTGGGCTTCTCATTGTGGTGGCTTCTCTTGTTGCAGACCATAGACTCTAGGCATGTGGGTGCTGCAGTAGCTGTGCCTGTGGGCTTGAGAGCACAGGCTCAATAGCTGTGGTGCAAGGGGTTAGTTGCTCTGAGGCACTTACCAGACCAGGGATCAAACCCATGTCTCCTGTATTGGCAGATGGATTCTTATTCACTGTGCCCCAGCAAAGACCCATTTGTGGAGTTTTTGATGCCAGCCATTCTGACTAGTGTGAGGTGACACCTCATTGTAGCTTTAGCTTGCATCTCTGCAATAATTAGCAACGTTCAGCGTCTTTTCACATGTGCCTTTTCACATGTGCCTTTTGGACTTTTGTATGTCTTTTTTGGAGAAATGTTTATTTAGGTCTTCTGTCCATTTATCAATTGAGTTATTTTTCTGTTACTGAGTTGTATGAGCTATTTGTATATTTTGGAAATTAAGCCAAATTTGTGGCTTGTCAGTCACATCATTTGCAAATATTTTCTCCTAGTCTATGGGTTGTCTTTTCATTTTGGTTATTGTTTGCTGTGCAAAAGCTTACATGTTTCTATTTGCTGTGCAAAAGTTTGTTAAGTCTGATTAGGTCCCATCTGTTTATTTTTGCTTTCATTTCTATTGACTTGGGGGATTGACCTAAGGAAAAAGTGCTATGATTTATGTTAGAGAATAAATTGTCTAGGCTCTTTTCTAGTTTTATGATGTCACATCTTATATTTGTCTTAAAGCCATTTTGAGTTTATTTTTGTATGTGGTATGAGGGTGTATTCTAACTTTATTGATGTACATATGACTGTCCAGCTTTCCCAGTACCACTTGGAGACTGTTTTCTACTTTTTGTATTCTTGCCTCTTTTGAAGTTTGATCATAGGTGTAGGTTTATTTCTGGGCTCTTTATTCTGTTCCATTGATCCACATGTCTGTTTTTTGTGCCAGTGTTACATTATTTTGATTACTCTAGCTTTGTAGTATTGTCAGGAGTCTGGGAGGGTTACGCTTCTAGCTTTGTTCTTTTTCCTCAGGACTGCTTTGGCAATTCTGGGTCTTTAGTGGTTCCATATAAATTTTGGAATTATTTTGTTCTAGTTCTGTGAAAATTTTTAATGAGTGATTTGATAGGGATCATATTAAATTCTGCCTGCATTTATAAATGGCATCCCCAAGAAAAACCACCTGGAAAAAAAAAGGCAGGATTTTGTTCTTTAAATGGATAATCAATTCAATGCAACTAATAAAGGATTTGCCATGTGTTTATATCAAAATTAGACATACACAAGGTACCAATGGATTGCAACATTTTTACAGATCATTTGTTATAACATTTTTTGTAACTCTACATTTTTAAAAGAAATATTAGTTATTGTATACATTCATCATGTTTGCTTTGGGTACAATCTGCGGCATAGTTGTGACTTTTCTGTGTTTTATTAATGTCTTCATTGTGTCTGTTTCACCTGCCTTAATCTGACATATTCGCATAATGCTCCAAGTAGAAATGTGCAACGTATCTCCGAAAATCCCCGAGGTCTAGAGAGGCACCTGGGTTACAGGCTCTGTGTAGCTGCCAAGCATTGCTCATGGCTATGTCAATCATATAGCTCACCAAAACTGAGTACCATTTCTTGCTTCTTATTCTCACCCTGTATTTGGAAGTGATCTGCTCCATTTTAGCTACACCTTCCCTGCATTCATCATACAGTTTCACTATGGATGGTTGACTTATCTGAGGGATCTCTTTGTCACTGGCAAAACAGTGTATCTCATCGACTGGCTCTATGCCAACAGCATTGGAACACAGACTGATAATACCATCACCATGCCAACGACACAAAAATTATCTCATCATTTTCTTCTACTCGGAAATCACAGTACCCCTTCTTCATTGTTTTCATATGTTCTGCACTCATGAGGGGGCATTTTTCAGTCCTGCTCTCACGAATTGTCCCTGTTGCCCTCACCCCTTTCTTCTTCAAGGCTGACACCAATGTGACACTTGTAAAGAAGCCATCGAAGCACAGGTGATATGGATACTGACCCCTTGCTAAAAGAACATCAGCAAAGTTCATCACGAGGCTTCCACCGAAACCAAGATCAGGATCCTTACCTGCCATCAGAGTTGCTTCTTCTTGATGAGGCTCAAACCAAACCAGATAACCCTCTGTGGTAGCACCACACCAGATTTTATAGCCAATTCTAACAGATTTACCATTCAGAAATTGGTCACTATCAAAGCACTCACACATTGTCTTATCAAAACAGTAGTATTCTTCAAGAGGAGCATACAGGAGAAAATTTTTATTCATCTGCTTTATGAGAGGCCTTAATTTTGTGAACTTATCATTCTGATCTAGGTGGCTATTATCTGCAAAATGCAGGTATGAGAAAATCAATTCAAATCTATCCCTTCTGATTGCATCTCTAACCAGGTTCTGGTCAGCATCAGACGTTTCCCAGTACATTCCCCTTCTGGGACGCCGCACGAGTCCACTTAAAAGCAGGACACCAAACACACACCTCACTTCCTGAACTGTGACTTCCAAGTTGACATTTTTCTGAGAAGCATAATTATTGGTTTCACTGACAATCAGATTGAATGTTTCATCATCAAAAAATAACTCAAAGAACTCCACTGGGTTCAACTTTTCACTCTTGAGATTCAAAAGTCCAGAATCCAGTGCTGACCAGCATGGAAAGTTGGGTTTAATATCTCTTTTGGTCCAGTTCTTCTCTGGGACACCTGACCCTTTTAGCCTTTTTGGAGCAGGCTGGGTCTCAGGCCCGTTATCCTCTTCCACGTCTGAATCACCAGAAAATGCAAGGCCTTGGAGCAGTTCACTCACTCGAGCTTTGTCTTTCTTCCTCCCTTTTCGGGTAATGTCTCCTGCAGCATATTCCAGGGAGGAGATGTGCATCCGAGCCCACAAGTCACCCGGATGGCGGTCCTTGAGAGTGTTCAAATGCACAAGTGTCCTTTCATCAGGAACAGGGGTACCACAAGGGGTCTGGGGTACACAGTCTCTGAGAAAAGAAAAACAGGCTGTAAAAATTCTCAGTCTTATTTACTGATACAGGATAAATCCACTGACACCTAAAGTTTCTTCTGTGGGGAATACTTTGCCCTCCTCGTGTTTCTGTGGGGAGGGCTCTGGCCAGACTGAGCATTTCTGGCCGCCCTTCTTCCAACTCACTCCTCATGACTTAACTGTTGACTCTGGGAGAAGGAACTGGCCTGTCCTCTTTATGAGCAGGTTGCAGACATTCCATGTTCCTTCCCCCAGCCAAGATGGATCAGGAAGGCCTGTGCGGAACGGGTCTGCAGTCACTATGCATCCATTTAGCTCTGCCTCTGAGCGGCTTTATCGGTCTAGCTTCTATCGGTTATAAAGCTGAGGTCTCTAGAACTGTTTTACCCCTATGTCTCTATCAATTGGTTCTGAATTTGGACAAAGAAATGGGTGGTTATTCACTGAGCCCCCTCATCTCCAACAGACTTTCTGAACAAAGAAGGATTTAGCCTCCTCTAGTTCTGCATTCATCTGGTGGATACACTGTTTTGGGGAGAAACAAAAGAGAAACTCAGACTGATTACCCTTGAACTGATTTTTATGGGTTTCTCAAAGTGTGCTAAAGTTACTAAGATGAAAACTATTATTTCATACAAGCTTCTTAAATTCTAGAAATCTGCATTTTATTTACTAATGTCCTGCTGGTAAATGGTCTAATTTAAGAAGACATAGGGAGAAAAAGCAGTGAGAAAAGTATAGTGTAATATAATTTACAGTACATATATTTATCTGCTTAGAGCATTTATGCTCAGTCGTGTCTGACTCTCAGTGACCCCATGGACTGTAGCCCATCGACTCCTCTGTCCATTGGATTCTCCAGGCAAGAATACTGGGAGTGGGTTGCCATGCCCTACTCTAGGGGATCTTCCTGACCCAGGGATCAAACCCAAGTCTCCTGGGTCTCCTGCATTGCAGGCAGATTCTTTACCCACTGAGCCATCTAGGAAGCCCAATATAATTTACAGTACATATATTTATCTGCTTAGAGCATTTATCATCCTGAATGTCAGTAATATCTGTGTATATGATCCATTCAACACATCCATCTTAAGAGTTCCCTGACATCCTCAACTTCAGGGATCCTCCTTGAATCCTGTCACTTCACTACGCTAAACTTTCCATTGCTGAAAACTACAAAAGCTCACTCTCTGGTCCCAATTTCTTTTCACTCTATCCTCCTCATACAGTTGTCCCATGGTACTGGTTCTTCCTTTCACTCTGACTCCTCCATTCCCTCCTCATTTTACCTCCCTTGCTCTTCCATCTAGACTTCATGATCCATTGCCTTAGTCCCTCTCTTGCCAGGATCATCAATCACACTGCCCCAGTGTCTGTAGTGCTGGACCAGCAAAATTCAGTACCAGATCAACCCCCTCCTTGGTCTCTCTATCCCTCATCCAGGAGTGAGTAGTGCCGCAGAAATCACACAATGAAGTAGACTGATAACAGCTAATAACGATGGTCTCTGAAGTTCAGCTAGTTACTCAGTACTGCCCAGAAATCCTTCTCATGTCCTCTTGTCCTTTTCTTCCCAGTTCCCCACAATGAGTGTTTCATCACTCTTCTCAGATCTTTGTACTCAAGTTTTGGTATCTACAAACATGACCTCTTTTCCTACTCCAAAGAGGACCCAGAATTTTTCAGGCAGAAAGTTGCTCTTCAAAATCATCTGTGACTCTTCTCTCCCAGTTCTTCTAGCCTCTCTAGGTATTTGTATTTTTGTTCTCTCTCTGATCTGCCTCCTCTTTATTTGGTAAATGCCGGCTTACTCATCAGGTTTTGTTTGAAATGTTACCGCTTCTGGGATAGGTTCTCTGCGGCAAGATCTGTCATAGCTACAGGGCATGAAGGCATACTGCATTGTGTTCTGTGTTCACTTATCTGCTGTACCCTCACATGACTTACTGAAGATAGGGTCTCTGTATTATATGTGATTCTGGATATGAGTGATAACATGCTTACTGAATGAGTGAGGATGCTGGGGGTCACTCAATCTCTGATATCATGATGGAGCCTCAAACCTAGAACAGCCTACCCCTTCAGACTTCTTGTCACATCAAACAGTAAGATATCTTGATTCTCAGAGGCACTGTCATGGTTTCAGTTATCTGATGTAAATGTACCTGACAGACACATGAGCAGATTTATATTCTCTAATTATAGTCCTGAGCTAAGTCACAGTGTTACTTCTCTTCGTTTAGTACAGCTTGGCTCAGACTTCACCAGCTTTATGAAAGATTTCACTTCTCAAGCTTTAAGATGTTTCTCTTCTGAGACTGTGGTCCCTGTTTGCCTAAGATGAACAAATGTCAAGAATTCTCATCCCCCGCCCTGCTCTTCATTGTAATTATCCCAAGCTGTTTCCTTTTTCTTCTTTACTCAAGTCTCCAAGGAGTTGGTGGTCTCACCAGAAGCCCACCTTCTGCTCATGATCTGGTCTCTCTGCTTCAGGAGCACCTATGCTACACACTCTTTCATTCCACAACCAGCACTCGTGTATGTACTTTTTTTTTTTTTGATATTGGAGTATGGTTGAGTTACAACGTTGTTAGTTTCTGCTGTACAGCAAAGTGAATCAGTTATACACACAGCCACTGTGTTAAGATTCCCTTCCCATTTAGGCCACTACAGAGCACTGACTAAAGCTCCCTGTGCTATACAGTAGGTTCTCATTAGCTATCTATTTTATGTACAGTAGGTATACAGTCAACCCCAATCTCCCAATTCATCCCACCCCTCACTTCCCCCATTCCTAACCATAAGTTTCTTTTCTACATCTATGACTCTATTTCTGCTTTGCAAATAAGTTCATCCATTTTTCTAGATTCCACATATAAGTGATATTATACAATACTTGTCTTTCTGGCTTACTTCACTGTGTATGACAGTCTCTAGGTCTCTGCAAATGGCATTATTTCATCCCTTTTTATGGCTAACGTTGTATATATGTATGATGTCTTTATACATTCCTCTGTTGATGGACATTTGGGCGTCTTCCATAACCTGGCTGTTGTAAATAGTGCTGCAGGGATCACTGGGGTGCATGTATCTTTTGAATTATGGTTTTCTCAGGTATATGCCTGGGAATGGAACTGCAGGGTCATATCGCAACTCTGGTTTTTGAGGAACCTCCATACTGTTCTCCATAGTGGCTGTGCCATTTACATCCCCACTAACAGTGTAGGAGGGTTCCCTTTTCTCTGCATCCTCTCCAGTATTTGTTGTTTGTAGGTTTTTTTGATGATGGCCATTCTGACTAGTGTAGGTTGATGCCCCACTGTGGTTTTAATTTGCATTTCTCTAATACTTAGTGATGTTGAGCATCTTTTCATCTGTTTTTGGCCACCTGTGTGTCTTCTGTGGAGGAATATCTATTTAGATCTTCTGCCCATTTTTTCATTGTTTTTTTTTTTTTTTAAAAACTTTTAATTTTATATTGGGGAATAGCCAGTTAACAATGTTGTGACAGTTCCAGGTGGACAGCAAAGGGACTCAGTCATATATATATGTGAATCCATTCTCGCCCAAACTCCCCTCCTATCCAGGCTGCCACATACCATTGAGCAGAGTTCCATGTGCTATATAGTAGGTCCTTGTTGGTTATGTTTTAAATATAGCAGTGTGCACATGTCCATTCCAAACTCCCTAACTATCCACTGAGTTTTTTTTTCTAATATTGAATTGCATGAGCTGTTTGCATATTTTGGAGATAAATCCCTTCTCAGTTGCTTTGTTTGCAAGTATTTTCTCCCTTCCTGAGGGTTGTCTAACTGTAGGTTTGCTGTATAACAGCCTTTTATCATGTTGAGGTAGATTCCCTCTAAAACCACTTTCGAGAGTTTTAATCATAAATGGGTGTTGAATTTTGTCTAAAGTTTTTTTTTTTTTGCATCTATAGAAATGATCATATGGTTTTTATTCTTCAATTTGTTAATGTGGTGTATCACATTGATTGGTTTGCGTATATTGAAGAATCCATTTTGCATCCCTGGGATAAATCCAACTTGATCAGGGTATATGATCCTTTTAATATGTTGTTGGATTCAGTTTCCTAGTATTTTATTGAGGATTTTTGCACCTATGTTCATGTGATATTGGCCTGTAATTTTCTTTTCTGTGTGTGTGTGATATCTTTGTCTGGTTTGGGTATCAGAGTGATGATAGCCTTGTAGAATGAGCTTGGGAGTGTTCCTCTGCAATTTTCTGGAAGAGTTTCAGAAGGGTAGGTGTTAACTCTTTTCTAAATGTTTCACAGAATTCACCTGTGAGGCCATCTCGTTCAGGATATCCGCTTGTAGGGATTTTTCCCCCACTTTGGGGCCATTTTATCTTTTTAAACATAATTTTTTATTTATCTTTGGCTGTACTGGCTCTTCCTTGCTGCACAGGCTTTTCTCTGGCTGCCGTGAGCAGGGGCTACTCTTCGTTGTGGGCACAGGCTCCTCACTGGTGGCTTCTCTCGTTGCTGAGCACAGGCTCTAGGACACACGGGCTTCCGTAGCTGTGACATGTGGGCTCTGCAGTCGCGGCTCCTGGGCTCGAGAGCACAGGCTTAGCTGCTCCACAGCGTGTAGGATCTTCCCGGACCAGGGATCCAGCTCATGTCCCCTACATTGTCAGGTGGATTCTTTACCCATGAGCTACCAGGGAAGCCCTGTTTGGAGTTTTTTAATCAAACTTTGTTTCAGTACTTGTGACTGGCCTGTTCATGTTTTCTATTTCTTCCTGGTTCAGTCTTAGAAGACCATACCTAAGAATCTGTCCATTTCTTCCAGGTTGTCCATGTTATTGGCATACAGTTGCTTGTATTAATAGTAGTCTCTTATGATCCTTTGTATTTCTGTAGTGTCAGCTGAAACTTTTTCATTTCTAATTTTATTGAGTCCTCTCCTTTTTCCTGGATGAGTCTGGCTAAAGGCTTATCTATTTTATCTTTTCAAAGAACAAGCTTTTAGTTCTTTGCTATTGTTTTGTCTCTATTTCTGCTCTGATCTTTATGATTTATTGCCTTCTAAGTTTGGGTTTTGTTTGTTCTTTCTCTAGTTGCTTTAAGTGTAAGATTAGGTTGTTTGAGTTTTTTTTTGTTTCTTGAGATAAGACTGTACTGCTGTAAACTTCCCTCTTAGAATTGCTTTTGCTGCATCTCATAGGTTTTGGATCAACAAGTTTTCACTGTCATATGTCTCCAGGTATTTTTTTATTTCTTCAGTGACTCATTGGCTATATAATAACATTGTTTAGCCTCATATGTTTGTGTTTCTTACAGGTTTTTTCCCTGTAATTTATTTCAAATCTCATAGCATTGTGGTCAGAAAAGATGCTTTTATGATTTCAATTTTCTTAAGCCTCAGTAAACTTGTGACCCAAGATGTGATCTATCTTGGAGAATGTTCTATGTTTATTTGAGTAGAAAGTATATTCTGCTGCTTTTGGATGGAATGCCCTATGAATACCAATTAAGTCTATTTGGTCTAATCTCTCATTTAAGGTTTGTGCTTCCATTATTAATTTTCTGTCTGGACGATGTCTGTTGGTGTAAATGGGGTGTTAAAGTTCCCTACTACGATTGTGGTGCTGTCAGTGTCCCCTTTCATGGCTGTTAAAGTACAAGTGTGGTCACCTAGTCATGTTTGACTCTTTGTGACCCCATGGACTGCATCCTCTGTCCATGGAATTCTCCAGGTAAGACTACTGGAGTGGGTAGCCATTCCCTTCTCCAGGACCATGGTTGTTCACAGCATCTCAGTATATAAGGCAAGTGCTATGTTGGGTGCATATGTAATTGTTGTCTTCTTCTTGTATTGATCCCTCAGTCATGACGTAGTGGCCTTCCTTGTCTCTTGTCTATTTTGCCTGATGAGTATTGCTACTTCAACTTTCTTTTGATTTCTATTTGTGTGGATATCTTTTCCTATCCCCTCACTTTTAGTCTGTATGTGTCCTTAAGTCTGAGGTGGGTCTCTTGTAGATAGCATATATACAAGGCCTTGTTTTTGTATCCATTCAGTCAACCTGTGTCCCTTCGTTGGAGCATTTAATCCATTTACATGTAAGTTAATTATTGATATATATGTTCCTATTTCCATTTTCTTAATTGTTTTGGGTTTGTTTTTGAAGGTCTTTTTCTTCCCTTCCTCTCTTCCTCTTTTGTTCTTGTGTTTCCCACCTAGAGAGGTTCATTTAGCATTTGTATAAAGTCGGTTTGGTGCTGCTGAATTTTCACAGCTTTTGCTTGTCTGTAAAACTTTTGATTTCTGTCAAATGTGAATGAGAGCCTTGCTGGGTAGAGTATTCTTGGTTGTAGGTTTTTCCCTTTCATTACTTTAAATATATCTTGCCACTCCCTTCTGGCCTGCAGAGTTTCAGCTGAAAAATCAGCTGATAACCTTATGGGGATTCCCTTGTAATGTGCTGCTTTTCCCTTGTTGCTTTAATATCTTTATTTAATTTTTGTTAGTTTGATCACTGTGTGGTCTCAGCTTGCTCCTCCTCGGGTTTACCCTGTATGGCACTCTCCTCTCTGTGCTCCCTGGATTTGGGTGACTATCTCTTTTCTCATGTTAAGGAAGCTTTCTATTATTAGGCCCGTTCTCCTGTGGGGCTGTTCACCTGTGGGTATGCTCTGTTGTGTCCCCTTTTGTCCACTGTGCGAGTTCACAAACTACACTGTTGTTGGTGCTGCTCTCAGTCCCACCTTATTAACCCTGGGTATGTAGGCAAATGGCTCTGGTGACTCTCAGGTGTTGTTTTCACCAGGTCACTGGTGCAAATCCTACTATTACTTTTAATTTGTCCATTATCAGCTTCACTCCTTTTGATTCTTGCTCAGGACTCCCTAATGGAGGTTGAAAATACCCTACCTATCTTCTTGTCTTAAGTCCTTTTCCAGATCTGATATTTCTTTAACCTTCATGACAATAGCCTCATCCCCAGCCCTCACTCTCCTATCTCAATCCTCTGCCTTCTCTATCTTCTTTTTCTGGCTTCAGTATCTATAGCTCCACAAAAACATAAGGGAGCCAGGGGAACAGTGATCAGGCAAGGAACCAAGAGAGGATTCTTGAAGGCAACTGTGTGCCAACTGAAGGCTTTGTGTAATTATAATATACCGACCGGTCAGTGTCTTGGCATGGGGCCTCCTATGATCATAGAAGTGAGTGTTACTTTTTCTGTATTATTCCAGGGAAGCAGACGTTTACCAAGTGGTTTCTCTGGTTTCATTCCAATTTTTACTTTTGTAAGAGCTATTCTACATGGACACTCACCTGTTGGCTATTCCTGAGGCCTCAGCACCTTGTTCCATTTCTTCAGAAGTTTCTTGCTTTGCATTAAAAACTCCATCTTTAGTTAAAACTTCTTCAGCTAAAATAACACATTGATAATTCAAATAATTCAAATGTCATTGCCACCTGAATCTAGAAAAAAATCTCCAGGGTAGGGAATAGGATGTTTCAAATTAAAACCAAAATCAACAGGTATCCCAGGAACATACTCATAGCAATCCTAAAAGGGTGGTGGAGTATGGGAAGATAGTAAAAAGGTCAGTTTCCAGGGAGAAGGCCTAATGGGGCAAAGACTATTTAAAGAAAATTACACATAATTTTTAGTGTTCTCAGAGTAAAGAGAACTTCCTCTGACATGAAGAAGGGATAAGGCAGAGGTGTTTATGGGATTTCCAGATATTAAGGGATGTGTGAAAATGACAAATTATATGGGACCCTTGCAAATGGGGAAAAAGGGAGCAAAGGAGGAGACGTTGAGGGAATCAGGGAATACAGAGGCATGATCAGAGAACAGCAAGAATCAGTAGGCTAAGTGACTAGTAACAGAAGGTACTGTGATCGTGAGAGATACAAAATGATAGACTGAGAGAAGCGTGGAGATCGAGCCCAGAAGAAGGGGAAAGAATGGTGTGTAGGAAATGTGGGTTCACGATGGCTGAGTCAGGGTTAATGACGGGAAAGGTAGGACACAGCCAGAGGCCTGTCCTTACCCATGAGACTGATGTCTGTAATCTTCTCCTGAGCCAGACTCGGAACTGGACATTCCTCTGAGACAAGGACCGGCGCTGCTTCCTCAGTCTTCACTGATGTCTACAAGGACAACAAACGGCCTCTTACTCTTCAATGTGGTAAAGATAAAGGGACTAGTTCTGAAGGGTGCTACCACACTGCATACCAGTAGGACCAACCAGCAGGGCCTGCTCTCTGAAGGTCTAGAGTATCGTCCTGCCTCTCTCTCTCTCCTCCCTTCTGAGGATGGTCAGCAGTCCTCAGTGTCCCCTGGATGCATCACTCTGTCGTTAGATGGCCTTCTCTGTGTGTGTCTCTGTCATCACATGGCCTTTGTACAAGGACACTGGCCACTGAACGCAGGGCCCACCCTAATGCAGTATGACCTCACCTTAACTTGATTACATCCACAAAAAGTCTATATCCAAATCAGATCAGTCACAGGCACCTGGGGTTAGGACTTCAATATATCTTTTCCAGACACAATACAACCCATAACTTCATCTTAGCCCTACTTCAATTAATATTAATTTTCTCTTTCTCTGGCTGGTCTTTCATTATTTGACTCAACACTACTTTCATTCTACTGACCACCCATATCTCTGCCCTTTCATTGTGCAGACTGTTGATCTTACTCCAACTTAATTCAAACTTGATTACATATGTGTGCAACATTTAATTGTTTCTTGGAGTTATTATGTTCAAATGTTTGCATTTTTAAAATTCATACCCACATGGCTTATGGGATCTTAGTTCCTCAATGAGGGATCAAACCTGGGCCCGAGGCAGTGAGCATGCAAAGTCCTAACCCCGAACCAGCAGAGAATTCTTTCTTAATAAATTATCTTATTTCTCCATTATGTTACATTTTAGGATAATTACATTGATTTAAATATATATAAGGTAAGTTTTACTTGCTATACATTTCACTTGCTATACACTGGTTTTCAGGAAGGTAGAGTATTGAGACTAGGAGCCCCTGGGTCTGACAGGATTAAGAACCAATTAGAAATCACAGGCAAAAACTGAGTGAGGAGAGGACTACATGAAAACCTGTCTGGAGGAAACGAACTCAGAGGAAAGGGCCTCAATGGGAGACAAACACTTACAAACTAAATGACTCGGAGAATGATTGGACCACTACAAATAAGGGAAAAAACGAACAAGAGTCCACTCTGTGAAGATACACAGTACTGCCATTACCACCACCAAGTATTAATGGGGCATGGGCAGAACACTGGGGATACAAAGGAATATGAGGAAGAGGTTGGTTCTCAGACTGCGGAGAGAAACCAGAGGATCCCCAAAGAGAAAACATCTGCAGCTGGGCATCAAATGAGTAGAGGCACTTTCAGAAACCAAGGGCCTCACTCTGCCCCTTATTCTTACAGCCTGAGATTTGGATGGGCCTTCCGCATACGGTACGGAATGAGGCGACAGCGCGGTGTGTGAGCTCCCCGGATGAGGCGCACATGGTGTGTGATATTCGTGACAAGGTGAAGGCAGAGGGACTGTGCCATCTGAAAGGCTCTCAGGTGACCAGTGTGCGTCAAGAGAAGGGCCACAGATGGGTGGGTAGGGGAAGGAGAGCTACTACTGAGGCTCCCACAGCCTGGGCACCCTGCTCACCTGGGGCCTGGCTGAGTTCAACCCCAGTACTGCAGCCTGGCCTCTGGGATTCTCTTCCTGGAGAGGATCTGGTCTCTGGGGAGCAGGCCTTGTGGATGGAGCAGACAAGAGTCCTGAAGAGAAATAGTAGCTTTTACAAGAGCCCTTTGTGGGGGACTCAGCCCCTAAATCTTATGTTTGTTAAACATCCAAGAACTAAGATACAGATCTTAAGCTAGAATATCACGTCTGTTTTCCTTATCAGGAATTCTAGAGCTTTAGCTTCTCCCACCCACAGAATAAGTGGTGTTTATGAACTCATGAGATGCTTTCCAGTGATGCACTTTCACAGACATAAAAGAAAAATCAGAGATCACAGATGAAAATAAGGAGAGGGAAGAAGTTGGTGAATAAAGAAACATTAACCAGAGAACAAAGAAGGAAGGTAAGAAGTGGAGAAGAGAGACAAAGCCAAGGGGCAACAGGAAAGCAGGTAAGAGAAAGATGAAAAGAGAAAATGAGGATTTAAAAATTGAGTTGATAATGGGGGAGGCTGGGTATGTGTGGGAGGCAAGGAGAGACGAGAAATCTCCTTTCAATTTTGCTGTGAACCTAAAATGGCTCTAAAAAAGTCATACATGTACACTTGAAACTAATAACACTGTAAATAAACTACACTTCAGTAAAAAAGTCAGACACACAGTCATACATAGAAGAGATGCTAACTGCAAACTAGGAGAACTTTTGAGAATCTGCTACATTGGAAACCATAATCCAAACAGTGATAATGACTGCACATCACTGCACTGTTACTTCAAAAGATTCTTTCCAATTCCTTATCTGTACAGGGGGAGAACACAGTCTACCTTGCAGGGGTAATGAAGACTGAGATAACATAAAAGCCCTCTGTAAAGCCCTTTAAGACCCCATGCAAAGTAATGTACCATTGTTTGCCAATACGGTAACAATAGAGGGAGTCCAGAATTACTAAACGCAGTGCACAGGGGATATTCAAACCCAGAACATAGCACTACTTTTCTTTGCTTCAACAGTGAATCATTGTGGAATCTTTTGGTGCTGTTCCTTCATACTAGAGAGAATAAAGCTTGCTAGGAACATAAAATAGCCTAGCCCATGATTCACTATTACTACCTAATCTCCCCACAATGCATATATGCCAAAAACCAACAGCTAAAAAGCACAGTGTGAAGCAGGTCTGCTGTCAGAGAAAGGGCTAAGCTAAAAGGGGCAGGATGGCAACAGAAAATGGAAAAGGGGCAAAGAGATCAAGAGCAATGGGAAATCTGAGAGCAAACGTAAGGCCAGACTCTGTGATTGCTCCTTATCGTCCTCCTGAGGTGGAAAAGCTTTAGGGTTAAGCCTGGGAAGAAGGTAGAAGAACGTTTCAAACATATATGCTCACTACACACACCACACTGATCCCATTGCTCTATATCTCTGCCAAAGACAGAACAAGACAAAGTGGGCTTAAGTTGCCATGAGTAAGATGATACCAAGGTCTTTTCTACTTCTCCATCAACATATCTAAAATTTAACAATCTGATGCTAAGAATCACAGCTGAGCATTAAGAGGCTAGCAAAACTCAAGTACTTGGTAGTTTTCATTTTAAACTAGTGTTCCATGACTGGTGAGAATGAAATACCAAATATACACAAATAAGAGTCACTGTAAATCAGTTTTTACGAAAAAAAAAAAAAAAGGCTTCAATGGTACCCAACTATTTTTCAAGTCTGAACTTCCTGCTTTGAATTTAAACACCCCATAAAATGGCCCCAACTAACCTTCCCCCCTCCCCGCCCTCCGCCTTTCCCCTAAATAAACCCTGCCCTCCAGCAGGAGGGGAGGGAAGGCAGGTAGCCTGGGGAACTGTTCTTCCATTCATTTGGTCTCTGGTACCCTGGAGAAATGTGCTTGGGTTATGACTAGTAGGCACACAGGTCCTTGGCCAGAGTCTCCAGAATATTTGGGAGGGCCTACAAAGGTATAAAAAGCCCTTGTGAATGACAGGGAGTGCATCTTGAAGGAGGCCACTAAAGAAAACGTTACCATGGGGAAAAAGACAAAGTTATGGAAACCTACCAAGTAAATATTTAAATTCCAGGTGTGGAATTAGAAATGTGGAGTAGAGACATATAGTAAAGAGAATCTTGGTCAGAAGGTCAGGTGACAGCGCTGCCTCTGCTGACCCTGGGCAAGTCATTTATACTCTCTGAGTTTTGGTTTTCCTAACTATTAAGGGTGTTGAAAAGATCTTACTTAGATTTCTAACATTTTACAATTTCAGGTGTTTTTAAAAGCTTGCTTAGGTACAGGGTTAGACAAAAACAAAACTTGAGAACACAGATAAACAAGCTTTCACTTAGAAGACCACGCACCTGTGAGTGGCCTGTTCCCAATGTCTTTACTAAGTTCACCCTCTGGCACTCACCACTCACTTCTTGGGAAGTCTTTTGGGGGACTCTGGAGGCTCACTCTTCAGGGTGGTTGCCCCCAACAGGAGCTGGGGGCTCTGACACTCTGAAGAGGTTCCTTGATATTCTGTCACCAGCAGGTGCAGGTCCTGTCCTGGAGTGTAGACAGAAGCCTGCAGACAAAAGATTCACTTTGAAAAGGCGTCCTGGTGGGAAGTGGACTGAACAGCAGTTAGGACATTCCCCAAGGGAACGCCAGACAAGCTTCATTTAGTCCTTAAGTAGCGAGTAAGACAAAGACATTCATTCATTTGGCAAATATGGAATGCCTACTAAAGCCAGACTCTGTTCTACATGCTAAGCAAAGAAGAGACACAATACAGGCAAAGAACCCCTGCCTAGAAAACAAAACAAAACCGCAGATGGATGCTTAAACTAGTGTGAGGAAGTTTAATGAGAAATAGGATATGTACACCATCTCCAAATGTCCCCCACACATTACTAATTACAAAAGGGAAAATGGTAACTTAATAATGGAGAAATCTGACATATACCACCTTAATCTCATCAGTAACAGGACGCTCCACCACCATGTGCCTCCTGAGGTGATGCCCTGAGGAGACCACAATGTCACTTCTGTGGTATTCCAGCCAAAATGTACTACCTGGTTCTTACCATGAGAAAATACAAGACAAACCCAAATTGAGGGGCATTCCAAAAAGTAACTGATCTGTACTCTTCAAAAATGTCATTGTCGTGACAAAGACTGAACAACTGTTCTAGATCTAAGAAGACTGAAGAGACAGCAACTAAAAAATGTGTGATGAGGCAATCGGGGCAAAACTGGCATAAGGAACACTATTGGGCTATCATGGATCCATCTGAACAAGGACTACTACTGAGGTGATAGTATCATAAAAATTTTAATTTCCCCAAACATGATGATCTATATTCCAGTTATACAAAAGAATGTCTTTCTTCTTCAGAAACACACTGAAGTGTTTAGAGATGAAAGGTATCTCCAACTAATTCCATTCTCAAATGGTTCAAGAAAAAAAAAAACTGCATAAGCTGTATGGGGGTGTGTGCGTGCACACACAATATGTATGCATACAGAGTGGGAGCACTTGCTCACACAAGAAAGGCGGCACATTCCTGTAACAGATGTTAACATGTGTGTGAATCATACACACAGTTCTTTGCACTACTCTCCCAGTACAAGTTATACATTATTTCAGAGTTAAAAATTAACAGACAAATGTTCACCATTACATCTCCCACACCACCACACACATTCTCTTCCCACCTGTTCTCCTGAGTCTTCTGTGTGTCTTTCTAGACTCTCCAGCGCTATCAATGCATCCTCCCCACTCTCCAAAGAGCACGCCTGCACCCTGGCCTGGAGCTCCTCGGGCAGGATGGTCAGGAACTGCTCCAGCACCAGCAGCTCCAGGATCTGCTCCTTGCTGTGGGTCTCCGGGCTCAACCACTGATGGCAAAGTTCTCGGAGCTGGGCCAGAGCCTCCCGGGGCCCAGGTACCTCCTGGTAGCAGAACTGCCGGAAGCGCAGGCGGCAAAGCTCCCGAGTATGGGAGCCACTCTCCTGTGAGCTGCATGTTTGTCCCCATGTGGGATCTTCCTCCTTCACCTTCACAAGGCTGTCTCCATTTTCAGAAGCGGAGTCCTGCAAAACTTCATCCATGTTGACCTTAACGGCTTAGAAAACAGTTCACTTAGCCTTTCCAAATGTACACCTGAGGGGTAAGTATTGATCAGTAACATGAAAATAACAAGAGCTTCAAAAATCTAAGTAACACAGTTATCTTTTTGTCCCCACTCTAAGTGATGCTCAAAAACTGGGCTTGTTTGCCTGTTTTATCAATGAAGTATACCTTGACTCCTAAGGGAGTAGAGCCCAAAGGGAGGGGATGTAAGAGAAGAAGGGTTAATAAGAATGCCTGAGCAGCTTATACTTTAGACGGAGGGAAGGTCATCTATCTTTGTGTCTTTCTCACAGAACACTTTACCTTAGGTGAAGCAGACTTTCAAAGTCTCCAAGTCTCCACTGCCTAAGATCAGTTGTGATGAGACTTTGTTACTTTTCCCATTATGGGGTGGAGTTTTTTTCCTTCCCTTGAATCTGCGCTGGTCTGTGACTTGCTCTAACCAATAAAATATGGCAGATATGACACTGTAAGAGAAAGTGCTCTTGTACTGCCTGGCATACAGCCATGAGACTGCCATGCAGAGGTCACGTGGATGAGAACCACAGAGCCCCAGCTGAAGCGGAGCTGAGCCTAGTCCCCAGCCACATGAGTAAGTCCGGTAACACTGCCCAGTCAACCTACAGAATCATAAGAAATAATAAGCTGAAGTTGTCTTACGCCACTAAGTTTGGGGCATTATTTTTCTATGTAACAATAGATAAAAAGCAGAAATATTTCAACCTCTGTTTCTCCCTCTCATTTTTACTTTTGTTATCTCCATCAAAATTCAATATATCTCTGTTCTAAGAACACTCTTGTCTATCTGGTTCTGACTTGCCTTTCACATTCCAGACTCACAGCTTAAAATGCCACAGGATGCCTCCAGCCTTGGACCTCCCTGCCCTGTCATTTCAACCCATCCCCAACTGAAATCAGCCTCTTCAAAGCTGTACTCACTCTGTATTTGTCTATTTCTATTGGCATCACTACCATCCTCCATGTATTCAGGCTCAAAGCCAGCCTACACATAGTGTACATAATCACCCTGGGTCCAGTCAATTCTTCCTCCAAAATGCCTCTTGCACCCACTCCATTATGATTGACACCATTATGATTGACAGTCACTATTATCACAATATTTTCTGTGTGGTATTCCAGCTCTACCACTTCATCATCACTGGATCGGTATTTCTTCAAGCACAATTCGGACCATATCTGACAACCCCCCACCCCCAAATGTTAATTTCAATTGCTCCTGGTTGAACTAAATTCAAACTCCCTAGGATTCGATCTTAGGACTGAGTTTCACTTACGTGTTTGCCACTCGATAAACATTTATCGAGCACATTATTATTTTCCAGGAGCTATCCTCGGAATAAAAGACACAGACCCTAATTGCAAGAAAGCCATCGTCTTCTCAAACGCCTCGTGTCACTGTCAGCTAATACTCAAATTTGTTCCACCCACCTTGTACTTTATGGCCACGATCAGTCTTCTTATCTTAAATCCCCAAAGCCCACCTCAAATGCCACCCCCAAACCTAACGTACAGACAATCTTGTCCTCTGAGCTACTCAGGCGGAGGGCGATCCAATGGAAAAGTGAGCCCAAGCCTGCCTCACCAACTCGCTTCACTCTCCAACTCACAGGTCACAGCCCCCCATCACGACTATCACCCCTTGCTCCTTGAGGACAGGGTCTTATCTTTGCCAGCATACCTGGTATTCAACAAATACTGGTGGATGTCCTGCTGAATGCACGGAGATGTACTGGGATGCCAGGCCGTCCTGCGGGCCCAAAACGTATCTTACTGCGATCGCATCCCAGCACTTGGAATACAGGAGGCATTCGGTGAATGACTGTCTTAACTGCTAACACACCAAAAGTTCGAGGAACAAGCACAACAAAGACGTAACTGACCCAGTGAAAAATCCCAGCGTAGACCGGAGGCCCACCTCTTCAGTCCAGAGAAGCCAGCTTCCTCGCCTGGTGGGCGTGCCCCCACTTCCTGCCGTCAGGACCCCTGGCTGCGGCCGAGCCGGCTCTGTGTCTCTCTAGCAATGCGCCCAGCACATCTCTCTGGTGCGCCTGGAGGACTCCAGCTGCCACAGCCCAACCGGCTCAGAAGCATAGTCTCCGACAGACCATCCGAATATCCCCAAACTACCCCTCATTTTTGCAATTATTTCTGATTAAAAACCAAATAGATGATGAAGACAAAACGTCTTTAGAGTCCTCAGAGGCTGCTAGGGAGACAGATGAATAAACATTGCAATAGAGCAAGCAGCACACATTTTAAAAATTTAAATATACAGATTCAAATACGCACAACTAAAACTCAAGTTGCATATAACTGCATATATAACTTAGTTAAGCCTGCTAATAATGTATCAATATATCAAAATATATGAAAAAGTCCCATTTGGGCTCCAAAATCACTGCAGATGGTGACTGCAGCCATGAAATTAAAAGACACTTACTCCTTGGAAGAAAAGTTATGACCAACCTAGATAGCATATTCAAAAGCAGAGACATTACTTTGCCGGCTAAGGTCTGTCTAGTCAAGGCTATGGTTTTTCCAATAGTCATGTATGGATGTGAGAGTTGGACTGTGAAGAAGGCTGAGTGCTGAAGAATTGATGCTTTTGAGCTGTGGTGTTGGAGAAGGCTCTTGAGTCCCTTGGAATGCAAGGAGATCCAACCAGTCCATTCTGAAGATCAGCCCTGGGATTTCTTTGGAAGGAATGATGCTAAAGCTGAAACTCCAGTACTTTGGCAACCTCATGCGAAGAGTTGACTCATTGGAAAAGACTCTGATACTGGGAGGGACTGGGGGCAGGAGAAGTGGATGACAGAGGATGAGATGGCTGGATGGCATCACTGACTTGATGGACATGAATCTGAGTGAACTCCGGGAGTTGGTGATGGACAGGGAGGCCTGGCGTGCTGCCATTCATGGGGTCGCAAAGAGTCGGACACAACTGAGCAACTGTACTGAACTGAACCAAAAACAAAAACACACCCTCGAGTGGCACAGACTGAAATGAAAAGTATCCCAACTCCCAACAGTTAACCACTGTTAGTATTTTGTGTATACCCTCCCAGGACACCACCAGCCACACAATGCTGCTGCTGCTAAGTCATTTCAGTCGTGTCCAACTCTGTACAACCCCACAGATGGCAGCCCACCAGGCTCCCCCGTCCCTGGGATTCTCCAGGCAATAACACTGGAGTGGGTTGCCATTTCCTTCAAAGCATGAGAGTGAAAAGTGAAAGTGAAAAGTAAAATTGAAGTCGCTCAGTCATGTCCAACCCTCAGCGACCCCATGGACTGCAGCCTTCCATGCTCCTCCATCCATGGGATCTTCCAGGCAAGAGTACTGGAGTAGGGTGCCATTGCCTTCGCCACAGCCATACAATAGCACTCAACAAACATTTGTTTAGTGTGTATTTTAAACCACCCCTGGCATCATGATATTATTTTACATCTTATCTTTTTCAGTTAACTTGGCGATCTTCCCATACCAGTTTATCTTTTAAGAGCTAATTAGTATCCCAGTGTATGGGCTAATTTACTTAACTATCCCTACTATATTTTTTCTTTATAAGTAGAGAATACCACTGAATATCTTTATATGCTTTTATGAATATATTTCTAGGGTAACTACATACTGGAATATATTTGTCAAAGGGCATGTGCATTTAAATTTAAATCCCATTTAATTTTTAAGGGCACTGCTGTTTAAGACGGGGAAGGCGATGGCACCCCATCCCAGTACTCTCGCCTGGAAAATCCCATGGATGGAGGAGCCTGGTGGGCTGCAGTCCATGGGGTCGCTAAGAGTCGAGCATGACTGAGCGACTTCACTTTCCCTTTTCACTTTAATGCATTGCAGAAGGAAATGGCAACCCACTCCAGTATTCTTGCCTGGAGAATCCCAGGGATGGAGGAGTCCAGTGAGCTGCCGTCTATGCGGTCACACAGAGTCGGACACGACTGAAGCGACTTAGCAGCAGCAGCAGCAGCTGTTTAAGACTGAAATGAGACTCTAATAGAATAATTCAGCCCAGGTGAACATGGTGGTTCAAAATCAGAATATTAACAACTAATTAACATGTGAAAAGATGGTCAGTTTTGACAGTAAAACTATTTAAAAGCTCTAAAAAGTAAACTCAAACAGAAATGGCCAATCAAAAGATATTGTTGCAATACAGTACAGTCTTCCTGACTTTCTGCTTTGAGTAGATTTTTAACTGCCTTTTAGGGTGTCTAGGATGTTTTATGTTGTATACAAAACCCCAATCGAACCTAACATTTGCCCTTTATTCAACGTTTCCATAATTTCCAGGAATAAGGAAAACATTATTTAAATATATCTCTATCCATCATTTGTGCCTAGGTGGTTATTTATGGGTCTGCCCCGAAGGTACAGATGAGTGCACCACTTCCTTTGGAATTGTAAGGAAGATTTAGGTTAAAGTGTCAATGAACTTAGGATGCTTGAAATACCTATACTATAGAATCATCATGAAAAGAAAAAAGCCAAGATTAATTTTCCAGAGAATTAAGGGTATGTACTGTTCATGGCGTTCTCAAGGCAAGAATACTGAAGTGATTTGCCATTCCCTTTTCCAGTGGGTCATGTTTTGTCAGAACTCTCCACCATGACCCATCTGTCTTGGGTGGCCCTAACACAGCATGTCATAGTTTCATTGAGTTAGACAAGGCTGTGATCCAAAGACAAGGCTGTGATCCAAGTGATCAGTTTGGTTAGTTTTCTGTAATCATGGTTTCCATTCTCTCTGCCTAAGGATAGGAGGCTTGTGGAAGCTTCAGTCAATCCTAAAGGAAGTCAGTACTGAATATTCACTGAAAGGACTGATTCTGAAGTTGAAGCTCCAATACTGTGGCCACCTGATGCAAAGAAATGACTTACTGAAAAAAACAACAACAAACCCTGATGCTGGGAAAGATTGAAGGCAGGAGAAGGGGGCGACAGAGGATGAGATGATTGGATGGCATCACAGACTTGATGGACATGAATTTGAGCAAGCTCCAGGAGTTGGTGATGGACAGGGAAGCCTGGCGTGCCGTAGCCCATGGAGTCACAGAGTTGGACATGACTGAGCAACTGAACTGAAGGGTATATAATTCTTCATACTTTGAATCTTTTCATTATCATCGCTCTTTAATGAGAATAAAGATATTTCAGGTCACTTCCTTAACTGAGCAGAATCAAATAGATCTAAACTATGATATAGAGCTAAATATTTAGGCATTAACCTCAGCACATCCCTCAAAACTCTTGGAAGACTCCCTGGTATCAACTTAATTTTACTAATAAAAGCAGAATAAAAGATACATACCTTATGGCTTAAGCAATGGAATATGACTAACTTTCCATAACATTCAATTTCTTGAAAAATTACAGCTGCTTCTCCTGCAGATTTGGTCCTTCTCCAGAAAATGGCATTAACTGTAGCTTCTTGTCAGCTTGCACTGAGCCAAATCACAGTGGGACGTAGATCAAAGACTCCTAAGTGCCTATTTCAACCTTCATTTTCCCCTTTTCTCTTAGTGACAGAAGCCTGATTTTCAGCTGGACACTCTGAAACCCAGAATAAGATACACTTTCCAGTTTCCCTTTCTTTAGTTTTGGCCTATGATATACATGCTGAAGTGATTTATGGGAAAGCTGCTTAAAATGAGCTGACTGACAGGGAGGCATCTCTGTTCTTCTGTCTTCTGTCCACATTTTGTATGTGATAGCTAGAGCTTCAGCAGCCATCAAGGATCATCATATGATGACTTTAAAGAATGATGGCATGAAAGGCAAAGGCTGGGGCCCCTAGTGATGTCAGAGAACCACCTTCCAGGCCTGGGCTGCTGTCTCTGGCTTTTCTATTTAAATAAAAACAACCTTTTATGTTATTCACACTTTTTGTGTTTAAATTATATGCAGCTGAACAAAACCTTAGCAAAACCTGAGGGCTCACCAGTCTTCCCACTCACATGACAGACTAAGAAGTCTTTTCCAGACAGTGGTACCCCAAGCAGCTGCCACCAGTCAGCAAGTGATGTTTATCATCCTGGTGACATATTCAGAAGTCAGACTCTCCTAAGCTTACTAGTCACCATTTCCATTACATTTTGGCGTTCACAATGTGACCATCATGATCTCTTCCAAGCTGATTTTATTACTTGACTTTCAAAATTCCAGAACAAACAGCATTTTAAAGTTACATCATCAGTATTAAAGGAAAAAAATCCAATTTCAGACATTTATCAAAGTTTCTATGCAGCAGCCACTATACTAACACTGAAGTTATCAAGTAAGATAGTTGCTACTTGGATTAATTCAGCCTGGTTCATTCAAATAACTTACCAAATCTCTTCCAGAATCTAAATAAAACTTTATAGTTTCTAATTTGAATCAATGAGGTATACATGGCAGGGATAGGGCTGGGAAATGGTAAAATCAGATCATCATTGCTTTCCAAAATGCTTCTGCTGATTGGGGTAGGGATGGGGTAGTAAAATCAGTGGGGAGAAATGTTCACCAGTAATAACCTGCACTTTAAGATACCTTTGAGGGACTTCCCTGGCAGTCCTGTGGAAGTCTGCCCTCCCAACACAGGGGGTATGGGTTTGATCCCTGGTCAGAGAACTAAGATCCCATGTGCTGTGCAATGGGGGGAAAAAAAAAAAAAAATTCAAAGGTACCTTTCAGTGTGGTATTCCAAAGTCCTTTTTTTTTTTTGGTATAGGAGACTGCTGCTGCAGCATGTACAAAAATATCAACCCTCTCTTCTGCTTAAACCTATAAATCTATACATACTTGACTCATTGATGACTTCAAGCCCTTGATCATGAGGCTCTCTGCTACTTGGAGACATATAACTATACATTTACCATGTTAAAGGCTCTGAGAAGTCCTGCAGTGAAGAATGCTTTTACATTTGACCCCACAGTACCATCTAGGGTCAAAATATTGTGGCCCAAAGCTGACTACAAGGAAAATAAGAGTGCAGGCAGAAAGCCTCAACTTGGCTCCCAATTTCTTTGCTAGAATTGGCTAGAATGACTTTTCCTGAAGTGCTGCTTATTAACATACTGTCTCTGATGGTCCATAAGGAGAGGAAACGTCATCAAGCCAGTCTGTCTTTGTGGTGGTACCTCTGATGTTGAAAAAGACCGGACCTCTGCCTGAAGGCTTCTCCACATTCATTACACTTGTAGGGTTTTTCCTCATTGTGGATTCTCACATGCTGAGCGAGATGTGAGTTTAATCGGAAGGCTTTCTGGCAAATAGTACATTTGAAAGGTTTTTCTCCAGTGTGAATCCTGTGGTGTCGAATAAGGTCTGAGGTCAAACTGAAGGCTTTTCCCACACTCGTTACACTGGTGGCTTTTGGAGTGGCTGTGGATTCTCTGATGGTGGGTGAGGAGAAGGGCCTGACTAAAGGTTTTCCCACACTCTTTGCACTGACAGGGCTCCTCCTGACTGTGAATTCTCTGGTGTCGATTAAGGTGGGAGCTGCGCCGAAAGTTCTTTCCACAGTGGATACATAGATAAGGTTTCTCCCCAGTATGGATTCTGAGATGTTCCAAAAGGCCTGCATTCTGGCTAAAGACTTTTCCACACTCCTTGCACTGATAAGGCTTCTCACCAAGATGGATTTTCTGATGTCTGACAAGGTGTGAACTTCTCTGAAAAGCTTTCCCACATTCATGACACTGATGACCTTTTTCTCTAGAGCAGATTTTCTGATGTCCAGGAAGATGTGAACTCTGACACACTTCAGCTTCACAAAGTTTTTCTTTCTTGTGTGAACTTTCATGCTTAATCAGGTCTGAGTGCTGGAAGAACCCCTGCCCATATTCTGAGCATTTATAGTCAGTCTTCTCCTTGGGCTCAGCCTGCTGCCTATCCAAGTTAGAGTCCTTGTAATGAACCTCCATGGGTTCAGATGGTTTCCCAGATGGTTCCAGTCTTCCAGAGGAGTCTGTCTCTACAACCAGCTTCCCATTCTCAATCCTTTTGCCTCCCCTGAAACATTAAGTATATAACACCAATTATTTACTTTTTGGTGCTCAGAAAAAGGAATCTGCAATTAGGAGGATAAAACTGAATCAAGCCACGTGTACAAAATGGAAATGTGGATGTCTGTGTTTGCATATAACATACATGGAATAATACATAAGAAAATATTTCCCAGTGGCTGCTTTGAGAGGATTATGGTGAGAGACGACTTATTTTAAATGGTTTGAAGTCACGTGACACATATGCATATATACACACAGAGAGAAGTTAGCAAGCAAGTAAAAGTCATAAAGGGTAGGGCTCTATGTTCTTTTTGTTTTTAAATCTGCTTATGGTGTCAGTGAAGAAAATACTGAACATTTTCCTGCCTTCACTCCTTCCTTCCTAAACCCATCCTAAATGCCAATCATTACTGTAGGCACTGAGGTTATCAAGTAGGATAAAAACTTATGTATTTTTTATGAACACTTTTTAAGGAGAGACAGAATTATAAACAAGTAGTGGGAAAATAATGTAAAGTTTGTCCCAGGCATAGCAGCAATACAGAAGAAAAAAATGACTGTTACAATTTTATCTTTGAGAACTTTTTGCTAATCTAGTTTTCTATAAATTACCATAGAACATCAACCACCAGGCAAAACCAGGAAATAAGAACATACTATACAACTTAAGTTATTGAATAATTGATAATGGCTATATTACTTTAAAAACTTCAGTTAATTTAGGCAAAATGATGAGATCACTGGTCTCAAAATTGAAGAAAAAGCATATAGAATTGCAGTGTCTGAAAAGAACATACAATTGGAAGTATTTAAAAGTGAGATTAAACAAATAAGGACCTACTGTATAGCACAGGGAACTCTACTCTGTAATGGCCTGTGTGGGAAAAGAATCCACAAAAGAATAGACATATGAAGATGCATAACTGATTCACCAAACTGTATACCTGAGACTCACATGTCATTGTAAATCAACTAGGCACGAATTAAAAAATTTTAAGTGTGGATATACATATAACTTGGAGAAGCAATGGCACCCCACTCCAGTACTCTTGCCTGAAAAATCCCATGGATGGAGGGAGCTTGGTAGGCTTGCAGTCCATGGGGTTGCTCAGAGTCAGACATGACTGAGCGACTTCACTTTCCTTTTCACTTTAATGCATTGCAGAAGGAAATGGCAACCCACTCCCAGGGACAGGGGAGCCTGGTGGGCTGCCGTCTATGGGGTCGCACAGAGTCGGACAAGACTGAAGTGACTTAGCAGCAGCATACATATAACTGATTCACTGCTGTACAGCTGATGGCTGTATGTTCTTGATAATGGTCTGCCATGTGGAAATTAGAAAGCTAGATTAATTAAATACCCAGGGCAAATAAGAGAAAGGGATAGCACCAGAAATGAAGAAATGAGCTGGAAATGAAGAAATGCAGACATGGTGCCAATTTTATCACTGATTAGCTGTGTTTCTTAGGTGATTTAAATCCTCTGGGCTCAATGTCCTCACCAATAAATCAAAAAAACATTGGGCCACAAGACCTTGAGGGTAACATGAAGTCCACAAAAATGTCTTAGCCTTTCCTGATCTCCTTGGACAGCAGTAACTGCTTTCCTGTGTGGTTCAGTAGATCCATTATAGTTCATTGTTTTAATAATTTGCTTATGGATGTGGCACAGAAGAGATAATAAACAATGTTTGCCGAATAAAAACTTAGCTCAGACACCAGGGAGAGGGTGAGAGGGAATAGCAGATAGGAGCATGAAGTCCAGGAGCATGAATGGGATGGAAAGCAGAATAAAAGGAGAAGTGGATGGAGAAAATAGAAGAGTGAGAGAGAGAGTCTACACAGCACTAATAACAAACAAATGAAGCTTACTCTGTGTGAGCAAGATAAAGACAGCAAGCAGAGCATTTCAAAAGTGAGAGTCAACGAGAAAGTAAAAATGAAGGGTGGGGGGAGGAGGTATCAGAGAAAGTAAAAGCACATGTTGGGGAGGCAGAGTAGAAACACTAGAAACCTGATTGGGTGTAAAGGGCTTTGGCAAGAAGATGAATATCCCCCATGGGGAGGGAGTGAGAGAACAGTCTTTTCCGTGAGGACAGAATGACACACACAACTAACAGGGAATGGAGGGGCCTCCAAAACTGAAAAACAACCTGAACTTTGAGTGTAAAATTACATTTTTCAACAGATCTAGAAAGTAAGGAACAATTTCAAGAATCTACTGTTGCTAAATCTACTTTTATATTTAAAATATATACCCATCATTGATTACATGGCATAAATTCATTTCTGCAAGGCTGTTTAGAAAAAGTAGGCCTCTCTCTTTGGCTACTTTACTCAGAAAGCTTCCAGAAGAAGAGGAATTTTGAAGTATACTCAGAAACTGCACAGGGGAACCAGGTGGTAAGTAAAAGAAGGCTTTACAATTGAAATCAGCCATGCATCAAATAGATATATACTGAAGGTCTACTCTGGGCGAGGGATGGTAGCAGACTCTGGAGACAAAACAAAGCCCTGTCCTTTGGGTCTGTCCGGAGGAAAAGAGAAGTAAACCAGTAATTCTAATATAATCAGTTCTATGGTAGCTAATTAGCAGCAGAGGTGGGGAAACTGATCTAGACTTGGGGGATTTAGGAAGGACAGAGAGAGTGACATCTAAGCTAGCTGTGAAGGAGGAGTAGGAATTAGCCAGAGAGAGTGTGGAAAAAGTATTCTAGACAGACAAGGTGGGAAATGGACTCAGCATGAGGAGAAACACACGTGAGAGCTGATGGAACCAAGGATGACTAATTGTCCCAGTGTGTCTGGGAATGAGGGGTTTCCCAGCACATGGAACAGTTGGAATGGAAAGTCTCTAGCAAACTGAAGCAAGCTGATTATGTCAGGGAATACGAGGCTGCAAGGTCCCCAAGTGCTAGAACATGCTAGGTGAGGCTTCTGTTAAGAGCTATTGGGAGTGAGTAAAAGTGATGGGTTGTTTCTTAGTTCATTGAAGGTCTTCAAGGAGGGGAGCAACAGTAATGAATTTGTGTTTAAATGGTGGAGAATGAACAAGAGTTAATTTAACTTTAGCGGAAGCACCAAGATGACAGATGGTAAAACAAAAAAGAGAAACAGGGCTTAAGAATGCTCAAACTACTGCACAATTGCACTCATCTCACATGCTAGTAAAGTAATGCTCAAAATTCTCCAAGCCAGGCTTCAGCAATACGTGAACAGTGAACTTCCTGATGTTCAAGCTGGTTTTGCAAAAGGCAGAGGAACCAGAGATCAAATTGCCAACATCCGTTGGATCATGGAAAAAGCAAGAGAGTTCCAGAAAAACATCTATTTCTGCTTTATTGACTATGCCAAAAGCCTTTGACTGTGTGGATCACAATAAACTTCGGAAAATTCTGAAAGAGATGGGAATACCAGACCACCTGACCTGCTTCTTGAGAAATCTGTATGCAGGTCAGGGAAGCAACAGTTAGAACTGGACATGGAACAACAGACTGGTTCCAAATAGGAAAAGGAGTACGTCAAGGCTGTATATTGTCACCCTGCTTATTTAACTTATATGCAGAGTACATCATGAGAAACACTGGATTGGAAGAAACACAAGCTGGAATCAACATTGACGGGAGAAATATCAATAACCTCAGATATGCAGATGACACCACCATTATGGCAGAAAGTGAAGAGGAGCTAAAGGGCCTCTTGATGAAGGTGAAAGAGGAGAGTGAAAAAGTTGGCTTAAAGCTCAACATTCAAAAAAGGAAGATCATGGCATCCGGTCCCATCACTTCATGGGAAATAGATGGGAAAACAGTGTAAACAGTGTCAGTCTTTATTTTGGGGGCTCCAAAATCACTGCAGATGGTGACTGCAGCCATGAAATTAAAAGACACTTACTCCTTGGAAGAAAAGTTATGACCAACCTAGATAGCATATTCAAAAGCAGAGACATTACTTTGCCGACTAAGGCCCGTCTAGTCAAGGCTATGGTTTTTCCTGTGGTCATGTATGGATGTGAGAGTTGGACTGTGAAAAAGGCTGAGCGCCAAAGAGTTGATGCTTTTGAACTGTGGTGTTGGAGAAGACTCTTGACAGTCCCTTGGACTGCAAGGAGATCCAACAAGTCCATTCTGAAGGAGATCAACCCTGAGTGTTCTTTGGAAGGAATGATGCTAAAGCTGAAACTTCAGTACTTTGGCCACCTCATGCGAAGAGTTGACTCATTGGAAAAGACTCTGATGCTGGGAGGGATTGGGGGCAGGAGGAGAAGGGGACGACCGAGGATGAGATGGCTGGATGGCATCATGAACTCGATGGACGTGAGTCTGAGTGAACTCCGAGAGATGGTGATGAACAGGGAGGCCTGGCGTGCTGCGATTCATGGGGTCGCAAAGAGTCAGACACGACTGAGTGACTGAACTGAACTGAACCAGACTGGAAAGAGGAGAAGAAGAATGAAAGGGATAAATATTAGAAAGAGAGATTTAAGAGTCTAGAGCAAAAAGAAAAAAAAAGAAAATCCAGACAATATTTAGAAATAAAAAGCAGTAGTCATTTATAATAACTGGAAGGTGGTAAGAAAAAATAAGTAGAGAATCATATGGCTGGCATTCTTTCCCTTGGGAGAGAAACAAGCACTCCTTTTTAATTCACACCCCTGCCCTCCAGTAATGGGGAGAAGAGAAAGGTAAAGGTTCACATAGGAGAAGGATTCAGTTTTAATTGAACAGGAAAAAACCAAACTAGAAACACTCAAAAACAGAAACAAGGGTTAGGGAAAAAGGAAATGTCTGGGGTGATGAACACTTTTCTGTCTTGATTGTGGTGATGATTAGACAACGGTAATTATTTCATGTTTGTGAAAACTCATTGGCCTGTACACTTACAAAGAGTGAATTTTAGTGCATGTAAACTAACCTCAGTAAACTTGACTCAAAACAAAAACAAAAAAGCAAAATGCTAAGGGTGCTGAGCAAGGCCTCCAGGCAGAACCACAAATCTCACATGCGAAGATGCAGGCTTCTTACCCTTCTCTCTCTCGGGCTGTGGGATGTCACCTTCAGGTTGGACTTGCCGCTCTGGCACGGCTTTTCCAGGGGCTGTTTCCTCCATGAGCACTTCCTGTTTCTTTGCCTGGTTTGGGTCCTGGGGATGATTAGGTACACGTGGGTTTAGGAGGAAACTGCTGTTCCGAAAAACACTTCAATGTTTAGAAAAGGAAGCGAAGAGAAGGGCAAAGAAAAGAGGCTGGAGAACCTGGAGCACATTCAGTTTCCTCCCAGCAGAGGCAGGGTGGCTGAGGTAAGAGCTTCAGCAAGAAACAACCAGACTGCAAAGAAACAGAACCCAAGCTGAGCAGTTCTCCCACTGCTAAAGTCATGGCCACGGCTCTGGCCCAGTGTGTCAGCTCCTGCTTTCTTGCAAAGGGGCACACCTGCCTGACCCTTACCTCTTGTTGTCCTGTTCCTCCCAGCTCCGGCTGCAAATCCTCCAGGAAAACCACTGCGTCTTCCCCACTCTCCGGATGATGCTCCCGTAACCGGGCCTGGAGCTCCTCGGGCAGGATGGTCAGGAACTGCTCCAGCACCAGCAGCTCCAGGATCTGCTCCTTGGTGTGGGTCTCAGGCTGTAGCCACTGTCGGCAGAGCTCCCGGAGCCGGCTCAGTGCCTCTCGAGGTCCTGTGGTTTCTTCATAGCGCAACTGCCTGAACTGCTTGCACAAGGGCTCTTGCCCGAAGCCTGTGCCATTTCCCTGCAGCTTGACTCCCTGTTCCCGAGCAGAGAGGTGATCCTCCTTCACCACCCGAAGCCCCTCCTTCTTCAGGTTCACAGGAGCCAGGGAAGGAACGGTTCCCCATGCTGTCGCCATCCCCACCTTCAGACTGCTCTATTTTGGGCAAGTTTCTTTTGACTCCCTCCTCAGGGATACCCCTGAAAATGTAATAACAAGAATCATAGAAACAGTAATAGTAGTAGTAATGATCATAACTGCAATAGCAATACCCATTTGTTGGATTTATACATTTCCCATAATTACTATCCATTTCTTTTCTCTCTCTGAAACAACCATACAAAATGAGAAGACTGTTTTACAGAAGATCGCCAGCTAACAGCATAAATAACAGATTTGAAAAATCACCATTCTGTAGCCCTTGATGAAATAACTGATTCAGTTAACGACCACAAATGGGTGAAATCACTGGGTAAAAAGGAGTTAAGGGGAAAGGATAATCTTAGCCTCAAAGAATCACCACACTGATTGCTTATGAATTACAAAGGGAAGAATGGCGCTATCTGGCAGTCAAATGAAACCTAGCAACACCAACAGTAAGATAACTGACCTTGTGCCTTAATCACTTAGGCAGAGTTTTTACTAGAAGTGTTTAACAGGAATCTAATAATGAGGAAACCTTCAGATAAATCCAGAATGTCCAGAATGCAGCTTATCTACAAGAGGTATACACTTTTCAAAACATCAGTTTCATGAAAATAAAGAGTGAGTGTGGGAAAGGTATTTCTCTAGATTAAAGAGATACAGCAAAACCTAACAAGTAAAATTTGCTCTTGAAAACAAACAAATGTTTTGAAGAATTCAGAAATCTGAATAATATATAGGCAAACCAAATAGAGCCCAAAGGCTGTATTTGTACTTAAAGTTTTACTGGAATACTGCTGCTGCTGGTTAGGTGCACAGTCATGTCTGACTCAGCAGGGATTGAACCTGAGTCTCCCACATTAAAGGCAGACTCTTTACCCACTGAGCCAACAGGGAAGATTGATTTTTTTCTTATTGGAATACAGCCAAACCCATTTGGTAGACAGTGTTTACATCTGCTTTCAGAAATACACTAGCAGGACTGAGGACTTGAACAATGGAGCACTGATCCCTGCTCAGTCAAAAACCCAAAAATCTGTGTGCTACTTACTATCTCTGCTGCAAAAACAAAGGAACTGATAGATGAGCAAGGTAGGAAGCTAAAACAGCTTCAACAGGACCAGGACTCAAACTCTAGTTCTTCTGACTCCACATGATCTCTAACCAAACACAAACTTTCCCCCACTTAAAGATCTGTAAAATGAAAATACATGTACTATATGTACTGAAAAAACCCATGTATAAGTGGACCCATGTAGTTCAAACCCTTTTGTTCAAGGATCAACTGGAGTTACCACAGAGACTGTACCACCTGCAAAGCTCAGCTATTCTGGCCCTTCTCAGAAGTGTGCAGATCTGAGAGTCTCCTCGGGTGGGATACAGTTTTGTGGTCATGTAAGAGAATAGCTTTATTCTCAGCAGATCATACTAAAACTTATTTTCAAATGTTGCAAGGAGAGGGGAGTCTGTGGAGAGGTATGTGGAGAGAGGGAGAGAAAAAAACACAAACGTACCAGGAAGTTGACAAGAGCTGCTATATGAGGGGTATATAGTATTGACCATACTATTCTTACAACTTTCCAATAGATTTGAAAATTCTCCAAATGTTGAGAGGGAGAAAAAGACACAAAATGAATAAAACTGTTTGTATGTTCATTCATTAAAGCCAATATTAGAATTAACTAAAAGAACATGAGGATATTCACAACTTACCTCATTCATTGTCTAGGTGCTACACTCTTTAGGTGCTGGAGGTACAGAGATGAAAGAACCTCTGGCCTCGATAGCTCTCTGCCCCACAAGAAATCAAATGAATAAGCATGTTGTATGTATTAAGTGCCACGGTGAAGGTAGACACAGGATGCTAGCAGAGCTCAGTGGTAAGACACTTAATCCCTGTTAGCAGGTCAGAAAAGGCCTCTTGAAGGTGAGCCCTTCTGACTCATAAAAGACATGTTAAAGTCAGACAAGAAAATACAGAAAGGGTTTTCCAGACAGAGAAAAACCTGAGCACAGAGCTGTTGGAAAACCTCACATGTTCAGGGTAGTTGTTAGTTATGGCTGGGAAAACGGTAAGTGGGGCTGGAACCCGGCAAACACCTACGTGTAAGGAAGAGAATTAAGAAGGAACAACCAGAAAGGTAGAAAAACAAAGACAGTAGAGTCCAGGAGACAAGGGGCCTGGGTTCCAATCTAACTCTGTCACTACACTGTTCATTCATTTGTAAAATGAAGATAATACCTAATTCAGAGACATGTTTTGAGGTAAATGAGGGCATCTCAACTAGACAGTAGTCCTCACTCACTGCAACTAGTGAAAGCCTTGCACACAGCACCCATCCACAGCCAAAAATTAAAACCAAAACAAACAGAAAACCCCCAAACTTTCCATGTCTCCGTGTCCATAACTATATCATGCTCAGTAGCATCTGACTTTTTGCAACCCTATGGACTGTAGACCACCAGGCTTCTCTGTCCATAGGATTTTTCAGGCAAGAATACTGGAGCAGGGTGCCATATCCTCCCTCTAGAGGATCTTCCTGACCCAGGAATAAAACCCATGTCTCTTGCATCTCCTGCACTGCAGGTGAATTTTTTACTGCTGAATCATCTGGGGAGCCCATAACTATATTAGAATTTCTAAAAACATACAAACAAAAACAAAAAAAGTCAGTGACTTCCTGACAGTCCAGCAGCCAAGACTCTTTACAACAAATGCAGGGGTCCTGAGTTCAATCCCTGGTTGGAGAACTAGATCCCACATGCCACATGCTGGATCTTCTCCAGCATGTCACAAGTAAGACTCAGCACAGCCATATAAATTTTATTTAAATAAATATTATTATAAACAAACAAACAAACAGAGGTCACTGCAACCTCTGTAAAGACAATTCTGGTCATTGGATAGGGAAAACAGTCACCCAGCCAAAGGAAAATGAGAAAAATGGCACAAGTAAGCAAAAATTACTCTTTCAAAAAACAGGACATTGAAAGGAAAAAGAGATATAGGACCTAAGCTAGGAGAGGGTAACATAGAGGACAGGAATGTTATGTACGATCTTTATGCCAATGATTTCCTTATTTTTCTGCCCAGACCTCTGACAGATTTTTCTTCTGGCTATCTGGTTCCTGGGCACCTTACAAAAGCCTATCAAATGCAACATGTCAAAATGAACTGAGTCTTCCTGGTAGCTCAGTGGTTAAGAATCCGCCTGCCAATGCAGGAGACATGGATTCAATCCCTGGTCTGGGAAGATCCCACATGCCTCGGAGCAACTAAGCCTGTGTCCCACAACTGTTAAGCCTATGCTCTGGGGCCCAGGAATGGCAACTACTGAGCCCCAAAGCTGCACTACTGAAGCCCACGTGCCCTTAAGCCTGTGCTCCATAACAAGAGAAGCCACCTCAATAGAAGCCCATGCACTGCAACGAAGAGTACCCCTATACCCAGCAATGAAGACCCAGCACAACCTTAAAAAAAAAAAAAACACACACACAACAAAACTCAGAGAATTATACCATCAATCTTTTGAATAGGCTCTTGGTACATGGCGACTCCTGATTGTGATGACTCTTGAGTGACTCTAGAGATGTGAAATAGTATCTGCCAATTGTTGGCACACACTTCTGAATCAAGTATGAATAAGGCTCAATAGTGGCTGTGCCCAGTTAGGTTACTGTTGTATAGTATCACTCCCAGCTGATACTTATTTGTCAAAACAGGATTTACAATCTAAAACGCCAGTCCTGCTTCAGCTTTCCCTTAAACAACAGGAGAGTGAACTACATGGGTCCACTTATACATGGATTTCTTTTTTTTTCAAATAGGCCAAATCTGCAGTGTGGCCCTGTAAGTAGAGAGAGCTGACTGTAAAGTTATACTTGGATTTCCGGCTTTACTATGGGCCGCTAACCACTATTGTTCGAGTCAACTATATTTAAAAAAGTGAAAAAATGTCCATGAAAGTAATGATTGTTAGCCAGTAAATAGTTTGGTATTATGATGGTGAATTTTCTTTGACAACTTGACTGCACCACCGGGTACCCAGATATTTGGCCAAACATTACAGTAGGTGTTTCTGTGAGGGTGTTTTCGGATAAGATTAACATTTAAATGAGTCGATTGAGTAGAGCAGATGGCTTTTATTAATGTAACTGGACTTCATCCAATCGGGTGAAAGCCAGAATAGAACAAAAAGGCTGACTTTCCCCAGTAAGAGAAGTCACCTGCCTGACAGCCTAAAAGCTGAGAAATCAGTCTTTTCCTGTCTCCAGTCACCCGATTCCAGTCTTGCACTCCAGTCTGGTCTCATCTTGAGTTCCCGGCTGCAGATGCTTAAAAACTTGTCAGATGTTTTTCCTTTGCTCAAAACCTTCCGAATACTCTTTCCACATCAAGCAATCAACAAATTCCTTACAGAATACCCACTTTCTCTACAGGCCTCCTCTCACCCCCATCTCTCTGACAGCATTTTCTACACACTGTCCCCTTGTTCACTGTGCTCCAACCACTCTGGGCTCCCAGCTACTCCTCGAGTATGATAAGCGAGCTCCTGCTTTAGCGCCCTTGCATTTGCTGTTGCCCCTTACTAGAAAATTCGTGTCCGCAAAGGCCACGTAGGTTTTTTAAACCTCCTCAGGCTTTTGCTCAAAAGTCACCTTCTAAGGCTTAACTTTACACATATTTAAAATTGAGCTCAAAGGATAAATATATATATATATATACACACACACATACATGCAGAAGATTGTGCCTCTATAACAAGAACGACAGCATCGTTCCTCTCCTAGGCCCCAAGATTGACATCTCTTGTCCTCGCCCGCTCAGAGTCCACAAGTCTCCTCCATTGGGTAAAGGCTTCTCCCGCACTCCCAAGGAATCAGCTGCTCCCCAGCCCACGGGACGCAGTTACTCCCCAAACTGGAGCGCAATCACCACTCACCCCTCCAAGGACCAACGGGAAAAGCCAAAAGCTTTCAAGCAGCTTGTTAGCTCTTTACTGAGCGGCCGCTCTCGCTCCGCGGCGCATTTGACCGTCGCTCTAGGAATGCTGGAGGACTGCGGCTCGATGGCCTCCTGCTACCGCCTCCTAAGAGGCGGCCAAATTCAGGCTAGTTGGTTGAGCAGTCTCGGAGTCCAGAGGCTGGGAGGGTGCCCCAAGGCTGGGAGGGGCGTCCAGGTGTGTTTTTAGGTTTCTTAAGTTTTTAACCCTAAATTTATTTCATTTATGTAGATGACACGCAAATTCGTGAAACTTTGAGTGTTTGGGGGCTTTCCAGGTTGCCCTCAGTTCGCTTCAGTCGCTTAGTCGTGTCCAACTCTTTGCGACCCCATTGACTACCAACCTTAGCGGTAATCGCCCTGCTATTGCAGGAGACTTTAGAGACACAAGTTTGATCCTTAGTTTGGGAAGATCCTCTGGAGTAGGAAATGGCAACCCACTCCAGTATTCTTGCCGAGAAATCTTATGGACAGAGGAACCTGGTGGGCCTTAGTCCATGGGGTTGCAAGAGTTGAACGTGACTGAGCACACATACACAGGCACGGAAACAGGCCAGTTCACTTTAGTGTTATCACAGCCGGTATTCCACTTTGCTCACTCACATAATTAAGACACGAACACATATTTTACCATTCTCCTCAATTAATTAGTTATCAAATATAGTGGCAAAAATAAATGTAAAAGTGTTTTTAAGTTGAACATGTATATATGTACATATGCAAATATACAATGAATGTATATTTGCCAGGTTTAAGGTAATAAAAAATTAAGGAATGTTACCAAATGCAAGGTTGTGTGCTGGATGCAGTAGGCCAAAGAAACCAAATGTGGGCGTTTTAGAACAGAGAGGTTTATTGCAGGACCAAGCAACGCAAACTCTTGGTGTGTCCTCAAAAATACCCCAACTCCTCAAAGGGTTTCACCAAAGCATTTTTTAAAAGTCAGGTGAGGGAGGCGGGACTGTCAGGAACCTGATCAGCTCTTGCACAGTTCTCTGACTGGTTGGTGTTGAAGTAACAGAGCAGTTAACATTACTACTTAGTGAAGTATTAGTTGTTCAGTTGTGTCTGAGTCTTTGCAACCCTATGGACTGTAGCCTGCCAGGCTCCTCTGTCCATGAAATTTCCCAGGCAAGAATAACTGGAGTGGGTAGCCATACCCTTCTCCAGGGAATCTACCTGATACAGGGATCCAAACCTGGCCTCCTGCGTTGCAGGCAGATTCTTTACCCAGGCAAATAAGGCAGTCTGAGTCACCTTATTGGTACTTTGGGCCATTAAGTCTAGAGGCATGATCATCAAGTATTTCATTTCTTCCATTTGGTGGTAATGTTAGCATCTGTAAAACAACTCAGGAGAGTGCACCAGATATTATTATCTATGTACATCAGAGAGGAGCTACAGCAGAGGATAGAAGGGAGGTGTTTGTACCAGGAAGACCCCATAGGGTCCTCCTCAGTTACAGTCTATTACTAAGGAGAGAATAATCAACCATTATTTTCTGCAAAGTATGTTAAGGGTAGAGGTGGGGGGCAAAGTAAATTCTGCCAAAGAAAACAGAAGTATTCCCTCTCTTGCCCACATCATCACAAACTGTATTTTTATTATCTGTGAACAAAATAAACCCTTTAAAAATTCTGAACAAGCTGGTTTAATCATTTGGTAGTTTTGAAACAAGTATCTTACTAACCATTGTTTTATCACACAATTCATATTGTTTCAAGCCTGAAATGATCATAACAGAAAAAAAATTCCATTATCAGGAGAGTTCTTTTTCCCCTTGTGTGTCAAAAACTTAAAAATATCTTTTAAAAGTTTAACTTAAAAAAAAGTTAAAGTAAAATGTATATATTTAAAAACTTTTCCTTAGGCTAACAAATCCAATCAATGCGAATATTTTACTAATTTAAAGTTAATAATTCTGTCCTGCAGGGAAAATACATATCTCATTTTTTTCAAGAGCTTTCCTCAAAAAAAAATTACACAAGAGGTAAACATAAATTTCAATTTTAAAAGGAAGCAAATATATCCTAATTCATTTATTCCCACTTTCAAACTCCCTACCATGGTTGGCTTAAATATCACTCATATTATCAAGGCTGAGATTATTGTCATTGCATTGGATATCCCATGAAAATAAAAACACAATGAAGCTAGACAAAGAAGAGCATTTTAACAAGAATTCAAGGTGTGTATTTTTAAGTAGGCTGTATTTTTGGAAGCGGTGCTGGTAGATAAAGTGAGAATAAATCTAAACACCATTTTTACCAAGACAGAGCTACATTTCACTAATAACACAAATCAATTTTTGAACTTGAGATTTTCATTTTCTAAGATTTTCCTCATTTCTGTAAACAAAATGGTCATCTATATGATTCCATCAGGTCCAGGTCCATGATGTTTAAAATAAAAGCTTCCTTTTCTATATGATCAGTAGAGGCACTACTGCTTTATAGCCATGAGTTACAAATTTCTTTTTGTAATGATTCTTTCCATTATTCTCTCTGCTTCCACCCATACTCATTCATTACTTTGAATTATGACATAGAAAAATTTGGAGTCAATCATTGTTCTAAACAATCAAATAAATCTAATAAACCTAACTCATAGTTTAATTCTAGGAAATCCATAACTTTAAAACCAGCATATTAATAGACTAATAACTACAAATGCTAAAAAGTCATTCAATAAAATTCAGCAAACATTTCTGAATAAACGGGGAAACTCCTAATAAAATAGGAATCGATGGATACTTCCTTTATATGGAAAAACACACACATACACACATCTTAAACCAAAAATCCTCCCTCATGCTTGATAGTGAAACTTCATAACTATCTTCATAAAAATGCAGCTGAATTTATTAGGTTAAGAGCAAAGAGATGAGGAATTCCCAAGGCATCCAGGGGTCAGGACACCAGGCTTCCAGTGCAGAGGGAAATAAGATCCTGTATGCAGCTTGGTGCAGCCAAAGAGAGAGAGACAGAAGTCCACCAATCTTACCTTGGTTTACTTAGGAGCCAGTTTCTGAGCTGGTCTTTTCCTCACGTGAGAAAAGACAATTCACTGAATGGCTACCAGAGCTTTTAGGGCTTAAAGGGAACATGATTAAGTGTTTCCCAAAATAGCAATTCAAAAGTCAAATAAGGGAAAGTATCTTCAAGTTCTATAAAGAACTGATTTATTTATTATTATTTGAAGAGTTCTTATGATCAATAAGAAAAAGATCAGAAACTCAGTAGGAAGATACACAAATATATAATGTGGATAATTCACACACACAAAAGAATTATAATTATTATACATAACCATACAAATATATAATGTGGATAATTCACACACACAAAAGAATTACAATTATTATACATACTCAACCATACTCTTAAATAAAAATGAAATGCCATTTTCACCTATCAGATTGGCAAAGATTCAGATTCAGAAGGTTTAGAAATACAATATTGGCAGGTGAGTGTGTAAACCAGTGCATCCTCTTTGGAAAGCAATATTACAATGGCTATTAAAAGCACTTTGAGGTTAAATGTAATATTCTTAGACTTTGACCACTCTATCAAAAACATCCACCATTTCTGGCTCTACCTCCTTTTCTTCATAGCATACTACAATTTATAATTATTTGTCTGTTAACTATTTAAAGTCTGTCTCCCAAGTTAGCATGTAAACTTCTATGATGGCAGGTATCAAGCCTAATTTGCTTTTTGGTTTATCCCTAATATCTGCTATACTGCCTAGTACATGGAAAGCACTTGTATTAGTAAATACTTTCCCTTTGATTCAATAATTCCACTTCTAGATGGCCATTTTTAGATGACACAAAGCATTCTTTTTTACCCAATAATTAATTCTATTTTTAGATGAGCATGCTATGGATGATAACACTCATATATTTACAAAGATTTTCACTACAAGTATTGTATAATAGCAAAATACAAAAAAAAATCTTAAACATCAGATATATGGTTCATCCATAATTAGAATACTATAATGTCATTAAAAAGATATATGCATGGATATAAAACATCTCCAAGCTGTGTAGATTCTTCTGTATAGTGTGATATAAATGGAAATATACATACCTAACAAGAGGGCTTTCACGCAACTCTTTGGGAAACCTCAAGCTAGTGTGATCCAGTGTCTGTCAAGTTACATACTGGGGTAAAGGTGCCTCTCTACATCAACTCTGCCCTGGCAGATTCTAGAGCCACATCCTTTCATTCAGCTCTGTGGGCTTTCCAGGGTCTTGAGGGTTGAAAAGGGGCTTATCCAAATTAGATAGTTTTCATTTGTGCTGAAGTCTGAGTTTGGTTAGGTATCACTAGATGACAATAAGGTCTTATTATAGACCACAAGTGGAGCTCACTGTAAATGTCTTTCCAGCACTGGCGCTAGCCAGTCTCTCCACGTTAACTCTCTTGTCCACGTGGTCCTTCCTGATCTGATCTTTTCATGAGTTCTACCAACCATCTCTTTATACCTCCTCCTTTTGCTCTTTCTCCTCATCTAGCTGGCACCTAATCTACTCATTGGACTACCCAAGCACACTGGGTCGTTATCTTTTTAGGGTCTATTTTTATGGGTAAACCCTCGGACTCTTTCAATCAGGTCCTTGGCTTCTGATAGTCATAGCCGTTTTTCAACATAATATTGGCTTTCAGTGCATGTGCTATACATACATACATACATACATATATATATATATATATATATATATATATATATATATATATATATATTTTAAGTCATTCAGAACTGTAGTGGGCACCTCTTGGTTGCCTACCCCTGCCTTCCTAACTACTCTAATATGGATACTCAGGTATCCATTCCTTGCCCACATAGCCCATAAGGTGAACAACTCTGCAGATCAGGAGTAAGTCATTCTATTTCTGGGGCAATGATATATCCAGAAGCGAGGGGGGGTGGGGGGGTGGGGGTGGGGGTAAGGCGGGAGGGGAGGTCTGGGGGAAGCATGTGACCTAAGCTAATCTAATTAGTCTGAGTCTCAGTAGCCTTATTTGGAATGCCAAGACAAAAATTTTCCTTCTCTCTTCATAGGTGGACCAGGAAATACATAACCAAACTCAGGAGCTATGGCAGCCTATTATTTAAGGGAAACAAGCTAGAAGAGGAAAATGAGCCAATAAAACTAACTTTCAACTCTCTTAAATACAAACCAGAAGTATACACTCAATTGAATCCTTTGTTCTTTCTGGGGTTCTCCTCATTTTCCCTGGGTAAATGAATGGCTCCATGAAGAGGCAACAGGGAAAACAACAACACTTTAGGTTAATAGCACCAACTTTTATCCTGCAATAAACTTGCTTTTACATAAACAGGATTCACGGATAGATAGAATGCCAAAAAGAGATTTCTTAGGAGGGAAGGATTAGGGATGGGGGTGGAAGACTCATATTTTACTGACTCTCCTCCTATAGTGTTTGAATATTTTTAAAAACACATATACATATTACTTTTACAGTTAAAATTAACAAAATATATTGTTAAAGAAATCTCAAAAAACAGCTTTTTTTAAGGAACTTACAGTTGGTACAGAAGCACCATAAAGCCTTTTAATTTTGGTCATATAAAATTGTTGAAAGTCCTGCTATGGAACAAAAGTCATTTATCTTCTTTCCCTTTTGTTTTTCGGTACACCATCTCTCGGAAACTAGCTAGAATTTTGTTCTCTCTCTTCTGTCTCTCCTCTTGGTTAAAGGATGCAAGGGCTCTCTTCTCATCAGCACTATAGATCTGATTCTCTTTACGCAGGCGCACAGCCTCCATTCTGCGATGCCTGCTACCACTCATAACATAACCTGAGCATTCAAAAGAAGCAATCTCTTCACTTGTCAAACCAATTTCACCTCTTCGTGGGATACGCTTTCCGGCTTTTACATACTCAGCCATAGCTGCACCTTCACCTGGAAGCAGAGCATGGCCATAGTTCAAAGGTTTCTCGTCTTGAGAGGTGTGTATAATAGGTGCCTCTGGACCTATTAGATCCATGTTATCTGCAATCTTTGACTGCTCAATCCAGATGTCTTCTGGCAACTCCCCTTCTGAATCCTTAGAGCTTGAGTCACTGTATTCTTTTTAGTCTTCTTAGTCTTCTTTTTCTTGGGCTTTTTAGCTCTGCGTTTCTTTTTCTTCTTGACTTTTTTTGCTCTTTTATCATCAGAGCTGGAATTAGTGTCAGAGTCCGAATCACTGTCACTATTATCAGAATATGTCCTATGTTTTCTTTTGGACTTTTTCTTTCTTTTCTTTTTATTTTTTGAACGACTGGCCTTTTTTCCTTTTTTCTTCGGAGCTGGTATCTGAACTGCTGCTCTTCTTGGTTTTTACCTCTTCATCCTCAACTGGGGTGTGTTCATCAGAATCTGGCTCAGGAAACTTTGGAGACAGCCCCCATACCTCAGGAGCTCCCAACTCCCCAATCCTTTCTCTTTCTTTCAGCCGCCTCTGGCGATAGCTCTCCCTCTTTCTCTTTCTCACAGTCCTCTGCCCACTGCCTGTCGCCCACATAGTGGTGTTGAAGGTAACGGTACCCTCCACAGGAGAAAGAAGAGGATGAGAAGTCGTAGTTGCGGAGCCCGGGGGGCCGCTCTCGAGACTCTGGGCGGCTATAGGGGTAAGAAGCTCCAACACCCGACCCACTCCACGAAGGCCTAAGGCCTTCGCGGTCGCGGGAGTGAGTACGGCTGACCCAAGGGGAGTGTCTGGCCTGAGCGGATGGCGGGCTGTCAGACGAGCTGCGTCGCCGTCTCCCAGAGCCCGGGGTGTCCTCTGGGTAGCTGGACTGGGACACTGGCGCCATGGGCCGGTCTTTCACACTGGCGGTTACAACAGGGTTCCAGACTGGCCGGCAATTCTCGCCTACGCAGGCGCACTAGCACGTCCCAGTGCACGACTTCCGCTTCCGGTGGTTGCCAGGCGAGGATCTTAATCTGCGTGTGGGCTGTAGGGTCCGTTTTTAGGTGAGGCTGCTAGGAGGCCTTTTCTGGAGAGCAGATAAACAGGGCGTGGCAGCGCCTATTTTGGGGATTTACATTACCCAAATTGAGCCCCGTGGGAATATTTAGAAGAATTCGCATCAGTGAATCCCTCTACTGTTCAAACACTCCGTTACTTACCTGGTTATTTGCGTTTACGCATCTTGACACCATTTTATTCCACCATTCTCATTCCAGCTCGCTCTATCTTTACCCCTTGGTGAGGTCCCCCGCTTCTCCCACTCCTCTTGTTTACCTCTTAAGAAGGACCTCGTCCACTATTTTCATAGTAGAGATAGGTTTTTTAATGACTACCAAGTCCCATTTGGAAGCAAAACCCAGAACTTCTTTTAAAATAAAAATTTGAGCTTGGCCTGAGTTAAGGGAAGACTGGAGTTATGATTTGTATTCTTAAATTCACAGAAACTCAGGGAGGCATCCAACTCAGACCAGATTGTCTCTTTACCTAGATGATCTCTTCAGAAACTGTGGTTGGTAATCACGCTCTGCATACACTTTGTTCACTCTCTAAAATGGCAAATATTTCATGCAAAGGATTATTTCCCCGATCTTAAAATGTGTATAGACACTACCGTCATTTTGCTTCTCTATAGTTAAGTTGACCTGCTCAATTAGCAGACTTGGAATGTGACAGGAAAGCTAAGACAGAACTTCAGTTCAGTTCAGTTCAGTTCAGTAGCTCAGTCGTCTCCGACTCTTTGCAACCCCATGAATCACAGCACACCAAGCCTCCCTGTCCATCACCAACTCCCGGAGTTCACTTAGACTCATGTTCATTGAGTTAGTGATGCCATCCAGCCATCTCATCCTCTGTCATCCCCTTCTCCTCCTGTCCCCAACCCCTCCCAGCACCAGGGTCTTTTCCAATGAATCAACTCTTTGCATAACGTGGCCAAAGTACTGGAGTTTCAACTTCAGCATCAGTCCTTCCAATGAACACCCAGGACTGATCTCCTTTAGAATAGACTGCTTGGATCTCCTTGCAGTCCAAGGGACTCTCAAGCGTCTTCTCCAACACCACAGTTCAAAAGCATCAATTCTTTGGTGCTCAGTCCAACTCTCACATCCATACATGACCACTGGAAAACCATAGCCTTGACTAGACCGACCTTTGTTGGCAAAGTAATATCTCAGCTTTTCAACATACTATCTAGGTTGGTCATAACTTTCCTTTCAAGGAGTAAGCATCTTTAATTTCATGGCTGCAGTCGCCATCTGCAGTGATTTTGGAGCCCCCAAAATAAAGGCTAACACTATTTCCACTGTTTCCCCACCTGTTTCCACTGTTCCCCATCTATTTCCCATGAAGTGATGAGACCAGATGCCATGATCTTTGTTTTCTGATTGTTGAGCTTTAAGCCAACTTTTTCACTCTCCTCTTTCACTTTCATCAAGAGGCTTTTTAGTTCCTCTTCACTTTCTGCCATAAGGGTGGTGTCATCTGCATATCTGAGGTGAGTGATATTTCTCCCGGCAATCTTGATTTCAGCTTGTGCTTCTTCCAGCCCAGTGTTTCTCATGATGTACTCTGCATAGAAGTTAAATAAGCAGGGTGACAATATACAGCCTTGACGTACTCCTTTTCCTATCTGGAACCAGTCTGTTGTTCCATGTCCAGTTCTAACTGTTGCTTCCTGACCTGCATATAGGTTTCTCAAGAGACAGGTCAGGTGGTCTGGTATTCCCATCTTTTTCAGAATTTTCCACAGTTTATTGTGATCCACACAGTCAAAGGCTTTGGCATAGTCAATAAAGCAGAAATAGATGTTTTTCTGGAACTCTCTTGCTTTTTCCATGATCCAGCAGATGTTGGCAATTTGATCTCTAGTACCTCTGCCTTTTGCAAAACCAGCTTGGACATTGGGAAGTTCACGGTTCACGTATTGCTGAAGCCTGGCTTGGAGAATTTTGAGCATTACTTTACTAGCGTATGAGATGAGTGTAATTGTGTGGTAGTTTGAGCATTCTTTGGCATTGCCTTTCTTTGGGATTGGAATGAAAACTGACCTTTTCCAGTCCTGTGGCCACTGCTGACTGAACTTACCAATGGTGTTTTCCCTGATGCTAGGGTCAATGAATAAAATGGAGAAAGTAAACAGAACCAAGTTAGATCATTTAATCCAAGTAGAATTTTAGAAATGTGATTTTAGGGGATAAGCACTGGCATGGTGCTCTGCCATAAAATATGCTTCCTTCAGTTCAGTCTCTCAGTTGTGTCCAACTCTCTGTGACTCCATGCACTGCAGCATGCAAGGCTTCCCTGTCCTTCACCAACTCCTGGAGCTTACTCAAACTCATGCCCATCAACTCCATGATGCTATCCAGCCATCTCATTCTCTGTCATCCCCTTCTTCTCCCACCTTCAATCATTCCCAGCATCAGGGTCTTTTCCAGGATTCAGTTCTTTGCATCAGGTGGCAAAGTATTGGAGTTTCAGCTTCAGCATCCGTCCTTTCCAATGAATATTCAGGACTGATTTCCTTTAGGATTAACTGGTTTGATTTCCTTGCAGTCCAAGGGACTTTATGCTTCCTTAGAAACTGGCAAATAGGAGGGAGTATTATATATGAATGGTCACATGTATTTCACCATACATATCACAATGGATTAGGTAAGTATTATAGATTATCGTAAGCAAATATGTCTCAGCCCCACACCAGTCCAGGCTTCCCTTGTGGTTCGGCTGGTAAAGAATCCATCCACAATGTGGGAGACCTGGGTTTGATCCCTGGGTTGGGAAGATCCCCTGGAGAAAGGAAAGGCTACCTCCTCCAGTATTCTGGCCTGGAGAATTCCATGGACCGTATAGTCCATGGGGTCGCAAAGAGTCGGACACAACTGAGCAACTTTCATTTTCACCACACCAGTCCTGTACCCTGAACTGTAGTGCATCAGAAAGGCTACAAATTCCATTTCCCTGACTCCCAATGCTGATGGGAAGAATTGGAGAACAGAGGGGGGAGGAAATGGTTCAAAGTTTTAACACTTTAGTTAGTACCTGAAAGAATAATTATTTTCTAACAGCCTGGAAATTATGCAATGTTTTAGCTGTTTAAGAATTCACTGAGACAAAAGGAATAATCACATGATTTATTATTTTATACAAATAAGTTACATTAGGATTGCTCAGATTTTTTTTTAGACCCTCAAAAATTTGAAGTAGCTTAGAAATTAGAATAAAAACAGGAATTTGGAAAGTTGTGCGTAGGCTTTTGGATGACAACTCAATTTCTAATAAACAAAATACATGGAACAGGCAAGAATATATCATAATGTTCAGTCATTAATTGGGAAGAGAGATCAGGAATGCTTGCTGTGCTGAAATTCCAAGGTCTCAGTTGATGCAGTAAACAAAAAGGAATTGCTAATGCCATAGATAAAGTGAAAAATGTGGGTAGATGCAGAAATAAAAGGATATTTCTAAAAATAATATGCTAACAAAAAAATTCACAGGAAAATAATCACCCCCAAGTATTTCTGTAGTAGCAACTCGAAACATTCAAAATAGGTACCACATCTACGGAGCTGACTGAAAAAAATTTTCCTCATTTGAATCCATCAGACCCAATTTTAACTATCATGAGGAATAACAAAAGACAGACTAAAAAGTGTGTTTAGAGAAATGTAGGTAGATTAAGTTTACTGAGTGGTTAAAGTTCTCATATGAATAACTGAGATGCAACCACACAGATGACTTGGGACATCATTACAAGATCAACACTGTTATATACTAGTGTTTTTAGATAGCATTTACTATTAAACAATTGTCATTCCAATATATAGATGTTTCAGCTAACAGAGCATTTAATCTCCATTTCTCAATGTTAATACTTTCAGATTATTTACCCAGCACTTCTTTTTGTAGGATAGATCCTCACAATTCTGTGAGGTAAGCTGGCACTCTGTTTATTTTTTTCCTTTAAGGAAGGCAGAGAAACAGAATCTTTTGTAGGATTACACACATATTTACCAAAATTAAGACCATGTCTAGGGACTTCACTGGTGGTCCAGTGGCTAAGATGCCAAGCTCCCAATGCAGGGGGCCCAGCTCTATTCCCTGGTCAGGGAACAAGATCCCACATGCCACAACTAAGACTTGGTCCAGCCAAGTAAATCCATTAAAAAATAAGAACATATCTAGGGAGGGCTATTCATCAAAAATCTTTTATCATTGTAACTACTCATTTTACCCAAATAAAAAAAAATCAGTTATAATTACTTATTCATGAAATGGAAGGAAAAATAAAATGGTAGATTTCAGCATTGCTTCAGTTGGAGAAGTGAATGGCCAGCTAACACTAAAATTCCTAGAAACAACTTTTAAAAACATGAAAAGTGATATTTTATTTCACTTTATATACTGATTATATCTTAACTAAGTAGCTTCTTTTACTGGGTCTAATTTTCATCTGAAAATAATTTTTTTGACCATCCTTTTAAATAGGCTAGAGTTAAAACCCATTTTATAATTCACTTACTTATAAACACACACCTGTTATATACGAAAATGGGGTGTCCAAAAGCCTATCAGAAAAATAACTTTTTAATCTGAAATTATACAATAGTGCCAGACAGCTTCCTAAATATTTTTATCATAAAAATGTCAGTGTTACTGAATACAATTTCAACCCCTTGCTCTGGCACTGAAGGCCCTTACAGTACACTACTTCTTCAAATTTGCCTTAGTTACTAAATCTGATAACTCGTTTACTCTTTGCAGCTAATGTATCAGCCTGTCAATGTAATAAAAATAGCACACAGCAGAAGTAACATTTCTCTCCTCTGAACTTTCACAGTATTCAGTTCATCATTCACAAGTCACTGATCAGGATATTGCCTTATTTAAAAAAAAAAAAAAATTTTTTTTTTTTGGCTGAACTGCATGACATGCAGGATCTTAAATCCCAGACCAGGGATTGAACCCATGCACCTAGCAGTGGAAGCATCGAGTCCCAATTCTGGCACTGTCTTATTTTTATGTGCAAATCTTATCAATGTTATTATACTGAAAGTCTAAGCCCAAGCATGTATGCATGTGTGTGTCTATGCTTTATCCCCTTCATTGTCAGGCACAGGAGGCACTGAAAATTATTTTTCTACAATCCTCCCTCCTCCATGGAGAAGATTTTTAGCTTCAGAAGGAGCAAAAAGAGTGAAAGGAGGCACAGTGGTCCTTTGTTAATCTCAATAGATAATACTTATTGAGTAAGTGTATAATGCTTTCTGGTTTGTAAAAGGTTCTCATGTATATCTCTTCACATGACATAAGAAACAAATACCAAAACAAAAACCAAAAACAGTGTTTAAGATCCGGGCTATTAACAAACATTTAGGAAAAATAAAGGTAAGGAGAGAAGAGGAAATGGTAAGCTTTATGGAGATACCCAAAATACAGTTAATATAAAAGGAAAATTTTACAGGCTTAAAAGGTTAACTGGAGAAAGTCTGCAGGTTCTTAGAAAACTAGTTATAAATTATACTCCAATGAGGGAATAATGAAGGCAATGAAAGATCCAAGGGAAGTGATACTGGGAGAGGCCTACAGTTTGCAAAGTCCCTAGTCAGCCTGGGGTTCTTCAGAGCAGGAATCCAGCAAGGGACTGGAGAACAGAAAACGTTCTGCTGGTGACTGAACAAAACTGGTCCAGGATTTCATCAAAGCAGAATCCATTCTTGGCATAATCTGGTGAAGCTGGAAGCTGGGGAGAGGGCGCTCGCACCTATGAAGATGGTATTGGTCTTTGAAGAGCTTCACAGAAGGTGATCTGAGTGAAAACAGGAGATACCAAGAAATTCTTATTGACAGTCTTGACTTCACAGGTTGATACTTTGGACGTTGTGGAATCATTTCTCTCAGATCCCAGGACTCCCAATGTGTCTCCAAAAGATACATTTTCTCCTACCACCCATATTCAGGTCCGTTGGCTGCCTCTGACCCAGTCTTCCTCTCCCCAACCACAGAGCAGTTTTGAAAACATGAATGATACTTGTTATAAATGTCTGGTGTGAATCCCCTAGCCTGGAAGAAGTTTAAGCCTAGCTGACATAAGCCTTGATGCACCGTGGGCTCTAAGTTGGGAGAGAGGGATATCAATGGTGTCTTGGCACTTGGTTAGGTCCAAGATAACCAAAAAGTGAGAAACAAGCTGTTGAGTATCATAGGATTTATATCAAGATACATAACCATTTTGATCTGACTTGATCAATTGTTTTTTATTTACCTGAATGTGAAATGTTTTCCCTAAAGAATATCACAATTAATATGAACTAATGTCGTTAATGCTGACTACAGACTGGAGTTGTATGGATGCAACAGTCTCACAATGTCTTAATGATAAAGAAGCTGTTTAAGGCATTCTTACGATAACTCCTATGCTGGTGAAGAAATATGGATTCCTCTACCTCAACTCTCAGATGATAAAGAATCTGCCTGCAATACAGAAGACCCAGGTTTGATCCCTTGGTTGGCAACATATCCTGGAGAAGGGAATGGCAACCCACTCCAGTATTCTTGCCTGGAGAATCCCTTGGGCAGAGGAGCCTGGCAGCCTACAGTCCATGGTGTCGCAAAGAGTCGGACATGACTGAGCGACTCACACACACACACTGCCCCAACTCTGACAATGTTATGTACTTGGCAATAAATATACTAGATTGACTCAGAATCTAGACCCTCAGAGAATTAAACAAGCACAAGCGGCCTTAAAAAGTCATCAGCAATGCAGACATTAGATTTTCAGAGCTACGAAGGTCGTTTCACTGGAATATTTAATAAATGTTTATAGCACCTGTATACAAGGCACAGTGGGGTGGGGATAAGACATCACTGATCCAACCAACAGGTGAGGGATTAATTATATGCAAAATGAACAGTCAGAACACCAGCCTCCCAAATCAGAGAGCCATCCACCCAGAGACATCATAAAATCCTGGCTGAGAGTGGTTAATTAGATAGCCTGGAAGCCCATTTAAGTCTAAAAGGTGAGAACTATTTCAGGTCCAACCTCTTCCAGACAATGCTCCCATAGCTTCTTATCAAACAAGTTTTTTTTTTTTTTTCAATCACCTTCTAGGTTGTAGAAGATAATTCATCTCAGACTCTATTTTCTAACAAACACCTGATGATATGTGGTGGGAAATAAAGCTCAGCTCAGTTTTCTAGTCAGCAAGGGTTCCAGGGTGGCGTCAGTTTAATGAGGAAGGAACATCAACTCTGGCATGTAAGACATGGGTCATGGAGATAGAATTTTTTTTCCCAACGTGGCTTCTCTGATGTTGAATAAGGTATGAAGTTCGGGTGAAGCCTTTTCCACATGTATCACACTGAAAGGGTTTCTCACCCGTGTGGATTTTTTTGATGCTCAATAAGGCTTCTATTCCTAGTGAAACTTCTCTCACACTCATTACATTTATAAGACATAGGAGCCTCAACATTTTCCCACTGGCTTTCCTTCTGCCCCTGACTCTCCCAGGTCTGCCCAGGGTCAGGATTCTGAAGGTCTTTATTGCCGTGGATCCTCTGATGTCTCAGAAGATGTGAATTCCGTCTAAAGGCTTTACCACACATGTTGCACCGGTAGGGCTTCTCCCGGTATGGATTTTGTGATGTTCAAGGAGGCTGCAGCTCTGGCTAAATGTTTTCCCACAGTCATCACACTCGTAGGGCTTCTCCCCAGTGTGAGTTCTCTGGTGTTTGATAAGGTTTGAACTGTGACTGAAGACCTTGCCACATTCTTCACATTCATATGGCTTCTCACCAGTGTGAACTCTCTGATGAATGACGAGAGCAGAGCTTCCGATGAAGGTCTTGCCACAGTCCTCACATTCATAGGGTTTCTCCCCAGTGTGGATTCTCCTGTGCTTAGTCAGGCCTGAACTCTGAGCAAAAGTCTTTCCACATTCATGGCAATAGTGCCGCCTGTTTCCTGCGGCAGTTTTCTGCTTTCTTTGTAACCTGCCCTCCTGTTCACCAGCTTCTGCACAAGCAGGAACCTGGCCAGTGGCTTCACCCAGGTGGCGTGGTATCTGCCCAGGCTCCTGTGTTGGATGATCCTCATCTGGAGGCAGCTCTCTGATCTTCGGTTGCACCACACCACCTGAACAACAAACGGCCAGCAACTGTCAGTTATGTCCTGTCACAGAGGAAAGCTTTGTGATGAGTCCCAGGGAGGCAAGAATTAGAGGTCTGTATATGGCAAGGATGAGGATGTAAGTATTAGAATACAGATGGGAATAAAGGAGGAGAACAGGGATGCTGCGGGGGAGGGAGACCTGAGAATGAGAATGGGGCTGTTGGAAGAAGGGTACAACCTGGGAAAAGAGAGACTGGAGGGAAAGTGGTGAGAAATACTGAAGACTGTGCTGTGGATACACACAGAGGCTCTAAATTCTGTAAAGTAAGAAGGGCCATGAAAGTAAAGCAGGGCCATGTGCTTGGGGTTAGACACTAAAAGGGCTGAGCAGGGAAAAGGCAAGTAAAAGAATTTCTGAAATGTTCTGTGAGAAACAGGGAAAGCAGGAACTCAGAATTCAGTAACCACTGAAAGGTGTGGTCATTTCTGGCTGGAACCCAGGCAGAGGCAGGGTCCACTAAGTAAAACTGGCATCAGTGCTGGGAGATCTGAGTTGGAGCCCCTACTGTGCTGCCAATGAGCTGTGTGAACTCAGACAAGCCAGGCAATCTTGTGTGTCTCTGCACCGCATCCTCATCTCTAAGGCCAGGCTCTGCAGTCAGTCTCTAGATCAATTCTAGCTCTCGCCCTATGGTTCCATGGTCCATTTCCTGAAGAGACCCCTCAGCTCTCCTCTCCTGTCAGGGCTATCAACAGGAAGGGAAGGGGAAGAAATCAGCATTTACTGAGCATCTACTATGAGCTAGATCTAAACTAGAGGCTGTACCTACTTCAGCCCACCTAAACTGACCAGAACACTGGCAGTACAGATAAAAAGCAAGGCTCATGGACTTCCCTAGTGGTTCAGTGGCTAAGGCTCTGTGCTCCCAATGCTGGGGGACTGGGTTGAGTCTCTGGTCAGGGAACCAGATCCCACATGCCCTAAGAGTTCCCATGCTGCAACTAAAGACTTTACATGCTGCAACTAAGGATCCCACATGCCACAACAAAGACTAGGAACAGCCAAATATTAATAGATAAATACTTTTTTTTTTTAGAAAAAGCAAGGCTCAGAAGGATTAATAAACTAGTCATATACCCAGTTAGTAGTTGGGATTCAGATATGGCGGTTCTAATGCTAAACATAATTCAAACAGCTTCTAATAGCCTAGTAGATGCTAATATACAAAGGAAGCCAGGAAATCTTAGAAGAAATCAATGCCCATCAGTCTTACCCAAGGAGGTGAGGCTGCCATGGTTCTCCTGCCTTCTATCTCCATACAAGTTCACCTGAGATGAATCCAGCTGTGTCCATCCAGGGGAAACAGTCAGTGCCACATCTTCCATTTTAAATGGCCCCTAAAACAACAGGTAATCCCACTTAGCTCCACTTGCCCAAAATCACTCCCCAAGCAGTCATAGTGAGTACAAGTCAGTCAAACAGAGAAAGACAAACATCATATAATGTTGCTTATATATGGAATCTAAAAAAGGGTACAAATGAACTTTTCAGAAATAGAATTGCAGATGTAGAAAACAAACTTACTCAGGGATAAGAGGTAGGAAAGGATAAATTGGAAGATTGGGATTGACATATACATACTGCTGCTGCTGCTGCTGCTAAGTTGCTTCAATTGTGTCCGACTCTGTGTGACCCCATAGACAGTAGCCCACCAGGTTCCCCCATCCCTGGGATTCTCCAGGCAAGAACACTGGAGTGGGTTGCTATTTCCTTCTCCAGTGCATAAAAGTGAAAAGTGAAAGGGAAGTTGCTCAGTCGTGTCTGACTCCTAGCAACCCCATGGACTGTAGCCCACAAGGCTCCTCCGTCTATGGGATTTTCCAGGCAAGAGTACTGGAGTGGGCTGCCATTGCTTCGACATATACATACTACTACATATAAAATAGATAACTAGTAAGGACCTACTTTATAGCATAGGGAACTCTACTCAATACTCTGTAATGGCTTTATATGGGAAAAGAATCTAAAAAGAGTGGAGAGGGATTTCCTTGATGGTCCAGTGCTTGAGACTCTACACTTCCACTGCAGGGGGATGCAGGTTTGACCCCTGATCAGGGAACTAAGGTCCCATATGCTGTGTGGTACAGCAAAAATATAAATTTAATTTTTAAAAAGAGTTGATACATGTACATGTATAACTGATTCACTTTGCTGTATACCTGAAACTAACATATTATAAATCAACTATGCTCCAGTAAAAATTAAAAAAAAAAAAAAAAAACAAAAAACTGGGTACATGTAGTGAAGGAACATTCCCTTTACATGGGCTATTTATAAAAAACAAGTATGATACACTTATGCCTACTTAACCCTGTCTCTAATAATATCTTCATCAAAAAAACCATTAAAGGAAAGAAATACACACATTACAATAAGTACTTTCACATAAATATCTAACAAGTCCAGAAAGTGAAAGGTTTGGAAAATAAGGACCAATGCAGTGAAAGGAGTGGAACCATATCCAAACTTTTCAAAATATATGTGATGTGCTTTTGCAAACCAGGGATGGGGGCTAATTTATAGCAATGATTTTAAAATACAATGAACTCAAGGTCTGAGGTGAGGGAAAATAGATTCTACAGAGCCTCAAATACTGAGGTCTTCAAGCAGGACATGAAAGACCGGGTAAGAAATTAAAATTCAGGTTAAGCAAATGCTGTTCAGTATCTTGGAATAGCACACACCTTCTGTGTTCCTTTAGGTCCATAGGGGACAGAGCATGACTTTATATTCCTCACTAGCAGCACAGTTTTTGATACTTAAAAACAAAAACAAATTACCATCACAACAAAATCTTCAGTTTGTATTTGCTAAATTTCCCTTGAAGAAGAAAATCTTGTTGATGAAAGAGTTGACCAAACAGATGGGGAGGAAGAACCGAGAAGCACAGACATTCCCTCAGCTAGGAGTGAAACAGAAAAATCCTCTTAAGTGAACACCAAAATAATGACATATGGCAATCTTAGAACAGATGAGAAAACTCAAACTCCAGATGCATATAGGATGAGGGTGGAGGAGGAATGGGGAGAAAGAGATCTACTGGGGAACCCATCAGTAGTGAAGGGTGCTGGGTGCAGCGGGAGGGAGAGAGGATCCAGCTCACCTGGGACCCTGGGGCGAACCTGGTGGCTATCACGGCATCTTCTCTGCAGCGCCCCCCACGGGCAAGCCTTGGAACCTGGAGAACTGAGAAGGAAAGCACTCTGGATGAGATCTACCCTGGCATTCAGCCTTTCTGCCCGGTGGAATCCAAGTTCAAAACTGCATAGATAAATTGCCACAAAGACGTTTATACAGCATGTATGCCTTTTCAAAATTCCTGATCCTGGCCAGCTCAAATCCTTAGACTTAAAGAGATGTGGTATGCTCCATAGAGGCACAAAATTGATGGGTAGATCCTTGGTAAGAAATAGAAGCAGCATAGAGGCAAAACGAAGCATTCCATCTAAAGAGTCTTTCATCTTGAACATTCTGGAAAGAGTGGATAAGAGGATATTTGTTCTTGCTAAAATTTATTTAGAAGCTTAGAGTACTTTTTTCTTTAGTTCTATTATAAAAGACTAAGAAGAGTCTTATTAGGCTGAGCCCAGAAAGAAGGAAATAGGAATCTGCTTATATAGAACTTGCTCAGGTTCAAGAGAAGTAAAGGGGAACTTCAGGTTTTCCTATAAAAGGTGAACTTGGCAGGAGGCAGAAAATAGGTTAAGCTAGGATCTCTTTTGAGAAACAAAGATTTCATGTTGGCTGGCATATCCCAGTGTTATTTGTCTTGGAAATCTGCCCAAATGTTCACAGCACATGGGGAACACTCAGGAAAATATAGCCGTTTCCTACTGAGTGATTTTTCACCCTGTTCTAGTGAAAGGTTTTGAAGATTTACACTTTTTGATTTGCACAAGTCCTACAATTCTGGAATATTCTGACAGGCTGTACACATTCTGTCTTATGTTCCTCATAGCACTCATCAATATCTGAAAGTGTATTATTAATTTATTTGCTATTCTCCTTACTAGAATGTAAGCTCCACTGGAGGAAGACATCTATGCTATGGACCAGGCTATTCCTGATACCCACAACACCAACACTGGCTACCACATAGGGAGCCTCCAGAAATATATGTTGAATGAATGGAGATAACTGTGTGAGCGCAAAAAAAAAAAAAAATCAACTCTTTCCAAACACCAATTTTAATAAAGTCTTATTTATCATGTCCAGGTTTGGTTAGAAAAGCTTTCTACTATTGTTTGAAATTTCCCTGCTAGTCTCAGTGTCAAAGAGAAGTAGATCTGTGATGGGCATATAAAGCACTTATCCACAGATCTGTCCTTTAGGGGATTCTTTAGTGAAACTGGGTGAAGTCTGTAGAATTCATACTGCCCAGAAGATAACACTCACCTCTATCTGGATTGGATCCCAGAGATTCACACTTGAGCAGAGCCTTCACTGGCTGGAACTGGATATTTTGTGGCCTCTGAATGGGTGTCAACACTGCCATCTTGCAACAGAGCAGTTCTTGCCCCTGGCCACCACCTGGGACCTAAAAGTTATTCATTTATTTATTCAGACACTTTATCACATTCTCTATGTGCTAGTACTTTCTATTTCCTTTCTATTCATTATTTCTAAGAGCTTTATGAATATTAACTTAATGATAGCAACAACCTTAGCTAGGTACTTTTATTATCTGCATTCTTGTAATGGTGAAACTGAGGCACAGTGTTAAAGCAACTTGCCCAAGGTCACCCAGCTTAGGCAGAATGACTCCAGAGTGCACGTTCTTCAGCATTACTCTGTGCTCCCTCATTATTTATATTTGTGATTTTGTGAAAACTCTTTGGGAACTGGTGCTAAGTTCTCAGAGAACACTAACATGTTTTCGTATCCTAAAAAAAAAAAAGGATAATAATTTATAGCTTGCAGGGCTTTGCAAACCAGCAAATAAGATCCCAGTGTGTGAAATCACCTAACACAGGGCCTAGTGATGGTATGTTCTCATTAAATGCAGGTTTCCTTCCAGACATTTCTAATTAATGGGTTTTCAAGCCACTGTCACAATCATTAGCTCATGTGCAGCTTAGAATTTCCCACAACTATAAAAATGAAAAGCCTGAACCTGAAACTTGAAGTGATTCTTCTCTTATTACAGGGCTAAGAGGCACTAATGCCAACTCAAGAATCATGGTCTCTGGGTCACCAATTAGAAGCCTTTGGTCTGGTTATGTACATGCTGAAAGGAACACACAAGAATACAAGATAATACAAAGGGAAATTAGTCTTATACAATATTCAGGAAGATGTAAATAAATATGAACCCAGGGGTTTCTAACTTGTGGTCCACAGATTCCCTCCCAAGTATTCCATAAATATGAATAGGAAAAATTATTTTTACTAGACTCTAAGCAAAATTCATTATTTCCTTCAATCATGAGTGGAAGCAACAAACTAAGGTGTTACAGACAGTACAAAAGACTGTCACAAATTGAAACTGGAGGTGTTTTCACATCACATTACAACCAGGTAAATGTTATCAAAGATATTCACCACCACTTTGAAATTATACTAGAGTTATTAGGCCTGTCCCTCGATCTCACTATTTAGTGCATTAATTTTTAAAAGCGCATATATAACTTTACCATACATTTACTACTTTGCTAACTGTATTTCAATATAATTGGGTTGCTTTTAATTCTTTATATTTTACTTCAGGTATTTAATAAATACTATTATGTGAAGGAGTCCAGAGACTTCACCTTACTGTCAAAGAGGTTTATAGTACCAAAAGAAACGGAGAATTTCTGGATCTTAAAGAAAAGCCCCTCACGCTTATCTTGAGATTTCAGGAAGAGCCGGACCACAGCTTGCAGACACTAAACCTGTTCTACCTGCGGCATCGGCCCATCCGGCTGCCCTCTCCAGATACTCCAAGAGCGCCACCACCTCCTCCCCGCTCTCCGGATGCTGCTCCCGCACCCAGCTCTGCAGGTCCGTCGGCAGGATGGTCAGGAACTGCTCCAGCACCAACAGCTCCAGCATCTGCTCCTTGCTGTGCGTCTCAGGCCGCAGCCACAGTCGGCAGAGCTCCCGAAGTCGGCTCAGCGCCTCGCGGGGCCCCTCAGCCTCCGGGTAGCGGAAGCCTCGGAAGCGCTGGCGGGAGTGCTCGGGGATCGGAGCCGGGCTGCCTGGGGCGCGCCCCTCTGCAGCCAAGACGGAGGCGTCCTCTTTTTCCACCTTCACGGTCAGGATCCCCGTTCGGTCCTCTGCAGACTGGGCGTCCAAAGCTGCGCTTTCCTTCGATTCCCTAGCCATTGTGGACCAAAGCAGTACTTGAGCCTCACTCTACCCGGGAGCTATACGTCTTCGGAAAATTCTTGAAAGGTGGGAAATCACTATAGGACCTTAGAACTGCAGCGGCCCCCTTCCGCGTGTCCAGGGGCGAGGACACACCTGAGGAGCAGCTTCACAGGTTGCCCCCTGCAGTCCGCGCCTCTGCAGCGTCCTCCTCTGCACCCCACCCTGAATCCCACAATAAGTATCCCCAAAGATGTCTTGGTGCAATCAACAGCCTCCAGATGCTGGAGAAAAATTGAGACTGTGGGGCACAGGAAGCCCAAGTGGGAACCAATACCACTTCCCGGGCCCTCTAGGAAGAGCCTCTCGGTGGTTGTCCCCAAGTTAACCCATTAGCAACCATGCCCTTACCTCCAAGTGAAGCAGTTACGGGAGGAGAAAGGATGACAGGCTCTGAATCATAAGAAATAAAACTAGATCTTTCGATCTTGTAAGGATGCTGTTGTGGCCTATACCATGCTCTGATGTAAGCTTGACTGAAGAGCTGGCAGAAAACTGTCACTAAAGTTCAGTAAAATGCAGGATTTTCTCAGAGCTCCAGGCAGGAGGACACTCCTTTCTCTCAGAAACATCAAAGAAGCAGAACACATCACCAAGCCTCGCTCGGAAGAAGCAGCGGCTGCCCCTGGCTGCTGCCCAACTCCAGTTACCACTCTCTTCCTCCCCTTCAAGGCTAAACTATTAAACTTGAAAGGAAGCCCTCCTATCTCTGACTCTAGTCCTCAATTTCCATTCATCCATAACACACTGTAGGTGGCAAACTGCCAGCAAAGCCATTGAAATTGCTCCTGCAAAAGTAACTGAAGTTTCCACTCCCCGCTCCCCCTCTGCACATAACAGTTATCCCTTTCTATTTTCCATGGCTTCTTCTCAGGCAAGCAGGCTTTCAGGCTTCCCACTTCCAGAAACTCTCTAGTCCTGTTATCTCCTTTCTTTGCTCTTGTTTCTTCCTAGCCCTCATTTACCATCTGGCATAATAGTTAGATCTGCAGATTCTCAAGCCAAGTTATCTGAGTAATCCTGGCTTTACCACATATTAACTGGGTGACCTTGGTAAATTATTTCAGCTTTCTGTGCCTGACTTTCCCAATCTATAAATGGGGATAGTGACAGTAGATAGTGATGGAAGAAAATTTCACCTATTGAGGCATGGGGAAGTTAGTATGACTTACAAGATGTACATCTGCTTTAACCAGTAAAAAAAAAAAAAAGCATTCACCTTATTGTTCACAATGTCCGCTTTGAAGAAAGAGATAAATGTCCTCCACCTCCTATGAGGCCAATGTTATCTGTTCTGACAAGATATGAAACTGTGGTTCAGGCATAGTTGGAACTGGGTGGGGGCGGGGGGGATGCATTGTAGATATGGTTTCAGACACGTTCCTGCATCACTGAGAACTTGAATTTTCTGAACTGTATCAAACTCAAGCATACTACCAGCCATTGTCAAAACAATATCTGCTAATAGCTGCCAACTGCAACCTTATGGTGTCAAGGTCTCTGCTTGCAACTATGCAACCATGAGCCAGATTCCTCATGTCAGAAAAGCAGTTACAAACATGAAAAAGAGAAAGGCCAAAATGATCCTGTGGTGCTGGATTGGATTCTAAGGCATCAGCATGACCTCAAGTCCCAAAATCTACAGTTACTTATAGAAATAAATATAAATGTACACAAGTCAGTGTATAAGTGTATATATACAGTATTTGATAAATGGCACTGCAATGTTTTGAGATAAATGGAAAAAATAAAACAAATTCTAATTGTTTAAAGATATACAAGTCAAATAGCAAAACTTTCACATTTTTAGAAAAAAATTAGAAGCATTTCTTTATGCTCTTGAGTATAAAATACACAGACTGCACAAAATGTGAAGGAAAAATGTAGTACATTTGACACCATTAAAATTTAAAACCACATCAAAAGACACCAGAAACAAGTGGAAACTACAAACAGAAGACTGATGGACGATAATTTGTGAGCCATATGACCAACAAGGATCAATACCCAGATTATACAAAGAGCATCAACAAACAAGAAAAAAGCCAATAGTCAAACAGGATAATTGACAAGAACTATGCACAGGCCATTTACAGATAAGGAGTCTGGAGTGACCAACAAACAAGCAAAGATCTTTAACTTCATCAGTTATTCAGTTCAGTTCAGTCAGTTCAGTCGCTCAGTCGTGTCCGACTCTTTGCAACCCCATGAATCGCAGCACGCCAGGCCTCCCTGTCCATCACCAACTCCTGGAGTTCACTCAGACTCACGTCCATTGAGTCAGTGATGCCATCCAGCCATCTCATCCTCTGCCGTCCCCTTCTCCTCCTATCCCCAATCCTTCCCAGCATCAGAGTCTTTTCCAATGAGTCAACTCCTCACATGAGGTGGCCAAAGTACTGGAGTTTCAGCTTTAGCATCATTTTTTCCAAAGAACACCCAGGACTGATCTCTTTTAGGATAGACTGGTTGGATCTCCTTGCAGTCCACAGGAGTCTCAAGAGTCTTCTCCAACACCACAGTTCAAAAGCATCAGTTCTTCAGCGCTCAGCTTTCTTCACAGTTCAACTCTCACATCCATACATGATTACTGGAAAAACCACAGCCTTGACTAGATGGACCTTTGTTGGCAAAGTAATGTCTCTGCTTTTCAATATGCTATCTAGGTTGGTCATAACTTTCCTTCCAAGGAGTAAGCATCTTAATTTCATGGCTGCAATCACCATCTGCAGTGATTTTGGAGCTCAAGAAAATAAAGTCACACTGTTTTTACTGTTTCCCCATCTGTTTCCCATGAAGTGATGGGACCAGATGCCATGATCTTTGTTTTCTGAATGTTGAGCTTTAAGCCAACTTTTTCACTCTCCTCTTTCACTTTCATCAAGAGGCTTTTGAGTTCCTCTTCACTTTCTGCCATAAGGGTGGTGTCATCTGCATATCTGAGGTGATTGATATTTCTCCGGGCAATCTTGATTCCAGCTTGTGCTTCTTCCAGCCCAGTGTTTCTCATGATGTACTCTGATAGAAGTTAAATGAGCAAGGTGACAATATACAGCCGTGATGTACTCCCTTTCCTATTTGGAACAGTCTGTTTTTCCATGTCCAGTTCTAACTGTTTCTTCCTGACCTGCATATAGGTGTCTCAAGAGGCAGGTCAGGTGGTCTGGTATTCCCATCTCTTTCAGAATTTTCCACAGTTTATTGTGACCCACACAGTCAAAGGCTTTGGCATAGTCAATAAAGCAGAAATAGATATTTTTCTGGAACTCTCTTGCTTTTTCCATGATCCAGCAGATGTTGGCAATTTGATCTCTGCTTCCTCTGCCTTTTCTGAAACCAGCAAATTTTAATACATTTCATACCAATACCTCAGCAAATTTTTGCAGTTTCAGTAATATTTGCTAATAAGAATGTGAAAATTTTTGAACTCATATACAGCTGATGGATGTGTAAGCTGGTATGCTCATCTTAAAAGACAATGTCAATATATACTGTAAATTTGAGAATGATATACACATGGACTTAACAGCTTTAAATTATTTAACTTGTAGGAGTCTTGAACATGAACAGTTATGTTAATTGAGTCACTTTTCAGAGCCAGACACTGTTTTAGGTATTTAGGATACAACATTGACAAAAAAGGACAAAGATTTCTGACCTCATGAAGTTTATATTCCAGTGGGGACTGACAAAAGATAAACAATGAGAAGAATAAATATATAAATTTTAATAGGAAATTATGAGAGTGATGGTTTTTTAATAAAGGAATAAAAGAATAAGGACAAGACCTTGATTTTTTTGTCCAGTCTATTTTACAGGATTGTTTATGTCATTGGTAAACTTGAAAGATGAGATAACATATCCCCATGGTCAATTAGCAAGCTTACTTACTGCTTATTATAAAAGCTGAGGATTTTGTAAATTCAGGTTTCCCGGATGCAACATAGGCAAGTTGTGTGTATAGCACCCACCTGAGCCCATCATGTCACCTCCTTGGGACTTGGGGGCAAGGGAAACTGATGCAGATATGATTATCTCATGCTGCTCGCCATCTATGAATAACAAGTGTTAGGCTTGTGATCTATAAGAAATGGGCTGGTTAAAGAAGTAATGATCAGGGCCTTATAACCTGGACCCATGCAACAAGACACGTAGGAGCACTGAAGACCCAAGGAAGACTGTCATGCATAAGAAGGTTTTTGAGAACTAGAGAAGAACAATTATGACTCTGAAACAGTATTGCTATAGGTGGGGGAGGATGTGGACATCCATGCACTGGAGAAACACAATGAAATTCTGAGGGCAAAATGTGAAAGGCATTGGGCCTTCATGGAATCATATAAAATTCTTCCTTTCTGACCCAGGAAACTCATATTTTATGCCAGATTCCTTGAAAGAATCACAGGCTAAGTTAATTAGCTTGTTGAAAGTGAAAGTCACTCAGTCATGTCTGACTCTTTGTGACCATGACCCCATGGACTATACAGTCCATAGCATTCTCCAGGCCAGAATACTGGAGTGGGTAGCCTTTCCCTTCTCCAGGGGATCTTCTCAACCCAGGGACTGAATCCAGGTCTCCCACATCACAGGCATATTCTTTACCAGCTGAGCCACCAGGGAAGCCCAAGAATACTGGAAATGGGTAGCCTATCCCTTCTCCAGCAGATCTTCCCAACCCAGGAATCGAACCAGGATCTACTGCATTGCAGGCAGATTCTTTACTAGCTGAACTACCAGGGAAGCCCTAATTAGCTTGTTAGTAGAGTAAAATGAAATTCCAGACCCCGAAAATCTGAGAAAATATGTCCACCAGTCCTTGTTGATATCCTTTTGGGCTTGTTTAATCTTGGGTCAAAGATCCTATTATGTATACACATAAATCTCAAGATTTGGGGCATTACTTATGAATTTTCCTTAGACATATATTCCCTTTCAATATTATGGTGATAAAGCTTTGCATGCATAACTGTTTTTTTTTTTAATAATTCTAATTTCCTCCAGGTATATGCATACATATACTGGTATAGAAGGCCAGCACTCACTCTAGACACATTTTAACTCTCACACTGCTTTAATCTCTTGAGGAACAGTCAAACAAAATTAAAGAAAAGATATTATGGCTAATTTTTAGACTCTTTAAAAATAGTTTATGAACTCCTCTCCATTGTCAGTTTTAAAGACCCTCTAAAAGCTAAAAGACTCACTTTTCTTTCTTTTTCTGTGATAAAAATTTTTTTTATTTTTTCTTATTTTTAATTGAAGGATAATTACAATATTGTGTTGGTTTCTATCACACATCATCATGGATCAGTCATAGTTATGTATACATAGGTCTCCTCCCTCTGAGAGAGTCATTTCCTAGGCAGGTTGATAAGAAGTCTAGGGGTCCCCAAGGAGAGAGGGAATTCTCAAGGAGGAAGAAAGGACAAACTTATTTCTCTACCTTCCTTAGGATTACATAACAACAATGTATTCTGCCTGAGGGCAGTCTCTGGATTAAACCTTCTCTTTAAGAGGATTATATAACAGCAATGTATTCTGCCTGAGGACAGTCTCTGGATTAAACCTTCTGGCTAATTCTGTTATCTTAAAATGTAAATTATGGGAGTAGGTCTGGTGAGGTCTTTACAACCTCCAGACCTTCTTTGGATTAGTTGGAGGATATATAAACTCATTGCTAAAACTAACAAGCGTGTACTCTTTCTACTCCCTTCTGATGCCTATGTCAGAAGCTTTCTCTATCTCCTTTATACTTTAATAAAACTTTGTTACACAAAAGCTCTGCGCGATCAAGCCTTGTCTCTGGCCCCGGGTTGAATTCTTCTCCTCTGGGGGCCAAGAATCCCGGCCCGTGATTCAACAACAACCTTTCATCTTGGGGGCTCATCCGGGATCCTTCAGGACAAGGTAAGGATGCTTAGAGCTCTAGTTCTTTGTTCTTTTAGCGAACACATTTTCTGCTGTGCTCTACTAACTCTATGATGTGCTTGTGTGAATGAATGACATGCCCTGCGCAAAGCAAGTGAGGACTCCTGCTCTGCGGTTCCATGGTGATCTCATGCGGCTTATGGCAGAAACCTGTCAGGGGTTTCTACCAACCTGCCAAGGCCAAGAGGCACCCAATGTCTCCTTTGGGAACCGACCAGAAATGGGCAAAGCGTGTGGACCGAACTCTTCTTTCTTGGTCAAACTTTTCGGTTTGACCATTTCATAACTCCTTGGGAATTAGAAGTACTAACCTAGTCTATCGGATCATAAACTTTCAAGGGACTTGTGATCTATACCGTTACTGTGTACTGTGACAAACTTGGATTGGTAAACAAGAAAGCGCCTAGCCTCGCTAGGAATCGAAAGTTTGGAAGCTAGATGGAGCTTTAGCCCCAAGAACATCTCTGAGGTTAAAGGTTACTCAGATTGGGACTGCAATGGGTTTTTTTCCTTTGGTAACACTGGCTCTTAGTGGACAGAGGAGGCTCTCATACTGGTGTGGTGATGCTTGAAAAGAACATCTCAGCTTTATGTTCGTATCGGTCTTATTGTGGTCAGGAATATACTCAGGGTCGTGCACAGGCACTCAGGTGATGAATGTTTCCCCAGTGGTCTTAGCTTGGGAGGCATTCCAGAAGGTTACTCTGATTGCACCCCAGGTGGCATCAGAGGCAAGCAAGGTTAAAGGTGAAGAGCTGGACATCAGGTAGAGATCCTATCAGGTCTACCCCTGGTACATCCCCACCCCGTCTCGGTGGTAGAACCGAGAGGGTCGAGACGGCGCCTGCGTCGGTAAGGGACAGACTAAGTCTGACCAGGAAGGAAAAGCTTTTGGTGTAAAGTCTGTCTACACCCCCATCTAGAGCAGGGAGGGACGCCTCCGGTAGAAAAATGGCGCTGGTCGCATTTTTCTCTCTTACAGATGGGAGCTAACAAATCCAGCCTCACTCCTTTGAACTGTATCCTGAAAAACTGGGATAGATTCGATCCCCAGGGCTTAAAGAAGACACACCTGGTCTTCCTATGCGATACTGCATGGCCACAGTATCCATTGGAGGACGGCGAACGGTGGCCGGTTGGAGGGTCTCTTAAGCATAATACTCTTACAATTAGACCGGTTCTGTAAGGAACAAGGGAAATGGGTAGAAGGAGCATATGTGTTGCCCTTTTTCTCTCTGCGAAATATGCCAGACTTATGTCCTAAGGGTATAGATTTGGGCGTGAAACCTTCAGCTCCCTCCTGTCCTCTTACTTTGCCCCCGTACCCGGGGCTCCAAGCTGAGCTAACTGAAAGCCAGAGAACCCCCCTCAGAATGACAGCTTTGGTCTCAGTGGAAATCCAAACTGAGATTCAAACCGCTTTGGTCTCAATGGAAACCCAAACTGAGATTCAAACCGCTTTGGTCTCAATGGAAACCCAAACTGAGATTCAAACTGCCCACGTGGAGGCCCAAACAACTCCTGTCTCAGTACGACCTCAGACTACTCTGGTTTCAGTAGAAACTCAGACCATCGAAGTTAGAGATGAGATGGAGGACAGGAGACAAAGAGAAAAATAAAAACAGGTTTTCCCAGTCTATCCCTGGCATCATATGCACAGAACAGCCAGAGAGACTGAGGAACAGCCACGCAAGCTGTTGCCTCTTTATGAAACACCCACCGGGAGAAATAATCAGTCCATGAGAGTTAGTAAGCCTTTTCTTATCAAGAAATACAAAGAATCAAGGAGGATCTGGGAGACTATTTAGAGGACCCAGAAAAATATATTAGAGCTTTAAAAGGTGTTACTCTGCTTTATGACCTTACTTGGAAGGATGTGATGTATATTTTGGGACAAACGCTGACTCCCGACTCAACGACTCGAGTTTTGGGGAAAGCGGTTGCTTATGGAGATGAATGGCTTGGTAATGAATCAGTAGGGAAGAGGGAGGACGAGATAGCGGCCCTCCCCACTGGGAATCAGGTGGTTCCAATTATAGAATCGGACTGGGACTACAACACAGCTAAAGGAAGATGGGATCAGAGTCATTTTGTCAGATGTATCCTTGAAGGACTCAGGCAGGCGAGTTCTAAGCCTTTAAACTATAGCAAATTGACAGACATAGAACAGGAGGAGAAGGAAGCTCCTGGTAAATTCCTATATAGACTAAGAGAAGCTCTTTGCAGATTCACTGAGATTGATCCTGAAAGTGAAGAAGGAAAAGTGATCTTAAAAGATAGATTTATCACTCAGTCGACTCCAGATATCCGCCATAAGCTACAAAAACGGGCGTATGGACCAAATCAGTCTTTAGATACTCTGTTATAACTGGCTCAGACAGTCTATTACGGTAGGGAATAAGAGGAAAAGAAAGACAAAGGAAAAGGCGGAAGCCTACGCTATGGCTATGAAAAACGCTCTTAAACAGCCGGAGAAAAAGGCCCAGAGGGGTCCAGGTGAAAAGGGATGGGCTTGCTATTCCTGTGGAAAGGAGGGGCACCTCAAGCGGGATTGCCCTCAGGCATCTAAGCCGCCCCAAGGACCACACTGAAAGAGAGACTGCCCTCAGAGGCGTAGGTCTCCGGGGGTCGGACTCTCAAGACAATCAATCAGGACTGAAGGTGCCCGGGGTCCCCACACAAGCTCCCGTCCTAATTACACCTGAGGAACCCCGGGTATTAATAATTGTGGGAGGCCAATCCATCAATTTCCTTTTAGATACTGGGGCAACTTACTCTGTGCTTACTGAAGCCCCTGGCCCACTTTCTTCCCGATCCGCTTCCGTAATGGGACTGTCTGGATGAGCCAAAAGGTATTATTTCAGTTATTCTTTATCTTGCAACTGGGATTCTGTGCTATTTTCACATGAGTTTCTGATTGTGCCAGAATCTCCCTCACCCCTTTGGGGAGGGATATACTGAGCAAGGTCCATGCCTCTGTTTTTATAAATATGGAGCCCTCCCTTTCTCTCCCTTTAGTTGAACAAAATGTAAATCCTAGAGTATGGGCTGATGGAAAATCTGTGGGACGAGCGCAAAATGCTATTCCTGTAGTTGTCAAGCTCAAAGACCCACACTTATTTCCACATAAGAAACAGTATCCTCTGAAACCTGAGGTTAAGGAAGGGTTAAAACCCATCATTGAAAATTTAAAGTAACAGGGATTATTAATTCCCTGTAACAGTCCTTGCAACACTCCTATTTTGGGTATAAAGAAATCAAATGGTAAATGGAGACTAGTTCAAGATTTAAGTATAATAAATGAGGCTGTAATTCCTTTACACCCCGTGGTGCCTAATCCTTATACGCTATTGTCTGAAATTCCTGAATGAGCCAAATATTTCTCAGTAATTGATTTAAAAGATGCCTTCTATTCCTCGCCTTTGGCGGAGGAAAGTCAATTTCTATTTGCCTTTGAAGACCCTACGCAGACAGCTTCTCAGTTAACTTGGACAATTTTGCCCCAGGGATTTCGGTGACAGTCCTCATTTATTTGGACAAAGTTTGTCATGGGATCTACAAAACATTAATAGCTCTGAAGTGGTGGTATTACAATATGTAGATGATATTTTGCTTTGTGTGGAGACAGAGGAAGCTTGTTCGCGAGCCTCAGAAGATCTCTCAGGCTGTGGTTGCAAGGCATCAAGAGAAAAGGCTCAGCTTTGTCAACAGTCAGTTAGATATCTGGGCCTAATCATATCAGAAGGGACTAGCGCCATAGGCCCTGAGAGAATTAAACCTATACTAAATCATCCCCTACCTATGACTTTAAGACAATTGAGAGGATTTTTGGGAATCACAGGTTACTGTCTTTGGATTCTGGGTTATGGGGAACTTGCCTGGCCTTTATATAAACTTATAGCTGAAACTCAGCAGGCCCAGACTGACAAACTGGTTTGGTCTCCAGAAACTCAAAAGGCTTTTAAGGTTCTTCAGACTGCTCTTCTGCAAGCTCCTGCTCTGAGCTTGCCCACAGGGTCAGAATTTAATTTGTTTGTCACTGAAAGGAAAGGCATGGTCTTGGGAGTTTTGACACAACCCTGAGGGCCTCACCAGCAACCTATTGCTTATCTAAGCAGAGAATTAGATGTAGTTTCACGTGGGTGGCTCCACTGCCTAAGAGTAATTGGGACAGCGGCTTTATTAGCACCTAAAGCTTTAAAAATAATTAATGGACGAAACCTTACTGTACTGACTTCTCATGATGTGAGTGGAATCTTAAATTCTAAGGTCAATATTTGGATGACAGACAATAGGCTTCTTAAATATCAGTCATTGTTGTTAGAAGGACCAGTAACTAAGCTTAAAGTCTGTGGAAATTTAAATCCTGCCACTTTCCTTCCTGAAAAGGAAAATGAAACACGTGATCACGATTGTTCTTGATTCCTAACTTTAAACTATGCAGCTCGGGAAGATCTAATGGACACCCCATTAGACAATCCTGACCTGGAAATATTTACAGATGGCAGTTCTTTTGTTCGGGATGAAAAGCGTAAAGCAGGTTATGCCGTGGTGACTGCTGAACAGATTTTGGAAGCAAAATCTGGATTACAATGAAGTGGGAAGTATCCTGGAGAGGACTGGGAAATTGATTTTACTCATATGCCAAAAGCTAATGGATATTCTTGCTTACAAGTTTGGGTAGATACTTTTACTGGATGGATTGAGGCTTTTCTCTGTCGTAGTGAACAGGCTAAGGAGGTTATAAAGATTCTCTTCATCAGTGGAAGGCTTCCCGTGGTGGACATCTCCACTTCAAGAAAAGGACTTTCTCCAAGTCTGTGAATACCTTTGACAACAATAACATGCGATGCCTCTTCTTCATCTGAGGACATCTACCAACCCTAAAATGGACTGGTCCAATATGTTGCACTTTAACTATGGACTTAATGTGACTTAATCTTGATTTTAACTTGTTTTAATGACTAGGCTGCCTTACATCTGTAACTGTATAACTGGATTTGTTTCTAGCCGCATGAAAGCTTTTAAGTTACAAATGGCTGCTCAAACTCCTGCTACTGCTGCAACTTCCTCCAACTACTACTTGGGGCCCCTGGATCAGATATCCTCAATATGAGGATTAGGAGAATATGTTGCCTCCCCAATTTAGGGACAACGCCCCTTCTTAGCTCGGAAGCAGTTACGGAATGAAAACGATGCCCCTTTTCCCTAGGCAACATAATTCTCCTAAAAGAAAAGGGGGAATGAGAGAGTCACTTCCTAGGCAGGTTGATAAGTCTAGGGGTCCCCAAGGAGAGAGGGGGTTTGGAATTCTCAAGGAGGAAGAAAGGACAAACTTATTTCTCTAAGTTCCTTAGGATTATATAACAGCAATGTATTCTGCCTGAGGACAGTCTCTGGATTAAACCTTCTGGCTAATTCTGTTATCTTAAAATGTAAATTATGGGAGTAGGTCTGGTGAGGTCTTTACAACCTCCAGACCTTCTTTGGTTAGTTGGAGGATATATAAACTCATTGCTAAAACTAACAAGCGTGTACTCTTTCTACTCCCTTCTGATGCCTATGTCAGAAGCTTTCTCTATCTTCTTTATACTTTAATAAAACTTTGTTACACAAAAGCTCTGAGTGATCCAGCCTCGTCTCTGGCCCCGGATTGAATTCTTCTCCTCTGGGGGCCAAGAATCCCGGCGTCGTGATTCAACAACCTTTCACCTCTAAAGCATCCTTCTCACCTCCCTCCCCACCCCACCCCTCTAGATTGCCACAGAACCCTGGTTTGAGTTCCTTGATATGAGAAAAACATTTTATAAAAAGACAATTTGAAGATCACTGTGTGAAATACTGTTTTACAAAGTACTTTGTGATGTAAATTGTCCTTGTTGAAGAGTTGCACTGGGTGGCCTGGATAATTATCTTTTTTTTTTAAATTTTTATTTTTACTTTATTCTACTTTACAATACTGTATTGGTTTTGCCATGCATTGACATGAATCAACCACAGGTGTACACGAGCTCCCAATTCTGAGACCCCCTCCCACCTCCCACTCCATATCATCTCTCTGGATCATCCCCGTGCACCAGCCCGAAGCATCCTGTATCCTGTATCGAACATACACTGGTGCTTCATTTCTTACATGATAGTGTACATGTTTCAATGCCATTCTCCCAAATCATCCCACTTTCTCCCTCTCCCTCAGAGGCCAAAAGTCCGTTCTATACATCTGTATCTAAAAGACTCACTTTTCTGCTGAAACATAGAGAAATTCGGGAGCTCAAGTTCCCCTATCTAATTAGTAGAAAAATTAGGATAGAAGCTCTGTACCCAGAGTTTCAGTTATCCAGTAAGATTTTTACCCACCTATATGGTCAGAGGAGCCTGTCCATGGAGTTGCAAAGAGTTGGACACGATTGAGTGACTAACACACACACACACACACACACACACACACACACACAAACACGTTGTTTCTCATGAACAGTACCTCTCACCTATATCAATCAGCTGTTGTGCAGGTAACAATGGTGACTCTCCTGGCTTGGGTAGTCCAGAGTCTCATAAATAAGACTGGAATTTCAGTCATACATAAGGAAGCAGATTCAGGAAAGTAAATGATAGAAAGTAGCAAATGACACCAGTCACTTGGATAGGCACTGCCACTGTGAAAGGCTACAATATGAGCTGTGATAAAAGCCAGCCTTTGATGTAATCTCAAAGAGAAGTCCAGTATATTCCTTCTCTCTCCATTTCTCTACTTTTCTCCCAAAGGAATAGGGGCAAACCTGAAAACACCCCTGTAGATACCTGAATTCTATGAGTCAAAGAAAGGTTTCTAGGGGTGAATAGAATGTAGACTTCTAGATTTTTCTGAATTGAGGGTTGAATTCTGAGTTAACTTCTTGCTGTATGAGCCTCAGAGAATCTTCTGCTTATAGCCTTCAGCTAGCTCATCTGATATTAATACCTTTGTATTCAACAGTTAATTCTATACCTTAAAAGTACTCCCAAAGCACTGGCTTCTGCTACACTGGGCATCATCTTGTCAGAATAGCCAGGGTGACCAGCAACTGGACTGAGGGTGAGGACATCATCCAGAATGTGAAGAGGAAATGGTGACTGTGCTGGAGGATCTGGAGAGAACCTAGTAAACCAGGAGAGCTGATGAAAAGGTTGATGTGGGACTGTGTGTGTGTGTGTGTGTGTGTGGGTAGGTGTGCACATGTGAAAAAAATCAAAGTGGGAGTCAGGGCTCTCTCTGAAAAGGCTCCACCACATCTGTTTCTTGTCATTCCACCACACATCAAGCAATAGTTCTTAACTTTGTTTACTTTTTAGACCCTTTTGAAAATATGATGGACACTATAGATCCTCAGTGTATTAAAATTAACCACTACCATAGTAATACCCTTTTGAATCTAAACATTTTTAATTACTCATAGGTCCCAGCTGATCCTCTCTGGCAGGAAGCAGGCAAGAAAGAGTTGCATGTCTCCAAACAGATTAGGAATCCCTGAAATTTCACCCCAGGTCCCACAAACCACACCCCCTTCAAGAGTCTAGTGAGGGGACAGGCTGCCTCTGGGAGCTCACCTCTTCTAGAAAGTCTCAGCTGACTTCAGTGGGAGGTGAGCCACTGTGCAGTAGTGAGACAGTTTCAGGTAGTCAAATGGACAGGGATGGATTTTTAACAGATGCTTTTTCTGATTATATACATTTGTTTAAAAATGGATTGAATGCTAAATTCATACTTACTCCTTAGTTTACAAGGATAGCTAAACTAGAATCACATGATAAAGTATCTCCTGAATTGATTCTCTTTAAACAGTTGTAATTAAAAAAAAATCTTAACTCTGTTGTTAATGTTTGACAGATTACTGACAGCTTTCACCTCCTATTTTCCCCTTCCTTTCTCCCCCCACATGTGAGTAACTTTATAAGAAATGTGCTTCCTCAGTTGGCACCTCAAGCTATACAAGTCCTTACCTTATCTGTGCATAAGAAGTATTTCCTGAGCCCCTCCTCTAACCACAATAAAAACCAGGGCCACTAGCTCTTACCCTCCTTTGCACTGGTGGTGGTGGTTTAGTCGCTAAGTCTTGTCTGCCTCTTGTGATACCATGAACTGTTATTTCCTTCTCCAGGAAGCTCCTTCTCTGAGCTTCCCTGGCTGTCTGCAATGCAGGAGACCCGGGCTTAATCCCTGTGTCGGGAAGATCCCCTGGAGAAAGAAATGGCAACCCAGTCCAGTATTCTTGCCTAGAGAATTTCATGGACAGGGAAGCCTGGTGGCTACATCCTTGGGGTCACAAAGAGTCGGACACAACTGAGTAACACTTTAATATACCTGATAGAAAGCAAAATTTCAATTTCTGTCTTGGAAGTTCCAGTCTCAGCTTTCTTAACCTGTGACATCCTTTGCACCATTCAAGTAAATTCTGGACCAGCTTGGGTGCTGCCCTACTGTCCCCCAAAGTTCCTTGATGAGAATAAAACATTTTTAATTCACTCTTCATAGCATCATCCCTAGTAACTGGAAGAGGGATTCATACCACCTCTGTACAACAAGCACATTCACAGCTCAGAGAGGTAACACAAAGTGAAAGGGTCATGTAGTCCCTCCATCTACCCCATTACCATGTTGACAGTCTGTTGCATATTTCTTCCCCTACATGATCAAATCTTGACAAATCCATAAGTATTCTGGACCATTCTGGGTATGTTCCTAGGCCCATCTTCATACCTTCTACTGACAGATGTCCACTGTCTGAATTTTTCTTTCTTATCCCACATATCTTATTCTGTGTCTGGTCATCATTTCTTCTTTTGGCCCCTGGCATCACAGATTTCATCTTTCTCATGCCCTCCTCAAATTATTCCCTCTTCGTATACTTTTCAGATACATACCAACTTCATATTTTTACATTTCATTTGGAAGATTTTCTCCCTCCTAACAGATCCCTTCTTTATACTGGATTATTATTTCAGATGGAAAACTCAGAAGTTTCAAAGAAAATATAGGGTTATACAGGATGGTATGTAGAACACTGGGAGCATTCACCAGGATCCTAAGTGTGAACAAAAAATGGACACATATCAGATGAGGACATCAGCAGACAACTCCAGACCTAACCAACACAACAGAAGGGAAAGATTCAGGAGATTTAAGATGGTAGTTTTTAAAGCATCTTGTGGATGATGATCCAATGCGCTGATGTCTTATATTAATACTCAGGATACCGACGACTTTTTGTAATGCTAAAGATGGATGGGAGAGCACTAAGGGAATTTTGGGTGACTGAGCTTAAATGAGGAAATCTAAGAATATCAATATGAAGTATGACATTGTAAACAGTGGGATTTAGATTCAAAAGTCAAGAGTTTAACTGAAAAGACCTGACGTAAGATGTTAACACTGGGGGAAGCTGGGTGAACGGTACATGAGAACTCTATCTTTACCACTTTTGTTGGGGGAGGGCAGTGACATGCTGCACAGCTTGTGGGATATTAGTTCCCTGACCATGGACTGAACTGGGGCCATGGCAGTGAAAGCCCTGGGTCCTAACCACTGGACTGCCAGGAAACTCCCTCTTTGCAACTTTTTAAATAAGTCTAAAATTATTCCATAAGTTAAAAGTTTACTAAAAGTAAAAGTCCAAAGGTTAAGCCTTGGCTCTAAGGTTTGGATCTTCTGAATCTTCAATTCCTCATCTGTAAAACAGGATAATAATACTCATTTTCCTTTATGGTTGTTGTGAGAAGCAACTGTGGTGAAGTAAATGGAAGCACTCTGAAAACAGCGAAGCACCCAGCCAACGCTGGTCAGTGATCCAAGGGAGGATCACGCAGGTGTCAGAGGGAAGCAGTAGGCAGAAACAGTGTTTACTATGTGGGTACTTGTCATGGGGAATACAAAAGATCCCTTTATTGTAAAAGATCAGCAGCACTCTATGTCATCTTTAGGAATTAAACACAGATACAGGTCGTCCTAATATGTTGGCTGTAGCACTGCCATTTATTAATACATTCTGAGAAAATGTTAGCAGTCATCTCAAAGAGAATAAATAAGATGGATGGGGCTAGTAAGAAACAGGAAAAGGCAAAGGAACCAAAGGGAAATCAGCACCTTCAAAACCCCAAATATTCCTTTAATGGATGTCCCCAGATCAAAACACCAATATCTGCTGGATCATTGAAAAAGCAAGAAAGTTCCAAAAAAACATCTCAGTTCAGTTCAGTCGCTCAGTCGTGTCTGACTCTTTGCGACCCCATGAATCGCAGCACGCTAGGCCTCCCTGTTTATCACCATCTCTCGGAGTTCACTCAGACTCACGTCCATCGAGTCTGTGATGCCATCCAGCCATCTCGGTCGTCCCCTTCTCCTCCTGCCCCCAATCCCTCCCAGCATCAGGGTCTTTTCCAATGAGTCAACTCTTCCCATGAGGTGGCCAAAGTACTGGAGTTTCAGCTTCACCATGATTCCTTCCAAAGAACACCCAGGGCTGATCTCCTTCAGAATGGACTGGTTGGATCTCCTTGCAGTCCAAGGGACTCTCAAGAGTCTTCTCCAACACCACAGTTCAAAAGCATCAGTTCTTCGGTGCTCAGCCTTCTTCACAGTCCAACTCTCACATCCATACATGACCACAAGAAAAACCATAGCCTTGACTAGACGGACCTTAGTCAGCAAAGTAATGTCTCTGCTTTTGATTATACTGTCTAGGTTGGTCATAACTTTTCTTCCAAGGAGTAAGTGTCTTCTAATTTCATGGCTGCAGTCACCATCTGCAGTGATTTTGGAGCCCCCCAAAATAAAGTCTGACACTGTTTCCACTGTTTCCCCATCTATTTCCCATGAAGTGATGGGACTGGGTGCCATGATCTTCGTTTTCTGAATGTTGAGCTTTAAGCCAACTTTTTCACTCTCCTCTCTCACCTTCATCAAGAGGCTTTTTAGCTCTTTTTCACTTTCTGCCATAAGGGTGGTGTCATCTGCATATCTGAGGTTATTGATATTTCTCCCGGCAATCTGCTTTATTGACTTTGCCGAAGTCTTTGCGTGTGTGGATCAAAACAAACTGTGGAAAATTTTTCAAGAGATGGGAATACCAGATCACCTGATCTGCCTCCTGAGAAATCTGTATGCAGATCAAGAAGCAACAGTTAGAAATGGACATGGAACAACAGACTGGTTACAAATTGGGAAAGGAGTAGGTCAAGGCTATATATTGTCACTCTACTTATTTAACTTATATGCAGAGTACATCATGCAAAATGCTGGGCTGGATGAAGCACAAGCTGGAATCAAGATTTCTGGGAGAAATATCAATAACCTCAGATATGTAGATGACACCACACTGATGGCAGAAAGTGAAGAACTAAAGAGGCTCTTGATGAAAGTGAAAGAGGAGAGTGAAAAAGTTGGCTTAAAACAACATTCAGAAAACTAAGATCATGGCATCTGGTCCCATCACTTCATGGAAGATAGTTGGGGAAATAATGAAACAGTGACAGACTTTACATTTTTGGGCTCCAAAGTCACCTCAGATGGTGACAGCAGCCCTGAAATTAAAAGAAGCTTGCTCCTTGGAAGAAAAGTTATGACCAACCTAGACAGCATATTAAAAAGTAGAGACATTACTCTGCTAACAAAGGTCCATCTAGTCAAAGCTATGGTTTTTCCAGTAGTCATATATGGATGTGAGAGTCAGACTCTAAAGAAAGCTGGGTGCTGAAGAACTGATGCTTTTGAACTGTAGTGCTGGAGTAGATTCTTGAGAGTCCCTTGGACTGCAAGGAGATCCAACCAGTCCATCCTAAAGGAAATCAGTCCTGAATGTTCACTGGAAGGACTGATGCTGAAGCTGAAACTCCAATACTTTGGCCACCTGATGCAAAGAGCTGACTCATTTGAAAAGACCCTGACTCTGAAAAAGACTGAAGGTGGGAGGAGAGGGGATGACAGAGGATGAGATGGTTGAATGGCATCACCAACTCAATGGACATGAGTTTGAGTAAACTCTGGGAGTTGGTGATGGACAGGGAGGCCTGGCGTGCTGCAATCCATGGGGTTGCAAAGAGTCAGACACGACTGAGCAACTGAACTGAACTGAGACCAAAACACATTTTGTGGCGACAGGAAAAAAGGTGTTTTCTAGTCTTTACCTACCCCACATGACTTGGTGAGTGATCCGGAAAACTTGCACACAGCTTGGATTAGATCAGCTCAGCCACCAGGTGGATCTTCTGATGGTTGATGAGGTTGCGATGGCGGTTAAAGCTCTTCCCACACTGGTTGCAATGGTGAGGGCGCTCCCCGTGTGGCTTCTCTGATGCGCGATGAGAAACGAGCGCCAACTGTAGCTCTTGTTGCACTGGCTGCACTGATATGGCTTTTCTCCCCTGCGGATTCTCTGGTGCTGGATGAGACCAGCAATCTGGCTGAAGGCCTTTCCACACTCCTTACGATGGTACCGTTTCTGAATATTGTGGATTCCTCTGTGATTAAAAAGACCCGAACTCCGACTGAAGGTTTCGCCACACTCATTACACTCATAGGGTCTTTCTCCAGTGTGAACTCTTTGATGTCCAACCAGACCCGAGCTCTGAGCAAAGCTCCTTCCACATTCCTCACATCTGTGTGGTCCGCTTCCTACAGGCCTTCCCCGGTGCTTCTCTACCCCACCCTTATGTTCACTGACTTCTCCACATCGGGGCCCCTGCTGTGATTCCTCCCAGGTCTGTCCATAAGACACTTTCCCACATGGTTCTACTCTTTTACGACAATGTTTCCTTAGCACCAACTCTCTGTCCTTAGTCTGGGTCATTCCATCTGAAAAAAAAAAAAAAAAAGACCAGGTAAATGTCACTTGTTTCCTGAGCCTAGTGATAAATGGGTTGCTATGTGAACAGAAATGCAAGATGCTGCTGCTTCTGTTTCTTTTTAATCTATGTATTTATTTGGCTTCAGGGGTCTTAGTTGTGGCAGATGAGATCTTTGATCTTCATTATGGCATGCAGAATCTTTTTTTTTTTTTTAGCTGTGGCATATGAACTCTTAGCTGCTGCATGTGGAATCTAGTTCCCTGACCAGAGATCAAACCCAAATCCCTGCATTGGGAGCACAGAATCTTAGCCACTGCACGACCAAGGAAGTCCCAAGTGAGGTACTTCTATCCTGATGTCACAGAGTCAGAAGGAGGTTACAAACTGAGGGGCCAGTGTGGCAACACCTTCTTCTAGGTAACGAGGGAAGTTTGCCCTCTTTGGCAAAATGCAGCTAGGTGTCCCCAACATGGGTGAGGCCTGAAGAAAATTTTTTAATATTCTTCACAAGAAGAGAATGGTCAGGATCAGAGTGGCTTCTCTGGAGTCTTCGCTGAGAATTCCCTCCACAATGTGATGCAGGGAGGCTCAAAGTGACCCTTTCTAAAGAAAGTTATTTTATGTAGACCTCCATTCATTTGGTCATTTACGGAAAAAGTGCTGAGCTTCTCCTATGCTAGGTGCTGTAGGAAGTACTTTATGTCTTTCTAATCTGTAATCATCCTGGGTGCATCCCCAGGACAAAGCCTCAGCTCTAGTGCTTCTCTCTTCCTGGAAACTCTGACCTCAGAGCTCATTCTCTCACTTCCTTGAAGTTTTTGCTTAATTCTCACCTTCTCAGTTCTTCCACTTAAAACTACACTCTGTGTGCCCCATCCATAGCAGTCAAATTCCCTGTATGCTCTATTTGTGCTTTATTCTGTAACACTACCTTCTAACAAATTATATCATCTTATTTACACACTTATTATTTGTCTCCCCTTTGCTACATACAATCTTATCTCCATGGGAACAAGATCTTTCTGGTTTATTCCCTGAGAATCTTGGCTGGTGCACAGTGGTGGCTTAATAAATATTTGTTGAATATTTAGAGAAAGGATTAAAATCAATGTTACTACTATGGCCTGAACTGACTGACGCAGGGGCTGGTGCTGAGGCAAAGGCTGTTCCATAGGACTGGTTCATGTTGGACAATAGTCAACCAACCTAACTAGACTGCCTCTAATTAGTGAGTTGAAGGTGAGGCTGGAGAAGGGCTGCTCTGAATCCTTAGGATGTCTTGGATTCCCCAGGTGTGATCACCACTTTGCAACTCAGAAAAACCCAAAACATCGGACTCTTTCTCCGACATTTAACTGCATTGTCCCTCACACTCCTGGATAGGTACCTCTTAGGATTCCTCTGGGATAAGACCAGGCTTCTCCACTTCCTTTTAGCTGGGAGATGACAACAGGTTTGCAAAACAGAAATGTGTCTGCAGAGAAGACATGGGCCACAAGTGAGACCAGTACTGCCCTTTTACTCAAACTTTACATTTACATCTGAAATGTACAAGGGGACTGGGTAGAATATAAAAGCCAAGACATTTCCCACTTTTTAATAATTATCATTTATACAGTGTTCCATGAGTTACAAAGCACTTTCACATATATTATCAAACTAACCACAAAACCTGTTCATGTTAGTATCCCACTTCTTAAAAGAACTAAAGATATACAAAGTAGTCTGTCTATAGCTAGACAGACTATATTTAGAAAGAAATCTGGAAAACACACAGCAATTTGACAAGAGCAGTTACTCCTGGTGAGTAGGACTTGGAGGAGAACTTTTACTTTTTTACTATGTAAACTTGTATATTTTGGGGATTATTTACTATCTGTATGCATTTTAAAAGAAACTCAAATTCAGTGATATAAAGTAACTTTAAATGTTGCTTGGCTAAAAAACCGAAGAGCTGTAACTTGGATTTGGTCCTTGTAATCTCGAGTACTTTCTACATTGCTTTTACAAAATGGGCTTTCCCTGAATGTACAGCACACATGTGCACTGACAGTGCTGTAAGGAGTACTCTTTGATCTCTAGAAGCTCTCTGGATACTCTCCTGTAGCCACTGTAGATGCTTAACACATATTAGTTGAATGAATGAATGACCAGATGGATGGATGGATAGATGGAGGAAGGACTTACTCGGATGTGCTGTGGAAGAAGGGTTCTCAGCAGGGTTCTAGATGCAGGCTTGGAAGGTAGAAGAAAGGAAAAAATGGCTGAAAAATGAGAAGTCCAAGTTCATGGGGGAGGAGGAAGAAAGTAACAAAGGAACTGACTGGAAAGATGCCCATTAAGGAGGAAGATGAAACCAGAAGGAATTTTAGTAAGATGAGGTCATGGGAGTCAGAGGAAGGTCTACAGCGGGCACAAAATTACTCATCAAATACAGTTTTAATTTAAATTAAGAAATGTGTTCCAAAATCATAACTGTGTGATTGCTAGGGTACATGAAATAAATAGAAGCTGGAAACAGAGCGACAAGAGAAACTGTAGCTTTGATACACATGGGGTAATGTGGAAATGAAAATAGGAGACCTCTGCTGCGGATGGATTACCAGAAGGATAACAGAAAGTCAGTAAGAGGCTGTGATGTTATATGTGGGGAATTAGATTGGATTTGGAGCCAATTGTGCAGGAAGAGTTAGAATGGGAAGGCAACTGACTCAGCCCTAAGTACCTGGTTCTATACCCACTGGTGCCCAGTGCTAATGCCACTAAGAAGATTACATACCAAAAAAGTGGCAAGGTCTATTCCACTGGATTCTCTCATCCGGTCTGCCACCTACTAAGTATATCTCATATTTTTGACTGTAAATGTAAACCCAGACTGACAAGGGTGGCCCTGGTAATTTCTGATAAAAGTTATAATATATTAAGTATAATGTGTGCCACGTATTTTTTCACAAATTGTGTTCAGTGCTCACAGCTGACCCTTTGAGGTACATATTTGTTATTGACTGAACTGTGTCATGTCTACCCCAAATTCATCTGTTGAAGCCTTAACTGTATTTGAAGATAGGGTCTTCAGAGAGGAAATTAAGGTAATTAAAGGTGGAGTCCTAATCCAATAGGACTGATGTCCTTATAATAATAATAAGAGATACCCGAGTGCTCTCTTGCTCTCTCTCTCCTCCTCTCTCCACAGGCACGGGTAGAGAGAAACGCCCATGTGAGGAAATAGCAAGAAGGCAGCTCTCTACAGTCCAGGAATAGAGGTCTCACTAGAAATCAACTCTGATGGCATCTTGATCTTGAATTTCTAGCCTCCAAAACTATGAGAAAATAAACTTCTGTTGCTTAAGCCAGTCAGTCTCTGATACTCTGTTATGGCAGCCTGAGCAGACATTTTGCAGATGAAGAAACCTTGATGAACTGGTTAGGTAACCTGCCCAAGTACAAGCAGCTTCCAGAAGCTCTGAGCATTGCTGGCAGAGCATTTTCTCACCCCCTGGTTTCCCAGCTCAGGTTTTTCTGTCCATCTGTGCTTGACTAGGTGGGATATGTTGTGCTTGACCAGGTGGGATATGTTCAACACCAGATAAATCCTGTCCCTCACCTGTCTCTCTGATAGGGTGGGGCTCCTGAGCAGGGTCACGTGTGAGCTGGGGTTCCTTAGGCTGGGACTGAAGGGTCAGTGACATCTGTGCTTCCAGGGACACTGTCCCTTTAGAAATGACTTCTTGTTCCTGTCTGTAGGCTACCATCTGGAAACAAAGAAACAAGATTTTTTTTTTAAGATACAAGATTTGACCTCTGAAGAAATTAACTGTCTAAAGAAACACTTTTCAGAAAGACACAGAAAGCAAGGTCTTATTTAATCGCCAAAGTCAAGGGGATACAAAGCAGAGGACACAGAGATCCTTGGTGACTGACACATACTCTTTCCCTGGTGAATCTCCCCTTCCTACCTTGTGTTGTGGTTCATTGAGCTCTCTCTCCAGATCCTCCAGCAAAATCACTGCTTCTTCCCCACTCTCTGGACAGTGTCCCTGCATCCAGCCCTGCAGCTCTTGGGACAGGATGGACAGGAAGTGCTCCAGCACTAGCAGGTCCAGGATCTGCTCCTCCGTGCTCACATGTGGCGTCAACCACTGGTAGCAAAGTTCCCGGAGTCGAGTGAGAGCCTCTCTTGGTCCAGGAGTCTTCTGGTAGCAGAACTATTGAAAGTGCCTTTGGGAGATCACTCTTGCCAGTGGATTACTGCGTTTCAGTCTGGATTCTTGCATTTGGAGATGACTTCCTGCCTCCACTTCTTCTGTCAGAAGTTCTTCCCAAACCTTGGGAGTCTGCATATCCAGGCACAAAAATCTCCTTGGAGTCTATATTCATCTTGACCTTGAATAGCTTAAAAGGCACCCTCTAGCTGGAGCTATGAGTTTGATACACCTTTAGAAGATCCCTCCTTTTAATCAGTAAAAGTCATTGTTTAGGTAGAAAAATGGCAACAGTTAATGATAGAAACTTCTGTTCAATGGTTATAGACCTAAACCTCTTCACTGAAAGTAGTGACTTGCTGACCAAAGAACGAAATAATGGAATAGATAAGGTCATAATGTACAAAACGCAGACTTTCGAGTTACCCAGACCTCAGTTTTATTCTGATTCTTTTACCAATTGTGCAATCTTGTGCCAATTTCTTATCTTCTTCCAATCTCAGTTTTTTAATGTGAAAAAGAAATAGCAATACTTTACGGAGTTCATGGAGGAATTAGGGACCAAACAGATCACTCAGAATGGTTAAAAAGTTCAGATTCATTGTAAAAAGTTAAATTAGGAAAACAACAACAACAACTTTGTTACTTGTCTTTGACTAAATGAATGAACTTACTTTTACTGAAATCTTTACATGAGTTTTTAAAATTAATCTTCAAAACAACCACTAAGGACAGTTTCATTTTCACTAAATTTACAGAAAGGAAAGCTTAGGTAGACTGCAAATTCTCTGAGTTTTCCACACTGCTCTGCTGATTCTCAGAGTAACAGCCAACACTGTACAACACCCTACAACATGCTTTCAGATACAAGACCACATTTAATCCTCACAACTACCCTCTGAGGTTTGATTACAACCACTATTTCACTAGATAAGAAATGGGGGCCAAGGGAAGTTAAGGAGGTTGCTTACGGTTAAATTACTTATCAGGACAGTCCTAGGAATCTACAGAAGCCCAAGGGAGAAGTCTGCTCACAGCCAGGCAGGGCCTGATTCCCAGGAGGACTGTCTCCAAAATGTCAGGAAGAGCAGCCCAGCAGCTGAATTTCAGCGTTAGTGGCCCTGGGGCAGACATCTAGGGAATCAGAATCCAGGGTTAAGGGGGTGGGAGGGGGAGGATAGGGAGCCCTGATAATGTATCTTTAATCCCTAGGCTCCCCAGGGATTTAGATGCACTCCAAGGTTTAGGAATCAGTGAACCATGGGAAAGGGAATTGGAAAACGTCACATTCTTCATTGGAAAATCAGTCCATTCAAAGCCCCTTTACCTGCTTTTAGAACCAAAGAGTGAGAGTATTACACACCGGCTGTCCATGAGGAAGGCTAGAGTCTACAAATTTGCCCTCAACTTCCTCGTACCCAGATATTTCCCCAGACTTCAGGCATTTCCTGTCCTGAGTCCTAATCCTGCTGTCATTATTCACAGGGAAGACCCTTCGTCCCGGCAACCCTCTCCCGCACCAGGTATTCCCAGCCCGGGAGACGGGTCGGCTCTAGGTCCCCGGGCACGACCACCGCCTGCTCCCCTCCATCCTCCCCGAGCCCAGGTTCACTTTTCACACCCCTTTCTCAGCCACACCCACTCCGCTCAGGTTCTCGGGCCGTCTCTGCAGACCTGGAAAAGGCGAGGGGGTGGGTGTCCCGGGTTGGGTGTCCCGCCCTAGCACTGGGAGGAGCGCCGGGAACAACAGCCCGGCGGGGGAAGAAGGCAGCCCACCCGGGGCCCACTGCGCACAGGCACTTGCGGTCGGTCTAGGATTCCGAGTCTCGTTCCCATCTCCTCACCGTGCCTCACCTGGAAAAGTGAAAGTAAAGTCGCTCAGTGGTGTCCAACTCTTTGTGACCCCATGGACTGTAGTCTAGCAGGCTCCTCCGTCCATGGGATTTTCCGGGCAAGAAATACTGGAGTGGGTTGCTATTTCCTTCTCCAAGCAGCCCCCAATTTCCTGAGCATCCATGTGGATATCAACGGTGAATCACATAATCAGAATTCCATACGTGTGTGGATTCCAGTTAGGTTTTAAACTGAAAACAGGAAGCACAGACCATAATTATTGAATATGATTAAAAAAAATTTTTTAAAAATGTAATACACGAACTACGGTTTTTAAAAACCTAAGACAATGCCAAAATTAAAGGGTGGGAATCCCCCTGTCCCTCTTTAGCCTCACTTCCTTGAGGTAAACAGTCAACTGCCGTTAGCTTGGAATTTTCATTATAGTTCTGATTTCTCACATACATTAGGAGATAGATGGATAGATAGGCATTAAGCTATTTTACAATTAGCTTCCCCCACCCCCATCACTTACTTTAACGTTTTCATGTCATGTATCTCAGACATCTTTATGGGTCATGTTGATCTAGCTCATTTAGTGGCTATGTAATAGTACATCAAGCACCTGCCTCCCAATTTATTTGCCCAGACCCCTACAGATTGATAGAGGTCTTCTTTCCTTCCTCCTGCCGCCTCCCCCACCCACCCCCCCCCCAACAGTCGTCTGGATTTTTAGTCGTGTTGGGTTGCCAAAAAGTACTGGGTTCCGAACAAATTTTTTGGCCAAGGCAATAAATACAAAATCAATCCAGAATCAGTTACATTAGGTTTACTGGTACAAAGGAGTGTAATTATAAGTAGTTAGTCATTCATCAATTTTGTTATGCCAACTAGAATGGCGGCATTTCATAGATTAAACTATGTTTTGTTTTAACAGGACCTCATTATTTATTTTATCACAGCAGTAAGAAAGCATCTTGCATGCTAATGGAGGTTCCATGATGGGTTTTAACCCCCAAACTGCGGCTGTATAAATTTCTTTAGTTGTTTTCCTCAAAGTTGTCACATGAAGGCATTAAATAAACTCAGGCTTCATCCTTTACTTTAACTTCTTCCAAATAGCCAATAACTGTGTAATAATTAAGAGCACCAGCATGAAGAAAATTTGCCCCAAATTCTGATCACTTTCTCCAATATACCTCACCTGCAAAGCCCTCAGTACAACTTTCCTAAAAACTATATAATGAGAATAAATGCTCACCTTCTCTTGGGCTTTAAATATATTATTCTCTTCCATTTTTGATGCTCATCTGCAACAAGTAAACACAGTTACCATATGCTTAAATATCTCATTGACAGTTGATTACGCTCTATAACTGGTTTGTGTGATTTTTAAGTAGATAAGCTACAGGACTCAGGCCAATTCGACTTAGGGTCAAGTGAACAGCAGGCTGGACTTCCTTATAGTTAAACAGCTAGGAGAAAGTCCATCTCCTGCTTTTCTGTCTGGAGGAAGATTCCCCTGCAGCAGTACCTTGATGAGTGTCCTAGGACAGAAGGGATTATTTTTAACTTAGAATTGGGAATCTCTGTTGAAAATATTTAAAATGCCACTCAGCTTAGGAACAAGAAGAAATGCTGGTTAGTCAGCTAGCAAAACATTGAGGGTCATTTGAACCTGGAAATAGGCATATTGGGATACTGACTCCACTGTGTGTTTTATCATAAGTTCAAAAAGAAGAAGAAGGAGAAGGAAGAGAAAATATTTGGAGGATTGGTAGCAAAGAAAGTAAGGAACTAGCTGGCAGGTGAATAGATTCAAGTGTAAAAATATTTGTGTCCCATATGAATCTTAACCCACCATGTGAGAGGTTTCAGTAAGAAGTGGGGAAGCTGATCTCCCCATGGATGTCAGCAACTGCTTATTCAGCTACTTCAGGATTTGGTCAAGGAACTTTTGAACATGGTGACCTTGACTATCATGATGAAAGATGTGCATAGACTAAAAAAGAGAGGCTTTCTTTCACTAAAGCTAATCCAGACATCACCACTGTTGAGCTGCAACCACAATATGGTGTAATATCCCAGTAGGAACAGCCAGTCACCTAGGGTCAAATTGATTACACTGGACTCTCTATGAATCTGCCGGCCAATGCAAGAGGCACTGGAGGGGCATGTTCAATCCCCAGGTGGGAAAAGATCTCCTGGAGAAAGAAATAACAACCCACTCCAGGATTCTTGCTGGGAAAATCCCAGCAAGAGGAGGAGCCTGGTGGGCTACAGTCCATGGGGTCTCAAAGAGTCAGACATGACTGAGTAACTGAGTACATACTCTATGACAGAGAAAACAAACTTTTACTTCAAAGCACCACCAGGGAAGAACTAGGTGGGTTTTCTTATTGGTAATCAATTTTACTTTAAAGATCATTATTTGTTCCCCATCCCCATCCAAGATCGAATATTCTCTTCTTTTTCTTTATTCTAACAGTTTTAAATGCATTAAATTATCTGTTCTGTAACTAGTTTATTAAAATTCATCTGTGAAACTTATGTCTGATATTTTTTCAGGGTAGTTTGTTGACAGCCTTATGTCTTCAGTTGTAACTGGTCTGTTCGGATTTTTAAATTTCTTTTAGGGTCATTTCCGTATATTTTCTAGAAATACACATATCCAGGTTCTTAAAATTACTCTGCATAGCGTTGATTAGGGTAGTATCTTTTAGTTTTACCTGAATTTGAAATTACGAACATTCGTTCCATACTGGACTGTGCCCTGCGACCAAGAGATTTGCAGGAACTCTCCCCAAAGAGAACGCAAACCTCTGGACTGAATGAAACTGGAGCGGAAGGGGCAACGCATCTCCTCTAGACTCACACCGTTTCAACGCACGTGCCATTCTAGCCAGGTTGTTTGAAGGTTCGTGGGAGCTGGAGATGCAAGAGAATGAAGAACTCAAAGAACTGGAGCAAATAAGGGGGACTGAGAGAGCAGAAGGCGCAGGTCGGGGGATTCCTCCAAGGCAGTGGGAGCGCAGGAGCCGAAGCTAAGGCTGCCAGTCCATTTCACTTAAATATCATCACAAACACCACCTGATAACTGTCCTACTATGTAACAGTTGGCGTTCTGGGCTTTGAATCTGACGATCGGAGTTCATATCCTTCATATATCTCGAAGCGACCTTTGGATCCAGTTTAGCTTTGCCTCTCGGGTAAGTGACTAGGAGGGGCTCGTTTCTGCCCCACCCCCACCCCACCCCCTCCGCCAACTCCGCTTTATTTTTTCTCTCCCTTTTTGAGTAACACCCCTTTCCGAGGTAACGATACGTTTAGCTTAAGGAAAGAGTTATATTTCAAAGCGAAGGAGTTCTCAAGTCATCATTTAATGCCTCTTTATGTGATTCCCAAGTGGTCCGAGCCCTGGAGAAGTCAGAAACGGGCATTTTCTCTTGAAGTTTACAAACTCCTGGGGAGCCGGTGGAAAGGGAGGGAGAGTGAGATTTCCTGAGATGAAGACGCTCTCTGGCCTCAGAATCGTCAAGAACCCTCCTCGCTGCCCGCCGTGCCCCGGAGGCCGCTCACGGATGTGCAACCACTATCTAGGTTTTCCACACTTGTATACAAAAATTGCTCATTCTCTATCTGAAATTCACATATAGCTGGGCGTTGTTTCATCTGGCACCCTACCACCGACCTCCAGTTGGGGGCGCTTTCTTCGCCGAGGGGCATCTTCGGGAAGCGACCTCTCTGTTCGCTGGGATAATTCTTGAGGGGTGGCCTTCTGTTCTGCTTTTCTTACCGACTCCCACCCCAACCCTAGCCTGGAAAGGCCTCAAAGCAGCAGGAGGCAGAGAAGGCGGGAGCGCAAGTTCGTTCCCCTCTGCGGGCCGTTCTCCCGCGCCTCCTCTCTTAGGCACTTTCGACTGGAGTTAAAAGGAGGAAATCTCTGCCTGCTTTCTCTCCGAAGTCTCCTGAAAGTCCACAGTCAAAGCAACCTCCCCTGAAAGAGTAAAAGCCTGTCTAGATGGAAAGGAAGAAAATCTACTCCAATTGAAAAAGAACAACAAAAAAGGCGGGGATGGCTGCTGTTATCAGGCTGGGAGGAAAGATACAGGTAATGCCAGCTGCAAAGTAAACAGGAATCAACCCACTCCAGTATCCTTGCCTGGAGAATCCCATGGACAGAGGAGCTTGGTGGGCTACAGTCCACAGGGTCGCAAAGAGTCGGACACGACTGAGCGACTCCACTTTCACTTTCAATGTTTTCCCCAAGATCAAGCAGCAACTGTAAAAAGCCACCACAGTCTGCTCTTTGAATGAGTACTGCCTTCTTACGTTGTCCCAGACCCATTCGACTATGTCCCATCTATTACTGGAATACCTAAACCCACCCTCTTTTCAAGACTATACCTAATCCCCAGTTAATCCGTGCTGCTTCTTCTTCAAGAAGAAGGTTGATACCTCCTCAGAAATAGCTATCAACCCAGAACCGCTTCTCGCTCCCCTTAGAGCCTCTTTAGAGTCATCTAAAGTAACTAGGTTCTTAATAAAGGAGGTTTTCTCGCACTTTTGTTGAGCGGTGTTTCCCGGAGTATCCTGTCGCTGTATTAATTCATTACTCTGATTTTGTCAGGTTTGTTCCTGGTGGTCTTTGGCCGGTGTCTTTAACACCACCTTAGGTTGCTCTGTGAGTCCTAGTTGTGTGGGTAGAGGAGGAGTTAGAACAATTAATCCTGGCAGAGCAGGGAAAAAAATCAGGATAGACACTCATGTTGATGCTGGAATGACAGGAGAAATGTGGGTCTTGGGGAAAAAAGATTTTACCAAGATGGACAGCAACTAGGATAACCATGTTTTAAAACAACAGAAAAAACTAGAGTTTCAAGCTGTAGCATTTATCAGGATTACCCCACAGTTTGTTCAAGCACAAATTGGTGGTTCCCCCATCTTGGAGTTTGTATTTCTAACAAGTTTCCAGGTGACGATGATGCTGATGCTGGTGTTGCTTGGGAGAAACACACTTTTGAGAACTGCTGAACTAATCTCTTGGATTGCATAGGAGCTAATCTAGTGATCCAACATGAGACCTCTGATTTAGACATTTAAAATTTTCATTCTAATAAAACAATCAAATGAGTTCCACCCTAAAACCACAGAAGGCTCAATTTCACCAGTCCTTAAAATCCATTAAATCTTTAATCAGTCCAATTTATAAACTGCCACTGGATATCTAGAAAATCTGTAATAAACAAAAGCCACCAAGCTTATGAGCAATCAGGACTCCTATTTCCGTCTCACTGCAGTGTTTGTGCTTCCATTTAGATGATCTGTGACAATGCTAGTTGAAATAAAAATTCCCCTTATAGGGCTGCAGGAGCAGATGTGGTCTGGTCTCCTTTCTTCTACTTATTTGGTTGGGCGGCTTCCCAGGTGGGGCTAGTGGTAAAGAACCTGCTTCCCAATGCAGGAAATGTAAGAGACGCTTTCCCCACCCCCATGTCGGCAAGATCCCCTGGAGGAGGGCATGGCAACCCACTCCAGTATTCTTGCCTTGAGAATCCTATGGATAGAGGAGCCTGACAGGCTACAGTGCATAGGTTCACACAGAGTCAGACATAACTGAAGTGACTTAGCAGGTATACATGCATAAATTAATATAATCCCTATGGAGAAAATTGGAAAATATCTTACAAATGACTACACCCTAGAACACAGCTTATCTCCTAGACATTTATATTATAGCTATAGATACACATGCAAAATGGTGTATATATTTAGATGCAGATAAATTTACCTTTTAAAATAAGTAGCGTTATATGCATTGTCTTGCACTATGTTCTTTTTCATTGAACATTATATTTTGGATACATGCACCCATATGTTCAAAGCAGCACTATTCACAATAGCCAAGACATGGAAACAACCTAAATGTCCATCAACAGATAAATTGCTAAAGAAGATGTGGTACATATATACTATGAAATACTACTCAGCCATAAAAAGAATAAAATAATGCCATTGGACCAACATAGATGGAACTAGAGGTTATCATAAGTGAAGTACGTCAGAAAGAGAAAGACAAATGCTATATGACATCACTTACATGTGGACTCTAAAATATGATACAAATGAATTCATTTACAAAATAGAAATGGACTCAAAGACAGAGAGAACAGACTTGTGGTTGCCAGGGCAGGGGGATTGGGGAGGGAAGGATTGGAGTTTGGGGTTAGCAGAGGCAAACTGTTATATATAGAATGGTTAACAACAAGGTCCTACTGTACAGCACAGGGAACTATATTGTGATATACTATAATGGAAAAGAATATATGAATAAAAAGAATATATATATGTAAATGTATCACTTTGCTGTACAGTAGAAATTAATACAACATTGTAAATTAACTATACTTCAATAAAAGTGTATCTTAGAGAGCTTAATGCTATATATGCATACTGTGTTTCTCGAATGACACATTGGGGCCAATAATGTCCTACTGGTGGGAAGGGTAATTGGTGACAAAATTTGCTGTATAGATTTTTATAGTTTTTGAATCGTATGAACATAGTACTTACTCCAAAATGGCAATAAATAAAATAAGTAATAAAATGAAAAAATACATTATAGTTTTTCCTCCCAAAGTCTGTCAAGATGCATGTCACAGGTAGAAACTGCATGTTACTTTGTGGGGGAATGCGTCACAGAGCATGCGGGGATCTTAGTGCTTTGACCAGGGATCAAACCTGTGCCCTCTGCAGTGGAAGTGAACAGTCTTAACAGCTGGGCCAACAGGGAAGTCCCAGATTTTTATTACCTTTTCTTGGGGAGAAATACTCAGCTTTAACTGAGAATATTGTACTGTGTATTTTTAGTTTTGTCATATCTCTAAGAGATACATATTCTTCCTTGTCAATGATAGGGATCCTTAGAAATGGTTGCTTTTAAAGTTAAAAGATAATAGACAAAAATTTCCTAAAGATAAAATTAACCTGATAATGCCTTAAATAATCCATAATTTTGTGTACACTTCTCTATAAATAATTTTATATGTGACTCTTTGCGACCCCACAGATAGTAGCCTACCAGGTGTCTCAGTCCATGGGATTTTCCAGCAAGAGTACTGGAGAGGGTTGCCATTTCCTTCTCCAGAGGATCTTCCCAACCCAGGGATCGGACCTGGGTCTCCCGAATTGGAGGCAGACGCTTTACCCACTCAGCCACCAGGGAAGCCCCTAAATCTACTAAGCAATGTTTTTCTATGGTCTTCAATTAATTCTTTAGTGATGTCCTCAGAGGAAAATCTCTGCCAAGCAAAACTTGCTGTGAAAATTCAAGGGAGAATGGGAGAATGAAACACTAATCAAATGTATTATTTAACAAAATTAACAGCCATGACAAAATGCTACTAAGGAAGTCGGGGACGGGTTGGGGGAGGGGAGGGAAGGGGTGTGGAATAGAAGGAATTAATTCACGTCACTCATTTACCTCGCCAAAACGAGCAATCACCGCTCACAAACTCAGCCAGTCGACGAGGATGGGATTCGAACCCACGCGTGCAGAGCACAATGGATTAGCAGTCCATCGCCTTAACCACTCGGCCACCTCGTCGCATGTAAGTTTTATTTCTTCAACACCTTCTGGCGGGCGTTTTATAGCAATGCATCTAATTGTTCTTTTCCCGGCTTAATTAATCGTCACAACCACAGTGAGCTGGGTGTCTTAAAGTAAATTTCATAACGGACAGTAACTGACAGCGCTTAGAGTAGTGAAGTTACTTGGCAAATAGCTGATAACAGGTGGAACCACGCATAATACACGTTATTGGACACAGGCCAACACTGTCTTGCCGAGTCAGCTCTGCGTCCCTGGAAAACACTCACCCGATTTTCAAAAGGTCCCTCGACCGCTGCATTTCGCATTGTAGGGACCGATTTCCCCACCTCTTGATCAGAACTCCCAGGATTCCCGTTTTCTACGTGGTACCAAAATCCCGATTCCTTTCTATTTACTTTTGTGATATGCTCGCCAGCCAGGAGATGCCCTCATTTGTTTTTTGTTTTCCTCTCTTGGCATTGAGGAGTCTGAAATATCAGCAACGCAGGAGAACGTGTTTTGGAGGGGGAGAAAAAAAAGGAGAAAAGAGCGAGAGTCATAATGGGAACTTGTTTGCATCGTAGCACAAGATTGGTTTAGCTTGACTCCTATCAACCAACGGTGGGGTGGGTAAGTAATCCCAGATGCGGGAGTCAAAGTGCAGGTCCTGGCTGTGGCTCTTTCCTAAACCCCACTGTGCAGGCCGGACTGAGTAACCCTTAACATCCCTTCTGGCTCTGGCAACCTCTGGGATAAGATGACCATCAAGAAACCTTTTCCACTCATAAGAGTTTGTGTACTTTTAAAGGTGGCTTAACGGTAAAGAATCCGCCCGCAATGCGGGACATGCAGGTTCGATTCCTGCGTCAAGATGCCCTCGAAAACGAAACGGCAAACCCACTCCTGCCTGAGAAATCACACCGATAGAGGAGCGTGGCAAGCTACAAGCCTTGGGGTTTCAAAAGTCGGACAGTAAACAACGAAAAACAAAAGTGTAGTACAGAAGTTTGAAGGTTGAAATATTCTTTTCTACCAAAAATGTTGGTCCCTTTTCCCTCTCTATGAAATTTCTTAGCTCAGCCCTTAACTTTGTTGGGAGGAACTCCTCTCTCAACTGATTCACCGAATTTCCAAATACCTTTGATCAGCACGAATCCTTTAGAAGTACTTCATCTAAAATACCGAATAAAACCATCTTATTTGTTCCCTTGAGTGGGACGAGTAAATTGTTACCCTTTGCATCATCGGCTACCACTCACACCTACCTTTCAGAGACTCAAAGGCAACCTCATTTCACACCAGTGACTTCAGAACTATTCCTAGTGGAAGCTCCGGAGGTGGGGATGGGGGTGGGGGGTGGATTTCTGCTGTTAACTAAGAGTTTCACTGAAATTTAACTTATACCACTCTCCCTACAGCAAGAGGTCTAGGAATGTATTTGTTTTGGTCTTATTACACCAATGTCAGTGTAAGTAAACAATAACTATTGTTAATAAATTTAATACCAAATCTAAGCATTAGAATTAAGGTACCTAGAAAGCATATTTTCAATTAATTAAAACTTTTGGGTTGATATTCTTAGTATTTTTTAACCATAAAGTTATGGTGAGTATTAAATTAGTGAACATCAAATTAGTTAACATCAGTGAAATGCTTAGAAACTTGTCTTACAAATAGTTATTGCTGTGTAAATCACTTGATATTATGGTAGTTGTAATACTAGCAAAATAAATAATGAATTACATTAAATTGCATTCAAGTAGAAAATAAAACCCATGGGGGAAAACCCCCAAAACATTTATGATGGACTTCCTTGGCAGTCCAGTGGAGAAAACAAAATGATTATTGTAAGAAAATTAAAACACTGATAAAAATAAAATGGGATGAAGCAAAAAAAAAAAAAATCTGAAGAAACCATCTTCCTCCTATTAGACATGTCCATAAATAAATGAGCAGGGCATATATTTAAAAATTCTATCTCCTTTATGTATTGAAGTCTTGATGGGTAAAATTATATTATGCCTGGATTTTCTTTAAAACACAGGAGGAAAAAGGTTGGGAAATACATATATGTATATACATATACATATATATTTAGAGAGAGATTGGCAAAAATACTAATTTTTATAGTTGGGTGATGAACACATTAGACTACGTTATATTATTTTCTTTGTATTCTTGCTGCTAAGTTGCTTCAGTCGTGTCTGACTCTGTGCGGCCCTGTGGACTGCAGCCTACCAGGCTCCTCTGTCCATGGTATTTTCCAGCAAGAGTACTGGAGTGGGTTGCCATTGCCTTCTCTTGTGTTTTTAAATGTCCATAATAAAAGTTATAATATATTTAACTTCACTTTATTGAATAAGCAAGGAAGAATTAATGCAACGGGGAGTCAGATTCAGTCAGTTCAGTCGCTCAGTCATGTCCGACTCTTTGCGACCCCATGGACTGCAGCATGCCAGGCTTCCCTGTCCGTCTCTAACTCCCGGGCTTGCTCAAACTCATGTCCATCAAGTCGGTGATGCCATTCAACCATGCCATCAGGGATGACCATGCCATCCAACGGTCAGGGAGCATATAAGTAAATAAACAAAGACACATATGATTGTGTTAACAAGAAAAGCTGAGGTAGAGGTTAATACCCTATATGTAGGAAATTCCTTATCCACAACTTAAAGGCATGTAGGTAAAAGTGCGAAATTGAAAAACATCTCCGGTTCACAGGCTGACAGCTCCGTGAGAAGTACTCACCCGCCTTCATTCCCCAAACCTTTCCATCCAACAACAGTATAGACTCCTTGCCAGCAACAACCCCTACCCCTTCCCGGCCCCACCCTCCAACCCGCGCTCTAAGCTTCAGCTTTTACTTTATTCCCTGGAAATGCAGACGGTCGTTCGTGGAGCACAAATTGGTGGCATTAAACCTGTCATGGTTCTTATTGGGGGAGGTGGAGATCTCTCTCTAGGTTTAAAAAATTTTGGTTTCCACCTTCTGAAGTCTTTATAGCTGGGTAATGATAATAATGGCAAACTCCTACACAGCTCCTACTCTGCGGAGCACTAGCCTACGTGCTTTACACGCATTATTAAATAAGAGAATTCCGAGCAGATGAAAAGTTATAAACAGAATGTATAAACAACAGTCTTACTGTACAGCACAGGGAACTATATTCGATATCCTGTGATAGGCCATAAGAGAAAAGAATACATGTGTGTGTATAACTGCATTACTTTGCAGTATAGCAGAAATTAATGCAACGTGGTAAATCAACCGTGAAAGTGAAAGTCACTCAGTCCCTGTTCGACTCCTTGCGACCCCACGGACTATACAGTTCATGAAATTCTCCAGGCCAGAATATTGGAGTGGGTAGCCTTTCCCTTCTCCAGGGGATCTTCCCAACCCAGGGATCGAACCCAGGTTTTCTGCATTGCAGGTGGAGTCTTTGCCAGCTGAGCCACTATTGACCTTACTTCAGTAAAATAAATTTAAAAGAAATTAAGGCAATGCCAGTACCACCCTTTCAAGATGGGTGCCTGCCCAGGGTCCCACGCAGAGTTGCCCCGATGCGGTTTAAACGGAGCACTCTTGTCTCCACAGTCCAGTGCTGTTACCTCTCACACAGTATTTCAAACGAGAAGGTTACAAATTATTTTCCCCTAAAATCCAGTGGAGACGCGATCAAGTTTCATTGACTGGTTTGTTTTAGGCTTGACAAGCAAGGCAGAAGGGGATACCAGTGGTGTCAAAAGTCTTAAAAAGAAACAGAATGCTGAGAAAACCAGAAGCCATTCTTAGAACCTAAATTGCCAAATACCAAACCAAAAGCCGGGAAACAAAATCTGCTCAGTGTGCAGGTGAAGGCTTCCCTTGATTTTTCTGGAGGCTTCTGAAGGATGTTGCTCTGGACTTCGGTTCTGTAGGTGGGGAAAGCAGTGATTATAACTAGCTCTATGACGCACTTCTCTTGGCTCCTCTATCCCTGCTCACAATGCCCACGTCCATTCAAACCAGCTGCCCAGAGTTGAACCTTTTCCATCTGAAAGAGAATCTTAGCTCATCTTTCAAAACTGCCCTCTCTGCATCCTGGAGGAATCAGGGGACCAGGAACTGTTCACCTTCTCTAAGAACTGTGTGTTCCCAGGCACACGGGGAAGAAAAGGCAAGGTGGTGTGAATTGTAGGAAATTCTGTGGTAACACAGTTGCAACCTTTCTGCTCCCGCTGGGATGCGTGCTTGTTTCTAAAACAGTCTATAGAAATTCCAAGGAAGCAGCCTCCTTTCTGTCAGTAGGTAAACAAGCCACATAAACAAGGTGTTAGACAATACTGGGATGGCAAACTCAAAGTTGGGGTATTAAGGTGGATAATGACAGGAAGAGGTTTCAACATTTTCCCATGTTAAGATCTGGATCCTAGCAGGGTCATAATTTTCACCCACCCAAGTAGCTTTCCGCCATTCCCAAGGCCACAGACCTTTCTTTCCGATTGCCCACCTCCTGTTTCCAGACCAGATATTGGGAAAATCTGGTGGGGAGTGTGGCTGACTTTTCCTCTTACCAGGGAATGCTAAGGAGCTGGATGCAGAGAGTTTCATGGCAACTTATCTAGTGCTGGAACACTGCCTGAGTATTGCTTGGACCTTGAGATTTAAGACCCTATCCCTCTGCCAAGGAGACCTTCTTTGTGGTTGAAAGAATTGCTTTCCCAGAGTCTCTAATGAATCAATGCTCTGATGGATCAATCTTTAAAAAAAAATTATTATTTTAATAATTGAAGCACAGTTGATGTACAATGTTATTACAGGTGTATGATACAGAAATTTAAAAGTTTTAAAGGTTGAATTCCATTTATAGTTACTATAAGATATTGATTATATTCTGTGTTGTACAATATAACCTTGTAACTTATTTTATACACAATAGTTTGTACCTCCTAATCCTCTATCCCTACATTACCCCTCCCTCCCTGCTTCCCTCTCTGCACTGGTAACAGCTAGTTTGTTCTCTATTTCGGTATTCCTTTTATTATATTTATTGCGTTTTTAGTTTTCACATGTAAGTAATATCATACAGTCTTTCTCTGATTTCACTTAGCTTAATATCCTTCAGTCCATGTTGCTGCAAGAATGTATCTGTTGATGGATACTTAGGTTGCTCTCATATCTGAGCAACTGTAAATATGAACATTGGGGTACATGTTATTTTTTTGACTTAGTGTTTTAACTTTTTCAGGTATATATGCATGAGTGGAATTGCTGCGTCATATGGTAGTCTTGCTTTCTCAGAGTCTCTGATGAATCAATACAGTACTTCTTCCCTACATTTATTTTTAAAACAAATTGCAAACATTCCTGAAATTCTATCTTTATTATGACTTTAAAGAGAATATAAGTTCATGTTCCAAGGGTTAAAAACAGAATCCCCCTCAAATCCTTCTGGAAGTGACTAGTTATACTTATTGAGGGTCTTCTACAAGATTTTCTGTCCACAGGTCAGGCTGTGCCTATCAAGGGTTTGTGTTGGTTGATAACCCAGTGCTGAAGGCTGGGAACCAATATTTTCACTGAGGTGAGAGTCCCTTGGACTGCCAGGAGATCCAACCAGTCCATTCTGAAGGAGATCAGCCCTGGAATTTCTTTGGAAGGAATGATGCTAAAGCTGAAACTCCAGTACTTTGGCCACCTCATAGGAAGAGTTGACTCATTGGAAAAGACTCTGAGGCTGGGAGGGATTGGGGGCAGGAGGAGAGGGGGACGACCGAGGATGAGATGGCTGGATGGCATCACTGACTCGATGGACGTGAGTCTGAGTGAAATCTGAGGGATGGTAATGAACAGGGAGGCCTGGCGTGCTGCGATTCATGGGGTCGCAAAGAGCCGGACACAACTGAGTGACTGAACTGAACTAAGAAGCCCTTTTGAGAAGCTACTTTAGATTTTGACACTGTACTATGCAATTCAAAGCAATCTGGAAATTCAGTGCAATCCTTACCAAAATTCCAATGATATTTTTCACAGAAATAGAACAAACAATCCTAAAATTCATATGGAACCAAAATAGACCCCAAATAGCCAAAGTGATGTTGAGAAAGAAGAATGAAGCTGGAAGCATCACACTTTCTGATTTTAAACTATATTACAAAACCACAGTAATCAAAACAGTATGTTATTTGCATATAACAGACATACAGATCAATGGAACAGAGTCCAAAAATAAACCCATGCATATATGGTCAATTTATTTACAACAAAGGAACTAAGAATATACAGTGGGGAAAGGACAGTCCCTTCAATGAACAGCATTAATGAAACTGGAACACAAACAAAATAATGAAACTGGCCCACTCCCTTACACCATACACAAAAACTGTCAAAATGGATTAGAGTTGAACATGAGACTTAAAACATGAAACTTCTAGAAGAAAACATGAGGGATAATCTACTTGATATTGGTCTTGGTGATGAAAAATGCAAAAAAAAAAAAAAAAGTCAGACCACATTACATTAAAAATCTTCTGCTCAGCAAAGAAAACCATCAACAAAATGAAAAGGCAACCAACATACAAAATGGGAGAAAATATTTGCAGAACCACATGGCTGATGGAGGAGTTAGTATTCAAAAGTATAAAGAACTTATACAACTTGATAGAAAAAAAAAACAATTAAAAACTGGGCAGAGGATCTGAATAGAAACTTTTGCAAAGAAGACATACAGATGGCTGATAGGTAACATGAAAAGGTGCTCTGTATCACCAATCATTAGGAAAATGCAAACTAAAACCACAATGATATCACCTCAAACCTGTTTGAGTGGCAATTACCAAAAGGCAAGAAATAAATGTTGGTGAGGATGTGGTAAAAGAGAATGCTTGTACACTGCTGGTGGGAATGTAAGTAGGTACTGCTCTATGGGAAACAGTATGGAGATTCATCAACATGATCCAGCAATTCTACTCCTTGGCATTTACCCAAATGAACAAAAACACCAACTCAAAAAGATACCTGTACCCGCCTGTTCACTACAGCATTACTTACAATAACCAACAAATGAAAGCAACCTAAGTGCCCATCGACAGATAAATGGATAAAGAAAATGTGGGTGTGTATACAGTTCAGCCAAGAAAAAGGAAATCTTGCCATTTGCAACAACTTGAGGATATTATGCTGAGTGAAGTAAGTCAGAGAAAGACAAATACCATATGATCTCACTTATACATGCAATCTAAAACAACAGGAAAAAAATAAAATTCACAGAAAACAGGTAGGTGGTTGCCAGAGTTGGGGTAGAGGGTAGGGGTGAAATGGGTGAAGGGGGTCAAAGGTACAATCTTCCAGTTATAAAATAAAGTCATTGGGATGTAATATACAACATGATGACTATAGTTAATACTGTACTGCATACTTGAAAGTCGCTAAGAGGGTTGATCTGAACTATTCTCATCAAAAGAAGAAAATTTTGTTATCTGTGTTGATGGACATTAACTAGACATTTTTGTGGTGATTATTTCATAATATATATGAATATTGAATCATTTTGTTGTATATCTGAATATACAAATTACATCTCAGAAAAGTGTTGGACTAGTGAGTCACACTTGACTTGGGCTTCAAGGACTGACACAACATTTAATAACATTTAATGATCCATATTTGCCATTTAAGAAAACACTGTATTTATATGAATAGGCTGGAGCCTGAAGACAGTTAAATATCGTTGGCCTAAAAGAGAAATGAAAGTTTTATTCACCTCGGAAGTGAGAAGTAATAACTACAAAAAGAGACAAGGGGAAACATTCTCCATGAACAGGAAAGTTTGGAATCTTATTTTCAGAGGATTAAAGGCAGCAGAGCGGAAAAGTGACAGAATGACAAATCAGCAGACTAGGTAGCCTAAGACGGACTTAAATACACCAATATTTTTACCATGGTTGGGCCAGATTTTCTTGCTATTGACAGGGAATTCTATTGCCCTATAAATAATATAAAATCCAACAGAAGTCAAGTGCAGTCACAAAACTGAGGAAATATTCTTCCAGGGCTTGAAAGCTATTACCAGCTTCAGCAAAGTCCCTCACTACATTGACTGAGGGAGATAGGCAGTGCTGAAGCTGAAGATTTCAGTTGTGTTAATGTAATTTGTAGGAGATGGAAAATGCTGAAATGAAAGGCTTACTTTCTCCTCTTCTCTTTTGTCCTCTGTTTGAGCTCAAGGAGCTGTGTTCACAATAAAAAATGCATGCTCTGGGCTTTAGCCACGATGGCCACACTAGATTTTGATGTACTGTGGTCCCAAACCTTTATGTCCTCCACATTACTTAGAGTGTAACGCATCTTTTTCACGAGGAAATGCTAGTTCGGGGGGTGGGAGGGGGTCATGGGGGAGACGTCAGGATCAGGAAGGGTCTGCAGGTCACCCAATTCTGGTCAGAGGCTTGGTTAGGAAGACAAGGTGGTAGAGAAACAAACAACTGATCTCACACATTCCAAGCTCTTGGATACTCCAGTGACCGCAACTGGTACGGTGAAAAGCAATTTCAACATTAGACTAGGTTAAGGCTATTCAGAAATCAAAACGATTTCAAAAAGCAAAATATAAAAACTCGTGAATTCAGTATAAAAAATAATTTTTTAACAGAACCCCTTGTTTACTTTTTCATTGTATTAACTGACAGTTCATTGCATTTAACAAAGGTAATTACAGGCAAATTTTTTGTTGATGTTTGTTTTCCCAAATTCTCAACTTTTCCAGCATTTATGAACTTTAAACAACTTTTCAACACAGTATCTCTGACATTCTTTAAGTAATGAAGTTTAAGAAACATTTCCTCTCAATTGAAAAAAATTTGAATTCTACTTGAAGTTGTCACCAGATATCTTGGCAAGGAGTCACTTTAGTGGATTCTCTGGTGACTAATCAGAGCTGAGCTTCTAGGCTTTACCTCATTCACGCCACTGCTGAGGCTTAGCAGGATGTGGCCTCTCTAATTTTGGATTAGCAATGCTCTCTGCCTAATAGGCCTTCCCACACTATTTATATGTACAGGATTTTTCCTCAGAATGGATTATTGAGATTTGATTTACAGCTGAAGTCTCGCTCACATTCAGAACATTCAAAAGGTTTCTCTCCTGTGTGGATTTTGATATGATGACTAAGACCTGTCTTCTGACTGAGGGCTTTGCCACACTCTTTACATTGATAAGGCTTCTCCTTGTTGTGAGTCCCCTGATATTCAATAAGATGCTCTCCTCTTGTAAAGGCCTTGCCACACTCAGGACATTGGTAGGTCTTATCCCCAGTATGGATTCTTTTGTGGTTTCTCAGGCCAGTTAACTGTGTGAAGGTCTTTCCACACTCATCACATGTATATTTTCTTAGTTAGGAGGGTTTCTGTGCTTTCCTCCTAATTTGTGTTTGTTAAGGCCTGAGTGTTGACTGAAGGCTTCACCACATTCATCACATTTATAGGGCTTCTCCCCAGTGTGACTTCTCTGATGTATGATCAGGGTTGAGTTCACTCTAAAGGTTTTTCCACACTCAGCACATTCATAAGGCTTCTCCCCTGAGTGAATTCTGTGATGTGTTATAAGTTCTGAGCTTCAGCTAAAAGCTCGTCCACATACAGGACACTCAAAAGGTTTCTCTCCAGTGTGGATTCTCTGATGTTGATTAAGTCCTGCATACTGAGTGAAGGCTTTTCCACATACTTTACATTCATAAAGTTTTTCTTTACTGTGAATTCACTGATGCTCAGTAAGATCTGAACGCTGCCTGAAGGTTTTCCCACATTCATTACATTCATAAGGCTTCTCTCTGTTGTGCAATTGTTTATGTTCAGTGAGGTCTGCACTATGGCAGAAGGTTTTCCCACAGTATATACATTCAAAAGGCTTCTTTTCAGTGTGGAGACTTTGATGTTTTGAGAGAACTGATCTTTGACTAAACTATCTGCCATATTTATTACACTGATGAAGCTTTTCTACAATGTGAATTTTGAGATGTTGAGAAAGGCCTGCTTTCTGACTGAAGTCTTTGCCACACTCTTTACACTGATAAGGCTTTTCCTTGCTGGGAAGCCCAAATTCTGTACTGGAGTATGGTTTCTTCCAATTGTGGATCCTCTTGTGCATATGAAGGCCTCTCATCCAGGTGAAGGTTTTCTTACATTCATCACATTCATGTATTTTCTCACCTGTGGCATCCCCATTCTGCACTTCCAAATTTTCACTAGGCTCATTGTCTCCTCCCCTGAATGGCATGCTGACATATAGTTTCATGATGTCCATCAGACTCCTCCCTACACCATTCTGTTTCTTCACAAGGTTCCTGTTTCACTTCTAATGTCAAATTCTCAGGCTTCATCTCACCATCTGAAACAACACACCACACAATTTGAGGAGAAAAGGCAACTCAAAAATGATTTAACAGACAGAGAGCTAGGAGGGTTAATGTTTATTTCAGATTTAACAGAGCCATTTCTATCATTTCTTTATTTAGTGTCAGGGATTCAGAGAAACAGGTGAGCCAAGTAAAAGGAATGGGAGTAATACAGGTGTGGGAGTGAGAAAGAATAAAGTATGGCTGATTTACCAATAGAGTATGGTAAAATTGATAGGATGTCACTTCTGTGATTACCCAAGACTATAATTTCTACCTACCATAAGACTTTCTCTACTGACACCCTTCCTTCCTGGTTTGCTGGCTTTGATTAAGAATGTCACCATATAGAGAAGCCCATGTGGCAAGGAACTGAAGCTGGGTTCTAGTCAGCAACGAGGAAGGAAGGAAGGCCCTCTGTCTGTGTGACTGACAAAGAACTGTGTTCTGCCAACATCTCTGTGAGGTTGGAAGTGGATCCTTCCTCAGTTACAAGTCAGGTGAGAACCTATCTTTGGCTGCAACCTTGTAAGAGACCCAGAAGTGGAGGATCCAGCTAAGCCACATACCTAGACTCTTGACCCACAGAAACTGAGATAATAAATGTGTGTGGTTTAATTGCTAACTTTGTGGTCATTAATTGAGCAGAGAAAAATTCAACTACACTAAATATACAAGAGACACATCTAAAATAAAATGATTGAGTAAAGTTATGCATAAAGGATGAGCAAGAGAAAATAGAGCAAATGCAAGTAAAAAGAAAGGCATCATGATCTCAATTGCAGAAAAAGGTGAGATTCAAGCCAAGAGCATGAAATGAGAAAAGAAAAGTGTAATGATAAATAAACATTATAATTTATAATGACCATGGAACAGATATGAATAATTACATAGAAAATAACAAAGGAACAAATTTTCTAAAGCAGAAATTATAGATGAGATAAAGAGACAAAACAAATAACAGACTTTAATTATTCTTTCTCTGTCTAGAAAAAACCACCAAGTGGACAAAAAAAAATAAACATTCAGAAGATTTACAACTCTATGGATAAACATGTATATCAAGTTCTGAATCTGGAAAATAGAACATCTTCTCAGATGTGCAGTGACCTTTAATGAAAACTAATTTTGGGGTCATAGGAAAACCATAATAAACTCCAAAAGGTGTAAACAACACAAACATTCTCTGATAACAATAAACCTAGAATTAGTAACAAAATCAGAAAATAAGCCCTTCCATCTGAAAATTTTAAAACTTTCAATTACTGGTTCAAAGCAAAAATACGTTTCAGATTTTCTAGAAAATAACAAAAATGTTACATTTCAAAACATTTGGGATTCATCAAAACCAGTGTTCAATGAAATATTTGTAGCATCAAATATTTATATTAGTAATAGATATACAGATCGATCCAGCCAGCTCAAAAATTTAAAAATAAAAAGGACAACTAATTAACCAAGAGAATCTGCTGATTTAGGAACACTTTTCTCTCTTCTGTCTCATTCCCCCTGCTTAACACTTCCTGGGAGCATTTCTGACACAAACTACTACAATCTAAAATAAATAAATTTTTTAAACAAGGGAGAACATAAGGAAGGAATTAACAAAAGTAAATGTAGAGACAAAACATGATATAGAAAAATAATGGAACATTGTAGTGGTAAAACAAAACTGAATACACCAATATGAACTCATAATTTTTAGAAAAAAAGAAAATGTACATCTAGCTCCACCCATAAAATGTGCTAGAAGTATTGTTGCTGCTAAGCTGCTAAGTCGCTTCAGTCGTGTCCAACTCTGTGCAACCGCATAGAGGGCAGTCCACCAGGCTCCCCAGTCCCTGGGATTCTCCAGGCAAGAACACTGGAGTGGGCTGCCATTTCCTTCTCCAATGGATGAAAGTGAAAAGTGAAAGTGAAGTCGCTCAGTCCTGTCTGACTCTTAGCGACCCCATGGACTGCAGCCCACCAGGCTCCTCCATCCATGGGATTTTCCAGGCAAGAGTACTAGAGTGGGATGCCATTGCCTTCTCCAGAAGTACTGTTACCCGAGGGAAAAGAACACTCCCAGCATCCAGAGTTTCTACTTCAATAGCCTTCTCCATTAAGGAGAATTAAAGCTCCTTCAGAAAGGGTTGATACCAAATCTGGGTCTTGGGAAAGTACACGGTGAGAATGGAATAATTAATTTTGTTCAGTAAGCAATGATTCAAAATTCATAGGGTCATGGCAAAAAGAGTTAGGAACAGGGTGGAAGACATCCAAACTAGGCAAAGATTCATCAATCTGAGCTTTAAAATAAGTAATAACTGTGGCAGGTTGAAACACACTGACTCAATGAAAATTACTAAGCCCATAATGATACTAACACAAAGAAAGTCCTAAAATCCCATGTTGTCATTTGAGGTGCCTATTAAACCATTCCTTGAATTTGAAAATTGGTAAATACAGGGAGGAAACTAAGCATCAATCTTGACTGTCTAATATAAAGTGATCAAACAGATGATTTGATGATTTATTCACTATAAAGAAGACAGACAGTTAATAACAAAGAAGGAATGAAAGAGTCACAAAATTATTCTGCAACACTTAATAAAATGATTGACCCATAGAAGAATTCTCAAGCATTTTGTATTTTGTTGCTGGGAAACTAGCCAATCACATACTGCCAAAGTGACACCACGCAGTTATAAAGGGGAAAAATTAGCAGTTCAGTGGAGGGATCATATTGTCACACCTTTCAATCTTTTTTCCATTTTATGGAAATATAGCATACATGGGCAGCAAAATAAATGATTCAGTGAGGAAGCAACCAGAAAGCTTCAGAGTAAGAAACTTGCCCAGGGTCATGAAAATGTCTGGGCCATGAAAGGGAAAATGGGAAAGGAAAACTGTTCTAAAGTAAAAGAAATTAAAAGGCACAACAACAAGATGTCTCACACAGCCATGGATTCTATCTCGGTTTGCTCAAATCAGCTTTAAAAACATTTTGGAAAAAATGGACCAATCTGAATTTGCATTGAGTTTAGATAACATTAAAATGTATTGCCAGGGAAAAGGAAGATTATTAACTGAACAAAATAGATTACAAAATAGCACATGGAAATGATCTCTCTTCAGTGAAAGGAATGTGTTGTATACACATACATGCACACAAAAGATATTCAAATATATAATAAAAAGTCACTGTAATCTCTGGATGATAGAATATTATGCTTGTTTTCTTATTTTGCAACTCTGTATTTTCTAACTTTCTACAATGCATATATATTTCTCTGGTAATAATAAGAGTAACTTTCAGAAAAGTCAATATAGTTTTACAATGTTAATGTCCTATCAGAGTCTACTTAAGGATGTAGGCATCAAAATACTTGAAAGTAACATCTGCTACAGACGATCTGCAGAAAATTCAGCTATGGATATTTAAAATTAACATATTACAGAGGCTGTTCTGAGATGACTTATCACCTTCTAATCATTATTACCTAAAATGTCAGCTTTGTCATATCCTTTAACAACTCTCATTACAAGGAATTAACGTGTCATACTTCACAAAAAAAAGCTAATGGGGGACTTCATTTCACTCCAAATTTCCTAGAGAAATTCTTGCCTCACCTGTTTCCTCTGATGGTCGGGGTTCAGGTCATTCGCCCTTGAACTGGACTGCTGAGGGCTGAGCTCGGGTATATGAAGAGTCTTCATCTAGTGTTTGAAGGGTCATTGTCTTCAAAAGTATCTTCTGTTCTAGAGAACAAGCTGAAACCTAGAGACAAGTGGCACTCATTAGGCCTGAATGTAACAGGAACTAAACCTCAGAGAGGAATTTCCAAGAAACATCCCTGGAGAGACTAGAAGAGAAACCAGGGCCTTAGGGTGCTAAAGGGTAGTCAGAAAGGTAAGTGATGCTTACCTTTTGATCAGAAAGTCTGCTCAAATCCTGTCTCTATCACTTCATTTATTGGCTACATCTCCTCCTCTAAGTTACACAACCTCTCTGAACTTAGTTTCCATATGAGATACCACCTAGTTCTTTGTTGCTGTGAATGTTGAAATGACCAGTAGAGTACACAGCATGATACTTACAGAATGCCTTCAGCATCTTTACTCCATCCCTGAATCTCCTGTTTCCCACCCTTCCCCTCCTTACAGGACTGGCTTAGGAATAAGCTCAGTTCCCTGCTAAATGCTAGGTTTTCCCAGTGTTCTCAGAGCCTCCACACTTGAGAAAGTTTTGCTCCCAGTTCCCCACAACCACATCAGACTTGTCTCTTCCTATATGTACATTTCTCTTTCTTTCCAGATTCTCCAGCATGGTCACTGCCTCTTCCGCACTCTCTGGATAATGCCCCCGAACTGAGACCTGGAGCTCCTGGGGCAGGATGGACAGGAACTGCTCCAGCACCGGCAGGTCCAGGATCTCCTCCTTGGTGTGTGTCTCTGGTCTGAGCCACTGATGGCAGAGCTCCTGGAGCCGGCTCAGGGCCAGCCAGGGTCCAGGGGAATCTTGGTAGCAGAAGTGCCTAAACTGCTGCCTGAAGATTTCGCGGGCAGGAGGCTGATTCTCTGGAAGGCTGAGACCCTGATTCCTGAGGTGGTCTTCCTCCAGCTTCACTGTCACCATCATAGGACCCTGCTGACCCCATGGGGCTTGGAACAGCTGACCAGCAGACTTTCTTGTGTCTACAGCCATCATGCCTGGAGTTTCAACTGAAGGCTTCTGAGGGCACCCTGGGGAATAAGAATTAAATGATAAAGGGATACGTGGCAAATACTTTGAAGAATCCACAAAAGAAAGAAGACGACCTGTAATCAAGATAACTAATTTTATTAATTCACTAAATCCACAAATATTTTTAGAAGCCTACCTTGCACAGAAACTGTTCAAGGTGTTTGAAACGCATTAGAAGAGTGTTCATTCTAGTTGAAACAGTAAAACACACACAACCAATATGAAAAGTGTATAATATGTGAAGGAGATAAGTAAAAAATATATAATTGCCAGGGGTAGAGTGGAATGAAGACTCGCACTTAATGGAACATTTCTCCAAAAATTGGCGTTAAGTACTTTGCTGTGGCCCCAGCCTAAAACAAACATTTCTAACCACTTGGCACAGTTTCTCCACATTTGAGTACATACGATCCAACCTGTGGGAAAGGAAAAGTTACGAATCACAGCCAGAAAATTACTGATGTTTTCGTGCGGATCTTCCAAAATGGAGAGCAAAATTCTACTTCGTTCACACAGTAGTGGTGGCCCTGGTTTCGTCAGAGCGTGGGAAGCATGGTTGCCAAAAGGGGACCCCCAAACCCAGGACAGGGTCCTGTCTGAGGGGCTTGGGGCCAGCCTTTCCAAAGCCTCTCAGACAGATGTCTGCTGCCAGCCTCTCCGGTCACTGGGTGTCCCGGGCTGGAACCAGGACTGGTGCTGGCTGTTCCATGCGGCCCAGTAAGTCTGGGGTCTCGCAGGGCTGAACCCGAGAACAAGCGGCCTCAGCTCGCGGAACTGGACGCTCAGACGCGCCCGGTCTCCAGGAGGCCACGTTCCTGAGTGTGCCCCAGTGACCCGCCTCCGCGCACGTGCCCTGCGTCTCCCGGTTACCTTGCAGTGCTAGGATGCTACATGTTCATTCTAGCGGTTCAGGACTAAAGGCGTTGACAGATAACACTAAACCCAATTACTGGATCTCTGAGAGTTAAAAAAACAAAACAAAACAAAACAAAACAGTTTTGGACACTGGCTCTTGTGAACCCGGCAAGATACTGAAAGTGTATGGGAGGAGTGCTTGGTGACGACATAGAAAAAAAATGATTGTCCTCTTCCTTAATGGAGGTAGGCTGCTGGCAGTTGGCACTGCTACCAGTTTGTCTCCCCACTGCCTTTTCCCTGGGTGTTTTCATCTCCTCTGTCCTGCGCCCAGAACAGGACTTCCCTCTAAGAGGGAAGTGCGCCTTCCCTCTAAGGAAGGAACATGATAACTATCCTTTAGGACCTCGTGAATATGCAGGAAGAAACACTAAGAAAATAAAGATGGTAGACAAGAAATAAGTACAGATGTGGTAAAGAGCTTGGGCCAAAAAGCAATGGAAGTTTCAGAAGGCTGTGGGAAGTTCAGGAGTTGAGGAAACCATCCTAAGGCAAGAAATGGGAAAGAGGTTTGTGAATTGAAGTAGTTCAGTTCAGTTACTCAGTCGTGTCCGATTCTTTGCGACCTCATGAATTGCAGCACGCCAGGCCTCCCTGTCCATTACCAACTCCCAGAGTTTACTTAAACTCATGTCCATCGAGTTGATGATGCCATCCAACCATCTCATCCTCTGTCGTCCCCTTCTCCTCCTGCCCCAAATCCCTCCTAGCATCAGGGTCTTTTCCAATGAGTCAGCTCTTCGCATGAAGTGGCCAAGTATTGGAGTTTCAGCTTTAGCATCAGTCCTTCCAGTGAACACGCAGGACTGATCTCCTTTAGGATGGACTGGTTGGATCTCCTTGCAGTCCAAGGGATTCTCAAGAGTCTTCTCCAACACCGCAGTTCAAAAGCATCAATTCTTCAGCCATCAGCTTTCTTCACAGTCCAACTCTCATATCCATACATGACCACTGAAAAAACCATAGCCTTGACTACACAGACTTTGTTGGCAAAGTAATGTCTCTGCTTTTGAATATGCTATCTAGGCTGGTCATAACTTTTTTCCAAGGAGTAAGCATCTTTTAATTTCATGGCTGCAATCACCATCTGCAGTGATTTTGGAGCCCCCCAAAATTAAGTCTGACACTGTTTCCCCATCTATTTCCCATGATGTGATGGGACCAGATGCCATGATCTTAGTTTTCTGAATGTTGAGCTTTAAGCCAACTTTTCACTCTTCTTTCACTTTCATCAAGAGGCTTTTTAGTTCCTCTTCACTTTCTGCCATAAGGGTGGTGTCATCTGCATATCTGAGGTGATTGATATTTCTCCCAGCAATCTTGATTCCAGCTTGTGCTTCTTCCAGCCCAGCATTTCTCATGATTTACTCTGTATATAAGTTAAATAAACAGGGTGACAATATACAGCCTTGATGTATTCCTTTCCCAATTTGGAACCAGTCTGTTGTTCCATGTCCATTTCTAACTGTTGCTTCCTGACCTGCATATAGGTTTCTCAAGAGGCAGGTCAAGTGGTCTGGTATTCCCATCTCTTTCAGGATTTTCCACAGTTTATTGTGAGGAGGCTGGCAAACAGCAGTTGGCCAGAGGCCATCCGGATTGGGGAGATGACCAGCAGGGCAGAGTCTGCATAAAGGCTATCAAAGGTCTGCTCTGGGACTTCCCATCATCAAGCTGTTGACTTTAAGAGGAGGATATTACCCTCCACAATGGGTGGGCCTCATCCAATCAGCTGAAGGCCTTGAGACAAAACTGAGATATCCTCAAGAGGGAATTTTGCCTTAAAACTGTAACATAGGAATCCTGCTTGCATTCCCTGCCAGCCTGCACTGCATATTCTGGAATTAGTAGCTCCCCAGTTGTCTGAAAAAGAAATGCAAAAAGCCAAAATGGCTGTCTGAGGAGGCCTTACAAAAAGCTGTGAAAAGAAGAGAAGCAAAAAGCAAGAGAGAAAAGGAAAGATATACCCATTTGAATACAGAGTTCCAAAGAATAGCAAGGAGAGATAAGAAAGCCTTCCTCAGCGATCAATGCAAAGAAATAGAGGAAAACAACAGAATGGGAAAGACTAGAGATCTCTTCAAGAAAATTAGAGATACTAAAGGAACATTTCCTGCAAAGATGGGCTCAATGAAGGACAGAAATAGTATGGACCTAACAGAAGCAGAAGATATTAAGAAGAGGTGACAAGAATACACAGAAGAACTGTACAAAAAGATCTTCAGAACCCAGATAATCACGATGGTGTGATCACTCACACTCACCTAGAGCCAGACATCTTGGAATGTGAAGTCAAGTGGGCCTTAGGAAGTATCACTATGAACAAAGCTAATGGAGGTGATGGAATTCTAGCTGAGCTATTTGAAATTCTAAAAGATGATGCTGTCGAAGTGCTGCACTCAGTATGTCAGCAAATTTGGAAAACTCAGCGATGGCCACAGGACTGGAAAAGGCCAATTTTCATTCCAATCCAAAAGAAAGGCAATGCCAAAGAATGCTCAAACTACCACACAATTGCACTCCTCTCACATGCTAGTAAAGTAATGCTCAAAATCTCCAAGCCAGGCTTCAGCAGTATGTGAACTGTGAACTTCCAGATGTTCAAAGCTGGTTTTAGAAAAGGCAGAGGAACCAGAGATCAAATTGCCAACATCCGCTGGATCATTGAAAAGCAACAGAGTTCAAGAAAAATGTCTATTTCTGCTTTATTGACTATGCCAAAGCCTTTGACTGTGTGGATCACAATAAACTGTGGAAAATTCTGAAAGAGATGGGAATACTAGACCACCTGACCTGCCTCTTGATGAACCTGTATGCAGGTCAGGAAGCAACAGTTATATCTGGACACAGAACAGACTATTTCCCAATAGGAAAATGAGTACATCAAGGCTGTATTTAACTGCTTATTTAACTTATATGCAGAGTACATCATGAGAAACGCTGGGCTGGACGAAGTACAAGCTGGAATCAAGATTGCCAGGAGAAATATCATTAACCTCAGATATGCAGATGACACCACCCTTATGGCAGAAAGTGAAGAACTAAAGAGCCTCTTGATGAAAGTGAAAGAGGAGAGTGAAAAAGTTGGCTTAAAGCTCAACATTCAGAAAACAAAGATCATGGCACCCGGTCCCATCACTTCATGGGAAATAGATGGGGAGACAATGACTGACTTAATTTTGGGGGGCTCCAAAATCACTGCAGATGGTGATTGTAGCCATGAAATTAAAAGGCACTTACTCCATGGAAGGAAAGTTATGACCAACCTAGAAAAGTGGTCATTCATTCATGTCCGACTCTTTGTGACCCCATGGACTGTAGCCTACCAGGCTCCTCTCTCCATGGGATTTTCCAGGCAATAGTACTGGAGTGGACTGCCATTTCCTTCTCTAGTGGATCTTCCCAACCCAGGGATCAAACCTGGGTCTCCCACATTGTAGACAGCCACCTAACAGTCTGAGCCAAAGCAGAGACATTACTTTACCAACAAAGTTCTCTCTAGTCAAGGCTATGGTTTTTTCCAGTAGTCATGTATGAATGTGAGAGTTGGACTATAAAGCAAGATGAGCACTGAAGAACTGATGCTTTTGAACTATGGTATTGGAGAATTCCTTGAGAGTCCCTTGGACTGCAAGGAGATCCAACCAGTCCATCCTAAAGGAGATCAGTCCTGGGTATTCATTGGAAGGACTGATGGTGAAGCTGAAACTCCAATACTTTGGCCACCTAATGGGAAGAGATGACTTATTTGAAAATAGCCTGATGCTGGGAAAGATTGAGGGCAGGAAGAGAAGGGGATGACAGAGGATGAGATGGTTGATGTCATCACCGACTCAATGGACATGGGTTTGGGTAGACTCCAGGAGTTGGTGATGGACAGGGAGGCCTGGCATGATGCAGTTCATGGGGTCGCAAAGAGTCACACATGACTGAGCAACTGAACTGAAATGAACAATTGTCTGAGTCAATTCTTAAAAAAAAAAAACAGTAATATATATATTTTTCTGAGAATCCTGACTAAAATACCAAAATCCTACTAATCCTTAATGTCTGACAAATGTCCACCTTTATATACTTTCCTAATTCTCCCAGGCATAATTATTTTTGATTTGTCTTTATCTGTCCTTTCTGTTTTGTATTATAATTTTTTTTCTTGTATATACCCTTAAAATGCATGACACATTTGTAGGCAATAACCATTCTTTAAATAGAGTATCTTCAGAAATGTGTACTAGCCAAGTCACTGTGTAGAGATGTGTTATAACACATCTTTTGTAAACATGTCCCTAAGGTTAAGAAGGCCACAAAGGTCAAATTATTGACATTGAAAGTATGTTTTTAGTATTTGTATTTAAACTAAATCAAGAAATACAAGTGTCCCCTGACTTTTGAAAATCTGCATTATGCCACTTTGCCTTGTAATAAAGACCTACATTAGTAACTGCTTTTGCTAAATAAAGTTGAAGAGGATTTTACCCAAAAAAGGTGAAAAGTGAAAAGAACGCTGAGCATTTGCCTTGCTGCCCAACCTTGTAGAAAGGCAACATGCACCTCAAGCAGCAAGTGATGCCACTGGCTCCTTCTCTGGGAACTATACTCAGCATCTCAGCATTAAGCCACTATAATTTTGAACTGTGTCCGTGCTTTACCTCGATTCTGTCCATCTGTTAGCAAGATGTGTCCTAAGGTAATTCCCTCTGCATTATGCCATTTCAGCTTATGAAAAATTTCATAGCTCTCAGGTATTTCCTACTTGAGCCGTGAAACAAGGCAGAATGAAATAGAAGTGGTATGATGGCAGTAAGAATGAACAACTAGCGCCTCCAGAGTTTTCTTGGGTGGCTATTTATTTATATCATCCTCATAAAAATATGAATATAGTGAAATACCTCACTTTTATACACTTTCTACCTTATAAACTTTCCAGTTTCTCAAGTCCTCACAATAGTGGAAAGTATATTTCATTCAAAGTAGAAGACAATACCAATGTTTTTTAGACTGCCTGTTCCAAAGGTTGCAAAGATAAACTAAAGCATGGTGAGGATATAAACATCCAGATGATTATGTATGAGGGACAGTGATGGAGCTAAGCTTGAGATAACTACTGGTTTTTAGCACAAAGTCAGAAAGATGTAGGAAAAACATTAAAGATATTCTGCTACCCGATGTCTTTTCATTCCTAGTACCAATATGGAATCAAGTCCAAATGTCATGCTGGATGGTCAAAGGTATTTCTGAGATTTTTTTCCTAGAGGTAACTGGAGGAGTGGGTATCACTGGGATTCAGAATGAAAGAGAGAGAAAAAAGAGGACATATCAATAAAGAGTAGAATTTGAGGGCACAGATATACATTTTAACTCTTTCCTAAACATTGCCTTTTTTCTAAGTTGACAATGTGAGCAGCAAGGCCTAAAACTTCATATGCTGCCTTGACATCTTTGAGCCTCATGCATGTGTAGTCAGTCGTGTCCAACTCTTTGTGATCCATGGACTGTAGCCCACCAGGCTCCTTTGTCCATGGGATTTTCCAGGCAAGTATACTGGAGTGGGTTGCCATTTCCTCCTCCAGGAGATCTTTCAACACAAAGATCAAACCTGCATTTCCTGAATTGTCAGGTGGTATCTTTCCCACTGAGCCACCTAGCCCTCTTTGAGCCTCAGAAAGACCAAAAGCCTAACCATCAATTCCACCACTCTTGCTGTATATGCCTCCCACCCAGCAGGAAGTGACCCCACTTGGCTAGTTCCCTATCAGTTGGACCAGCTACACTCTACTTGGTCCTCAACCTACTGGGTTTCACCACCTTGCCCCCTCAGTGAAATTATTCAAACAAACCAATCACATCCTCCCAAGGAAACCAGGCATTACCTCATCTTATTACCATGAAGCCTGTATCACAAAGCTCCTGTTTGTTTATTCTGCTCCCAAGTGGCCCTCCTGCCCTAGGCTATGAGTACACATGACTAATAAACTCTTGTCAATCCCATCTATCCAGAGCCAGGTGTCATGTGTTTGGCCATCCCCAGAATCTTAGGGTGGGACTTCCTCTCTCACCAATGGGGTGAAGAGGAGGCAAACAAAACAGCAAGCTATGTCATTGAGTAGTTGCTTTTAAACTTAACTTACCTAGTTAAATAAGTACCTAGCTTACTCCTCATTTAGGTAACTTTAAAAACAATGTCACTTTCCTCACTCATCTTGCTAAAGTTCTCCTTTGCACAGTATGCACACTTAACAGTCTCAGTGGCCCTCTGTTCAAAATATGAGAGTCACTGTGTCAGGATATTCAGGGTATGCGATGATAATGACTTCAAGGAACAAAAGTGCTGAAGGACCACAAAGGAAAAGGATCAAAAGAATGGGAGAAAGAAATAGCAGATCCATAAAAGACTCAGCCCAAAATGTGGTCTGCTCCAGTGACAAGCCTGATGGATGATACCAAAATGTCTTCTAGTTTGACTATCTAGAATAACAATGATAATGGAGACACCACATTCCCAATTTCTTCAATTTATTACAAAATGACTAGGTCTGTATTCAGCATAGCTTTCTAAAGTGTTCAGTAAGGCCTGATTGAAGGCTTTCTTACGCTTAGGATATAGACACAGATTTCTGCCCTCTGTGGATCCTCTGATGACAAACAAGGCTTGACCTCTGAATGAAGGCTCAGCTACACTCCTCACACTGGTAGGGCTTCTCCCCAGTGTGGATCCTCAGGTACTGAGTAAGACTGGTGCTCCCTTGGAAAGCTTTCCCACATTCCTTACACATGTAGGGTTTTTCTCCAGTCTGACTTCTCTGATGTTCCATGAGTCCTGACCTCTGAGTGAAGGCCCTCTCACACTCATCACATTTGAAGGTTTCTCTCCAGTGTGGATCCTCAGATGTCCAATAAGGTGTGAACTTTGACTAAAGCATTTTCCGCACTCTTTATACCCATAAGGTCTCTTTCCAGTATGGGTCCTCTGATGAAAAACCAGGCCTGTGTTTTGTCTGAAGGCTTTTCCACATTCATTACACTGATAGCATTTTATTTTATTATGAATTTCCTGATATGAAAGAAGGGCTGATTTATAACTGACAGCTTTTCCATATTGATTGCATTTATAAGGTTTCTCTCCAGTGTGAATTCTCCAGTGTGAATTCTCCAGTGTCGAACAAGCCCTGAGCTCTGAGCAAAGGCCTTTCCACATTCCTTACATTTGTGTTGTTTTACTCTTGCAGGGTTGACCTTTTGGTGTTCTGATTTACCCCTATATTGAAAAGTTTCTCCACACTTTGGATCCTGGAAAGCATCCAGTGAATTCCTTTCTGCAGAAATCTGCTTTGGGGCAAATTCACCAGTTGTATTCCTGGCCTCATAGGCTGAAAGAGCAAGTCTATTATTTAAGAGTTGCATATCCCACATAAGGGTTTGGAAGTAAGGTTAGTAATAATTATTGATAACATTACTAAATGCTTATTAACATTAAGGATTGTGATAAATAGTCAAGAACTATCATCCTAAGGGTTTGACAGTTACTGTACTTACGAGTCTTACAGAATAAAAATAAATAAATAAAAGGCTTTTGGGCCTCAGTCCAGATCAAAAAACTCAGAACGGTAGGAATGAAATGTAAATTTCCCAAGAGTCTTCAAAGGGTCCCTAATGAACATACCCTCTTGTATTTATCCCTTGTGTAGTCCAACCCCTTCCCACACAGGATCTAGGCTGGCCTGTGACTTGCTTTATCCAACAGAATATGGTGAAAGTAATGGTATATCAGTTCAAGGACTAAGATTTTAAAAGATGCTTTTGAGATCTCTGAGTTACCATGTTAAGAAGTCTAGTTACTCCACTAAAGAGATACATGGAGACTAAGAGAATGAGATAACCTGAGGCCCATCCATCTCATAATCTTGCTAAGCCCAGTTTCTAGCCATCTCCTGATAAGCTATGAGATGTGAGTGAAGTACCTCGAGCATCACAGTCCAGGCAAGTCCTCAGTACCTACAGCTTCATTTGATATCATGTACAGCAGCAGAACCACCCTCTTAATCCCAATCAATCCACAGAATTGTAAGAGATAACATAATGGTTGTTCCTTTTAGCCACTAAGTTCTGGAGTGGTTTGTTCCATGGAAATAGATAGCTAAAACACCAAGTGATTAGTCAGTTTGTGGTGATGCTCACAGTAACACAATAAGCTAGGTAACAGAAACAGAAACTGAAACACAGAAATTAAATAACTGGTCTGTGATCACATGACTAGCCTGGCCTGGAGTTAATCTGAATCTAAAGACTGTGCTCTTTATTTTTATCACAAAAAGAATAGATACTTAAGGTAAAATTTTCAATGGTATAAAAGGCATAAAAGTAAAAGTCCCAAATCCCAATTCCTTCTCCATCACCGTGTGTCTTTTTACTTTCCTGAGGTAATCACTATAACTTTGTTGCCTATGTAATAAATAGCCTATTTTAATCTAGTGACTCTTTATTTCTTACTGCATTATAGAAATATTTTCCTTTGATATTTTCGCACAATGGCCAAAAGATTTTTACATAAAGACATCCACTGATCATTGTTTAAAATAATAATAATACTGGAAAAAATCTAAATGTACATCAATAGGAGACCATTAAATTAATGACAATACATGTATGCAACAGAAAACTAAACATTAAAAAGAATAAAATACTTCTACTGATAAGATTGGTGTGTGAAAGCTTGATAAAGGAGATGGTTGGGAGACTGGGCTCTGGATTGGCTGGACTGTATATGAAAGGCCCACAGTTGTTAATTCTTGGGAATGGAACTTTAATTTTCATTTTATATCTTTCTACTACTTGACTTTTTAAAATATAAACTACCACTATTGTTCTACGTTAATAGCTAATTAAAACATATAACACTGTGGTAAATCTATGGTAGATCTGGGCATCAGTATTTCTTAAACAGTTCCATAATGATTTGGATTCACAGAATTGTAAACCACTACAACAGCCCAGTTAAAAAATATCACATAGCTCAATTCAAAATGAAATCAACTCTAGATATGCTCACTTTGTGAATAACCTTTTGGTGTCAACTTTATTCTGATATTTCTAGATACCACTCCGCCCCGCTCCCCCATCAGAAATACTACTTTTAGCAGATGCTATGCTCAGTGCTTCTAAAAGATCACAAAGATTCATGCTGTAAAGCTTACCATTCTCTTGCAGAGGAAAGTGTTTCCAAGGATCACACTTTAGCTGGAGGATCAGTGCCTGATTTGTAAAGCTTGCAGGTCTCACTTCCTTCCAGAGCACTTCTGGTTTGTAATGTGCACTGGCTTGGACCTAAGGACAAAGTACAGCTGGTGTTATGAAAGGACCAGAAAGATGGCAATAGTTAACTAAACCTCAGAGTTTGATTAAAAATACAATTTCTTACAGGTATAGAAAGCAGAATAAAGAAACCAGTGTCTTAATCAGCAGACTTTTAAAGGGAAAACAGAAAGATAATACTTCAGCCCAGAAAATAATGGTCGTAAGTCCTTCTCCTCTTGCTTACTCATGGGCCCTGTCTTTGCTGGTAGACCCCTGGTGAGCTCATAAATGAACAATGGATTACCCTTTTCCCACCTGTTGACCTTTGCCTTCAAGTTCTGTCTCCAGATTTTCTAGCACAGTCACCACTTCCTCTCCATTTCTTGGATGATACTCCCATACCCTGGCCTGAACCACCTCTGGCAGGATGCTCAGGAGCTGCTCCAACACCAGCAGCTCCAGGATCTGCTCCTTGCTGTGCCTCTCAGGCTTCAGCCACTTTTGGCAGAGCTCCTGGAGCTGTCTCAGCGCCTCTCGAGGTCCAGGGGCCTCTTGATAGCGGAATTGTCTGAAGCGCTGACGGAAAAACTCCTCATAACTGTGCACATTCCCTAGTTGTCCAGGCTTCTGCTCCCAAGTATGGTTCTCCTCTTCCTCTACCTTCACTATTCTCAGAGCCTCCTGTTCCTCTGGAGTGTGGACCACAGGAGTCAAGACTGTATCCTCTCTCAACTTGGTGGACATCTTAGACTGCAATGGCTCAGGATAGGATTCACTTGGCTTAAAGCCCAGGGATCAGGAAGAACCTTAGAATCAGAGCACTCCTGTGGGAGAAGAACCCACTATTAGAACAGCAAAATAACCAGAGCAGTCAAAAACCTATGTTATTTGTAATGCAGACTCACTGCCAAGGTGATATTCCTGAGTAGTGGAATATTGTAAGATAACATTCCTGAGACCCACAAAAACAGATAACAATTATTGAGAAAGTGCACTTTGCTGCTGATATACAAAATGCAACATAAATATTAGTATCAGAACTTCTATTGTGGGAAATAAGGCCACATTCTTTGAATTTAAAGACTTTTTAGTTTATAAAAACTACATTACAGGAAGAAAAGCACATGAGCCAGAGGCTGTGGGATCACCATATTTGCCAAGGCTTTCTGCCATGCATATTCATAACCTACCATCCCTTCCTAGAACTGCTCAGCAGGAAGGGATAGATTTTGGGACACTCCTGTAGAGTCAAAGCACATGAGCAGAGTCAAAGTTATTTTTCCGGTAAAACCTTTATCATCTTTAGAGGAATCAAGTTATCTTTAGAGGAATCAAGTTACTTATACAGGGGAGTAAAACACAAGTTCCATAAACTGGTTATAGTCTTCGTTCAGGGAGTAAAGCAATAAGCACCTCTCCGTCGGATAAGACACCCCCAGCATCCATAGTGTATGAAATAAAGAGAACCAGCAAGCAAAATTTGAGTCGTTTGTGCTATATTATAAAGTTAAAAAAAAAAAAAAAACCAGCGACAAATCCAAATCTAACGATAGAGACAAATCGTCACTGAAGCTCATTACCAAGTACCGCGTGCACCTGTTGGGGGAGAACAGGACACCCACGCTGCAAAGAGCCCTCCCCGTCCCACTTCTGCCTCTAGGGACTACAGAGATTGGAAATTCTGCAGCTTGGCTGGGGAGAAGTACGACCGCTCACCCGCAGCTCTGGGGGTGGCTGGTGCTCCCAGGACTAGCCCTGGCAAGTGGTTAAGAGAAAACTGTAATCACCATCCCGCCGGACCAACCAGGAACCCAGAACCACAGAGCAAAAGGCGCCTGGGACCACGAGGCCGCTTCCGGTGCCCGCCTAGGAATCCGGAGGCGTGGTCCTCTCTATGATCTTGATTGCGGGTTTTGCTACCTTCTCCTGGTTCGGCCAGGGAGGGCGCAGCACTTCACTCTGGCAGTTTGGATTTTTACTCCCTTCTCTCTCCCACTGCCTCCTGAAGAAATCCGAGCCGATCCATAAAGGTTAAATCGCCCACAAGGTTGCTGCGAGTTAGCTACGAGCCCTTTTTGTAGTGTATTCATTATTGATGAGTGAAAAGTTCTTTTTACATTCTGGGTATGAGCTGTTATATGAACACCAGATACTGGCTCCCACTGCTCCTTTTATTCCCAGTTATGTCTTTTTGCTGAAAAATAGCTTTAAAAAACGTTACAGTCTTTAAAGAGTACTTTTAGGTTTATAGAAAAAGCTTCCCATATGTCCCCTCCAAACCCCTTTCATGGCTACATACATGCATTAGTGAGGTATCTTTGTCACAGTTAGTGAGCCAATATTGATAAAGTATTATTAACTGAAGTCCATAGTTAATATTAAGTTTAATATAAACTGTGTAGTCCATTCTACCGGTTTTGGAAAATATACAACATGCATCAACTGTTACAAGTATCATACTAAACAGTTTCATTGTCCTAAAATTTCCCTATGCTCCACACATTCATCTTTCCCACACTCCAACCCCCACAGCCCCTGATCTTCCTACTGTCTCCATACTTTTGCCTATTCTACAATGTCATGTATTAATGGTTGGAATCATTTTGTAGCCTTTTCAGACTGGTCCCTTCACTTAGCAAAAAGTACATAACATTTTCCCATGAGTTTTCTTTTTTCTGGCCACACCATGCAATATGTGGGATCTTAGTTCCCTGACCAGGGATCAAACTCAGGATCCTTGCACTGGAAACACGGAGTCTTTACCACTGAACTACCAGGGAAGGAAGTCTCTCTCCATGGATTTTCATGGCATGATAGTTTATTTCTTTTTACTGCTGAATATTCTATTATCTGGATGTACCAGTTTGTTACTTCACGAAACTACTAAAGGAAATCTTGCTTGCTTCTACATTTTAACAATTATGAATAAAGTTTCTAAGAACAGCCTTGTGCAGGTTCTTTTGTGAACATGTTTTCGATTCATTGGGGTAAATATCAAGGAGTGAAAACTGCTGAGTAAAAGAGTATGTTTACTTTTGTAAGACATTGCTGAACTGTTTGCTGAAGTGACTGTACCATTTTGGATTCCCACGTTGCTGCACATCCTCATCAGCATTTGGAGTTGTCACTGTTTAGCACTTTAGCTCAGAGAAGGCCATGGCACCCACTCCAGTACTCTAGCCTGGAAAATCCCATAGATGGAGGAGACTGGTGGGCTGCAGTCCATGGGGCCGCAAAGAGTCAGATACGACTAAGAGACTTCACTTTCACTTTTCACTTTCATGTATTGGAGAAGGAAATGGCAACCCACTCCAGTGTTCTTGCCTGGAGAATCCCAGGGACCGGGGAGCCTGGTGGGCTGCTGTCTATGGGGTCGTACAGAGTCAGACAAAACTGAAGTGACTTAGCAGCAGCAGCACTTTAGCTATTCTAATAGGTGTGTGGTGGTATCTTAACTTGCAATTTCCTAATGACATATGATTTGTAGCATCTATTCATGATTACTTGCCATTTGTGTATCTTCTCTGGTGAAGTGTCTGTTCAGATCTTTTGCCCATTTAAAACACTGAATTATTTTCTTATTATTCAGTTTTAGGAGTTCTTTATATATTTCAGATGCCAGCATCTTTTTTCTTTTCTTTTTGGCTGCACTGCATGGCATGTGGGATCTTAGTTACTGGACCAGAGATCAAACCCACGTCCATTGCGTTGGAAGGGTGGAATCCTAACCATTGACCATGAGATAAGTCCTCCAGTTTGTTTTTAAAAAATCTATTTTATTATAGTTGATTTACAATGCCATGTTTAGTTACAGGTGTACAGCACAGTGATTCAGTTATATACATATCCATACAAAATAATGTATATATGATATACATAGGGTTTTGTTCCAGTATGGATTTTCCAGTGTATAAGATTGAGTTTTTAAGTGAAGCTTTTCTCACATTTTAATATTTATGGGTTTTCTGGTAATGAATTCTGGCTTCCAAATAAAGGCATTCCCCCACTCCCTGTATTCATAATGGTGTTCTCCACTGTGGGTTCTTTGATGAGTGACCAGACTTGAAACACAATGAATCCGTATACTCTTTACACTGCTAAGTTTTCTCTTCAGTGTGGATTCTCTGATGTTTAGCAAGGCTATCACAGAACTTAAAGGCTTTGCCACACTCATGACACAAATAAGGCTCCTGTCCAAAATGAATTTGCTTACGTTTAATGAGTTATAAGCTCATACAGAAGGCTTCTGACACTGAAGATATCCCTAAAGGTTCTCTGTTGTCTGACAATATCATTCGTGTCTGAAGGTTTTGCCACATTATTCTCAAGACTTTTCTCAGGATGACTTCTCTGTTATTTAATGAGACTTGGATTACACGAAGGTCATTCCAAGTTGAGGATCTACAAGGCTTTCCTTAACTTTGGACATGTTGGTGCTTGGTCAGGGCTGCTGGGGTGCCAGGGTTCATTTTATTAGGGAGGGGGTATTTTTGAATGACTGACTGGCACTCCCTTTACAGTGAGTGGCTGCTACTTTTATTACAGTTGAAGTTGGAAACTCTACACAAGCTGAACAGACAATTTCCCACACCCAGAGCATTGACAAGACTGAGCGAAGCTAAAGTTTCTCAGTCGTGTCTGATTCTTTGCGACCCCATCGACTATACAGTCCGTGGAATTCTCCAGGCCAGAATGCTGGAGTAAGTAGCCTTTCCCTTCTCCAGGGGACTGTCCCAACCCAGGGACTGAGCCCCAGTTTCCCGCATTGTGGACAGATTCTTTACCAGCTGAGCCACAAGGGAGTGAAATTCAGGGTAAATTCTCCCAGGTGTTCTTAGGCCTTTTTATCTGAGTGCTATTCTCCCTGGTTTGAGGCAAAGTAAATTGTGTGTCCACAAAAGGGCTCCCTCCCCTCACTTGGGTAAACTATTCAGCTTATGATCTTGTCCAATGTGGAGCCCCTGATGATGTTCCCATTTGATCTTCTGAACATCTCCTTGTGTATCAGACTTCTGGAAAATTCTGCTTTGAAACAGACTCCTTGTTTAAGGCCAGGAGTTACCATCTGAAAGAACAGGTTGATCATGATATTAGCACCTTTTCCCCAGAGGCAGAAAAAGTGTCAAATGTGACATATATGAGAGTAGCCTAAAGAGAGAAGTTACCAAAAAAAAAAAACAAAAAACACAACAAACCCTTTCTGTGCTTAAGTTCTAAATAAGAAAATACACTTGCTTTTCCTTTAATTGCAGCTTTTCAATATTTTCTTCTTTCTGTTTCTTGGGTCTATTTTACTGTGCACTAAGATCTCAAAGGGGATGTTTAGAGCAATTTTCCTTTTTCAGCTTTGCTTTTATTCTAAATATAGCATCTAAACTTTTAAATGAAATAATTTAACCTAAGGAGCTTGAAAAAGTACCTGGAACAGATTAGATAAATGCAAACTACTCATTATTAGTATTATCACTAATGTAAAGCAGACAGGAGGAACTGGTGCAGAGACTTATTTATTCAAGAGCTCTTGTGAACATAACAATACATGAAGTAGTAGATTTAAAAAGAAGTCATCACATAACAAAGCATTTTACAATCTATTTGGAGAGATTATAAAAATCTCAAAGCTGTAGGGGATATCAGAGAATACCTGGCCTCTCTCCTTATTTCTAAGGATGTAAAACTGAGACCCAGACAGGTGGATTAGCCTAAGTAATCCTAAATGGATTACCTCTAAAAGTTACTTAGAGGTAAAGACAGATTGAGACTGCTGCTGCTGCTAAGTCACTTCAGTCGTTGTCTAACTCTGTGTGACCCCATAGATGGCAGCCCACCAGGCTCCCTCGTCCCTGGGATTCTCCAGGCAAGAACACTGGAGTGGGTTGCCATTTCCTTCTCCAGGAGACCTTCCCAACCTTTTAAGGCCCACTGTAGTATGTAAACAGCCTTCAGATTAAACTTTCATAGTGTAGCACAGCAGTTAAGAGAAAAGATTGTCAAGTTAAACTTCTGGTTTCAATTCCTTGCTCTACCATTTTTAGCTGCATGACCTTGGACAAATTACTTAATGTCTCTGTTTCTCAATTTCTTTAGCGGTAAAATGAGAGTATAGTTAAGTCCCCTACATACAAATGAGTTCTATTCTAACAGTGTGTTTGTAACTCCAGTTTGTTCTTAGGTCCAACAAAGTTAGCCTAGGTATTCGACTAATAGTCAGCTATATAATACTGTACTGTAATAGGTTTATAATACCTTCCACACAAATAATACGTAAAAAACAAACACAAAAAAGAAAACATTTCAATATTATAGTACAGTATCTTGAAAAGTATAGTACAGCAACAGTTATATCACAGCTGCTTTTATGCTTGCTTCTGGACATTTTGGGCTTGAAATAAAGATACTATACTACTGTACTCTATACAGTAAAGTACACAAAAGCATAACCACTTGTAGAGGATGCACATACATGACAATGTACATTAGATAGGTGAACTACCTTACGTGACTGGGAGAAAGTCAATTCTTAAGTAGGTTGATAAGAAGTCAGGGTTGGGGGAGGGAGGAGGAGGAGGGGTCTGGAGCTCTTGAAGAGTCCTGTTTCTCCTTCTTAAGAACCTTCTGACTAATCCTGTAATCTTAAAATGTAAATTGTGGAAGTGGGTCTAGTAAGACCTTTCTATTGTTAGTTCTAATCCTGTCATCTTTAAATGTAAGTTGTGGGAATGACCTTTACAATCTTGGAGACATTCTTTTGATTTACTATAATAACAACTGAAAAAGTATATAGCTCCCTTGCTAAGACTAGTGAGGGGGCACTCTCTGCCTGCTTCTGATGTCTATGTCAGAGATGTCTCTGTCCTTTTTCACTGTAATAAAACTTCTGCCACACAAGAGCCCTGAGTGGTCAAGCCTGGTCCCTGATCCTGAAACTAAATTTTCTTCTTCAGAGATCATGAATCCAACACCATTCATTGTAAGCTATCGACTTGACATGTGCACGCATGTTCGAATCTTTGAAAGTTTGCAATGTGAAGGTTCATATGTAGGGGACTTACTGTATAGTAGTATGTATGTCATATCACTTTTTATTGAGAAAAATACACATATAAGGCACTCAGAGAAAGCCCAGGCACAGAAAGCATTGCATAAACATTGGCCAATATGGTAGATACACTATTTCAATGAGACAGATTATGCTACTTTCCTTATTCACTGTCCTCTACATAAGCTTTACTTTTTTTCGACCATATGGATAGGGAAAAAAAGCTTGGTTAGCTGACTTGCTTTGCCTAACAAAACCTAAGGGGAATGACATATGCTCCTCCTGAGTAGATGCTTTAAAAGTCATCATGTGGTCCTATCTCTGTTTTTCTTTTGCCATAAGTGTAGCATATTCAAGGCAGAAATACTCTTCTGGCCTGGATCCTAGAGCAGTGAGAATGTGTTGCATTATAACACAAGCAAAAATGTAACACAGTCAAGCCTTTAATTACTTATTGCAATAGCATTAGCAAGAGGCCCAACAAGAAAAAAGTGCTGGCTCCTGCAGTGCTTTTTATTCTCATCCATGGAACAGCGGCAGGCAAGGGTCAGGTGAATCAGGACAGGTGTGGGGATTGTCTCACTGCCAAGACAGCACCAAAAAAAGACTCCAGTATTTCCAGATTCAAAGAGGATATGCTAGTTTCCACCAACCAACATCACTTCCAATTTCAAAATTTAATGTTTCATCTATAAAACTGGTAGCAACAATAACAAAATGTTTGCACATTAAAAAAAAAGTAAAAATTATGTTGGAAATACTGAGGTTACACTTGCTAAATCACAACAAACTACATTATTTACCTTATGATTTGTAAAGCTGCATTCTCAGAAGTTGGTATGATTTTAGAGACTGAGTCAATCATTATAATGGTGAAGTCATTTTTCACTGACTTCTCATTTCTCTGATATTCCAAGAAATCAAAGTGTCAACTAAAGCATTAACTTTGTCATACCCTTCTTCTGGTGACAACTTCTGACTTGGAAAAAAAAAAGGCCTTTGTAATGTCTTCACCATGTAAGTCATTGAGCACACTTTCCTTTAGTGTGTGATTTCTGGTGTTTAAGATTAGAGCTCCCACGGAATGCTTTCCCACACTCATCACACTCGTATGGTTTCTCTCCAGTATGGATTCTCTGGTGATGAATAAGCTTTGAGATTTGGCTGAATGCTTTTCTGCATTCTTCACACTTATAGGGCTTTTCTCCAGAATGAATCCTCTGATGATTAAGAAGGGCTGAGTTCACATAGAAGGCCTTCCCATACTCCTTACACTCATATGGCTTCCCTCCTGTGTGGATTCTCTGATGTTTGATAAGGGCTGAACTCACACTGAAGGCCTTCCCACACTCATCACACTCATAAGGTTTCTCACCAGAGTGGATTCTCTGATGTTTGATGAGGTCTGAGCTCACACTAAATGCTTTGCCACATTCATTACATTCATAGGGTTTCTCTCCATTGTGGATTCTCTGATGTATAATCAGGTGTGCCCTCACACTGAAAGCTTTCCTACATTCATTACAAGTATAGGGTTTCTCACCAGTGTGGATTCTTTCATGCACAGTGAGAGCTGAGCGTACACTGAAGGCTTTTCCACAGTGATCACACTCATAGGGTTTCTCTCCAGTGTGGGTTCTCTGATGTCGAACAAGGCCTGAGCTCTGAGCAAACTTCTTTCCACATTCACTGCATATATACCGTCTTTCTTCTGCAGACCTCACCTCATGACTTTCTAACTGGTCCTCATACCAGTTATAAGAAGCTTTTTCATTCTCAGGAATCTGTAAAGTATCCCCATTATATGTGCTGGGGACCTTCTGGTGTGGATCCATCCTTACAAAAATCTTCCCTTCAGAATTAACACCTTGTTCATACCTCTGGCCTTGATTCCTGAAACAATAAACACACCTTTCAAATGCGATTTATTCCCTGCAGCTAAAGCAATATGACCTGGGTTTGATCTCTGGGTGGGAAGATGCCCTGGAGAAGGGAATGGCTACCCACTCCAGTATTCTTGCCTGGAGAATTCCATGGACAGAGGAGCCTGGTTGGCTACAGTTCACAGGTTTGGAAGAGTCAGATATGTCTGAGCAACTTAAAAAGCAATATGATGTGATAAAGACTTAACTAGGACTCTCAAACATGTTCCATAAACGTAGGACACACTGATCAAATGTGGTCAAATCAAATGTTTTTATTCATTTGGTACTACCACAAAACTCCCGGAATAAATACCTGACTAATATACTACTTAAATATATACTTTAAAAAGGCAACTCACACACAAAATCTGGGCTATAAGTGAGTATATAAAATAACATAGTTTCACTTAAAAAGACTTTTTGTCACATTTAACTAAATTGGGAAACAAGATAGGAGTTGAAGAGATTTGCAGATAGTAGAACAGATGAAGGAACATAGGACTAGAGAAGGCAAAACAGTAGAAATTCAACTGATATTGAATTAATTTGGGAAAACAACAATAACATCATCGTTTTACCACTCACAAGTCCACACTATTTGTGTTGGAAGAGAGATATAGTGATTAAATAAGCTCTGTCTACTGCTACCACTATTACTGCTACAGCTGATGAGGCTACAGCAGACAGTATTTAACAACAGGAATGTTTTGTCTCCCTCTGGAACAGGAATGTTTGTCTCTCTCTGTGACAGAATAGATCTTCCATCTCTCCAAAGAAGGGTCCATTCCATCTTTGTAATTTAGACCAATGTGTGGATAACTTGTTGGATGGTTCCCACTCTTATACCCTGACAACAATACTTCATCAATTCTATCTCCAAGCTTAAAAAAACTTTTGCTTCAAACTCAAATTCTACAAATTATCACCCTCTGCCTTTTTCCATTTTACAAGTTGTTTTATGTGTCAATAGTCATAAGTTGACAGTGTGAACCCCTGATAAGAATGGCATTTCACCTCTGTGGTCCTCCTCCCCCAAACCTCTAACCTCAGTATAGTAATGAGAAAAACATCAGTCAAATTTCAACTGAGTAGCATCCTACAAAAAACCTGACGAGTATGCCTCAAAAGTGTCAAGGTCATCAGAACCAAGGGAAGTGTGAGAAAGTGTCATAACCAAGAGGAACACGTGGAGACATGACAATTAAATGTAACATGGTATGCTGGATGGGATCCTAGAATAGAGAAAGGACATTAGGTAAAAACTAAGGAAGTGTGAATAAAGTATGGACTTTAATAATAATAATATGCAATAGTAACTCAAGAGTTGTGATAGATATATTACATAAGGTAAGATGTTACCTATAGGGAAACTAAATGTGGGGGGATATAAGACTCTCTGTACTACTTTCACACTTTTTCTGTAAATTTAAAATGACCAGATCTCAGAAACTACTTCAAAAGTTTTATTAAAAATTTGTCTATGTTTTTGAACAGGTAGTATACAATTCAAAAGTCAAAGTGATCTAAAAAGATACAGAAAAAACTTGTTTCCACCTTGATTCCCCCTCAGTTTGCCACCTCCACAGGTTGCCAGTTTTATTAGTTTCCTGCATCTTTCTAATGTTTCTTTACACAAATACGTATATTTTAAGCCTCTAACTTCCTTAATTCAGTTTCAAGACCTACAAATCAGTCACAAGTTTATTGTCACATGGACATTACATTCCACATGGCTTAGGAACTGTGCCATTTATTTCTAAGTGATGCTGTTTTATCAAGTTTCTCTGAACAGTAAGTAGCTCTTTGGCAATACTGAAAAAGGCTCACTTGGTGCACAGTTCACATACAAATGAACCCTTGCCCAAAGTCCAGAAATGAGGTTACCATGGAGCATATGGTACAAGTTGCTTTGTCCTTAGCAAAAGATGGAGAACTCCTAGTCCTACCCAAAGCCCCTTTGATCTGTAGCTTGCTCACATCTGAATTAGCCTTTCCTGTGGCTGCTTCAGTACGCTGTCTTTTTCCTCTGAGCCGCAAATTGCTGACATTGACTTAAGGCAACTATAAAGGACAATAAATACAATATTTTTCTGAATTATCTTAAGGCTATAAATATGTATAAAGTACCTCTCTAATGTTGTTATCAGTTACTTTAACATTTTTAATGTCAAAGAAAAGGTATCAAGAAAAAAGAGGGACATTTGCTCTCATCTTTTAAACAGAAGAAAACGGCTGGAGGTGGAGGGGAAATGCAACGTGGATATCAAAAGCAAGGAACTTTCATGAATGTTCAGCTGAGTTTTCTTTGAAGCAAATGAAAATATTTCAAGAACATCCAAATAAAACTGTCGAGTGTCGGTGAGCTACTAAAGTTATCACAACAAAGCAGAGGTGGGGACACAGGATCAAGAGAAAAGGTCTCCTCCATTCTCCGACTCCCGTTCCTCGCACCCCAAAATAGGGGCTTCGCCAGAAAAGCGAGGGGCACTCCAGCGACTGTCAGTCCTCCGGGCCTCCGAGACGCTGTAGGGGAATTTCCAGTGCCAGTATGGCAACGACCCAGAAGACAGGAGGAGGGAAAGGATAGGAAAAGAAGGCGTTGGAGGGAAAGGATAGGAAAAGAAGGCGTTGGAGGGAAAGGACAGAAAAAGGGAGAAGGAAAAGGAAAAGGGAGTAAAAAGAAGGGAGGTGTGTGGGAAGAAGAGGCAGAGAGAGAGGGGGCGGCAGAGTGAGACAACCAGGTGGAGAGCTTAGTAACCACCCACCTCGGGGGCCCTTCGCCAAGAGCTTACTCCACACCCAGGAGAAAGTCTCACCCGGAAAACCGTGGTTAGACGAACCAAGGGGCCTTTGACCTGCAGCGGCCTCCAGAAGTCGACTTCCGCAGAACCCCGCCCCAGACACCAAGTCGTTTGCTCTAGGATCCTGGAGGCGTCCCTCTCAGTGGTTCGTGAGAGGAATCTCTGAAAGGAGCAAGAGAGGAAACAATTTTATTTATATAGAAAAAAGCATTTAAGGCTTTTTAGTTCTTTTAATCCTGGGTGCAACAGTGGTAAAGAATTGCCTGCCAATGTAAGAGACGCAAGAGACTGGGCTCAATCCCTAGGTGGGTAAGATCCTCTGGAGGAGTAAAGGGCAACCTGCTCCTGTATTCTTGCCTGGAGAATCCGATGGACAGAGCAGCCTGGCGGGGTACAATCCATGGGCTCGCAAAGAGTGGGACAAACCTGAGCTACTGAGCACACAGAGACACAGACTTGCAGGGCAGACGTTACAGTCATCCTCTCATATATCTGAGAAACAGATAAATTTTCTGAGGCTGGGCAACTAATAAGAGAGCAGAGATGAAATGTGAATCTAGATATGTTTAGTCCCTACTCCTTTCATTTGCCACCCAGGGGAACCACCGAATGGATCTTCAAGGCTTAGGTCTCAAAGTAATTCTTACATTGGTTTGTAAATTTAACACTATTCCAATAAAATATGAACTTTTTAATAAGTAGATTTTAAAGTTAATATAGAAAACTAAACAAGCAAGACTCTGCATGGAAAAGCTGAAGAAGGGCAATGAAGGGACAGTTGTAAGGCAAGTGCAGAGAAAAAGAGAGCGAGCTGGGAAGTCAGGAAAGAAGAGGGAAATTTATTAGAGGGAAATGATAGAGTGACTGGCCCTTAAAGAGAACCAGTGTCCTCCCTTTCTGATGGGGTCTCTCTTATACCCTGCCAATGAAAAATTCTCTGAAGGGATGGTTAATTTTTAGCCTGTAGTTGAGTCCTGTGGTCACATAGCTGGAGGTCTGGAATCTGGTGGTTTCATAGCTTTGAGAAGGTAGGTGCTAGTGAGAAATCAGAACATTGTTTGGGCAATTTGGTCAGTCTCAAGGATCACTGTGATTTTATTCTTTGTTTGCGAGGTCAACATAATGAGCCATCTTAATAATGAGACCCTATGTGGGCCCTTGGAGAAGGCAATGGCACCTCACTCCAGTACTCTTGCCTGGAAAATCCTATGGACAGAGGAGCCTGGTAGGCTGCAGTCCATGGGGTCGCTATGAGTTGGATACAACTGAGCGACTTCACTTTCCCTTTTCACTTTCATGCATTGGAGAAGGAAATGGCAACCCACTCCAGTGTTCTTGCCTGGAAAATACCAGGGACAAGGGAGCCTGGTGGGCTGCCGTCTATGGGGTGGCACAGAGTCAGACATGACCGAAGTGACTTAGTAGCATGTGGGCCCTATCAGCAGTTGCTCTAAAGAATTTTAAACATGTATTACAAAGCCTCAGTAATTAAACAGTGTGGCACTGGTGAGCAAGATAGATGTAAGGGAGATCTTACATCCAGATCTTCATAAAACTACAGAATGTCAAAGTTTAACAATAATTCTCCAGTAGGGAGATTACTATAGGAAGAGGGGTCCCTATAATTAATATTTCAATAGTATATTCCTGGCTAGGATCTGGAGAGACAGTGGTTCTCCTTCTGCTGCCAAAGTTGACGTTTACTAATAGATCACTTCTTTACTGTGTGCAAGAACTGGGACCTAGAAAAAAACACGTGAAATTATGAGAGAATCACTGTATAACCAAATAAATCAGCAGAGTAGGGCAAGTTCCAGGAAAGTAAGGAGAGGAAGAAATCAGTACAACAAATATCTAGATAGCACTTCTTATGTACTACGTAATGTTCATGCAATGTAAAAGGCAGGTGCTTTTATCATCCTCATTTACAGATGAGGAAATGGAAGCATAGACAGTCCAACTTTAGACTTGCATGCCTAAAACGTAGGGAAATATAATCACTAACAGGCTAAAAGTTTTAAGATAACAACAAATACCTCTCTTTTGCTGCCCTATCTTCTAGGTTTATCCAACTCCCTCTTGAGGTCCTCCAACTTAGCCACCTTCTCAACCCTCTCCCACCACCCGCTTCCCACAAGGTGGCTCCCATTCCCAGACCTGGTATTACTCAGCAGAAGAGTCAGGAATTGGCCTCAGTCATTGTCAAATGAGCTGCAGGAGCCAGCTCAGAGTTTTCTAGTAACAGAATCTTTGGAACCAACAAAAGCAGCTCTTCTAAAAATTCAGATAGGAAGCTTTCTTGTAACTGGAGAGTCTGCAATTCAGTAAGATTCCTCATGAGGACTTCCCTTTTCTGCAATACTTCTGTAAAAGAAACATTAATTTACTCAAACAGAAAGCAGACTGCCATAGCTGTTACGCTGTTACTCAATTACTGAGGGTTATGGAAGGGGCGGGGGAACGGGGGGCGGGTAAAAAGCCATGTCAAATAAGGGGCTGACTTGCAAAGGGCTATGTGATCACAGACTGGGATTAGCAGGCGCGGCCCTGTGCCGCAGGAATCTCCTTGCCACCGCCTTGGGGACACTACTGGGAGAGCAGATGGAGGGGTATGTCAGGACAGAACAGCACCGCCCTTGATGGAAGGCGGGTCTGCCCAGGTGTGGACGGAAAAATTATTGCTAAAGGGGAATGGCCATCATTTATTGCCAAGCTGAAATAAAGATGTATTCTGCATTCTAAGGGAAATATGGACACAAAATGCAGTTGTGGAAGAGGAAACTTCTCCTAAATTCAGATTTCCTAGTACTTATTTCCAATCATTTGCTGTTTCTCCCTTTTGTTTGGGATGGCAAGCTGAGGGATTTGATGGGCATTGATTCCAAATGTACCAGGTGTACACGTTGTTAATGTGATTCAATAAAACTCTGAAGACCTCAGGAAAGACTGGGGTTATAATCCCAAGAGTAGTTCCAAATGTGTACTCCAGCAGCAGTAAATCGTTAAGAAAACCCTTCCCCGGGAGGTTGCATCTGGGGTTATTGCTCACCGTCCAGCCTCTCGAGGTTCACGCCCACGATCCACCCCGGCCCGCCCAGGTAGAGGGAATCCAAGGGATTGCACCCGAGCAGTGCCCACCACAATACGGTACAAGAGGAAAGAACCCTACTGTAGCCAGAGAAGCAACCAGTTCCGAGAATTTCTCGTGGGCGGAAGTCTCTCATTACTTCCGGGGCGGGGCCTCCCTTGTATCCTGACTGACAGTCGTGGGTTCGGGGGCTGGCTGCAGGTTTCGTCCCTGCTTATTTTTGTGAGAGCCTCTGACCCGTTTCCCCAAGATTCGCAATCCCTGCCTCACCCGTCACAAAGGTGATTTTTTTACTTCCTGATTTTACCCAGGTAGGACCAGCCTTGAATATTGGAATTTAAAGACTGCAGCTGGGAAAGGACATCTCCAGTGTTGCTGCTGCTAAGTCACTTCAGTCATGTCCAACTCTGTGCGACCCCATAGATGGCAGCCCACCAGGCTCCCTCGTCCCTGGGATTCTCCAGGCAAGAACACTGGAGTGGGTTGCCATTTCCTTCTCCAATGCATGAAAGTGAAAAGTGAAAGTGAAGTCGCTCAGTTTTGCCCGACTCTAGCGTTACAATATTCCTAAAACCGACACAATGGACGGCAGGAGCTCCGGTTTTCATTGTGTTCTGAATGCCAGTACTGCACATCCTATGTGCTTTCTCCAAGATTACGGACCGACCTAAGAGCAAGACCTTCAAAAACGGGTTGCAATAATGCAAAATCCCTTGGACTACTCAGGCGTTCATTAAAGAACTCAAGACACCAGTGTACTGGTTTGGACATACAAGCTGATAAAAGTATAATTACTAAAATGAAACACTACAAGAGGCGGTACGGAATATGAATACATTCTATGGCACTGTATGAATCAAGAACATAAAACAAGGGTCAAAGAGGCAAAGCCTCCGGAAGCCTGGATTCTGTTTCCACCTGTACCATTAACTTAATAGATCACCTGGTGCAAGCCACATGACCTCTTAGGACCTTCCCTTACAGAATAATGGACTGGAAAATGATTTCAAGTCACTTCCAAACATAGCATTCTACAGACTAATTAAACACATCAGAGCACAGTTATTTCTTATTTTTCTAACTCTGAAATCGATCCCTTTAAAATCTGTCAAAAGTACCACTGAGTTGCAAAAAGAGACTAGTTTTTAAAAAAGTTGTCCTTTACACTACTTAATTTCTTAATTGTATTTCTGACTAGCCATATTTATCTTCTTAAACAGGATTGAGAGTATGTTAAAAACTTTATGTGGGTCTGCTTGGGGTTTTCTTAGAAAGTTAGCAGTCATTCCTGTCTAGTGGCTGCCCAAGGGGTGGTTAAGGGTCATGTGTTGTCCCCAAAGCTAAATCTTTGATTTGCAGGCTCCCCTAAAGAGGCCCTAGTGTTTTGTTTTTCATTTTATGGGAAAACCAAGATACAGAAGGCTAAAACTAGACTTGTACTCCTACAACACCTTCCACTTTGGAAGGCAGATCTGATGCTGAGAGCAACCTTAAAACATACATGTATGTTGCTATGAACTCCAAACATTAAGGCTTTCATATTACAGACTATAAAATATATAAACAGATTCTCATAAAGCTTGGCATAGCTGATTTTTCTCATAGTAAAAAAATCTAGTATTTTCTCTCACTTCTTTTTGCTATATACCTTAAATATACCTAGACCAGGATTTCTCAGGCACTATCAAACATATGGAAGTTTGTGAATGTTTTCTTTTGTGGGGGCTGTCCTGTGCATGCAGAATGTTTAGCAACATCTCTAGCCTCTATCCATTAGATGCCAGTGGTATCCCAGCCATCCCTTGATAGTATAACCAAAACTGTCTCCAGACATTGCTAAATTTCTCCAGTTAGGAACCAATGGTCTACTTGAGACACAAAAGCCCATTTTCAAGCACTTTTGCAATGATAAGCAGTAATCTTTAGAGTTTCCTATTTTCCTTAACCAACAGACAAATCTGAACAAATGAAGTTTCACATTTCAACTTTTTACATATACCCTAACGTTAAATGTTTTTGTCTTCCATCTTGAACGCAGTTATTGATGTATAATGGAAATGGGTCTGTGCATAAAATGAAGAGACATATATCCTTGAAAGCAGTGTAAATATTTCTATAGATAGAACACCACAAATAATGCACACAATAATTTGACAAGCATTTATTAAACGCCTACTATGTGCTCAGCACTGTACTAGGCACTAAGGGGTGCAGAGATACAAATGTAAAAGTTATTATTCCTGCCCTCAAGGAGCTTACAATTTAATTTTGGAAATAAATACAAACATGAAACTACAATACAGAGTGCTGGAAAATAATTACAAAACAACATATTAGTAAGTACATGGACCACACTACAAACTTAAAGGATTTGTGCTGAGGCAGCACAGAGCAAGGGATGTCTCAGTGAGGTGAAATCATCAGGGAGAGCTCACTCCAGAAGATATAATGGAAGCTAGGTTTTGAAGGGAGTAATGAACATGAGCTGGTGCCAAAGAGAAATCTAAGCAAAAGGAACAGCATGAAAAAGGCACAGAGGCAAGGGCTTTATAAGAGACATCAGTGGAAGGTCATAGAAGTGAATGATGAATCAAGGTGAATATGCTAGACACAAATGAGGCTGAGGCAGATTAAACATGAGGACAAGGTAATAGAGGACAAGGTCCTATCACTGCTCTGATAGGAATTACCTGATGTGAAAATTATTTTGATTATCTTGTGAAATGAGACATCAGAAAAATGGAGTTTGAGGACAATCTTGGAAGCAAACAAGGTGGGGCTCTTGGGAGCACGGAAACTGAAAAGCAAGAATTACAATAACCTGGGCCTCAGATGATATGGATCTGCAGAGAAGGATACAAAGAAATGGCAGAAACATGGGAAGGAAAAAAAAATCCAGCCTCAAGGAGAAAAGTAAGAATTGGAACAACTTAACAAGATATTGGACATGAACAGTGAAAACCGGAAAAAGACTGAAAGACCACTCCAACACTGGGATAAGAAATAGGAAGGGTAGTGAGTCTGTTAAGGATAAAGATGTTAACCAAAGATGCCTATTTAAAAGGAAAATATTGTTTGGGGACACAGTAATGAGTCCTGTCTCCAAATACCAAGTTATATAAGTACCCGTGGAAAAGTTCACAAGTTAAGAGACAACCCATAGGACTGCAGATGGTGACTGCAGCCATGAAATTAAAAGACGCTTACTCCTTGGAAGAAAAGTTATGACCAACCTAGATAGTATATTCAAAAGTAGAGACATTACTTTGCCAACTAAGGTCTGTCTAGTCAAGGCTATGGTTTTTCCTGTGGTCATGTATGGATGTGAGAGTTGGACTGTGAAGAAGGCTGAGAGCCCAAGAATTGATGCTTTTGAACTGTGGTGTTGGAGAAGATTCCTGAGAGTCCCTTGGAATGCAAGGAGATCCAACCAGTCCATTCTGAAGGAGATCAGCCCTGGGATTTCTTTGGAAGGAATGATGCTAAAGCTGAAACTCCAGTACTTTGGCCACCTCATGCGAAGAGTTGACTCACTGGAAAATACTCTGATGCTGGGAGGGATTGGGGGCAGGAGGAGAAGGGGACGACAGAGGATGAGATGGCTGGATGGTATCACTGACTAGATGGAAGTGAGTCTGAGTGAACTCCGGGAGTTGGTGATGGACAGGGAGGCCTGGCGTGCTGCGATTCATGGGGTCACCAAGAGTCAGACACGACTGAGCAACTGAACTGAACTGAGAAAATATTAAGTTACTGAAATACAGAAGTATAAATAATCCAAATGGATAAAGAGGAGTATAGAAAAAGTAGTGAATAAAATTAAGACAAGGATATTTTTTTCAGTGGAGAGGTGGAAAAAAAAGATGCATAGAGAAAAGCTAAAAGTGAAGAAAATCGACCAATTCTCAAAGGAGAATTCCCGAGATGCAGGGTCAGTTCAAAAATTATGAAATATAAGGACAAGAACTGAGGCTTTCCTGGCAATCCAATGGTTAAGACTCTGTGTCCACTCTGCATCGCAGGGGGCACAGGTTCAACCACTGGTCAGGGAACTAAGGTCCCACATGTTAGCTGGGTTGGCCAAAAATGAAAAAAAAAAATAAAAAAAAGGATAAGAGCTAAGAAAAGGCATTAGTATTTATCCACTGGTGATTCTGAGGACATTTCAGTGGAGTGAGTACAAAAGCCAAAAATGAGTTTTAAGAATGCGTTAATGAGGAAATGGGGTTTAACAACAGATGACATGTTTGAAAAACCATGAATGATAGAATAAGAAGAAAATGGTAGTTGGAAATGAGCACTAAAATTGAAGCTTTTACACATCTTATGCTGTAGATGAACTTACTGTTGTCATCCTAAATGTCCATTTGCCTGGCCTAAGACATGGATATTTCATTTTCCCCCATAATGCCACTTTCCCTGGGGCAGTTTAGAGAGAAGTATATTAAGTTACTGCTTTTCCTCCCAAGTTTTAAACATGTTTTACTTGTAGAATTTAGCTTTCTAATACTACAAAGCACCAAAATTATCAACATTTAAAGATGATATAATAATAAACCAAAATGACATTTTCAACCAATTTTCCAGTAATTGTAATGGATTTGCACTATATGCATATTTCCTTCTCCAGTAACTTTTCAGCTAAGCCTCCGTTTCCTCATCTATAAAATGGAGGATATCATATCAAAATATCTATCATAAGCATGAGAAATACATAACTTAGGGTTTGGCACATAGTAAGTGCTCAATAAATAAAAACTAACTGTTCTACATGGGAATTAACCACGACCACCTTACTCAATGCAGAAAATCTTTGAAACCTAAGATGTCTCTCCTAGGACCATGTTGGATGGCAACTGTTACGGAAGAACCACTTTATTATGCCAGGTCTTAAAAAGTTGAGGATGGGAGAAGAAAGTACTGGTGAACAGTTAATTTCAGATTACAATATAAAAATAGAATCTGCAGGATAAAGGAATTTAGTGCTGTCACTCATAGTTAGGAGCTCAAAGTAAGGTCATACAGACTGACCAATGCTAAAAGTGAAAACTGTAGACCAAGAAAGGACTTCTACTTATGCCCACAAAGAAACAGCCCTTTTCTGCTGTCTTAACTATTTGGCTACATCTATAGGTGTGCTGAATCAGCCTTGACATGTATTGTTCTGTCAAGTCATAGTCTTTTCTCACATGCATTCCAGTATAATACTCATCTTTCTGGTCATATTTTCTTTTCTCTAAATTTCTGCCAAATGCTCAGTAATTCTAAGAGTTAAGTAATCTGGCTATACATTACTTTGAGTAATGTAAAGAGATGTTAGCTGGTACATCTAGTTATTTCATACCATGGTGCTCTGCTAACAGCTTTCACTGGAAGACTACTGTTCCTCTGAACTATGTGGGAGGAGTGTGTGCATACATGCACATGAATACACACACTCTCCCTCTGACAACGTACCCATCCTATATATTTGTACAAAGGTAACATTGGCCTCAGGCAGAATTAGTATTTTACAGAAAGTAAGGCACAACTGAAGCAGAGAGCAAAGATCTAGAGACAACTAGATTTGTTTCTGGTTTCTTATAATTTCAAGTACAAAGGAGTTAGGAATAGTAATCTATAGGCTAAAAAGAGAGAGAAGCAGAGGGAGAAGAGAAGAAAATAAAAGATAATGAAAAGCATTGTTTTGAAAAAGTTAACCAAGGAAACCAGGATGACAAATGATAAATGGATATCAATGCCTCAATGAAATAGGTGTAGATAACTCTGATGTGATTAGTAATCAATATGGGCCATAGTGGGGTACAGAAGGGATGTTATAGGGAAGGAATTTATGATCCAAAAGGCAGACCTCTATGATGTATTATTTTATGACTGACTTTTAAAAACATTAATCATAAAACATTATTAGTAAGTGCAGTCCTTGTTTAGGATAGTCACAGTGTGAAAATATATAATTTTTCTTGGAACTTTCATTACAATGTATGTCATATTCTTCTGAATAAGATTAATGGAATCAATTCCATTCTGAAAGGTGATTTTGGAAATAGGTAAAAGTTACTCAATTCCAAATATGGTGAATAACTGCATAACCAGATGGTCAAAGATAAGATGAAATTCAAAGAGTAATAGAGTGTTTTTCTTGAATGGTGTATTAAATGGGAATCTTGAGAGTGTTCCAAGTATCTAGAGGAGTGGTAGTACTTGGAATAACAGTACTACTAGAGTAGCTAGAACTGCCCAATTTAAAAAGACAATCCAAGTTTGGATTCTTCTGTAAGTTCTTGGTGTTAACTTTAAACCAGCCTCATTACTTTATACATACTAAAAGCTTCAAAGATGAATTATAGTGCCTTGGTATACTGAAAGCTTCAGAGATGAATTATAGTGACTGGTGATGAGTTTAATATTGTGTCTTTGCTGGATTATAGAGGGAATGCACCAGGATACAGAAGAGGAATTGTTAGGTGAAGTACTCAACCGATGAACACTGTAGACATGTAAAGCTAATGGCAAGAAACAGATAAAGAGTGAGTGAGGTGCTGAGGCCATCTAAGGAGATGGGTTCAAGGTAAAGCAAGAGTGGCAGACCATCCAGTCAGGGTGTTTGTGCAGACTGACAGGAACCTGAGAGAGCAGTACTGTGATGGACCAAAAGAGATGAGTGTACATTCTTTGCAGGATTTTTATGTCTTCTTCAAGCACCTCTGTCTTTTTCCCCCATGTGACGCCTTATTGAGGATAATATAAATAATTATTTGTACCACAGTGTACAGTGGGAAGGTGGAAAGGAGAGTCAAATTACCAAAAGGTATAGCCATTCAAGCTCAAGAGCAGCCGAGCCGCTGCTGCTGAGTCTCCACTCACCTCTGTCTCTGCATCATTCCCACAACCATCACTAATGCGTCCACTTCCTTTGCTGACACAGGTACTGGGGCTGGGGGTGGTGAAGGATACGTGTGGATGCTCAGTGACTCATGGGAGTCAGTGAAGGTGATATATGAAGAAAAATGCTGGAGTGCTGTTAAAAATATAGCATTCTGAGTTTGCATGGGAATATGGATTTCCACTAGCAGGAGCATTAGAATAAAATAAAATGTACACTTAAGCATAAATACATTAAGTGTTTATAAAAACTTCCCTAGAACTAGGAGCTCAGAAAGTTAAATATAAGTTTAAGTCTCATACAGAGGCTGCTTCAAACTCTAAAACAGCTTCTTAGATCAGATTAGGAACACAAAATGCACCTTTAGGGGAATAAATGGGAGACAGGGATCACAGGAGATCGGAAGAAGCAGAGGAACTAGAAGGAGTAGCTACTCTCAAACCTACAGCTACTCACCAAGACAAAGTTAAGTGCTTCAAGCCACACAAGCAATTTTCTCTAATGCTATTTTAAGCTTCTAAAGGATCAGACCATCAGGAGCTCCATTCTATCAGACACCTCCTAAGATAGTCAAGCTAATTAATTTATATCAAGGCACTGGACCCAAACTACTGAAGAGCTATTCTAACTTTGCCACCCCTATCAATCTGACCCTAGATAAGATTGTAATGATGTTGAACTTTCTGCCATTTTTTACAGTGAAAGACCTCTCACCAGCACATGGTTCCTCTAATGTTGAATTAACGCTGAATCTACGACTGAAGTTTTCCCTAAACTCCTGTGGATTCAGATTTTTCTCCACTGTGGATTCTTTGATGTCGAATGAGACTTGACCTCTGAATAAAGGCTTTCCCACACTCATTACATTGATAGGGTTTCTCCCCTGTGTGAATTCTCAGATGCTGAATGAGGCCAGTGTTCCCATTGAAAGCTTTCCCACATTCTTTACATTTATAGGGTCTTTCTCCAGTGTGGATTCTCTGATGTTCAATAAGGCCTGACTTTTGACTGAAGGCCCTCCCACACTCATTGCATTTGTAGGGTTTCTCCCCAGTGTGGCTTCTCTGATGGCCAATAAGATGTGAGCTCCTCCTGAAAGTTTTCCCACACTCATCACACTCATAGGGCTTCTCCCCAGTGTGGATTCTCTGATGTCCAATGAGGTGTGAGCTATGACTGAAAGCTTTCCCACACTCATTACATTCATAGGGTCTCTCCCCACTGTGGATTCTCTGGTGCAGAATAAGGCCTGCACTCTGACTGAAAGCTTTCCCACACTGATTGCACTGATATGGCTTCTCCCCAGTATGGATTCTCTGGTGCAAGATCAGGCCTGTGTTTTGACTGAAGGCTTTACCACACTCCTTACAGTGGTAGCGTTTTACTTTGTTGTGGATATCCTGGTGGGAAAGAAGGGCTGACCTGTAACTGAAGGCTTTACCACACACATTACACTGATAGGGTTTCTCCCCAGTGTGGATTCTCCAGTGACGAACAAGGCCTGAACTCTGAGCAAAGCTCTTCCCACATTCATCACATTTATGTCGTCTCTCTTGGGTGGGATTTCCCCGCTGCCTCTCTAATGAGCCCAGAAGGTCTCGGGCTTCTCCAGGCTCAAGACCCCGATAACATCCCCGTTGCATTTGGCAGCTGTCTCTCCATGTGGCTGGATTCCAGTAGATATTACCTGTTTTGAAGTTAATTCCCTGTTCTCATTCCTGGTCTCACCACCTGGAATAAAAGTGTAATTAACATCAAGTGAATGTCACTTCCTAGTCTTTACGTTAGGAAAAGGAAATCAAATAGAGGGAAGAAAATACACATGGAGGTTAAGAGTAAATGGAAAGCTTCCATCTGTCTCCAAAATGCCTTAGTTAATATGGGGAGAAAGGAGCCGGGACAAACTGAAGTACCACATACACCAACTAGGGAATAACTGCCATCAAGAAATAGGGTTGTTGGAAGGAGGACTAAGGTAGAGAAGGGATCCCCTGAGGAGAAGCAGAAATTGGGGAGTGAGAAGGAATATAGAACTACAAAAAGATCTAATGAGTGGAGTAGGAATGAAAAAGCCCCAGTCATTAAAAGGGAGGAGCACAATGGGTCTAAGTATGAGAGATCTGCATGAACGCAGAGAGCACCAAAAGATTTCAGTATCCAACTGGCAAAGTGACCAATACCCAGTCTACAGCCATACAACCCTGAATGCACCCGCTCTCGTCTGATCTTGGAAGCTAAGCAGGGTTGGGCCTGGTTAGTACTTGGACAGGAGATAAATACTCAGTTACAAACTGTAAGATAAGTCCTAGATTAGAGAGTAAAAGTTTCCTTTTATTTTTTAAAATTAGTTTTTTCTGGTTATTTTTTTATTGAAGTACAGGAAATTCATAATATTGTTTGCTTTGGGTATATGGTAAAGTGATTAAGTTACACATATATGTGTGTATATATATATTCTTTTTAAAATTCTTTTTCATTATAGCCTATTATAAGATACTGAATATAAAAAAATAAGATACTGAATATAGTTTCTGAATATTGTTATTTATCTATTGTATATATGGTAGTGTGTATCTTAAACCCATATATCCCATATTCCTAATTTATCCCTCCTCCCACCTTCCTCCTTGGTAACCGTAAGTTTGTTTCTGTTTTGTAAATAAGTTCATTTGTACTATTTTTTAGATTTCACTATTTTTAGATTCTCTGACTTACTTCACTTAGTGTGATGATCTCTAAGTCCATCCATGTTGCTGTAAATGGTATTATTTCATTCTTTTTACAGCTGAGTAATATTCCACTACACGCATACCCACACCCACCTACCCAAGCTCCACATCTTTATTCATTCATCTGCTGATGGACACTTAGGTTGCTTCTATGTCTTGGCTATTGTAAATAATGCTGCACTGAACATGGCAGTGCATTTCTTTTAAATTAAAGCATCTGTCTTCTCTGGATATACATCCAGGAGTGGGACTGCTGGATCATATGGTAACTCTATTTTTAGTTTTTTAATGAACCCCATACTATTTTCCATAGTGGCCACAAAAGTTTCCTTTCAGAATTCCAGAAGTCTCAATATTTTCTCTCTCTGTTGGATCCTGAGTTTAAACTCAACTATGTCTTTCAGAAAGCTCAAAACTACTGTACACATAAACAAAAGATCTTTAACAATAACAACCAGAGCTCTCCTTACCCAGGGAGAACATGTTTCTATAATTCTCTGGCCTGTTATCTCTACTCAGATCCTTCTGGGATGAATCAAGAAGCCATTCCTCTCGAATTAGGGACACAGCCATGTCTTCGATCTTCTCTAAAGTCTGAAACAAAACAAGATGCTCATTTGAGGACTGGGACTGTTCCACAGCTTAAACCCAGACTATCTAAAAGATCCATCAGGGGTGGAGAGGATCATGACATGAGAAAGTACCATGTAAAGGGATCTGTGAAGCTAGCTGGGAAGAGCAGGAAAATGCATGAGATTTACTGGGGGCTGGGGGCGAGAATCAAGGATCAATCTGTCTCTATGCATTAGAATGTGGAGCAAGTTCTTAAGTGAGTACTGCTACAGACAGTCTAGACATGGGGTAGATGCCACAAACACTCTGAGTAGAGCTATGAGGTTTCAGTGAGAAGAAGCACAACTCACCTGGAACCCTGCTGTAAGCAGTGTAGCTGTCATCTCCTGGTCTCGAGGACCTCCTTTCTGGGAAGGGGTAGGACTCTGTGAAATTGATATGGCTGAGAGGAGAAAAGAGCTATGAATGAGACCAGCCTTGTCCTATGGTTACAGGAACCAGCATTAACACATTCCAAAATTTTGTATATTTCAGCAGATATGCATGCTAGAGATTTTGCATATGAAATTCTATTAGTCTTGGACTATGTGTCCATACCTATGGTTGCCCACAAAACACCTCTACTTTGATGGTCCACTCAGCTTGAAGCTACGTGTAAAAAATAGAATGTTTACTGGTTTCCAACAGGAATTGCTTTACAATTTCTTCTCTACCATCAAAGCTGTAGTCCATTCTTGTGCTTGTACACAGTATTTCTTTAGGTCCTAATCTTTTGTCAAACTGAATATGGGAACCAATCTATCTCTACTAACTCTATCACTTTCTTGAAATGTCTACTATGACTGCCAGTATCTGCTTCCTATAGATATCAGACAGGATAATAAAAAAATCAAAATGGACTACTGTGTCTTGCACAACAGGTATTAGAATTATTTTAGAAACGAAACACAGTGCAAGTATGATATGAGACTAGAACATCTTGTTCTGTAAAAAGTAAGAAAATTCACAAAAATGATGGAGAAAAGCCAATAGGACGCAGGAGTCAGATGGAAGAGGCCTCCCATGGCCAACTCTGAGACAATTTAAGCATCAAAATAAAGAAAATAACAGAAAAAAATGAATTTATGAGTATATATTGATAAATAAAAATGATTAAAATAAAATGGGGGAAGAAGGGAACACTCTCCGTTACAATAAACAAAGAAACGTAAAAACACTGCACAGGAGGTAGTGACCAAAACCATCCCACAGAAAAAGAAATGCAAGAAGGCAAAATGGTTGTCTGAGGCTTTACAAATAGCTGAGAAAAGAACAGAAGTGAAAAGCAAGGGAGAAAGGGAAAGATATACCCAACTGAATGCAGAGTTCCAGAGAATACCAAGGAGAGGTTAAGAAGGCCTTCTTCGATGAACAATGCAAAGTAGTAGAGGAAACAACAGAATGGGAGACTAGAGATTTCTTTAAGAAAACTGGAGATATCAGGGAACATTTCATGCAAGGATGGGCATGATCAAAGACAGAAACTAATAGAGGCAGAGGAGATTAAGAGAAAGGAAGAATGCACAGAAGAACTATACAAAAAAGATCTTAATGACCCAGATAACCATGGTTGTGTGGTCATTTACCTAGACCTGACAACCTGGAGTGTGAAGTCAAGTGGGCCTTAGGTAGCATTACTATAAACAAAGCTAGTGGAGGTGATGAAATTCTAGCCGAGCTATTTAAAATCCTAAAAAGATGATGCTGTTAAAGTGTTACACTCAGTATGTCAGAAAACTTGGAAAACGCAGCAGTGGCCACAGGATTGGAAAAGGTCAGTTTTCATTCCAATCCCAAAGAAGAGCAATGCCAGAGAATGTTCAAATTACTGGACAACTGTGCTTATTTCGCATGCTAGTAAGGTAATGCCAAAATCCTTCAAACTAGGCTTCAGCAGTATGTGAACCGAGAACTTATAGATATACAAGTCAGATTTAGAAAAAGGCAGAGGAACCAGAGATCAAATTGCCAACATTCACTGGATCATACAGAAAGCACAGGAATTCTAGAAAAACACCTATTTCTGCTTCCTTGACTATGCGAAAGCCTTGGACTGTCTGTATCCTGCAAACTGTGGAAAATTCTTAAAGACATGGGAATACCAGACTTTCTTACCTGTCTTCTCAGAAACCTGTATATGGGTCAAGAAGCAACAGTTACAATCTTACATGGAACAACTAACTGGTTCAAAATTGGGAAAGGAGTATAACAAGGCTGTATATTGTCACTGTTTATTTAACTTATATGCAGAGCACATCATGTGAAATGCCAGGCTGGATGAATCACAAGTGGGAATCAGGACTGCTGGGAGAAATATCAACAACCTCAGATATGCAGGGAGAAATATCAACAACCTCAGATATGCAGACAACACAACCCTTACGGCAGAAAGTGAAGAGGAACTAAAAGCCTCTTGATGGGAGTGAGAGGAGAGTGAAAAAGCTGGCTTGAAATTCAACACTCAAAATACTAAGATCATGGCATCCTTCATGGCAAATGGAAGGGAAAAACGTAGAAGCAGTAACAGATTTTCTTTTCTTGGGCTCCAAAAATCACTGTAGATGGTGACTGCAGCCATGAAATTAAAAGCCACTTGCTCCTTGGAAGGAAAGCTATGACAAATCTAAACAACATATTAAAAAGCAAAGACCACTTTACTGACAATGGTCTGTCTAGTCAAAGCTGTGGTTTTTCCAGTAGCCATGTATGGATGTGAGAGTTAGACCATAAAGAAGGCTGAGAGCCAAAGAATTGATGATTTCAAATTATGGTGCTGGAGAAGACTCTTGAAAAGTCCCCTGGACTGCATGGAGATCAAACCAGTGAATTCTAAAGGAAATCAACCCTGAACATTCACTGGAAGGACTGATGCTGAAGCTGAAACTCTAATACTTTGGTCACCTGATGTGAAGAGCCAACTCACTGGAAAAGATCCTGATGCTGGGAAAGACTGAAGGCAAAAGGAAGAGAAGGAGCAATAGAGGATGAGAGGGTTAGATGGCATCACTGACTCAATGGAGATGAATTTGAACAAACTCCAGGAGACACTGAAGGACAGGGAAGCCTGGCATGCTGAAGTCTCTGGGGTCACAAAGAGTTGGACATGACTTAGCGACTGAACAACAATGATAGAAAATAATCACTTTAGCAATCATTGATTCAATGAAGGCGCATCAACAAATACTAAAACTAGTGTTTCAGCAACAAAAGTTTGATGAAGACCAGGGTATTTACTGATACACAGACTCAAGAGTATATCCCCAGAAATTACTTATTAATTACAAAGGGAAAACAGTAACAAAAGCCTAGCAAGAACGACCTTAAGAAAGTCATTGAAAAAAACACTACCAACAATAGACAGATTCCTGTCATATTCCTGAAAAGGATACAAAAATCACTTGTGAGGTGTTCCTGCCACATAGACACAATTTGAATCTAAATAGGAGAAAACATCACACAAACTCAAATTGTTGTCATTCTACAAAATATTGACTTGTACTCTTCACAAATTCAAGATTATGGAAGGCAAAGAAAGGCTGAGGAACTATTCCAAGTAAAAGGAGAGTAAAGAGACATGGCAACTAATTGCAAAGTATGATCCTGGACTAGACTGGAAAAACTTTGGGACAGCTGGGGAAAATATGAATATTTTCTAACTGTGATCAAGTCATTGAGTTATCTATGAAAATGCTCTTAAGAAAATACATACTGAAATACAAATAAAATGGCATGTGATACCAACAAAATCTAAAAATGCCTATACCTATGCAGTAAATAAACTGTGGTAACAGAAACATAGGAAGCTATAAAATCCCCAAATTCTTTCATTTGTTCTTGAATTTACCACTGGGACTGACACTCTGTGTTTGAAGCCTAGATGAAATTTAAATCAGATCTTATGACCAGTCTGTAAACAGCAGATTCTAGTTCTTGGTTCAAGGAACTAGACAGGTGTCCTGAATGTACTTTCTTCCTTTTCACTTTCTCACCCCTCAGCAGTGAAATCTGGCTCCTCACCTCTATCATGTGGCCCTTGGAGCACTGCAGATTTGTGCTGTGTTGCCACAGGTTGGAGCTGAGTATCTGGAGGCTCCGGTGCAGATTCTGAATGCATCACCTCCTCCCAGAGAACCCTATGTCCATGTGCACGAGCTGGGACCTGGAGACAAGACAGGTGCATTACAAGGAATCCCTCTGAGAAATGAAGGAACAATGTAAGAAAAAGTACACCTAAAGGAATACATATGGGGGAAGGAAAAAGCAGAATCTTAATTACTTCCAAGGCGCAGGAAGGAACACAAACATGCTTATTTGCACAGAAAGGCATCATTTATGCTTAGCACTGAAGAAAAAGATTGCTGCTGATGCCCTCTTTGATGCGCAAAATGCTGATACTCTGTACTCTCAAGAAAGGGGAAGAACAATAAACAGCAACTTAAAGCAGTACTCTTCCATGGAAAAAATTTTGATTAGAAACTAGGAAATCTGAGTTCTGGCCTCAGATCTGTCTTTAGTTATTTGGTTGCCCCTGGAAAATAAGTTCTCTATGCATCAGTTTCCCATCTGGCAAACAGAACAATGATACAACTGCAGGGATGTTATGAGGATTAAAAAAATGGATTTATATCCTTTACAAGAATAAAAAGAACTCTATAGATAGAAGCCACGCCACACTATAACTATTTTCATTCTCCTGTAACAAAACTCATGCTCAGCATTTATTCTCCCACTTTATATCAATGTCCCTCCACCCAGCCCCCCTGGACTCTCACAGTCACAGCATGCCCACCTCCTTCTACGTACCGGCCGTCCCAATATATCAATTTGTCTTTCCAAATCCTCCAGTAGGGTCACCACTTCCTCTCCATTCTCTAGCTGATGTTCCTTCACCAGAGTCTGGAGCTCCTCAGGCAGGATGGTCAGGAACTGCTCAAGCACCAGCAGCTCCAGGATTTGCTCCTTGGTGTTCAAATCTGGCCTCAGCCACTGATGGCAAAGTGCGCGGAGTTGGATCAGAGCTTCTCGGGGTCCTAGTGTCTCTTGGTAGCATAACTTCCTGAAGCGTAGGCGGAACAACTCTTGGCCAGGAGGGTTATTTTCATGTAGACTTGATTCCTGGTCCCAACCATGATCTTCCTCTACCTTGACAATTACAAGGTCCTCTTCAGGAACCTGGTCTGGTGGGGATGGGGCTAAAGACTTTCTTGATTCTGTTGCCATTTAGGGCCAGAAAAGCTCAGGAGACTCAGTTTCTACTATGTTTCTTTATCTTCTTAAGAGAAGAACCTTCTGAGGGCCTCTTCTTTAAGGGTACTTCTTTGGGGACAGAAAATGACAAACAGTGTAAAGGCAAGCCAAAGGTCACAATAATTTACTGAGATATCTTAACAAGTTCCCTACCATGACATGGATGTCATTTAAGTGATCCTCTCCAGAAATAACTCCTTGCCTTCTTAGCCTTCTGCCATGCCAATTCCATCTGGGAATTCCTTCTGCTTTCTCTCCTAGGGATGTGGAACATGGCTAAACAAAGTCAGGAAACCATGTAGATTGGGTCTAATTGAAATTCCATATTTAATCTCATCTGACACTCAGTGCTGCTGATTTGATTCCTTTCAGCATTTGTTATACCAGCTATACCGTTTTGACACACTGCAGCTCTTAACCTGCCCCTCACTCTCAACAAGGGACTAATTTCCACATAATACAGCTAAAGGTATTGTCAAGAAAGGTCCTAACACTTTTCTCTTCTCCACTTAACATTCCTTATCCCACATGTGCTTCACTCCCCGACCCCGACCCCAGTGCCAACCCCCTTGTCTCCACACTAACTTCTACTATGGACTTTATTTCAAGTTCTGTAAAGTCTTCTCTAGGGTATAGGTCCTGCACCTCTAAGGAACCTGGATGCCCTATCAACACTTGCAACCCCCAAACCCAGTCCCAAAAACTAATGACACAGAATGTTTTAGAAATAAAATCATACAGTATGTAGCCTTTTGAGTCTGGCATATCTTCTAGCATATTGTACTTGAGTCATCAACGTTAGTATATGTATCAGTTTACTCCTTACATAGCACAGCATGGCAAGCATTCACCAGTGGACTTCCTATGACGATCTGCTTCAGTCGTGTCTGACTCTTTGCAACCCCAAGGACCATAGCCCACCAAGCTCCTCTGTCCATGGGATTCTCCAAGCAAGAATACTGGAGTGGACTGCTGTGCCCTCCTCTGGGGGACCATCCCAACCCAGGGATAGAACCTGTGTCTCTTATGTCTCCTGCATTGGCAAGCGGGTTCTTTACCACTAATGCCACCTAGCAAGCCCTCTTATTGCTTATATGGATAAATGTTTATCCATTCTCTAGTTTAGACTATCTCAGTTGCTTCTAGTTTTTGATGATTACCAATGAGGCCACTATAAGTATCTGCATATGAATTTTGTGTGAACATTTCTCCTGGGTAAATATCCAGGAAAAAAAAAAAACTGCTGGGTCATAAGGTAAGTATATGGATAACTTTATGAGAGACTGCCAGACTGCTTCCCAAAATGGCTATAATACTTTGCATTCCACTAGCAATATGTGAGAAATGCAATTGTTCTACATTCTGACCAGCATTTGAAACACACACATACACACACAGATAATACACATACACAGAGATTTTGGTATTCTAAAAGACATAGTGGTATTTCATAAGGTTTTAATTTGCATTTCTCTACTGACTAATAATGCTGAGCATCCTTTCCTGTGCTTATTTGCCATTCATATAATTGGTCCTTCAAATCCATGGGTTCTACATCCCTGGAATCAATCAATCATGGATCAAAGATATTTTGGGGGAAAAAGTTCCAGAAAGTTCCAAAAGGCAAAACAATAATTCGCCACATATCACCAACTATTTACAAAGCATTTGTATTTTATTAGGGATTATAACTAATCTAGAGATAATTTAAAGTATACAGGAGGATGTGCGTAGGTTATATGCAAAGACTATTGTATTTTACATAAGACTTGAGCATCAACAAATTTTAGTATCCAAGAGGGTCCTGGACCCAATCCCCCATGGATACCAAGAGACAACTGCATCTTCTTTGACGTTTTCCTATATTTAGAGTTCGATTTTTAAAATAATTGACATTTGGGAATTCTTTACATATTTTGGATACAAGTCCTATACAAAATATGACTTGCAAAATATCTCTTCCTTTCCATTCTTTTAACAGTGCCTTTTTAAGAACAGAAATTCATAATTTTTTGAAATTTAATTTGTCATCTTTTAGGGATTGTACTATAGTTGTCATATCTAAGAAGTTTTTGCTTAATCCAAGGACACAAAGATTACAGTTTAAACTTTCACTTTTAGGTTTATGATCACTTTTAAGTTAGTTTTTATTCAGAGTTTGAAGTATGGATGGAGGTTCATACAGATATAAAATTGTTGCAGCACTATTTGCAGAAAAGATTAAACTTTATGTATTGAATTGTCTTTGTACCTTTGTCAAAAATCAATGGACTGTGTGTGTGGATCTCCTTCTGGAATCTATTTTGTTCCACTGACTTATATGTTATTCCTTTCGCCAATATGAACTGTCTTGACAGTTGTGGCTTTTTAAATCTTGAAATAAATTACTAAGAGTCCTGTAACTTTGCTGTTCATTTTCAGAATTATTTTAGTTTTTTTAGTTCTGTTGCCTTTTGATATAAATTTTATAACTGTCTTCTAAAACGAAACAAAACTCTTGGAATAGGATTTTTGTTGATTCTATAGTTCAACTGAGACACAAGTAACATCTAAACAGTATTGTTTCCCATCTCATAAACATGGCATGTTTGTTTATTTAAGTTTTCTAATTTCTTTCATTAGTACTCAAACTACCTATTCTCAAAAGACTGGATAAAATGCTTTCTTTTTTAAAATCCTTTCCTAATGATTCCAATTGGAAGTGATTTCTCTCTTAGTCTACATATCTGTTACGTATCACTTCAATGTTATTTTTGCCATAATTGTGCATTATTAGTTGCAAAGGAGTTTTGACTTTCTAACTTAATTCTGTATTTCTTGAGTAGAGATCTTTATCTTTTATCTTATTGATAGAATGGAATATTAGAGGGCTATTATTTATAATACTCAACACAGACTGTATTTGTATTTGTTGAGCAGTTAAGTTTTACATATAAGGCCCGAGTCTTTAGACTTATTCAATTACAGGGGCCTGTTTCTTTGTGGCATATACGACTACGGCTTTCACCTTGGGTATCTGGCATCACTCTTGCCTGCAGTAGCAGTGGTAAGTGATCTTTCTGCCCTTGGTTATGCTTTTCTTCATGTTCCATAAAGCTGCTTATTGTGGGTTGAATTGTGTCCCTGCAAAAAAAAAAATATGTTGATGTACTAACCCTTGGTACTTGTGAATGTGACCTTATTTGGAAATAGAGTCCTTGCAGTTTTAATCAAATTAAGATGAAGTTATATTGGAGTGAAAGTGAAGTCGCTCAGTTATATCTGACTCTTTGCAACCCCATGGACTGTAGCCTACCAGGCTCTTCCATCCATGGGATTTTCCAGTCAAGAGTACTGGAGTGGGTTGCCATTTCCTTCTCCAGGGGATTTTCCCGACCCGGGGATCGAACCTGGGTCTCCAGCATTGTAGGCAGACACTTTTATATATTGGAATAGGGTAGGCCTTTAAGCCAATATGACTAGTATACTTATAATAAGAGAAGAGACATGGAGATTGACACATACAAAGAGAAGGCCATGTGAAGACAGAAGACAGTCATGTAACTAGGGAGGCACAGATGAAGTTATGCAGTTTCAAAAAAAAAAAAAAAAGTTATGCAATTTCAAGTCAAGGAATGCCAAGGATTGTCAGTAACAATCAGAAGTTAGGAGAGTATGGGCTTGCTATCACATTGACCCTGGACTTTTGGCCATCGTAACTATGGTAGAATAAATTTCTGTGGAAGCCATCCAGTTTGTGGTACTATGTTACAGCAGCTCTATCAAACTAAATACACTACTAGAGAGACTGCTTTACACATACGTAATACAACTTACCTCCTTAAAATCTTTCAATAAGGAACTTAACTCTTCAGCACGGAATGCAATGCCCTTTATGATACGTAAAACTGTCTTGCTTTATCTGCTATAAACTTTCCTTTACAGGGCTTCCCAGGCGGTTCAGAGGGTAAAAGTATCTGCCTATAAGGCGGGAGACCTGGGTTCGATCCTTGGGTCGGGAAGATCCCCTGGAGAAGGAATTGATCAACCCATTCCAGTACCCTTGCCTGGAAAATCCATGGACAGAGGAGCCTGGTAGGCTACAGTCCATGGGGTCGCAAAGAGTTGGATATGACTGAGCTACTTCACTTGCACTTTCTTTTCTTTCTCCTTCATACAGCCTTTTCCAAATGTGGCTTTCTCCTATCTCCATTCTGCTGTAGAGCTCTTTAGCTCAGTGGTTCTCAATTCCTCCCATATCCCAGATATTTAGCAATGTCTGGAAACATTTAGGAAGCATGCTACTAGTAGCTAATAAGTAGAGGCCAAAGATGTGATTAACATCCTACAATGCACAACAGAATTCTCCACAGAAAGAATGATCTGGTTAATAGTGTCAGTGTTATGGCTGTTAAACCCTAGTGTTGCAGAAATCACTGAACTCTAACTTAAAAGGTCTGAGACCTTTTAAATCAGGTTTTCCTGCTGCCCCCACTCCTCAACTGCCAACATTCCCCACCCTGGAAGATTAAGGTGCTCATTTTTGCCAAGTTATTTTTTGCAAGGTCTAAGCACAGGATTTATCACATTATATGGAGTATGCCAGAGAAGGTAATGGCACCTCACTCCAGTACTCTTGCCTGGAAAATCCCACGGATGGAGGAGACTGTTAGGCTGCAGTCCATGGGGTCGCTACGAGTCGGACATGACTGAGCGACTTCACTTTCATTCACTTTTCACTTTCATGCATCGGAGAAGGAAATGGCAACCCACTCCAGTGTTCTTGCCTGGAGAATTTCAGGGACGGGGAAGCCTGGTGGGCTGATGTCTATGGGGTCACAGAGTTAGACACGACTGAAGTGACTTAGCATAGCACAGAGTATGTACTGCAAATGTCTGCCCATGCTGCTACTGCTAAGTTGCTTCAGTCGTGTCCGACCCTGTGTGACCCCAGAGATGGCAGCCCATCAGGCTCCTCCATCCCTGGGATTCTCCAGGCAAGAACACTGGAGTGGGTTGTCATTTCCTTCTCCAATGCATTAAAGTGAAAAGTAAAAGAAGTCGCTCAGTTGTGTCCGACTCTTAGCGACCCCATGGACTGCAGCCTACCAAGCTCCTCTGTCCATGGGATTTTCCAGGCAAGAGTACTGGAGTGGGGTGCCATTGACGTCTATGGGGTCACACAGAGTCAGACACGACTGAAGTGACTTAGCATAGCATAGAGTACTGCAAATGTCTGTCCATGGTCATGGTTTTTGTGACAGTGATCTTTTTCTTTGTATCTCTTTGTAACTTATTACATATTTGTAGGCCAGAAAGATCACAATGGCAACATCATGGACAAGGGCCTGGAGAAAATGTAACTGAAGGCAGCACTGTAGAGAATAGAGAATAGCATAACTGAAGGAGGCATATCCAAAAGCAATTGGCAAGAAATGGTAATATCAAGATAAAATCACAGACCTGTAGTCCACCAAGGGAAAGAAGAGATTGGCACTTAGAAATCAGATTACATATTGTTACTGACATGAGTCTTCAAGTCAGTGTCTCTATCTTTCAGGAATCTGAGGCCAAGAGAGTAGGGTAGGATTGGCTCAAAGCCTCTCAAACTAATGAAACACAGCACTTTTTCCATAAAAAGCCCATATACACAAACGTTTACATTTTCAGTGTTCATACATCAAACATCCTCCAAAGAACTCCAGGAAGGTTAAGAATCCCTACTTATAGAGTGTGGACAGAAAAGGAAGAGAATTTGAAAAATTATCTTTAAAATCAAGACAGACTGGTAACAACAGTTTGGTGAGGAAAGTACAGATGGAGAAACCAGGGAGCAAGAGATAAGATTAAATATGGTGTTTAACAACAAAGGGTTTAATAACTTTACAGAGAAATGAGGGAATTTCCTGGTATAGAGATTTGAGGAAAGAGTGAAATCTCCCAGTCTCAGCAAAAGGCTGACATTTTGTGGAGGGTATGAGATAAGGGGTGAAGACAGACACTTTTGTTTTGAACACACAGGACCAACATCCATGGTTTTTTAAAATAAGTCATTTAAAAAGTAAATAAAAAGTTAATAAACTCATTACTCTGGGACATGAATTCTAAGCTCTAATTGTTTTGAATGCATAGTTATAGTTTTACCATGTTTTCTTATGAATTTCCTAAAGTCAAGGTTCATCTTTAATTACTGAACTACTGGCCACCTTTCACCTTATAATCAATATTCATCAATATCAGCTATAAAAAATTTCAATGTTAAGTGTGCATCATTCAAGAACTTTACATTGTTGATTTTTAAATAGTAGTATAGTACTAAACGATATTTTAAAAAGTCTCAACAGTGAAACCGATGGATGTCATCTAACTATTAGGTTTGTTCATATTTCAAACCACATTAACCAACAAATCTTGTCCATTATCCATTTGATTATTCTTTTTAGTAGCTAATTTTCCTGTTTTGGTCTCGTCCCTCTTCAATCAGACAGTTTTTGAAAGTTACAGCCTATAACTAAGTACAAAGATATGTACTACAAAATTAGTCCACTATAAATATAACACCTTCCTCTCAAAACAGTTTTGTGTATATACCTCTGGATTTAAATTAAGTTGGTAAGCACCGTGTGGATAAAGACTGCTTCTTACATCCTCTTTTAAGAATACTTCATCAATTTTATTGATTGAGGAAATTAAAAAATCTTTAAAGCTTCTTCTCATATTTAATGCAATAATCTTGTAAACTACTGAAGACATGTTTTAACACCATTACCTTTTTAATAGATGAAGAAAAACTGCTTTCTTCCTTTAGACTAATTTAAGTCTAATTTGGGATGTTTGGGAGCTGAAAATAAAACCAAGGAAAGGTATTTTCCAGGCTTTAAAAATCAAGGTGAAGCAAACACTGTGTTTTATAGGTATCTCAAGTTATGTCAGTTGAATATTTTCCCATTCACATTTTACACTTAACTACAGCAGAATTCAAAATATGTATGCATTTGCTAAAACTATGATTACTGCCTAAATATACTTAACTGTAATCAAACAACAGAAAAATGTATTTTTAGAGGTGGTAGTGACAAAAGTTATTCATGAGTCACCTGAATATCGGAAATGGGGCCCCTCCTAAAGAGTTTTCAGGCATCTGCTTCAACTAGCTTTAATAAACAAAGTGTTCTGAACAAAGTTGAATTTTATATCACCGCGAAGTCGTCAAAACTGTTTCGATGTGTATTATTCAGTCAACACACTTGTCATTTTCTGAATACACTACAGAGAGCAAAACAAACTAAGCAGGAAAAACAGGTTTCCAAGGACAACTGGGAGTTTATATGTATATATATTTTAATGACAACTGTGACGGAAATGCAAAATTGTTAAGTAAAAACAATTCAAATAGTGGACAGTGGTCAATAAAAGATAACAAAGGGACAGTTTTCTATTTTAAGACAAGTAAGACTGACTGCAAATAACACCACAAACGATTAGCGATGAAGAAAGCGTATCTTCACTGAAGGTTCCTTAGCAAAAAGTTTGGGCACGCGGACTCGGCCTGCGCCGGCATCCAAAGCTACCCTTAACCGACCGAATCACCCCGGGACGCAGATCTCGGCGCAGGGCCCCTCTCCAGACCTCACAGGCTTGTCCTCAGCAGCGGCCTGGTCTGGCCACAAAGCGTTCCTGTTTCCTCCGGCCCAAGGCCGGACTATACTCACCGTGAATTCCAGGGGCGGCCCGCGCTGGGGAAGGGATGCTACAAACGGTGGACCGACCCACAGGAACGCCTGCAAGAAGAGAGGTGCGAAAGCAGCAGCCGGCCCAAGATCCTCCAGCCCCTAACTTCCAGACGTGAGGAGGCACACCGCCGGCCAGCATGCATCTTGCCCCAAGCCAAGAGAGCTCCACTTCCGGGAGCTCTCTAGGAATCCTGGAGGTCTGAAAGCTCTATGGTCGGACCAATGAGCCAATTGGGCCACCACGCCCCTAAAACCCGAACGCTAGGCCTCGCTGTCCTGTTTCGTCTACGCGTCGCACGGTTGCACGCTGCTATAAGGCGCCGGGAAAGTTGTGAGGAATAACGGACTGTGGTGTCACTTTCGCCTCTCGCACTTGGCCCAACGATCCCGCTCCGCTCGCTCCCTGGGGACTTAAATGTCCCCTGGAAGCTGCTCTGAGGGCTTGCGGAGGCCAGGCCGGGAGCAGGCGGTAGCTGAGGGTAGCGGTGGAGGATGCACGTTAAGGATCCTTATGGTGCTAACTAACTAGACTTGCGTTTGGCCGGGTTAGATATCCCTGCACTTTATTGTTCTCTCTCCATAAACATATCCAACCCTCCCACGTAGACTGCAAATTTATTGAGGAATTCCACTTTATCATGGTTCATAGAAAATATGAATTTTTCGAGGCTTTACATATGTTCCACCCTTTCCCATTTTAATGAACTGCAGTCTCTTACAAAACCTGCTTTGCAGTTTAGCTTTTTAGTACTGAGTTAAGTTTAGGGTTAATTTTAGGGGACTTCCCTGGTGGCTCAGACGGTAAAAGCATCTGCCTACAATGCGGGAGATCTGGATTCAATCCCTGGGTTGGGAAGATTCCCTGGAGAAGGAAATGGCCACTGATTCCAGTATTCTTGCCTGGAAAATTCCATGGACGGAGGAGCCTGACAGGCTACAGCCCATGGGGTCGCAAAGAGTCGGACACGACTGAGCGACTTCACTTAACTTTAGGATTATGATGTAATCTGTGACATAAACTTAAGTTGTAGACCCTATTTCCAATACCATAAATTTAGAAAAACCAAATTCAAATCCATATTCTTTCCTTATACACCCTTAAAATTTTAACTGTTTAGACTACATAGGATTTGGGGGCGGTGGTTGTGGATGCTGGCCTTAAAAATCAAACAGCCAATTATTTTAACAGCAAAATGGGTTTGTGCAGGAAAAGCAGAGAATTGCTATTTGGGTCACGCAAGGCGTGGTGTTTCAGAGGCAAGATCAAGAAACAAAGGGAAGATCGACTTTATTAGTTTGAGGGAGGGCTGTCTTGAATAAAAGTTCGCTGGAGAAGAAGGAGGTTATGGCCGTTTCTTAATAGCTGCAAGCAGTGGTCAATGCATTGCCGCTGGGGCAGGGAGGGCTCTTCTTAAAAGCATGTGAAGAAATTCCCTTGTGAAAAATGTCCTCTCGTGTCAGAAGAAAACTTATATTCGTATCATGAATAAGAAGTTGTGACAGACTTTTATACAAAGAATTCCATATAAGCGGAAATGGACCTTGTTAAGATAATTTTAGAAGAAGGCAATGGCACCCCACTCCAGTACTCTTGCCTGGAAAATCCCATGGACGGAGGAGCCTGGTAGGCTGCAGTCCATGGGGTCCCTAGGAGTCGGACACGACTGAGCGACTTCACTTTCACTTTTCACTTTCATGCATTGGAGAAGGAAATGGCAACCCACTCCCGTGTTCTTGTCTGGAGAATCCCAGGAACGGGGGAGCCTGGTGGGATGCTGTCTATGGGGTCGCACAGAGTCGGACACGACTGAAGCGACTTAGCTGCAGCAGCAAGATAATTTTTATTTTTCTTATTCTTACTGGTTATGCAGGCTGTAATACTAGAACATGCGTGAGACCTCTCCTTCAGGGCTTCCTGACTCCATTTTAAAGGAGGTTTTCCTTGATTTATTTTCACATGAAAAATGTCTTACTTTTGTTGCTGTTTTGGTGCCTCATTTTTATTCTTTTAACATTTTTTCTAACTGTCCATTTATGCTAGATTTTCAGGTGCCCCTCCAATCTTCATCTTAATTTTCCTTCCTTATCTGATCCTGCTGATAGCCACCACCAACAATGTTTCTATCCAGTCCCCAACCTTAACTTAAAAATATCTTGTCTAACCTCAAGACTAAGCCTTAGGGGTTTTGATTTGCTTGTAAGAGTTTTGTCAGCAAATCATCACAATAAAACAAATAACAATAAACACAGAAGTTACAGTGTTTCAACTCTTTGAAAACACTTGTTATTTCATAGTTTTTGCTTCCCACCAGAGATGAAAACTGAAAATAACTGTCAATAGACTAGAACTATGCTCTGTTTCGTTTTTACATTAAAAAACAATGTTTAAAAATAAAAGTTGTACACATAGGTAGTAGATGAAATAGTGTTGTCACCTAAGCAAAGATTTCTCATAAGGCACTAATAATAACAGATAAAATTGCTAAATTTGACTTCATTAAAATTTAACTTTTCTGCCCAGCAAAAAGCACCATTTAGAAATGAAAAATTGAATGGAAAATATTTAGGATGGAAATATTCCATTTAGAATGGAAAATATTTTTTCAATACATATTTCTGACAACTGGTATTCAGAATATATAAAGAACTCTTACAGCTCAATCATAAGAAAACAAACGTGAATAGGCAAAAGTTACAGACACACACTTTACCAAAGAAGATATATGAATTAACAATAAGTTCATAAAAGGTACTCAAAATCATTATTCATCAAGGGAATATAAAATTAAGACCACCACATATCCATTAGAATGGCTAAAATGAAAATGACTGACAATACTGAGTGCTTGAAAGGATATAAGATAGCAAGGAAATCCAACCAGTCCATCCTAAAGGAAATCAGTCCTGAATATTCATTGGAAGGAGTGACGCTGAAGCTGAAACTAATACTTTGGCCACTTGATGTGAAGAACTGACTCACTGGAAAAGACACTGAAGAAAGATTGAAGGTAGGAGAAGAGGACAACAGAGGATGAGGTGATTAGACTGCATCACCGACTCAATGGACATGAGTTTGAGTAAACTCCCGGAGTTGGTGATGGACAGGGAGGCCTGGCATGCTGCAGTCCATGGGGTCGCAAAGAGTCAGACATGACTGAGCAACTGAACTGAACTGAAGTGAGGATACGAAGCAACTGAACTCTTATACACTGCTAGTGAGAGTGTAAAATTGTACACCCAGTTTGAAAAATAGCAATTTTTAATAAAGTTAAATAATGCCTACATTATAGCCCAGTAATTTCACCCCTACGTATTTTTACCTAAGACAGAAAACCATAAAATCCATAGCAGCTTTATTCATAATTCATAATTATTCATAATAAGCCCAAATTAGTTCATCGAAAGGAGAATAGAAAATCCAATATTGTTATGATCATACAATAGAAGCTAAACTGATCATACAGTCAGAAACTAAAAGCAGCTACCGATAGATAACGCTCTCCTGGTGGCTCAGATGATAAAGAATCTGCCTGCAATGTGGGAGACCTGGGTTCAATCCCTGGGTTGGGAGGATCCCTTGAAGGAGGGCATAGCAACCCACTCCAGTGTTCTTGCCTGGACAATCTCCATGGACAGAAGAGCCTGGTGGGCTATAGCCCATGGGGTCACAAAGACTGAGACACAACTCAGCAACTAAGTACAGCACTGATAGATGAACAACATAGATAAATCAAAAAAATGTTATGTTGGTTTATTTCTTTTTCTGGAGCAATGGACCAAAAAGGTAGAAAACCAGACAAAGGCAAATAGATCATTCATTAGTCCAACACGCCTAAAGGTACCCTCCTTATCTTTTCTTCTGAGCCCTCTTGGTTTCCCTATTTTATACTTCCAGTCTCCTCCTTTTGGTTATACCCAGTGCAAAGTAGGGCTTGCACCCAACACCAATAAATGAAAGGGAATGCAAATGGGCATATACTCAAGGCTGAGTAACAATTATGTTATATGACAGCAAGTTGTGTTGTTTATGTCTTCCCACAAGTCTATCTGTTATAATTAGATGCAGAATATTCATGAATCCTTAATAGGCTCCTAATAGCCTAAGGTTTCTCAAGAGGCAGGTCAGGTGGTCTGGTATTCCCATCTCTTTCAGAATTGTCCACAGTTTATTGTGATCCACACAAAGGATTTGGCATGGTCAATAAAGCAGAAATAGATGTTTTTCTGGAACTCTCTTGCTTTTTTGATGATCCAGCGGATGTTGGCAATTTGATTCCTGCTTCCTCTGCCTTTTCTAAAACCAGCTTGAACATCTGGAATTTCACGGTTCACGTATTGCTGAATCCTGGCTTGGAGATTTTGAGCATTACTTTACTAGCATGTGAGATGAGTGCAATTGTGCAGTAGTTTGAGCATTCTTTGGCATTGCCTTTCTTTGGGATGGGAATGAAAACTGACCTTTTCCAGTCCTGTGGCCACTGCTGAGTTTTCCAAATTTGCTGGCATAGTGAGTGCAGCACTTTCACAGCATCATCTTTCAGGATTTGAAATAGCTCAACTTGAATTCCATCACCTCCACCAGCTTTGTTCGTAGTGATGCTTTCTAAGGCCCACTTGACTTCACATTCCAGGATGTCTGGCTCTAGGTGAGTGATTACACCATCGTGATTATCTTGGTTGTGACAGTTAGAACTGGACATGGAACAACAGACTGGTTCCAAATAAGAAAAGGAGTACGTCAAGGCTGTATATTGTCACCCTGCTTATTTAACTTATATGCAGAGCACATCATGAGAAACGCTGGGCTGGAAGAAACACAAGCTGGAATCAAGATTGCCAGGAGAAATATCAATCACCTCATATATGCAGATGACACCACCCTTATGGCAGAAAGTAAAGAGGAGCTAAAAAGCCTCTTGATGAAAGTGAAAGAGGAGAGTGAAAAAGTTGGCTTAAAGCTCAATGTTCAGAAAACGAAGATCATGGCATCCGGTCTCATCACCTCCTGGGAAATAGATGGGGAAACAGTGGAAACAGTGTCAGACTTTATTTTTATGGGCTCCAGAATCACTGCAGATGGTGACTGCAGCCATGAAATCAGAAGACGCTTACTCCTTGGAAGGAAAGTTATGATCAGCCTAGATAGCATATTCAAAAGCAGAGACATTACTTTGTCAACAAAGGTCTGTCTAGTCAAGCCTATGGTTTTTCCAGTAGTCAGGTATGGATGTGAGAGTTGGACTATAAAGAAAGCTGAGCACTGAAGAACTGATGCTTTTGAACTGTGGTATTGGAAAAGACTCTTGAGAGTCCTTTGGACTGCGAGGAGATCCAATCAGTCCATTCTGAAGGAGATCAGTTCTGGGTGTTCACTGGAAGGAATGATGCTAAAGCTGAAACTCCAGTACCTTGGCCACCTCATGCGAAGAGTTGACTCATTGGAGAAGACTCTGATGCTGGGATGGATTAGGGGCAGGAGAAGGGGACGACAGAGGATGAGATGGCTGGATGGCATCACTGACTCCATGCACGCGAATCTGAGTGAACTCCGGGAGTTGGTGATGGACAAGGAGGCCTGGCGTGCTGCGATTCATGGGGTCGCAAAGAGTCGGACACGACTGAGTGACTGAACTGAACTGAACGGCCTAAGGTTACCTGGGGGAAGTCTCTGGTCATTTTGTATCCACTGTGTGCCTAGGACCCATATGTAGGAGTTGAAATGTCTCTGTGGTTATTTTGTAGGATATCTGTGAACTCTCCTGGGTGTGTCTGGGATGGAGTTTAGAGATCAGATTGCATCCCTTTCAGCCAGGCCTCCCTCCAGTTACTCATGTCTAATTTCCTATCTATCACATTGAATGAAAGTAGCCTTGTGTAAGCATTTAAGTAAAATTAATATCAAGATTAATATCTGTGGTGACAGAAGATAAAATGTTTACTATGGGTTGGAGCTGTAGTTATATGGTTGCACATATTACAAAAATTCATTGAGTTGCACCTCTGATTTGTGCATTTTACTAATAAAAAAACATTTTTAAAAAGTAAAGAAAATTAATAGTACTCTGAGGCTTATGGTGTGATAAACACCAGGCCTCACTCTTCCCCCTTTGTTATCAATATCTATTCCCCAGAAGCAACCACTTTAACTCTTTCTGTTTACTTTTTTATTAACCTCCACGTTAAAAAATAACATGTTAACACTACCATTTCTTGAATTATTAAAGTACAGATATATTACCTATTTGTCAGGAAGCATTTAACAGGAGGCTTCCTGTGTAATTAAGAGCAGAGGCAAGCCTCTCCCAGGGGCTGAGTGATCCAGGCATTTCCTTTGTTAGTTTTTGTATGCAGTGATAAGCACCCTCTTTCTTCTTGTGGACCAAACGGTAAAAGTGATTGTTTACAACTCTCTCTCTTTAATACGGATCGCCTATGTTTTTTAAGTCTGTAATTTTAACCTTTATCTTTGCTGAGAATAACTACCTTGTAAGACAGTATATATGCCCACACTATGTTGATTAAAACACCTTTGCTCCATCAGAGCTCTGGTCCCCATGTCTTCTCTCTCTCTCCCTCTCTTTTTCAGGCTGATCCCCTGGAGCGCAGAGGCTCTCCGAGTTCACTTTCCTGCCCGGGCTTCTAAGACCCTCTTGAGAAGGCGCTCTGCACCTTCACCCCCACCCAGACGGCTCCTGAGGCCTTCATGAACAGAGCAAGCCCCGTGCGGGGCTTTATTGGCTTTCTGTGTAAACCAAGGAATATCAGCCTCTTTCTCTCTCCTTTACTTTCTTATCGGTCGACTCCGGACCACCAGGTTCGGTCCATTAAAGGACCTCAACACCTATTGACTTCTTACTATGAAAAAAATAAACTTTTAACCCTTTAAAATCACTACTAGAATTAGCCACACCAGGGTTTAGAACATATTTTAAACTTCCTGAGTCACTAGGTCCAACAGCAATGAAAGACCCACCAGAAAACAAAAAAATGTTAAGACTCTGGTCACGCAGACTTTCCCTGTTTGTATAAGCAGATGACATGTTTCTAGGAAGACTCCAAACATTTTCCACACCTAGGGTCTCAAGCTGTTCCTGCATTTTCCATAGTTGCTCTACATTTTAGTTTCAGAAGCATCACTTCATATAGTATATGGAATAGCATATTCTCAAATATTTTGGTCTCATGACTTTTATATTCTTAAAAACTAGTGAGGACTCCAAAGAGTTTGTTTACATGGGTCACATGAAACAAGATTTGCTGTGTTGGAAATTAAAGTTGAGGAACTAAAGTTTTTCTTTAAAATAACACTAAGGTACCCATTACATGTTAGGTAACATATTTTATGTTACTCTAATATTTTATGAAGTTTATGTGTTTACAAAAAAGTAAAAGGGGGTGGAATCATTTCACATTTCAGCACATCTCTTTAATGTCTGACTTAATAGAAGGTGGCTTGATTCTCCTATCTGCTGTTTCACTCAGTATCATACTTTTGCTCATGCTGACCCTTCTGTTAGAAGTACACTTTCTACTACCCTGCACTTACCTAAACTCTGTCCATCCTTCAAGGTCTGGCTCAGATTTCACTTTAATCAGAAAGCCTTCTCTAGGAATCCAAAAATGAGGTGTGTAAAACAGCAAAAATGAGAGAGAGGATCTGTATAGAAGAACATGACTTATTTCAAGTTCATGTTGGAAAGATGACCTACTTCCTTTCCCTCCCAAGAACCCACTTAAATGACGGAGTTCTCGGATCCCTCAAACAGTTCTCCGCTTCCCCCATCGGGGGTCCTGAGCTCCTTCCCAGGCGCCAAACTCAGTGCTTCTGGATCCGGGAAAGACCGGCCCCTTTCCCCGCGCTCGCGCGCGTCCCGGCCACTTCCGGTAGCTAACGGTTCCAGAGCTCCGGGGCCGGCCGGTCTCTGCGGCCCGATAAACGGCGCTGTGAGCTGGGCCCAGCGCCAGGGGCTGAAACCGCCGGGAGACAGGGCTGGCGGGTGAGTGCCCAAGTGAGGGCAACGCGGATGGTGTTCTCCGTCGGGTGGGACCGTCCAGGCTGGGATTGGGTTAGATATTTAAGGAGGAGTTCAGAATTAGGGTAATTGTTAGCATTACGGGAAAACACATACACAACAGCAACAGTTGCTGCAGTGAATTCATGAAGATAAAAAGCACTCAGCTAATTTAAGCCCCTTTTGAGGGGAAGAAATGCTGAACATGATGCATTTTGATGAACAAAAAGACTTAACAGCACTATTGGTCTAGCCTAATACTAACAGTATTAGTAGGCACTGTTCTAAACCCAAGATCCTTGTGTAATTCCTACTTTTTGAGGTAGACATCATGTTACCACTGTTTTACAGATGGGGGATATGAAGCACAGAAAATGGATATGCCAAGGTCACATAATTTGAAACAGGAAAAGCAAGGATTCATACCCAGGCAGTCTTCTCTCAACCTCTGCTCTACTGCCTTTCATTGATAACCTCTGATTTTATCAGTTTAGGAAATGTGCAATCCAGAAGAAAGTTTGTACCGAGACATGTTATTATAGCAGTGTTCTGAATCAGGTTTGTTGGCAATTTCTGTCTAGACAAAGAGCTTAACAAAGGGTGCCTTCCACAGAGTTTTAAGGAGAAAAGTATATAGATTTTCATTTCACAAATTATTTAGGCCCCCACACAATTTCAGAGTCCTTTTTCCTGTTCCATTTCTCTCTAGATTCTTCTCTGTTCTTATTTTGTTTCTACTAAGTTAAATAATTTGAAATTGCTGATATTTGACTGTACAAAAATGGAATTTCAAATGTTTAACCCAGTATTTAAACATCTTTTTGTGTGGGAATTTAGGGGGTCTATACCATTCTTTTCTTTTAGCAAATTGTTCTGGCTTTATCTCCGAACTATACCTTGAATCTGTTTATTTCTCTTCATGTCCACTTTGGTCGGTGCCACTGCCTACTCTCATCTGGGTTACTGCAGTAAGCTCTTGACTGGTTTTCTTACTTCTGCTCTTTTCTCACTCTTGGTTCCCTAAGGGGCCAGAAGAGTTTTTTTAAAGATAAATCAGATCATGTCCCTTCCAGTGGTGCCGCATGCTTAGACTACATATCCCCTGCTCACTTCTTATTAATTTTTAAAAAATTTTCTGTTAAGATAAATTAACCCATTTATTACAGGCTAGCAATGTTATCAATGGTGGCACTTCTACTGGTCCTTCAGTTCCTTCAGTCTTCTGATGGCTGACTTGACTGTGACAGCAGGGGTGGTGGTGTAGGTCCAGGCACCACCAGCTACTATTTTCATGCAGGAACCACAATGCCAAATGCCTTACAGCTCTTCTCTTCATCTTGGTTTTGCCACAGAAGGAGCAGGTATACGTGGCGTGCTGGCTGATTTCAATTTTCTTCACCATTTTTCGGAGGGAGGCACCATAACGGGTCCCGTACTTGCCCACGATTCCAACCTTCTTGGTGCGTTTCGCCAATGTTAACGCAACCTAGATCCGAGCCCAAGAGGTGCTCACCTCTTTAGCCTAACTTTATACCACATTTCTTTTAAGCCAGTGCTTTAGACCCAATGACTTTCTTTCATTTCCTGTAAACACATCAGATACATTCTTACCATACAGGCTGTATTAGTTATTCCCTTTGCCTGGCATGGTCTTCTGCAGAACTTCCCAAGGCTGGACATTTATATTTCAGTTAAACTGTCAGCTCTCCAGAAAAGCCTTTTCTGATTACTTGTAGTAGGCACTCTGTTTCAATTCATTGCTTATATTCCACATACCATTAATTCTCTTTGATATGTCTTGTCTCCCTTTACTGTAATGTAGGCTTATGTAAGTAGGGATCTTATCTTGCTATAGCCCCAATACCTAGAAGAGAGGGTTGGAACACAGCACGCACTAAGCAAATACTTATTGGATTAATGAACAAAAAGAAATAGGTATAAAGTCTTTGGCACAGCAGAACTTAGCTGTACAGAATTGAGGTGGTTTGGAACATAGTGAATGGGACCTGCCCTGAGAATGAGATCTTGATCAGTGTTGTCCAATAAATAGGAGTGTAATGTGATCCACCTATGTAATTTTGGATTTCCCTGGTGGCTCAGACAGTAAAGCATCTGTCTACAATGTGGGAGACCCCGGTTCAATCCCTGGGTTGGGAAGATCCCCTGGAGAAGGAAATGGCAATCCACTCCAGGACTATTGCCTGGAAAATCCCATGGACAGAGGAGCCTGGTAGGCTACAGTCCATGGGGTCGCAGGTAGGCTACAGTCCATGGGCTCGCAGAGTTGGACACGACTGAGCCGACTTCACTTCACTTATGTAATTTTAAGTTTTCTAGTAGTCACATTAAAAGACAGATGAAATTAATTTTAATATATTTTATTTAAACCAGTATATCCAAAATATTATTTTAAAATCTAAACTTATAAATGAAAATTAATACCTTTTTTCATACTAAGTTTTTGAAAGTCAGTGTTTACACTTATTACACATCTCAATTGTTATTAAATTTTCATTGGAAGTACTTGATCTAGATTGAGATTGCATAAAATTCAGTGGAAAAAATAGATTCCTATATACAAATTACTCTAAACATACTTAAAGATTTTCCAATAACTGAACTGAGTATCAGTTTTTAAGTTTAAATTAAAGTGAAAAAAAAATTTAGTTCCTCAGTTGCATGGCCATCTTTCAAGTGCTAAATAGTCACATGTACCTAGTGGCTAATGCATTGGACAGCACAGATAGTTAAAGGATAAAATGTCTGTTCATCATTGGGTCAAAAGGGGCAAAGGAGAGGGTAGTATCAGAAGTATGGTAGAGGGAAGAAGGTCTAGAAAAATGCAATTGTAAGCTCTTTATACAGGTCATATTTGAGGACAGATTCCTCTGGTGCTCAAAACTACGTGAGGTATGGCTTCCTAAAGTAGATTACTTTAGCATGTGTGCTGCATAGATTTTAGGTATTTTGGGAATCATTTTGTGGGGTAGTAAAATGGTCTAGCAGTGCTCGGCATATATATTTCTAAGTTGAATCTTATATGATGTGGAACAGTCATGGAAATCAGATTATTTTCCTACACAGCAGTGATTCTTCATTAGGCTGGTGGGGTAGGGGAAAGATTTTGCCTTTCAGGGAATATTTGCATCTCTTAAGAAATTTTTGCTTGTCACAAGTTGGGGTTCTGGTGGGCTCTAGGGGTAGAGGCCAGGGAAACTGCTAAACATCTCACAGTGTAGAGACAAATTCACAACGAATCGTCTGGGTGAAAATGTCAGTAAAACCAAGGTTGAGAAACTATGCTCTAGATGATTTGAGTAAGAAAGACTGAGAGATCTATTCTTTTAGAACCTTAATCTCTCTTGTTATATTACTAAGGGGAGAACAGGTTGTTTTGAAGCATTTCAAAGTTTCTAGTAGGTTTTTTACTGTTGATGGACTTTTTGGTTAGACTATAAATAATTTCATGCTCAGGATGAGACTGCAGACTCAATAAAGATAACAAATAACATGTGCCTATGACTCAATGACCTTGGGATAAACTAATTTGTTCATCTTTGCATGGCTTGTCAATATTAGAATTGTCACCCTTTTCTCTTCCCCATCACCATCTCTTATCTTTGTTCCTTTCCCTATATCCTTATTCCTTTTTTATCATTCTTTTCATTCCATCCCTTTCTGTTCTGTCTTGTTTCCTCTCTTCACCAATGTCTGTGCATACCTCTGACATCCCTTCCTCCCCAACCGTCAGCCATTTCTTCCCTTCATAGCTATTGGTTCCCCATTCAGAATCGCCAGTTTAACCACCGCCCCCCCAACCCTGCCCCGACCTGTGTCTGAAAGAACTGTCCCCATACTCCCTTTAGGTGCCTCTTAACTGTCACTGTCTGTTCTACTAGTTCATGAAAACTACAAGTTCTTGCCTCCCCTCCAAAAATGATGGGAGAAGTGATACATGTTTCACAATTTGAGAAACTACCTTCCATGTTTAGGGTTCTTTTAGAAGAGGTGCCATCATTCCAGGATGGCTCTCTGCTAGAACCCAGTGATTCTGGATTACAGTGTCTAACATATAACATCTTCATTTCCAGAAACTGTGGCTGTCATTGGACTCAGAGCTCTCCTTTCCAACTGGTTGCATCCTCATCAATTTTTTGTGGTTTCTACAGACTTACTAGGGCACTGACTAATCCTTCATGGTACTAATAATTACTTAGATCTCCTTTAACATCATGCCTCCTTTGCCTTATGGCAGCAGTTATCCCAGGTCCCACTGGACTTTCTTTTTATTGCCACTATCACTCCAGGCTGTCTCTGCCCTGAAATCTTTCTGTACCTCCCTTACTCTTATCCTTGCCTTCTGGTCAAGATCAGATGGTGGACACTGTAGTAACAATCTGGAATCAGCATCAGACTAAAAAGGGTAGCATGGTCTCAATGCTCCAAAGTACTTTTCATGTTAAGACTTCGAGGGTGTACAACTCTAAGACTAATTTAGAAATAAAAGGAAATTTTACTCAGGTAGATTCTTTGGTGCCAGAGAAATTTTTAATGATTGAAGCTTTGCCTACATTTAGGATACTCAAGGTCTCCAAGGTAGATTTTTCTGATAACTAATTTGGCCTGAGAGGCTAAACAACTTTTGTTACTTACCCCATTTTAATAGAGCTTATTTGCTGTATGAATTCTTTGATGTCTAATAAGGGCTGAACTTACACGGAAGGGCCTCCCACACTCATCACATTCATAGGGTTTTTCACCTGTGTGGATTCTCTGATGCTGAATGAGACCTGTGCGCCCACTGAAATCTTTCCCACATTCTTTACATTTATAGGGTTTCACCCCAGTGTGTACTCTATGATGTCCAATGAGATGTGAGCGCTGAATGAAAGATTTTCCACATTCATCACATTTATAGGGCTTTTCTCCAGTGTGCGTTCTCCTGTGTTTACTAAGGTCTGAGCTATGACTGAAACTTTTTCCACAGTCATCACATTTATAGCATCTTCTTTTCCTCTGTTGCCATTCAAAAATGCCCTCACTTTCAAAAGCATCTTTGGATTCAGGATACTGAAGAATATCTTTGTTAAGTCTGTCATTTATCTTCCCAAAGAATTCCATGTCTTTGGATTTATCTTCTTTCTGGGACAACTCTTCAGTTTTAGTCTTGGTTTCATCACCTGTAACAAATGTACAGTATACAAATAGGTCCTATTCTAGGTTTGAGAAGCAAGAAACCCATGGAATAAAGAACATGCAAATGTTAAAAATATGTTATAAAAATGAAAAATCACATACAATGCATAAATTAGATAACTGGCACCATCAAAACATATATTGGCAATATAGGGAAGAAATTTACAGAGACCACTAAGAATGACATCAGAATTATTATTTAGGAATAAACTAGGAGGAGAAGAAAAAGCAAAAATGTGGACAAGGTAATCATGTGCAAATCCAGAGTGGTAAATGGGAACTCCAGATATACCAAAGATAATTAAGAAGGATAAACAGAGAAATTAGAAAACAAAGAAGGCAAGGGAGGTATTTTGGGAGAAATTTAAGGGGGCTGAAACATAGGTAGTAAGTGGGAGTAAAACCAAGTAAAAGTGATTGGAGAGGGTAATGGGATGAGGGATTTTAGAGGAATGTCATGAGTAGGAGGGAGAGAAGTGTGTATAAATAATAGCTAAAAGTGGAGAGAAAACATGCAGGTCAGGATAAATAGAGGGAGGAAGATAAGCACAAAGTGACAGTAGATGGTCTGGCATATGCTCTGGGTTGAATCCTTTCTTCTGAAACTGATGTCCTCGCTATCATCTCCTCTTGTCTAAATCCTAGCTTGGTGGTTCTCAAACTTTATTGTGCATCAGAATCATCTGGATGGCTTAACAGAACAGATCACTGGACTCCCTACCACCAGGGCTTCTGATCTGATAAGGCTGGAGTGCAGCCCAGGAATTCACAGTTCTTGGTATGATAGATACTGCTGGTCCAGAGACCACACTTTGAGAGCCACTGACCTACCTATTATTCAAGGTCCATCTCAAATGCTGTCTCCTCCAGGAAGTCTTCCCTAACCTCCTAAATTGGATGTGCTCTTTTCCCTCTTCCTGATCCCATATCCTCAACTCCAAGCTTAGCATGGAACTTGACACACAGCAAGTACTCAATAAATTTTATAAGGAAGTAGGTGTTTTAATGATTTGGAGGGGGTAATCCTATGTGGTCTAATGTTGGATGTCACCTGTTTGGTTATGCTGAAACCTCCATCTCAACAGGTCTAGGGATCCCAACTGTGCAACAATCATTTAATCACATGGTTTTCAGTGGTCCACTCAGCATAACGGGAGAAACAGCAAGAGCTACCAGAACATTTCAGTGCCTGGGCTGGGTATGGAAAACACTGGCTCTGGACTGAGTGAACTTCACTTTTCACTGTCATCACAATGTCCTTTTGCTACCAAATCTTCCTCAAATTTTACCTTCCTCTGTACAATACAGAGTTTTAATCAGGCAATTTTTTTTTTTTTTTTAAAGGTTGGTTATTTGCTCTAAAATGTTATCATTTTGGAATCTAAATACCATTTTATCTCTGGCTAGAATAAAAGGACTGGATTAGAGCCAGAAGGTCAAGATTTCAGTCCTGGCTCTACTGATAACTGTTTAAATGTTGGCAGATCATAACCATTTGGTTCCATATCACCTCTGTACCCTCCTCCTTACCTATTGTTTGATCAGATGAGGAAATGTATGATAAAGCATGTGGAAAATTATGTGTGGCAGAAGTATTGCTAAGTTAGTATTAATAGGTTAATGATCATTAAGCAAATCATGGAAGCTAGAGATACCACCATTCCATTAAGAAAGTGTTTTCAAACATCAACACCTTGGCTCAGCTGCTTCTTTTACATACTGGAGGCACTGACAGTTGGTTTTTGGTAGCTTACTGTTGAAGATGAGTTTTTTTTTTTTTTTTTTTAAAGAGCACAGAAAGTTGGCACTTGTGGTCAGTTACTACCTTCAGAGGAATCTACCAGTCTTTAGGATGAATCTTTCTCCCATGACTTCAAGAAAAGTCTGGAGAAAATCCCTCACCAGGACTTCAAAAGAATTACAAAAAATATAGGGTTAGCAATTCAAATTATAACCCTCTCCATTATATCTGCAATTGAACAATGTAAAGAAAATTGTATGGAAACTGTCAAATGTGAACTTTTCTCATCTCAGGGACGTGCAGTTTACTTGGCCAACTGGAATTTCAGGGCTCTGTTGATGTATCTTTTCCAATTGCCAGCTAATCCCAGGCTAATATGATATTAAGAGATCCTGTTTCAGAGACAAGATTAGGATTATTTCGTTTTGCATCTTCTGCCAGGGCTATTCTTCCAATTTTATTTTGGCACATCCATGAATTGCCTTATCATTCCAGATAAGCCCAGTCCTGCTGGTCACTGGGATGAGGCTATGACCATAAAAACCATCTGATTACCATATGTACAATTTGCTTGACAGTCTAGAGGGAAAGGACAAGGTTAAATGCTGAGTGAAGTGAAACAGGAACAAAGTTAGGGAGACTATCACTTACTACTACCAGAGAGTCAGTGTTGTGGGTTAATAGTATATCCAAAAAGTTTCCTTTGAAATACCTGACAATATGTTAGAAAGAACTGCAAGACACTCAGTTCTCCAAGTTCTCTCATATATGAAGATGATTCTGTATTAAATGACCTAAATTATAATTCCAAGTTATGTTTACAGAGATGAGTTTCATTTACCCTAGCCAATAGATAATATTCATAATCTTGCTGATATGGATAGAATGAAAATTTTAAAACAAGATCCTTCATAAAAAATTCTATTTAATAATAAATTTAAAAGACACTGGCTTTATTGGGTTATTACCATGATGGTTTTAAAATACTGTTCTGGACTAGTAGGCAGGAGCCCCAGCTCTCCCTCTAACTCCTATGGAAACTTGGAAAAGTCACAGCCACTGTGGGTATATCTGTTCAACTGTAATATGAGGATTCAGACCAGATATTATATTATTTTAATAAAGTTGAGAGGCATTTCTTCAAATGTATTTCTTGTGATTTCTACAGGGTTGTGTGTGTGGGGGGGGAGGGGTAGTTGTTTTTTTTTTTTCCTTGTCTTTATTTTTGGTGGGGAGCCTGGTTAGGGGATATATAGATTAAAAAACTTGCCAGTGTGGTACTTTAGAAAAAGTCATATTCACACTGTTCAGTGCAGACAAAATGGACTTCCCTAAGAATCCACAGGCCTCACAGGACAGCTAGATTTCATGAGGCATCTTTCAGTAGATTAGAATTAGAAAATGCAATTCATATTTTAACTGCATAGTATTCCCTTGAAATGTTATTTTGGTAGCAGCACATATGTAAACCTTTACAATTTTAGGTATAGGAAATCTGTATTTTTCTGGACCTACACTAATGAGAAGCAGAGTGAAACTGTCCAGAAGTATTTGTATAAAAACATAAGGAAAGACCATCTAAATTTAAAGTTTTGTACAGACAAACCATTAATCATCATAATAATAACCACTGTGTTATACACAATAGAATTTAGCATGTTGACATGTTAATTATTATTGTGCACTATTTTATAAGTGCATGTCCTGTCGTCTCCCAAAGTTGAGGAGAGAAACTTATTATATGGCTTCTCTACAGAACTTAAGTGAAGATTCCACAGTTAAGCTTACTAAAGCTTATTATCTTTCAGCTTCTACCTCCTGAAACTCCTGCCCATAAGACTCATTAAAAAATAGCACCTAAGTCTAATGATAAGGTCAAGGGAGGAAGGGAGATAAAATCTTCCACAACGAAGTGAAGGACAAACAGAAAACTTAAAAGGAGATGAAGAAAATGAGGAAGCTCATCTAAGGAACCAGCTCTTCCTTCATATACACAAACACCTACACCTTACCATTCCTTTGGGCCTCCTCAGACTTCTGCTCCTGCCAGGTCTTCTTGGGATGAAGCTGGATAGTTAATGACTCATGTGGCCTTCTCAAGGGGGCCAACTTGTCCAAAAGTGTATCCTGTCTTTCTGAATTGCCCGGAACCTGGGAAAAATGAAGTATGTTTGGTGTGTAAGGTAGATTTTGTGAAAGAACGGAAAGAACTTCGGAGCAAGATCAGAAGAAGCATGTGCCAGGAACCAGGGCCACAGAAAAGAGGACAAATTATCATTTAACTGCAAATGGCAATAATGACTAAAAACAAAGAGACAGGCTAATCTACACTTCAGGACACTGAAGAGTAAAATTCAGTGTCTCTTAAGAGTGATCTGCAGAGGCCCAGAATCATAGTCTTGAGACTTGAGATACCTTAAATATCATGGAACTCAACTTCTACCAAATGGGGGCATTTCTTCTATAACTAGGAGAAGGAAATGGCAACCCACTCCAGTACTCTTGCCTGGAAAAATCCCATGGATGGAGGAGCCTGGTAGGCTACAGTCCATGGGGTCGTGAAGAGTTGGACACGACTTCACTTTCACTTTTCACTCTCATGCATTAGAGAAGGAAATGGCAACCTACTCCAGTGTTCTTGCCTGGAGAATCCCAGGGAGAGAGGAGCCTGGTGGGCTGCTGTCTATGGGGTCGCACAGGATCAGACACGACTGAAGCAACTTAGCAGCAGCAGCAGCAGCTTCTGTAACTGTGTGGTCCAATATGATAGCCACTAATCACATGTGGTTACTGAGCACCTGAAATATAGCTAATACAAACTGAGATATGTAAAATACATAACAAAATTTGAAAACTGAAAAAAAAGAATGTAAAATACCTCATGTTTAATATTGATTGCATGATTACATATTTTGGGTAAATATATTTAATTTCACAAATGTGGCTACTAAAAATTTAAATTACATATATGGCTCACATTATATTTAATTACCATATATTAAATGTATATTTAATTATAGGCATTAAATGTGAATGAGTCACAGATAGTGCTGTTCTGCAATACCCTTGTTATCTACTTGAACTCCTCCTTAAAGGGGAGTTTTTTTATTACAAGGTAGCCTATTTTAGGTATGTGCTGTGCTTAGTCACGGAGTCGTGTCCCACTCTGCTATCCTGTGGATGGTAGCCCACCAGGCATCTCTGTCCATGGGGATTCTCCAGGCAAGAATACTGGAGTGGGTTGCCATCCATCCTCCAGGGAATCTTCCAAACTCAGGGATTGAACCCAGGTCTCCAGCATTGCTGGCGGATTCTTTACCATCTGAGCCACCAGGGAAGCAGTTTGTGTATAAGTAACCATGAATGTTAGAAAATTCTTTCTTTTCCTCTGACACCTATTTGCCTTCCTATAGCTTCTCACTGATCCTAGCCTTCCAAACTGACATAGAATCGGCCTAGTGTCTCTTTTTACTCAGTCACACTTCAGTTATTTGACACAGTGTCAGTCCCTAAGCCTTGTTCTTCTCTAGAGTAACATATTAAAATATTTTCAGGTATTCTTGCATATACCTGTTGCTTTGGCTGGGTGCATATACCCTGAAAACTCACAGCCAAATAATCACTACCTTCCCACCTGCTTTCGAGGTTCATCAAGCTTTCGCTCCAGATCCTCCAGCACAGTCACCGCCTCTTCTCCAGTCTCTGGATGGTGTGCCTGCACCCATGCTTGCAGGTCCCTGGGGAGAATGCTCAGGAATTGTTCAAGCACCAGCAGGTCTAAAATCTGCTCTTTTGTGTGGCATTCTGGCCTCAGCCACTGGCGGCAAAGGTCCCAGAGTTGGGTAAGAGCCTCACGGGGGTCCAGGTGCGTCCTGATAGCAGAGCTTCCTGAAGTGCTGCCTGAAGAGTTCCTGTCTGTAAGGACTGGACTTTTGTGAGATGGAGTCCTGTCCCCTGTAATGGTCTTCTGCTTTAACTATTAGAAGTCCTTTTTGTTCTTCATGTTCCAGAAATGTGGTCATTCTGGGCTGTTTTTCAGGAGATTAATCCTCTGTCTGGGACTGAGTCAAGGGGAATCTCTCAGAATCTTGTCTCACAGAAAAACCTATTGCCATAGAGAAATGACAAAAACTGCTGTGAACACAAACACTAATAAAGGAAGCTACCAGAACTGAGTAAACTATCTGTTGCTCAGTGATGTCCGACTCTTTTCGACCCATGGACTGTAGCCCACCAGGCTCTTCTGTCCATGGGATTCTCCCAGGCAAGAATACTGGAGCGGGTTGCCATTCCCTTCTCCAGGGATCTTCCCGACCAAGGATTGAACCTGGGTCTCCTGCATTGCAGGCACCAGAGAAGCCCATATCGTCTGATATGAGGCTGTAAATAAGAACACTGAAGCAGGAACATGAATTTGAATCTGGGCTGTTGTGTAATTTAAAGCAAGTTACCAGATCCTCATCTGTAAAAATTCTCAGGCTTCTCATAGGGTTGATGTGTAAGTAAGTAGGCAAAGCCCTTGGCCTGGCAGCAAGCATTGAGTAACGCTGAGTATTAGTAACTTTGTTAAGAAGCTTTTTCATTCCACAACTTGAGGTGGACCGGTCCGTAGGATTCAGTGGTTGTGGGGTACATGCTCCAATTCAGGGAGAGGGTTATAAGAGTATCCTCGCAGACCAACTGACAATCAGTGTTCCCCCTTTAGTTCCGTCCTCCGGGCATGTCGGCCCTAGTCCTCCCTCGTAGCTGTTTGGAGGAGCAGCCTGGAAGCGGGAGGTGTGGGGAGGGGGTTGCTGCTTACAACTTTGCCCTGTCCCCTCCCTCCACTTAGGAGCCGGGAGAGACTCACCTCACGCCTGGAGGAACAAGTGCGACAGCTAGAGTCCTTTGGGGCGGCCCAAACAAAGACTGACTGACCAATCGACGCTCCGCTGCTTTCAGCCAGGCACTTCCGGGCCACTCTAGGAAGCCCCGCCTCGGTGGAGGAGTCAGTTCTAGCTCATGGAGGACCCCACTTGTGAACATTTGACTTACGGGACATTAGCGCTTGCTGAAGTTTAATTTGCTTTTTTTTTTTTTAAAGTTCGCTTTCAAATTTTTGACTCAGTTATTAAACAATATGAATACGTAATGCATTCACAGGGTTTAATATTTATAAAGAATTATAACTTATAGTGGAAACGAATCTGAAAAAGTACATAGATATGTAATAACTGAATCACTGCTATACACCTAAAGCTAATGCATTGTAAATTACACACACACACACGGTAGCAGTTCTGCAACTTTTTTTTCCTTCTACTAATTGATTCTGGAATTTGTACATAAAGACATTTCATTTTGCTCTTTCTTTTAAAGAAAAATAATCACATAGGGTTCAACTATGCCATAATTTATCAATAATGACTCTGTTGGTGGTTATGTAGGTTGTTTTCTTTTTCAATAAATTACTCTGCACATAACTTCTTGTGTATAAGGGTACATCCAAGGTATGTATTTCTAGAGCTAAGGATTTACTAGAGTGCAAAGTTAGAGCATTTGTATTTTTGTTACTGCCAAATTACTAATCTTGGAACCCACTTGTGATGTTAACCTATACTTGTCAACATAATGTTACAAAATATTTTGATCTTTACCAATATGCTAGGTAAGAAAGCTTAGGTGTTTTTTTTTTTCCTCCTTCTCTTTCACAATATTGCTTATTCACCTACCATGCTGGAACTGTAGTTTAAAGCAGAACAATGCCTTTGCCTTCATGGAATTTATAATTCAGCGGTGGTGGGGGGGATGGGGTGGTGCAGAAAAGATGGGGCATAAGGCAGGCAATAAACAAGAAAAATATATTGTTAGGGGGTAGATGTTAGTGCTCTGGAGAAAATAAAGAAAATATGGAGTTTGGGATGAGAATGAAGTAGTAATGCAATTCTAATAGGGTGATCACCAAGGACCTCACCAGTACACTGACTTCTGAGCAAAGACTCAGGAAGATGAGTAAATGAGTCATCAGGGGCAAAGGTGTTTCTGGGAGAGGGTTAGAAAATGCAAAGGCCGAGAATGAACTATGTTTGAAATAATCTAAGAACACGAAGGAGATTTCTGTGTCTGGAGCTGAAGGAGCAAAAGGGTGTTGGGAGTACAGAGAGAGAAATGTGATTGTCATGTGTGTGTAAGGATATTACTTTGTACTCCAAAAGGAGAAGCCATTCAGAATTTCTGAGCAGAAGAGTAGCATGATCAGACTTAGGCATTAAAGATTTCTCTGCCTGCTGTGTTAAAGATGAACTTTAAAGTGTGAAACTATTGCTACCTTGGAGTGGGGAAGGCCTTTCTAAGTATGGCATAAGAACCCTAAAGACATAACTGAAAAGTTAAGAAGAGAAAGATAAATGGAACTGGTGATGTAAAAATTTAGAATTATTGAATGGGAATAAAAAAAAAAAAAACCCTAAAATATAAGCTCAGTGTGACACATAATATGCCACACATCTCAAAGACACAGGGCTAATTTTCCTAATAAGCAAAGATCTCTGAAAAAGAAAAGAACATGAACAAGCCAATAGAAAAATTGGCAAAGGACGTAAGTCAGCATTTTTAGAACAGTTAAAACATATTCAAAATTGATAAAGAATTTACATTAAAACAACGAGATTTTTAAAATCCTAAAATTATGAAAGAAAAAGATTGATAATATTCAATATTGAAAAGTATGTGGAAATAGAGGCACTGTTAGTTGTGTATTTTTGGAAGGCAAGAGCTGTTAAAATTAGTATGTTCATACTTCTCGATCCAGCAACTTAGCTTTGAATTATCCATATAAAATAGTTTTACAAATGTTTAAACATGTACACAAACATTTTTATATTGGAAACCCCAAACATCTAACGTTTGGGAATTTAAGTTTCTACATGCCCAATCATTTTTAAAAGTAAAACCAAGATGCTAAAGGCATATGAGTAAACAAACAGTATATGATATCATTTTTGTAAAATAATCATCTTGTGTTCTCAGTTTATCACTTGGGATAAACTTACAGAGAACCCACATTTTTATACATGATAATGTTTTTATAAAAGCCTAATACTGGTGTAAACAGAAAAATATAATTTTTTAAAACGTTTTCACAACTTGCAAATAATCTTCCTGTTTGCAATATCTCTTTTCTTGCTCTGAAATTCTTTGCCTGACAAGTTATCCTGTAAAAGAACTTAACTCCTTTAAGACGAAAATCAGATCCAACTTCCCTGTGCTTCTGAAGGGTAAATATAAGTAATCAAGTAAACCTAGGTGGAACATTTAGAAAGGGTGTAGAAATGAATTATCAAGTAAGCTTTATAAAATTTAGACAAAGGATAACCCCTGCTCTGCATAATATGTCTCGCATAGCCAATTGAGCAAGTAGAAAACCTAGAAAATGCTTAAGTATTTTTGTTTTCCCTTCAGTGTATGACAGACTATTAGCATGTCTCTCTTTCCTTATTTAATGTTTGTTCTATCACATTCTTTTACCAGGTTTTCAAACACAAACCTCACTACAGGCCATAAACTTCCTGAGTAGCTCTGAGTATTCTTCAGATACCTCTGGCTTCAGTCACTCGTCAGCTTCAGAGAATCAACTCACCAGTCCCTTGGAGCACTGGCTGTGGTTGAGTGGTTGAACCCCAGACAAAATGAGGCTTCCAACCATTGTCACCGATATCCTGTTAAAATCCTGTCTCTGCTGTTGGCTTAGGCATGTCCTTCCTCCACTGGGATAAAGCCTGACCTCTTTATCAAGACATAAGCAGACGGTTTGTGTATGACAAGTAAAGCCTTCCTTCTTCCCCCTCTAGTTTATCTCCCAGAAAGACTAACAAACAAAACAAAGCAAAATAAAAACCTAGAAAAAATAGTTGACAACTTAAAAAAATCAGTACTTGGTAGATATATGTACTCACTTGCTTTCACTGTTTAAACAAACAGAAACAAAATGAACTAAGAATTCAACTCAAGAAATCAGAAAAAGAATGAGGAAGAAACCCCAAGGAAAAGGTTAGAGAAGAAATCAAGATAAAAGGAGAAGTGAATTAGAAAATAGAAAAAGTCATGTTAATAAATAAATCTAAGGATGAAATCTTCAGTAAACAAGCCCATAAAACAACAAACCCACGGTAAGTCCAACTGGAGAGAAAAATTATCAATGTTTCCTCATCAGATATCAGTATCTTCTCATCAAATAATAGCAGGTGAGGAAATAAGTATGCTACCATAATTTTTAAAAATCTTAATGAAAAACCATTAGTTACAAAATTCATTCATAAGTCAATACTAAATAACTGAAAAGAAAAAAAACCCCAAACACAAAACTATTAAAGAATCATCTCCAGGAAGGCTCAGATATTCTATAGTACTTTAATTTTTAAAAGTTTACATGTATAGATGAATTCTAACTTTTCCATTTGGAATATAAAAGAAACAAAAGGAATCTATTTCCATCACCTATATGTAGTTACTGTTGACATTTTGTTGTCATTTACTTCCAATTTTTGCTATTTTAAATGTTTAAAATAGTTGTGTGATCTTATTCTATAAATATTTTAGTAGGCTGCTTAACTGTAATATAATAAAACTTTTCATTTTAAAAATTATATGTAGACACTGTTTGAGATATAATAGTGTTTATAGAAGAGATGGAAAGTTTACATGAGATATATAATAAGGTGCCTGGTATAGTGTCTGGGACACTGGCGTTCAACAAATGGTAGCTACTATTGTTATAGTTTGCAAAGGGCTTTTCTTTTCCTGTTGCAGATATTATTTAATTCATAATGGGTATTACTATCTCTCAACGTGTTTTTTCCTCTTTAATGGAATAGGCAAGCCTGGAGGCAGTAGGAGTGGTTAAGTGGCAAGATCCTGGATATTGTCTGAAAATAGAGCCAAGATAACGATTTGTGGTTGGTTAGGTGAGGGAGAGGGGCTCCTCTGGTGGCTCAGAGCTAAAGAATCAGCCTGCCAATACAGGAGATGCAGGTTTGATCCCTGAATTGGGAAGATCCCCTGGAGAAAGAAATGGCAATCCACTCCAGAATTACTGCCTGGAAAAACCCCACAGACAAGAGGAGCCTGGCAGGCTACAGTCCATGGGGTCCCAAAGAGTTGGATACGACTTAAGTGACTGAACAACAATGCATCCCAGAGGCCAAGAATATATTATTTCTCTTCCAGAGAATCCTTCTGCTTTGTTGGTTTTGCTAAGAAGGTAGAGTCCAGGCTGAGCAGAGTTCAACAAGTTGGGGCTTAGAGTATGGTAGAGAAAAGAGAAGTGTCCTGTGTCTTAAATCTCAGAGACCCACAAAGGCCCAGGATCTTGAGTGACTCGTAAAGACATTAGTGAATACAGGTTTGGTTCTTTCATATGAGGGATTTGGTCTACATGGCATGGAAATAAAGGATTATTACTCTGAAGTCACTGGGAGATCCATGATCAAAGCAAGTACACCAGCCTCTGCAAATCCTGTCTCCCCTTCATGTTTCTTTACAGATTGCCTTTTCACTTCTGTTTTCATTGCTTCCATTTTCTGTTTGAAATTTGTTTTTCTAATGTCTCTGACCTTTCCCCTAACTTCTCTTTGCTGCTTTCCTTCTCTCAGTTATTCCTCATCTTTTCCTTTCTTAACTGCTTTTTCTTTTTACCCCTCCCCACTTGCCTATTCAGACCTTAACCCACTGCTTTCCCACAGCTGCTTCTATTACTGAATGCTTCACATTTCAACGGTTCTCTTCTCCAAATGATCTCTACTTTTGGACCTGCATTTTTTCAATTTTTCACTTAAGTGTTGATTCTCTTCATATGTGTTTTTGTTTTTCATCTCACCTGATTAACTGCTCTCTAAGAATTTGGTTTGTTGTTTTTGTTGTTCAGTCGCTCAGTTGTGTCTGACTTTGTGACCCCATGGGCTGCAGCACACAAGGCCTTCCCTGTCTTTCACCATCTCCTGGAGCTTGCTCAAACTCATGTCCATTGAGTTGTTGAAGACATCCAATCATCTCATCCTCTGTCATCCCCTTCTCCTCCTGCCTTCAATCTTTCCCAGCATCAGGGTCTTTTCTAGTGACTCAGCTCTTTGCATCAGGTGGCAAAAGTATTGGAGCTTCAGTATCAGTCCTTCCAGTGAATATTCAGGGGTGAGTCCCTTTAGGATTGACTGGTTCAATCTCCTTACAGTCCAAGGGACTCTTACAAGAGTCTTCTCCAACACCACATTTCAAAAGCATCATCAATTCAGCACTCAGGCTTCCTTATGGTCCAACTCTCACATCCATACATGACAACTGGAAAAACCATAGACTAGACGGACCTTTGTCAGCAGTAGTCTACGCTTTTAATATGCTGTCTAGGTTTGTCAGAGCTTTTCTTTGGAAGCTATTATTATTGACTTTCAATAGATTACCTATAAATTCTATCTAAAGAATGAATTTCTTCTTCAGGTGCTCAGGTTACATTTCAAAATTAATTATTTAATCTAAATCTTCAAACTGTTGTTAGCAGAAAATCTTCAGAGAAATCTTATCTGGGAGGCCAATATATAAAACTAATTAAAGTGAAGCTTGTTTTGGTGGTAAGGGACCTAGAGCCTTGAAGCCTCCTTGAGAAATCCATAAGGCAGTGGTAGGGGTCACACAGGCAAAATGAACAAAGGGAGGTATATAAGACAGTAGGAAGCTGGGCGGCAGTAGTCAGCTTTAGTCAATTGTTCCCACATGGGAATGTGGTGCCTGGTGTTGCCACATCATGCTTTTTTGTAAGAGAATCTGGAAAGTCAGATTTTATGTAAAATCTCTTTAAGTAGTGGCAATAATTTTATATTACCAAGAGATAATCATACTTTGTGAGAAAAATGCATGCACAGGCTAAATAGAACCCATTGGCCTGTTTGCTCTCTCTGATTTAAGGTGCGAAAGGTCACTGGGAAATTGCAAGATAAATCTTGCTCCACCACCCCTAACCTATCCTACCCATGCAAGTCATAGTTCATTCCAATATTATTATTGAAATACTATTCCAATGGCTTTTGTAGTACACAATATTTTTAGTGTATATAATTCATAGGCTAATATATTTTATCAAGCTAACCAAAAACTCAGTTTTTTAAAAAAAGTGTAGATCAGATGTTAATTCTAAATTCATACTTTAGCCAAAAAAAGGGGGAGGGAATGGAAAGGGAAGGAGAAAAGAAACAGTAGTAATCTCTAAAATCTCGTTATATGTCTAACAGAACATTTAGATTGCTGGAGCCGCTTGCTTCAGAGAAGAAAAGTTTCAGAATAATGACATGATGATGTGCTCAGTGGCAGAACATCAGTGTTTTGTTTGGTAAACTGTCAGGTGCTTGTCTATCTCAGCTTCTATAAGTATTTCCGAGTGACTGCTGAAACTGCAATAGTGATCAGAGTTCCCTACACCTAGCTGTGCTTTTTGGATGTCCCACAGGAATGAGCATAGATGGAAAATTCTACATAACTCTGGACATTACCAAGGCTTCTCTTCAGTGTGGATTTGCTGATGTACAATGAGGTGTGAGCTCTGCCGGAAAGCTTTTCCACACACATGACATTCATATGGCTTCTCTCCGGTGTGGATTCTTCGGTGTCCCCAGAAGATGTGAGCTATAGCCGAAAGCTTTCCCACACACATCACACTCATAGGGCCTCTCTCCACTGTGCATTCTCTGGTGTCCAACAAGAGCTGAACTATGACTGAAAGCCTTTCCACACTCATCACATTCATATGGTTTCTCCCCACTGTGGCTTCTCTGGTGATGGAAGAGGCCTGAACTCTGGCTGAAGCTTTTCCCACACTCATTACACTGGTATGGCTTCTCTCCAGTATGAACTCTCTGATGTTGTATCAGGTGTGAGCTCAGACAGAAAGCTTTCCCACAGTCGTTGCACTGGTAAGGTTTCTCTCCTGTGTGGGTCCTCTGGTGTCGAATAAGGCCCGAGTTGTAATGAAATGCTTTCCCACAGTACTTACACTGGTATGGTTTCTCTTCTGTGTGGGTCCTCTGGTGTCGAATAAGGCCTGCGCTATAATGAAAAGCTTTCCCACACTCATTACATTGGAAAGGTTTTTCTCCAGAGTGGATCCTTTGATGCTGAACAAGATGTGCCCTGTAATAAAAGCCTTTCTCACACTCATCACACTGATGTGGTTTTAACTGGCTATGTATTCTCTGATGGTCAGTAAGCTCTGAGCTCTGAATGAAAGTTTTGCCACATACATTACACGAATAGGATCTCTCTCCAGGGTGGATTCTTCTATGTCTAATGAGACTTGACTTTAGAGCAAATCTTTTCCCACATTCATCACACTTGTATTTCTTCTCATTTGAAGTGTTTCTCTGATATCTTTCCATCCATCCTTTATGTTCTTGGGTTTCTCCACATTCAAAAGCCTCTCCATTGATTTGGTCTGATAACTTTTCTTGGGATTCCATATTTATAGTAAGTTCCTGATTTTCATCCGGTTCTTCTTTCTTTATTCTTATCACATCTGAAGTAAAAACACAGTATTCAAATGTCACTGAAATATATAGGAAATAAAATGAAACATTTATTAGACATACACAGCTTCAATATACTAACAAAATGACTTTACAACATTTGAAGAGGAAATTGGGAGATGGCAAAGGAAGAGATTAGCACTGGACGGGGAGGGAGTGATTCAAGAAAAGGATGGAGAAAAATCAGGGAGGATGAAGAGGGATCCAATGAATAATCACTGTAAACAACAGAAGATCTCAGATAAGAGTGGGTAGAGAGGGATGAAAGAGCAGAAACTGTGGGAGTAAAAAAACAAGACAGGAAGCCAGCAGTGGCAGGTATCAAGATGGAACCATGAAACAACTTTGTGCAGAGTGTTCTGAGGAATAATGGGAAGACCTCTAGGAATATTAAAACATGAGAGATAAGCCAAAGAGAAGTATCACATGTCCAAACATGCAGAACAAGGAGATTAGACACACAAGATGAAAGAGAGAGAAATTGCTTTAGCTCCCAGAGACATTATTACTCTTCTTACACAGAACACTGGGAATCTGTCAAACATGAATCTACACTCTGTGGGTTATTTGAGACTGAGATTCTCAAGAGAACAGCACTAACACAGAGAAGGTTCTTTAGCAGACCCTAGCCTCCCATCTAAACTTATCCAAGGAAAGCATGATTGCATAATTCCTTTGCCTGTCTTTCCTACAGAAGTTCCTCTGAGTAGAGTCTCAACAACCCCCACTCTTTCAGGGTGAGAGATGTGGCCACTTCCTCAATGATCAATAGTTTCTGAAAAAAAGTGAGAGATTATCCCATTCAAGCCATGTTCTCCCTGCAGTAATCACATTTTTAGGGCCCAGAGTAAAAGGCAGAATTTATAACCATGTAGAAATAATGCAGGGGAAAGTGGTTTGCTTTGTGTGACAAAAAAACGCTAAATGGAGGAAAAGACAGCTTGGAGACAGTCACACTGGCCATCTTTCAAACCCACCAATTTCCTTCCCACCTTGGTTTTGCACATGCCCTTCTGGTCTACAATGCTTTCCACCTCTACTATTCACTTGGTTGATTCCTATTCTACTTTTAGGATTAGTTAGCATGTTATTCGGAGAAGGCAATGGCAACCCACTCCAGTACTCTTGCCTGGAAAATCCCATGGGCAGAGGAGCCTGGTGGGCTGCAGTCTACGGGTGCGTGAAGACCCGGACAGAACTGAGCACCTTCACTTTCACTTTTCACTTTCCTGCACTGGAGAAGGAAATGGCAACCCACTCCAGTATTCTTGTCTGGAGAATCTCAGGGATGGTGGAGCCTGGTGGGTTGTTGTCTATGGGGTTGCACAGAGTCGGACATGACTGAAGTGACTTAGCAGCAGCAGCAGCAGCAGCAGTGCGTTATTTTCTTAGAGAGGCCTCTGACATACCCTCTCTCCCCATATACAATCTATCACAGCATATTTATTTGTATGCTCATTTGTTTAATGCCTCTGTCATCAGATTGTTGTAAGCTCCATGCAAAGAGATCATGTCCACTCTGTTCATTACACCCAGTGCCTTGCACAGTGCCTGGAATATAACAGGTACTTAATATACATCTGCTGAATAATGAACGATTCTAAGGTCTTCAGGGGAGCTATATGATCTACATGTCAACACTAACCACAATCCTGTTGGTGTTGAGGGTCCTGAAGCTGGATTTCCATGGTGTGAGGCTGGAGATATGCTGCTTTCTTAGCTGGATCCAGAGGTACTGATGTCTCAGAAAGCACTTCCTGTGTCCAAGTGTGGGTTGAAACCTGAGGATAAGCAAGCTCATTTAGGCAACTGAACGGCCCACAAGTAAATGATCCCCAGAGATCCCACAAAGGACCAGCCTGGATGCCCACTTCCCAACTCTGTCTCCACTGAGCATAGTGCCCTTTCCTATCTGCTTGCCTGATTAATTTAACTTCCTCTCCAGATCTTCCAGCATAGCCACTGCCTCCTCCCTACTCCCTGGATTGCTTCTGTATCCAGTCCTGCAGTTCCTCAGGCAGTATGGCTGAGCTGCGCCAGCACACCAAGTCCAACGTCTGCTCCTTGGTGGGTATCTCAGGCTTTAAACCACTCATAGTAGAATACTCAGAGCTGGCACAAGACTGCAAAGGGACATGGAGTCTCTTGGTAGCAGAACTATGGGAAGTGCTGGTGGAATAACTCCTGATTGTTTTGGCTGCTCTCTTTTGGGCCAGATCTCTTATTCCCAGCATGCCCCTTTTTATTAGTTACTTCAAAGAGACCTTACTGACTATTTAGGAACCTCTAGAAGGAAAACAGTGGCTATTCTTGCTCCAATGGGCCAAGAGGAGGATTGCTGCTACAAGTGTTATCCTTTAGGGCACACTCCTAGGGTTACAGAAACCACAGTTAAAAAGATAGGAAGGCTGATTCAACACACTAATCTTTCTGTTCTAGAAGAAAAAGGAAGCTCAACCCTAAATTAAAGAGAATTCAATAAAGAAAATGTAAAAATAGAAGTTTAAGGCAATTCATACCTTTTTCTAAATAGAAGGAATGTTTGTCAAGAGACAACATTTTGACAATACTGGGAATATTGTTAGATGCCTTATTCCTCCAAGTAACAGCCAAACAATTAGTTGATATGGCCAAGCTAAGTTTATTCTTATGAGAGAAGGAGAGCACTTTGATAGTCTTGCTAGTACCTCCTAGGGGAGAAGGCAAAGTCAGAATATTTATGAGGTTTGGGGGGCAGATCTTTCAAGGCAGGATTAGAACTGGGCAAGTTTAGTGATACAGTAGTACAGGTGAAGATTTTCACTTGAAGGTTTTGAAAAGTCTAAATCCTATCTATTGGAAGTTGAAGTGTTTGATATTCACAAAAATGGATTGAGGGCCAAGGTGTTAAAACACATAATTATCAGCAACTTTTATCTTTTAGGGCAAGTAAAGTTATGTTGATAAAGAAATAGAATAGTGAAGTCACACTTAGGGAAGACAGTTGAATACTAAAATTATGTTAGTGTAGGTAGCAGGCTGTGTGGGTGTAGATGCTTTCCGTTTTCCATGTAATAGGAGACCTATGGGTTTAGCAATGCCAAAGAATGCTGAAACCACCGCAAAATTGCACTCATCTCACACGCTCGTAAAGTAATACTCAAAATTCTCCAAGCCAGGCTTCAGCAATACACGAACCATGAACTTCCAGATGTTCAAGCTGGTTTTAGAAAAGACAGAGGAACCAGATATCAAATTCCCAACATCCGCTGGATCATGGAAAAAGCAAGAGAGTTCCAAAAAACATCTATTTCTGTTTTATTGACTACACCAAAGCCTTTGACTGTGTGGATCACAATAAACTGTGGAAAATTCTGAAAGAGATGGGAATACCAGACCACCTGATCTGCCTCTTGAGAAACCTATATGCAGGTCAGGAAACAACAGTTAGAACTGGACATGGAACAACAGACTGGTTCCAAATAGGAAAAGGAGTACGTCAAGGCTGTATATTGTCACCCTGCTTATTTAACTTATATGCAGAGCACATCATGAGAAACTCTGGGCTGGAAGAAGCACAAGCTGGAATCAAGATTGCCGGGAGAAATATCAAGAACCTCAGATATGCAGATGACACCACCCTTATGGCAGAAAGTGAAGAGGAACTAAAAAGGCTCTTGATGAAAGTGAAAGAGGAGAGTGAAAAAGTTGGCTTAAAGCTCAACATTCAGAAAACAAAGATCATGGCATCTAGTCCCATCACTTCATGGGAAACAGATGAGGAAACAGTGGAAACAGTGTCAGACTATTTTTCTGGGCTCCAGAATCACTGTATGCAGGTCAGGAAGCAACAGTTAGAATTGGACATGGAACAACAGACTGGTTCCAAATAGGAAAAAGAGTACGTCAAGGCTGTATATTGTCATCCTGCTTATTTAACTTATATGCAGAGCACATCATGAGAAACGCTGGACTGGAAGAAAGACAAGCTGGAATCAAGATTGCCGGGAGAAATATCAATAACCTCAGATATGCAGATGATACCACCCTTATGGCAGAAAGTGAGGAGGAGCTAAAAAGCCTCCTGATGAAAGTGAAAGAGGAGAGCGAAAAAGTTGGTTTAAAGCTCAACATTCAGAAAACAAAGATCATGGCATTCGGTCCCATCACTTCATGGGAAATAGATGGGGAAACAGTGTCAGACTTTATTTTTTTGGGCTCCAGAATCACTGAAGATGGTGACTGCAGCCATGAAATTAAAAGACGCTTACTCCTTGGAAGAAAAGTTATGACCAACCTAGATAGTATATTCAAAAGCAGAGACATTACTTTGCTGACTAAGGTCTGTCTAGTCAAGGCTATGGTTTTTCCTGTGGTCATGTATAGATGTGAGAGTTGGACTGTGAAGAAGGCTGAGCGCCAAAGAATTGATGCTTTGGAACTGTGGTGTTGGAGAAGACTCTTGAGAGTCCCTTGGACTGCGAGGAGATCCAACCAGTCCATTCTGAAGGAGATCAACCCTGGGATTTCTTTGGAAGGAATGATGCTAAAGCTGAGACTTCAGTACTTTGACCACCTCATGAGAAGAGTTGACTCATTGGAAAAAACTCTGATGCTGGGAGGGATTGGGGGCAGGAGGAGAAGGGGACGACAGAGGATGAAATGGCTGGATGGCCTCACTGACTCGATGGATGTGAGTGTGAGTGAACTCCGGGAGATGGTGATGAATAGGGAGGCCTGGTGTGCTGCAATTCATGGGGTCGCAAAGAGTCGGACACGACTGAGCAACTGAACTGAACTGAAAATCACTGCAGATGGTGACTGCAGCCATGAAATTAAAAGATGCTTACTCCTTGGAAGAAAAGTTATGACCAACCTAGAGAGCATATTGAAAAGCAGAGACATTACTTTGCCAACAAAGGTCTGTCTAGTCAAGGCTATGGTTTTTCCTGTGGTCATGTTATGGATGTGAGAGTTGGACTGTGAAGATAGCTGAGTGCCGAAGAACTGATGCTTTTGAACTGTGGTGTTGGAGAAGACTCTTGAGAGTCCCTTGGACTGCAACCAGTCCATTCTGAAGGACATCAGCCCTGGGATTTCTTTGGAAAGAATGATGCTAAAGCTGAAACTCCAGTACTTAAGCCACCTCATGTGAAGAGTTGACTCATTGGAAAAGATTCTGATGCTAGGAGGGACTAGGGGCAGGAGAAGGGGACGACAGAGGATGAAATGTCTGGATGGCATCACTGATTCGATGTACCTGAGTCTGGGTGAACTCCGGTAGTTGGTAACGGACAGGGAGGTCTGGCGTGCTGCGATTCATGGGGTTGCAAGGAGTCGGATACGACTGAGCGACTGAACTGAACTGATGGGTTTAGGGGAAATGTGGACTAACAATTGATTAGCATGGTGGGCAGTGATTAAGAGCATAGGCTTTGGATTCCAAAAGACCTTGGCTTGAATACTGTCATGTTTTCTAATATGTAGTAGCTTGGAGCCTGGTGGGCTGCCATCTATGGGGTCGCACAGAGTCGGACATGACCGAAGTGACTTAGCAGCAGCAGCAGCAGCAGCAACATCTCCAAACTTTTCCCCTTGGTAAAAATACCTAGAGGCTTTTAAACAATGTTTTATTTTGAAATAATGTTAAACTTACTAAAAAAATTTTTTAAAGGTACACAACAGTCCCTATAACCTTCACTCAGCTTCCCCTAATACTAACATACATCTTATATAACCACAGCACAATTCCAAAACCAGAAAAAATGTTACAATGCTATTAACTAAACAGCAGACCTTATTATACAGCGTCTTTTTTAGAATAAATTAAATTCAGTGCCTGGCACTTAGTAAGACCTCAGTTTAGAGTGCTGCAGTTGACACTGTGACTTGGTCACCCAGCCGCTGGCTCCAGGCGTGACGCCTCGAGCTCAGGTACACTTCTAGGGTTCCGGACACAGAACAGAGGACCACGCAAGGAGGCCCTCTAGTGCCTTCTCCGCACCTAACATTTTTACTCACTGGGCAGCTTTGGTAAACACCTCCACTTTCCCAGCCATAGGAGAAAGACTCTTTCAGGAATAACTCAAGATAAAGGATATGGAGCCCACTTACACGTGTTGTCTTCTACTAGTTTAAATCTTCGAGTGAATAAGACAATATAGTAAGTTAACCAGCCAGACTACAAACCCCTTTCCCCTTTACCGCACTGGCACATCACGGTGCCCCAGCCTCGGAAAGTGTTGTCTGTGTATCCTTTAAGCCACAAGGCTGACCATAAAAGGCTTCCGGGAGTAGGCGGCCGAGTTGGACAAACGGGTGGCCCTCACAGAACTCCTCGGATTAACAGCAGTGACCCAGGAGTCCGAGTCTCAGAAACTTTCTGGAGATCTGGCCGGCAGCGGGGCGGGCTCTTGTGGAGTCTCCGCTGGCACTTCCAGCGCCAGCAGAGCAAGGCAGTGATTCCCCCGACCCGCACCCGACCGACCTGGGGGTCCCGCCGCGACGTCTGGCTGTCTTCCCGCCAGTCTCATCCCGGCCCAAGGGAGGCGGCCGCACTTACCGATCCAGCCTCAGACCTGCCGCCAGCGGAAGTGCGTCCGCGAACCCTGCCCGGCCGTGCGCTCTCGCTTCCGGCGGCTTCGGAGGAAAGGTCCGAGCCGTTTAGTGTGGCCGAGAACCCCGCGAGGTTTGCGCATGGGGACAGCTATGTCTGTGGCGTTTTGATTCATAACTCTCCTCTTCTTAAAAGAGGATCTGAACGCCACCTCTGCGGCTTTGAGTTCCTAGGCCCTGTTCTGTTCGGGGCGGCGGACGGGGACGTTCCCAGGCGTGCTTCCCCTCCGACCACCACTTCTCCGTTCCTATTCGCTGACCCGAGTACTCGCGTCCTCCCTGCCAGCCTACATCTCTGGGTAGCATCCGCCACTCCGTCCCGACCTCCATCAACTTGAATATATTTACCAGGCAGACACATCGCTCAAAAAGAATGTGACCGCAGCACTGCCATCACCACAATCGCTCAGTCTTGACCCTCAAGGAGAGGAAAGGAAAGGAAAGGAAAGGAAAAGAAAAGAAAAGGATTAAGGCTCATTGATGAGTACGGTGTCGTTCGTTCAATTTACAACCCGGAAACAAGCAAAGAGCAAAGTGATCTGCCCAAGTTTGCACAGCCAGGGACAGGATGCGCACCACGCATGCGTGACCCAGACCTTTCCTGGGATCCCTACAACGTGGCCACAGTGAGGGTTGCAAAGCCAGAGACCACTGCTGCTCAAGTTAAAATGACAGTTTTCAGGCTTAATGGTGATATTTAAAAATGAATCTGTTACAGGGCTCTTTCAGCTGTGTGCAATGTAATGTCGGTTAGGAGCTGTTCAGTACTATAATAGGCACCAGGAGTACAGCGAAAGTATAGGAAGGAGATGGTTCTTGGCCTAAGAAACTTATAGCCCAGCTAGGGACACGGACTAGTGAGTGCTTAGAAACTTCTGATAAGGAGTTGGGCAAGTTGTATTGGAATCCTGAGTTCTCCGGATTATTAAGTAAACTTTAATAAACCCATTTCCTCTACAAATGAGAGATACTAGTAGTTCGCAGGAGTAATGTCAAGTTGGTTTATTTATTTATTTATTTATTTATTTATTTGTGGACGGACTGAAGAGTTCAAAGCAACAGGCAAGTTACAGCTCAGTTCAGGTCAAGCAGATAGATGTTTTATTAGACACAAACTCTCAAAACACAGGAGCAGGTCGCCTCCACATACTCCTTATGTATTAGTTGTTCAGTCATGTCCGACTCTTTGCGACCCCATGGACTGTACCTTCCAGGCTTCTCTGTCTATGGAATTCTCCAGGCAAGAATAATGGAGTGAGTTGCCACTCCCTTCTCCAGGATATCTCCCAGCCCAAGGATCTAACTCAGGAATCTGCACTGCAGGTAGATTCTTTACCATCTGTGCCATCAGGGAAGTGCATATTCCTTGGCTTCCTGTCTCTCTCTCTCTTTTTTTTTTTTTTTGCCCTGTGCAAAATAAGGCTTATACCTACCACCAATCAGTGAAAAGGAACGCAAATAATTATATGCTAAAGGTCAATTGACATTTGCAAGTTATATAACAGCACATCTGTTTTATCTATCTTACCATAATTCAGTCTGTTATAATCAGATGTATATATGTGCAGAATATTTATGAACCATTAATGGGTTGTATATTGTCACCCTGCTTATTTAACTTCTTTGCAGAGTACATCATGAGAAACGCTGGGCTGGAAGAAAGACAAGCTGGAATCAAGATTGCTAGGAGAAATATCAATCACCTCAGATATGCAGTCGACACCACCCTTATGGCAGAAAGTGAAGAGGAACTAAAAAGCCTCTTGATGAAAGTGAAAGAAGAGAATGAAAAAGTAAAATTATGACCAACCTAGATAGCATATTCAAAAGCAGAGACATTATTTTGCCAGCAAAGATCTGTCTAATCAAGGCTATGGTTTTTCCAGTAGTCATGTATGGATGTGAGAATTGGACTGTGAAGATAGCTGAGTGCCAAAGAATTGATGCTTTTGAGCTGTGGCGTTGGAGAAGACTCTTGAGAGTCCCTTGGGCTGCAAGAAGATCCAACCAGTCCATCCTAAATGAGATCAGTCCTGGGTGATCATTGGAAGAACTGATGTTGAAACTCCAATACTTTGGCCACCTCATGCGAAGAGTTGACTCATTGGAAAAGACCCTGATGCTGGGAAGGATTGAGGGTGGGAGGAGAAGAAGGGGATGACAGAGGATGAGATGGCTGGATGGCATCACCGACTCAATGGGCATGAGTTTGGGTAAACTCTGGGAGTTGGTGATGGACAAGGAGACCTGGTGTGCTGCGATTCATGGGGTTGCAAAGAGTCGGACACGACTGAGAGACTGAACTGAACTGAACTGAATGGGTGCCTAACTGCATAAAGTTACTCGGGAAATCCCTATGGTTAGTTTGTATCCACTGTATACATAGGGCACATGTGCTGGAATTGAAAAAATCTCTTTGGTTATTTTGTAGCATATTTGGAGATCTCCTGGGTGTGTCTGGGAAGAGGTTTAGAGGTCTCTACATTGATACTAGCTTGTATCCTTTTAGCAAGGGCAACCCTCCTTGCTCATGCCTACCTTACTACCTAACTCTGTGATGAATTAGGAAATATTACACTGCAATGTTACAATGCAACACGTAGTAACTTGCTGTTTTCATAAGAATTACAATAAAAACCATTTGGTAATTCAATTTCTTACCTTTAGGCAAGAATCATTATTTTATTCTAGGCAGTGAGTAAGTGAACTCCTTGAAACTACAGGAAAAAATTGAGACTCTTCATTTTTGTTATTCCTGCACCCTTGTCTTAAACAGAGTGGCAATTCATTTGTTGCACAATAGTTTAACTGTTGAGAGTGGCACAGATAATGAGCACTTCAAAACTTCTTTGGCAGACACCACAAAATGTTTCTTTAAGAAAATTAGGAACCTAGGGAGAGAACAGAATCTTCTGGAGAAATCCAACACTGATGGGCTGTAACTTGGACAGAATGCTTCCACTCTGCAGGCTTTTTCAGTTGGTAAATGGAGTAGGAAACAGGTGTTGGGGTGGTGGTGGGGGGATTTTTTTCTTTCTACATTTCTAGGTTCTTTGGTTGGTCTTATAATTGACATATACCATTATCAGGAGGAAAACAAATCAAAATTTGTATGTATAGGAGCCCTGAAAATAAGAGGGGCTTATATGCCATCCTGACTTAATGAATGGAATAGGGATCTGGGCTTCAAAGGGCAGGAGGGTAATTCACAGCATAAGAAGAGCAGATATTTGGTAACTAGGTGTTTGCTGTGCCTATATATATATATATATATATATATATATATATATATATATATAGGTTTTTCAGATTAAAAAAAGTCATCTCTGGTAATAATAATAACTCTTTTTTTTTTTTGTTGTTGTTTTAGCACAAGCTCCCTATCTAAATTCTATCAAGTAGTTAAGGGAGAGGTAAAAGTATTTCCTGAGTCTTCCAGGTTGATAGATTTTCAACTCAAAATAATTCACATTCCAAAGTGGCACATTTCAGAGTAGTCTGTTCTTCTCTCCTTCATACTTACTTTGAGTCTTGCTGAACTCCCACAAATTATGGGTCCACTGGAATTCTGTGCTCATGGGGGATTACAAATGCTACAGGTGAATGGGGCAAATCCTCTGCTCAGGCACATGCTCTGTTGTCCTATTTTACCTCACTTACAAAACACAAGTTAAAAGATAAAGTTAAGAATTTCAGGACTGTGACAATGGGGCATTAAACCAAGCTCATGACTTTCTGAAGGCAGGATATTTCTGAGCTCTGAGGCACTGTATGATTGCATAAGTCAGCTTTGAAGCTAATACCACACAACTAGACAGATGTGAAGCAGGCTTCAAAGAAATGGGTGATAAATGCGGGAAAAAGTTCACCTGGAATTCACAGGTTCTGGTTACAGCCTGGAAACAAAATATGGTAGGACTGTGATAGACTTAATGAGTGAACTAGAATTAATACCTTTGAAATACATCTTAGAGAACAATTCCCAGGGCACAGAATAGAGAGAGAGTGAGCACAGTCTTATTCCATCCTCAAGAGGAAGTAAAAACACAGTGACTATCATATCTAGTCAGGGTGAGTAGAAACTTGTGTTCTGCAACCTGTTTCCATGGTTGTATGGATGCTTCTCTCTCTGGCTAGGACTTTCATTCCCCAGTGTTCCCCTATTTAATCACACTTGTGGTTCTGTTTCATCAAGTTCTTTCTCCAAATCCTCCAACACGATCACTGGCTCCTTGTCATCCTTTGGCTGATGCTGTGACATCCAGGCCTGGCGCTCCTGGGGCAGGCTGATTAGGAACTGTCCAGCACTAGCAGCTCCAGGGTCTGTTCCCTGGTGTGGCATCATTCATTGATGGCAAAATTCCCAGAGTTGGTTCAGAGCCTCACAGCGTCAAGGTGCCTCCAGGTAACAGAAATGCCTAAAGTTCTGACTAGCAGCTACCTCCTGGTTGTTACATTCCCTCCCATGTTGCCTATATTCATGGCCCCAAGTGTTGCCCTTTTCTTTCACTGTCGGAGACTTTTCTGTTCCCTTTGCTATTTAATAGAGAAGACTGCAGCCAATGTGGCTTCTCTTGTTGCGCAGGCTGTAGGGCACACAGGCTTCAGTAGCTGTAGCATGTGGGACTGGTAGTTTTGGGGCACAGGCTTAGTTGTTCCGTGGCATGTGAGACCTTCCCAGACCAGGGATTGAACTGGTGTCTCTTGCATTGCAAGGTGGATTCTTAACCACAGGACGACCAGGGAAGCCCTGGTGCCATTTCTAAGGTGAAATACACCATTATTAATTTAGAGAAATGCCTACTGCAATCTTTAGCTGAGGTGAAAGACTAGTCATCTTGAAAACCACTGAATGAACCACTAAAATGTTAATTCAGTGAACCATTAAAATGTAAATTCAAAAATAAAACTGACAGTTCTGGTGAATTGTCACATGTGACAAAAAGCATAAACTAGGTAAGACAGACACTACAACCTGCAATATGGAAACAATGTGAAGCTTGGCCACAAGTGATGAGATTAAAAACACCAAACCAAGCATGTTGATGTTCTCCACTACAAACAAATATACAGATAAGATTATTGTTCATGATCAGCAAGTGACTGAATTATGTCCAGATATTTGCTAGCAACATAAACAGACAGGTCTGCATGCTTGTGTGTGAATACACACTCCCCACTGACAAGGTACCTCTGCTAACATCTCTGGAAGACAGACAGAGCTTCCTATAGCGGTTGCTGGAGGGAGAGGAGGATAGAAGCAAAGGAGGAGGGTCTTCTTTCCTCCCTCTCCCGGGGGCCTCTGAACACGTGCGTGCATGCCTGCATGTGTGTGTGTGTGTGTGTGTATGTGTGATTTGGGGTGGTGGGTGGGAAAGTGGCTGTGTATTCGAAGTTTCAGCCCCTACCTACAGCGGCTGGCCTCATCTCATAGCATCTTATAGCAGCCCTAAGGGAAGTTAAACCTTGGGAAACAGGCTCTTACCCCCCTTTCCAGGCCTGGGCCCAGCAAGCCCGCCAGAGGCCCGCTAACCCTGGAAACAGGCGCTACTTCCTGGCCTCTGTAGGAAGATGCTCTTGGTGGTTATTTCCTGGGGCCTCCAGGGCAAAGTCAGCCCAGCCTACCAGGTCCCCACTGCCACCTTGATTTTGAAATGTATCACCAATTAGTCTTCTAAAAGGATGATATAGAAACCCCTTACCCCCAGCTTTGAAGTTGTGTTGCTGTGCTGTAAGACTTGTGGGATTATAGTTCCCTGACCAGTGACTAAATGCAGTTGCCCCAAGTGAAAGCACCGAGTCCTAATCACTAGACAGTCAGGTAATCCCCCAGTACTGTATTTTCTGATTTTATATCCATAGTCATATTGTCACTGACATAGTCAAGGTTGAGAACTAGGGCTCTGGAATAACATATATGTTTATATTCTGCTTCCACTGTACTATGTATTCCTGTGTCTGCTACGTTACAGCTCAGTTTTCTCAACTATAAAATGGGAAATAAAATGGAAAATATAGCCACATGTACAGTCATGTGATAGGATGCATCATCCTAGTGCCTGTAAAAAGAAATTATGAGTTCAACATTACCTTAAAACAAAATACTGGGTTATCTAGATCCTATAGTTCAAGGTCATTGAAACACAATTGCTATTCTTATAAAGTCTTTTCTTGTAAAATTTTGTTCATTAGATTATCATAAACTTTCTAACATAAAGGTTCTGTTTCTAGTTAGTTTTCCTATAAAAACATGAAATTTAATATTTAGACCTTAAATGTTTTTATTTCTCACATTAGCGAAAAGGTACGTCATCAAGCAGGTAAAATAAGTAAAGCAGGATTCACCTTTATATCCTGAGATCATTGATAGAGCTCCAACTTGTTGCAGATTCCTCTCCACTTTTTTTCAGATACCAACCCTTTCTATACTCTCATTGCAGCAGCAATGAAATAGTTTCAGCACCTAGTTTTGTAGTACTAACTTCCTCCGCCCTTTTCCACAGTTGTTAGAAGACAAAGAACCCAATTTCTGCCAAAAGAGCTCCCCAGAACTACACTATCCTCCCACCCCAGGAAGGTGCCCCCAACCCCCCACAGCATGGCATAAAGTCCTGGTTATGCTACTGTGTATGTCCTCCAGATTCAAAGGTTTAGTTCAGTTTGAACACCTTTCCTTACCTCTAACCCCAGCTCTTGCCTAATTTGTTTCTACTCCCTCCCTGTCTTCCTTCAATCTCAGGATTATGGCCTCTTGCTTTAAGTGCTCTTCTGGTTGTGTACTTCCTGGCATGACCGCTGGACATACAGTTTGGCTTACATACTGGAAGGCCACCATTGCATACTTCCTCATTTTTGACATGACTAATTTAGTTTTGTTGTATCTTCATTTTTAAACAGAATACTTTAAAAGCACTGTTCTGCAGTACCTTGCTCAAACTATTCCATTTTGAGGCTTGGCTTACCTCTTCTTATGGAGAATCATTAACTAGAGTTAATGATAATGATCAGGCTCTCTTTACCTTCTTTCCCCCACATTGTAATTCTGGTTATTTCCCAAGAGTCCTCTTTTTCTATTTTCATTGCCATAGACTAACTTATTTATTTGTTATTGTTTTGTCTTTAAGTTGTGTTTGACCCCTTTACGACCCCACCTACACTAGCCACCACACTCCTCTGTCCATGGGATTTCCCAGGTAAGAATACTGGAAAGGGTTGCCATTTCTCCAGGGGATCTCCCTCACCCAGAGACTGAACCTGTGTCTCCTGCACTGGCAGAAAGACTTTTTAAATCACTGAGCTACCAGGGAAGCCTGACTCATTTATTAGCCTCCCCAAATTTTGCTCTTCTGGTTTGACTTTGGCAAGCAGACACACGGCAGTAAAGATTATATGCAGAACAGCAAACCAAAAATGAGAGAGAAAATAAAGAGATACTGGTGTTTCAGTCATTCATCTCAACCAATATTTATTATTTATTCAATATTTTTCCTGTTCTATTTCCTTATGAATTTAAGTTCTTTACATGAATAGGTTTTCCCTCTTGTGAATTCTCTGATGTTGACTAAGGTGTGAGCTCTGACTGAAGGCTCTTCCACACTCACTGCATTCATAGGGTTTCTCTCCAGTGTGGATTCTCAAGTGTCGAATAAGGTGTGAGCTCACTCTGAAGGTTTTCCCACATTCACTACATTCATAGGGTTTCTCCCTGGTGTGAATTCTCTGATGCAAGATAAGATGTGAGTTCAGGCTGAATGCTCTCCCACATTCTTTGCATTCAAAGGGTTCTCTCCCCAGTGTGAATCCTCTGGTGTCTAATAAGATCTGAGCTCCCCCCAAAGCCTTTTCCACACTCATTACATTCATAGGGTCTCTCTCCAGTGTGGATTCTCTGATGCCTAATAAGCTTTTGAGCTGTGTCTGAAAGCTTTTCCACATTCATTACACTGATGGGTCTTCTCGCCAGTGAAAACTGCTGCATGTTTAATAAAGTTTGGGTTCTTGAGAGATTTCCCATATGGGTGAATTTTTTCTCCAGCATAAATTCTCTGATGCTTAATAAAATCTGAATTCCATTTGAAACTTTGGTCACAGGTACTGTGTTTATAAGACTTCTGGTGTGTAAATTCATTTGAGTTCAGATTTAAGTTTCTCTCACAGCCATCATGGGTTATTATTTCACCTGTAAGTGTATTTTTGTGGGTGAGGATTTTACTGAAAGCTGCATCCTGAGCAGATGATGATTTCCGAGATGCCTCTGAGTCTTTTTCCTGCTGCCTCTTTATCTTGCCTGCAGACTTACAGATGTCTTGAGGCTCAGCAGATCCTTCTGACACAAATTCTGGAAATTTTTCCTGATACAATTCTCTGTGATTCCATTTTCTCATAAATGTCTAGCTTTGGCATGGATTCACGGCTTTCACTCTTATTATCTAAAAAATGATGAAAAATAAAGAGAAAAATATCTGTTTGCTGAACTAAAAGAAGGTAAAACTTTGAGATACACCCAAGATAGTTACAATAATCATAGTAGCCAAATAATCATAGTTACATAGTAGCCATTATTTGGTTACTCTAAAAACGTGACCTTTCAAATGACAGGAGTGATGGATGAGGATAGAAGAGAAAGAATAATTGGTAAAAGCATATGTATGCAGTAGTTGGCAGAGAGAGGAAACAGACATGTGAGATGAGCAGGCAACAATAGAGAAGACTAGGAAGAGGATCATCACCAGCAAGAATGGAGGTGGGGGGAACAAAGTAAGAAGAAAGAACTATGAAGTGTGACTGAGAAGGATCTTGGGGAACTTTAGGTCTATATTTCTACTGTTAGAGGGTGAAAGGGAGGCACTGTTTTCAAGAAAGTATATGAGGACATAGATGCAGAGAGAAAAGTAAAATTATAAAGACTCTGAGGTATGTGTATGTGGTGGGGAAAACCTCGATCCATCTATTATCCAATCCATCTTTCCATTTCTTCTTCATCTTTCATGGATAATCAAATTCTTTCATTTCTGCTAAATGTCCCCTATATACCTCCCTTTCTTTATATTTCTGTTACTCCAGAACCTCACCACTTCCTGTTCAGATAACTGTAACAGCCTCCTGTTGTTTCACTCAGAGCTATTCTTCCTAGTCATCCTAAATACCCTCACCAGACTAATCGTCATTAAACCTTGTCATTCTTACACCCTGCTTAGAAATCTTAATCTCCTCTACAACACATCTGAGCTCTTCAGACTCATTTATGATCTAGTCCTCACAAATCCTACCTTCTAGCTCATCAATCTATACTGTGCTCATGACTTTATATTAAACTATCTTAAATTGGATTCAAGCTGCCCCTCTTTTTATAAGGTTTCCTTTGTCTAGAATAAGCTAGGATATGAGAAGGGGTTAGGCACTACTGGTCTTAGGATGGGAAAATTTACAGTTTTAGATGAGATGGATGGAAATGTTTTCAGAACAAACGTGAAAGTAGAAATTGGGTAATCTTAAAAATTACTAATTTATTCTTGGGTTTATTTTTGGGATCATGTACACCTAAACTGATGCTGAGTCCTTGAACCTTTTAAACAATGAGTTTTAGAACAGCAAAGAGGATTCTATGGAGGTAGTCAGCACAAGTATGACCAACTTTCTATAAAAGCATGAGGGCTTTGTGAAACCAAAAATAAAATAAAAAGCAATAAAATGGATCTTGTTCTATATATCTGTGAATTATATTCTATTTCTGAGTGTATTATCACATATTTGTCTCTTTTTTCCTATCATTATATCTGCTTCCCTATTAACATGCTTTATTTCTATGCATGTGTTTCTTTCACTTTGCTTCTTTTTCATTCTCTGACATTTTCTCAACCCATTCATTTTCTTTCCTTTAATTAGCTCATAACGTGAAAACATTTCATGTTTTAGAAATGTTCTAAAAGAACAAATGCAAAAGGAGACATTCTGGATAAAAAACAAAGTTCTCTCTCTCTTATTTTGGATGGCCAATGACACAAAAGGAAAAGAGTTCTCTATTTCTTATTAAGTAATAAAGGAAAGGACCATCTACCGTTACTAAGAATAGTCTGAGAAGGGAGGTTCACTGTCCCAGCACTTCAGGGACATACACCACACAGAGTATTGCTCCTTACCACAGTCCAGTAGGAGCTGGGGTTCTGAAGAACCATGAAGGGCTGTGGTGTCCACTGGCTGGAACTGGACACTAAGCGCTGGCCCAGGAGGTGCCACTTTTCTCCTGAATGGTTCTTGTCCATGTCCACAGACTGGAATCTGAGAAAAAAAAAAGTTCATTTGGGCTTATGAGAGAATCCCAGTTGGAATTAAACATCTTCCCAAACCAAAGAGAATCTTCCAGAGTTATACAAAACTGGGGAAGGAAGAATTAAGTCTGCCTCAATTGTAAAAGGTAGCATAGTACCTAGCAGAGAAGAAGGAGACATAAATACACACTGAACTAAATAAGAGTTCCTACAAAGCTCACTTTGGGAGCCTGCTGCCTCAGATGGGAAAGGGTCTGCCTGCAATGCAGGAGACCCAGATTCAATCCTGGGTTGGAGTGATTCCCTGGAGAAGGAAATGGCAACCCACTCCAGTACCCTTGCCTGGAAAACGCCATGGACAGCGGAGCCTGATAGGCTACAGTTCTTGGGGTCGCAGAGTTGGGCACAGCTGAGCGACTTCACCTTCACTTCTTTTTCACAAAGCTCACTAGATATTCAGTCTTAGGTCCTTTTCTCCCCACGTGGGACTCCATCCATCCTGGAGGTCTTCGATCCCCCAACCCCTTTGTACCTGGAGTACAGCTTCATCAGTGCCTCTCTCTAAATCTTCCAGTAGAGTCACTGCTTCCTCTCCACTCTTCGGGTAATGTTCACGCACCCAAGCCTGCAGATCCCCTGGCAGGATAGCCAGGAACTGTTCCAGAATTAGCAGCTCCAGGATCTGCTCCTTGGTCTGGGTTTCTGGCTTCAGCCACTGACAGCAGAGATCCCGGAGCTGGCTCAGTGCCTCTCGGGGCCCGGGAGAATCCTGGTAGCAGAACTGCCGGAACAGCCGCCGGCAGAGCTCCTGCCCGAGGGGATCACTCCTCTGTAAGCAAGCACCCTGCCTCCAGACAAAATCTTCCTCTTCCATCTTCACTATCAGAAGTCCTTCATCCTCCTGAAGGTTCTGAGCTGCAGCTTTCTTTGATTCAGCTGCCATCTTGAAATAAACTGTATTATCAGAATCCTACTTCTGCTCTGTGAAGAGCCTTTTTAGTTTTAAGAACTCTCCTGAGGGATTAAAAAGATTACTATTACTGTTCAGGAAGACAAAAGATCACATCATAGAAACAGTCATTCTCTGTTATACAAAAATTGGCTGGGCATTTAAAAGCACTGAAATAAATACCTGTTTTGTGGACTTACAACTGTTACGTAATTTCCACCTAAAAGCAGCTTAAAATTTAATTTTAAAAATAAGATAAATTACAGACATTAAATATAAGACAATATAAATATAAGGCAATAATAAATGTTACTTTGTAACATGCAATTAAATTATATATTACTCATAAAGAAAAATAACCATCAAAAAAGAGAAAATGACAGAAGTGCTCAGTAAGTTGGGGATGGAAAAGAGCACAGTAGGTTTCAATAGTCAGGAAAAGCTTAATTAAAAACTAACTTCTGATGAATGGCTAGAGTTTGACTAGGATGTTGGGAGAGAAAGAAACAGGAAATTACAAGCAAGGAACACCTTGAACAACTGGTTATTGGTAGGAACACAAGTGGGAAGGCAAAATGCCAGTAGGTTTGCATAAATAAATTATAGAGACAAAGGTTCTGTTGAAGGAAGCTTCAAATGTCAAGCTCATGAATTTAGTTTATCTTTTAGGCACTGGGGAGCCAGGGAAAGCTTCTGAGCAGAATGGCCTGATAAATACTGTTTGTAGAGATAAATATATTGTTCATCTCTAGGATGGACCATAATAGGACAGAAACATAAAGAGGCAACTGTCCTTAAAGTATGGGGAAAACACAGGCTTAGAATGTTATAATTATTCAGAACATTGAACTAGGAATACTAGTTGCCTGTAGTAACTTTCCTTAAAGGCCGAGGTTAACAATTTCAGTGTAATGAGCTTCTTCTCTCAAAATCTTAGATAAATCTGTTTCCTTTTGTCAACAATTTTCTCTGCCTTCAGAGTTTAACAGCTCAGTCCATGTCCTAGATGTTGATGCCTATTAGATTACCAATAAAGCATAATAAACTGCACCAAGATCTGCTTATCAATCTTTTGTGAGTCTTATCGTTAGATATCTGTTCCTCAAGTCTTAGCAGCACTTGGGAATGGTCTGTTTGGCATCTGAACTGAAAAACTGAATAAAGTAATTCAGAAGTGAAGCCCTAGGGAAAGGCAAATATCCATCTTTCAGGTCCTTCTACTAAACATTTCACCAAGCTGACTACTGATTGTTGCACAAACATATACTTTATTAAGACCTTAACACGGCAAAGCATTGGGCTAGAAGTTATATGGCAGTGATTTCTAAGAAAGTCTGAATTCAGAACTGGGCTTACTGCCTGTCATGTGAGAACTTTGTTAGAAACAGATTCCTTGGCCTTCTGCCTATGCTGATGCTGATCTAGTGAATATGGGATATGCCTGGATTTTCTGTATTCTGATGTACAGGTATAAAGAATTTTAAAAATAGTGTTTGAGTTTCCAAGGAGTTTGCAAAAGAGTTGGAAAGAAATGACACAAAACACACATGGATACGGAACATTTAAATAACAAAACCTGCTTCACATGACACACGCCGAAAATGTTTGATAAATGTTGAAAGCTGAAGTACTGAAGAGACTGTAGGGTAGAAACGCTGAATAGCTTAATAGTTCTGAGGTAGGGGGAGAATGTGTGCGTATGTGTGCAACTATTTCCTACATGTGGTGGGGCTTAACCTGAACAATAAAGGATAAGAAAGATCCAGAAAGGCAAAAAGGAAGGGAGAGTAAAGAGTTGAGATAGTGTGAATGAACAGCAGATTGATGGTGAGACCAGCTTACAGGGTATAACTGGAGTGACTAAGAATTCTAATACTTCTAAGAAAGAATTCATTAACTTGACTTTGAATTCTAGTTTCCTAACACATAACATCTGTGCATAAAACACATATAGTCTTCTATTATTTTCTATGTTTATTTATTGATTGGAGCCCCTGAAATTAAGGACCATGCATTACTTATATTTATTCTTTAGTTCTCACTTTTGTTGATTTATTGGATAAAAGGGGGAAATAAAGAAATTTGAGTTTCCTATTGCTTTGTATATTCCGTATTTTAGATGCCAATGAGACATCCACTTAGAAAAACATTTCCAAAAGATATTAAGAGATTTTAATGGAAAGAAGTTAGGAATGGAAATACAAGTTTAGATAAGATCCATGGAAAGAGAAGTTAAACATAAATATTGAGGATAATTCTCCAAGAGTATGAAATGAAGCTCACAGGCTCAGACTGAATCTTGGAAAACAAGAGTCTGAGTGGGTGTAAATGAAGTAAAAATTTAGCAGTGACAGAGGAGGAAAGTGGGAGGGGGGTTGGAGCTATGATGTATGTCTCAATTCTTACTAGTTTATTGGGACATTCTTTTGATATAGAGAGCTAATTTAACTTCTTGTTATGTTTTCTAGATGTGTTAAGTGTTTACCAGGTAGTGCTGGATCATCTAAAAAACAAGAGAGTTCCAGAAAAGCATCTCTTTCTGCTTTATTGACTATGCCAAAGCCTTTGACTGTGTGGATCACAATAAACTGTGGAAGATTCTGAAAGAAGTGGGAATACAAGACCACCTGACCTGCCTCTTGAGAAACTTATATGCAGATCAGGAAGCAACATTTAGAACTGGACGTGGAACAACAGACTGGTTCCAAATAGGAAAAGGAGTACGTCAAGGCTGTATATTGTCACCCTGCTTGTTTAACTTCTATGCAGAGTACATCATGAGAAACGCTGGGCTGGAAGAAGCACAACTGGAATCAAGATGGTGGGAGAAATATCCATCACCTCAGATACGCAGATCACACCACCCTTATGGCAGACAGTGAAGAGGAACTAAAAGGCCTCTTGATGAAAGTGAAAGAGGAGAGTGGAAAAGGTGGCTTAATGCTCCACATTCAGAAAACGAAGATCATGGCATCTGTTCCCATCACTTCATGGGAAATAGATGGGGAAACAGTAAAAACAGTGTCAGACTTTATTTTTGGGGGCTCCAAAATCAGTGCAGATGGTGACTGCAGCCATGAAATTAAAAGATGCTTACTCCTTGGAAGGAAAGTTATGACCAGCCTAGATAGCATATTCAAAAGCAGAGACATTACTTTGCCAACAAAGGTCCATCTAGTCAAGGCTATGGTTTTTCCAGTGGTCATGTATGGATGTGAGAGTTGGACTGTGAAAAAAGCTGAGCGCCTAAGAAATTGATGCTTTTGAACTGTGGTGTTGGAGAAGACTCTTGAGAGTCCCTTGCACTGCAAGGAGGTTCAACCAGTCTACCCTAAGGGAGATCAGTTCTGGGTGTTCACAGGAAGGACTGACGCTAAAGCTGAAACCCCAATACTTTGGCCACCGCATCCAAAGAGTTGACTCATTGGAAAAGACCCTGATGCTGGGAGGGACTGGGGGCAGAAGGAGAAGGGGATGACAGAGGATGAGATGGCTGGATGGCATTACTGACTCGATGGACATAAGTGTGAGTGAACTCTGGGAGTTGGTGATGAACAGGGAGGCCTGGTGTGCTGCAATTCATGGGGTCACAAAGAGTCAGACACGACTGAGCAACTGAATTGAACTGGCCTAGTACTTTATGGGCATTATCTCATTCTACAACATATGCTACCCCCTCAGATAGCTGAAAGTTCTGTCTTCAGATGTTTAATCACTTCTTTTCCACTTAAAACAGCCCACAACTCTAGATAAAAATAATCTAATTTGCAAGGATTTGATATATTCTCCCTAAAGATGGGTTTCAAATGTCTTAATAACCTCAAACTAGTTAACATTTTTTGAGCATCTAGTGCTTTACTATCACTGTGTAAGAGAAGCATTACAAAACTTGCTAAGCAAGTTCAATTCAGTTCAGTCACTCAGTCATGTCTGACTCTTTGGAACCCCATGAATTGCAGCACGTCAGGCCTCCCTGTCCATCACCAACTCCTGGAGTTCATAAAAACTCATGGCCATTGAGTTGGTGATGCCATCCATTCATCTCATCCTCTGTCATCCCCTTCTCCTCCTGCCCCCCAATACCTCCTCAGCATCAGAGTCTTTTCCAATGAATCAACTCTTTGCATGAGGTGGCCAAAGTACTGGAGTTTCAGCTTTAGCATCAGTCCTTCCAAAGAACACCCAGGGCTGATCTCCTTTAGAATGGATTGGTTGGATCTCCTTGCAGTCCAAGGGACTCTCAAGAGTCTTCTCCAACACCACAGTTCAAAAGCATCAATTCTTTGGCGCTCAGCCTTCTTCACAGTCCAACTCTCACATCCATACATGACCACTGGAAAAACCATAGCCTTGACTAGATGGACCTTTGTTGGCAAAGTAATGTCTCTGCTTTTGAATATGCTATCTAGGTTGGTCACAACTTTCCCTTCAAGGAGTAAGCATCTTTTAATTTCATGGCTGCAATCACCATCTGCACTGATTTTGGAGCCCCCAAAATAAACTCTGACACTGTTTTTACTGTTTCCCCATCTATTTCCCAGGAAGTGATGGGAACAGATGCCATGATCTTCATTTTCTGAATGTTGAGCTTTAAGCCAACTTTTTCACTCTCCTCTCTTACTTTCATCAAGAGGCCTTTTAGTTCCTCTTCACTTTCTGCCATAAGGGTGGTGTCATCTGCATATCTGAGGTTCTTGATATTTCTTCCGGCAATCTTGATTCCAGTTGTGCTTCTTCCAGCCCAGCATTTCTCATGATATACTCTGCATAGAAGTTAAACAAGCAGGGTGACAATATACAGCCTTGACATACTCCTTGTCCTATTTGGAACCAGTCTGTTGTTCCATGTCCAACTCATCCATTCTGAAGGAGATCAGTCTTGGATGTTCTTTGGAAGGAATGATGCTAAAGCTGAAACTCCAATACTTTGGCCACCTCATGCGAAGAGTTGACTCATTGGAAAAGACTCTGATGCTGGGAGGGATTGAAGGCAGGAGGAAAAGGGGACAACAGAGGATGAGATGGCTAGATGGCATCACCAACTCGATGGACGAGAGTCTGAGAGAAATCAGAGAGATGGTAATGAACAGGGAGGCCTGGCGCGCTGCAACTCATGGGGTCGCAAAGAGTTGGACACGACTGAATGAACTGAACTGAACTGAACTGAACTGTTGCTTCCTGATCTGCATATAAGTTTCTCAAGAGGCAGGTCAGGTGGTCTGGTATTCCCATCTCTTTCAGAATTTTCCTTTATTGTGATCCATACAGTCAAAGGCTTTGGCATAGTCAATAAAGAAATAGATGGGAGCTACCCCACGTTAGAGGTGAGGGTCGGGGGCCGAGAGGAGCTAAGCAAATATGTAAACAAATATTACAACAGAGTAAGGAGTAATTAGTGACATTGGAAGTTTGGTAAAGAGAGTAAGGAGTAGTTATGTTGGAGAACTGATAAAGTGGAGGTTTCCTTTTGGATGAGTAGGTTCTTGGTGGATGGGTAGCTTCCAGGTGTGTACGATGAAGTAGAAGTATGAGGTGTGGGGGCTATCCCTCCACTAGAGGTCAGAGTGGAACAGGGATTCACACTGCGTGATGACGAAGGCTCTCACAGCACCTTTTTTCACACTGAGGCACTTTCCGGTCTTCCAACTAACCTGCCTGCTTTGCTGTCTGGTCTCTCATTCTACAACGCGGTACTCGTTTCAATATTAGTTTCTAGGCATTCCCTGTACACAGGAAATACTAAATATTTACTGCGTGAATAAATTTCATGCGGATGCCGGAGCTATCCCACTTTTCGTACAAAAGGCGGGTTACTCCTCCCAGGAGGAGAGCAGGAGTCTAGGGCGGACCCTGGGACACCTTCTGGCAGAACGCAGTCAACCCGAGACAGATGCCACCTTTCCCCGCTTCGTTCTTTTCCCAGTGACCCTAAAATTTCAGCCAGCCGGAAGGCCCGCAGTCCCAAACCACGCCCTCTCAGCGCTCAACGATGACGTCACACGCGGCGGGGTAACTGTGGAAACCCCTATCCATTCCAGACATAGGCCGGCGCAAACGCTTTCCCACCGCCAAACCTAGTTCCACATTTCCTCGGGATTCCTCTAAGGTCCCAGGTCCAGAGTGTCACAGGGCTGTTGCAATCCCGAAGGGGACATGATAGGGACTGGGTGTTTAAAGGAGACAAAGGACCGGACACCTGGGTCCCCAGATCCGGACTCACCTCTCCCACAGGGCTGGTTCCGATCGGACACTTCCGGTGATTGGACGGCGCTGCACGACTTCTCAGGGCTTCCTTTCACAGAGACTTTTGAGGCTGCGCAGAAGGAGACAGGGCTGACTTTGGACTGCACTTCCCAGAAGCCTTCGGGTATCCTCAGGGTCTGACACTCCATTTCCCAGGCGTCTTCTCCAGTCTTGGAGCTCTCGGAGCGTGGAGGGGACGTTTTTTCTCCTCTCTGTAGAAAAGAGCTTGCCTTTACATCTCATGTGAGCCTCATCCTTAACTTTTTAATGGGCCCATTTCAGTCTCAGTTCAGTTCAGTTCAGTCCCTCAGTCGTGTCCGACTCTGCGACCCCGCGAACCGCAGCTCGCCAGGCCTCCCTGTCCATCACCAACTGCCGGAGTCTACCCAAACCCATGTCCTTTGAGTCGGTGATGGCATCCAACCATCTCATCCTCTGTCGTCCCCTTCTCCTTCTGCCCTCAATCTTTCCCAGCATCAGGGTCTGTTCAAATGAGTCAGTTCTTCGTATGAGGTGGCCAAAGTATTGGAGTTTCAGCTTTAGCATCAGTCCTTCCAATGAACACCCTTAAGGACTGATCTCCTTTAGGACAATTCAGTCTAGAGCCTTGAAATGAAAGCTCACGCAGCAGGGAAACGTTTCCTTTTTTCTGAATCCTTGTTTTATCCCCCAGGTGGAACGCAGATAAATCCTCTCTCTCTCTCTCTCTCTCTCTCTCTCTCTCTCTCTCTCTAGACTATATATCAATAGATATAGACTATAGATAGTCTCTACAGATAGATAGTCTTTAGATAGTCTATGGGTAGATAGTCTATAGATAGACAGATACATAGATCAGTCAGTCAGTCAGTTCAGTCGCTCAGTCGTGTCCGACTCTGTGACCCCATGAATCGCAGCATGCCAGGCCTCCCTGTCCATCACCAACTCTCGGAGTTCACTCAGACTCACGTCCATCGAGTCCGTGATGCCATCCAGCCATCTCATCCTCTGTCATCCCCTTCTCCTCCTGCCCCCAATCCCTCCCAGCATCAGTTTTTTCCCAGTGAGTCAACTCTTCTCATGAGGTGGCCAAAGTACTGGAGTTTCAGCTTTAGCATCATTCCTTCCAAGGAAATCCCAGGACTGATTTCCTTCAGAATGGACTGATTGGATCTCCTTGCAGTCCAAGGGACTCTCAAGAGTCTTCTCCAACACCACAGTTCAAAAGCATCAATTCTTCAGCACTCAGCCTTCTCTCTCTCTCTCTCTCTCTCTCTCTCTCTCTCTCTCTCTCTCTCTCTCTCTCACACACACACACACACACACACATGAATCTCCATCATGTGGACCTTCTACTATCATCTCTTGTTTTAGTTAGTTATTAAACATTTTAAAACTGAGATATAGTTGATTTACAATATAATATGTCTCATGTACAACAACATATTTCACAATTCTTAAAGGTTATACTCGATTTATAATAATTACAAATTATTCTGTTATTATGATTATATTCCCTGTTCTATACAATATATCCTTGTAGCTTATTTATTATATATATGGTAATATCTACCTGTTAGTTCCCTACCCCTAACTTGCTCTTCTCCCTCCCTTCTCCCCACTGGTAATCACTAGTTTGTTCTCTATATCTATGAGTCTGTTTCTTTCTGTTATACTGAAGGAGGAAACAGACAGAGCTGGACTCCATCTTAGGCCTGTTCATGCTGTTCATGCTCGACCACCTCTCCAGTGGACTCTGAACTCTGTGCTTAGTGCCTATGGAAACTACAATAGAAGGATAAGACCCCCTCTGGACAGGGGAATCTTGAAGATCATATCCAGGTTACTCATCGCCTAAGAGAAAACATACTCTAATCACCCCTGCCTCTTGACAGGTCATAAAGTCTTATTGGTTATTAACTGTTTGAACACATAACACATGAATAATGGGGTTGTTGTGATTGTATTTACCCTTTCTTTGTTTTATATAAGTCTCAAGGAAATTGAGGTGGTGGGTTCAGACACGTACACATGGGGTATAAAAGATTTTCACAAATGGTCGGGATCCTTGGCTAAGAGGAGACTCTGCCTTGGGCCCCCACGGTGTAATAAACTGCACTCCACTATCTGCATTGTCCTCTGAGCGAGTTTGTTTCCCAGAATGTGTGGCTGTTACAATACTAACAAGTTTGTTTTATTTTTTAGACTTTATATGTGTGATATATACAGATGTATATTTTGCATATACATATTATATATTATCTTTCTCTGATAAAAGATATATATTAGCTTTCTCTGTCTGACTTATTTTGCTAGCATAGTTCTCTCCAAATCTATCTACCTTGCTGCAAATGATAAAAAAATTTCATTCTTTTCTATGGTTGAGTAGTATTCCATTGTATTTATATAGTCTTTATATATTTATCTATTGATGTGCACTTAGGTTGCTTCCACATCTTGGCTATTATAAATAATGCTGCTATGAATATTGAGGTGTGTGTATTTTTTTCTAACTAATGTTTTTTTGATTTGTTTATATATAAACTCAGGAGTGGAATTACTGGGTCATATGGCCGTTTTTAGATTTTTGAGATGCCTCCATTCTCTTTCCCACAGTGCTTGTACCAGTTTACACCACCAACAGCATACAAGGGTTTTGTTTTCTCCACATCCTCATGTTTTTGTGCCAATACCACATTCTTTTGATTTCTGCAGCTTTGTAGTTTTTTCTGAAGTCTGAGAGGGTTATGCTGCCAGCTTTGTTCTTTTCTCAGCATTGCTTTGGCACTTCCAGGTCTTTTATGGCTCCATATACATTTTAGGATTATTTGTTCTATTTATATGAAAAATGTCATGGTTAATTTGATAAGGATCACATTAAATCTGTAGATTGCTTTGGGTAGTGTGATCATTTGAATAATATTAATTCTTCCAATCCAAGAGCATATGTTTCCATTTCTTTCAGTTTCCTATATTGATAGTCTGCTTCTCTGACCCTTCCAGCAATTTTATGAATTCCTAATGAGTTCATAATGAACAGTACTTTTTCATTAAGCTTTCTGTTTAATTAAGAATAATTGATTTCTTATTTGCAACTAATATATCTGGTACCCACAAAGATCTCTCAAGAGACAGGCAATTGTGAACTAGTTAATTTTTTGTTGTTGCTTCTGTCTTTGCACCAGTGTTATTTGCATTGATCTTTACATGCTCCAACAAATTTTTCTGATCTCTCTCTGATAAAAGAGTAAAAAGCACAAAGGTAATTTGTAGAAGATCTTCTTATCATAAATAAATACATGTTTATAGTAGGATGTCTTTTAAGAAAAAACCTGTATCTTTATCTCATCTTTATCTTTATTTCTGTCTCTCAGTGATCACGTCATAAAAAATGATTGAACATTTTTAAAAACCAGCTTTGAGGAAATATTTTGGATGGTATGATTTAAAATATGGGACTTATGGCCTATGGAACAATGCTATTTGCAGGGCTTTGGGGAACATTATGGACACAGAAAATGTTAAATCAGATAAGATTTTTAAATCAAAATTCACAAGGGCATATGCTTTCTATTGCTGGTAGTGTCTACTCATATATATATAGGCAACTCTATGCATATCGCAGAATAAATAACCACACAAAGTTTTAAAATTTAAATTGATAATTAATAGCCTCCCAGGCAATTTTTTGTAGAGCATCATGATATATAGGTATACACATAGACAACAGGTATAAATCCTATTTTTAACACAAAGGAATAAAGACTGATTATAGGAAATACATACAATATAGCTGTAAAACATGAATAAAACATTGGAGTGAGAAATAATCCATCCCCCATTCTCACCAATCCCAATATGGACCCTTCACTGCATTAAGGTTAATTTATTCAATACATTTGCTCATATACACCGTGGTCCTCCTTACCTAAAATTCTTCCTCGTATATTTTGAATATTTTCATTATTCCTTTGTAAAACTCATCTGTGGTTAAGACCCAGATTAAAGTACTGTCTTTTCACTGAAGCCTTACTTGACCTCTTAGATAAAGTCACTCAGTCGTGTCCGACTCTTTGCGACCCCGCGGACTGTAACCTACTAGGCTTCTCTGTCCATGGGATTCCCCAGGCAAGGATACTGGAGTGGATTGCCATTTCCTTCTCCAGGGGATCTTCCCAACCCAGGGATCGAACCCAGGTCTCCTGCATTGGTGGCAGACGCTTTAACCTCTGAGCCACCAAGCCTTTACTAATATCTTTGTTTTTCTTACCTCAACTTGTAGTCATGGTTTGAAACTTTCATTACATAGCCCATTTATTCTCTACTGTTTTTCATGAATGACAATGTAGTTACATATTCCTGTCTAATCTAGGGCAGTCCTAGGGAAATTATCTTTTATGTTTTCCCCAAGGTATATTCCTGCATTAGTCCTAGCCATATGGGATGTCTTAATGATGCATTTTAATGCTGATTGCATATTTGTATTGTGATTTTCAGAGACTTAAATATTTCCCACATTATTAATATCTTAGTGAACTCAAGTGGATAAGTCCTATGATCATGTCATTCCTAGAGTTTGTAGCAAAGTGAGGTAGGTGTCAAGTTTAATTAGGTATTTTGTAGTTCAGTTCAGTTCAGTCGCTCAGTTGTGTCTGACTCTTTGCAACCCCATGGACTTCAGCACAACAGGCTTCCCTGTCCATCACCAACTCCCAGATCCTCCTCAAACTCATGTCCATTGCATTGGTGATGCCATCCAAACATCTTATTTTCTGTCGACCACTTCTCCTCCTGCCATCAGTCTTTCCCAGCATCAGGGTCTTTTTAAATGAGTCAGTTCTTTGCATCAGGTGGCCAAAGTATTGGGAGTTTCAGCTTCAGCATCAGTCCTTCCAATGAATATTCAGGACTGATTTCCTCTAGGATTGACAAGTTGGATCTCCTTGCAGTTCAAGGGACCCTCAAGAGTCTTCTCCAACACCACAGTCTAAAAGTGTCAATTATTCAGTGTTCAGCTTTTTTATAGTCCAACTCTCCCATCCATACATGACTACTGGAAAAGCCATAGCTTTGGCTAGATGGAACTTTGTTGGTAAAGTAATGTCTCTGCTTTTTAATATGCCGTCTAGGTTGGTCATAACTTTTCTTCCAAGGAGCAAGCATCTTTAATTTCATGGATGCAGTACCATCTGCAGTGATTTTGGAGCCCCCCTCAAATAGTCTGTCACTGTTTCCACTCTTTCCCCATCTATTCGCCATGCAGTGATGGGACCAGATGCCATGATCTTCGTTTTTTGAATGTTGGGTTTTAAGCCAACTTTTTCACTCTTCTCCTCCACTTTCACCAAGAGGCTCTTTAGTTCTTCCTTGCTTTCTGCCATAAGGTTGGTGTCATCTGCATATCTGAGGTTATTGATATTTCTCCAAGCAATCTTGATTCCAGCTTGTGCTTCATCCAGCCCAGCATTTTGCATAATATACTCTTCATATAAGTTAAATAAGCAGTGGGACAATGTACAGCCTTGACGTACTCCTTTCTCGATTTGGAACCAGTCTATTGTTCCATCTCCAGTTATAACTGTTGCTTCTTGACCTGCACACAGATTTCTCAGGATGCAGATCAGGTGGTCTGGTAGTCTTATCTCTTGAAGAATTTTCCACAGTTTGTTGTGATCCACACAGTCAAAAAACTTTGCCGTAGTCAATAAAGCAAAAGCAGGTATTTTGTCACAGCTTTTCAATTGTGATGAGAATGAAAATAATGATCTCATTAGGATTTACCACCTGTTGAACTCAGCCAGAACGAATTCACTGGGAGATTTTGCGTTGGCCTAAAATCTCCTTTAAAGCCCCCTTTAGCTCATTGTTCCTTAGACTGTAAATGAAGGGATTGACTACAGGGACTATGACCATGAAAATTATCGATGCTGCTGTGTCTTTTCGGTTGAATTGTTAGATGAGGAACTCATATAGATCCCTGTGATTGCTCCATAGAAAAGAATGACCAAGGCAAGGTGAGATCCACAGGTGGAGAACACCTTGAATTTTCCTTTGACAGAAGGAATTTTCATCACAGCAGAGATAATGAGGCTGTAGGATGCCAGGATACACACTGAAGGTACCACAAAGATTAGCCCCACCACAGCAAGAACGAAGAACTGATTAAGACTGGTGTCAGAACAGGATAGAGGGAGGAGAGCATTGATATCACAGAAGAAATGGTGGATGACATTGTTAGAGCAGAAATGCAGACGGGTCATCATAAGGGTGTGCAAGAGGGGGTTCAAAAAGGCAATCACCCAAGGTCCACCCACGAGAGAGATGCAGAGGTGCTGGGTCATAATGGTGGAGTAACGCAAAGGGTGACAGATGGCTACATAACGGTCATAGGCCATCACCGTGAGAAGGAAATTGTCCATGTTGGCAAACATCATACAGAAATACATCTGAACCAGGCAGCCAGGATAGGAGATGGACTGAGTCTGTGTTTGGATGTCCAGGAGCATCTTGGGTACTGTAGATGAGGGAAGGCAGAGGTCCACCACAGACAAATTGGCGAGGAAGAAATACATGGGAGTGTGGAGGCGACGGTCTGAGGAAATGGCCAGCAAGATGAGTATGTTTCCAAACAGCCCTGCTAAGTAAAGACACAGGAAAAGTGCAAAAGCAGCTCTTGTTGCTCTGGCCAACTTGAGAAACCCAGGAGGAGAAATTCAGAGATGCTGGTTTGGTTTTGCCTTTCCATTACTTGAATGTATCTGCATGAAGACCAGAGGATGACTTTTTTTTTTTGGCTGCAACTTGCAGCATGTGGACTTTCCCGATAGAGATCAAACCCATGTCCCCTGCAACTGGACCACCAGGAAGTCCTGGAGGATGAAATATTTTTGACAGAAAAAAAGTTCCCTTCTCATTTTTTACATACTCACCTAGTCTTGTCTCATTTACTAAATATTTTCTCTTTAGGCCATCCTATTTCCTCTCTGATGCTCTCTACCAAGCCTCAGTGGACCTTGTGTGTTAGTCACAGTCATGTCCGACTCTTTGTGACCTCATGGACTGTGGCCTGCCAGGCTTCTTTGTCCATGGATTTCTACAGGCAAGAATACTGGAGTGGGTTGCCATTCCCTTCTCCAGGGGATCTTCCCAACCCAGGGACTGAACCCATGTCTCTTGAATTGCAGGCAGATTCTTTACCGTCTGAGTCATGAGGGAAGCCCAAGGTCAGTGGACCTTAGGCATGACCATCCATTTCTTCAGTTGATTTACTTACTGGAACATTTCCTCATCTGAGGTTTCTGAGGATCTCCTTATATCTCCCCACAGTAGGCAAAGACTCTCTTCCTACTTTCCATGTTGATACCAACTGTTGCACCTTCTCCATTTTGTGTGGCTGCCTGTCAGCTGTGTGATGGAACATATCTGTGAGTCTGACACACTAAAGGACTCCATGCCAAACATGGAGATTTAAATGATGACTATTTTACAGGTTTTTGTCCAACCCCATATGAACCATTGTTCTTGGAAATAAGTCAGACATCTACCATTTAGGATTCATAAGATATAAACAGACTATTTTGTATTTTTAAGATAAAAAGGAAAAACATAGTAATGTGCTTGACAAGTGTAAAAAGTTAAACCTCCAAAATTAGTTTACCTGAACACTGTGAGAAACAGGAAAATATTTATAAATAATTTTAAAAGTTATATAACACATGTAGTTATATAATACACTGCATGTTCTTCTTTACTAGATAAGGCTAAAGAACACATAGAGAAAGTTATGCCCAAATGTGGCTAATTTAAAAATTCTCTTTTAATAGTTTTGTAGTATTTTAACCATAACTACAAAAAAGCTTCATGTTTATAAAGTGTTGTTAATACTTGTGCTCCTACATTTCTTGGAGTTGTAGAAAACATGAAATAATAGAAGACAAAGCTCCTAATGCAAGAAACTTGAAATCAGGTTGTGGATGGAAAATGCTGTCATTAAATAATTAAGAAAATTAAATAATTGTCATAGAAAATAATTCAAAGGACAAATGTTCACATATACATGTGAATAATTTCAGAAGAATCGAGTACTCTCAAAGAGACAGAAAAAATCCTGGAGTGTGTGGGCTCTGGGGTTGGCCACAGAGAAACGAGACCCCAGGTCACTTATCCTCTCTAAATCTTAATTTTCTCATATATAATAATGGCACCTGCCTTAAAGGTTGTTGTGAAAATGAAATAAGTTCGTGTATGCAAAGGTTTTAGCAAATAGTGATTACTCAATAAATGCAAACTGTGGTTAACAAAGCCAGACTAGGGGTAAAGCAGGTTTCTTTCTTGTCTTTACAACGGCTATTTTAAATCTCAAATTTTTTACTCCAGCACGTCCCTTCACATCAATTACTTCACTTACGGTAGTTTCACAGAGAAAATAGAAACCACTGCTAGATGGATGTGCCTGACTTCTTGACATGATGCAGAAAACTTGTCTGCATCTCCATTTATCCTTCCTTTCCCCCTTCCCTTCTTTTACAAAAAAAGCATTATCTTTCTTTCCTGAAAAGATTGACACCTCCACATATGTCCCCCCATTTTCCCACTTCTCTTAAAACTCCCTTCTCTTTTCTATAACTTGAATGTTCTCCTGCTCTGTTGGACCCATACTTTCAGCTTCAGCTTCTTCCACCTTCAACATCCCTTTCTAGATCCATGACTACTTCTGGCTTCTTCCTGACTCTCTCTTCCATGACACCACCCCCTCACAGAACCGATTTCCTCACATCCTCCTTATTTCCCATCTCATGTCATTCTGTCTACTGCCCCAGAAATTCCAATAAATTGCTCTACCAAGTCTTGAAAGAATTCAGTGGACACTTCTCAGTCCTTGTGTTTTTAGACCTCTTGGAATTCTTTCCTAGAGAAATTCTATTCCTCTTTGGATTTATTTTCAGATTTCCTCTAATCTTTCTGGCTATTTCTTTCCAGTTGTTTTGCAGAATTTACTTCTTTTGACAATCCCTGAAATGCTGGCATTTCTTTGGTTTTCATCTTACTCCTTGTTTTCTTTTCATCCTGCAGATATTCGTGGATGAGTCTATTCACTCCTCTGGGTTTCATACTATCTGTATGCCAATCTCTCCCAAATTTGTTTCTCTAGTGCAACTTTCTTTCATATTCAGGTTCATATTCCCAGTGCTCTTTGAATGTCAACTTGGATACCGTAGACACTTGTATCTAAGATTTCCCAAACTGAATCCATTAAATTCTCCTCCCTGCTTGAAGACTGTTCCTCTCTTCATGTACCCTTTATCAATAAATAGCACCACAGTGTATCCAGTTATTCAAGAAAAGAAAACTTGGCAGTCATCCCAGGACTACTACCTTTCGTTAACCTGTACATCTAATCAATTCTTAAGTCTTGTTGTTATTGCTTTTGGGGAAGAAGAATCTTATTATTAAATAAATATACTTTTACATTTACCACAAATTAACACACTGTTTTAGGCATTGAAAAACAGTGGTGACAAGAAAGACATGGTCTCTACCCTTAAGGAGCTTTCAATAAAAGCCAGAAAATTTGAAATTATCACTGACTCATCCAGTGCATCACCAAGCTCCATTGATTCTCACTTTTCTCACACTCATATTCCTTTTCTTCATTCCTATATGAAAGTCTGCCTATGTCAGACTTTCATCATCTCTCATCTGAATACTTGTAATAAATTTAAAATTCATTTTACTTCCTGTAGTCTTCCTCCTTTTAAGTTTTCTTTCATATTTTGTAAAGAATACCACTCTAATGGCAGAAAGTGAGAGCAGCTAAAGAGCCTCTTGATCAGGGTAAAAGAGGAGAGGGAAAAATTAAGATCATGGCATCCAGTCACATCATTTCTTGGCAAACAGGAGGGGAAAAGTTGAACTAGTGACAGATTTTCTTTTCGTGGGCCCCAAAATCACTGTGGATGGTGACCGCAGCCATGAAATTAAAAGATGCTTGCTCCTTTGAAGGAAAGCTTTGACAAACCTAGATGGCAGATTAAAAAGCAGAGACCTCACTTTGCTGACAAAGACCAAATAGTCAAAGCTATGGTTTTTCCAATAGTCACATACAGATGTGAGAGATGGATCATAAAGAAGGCTGAGTACCAAAGAATTGATGCTTTTGAACTGTGGTGCTGGAAAATATTCTTGAGTCCTTTGGACAGCAAGGAGATCAACCAGTCAATCCTAAAGGAAATTAACTCTCAATATTCATTGGAAGGACTGGTGCTGAAGCTGAAGCTACAACCTTTGGCCACTGGATGTGAAGAGCTGACTCACTGGAAAAGACCCTGATTTGGGGAAAGATTGAGGACAGGAGGAGAAGGGATTGACAGAGGATGAGATGGTTGGATGGCATCACTGACTCAATGGACATGAATTTGAGCAAACTCCAGAGACAGCAGAGGATAGAGGAGTCCATGCAGTTTCAAAGAGCTGGAAACAACTTACTGATGGAACAACAACAAAAGAATTATCTTTCTAAAACAAAAATTTCCTCACTTTCCCTTCTTAAGAACTTCTAGTTGTTTTCAATTACTTTCAACTCCAATTCCAAATTCCTTACTATGGCATAAAAGATTCTTCATAATCCTTTTCTTACCTCTCTAGCACTCTCTCTTGCCATGTTCAATTTCTCATCCTTAGAATTTCTTAACATACAGTGAAAGTTTATGTCTATCTGGCTTTTCTTGTCTTGAAATTCTCTAACTGCCCCAATTGAATTTTTCCTCAAGGTATTCTCCATTGCATTGCCCTGCATTTTTCTTCATGTCATTCATTACTATCAAGAATTTTCTTATTTCTTAAAAAATAATTTCTTATTTATTTTCTAATCTGCATCAATAAAATAGATGATTTATAAGATCAGGAAATTTGTCTTTCTTTCTTTCTTTTTTTTTTTAAAATCACTATGCCTCATGAATACTGGAGGCAATCAACATGTATTTGTTGAATGAATGAATATACTTCTTAAAAACTTAAGAAGTTCTTTCTTATATCAGATAGAAGTATATGTTTTCAATGCATATTTTATAGTGACTTTTATTCTAAACTAAGAAGCCATTGAGACTATATATAAAATATACATAATAAATGTATAAAATATACACTATTCAAATATACATGGGCTTCCAAGGTGATTCAGTAGTAAAGAATCTGCCTGCCAATGCAGGAGATGTGGGTTGGATCCCTGGGTAGGGACAGATCCTCTGGAGGAGGAAATGGCAACCTGTTCCCAGTATTCTTGCCTGCACAATCTCATGGACAGAGAAGGCTGATGGGCTGCAGTCCATGGGGTCCCAAAGAGTTGAACATGAGTGACCAACACACACATGTAAACATATATGTGTAGTACTTAGTTGTTCAGTCATGTCTGACTCTTTGCAACCTCATGGACTGTAGCCCACCAAGCTCCTCTGTCCATGGGAATTCTCCAGGTAAGAATACTGGAGTGGGTTGTCATGCCATCCTCCAGGGGATCTTCCCAACCCAAGGAAGGAACCCAGATCTTCCACACTGCAGGTGGATTCTTTACTGTTTGAGCCACCAGGGAAGATCTTTAAATATAAATAATTTATGTATTTGTTCTTTTGTTTTCATGATTTCTTTTTCACTTGTAAGATACTTTGGAGAGCATGTGGACTGGATTTTATTCAGGTTTTATATTTGTATAGGGAAACTCAGTTTTATAAGCCAATACTTATACTTGCCTATGAAGACAGAATGATTTTTAGGTAGATGAGCTGCATGCCAGAGAAAGCAAGACAACACATCTCTGATTCTACTACTGGTTTTTAACTTGCCCCATTGTCTTATGTCTTAGCCAAAAGGATGGAGAGTCTGTGGCAGAAACTAAAGAAAATGGAGGGATTTTGTTAAACTATTTTTTAATGATTGATTAATAAAATTGAATGGAAAGAGAGAGGTGTTCTACATACAGATAGGCAAAATGGAGAGAGGCATTGGTGCTTTGGACTCCAGAGAACACAGAGCTCATGCAAGAACTTCCGGGGAATTGCCAGAAATAATTAAAGCAATTTTCCTTAGACTCCAGGGATTATAATAGTAGATGAAAAATAGCCTGTTGTTTATTATTACTCTTGGGCTTCAGGCTGATGCAGTTTCAGGAAACACAGGATAGAGTTGTAGCATATCACTTGGCATTGCTCTTCCTACATAGGGGACATTCAAAAATGTTCACTGGAAAAGTGTTCTCTAATATCTGTGGAGACTACAGCATTTCACCATGGAATATCAAGTGGGCAAAGATGGAGGGGAAGGCAGGCTCTGAGCTTTGCAAGAAGCAGAAGGAAGAAAATTAGTAAAAGTCTTTCTTGGGAGGTTTCTTCTCTCTATAATTTCCCTCACCTCTACATCTGGCTGGCACAAAAGAAATCTCTGCTTCTATCATTTGCCACCATTTATATTTAGAGTCCCCAGAAAGTTCGCACATGAACTCTTTTCCCTCAGCCTGGTGGATAGAACCCTCTATTTTCTTCCCCTTCTGATCTAAGTCACTCATCACTACTGTTCTGCCAGTGCTTGCTTTGACAAAAATGATGCTATGTCAGACACCAGTGCTCTCAGAGCTGCCCATGTGACTAATGGTGATGCATCCCTGAGTTTTCTGGGTCCCAAAATGCCAACGACTTTCACCACTTTGCACTTAAAGTCGAGAAGGCCTCTCTACCTTGTCAGTAGCTACTTCTAGCGTGTAGATCCTTTTCTTCAGCTTAAAGAGAAATCTCCAAGAGAAGATGGCCCTGTGATTATCTCCATCCTTCCATCAAAGTCCCTGCCCTTTCACTCAGGGGTCTTTGAGGGGTGGTGGGGGATGTCCAGGTGAAGTAGGGTTAGTTCTTGGGCAGAGAAGATATGAAAATTTAGAATTTAATCTATTGCCACTTCAAGCTGTGTGGACTGAATAGCAAAGGAAACCTGTCTGCAGCTTGAGAAAGAAAAAGTAGATTTGCAGAAAGAGATAGAGAGTCACATAGTGCTCATTTTCAAGTCTGACTCATTTCTTAGTGTCTTTGACCAATTGAAGGTTATCACACTTACCAGATACTCATATTAGTAACCTTTGTGATGAGACTTTTTCTTCCAAGTCAGGCTCTAGGCTAATGGGAAAAACAAAAACAGGAGAATTTTCCCGCCCGTAGATGTACAAGGATGAGAGATGGAATGGTTCTTGCAGAACGTATGGCTGGCTTCGTAAGAACTGGAGTGACCATAATGTGGGCTTCCCTACATTGAAATTTATAGTTCTTTGTAGCCTCTGGGAACCCAATCTTGACAAGCTCCCTCTACTCTAGTAATAGTTACTTTATCCCCTTTGGGTTTCCCAGTGGCAACCCTAGGGATAATGTACCTGACAGACAATTCTCCAAGAGATTCAGGGAATTATAAGATGTGGAAGTTGTTAATAGCCTTTCAGGAAGGATTGTAGCACATCATTCCCCTAAGAGGCCCCAAGACAACAAATATCAACTATTACATGAATAACAAATAACCTTTTCTGGCATGAGTTGACATTCACTAAATATAAGCTTTATCTTCCCTGCCTGCAGCACTCTGTCAGCAATACTGGCTGTCCTTGGACTTAAAATTTGTGCTCTATCAATGTTGCCTGAGATAAAAAAGGGCCCATTTGGAGGCAAAGGAGGTGAGACATCACAATGTCAGGACTCACTTGTCTTATCAGATATCCATCCCTGCGAAGCACTTAGCTAATGTAACAGTGGAATGGTCTCTCTCTTTTTAATTTTATTTTTGGCTGTGCTGGGTCTCTGTTGCTGCACGTGGGCTTTCTCTAGTTTCAGAGAGCAGGGGCTACTCTAGCTGTGGTATGCGGGCTACTCACTGCAGTTGTTTCTCTTGTCATGGAACAGGGCTCCAGAATAAGCAGGCTCAGCAGTTGTGGCCACAGGCTTAACTTCCCTGTGGCGTATGAGGTCTTCCCAGACCAGGGACTGAACCGGTATCTCCTGCATTGGCAGATGGATTCCCAAGTACTGGACCACTAGGGAAGCTCCTGGAAGGACCTCTTAAAGCCTCAGGTAATGTGTGAGCTTAGAGGTAACACCCAGAAATGTGTGGATGCTGTACTCCAAGAGCTGTATATGCACTGAAAATGACCAATATACAGCTGTGTTTTCCCACTGCTGTAATGTATGTGGGTGTCTATTGCTCTGATGCTTTTTCATCCTGGCCCCACCCTGGCCTCTTCTGGTGCCCCTTTCCTCAGGGGATATAAGAGACAGGACTGCTCTCCCTCTGCACACAAGTAAGAAGAGGCTGAGATAACGAGTGTTGGGAGAAGCTATCCTCATCCTCTTGGGAGAAAGAAACAGGAGCCACATGCCTAGGCTCTCTTCCTTCCCAGGATTCTCCCTTAATAAACATGTCAGGTACTGTTTTTAAGTATTTACATAAATTAATTGAAATCTCATAAGATTCCATGAGATAGGGACAGCTCTCAAGCCCATTTTGCAGACAAGGAAATGGATCTCTGGGAGCTTGACTAGCAGTCAGTTGGTTGAGCCATGATTCTAATGAAACAGTGTGACAGCTGAGCCCAAGTGTGTACTTACTCTGCTGTGTTGACTCCCATAGACTGTCCACCTGCCTCCCTAAGGGTCACCTCCTCTGGGCTCTGACAGCTTCCCTTGCCCTCTGGGCTCTGAGACTGGTGGAGAGTCTGTTTTGTTTCCCACACTCACTACAGGTGGTCCCAGGGTCTGACGTGACAGGAGAGTTGGGCCTATGTTGGCTGATGGAGTGTGCTCACTGGAGATGGGGGAAGGGGAGCTCACATCTGGGCTGTGGGCCGTCAGTGGTGTTTGCATCCGGGGTGTGAGCTGGGCTCTCCAGATGCTGAAAGGGGAAGACCAGCAGGGGCCGTGCAGGGTTTCCTCATCACTGTGATATTTCACAGCCTGAAACACAGCCTCGTGTGGACCTGAGGTCCCAGGGGTGTTCACTCTTCTCCTTCCCATCTCACTGCCCTGACTGCTCTTCTTCCAACTGACTCCCTGGGAACATCTCTCCAAGGAGGGGTCTGGCCACACCCCTGCTCACCAGCACTTCCTCCCGCCCTACCTTCTGCTCCCTTCCGGGGCCTCCTGGATGGAGCTAGAGGAAAGCAACTAGGATAGCCAGAGAACTTGACATTATGCTGTAAAGAGAAAGCAGCGTGTCTGTCTTCAAGAAAGGCAAGGGCTGCCTGAGGGGAGAACACTAAGTGGCTTCCTCTGAGCTGTTAGACTGGAGGCCTTGGTATTCTGCTGGATGTTGGTAGGGGGCTGACCTGAGTTTCGTGAAACAAAGATGTTTCCAACCCAGCTGCTTCCTTCATCAGAGATTGCAAGCAGGGAAGACAAGTAGAAAGTCAGCCAGCAAGTTGGGGTTTTGCTCTTCTGTGATCTAATCTCAGGAGTGATGTCCCTGTTGCCATATTCTACTGGTCAGAAGCAGGTCACAGCTCCCACCCACACTCAGGGGAGGAGAGTCTACAGGGTGTGGACCCAGGAGGCAGGGACACTTGTGTGCATCTCAGAGTCCATCTGCACAGGGACGTTCCAGGTGAGAGAAGCAGGAGCATGAGGTAGTGAGCCCTACGCCCTGGACGTGGTCACACATGGGCTGCACAGTCACTGAACAATCTTTGTCACGGTGGGTCCACCTTGAGTAGGATAATCTGCAGAAATGATTCAGTAAATCTGTGTTTAAACATTGAGAAACTTCCAGAGCATTTTCCAAAGTGGCAGCACCATTTTATATTCCCACCAGCATGTTACATGCTTCCAATATCTCTACAGTTTCCAGGTGGCTAAGTGGTAAAGAATCCACCTGCTAAAACAGGAGATGCAGGTTCGATCTCTGGGTTGTGACAACACCTGGAGGAGGAAATGGTTCAGTTCAGTTCAATTCAGTCTCTCAGTCGTGTCCGACTCTGCAACCCCATGGGCTGCAACATGCCAGGCCTCCCTGTCCAATACCAACTCCCAGAGCCCACCCAAACTCATGTCTACCCATTCCTATATTCTTGCCAGGATAATCCCATGGACAGAGGAGTCAGGAGGGCTATAGTTTATGGTGGGGGCAAAGAGCTGGACACTACTAAGTGACAGAGCACGCATGCAGGCAGTATCGCTACATCCTCCCTGAGGATATTAATCTTGGTTTCTGGATTTTCAAGGAGGGATGCCTCTTAGCTCCCCACGTGAATAAGCTCTGGCTTATATTTCTTGTTATAGCTCATAAACTTGAGAAAATCGGAGGTAAGATTTTTCCAGATTTGGCTAACACCTTAAGAATAAAAACATATTTTCTCTCTGGAGACTGTCCACATTTATATTTTGGCCTAAAAAATTATTTCCTTCATATTCAATTATTTCCTCCCTTCAAAAGTTATGGAAACTTTTTATATTTTATCACTTTTATTTTGTTTCCTGGAAGAGGCAGCCTTAAAACCAAGCCCACCATGTTACTGGAAATGGAATCTCTATGACCTGTTTTTTCACCCTTGCTATTTTTCTGGTGCCAGAGTAGGTCCCTGAGTAGAAGTCCACATCAACAAATGATATTTTTATCTCTTCTGTGAGCCCATGCTTGTTTCTGAGATATTTGCTATCAGATCACAATAAGAAACATACAGACATTGAAAGTGAGTGTAAGCAAGTAAACTTCTACCTTATTTCAATCCACACTGGTAATTGTCAGCATCAGATACTGACATCATTTTTTTTTAAAGCCAAGATTGAGGCTTTATCTCAGCAAGCACAGTTAGAAGCTGCTGATAATGAATAGTTCAAGGTGAAGCTGTCTCAACCATTCCAGAAAACACACAGATTACAAGAAAGGAGTGAACAGAAAGAGTTGTTGAAACATATGTGGCAGATATGGAAGTAAAGGGCATAGAACTGGTCGTGTCAAAGCAAATGTATTGAGAGAAAATGTTGTCCCAGCTCTGAAGAACAACAGTAATGATACTGTAAATGCTAATATGGAGTTAACCATCTGAAAAGAGGACTTTTTTGGTGTTTCAAAAGAGTAAGTGCAGCTGGGTTTGAAATTTGTACTGTTTCTGTCAAAAACATATTGGCTTCTTGTTGGATGAAAAAAAAAGAAAAAATATAATTGGATTTGTTGAGATAGTTGAATGGACCAAGCTCTCCATGGACCAAGTCCCCATGGTTCAGGTAGACTTGTATTCAGGCACCTGAAAAATAGCAGGAGTGAAAAAACAGGTCATGGAGAGTCCATTTCCAGTAACATGGTGGGCTTGGTTTTAAGGCTTCCTCTTCCAGGGAAACAAATAAAAGTAATAAAGTATAAAAAGTTTCCATATGTACAATACAAAGGAAATAATTGTTTTGGCCAAAATATAAATGTGGTAGTTTGGTGAAATTAGTAGCTTGGTGTCTGAACTAGTAATTTTTAAAGACTTTGATGGGAGTCACAAACTGAGTGTGTGTGTGTGTGTGTGTGTGTGTATACTGATATTTTATATTGCTTTATATTCCTTTTTACATGAACATCTTACTGGAGAAAGTATCCATAATATTTATCAGTTTATCAGTTTGTTCAGTTCAGTTCAGTCCAGTCACTCAGTTGTGTCCGACTTGCTCAATCTTTGCGAGTCTAGATCACTGGTCCAAATACTGAAATTTGTCATTTCTCCCCCATCCCTTACCCTTTCCTCTGGGACTTCCCTGGTGGCTCAGTGGTAAATAATCTGTAATGCAGGAGACCTGGGTTCAACCCCTGGGTCAGGAAGATCCCTGGGAGGAGGAAATGGTGTCCTCACTCCAGTATTCTTGCTTGGAAAATCCCATGGGCGTAGGAGCCTGGAAGGCTATAGTCCATGGGGTCACAAACAGTCAGATCCGACTTAAAGATTAAACAACAAAAACCCTCACCTCTACCTTCAAATCTATACTCACTTCCCAACTGAAGGGAATTTCTCACATAAACATTTTGGTCAGAGTCTGAGATCACTTACCTCCATGAAGGAAAAAAACTTGTTTCTTAAACATTTCTGCAGGTGGACATGGCACTAGGTTCCTCTAGTCACATGGACTCCAAATAAGGACACAGTGAAACAGAAAGAACTAAGATCATGGCATCTGGTCCCATTACTTCATGGCAAATAGATGGGGAAACAGTGGAAACAGTAAGGCTTTATTTCTGGGGCTCCAAAATCACTGCAATTGATGACTGCAGCCATGAAATTAAAAGATGCTTGTTCCTTGGAAAAAAAGTTATGACCAACCACAACAACTTATTAAAAAGCAGAGACATTACTTTGCCACCAAAGGTCCGTCTAGTCAGAGCTATAGTTTTTCCAGTAGTCGTGTATGGATGTGACAGTTGGAGTATAAAGAAAGCTGAGTGCTGAAGAATTGATGCTTTTGAACTGTGGTGTTGGCGAAGACTCTTGGAAGTCCCTTGGACTGCAAGGAGATTGAACTAGTCCATCCTAAAGGAAATTAGCCCTGAATATTCATTGGAAGGACTGATGCTGAAATTGCAATACTCTGGCCACCTGATGCGAAAAACTGATTCATTTGAAAAGACCCTGATGCTGGGAAAGATTGAAGGTGGCTGGAGAAGGGGGTGACAGAGGATGAGATGGTTGGATGGCATCACCAACTTGATGAACATGAGTTTGAGTAACCTCCGGGAGTTGGTGTTGAACAGGGAGGCCTGACGTGCTGCAGTCCATGGGGTCACAAAGAGTTGGACACGACTGAGAGACTGAACTGAACTGAACTGAGACAAAGAGGCTGGCATCACGCTGAAGGTTTTGATTTGTACAGCATGAATCGTGGTAGTGTTATTGAGTTGCCAGGGGCAGCAGAGACAGCAAGTCTAGCACCAGAGTCCATCCTCCAGCTCAGGGAGTACCTGTTTTGTGAACGGTGGCTTCTGCTCCCCGTGCAGGGGTGGTGGTTCCCATGTGTTTCCCCACGTGGGAGAGACTGTGGATGCTGAGCTGGCTATGAATCCTCAGGCTGTTCTGTGACTTTTCCTGAAATAAAACAAAACCACAGATCTCTCTCTTTCTCTTCTTTGCAACAAATTGAAATCCTTTTTTCCCCCACAAAGAACTTTATAAGAATATCATGTAGGGAAACTTTCAGATATTTTTTCCCCTCTGCTTTATTGAGATATGATTGATATAAAATATTGAGTAAGTGTACAACCTGTGATTTGATACTTTTCTCTATTGCACAATGATCAACAGCAGAACTTTAGCTTACATCTGTATGATGTCACATAATTACCATTTCTTTTTTGTGGTGAGAGCATTTAGATCCGCTCTCTTAGCAACTCAGAGACTTTATGATATCAGACTACTTTCTAAAATGTCCAGATCCCTATACTGCTTAGAAGAGAAAACGTGTATCACCCAGAAAATGTCTTGACTTTTTCTTCCCATTTAAATGTGGATCTAAGCCCCTCCCCATCCTGATCACTCTCTGATCACAAGCCTCTGTGGATCCAAACCTGACTAAGCATGAGGACTGCTTGTCAAGCTTCTTACAAAATATTCAGGTCTCCTTCTAGACCCAGCTTCTCAGAGTATTGGGCATGGAGTCCAGGATTCCGTTATGAACAAGTCCTATAGGGGAGGCTGATGCACAGCCATGTGGGAATCCTGGTCTATATCCTCACTACTAAATCTGTGATCTGATAGTCAGCAGCATCAGCCGCAAACTTGTTATGAATGTAGATTTTTAGGCTCTACTCCCAACTGTCTAGATTTAATGAGAGATCTATGTGAGCACCAGCATCTCCAGCTTGGGCACCTCACCATTTCCTACAGTTTCCTTTAGTGCATCACTCACCCGTCACCTCCTGATTATGTGCAGGAGCCAGACTGAAGCTTCTAAAAAGTAGTCACAATGGATTGTGTTCTGTGAAAAGCATCTTATGGATCCACATCTTACTCAGACAACATCCACACCCTTGTAATATTATTTAAGTCTATATGATCTGGTGAAACATGGGATCTAATCTCAATTCCTCATTCCTCCAGCTGCACCTGCCTCCTGGCTTTTTCTTGAACACAGACACTCTCCTTCCTTTGTGCATTTGCACAGGAGATTGCCCTGCCTGGAGAGAACTTCCTCTGACATCTGTGTGGACATTCCTTCATGTCCTTCACATCTTTATTCAATAATCACCTTCTCAATAAGGCCCACACTAACCACATGATTAAAAGAACCACCTTCCTTGTCCCTACATACATATGCTTCCTCAAAACACTTACTAACCTCTAAGGTAAACATTCCCTCACTTACTAGGCTCACTCTGCCCCTTCTCACTAGAACACACTTCACAAGGCCAACAAGGTGTGTCTGTTTTTAGTTAACTGAGGTTTTCTAGATGCAAAAATAGTGTGTCATTTCTCTGGCACACAACAAATATCAGTTGAATGAATGATCAGTGTGGAGTGCCTCTCTATTCTAGAGACTATGTTTTTATTACTGTGACCTCAGGCCACTTGCTCCCTCTTGGCAACTACAGCACAACGTCCATTCACGTTGATGTCAATGCTGCCTGTATTTTCCCCACAAGGGCTGTTCTCCCATCCCTCCCACACAGATCAGTCTGCACTCTACATATAATGATATTTTCTCTTCAGAAAAGATGATGTCAGGTTTATAGGTCCTATATTCCAACCTACTGTGAATCTATTAGATGCTGCCTTATAAATCCCCATGAGCTTGCATTGGATCCAGCACTAGGATTACTAGATCTAAGGGCAGAGATGGAGGACCAAGCTGCAGAGAAGGTAGAAATCCAGCAAGAATTAAGACAAGATGTGAAACAACTGGGTCTGTCCTCTGTGCTGCTGTTACTGCTGCTAAGTCACTTCAGGCGTGTCTGACCATCAGTGATCCCATGGACTGCAGCCTACCAGGCTCCTCCGTCCATGGGATTTTCCAGGCAAGAGTACTGGAGTGGGGTGCCATTGCCTTCTCCACCATCTGCTATGCTAATCCCCAAATCTGGTTCCTTATAAAGGATGCAGAAAGAATGGAAAGAGGAATCCAGGAAACCGTCTTAGAGCTGGGAGAGATGAGAATTTCTCTCTTGATACCACTGAGATCCTGTGTGCAGGGACCCCTTTGTCTTGTGAGGATAATCATTAGTGAAAATGACTCCTGCTGCTGTCAGAGATGAGGACACCCAAGGCAGAAGGAGACCAGAACTCTACATATGAAAAGAACAGTCATTATTCAAAAATAAATGAAATAAGCAAAATATAAACACATAAACACAAAGAAAGGCATGCAGGCAGGACCTAGCATCAGCTAGGCTGACCTGGTTATGGGAAGTCTTCACTGCCTATGGTCCTAGAGACAGAACAAGGTCCAGGTGAGTTCTGAGTTCACAAGAACACAGGTCCTGGTGGGACAGGGAGCCACTGAAAGGACAAAGACAAAGCAGCTGAGAAGATGACCCAGCCAAGACTGACCACATCAAAGCCACGATACACTGACCACTGACTGGGCACAGTTCCCAACCATGCTCAGCTCCTCACAGCCTCCTCCTGTCCCTCCTGCAACAGACTGAGCACAGCAAGCATAACAATTCTGGAAGGTTCTCAGTGCTTCCATGTACTTCCTCTCTCAAACTTTAGAAGCCTCTCCTTTGTTATCCCTACAAACCTTCACAGCACCAGGTAGAAAAAACATTCATATAAATAGACTTTATTTTCAAAGGAAATATGACATAATTACTCAGTGCACACGAAGTGAAGACAGCGATGGAGAGGGTCCAGCTCTGTCTCTGCTGGAACAGGACAGTGGATCAGGGAGGAGAACACAGGCCAGGGTGGGGAGGGGGTGTGGTGGGCAGAGGTGGGCCAGTCTCCCCACCTCCTCACATTATGCTAATAGGAGCACAGACACATTCAGATGCAGCTGCAGAAAGAGGGCTCCCGGGATCTGACATCACAAAGTGGGTCAGAGCATCACTCAGTCCCAAGACTGCTGTTTCTCACTGTGAGAGAAAAGAATCCAGAACCAGTTCAGTCAGTCATGTAAGGCCTGACATTCTCCACAGCCCCCCACACCCTCACATGTCCCACTCAGAGACCCCCACCACCCGGTGTGTCCCCTCTGCCCCAACTCCTCTCCCAGTCTAGACCCTCCAGGGTCTCACCTATAGGAACCATGAGAGACACATCAGAGCCCTGGGCACTGTCACTGCCTGGAGGAGAACAAGACTAGGACGTGGTCAGAACCCACAGGAGAGAAACTAGAGAAAGCACTTTGAGAAGGGTCAGTCCCCCATGGCCTCCTGTCTGCACCCTCACACGGGTCACAGGAATCACATCCCCTCTGTACTTACTTGCAGCCTGAGTGTAGCTCCCTGATTTTTCACCTGCAAGAAGAAAATATCACATGAGAGGCCATAGAGAAGACTGAGTCATGAGATCCTAGAGGAACTCCCTAATCCTGGAACTCACAGAACTTTCTGGAAATGTGGCCAAAATCCAGGAAAAAATCAAGAGAATGAAGAAAGGTGCTGTTGGGGTGACTGGACCAACTGCCCTCCTGGAGGTCTGTCCTCAGCAGGGACCCTCGCCTCCAATCTTCATGTGCTGAGAGACAGGTCCCCAACTGGAATTACAAGGTGAAAAATCTGTCTTTCATTTTCACATGTACTTTACAAAAGGGTCAGTGTTAGCATCAGCTCCAAATTCACATGTGTGTGTGGAGGGTACTTTCCAATAACCAGGCAGGTAAACTTTTGCCTGGGTTTGAAACTCCCAGTGAGACAAGAAAACGCAGATCCCTCCATCCCTTCCCTACCTGAGCGCTTCTTCCTCCAGATCCCAGCTCCAGTGACCACGAGAAGAACCAGACTAACAAGGATGTCTATGTTGGGGATGGCGAGCTGAGGATGTTCTGTGGAGGAAAGAGAAGGGGCCCAGACTTCAGGTTTGAGTGCAGACCTTGCTGCAGGGGTCCAGAAAGGCTCCAGCTTTATCTAAGAAGAAGCTCCACCCCAGCCTCCTCCTTACCCCATCTCAGCATGAAGATCTCCTGAAGCCCCTTGTGCTACACATTACATGTGTATCTTTTCTTCTCTCCAGAAGGGCCTACTAGAGCTTCCCATTTCTGGAAGGTTCCATTCCCTGAAGGCCTGGGCTCTACAAGCTCCATGTCCTGGGTTTGGTCCTCCGTATCACGCTGCCAGGTCAGTGAGATCTCTTCAGGGTAGACACCCAGGGCCCAGCACCTCAGGGGGACCTCATGGTCAGAGATGGGGTGCTGGGTCACATGTGTCTTTGGAGGGTCTATGGAGGATGAATCAGAAAATTCCCATTTAGTGTTACCTCCATGGGTCCCAGAAGCAGCATCCTGTGACCATCCTGAGAATAAACGGGACAGTGGGTTTGAAAAGAAGCAGCACAAACACTAGACACCAGCCTGGGCTTGGAGGTCTAGGCATGTTCTGGAGTCCTTGGAAAGTTCTGGAGTCAGGATGAGAGCCAAGGTAGGAGGCATTATGTAAGGGAGTGAATACAGAGTCATGGTCCTGACTTGGGTGGAGGCCGAATGACTCAGAAAAGCTGGAGTCAGGCCTCCAAACATGTTCTCAGGGTGAGACCTGGCCCTGAGAGACAGTCTTGGCTCACAAGATGGCACCCAGGGGGAAGGGGCACCGCTGACCAGTTATCTCAGGGATGGGTTCCTGCTTCTTCTCCAAAGAGACTGGATTCCTTAATTGTCCTTCAGAGAAGTGGGGCCACTGGTGAGTCACTCTCTTGTACAGAATATGAAAACCTGGGTGGATTTCTCCCTCTCCTGACAAGAAGCCAGGGCCCTGTTTCTACAAGGACCCACTTTCTTCTCATTGGAACCTAGGTCCAGCCCGAGGGGAGATCAGGGAGGCCCCATGCCTCTCGTACCTGCGCACAGCAGCGTGTCCTTCCTGTTCTCCAGGTGTCTGTGGAGCCACCCTCCGCAGTCCCCATCCAGGTAGTTCCAATTGTGACCCACAGCACCACCCTGCTCAAGCTTGAGCTTGGAGATCCTAGCCACCCTGTCCGCTGTGGTCCAGGAGCACAGGTCCTCATTCAGGGCAAGGTAATCATTGCCGTCGTAGGCAATCTACCAAAACCTGAGGCAATAGCTTTTCAAATATGCAATTATACCTCTTTCAGGAGAAGACTGGGAGATGGGTGTTTCTGTCTGTTCCCTCCACATTGAGCCCTGGGTGGGCGAGTGCAGGTAGCCAGTTACAGCCTGTTTCTTTTTGCTACACTCCTGTTGGACCCAGAAATGCAAGCCACTGAACCAGGTGATCAAGGAGTGTGCCCTCTGGCAGCAACCACAACACCTGGGCAGCCATACGTGTGCACAAACTCTTTTCACAGAGACACCAGTGACCTGGTGTGGGACAGAGGGAGAGCACGATGATGGCACCTGTTGGCTTCTCAGGTGTTTGGTGAAGATTGCAGTTGACCCCTAGATATGTGTTAGAAGTCTTACCTTTTAAGATAAGGAAATAGACTTCTTTCAGGGACAAGCTGGAGGTTTCAGTCTGTGTCTCTGTGCTGTGCCCTGGAGAGACAGCCACAGTGAGTCTGGGTGAGCCTGTTAAGAACTGTTTCTCAGTTCCCTATAGCCTCATGAATTTCATGGACACAAACTGCATTGACTTTCAGAAGTATGTTTTGGAGGCCCACGTCTCCAACTCTCACATACATACATGACCACTGTAGAAACCGTAGCCTTGACTAGACGGACCTTTGTTGACAAAGTAATGTCTCTGCTTTTTAATATGCTGTCTCCGTTGGTCATAACTTTCCTTCCGAGGAGTAAGTATCCTTTAATTTCATGGCTGCAATCACCATCTGCACTGATTTTGGAGTCCAGAAAAATAAAGTCAGCCCCTGTTTCCACTTTTTCCCCATCTATTTGCCATGAAGTGATGGGACCGGATGCCATGATCTTAGTTTTCTGAATGTTGAGCTTTAAGCCAACTTTTTCACTATCCTCTTTTACTTTCATTAAGAGACTCTTTAGTTCTTCTTCATTTTCTGCCATAAGGGTGGTGTCATTTGCATATCTGAGGTTATTGGTATTCCTCCCATCAATCTTGATTCCAGCTTGTGCTTCTTCCACGCCAGCGTTTCTCATGATGTATTCTGCATATAAGTTAAATAAGCAGGGTGACAATATACAACCTTGATGTACTCCTTTTCCTATTTGGAACCAGTCTGTTGTCCCATGTCCAGTTCTAACTGTTGCTTCCTGACCTGCATACAGGTTTCTCAAGAAGTTGACCTTTAATATATTTACCTTAAAGATTAGGTAGACACTGTCTAATTGGTTAAAAGACATTTACTCCTTGGAAAGAAAGTTATGACCAGCCTACATACCATATTAAAAGCAGAGACATTACTTTGCCAACAAAGGTCCGTCTAGTCAAGGCTATGGTTTTTCCAGTAGTCATGTGTGGATGTGAGAGTTGCACTGTAAAGACAGTTGAGCACAGAAGAATTGATTCTTTTGAACTGTGGTGTTGGAGAAGACTCTTGAGAGCCCCTTGGATTGCAAGGAGATCCAACCAGTCCATCCTACAGGAGATCAGTCCTGGGTGTTCATTGGAAAGACTGATATTGAAGCTCCAATATTTTGGCTACCTGATGCGAACAGCTGACTCATTTTAAAATACCCTGATGTTGCGAAAGATTGAAGCAGGAGAAGAGGGGGGGGCCACAGAGGGTGAGATGGCTGGATGGCATCGTTGACTCAGTGGACATTAGTTTTGGTAAGATCTGCGAGTTGGTGATGGACCGGGAGGCTGGGATGCTGCAGTCATGCAGCAAGGAGTCGGACACAAGTGAGCGACTAAACTGAGCTGAGCTGAATTGGTAACTCTGTGATCCCTAAAAGCTGGTTATGAATATTAGATAAAAATTAATTTGCATCTCAAATTAAGTGACTGATGAGTTCTTATTTATATATGGAGATTTTTTTTTTGCAATGGTATAAAAAGTCTCAAGTGTTTTAAAATATCTAAGCCATTAAAAGAAGAGAGGTAAGATATCTAAGCCATTAAAAGAAGAGAGGTAAGATAACTGGGAAGTTTAGGGAATTATCTGAGCTGTCATTTATGAGAAGTTATAAAAGAGGCAGATTAAGTTTCCTCTTACATTCTCCTTGATATTCATTTTCCCTGAGGATTGTCATCTCTGGGCAGCTAGGCAACATCAGTTAATTAATGGTACAGGACAAACATTCCTCAGAGAGTTCAGCCAGGTAAGCCATTTTCACCAGACTAGTTTTGCTGCAGTTTCATGCCAATCTCATGCTTTCATAATGAGCTCTCCATCATAGAGTCAAGGCACTATATTCAGGAGGAATCCTGAGAGTTTGAAATTGCCTTCCTATGTCATCCTACCAGCTAGACACAATGCTGATCTTCAGTACCCTGTGAAGGTATGTGAAGTTATCAAGAGAAAGCATCTTCTTACTTTAGGAAAACTTAAGGATATTCTAATGCTGGTAGAGTCAACTTATGTACTCACTGCATGCAACCTGCAGCCTTAGTCTACATACCCAGGTTCCAATGCCCAGTGCTGTATTAAAGGCAGGAACTGGAAATGAGGTAGGGAACCAGCTTAGGACACTCACATAAGGTGAATAACACTGAGAGGACTGGAACTTGATCTCTGTAGCACTTTAGGAATTGGGAAGTTAGCTTGTTTTCAGTTGCAAGTGTTCTTTAAAGGTTATACTGAGTAATGTACATGTCAGTTGGTAAAAGAAACAGAAATTCCTATAGAAATTCACCAACTTTAAGAACTTAACTGTTTCTTATGGAAGCCAATATTTTGTTCTTAGACATTTCATCCTATTGTAGTGTATTCATTATGTCTCAGTATGGATATATGGAGCAATTTAAATTCAGGATATTTGGCTGTCATAGAACATGTCCTTCAGTAATTAAGTAATAGCATATATGTGAATGTGAACATATTAGACTATACAGTTTCATTTTTTCCTCAGCTCCTATTTTCTCTGAAATTACAGAATGTTTCTTAAAGTGTACTGTCAATATCTGTCATTTTAAAATGTTCATGTTCTTAAAGAAATGAACATGTGAATTTTCCACACACTAGTTTTTCAGTTACAACAATGAATGTCCATTTCGTGGTTATTGTGCATTTTAAAATTTATTGTTAATGAAAAATGATCATTCTTCAATTGAGGAGAAATACCAATTTGAGAGGCGAAATGTGGGTCAGAAAAGGTGAATGTTTAATTTATTGGTAAATTAGGCAAATGATAAGGTGCTGTGTAATGTACACTGGTGACTGTCCTTCCTTGCACACACTTATGAATGGACTGTACATTTTGTATGAATGGACTCTCATTTTTTGTGAATGTTTCAGTGTCCAGCTCAGATATTTTCTGCCGGCTGCTGCACTGATCCACAACATATTTGTCATGAGTATTGACTGACAGCTTCACAGCCCTTTCCTTCTTTAGAAAATTGCCATCAGTTGAATGGAGCCACATTGCTAGAAGTTCCAAATGTGGTTGGGGCAGCTTGTAGTCAATGACAGGCTGGTGAGATTTATAAAAGGCTGCCTTTTTGTCAAGATGGAACTAAATCTGACTCAATGCATGCTCCACAGCTTGTTATTCTGTAACTAGTCACATCTAAATAAATAGGTATTTCAATTTGCTTGAATTAAAATTAAATTTAAAATTCAGTTCTTTTCTGCCGTGCTTGAAACACTCAGGTAGCAGCATGTGGGTAGCAGTGATTGTGTAAGTGAAGACACAGTATTTTTATCAGCAGACAGCTCTGAAAAAGCTCATTCCCCAGCTTTGCTTTCTGTGGGATCATGTTCGTGTATTCCATTTGAAATCACATCTCTTGCTTAACACATTTGTCTGCTCTGTTTTGCTTCCCTGATTCTCTTTGTCTTGAGGACATTCACTCAATAAACAGCATGCAAAGGAATTCCCATTTCAGCCTCTTTTCCCCAACCTGGCCAAATTCTGTCCATAGTGATTAGGAGTGTTATTTCTGAGACTGTGATAGATCCATTGCCTCCTCATCTATGTGTTCTTCATTGTCATTAGAATGTTGATAGTGAACAATTCTATTTCCTATAGGAATTCCAGGCATTTTAGTTGTTGGTAATATATGACACTGAAATCAGCAGAAAGAAGAGGTAAGTCTGGTCACTGGAGTGTGAAATTCTGTTGTGAAGTGACTACTTTTGTTGTTTGGTCACTAAGGCAAGTCCAACCCTTTTGACCTGGTGGACTGTAGCCTGCCAGGATTCTCTACTGAAGTGGGTTTCCATTTTCTTTTTTCAAGTTACCTTCCCGATCCAGGGACTGAACCTGCCTTCCCTGCATCTCTTGCATTGGCTGGCGGTTTCCTTACCGCTGAGCCAGCAGGGAAGCCCGTGACCTGGTTATGCACAGTGAATACATTTTTGGAGTTCTTGTTAAACTGGTATAGTAATTTTAGGTATCTCAAAGACAAAAGTTAAACACTATAATCGAAGGTAATATTTTCAGGCTCTGAGCAATTTATTTTTTACTACTATACAAAAAGACAAGGATATAGCATTCCCAAACATAATATATTAGAGTAGAGATAACTATTTTGCTAGAATGTATCTATGAGAAGTATCTTAGAGATACATTGAATGTAATATAATCCTTTGTATAAGTACACTCTAGCTCATAAATTTCTATATCTGAATGCATTTTAGAGATCATTTTGTATTATTCTGTTACATGTGAGCTATGTGCAAGTCAAGTTATGTAGAATTATGAGACACATTTTTAGAATAAAATTTCTCCCTTTATCTACATTTTCTTACTCTTTCTAATCACTCTCCCTTGATTTTCACTCATTCCCACTTTCTCTAAGATGTACATAAATAATCATCATACTTTCATCCTTTAAACTCAATCCAAAACAGACATTTTATATCTATGATTGATGCAAACCAAGGTTCATGACTTGATTTTATTATTTTTTATATTAAATTCAATATATAATTTTTGTGAATAGTAAAGACCTAATTAATTAAAGATATATAAATTTCAATGAATATATCATTTATTCAAACAATTGCATATGAAATCACATGACCATGGCTTTGAACATGACAGATTTTCTTCTTCATCTCTTCGCTTTTTGGGAAGATACCTTTACTAAATTGCTAAATGCTTGATTTGACAGGGGCCATGTGCTAACAAAGGATGGAACAGAAAAATGAAAGTTCTTTCACTGGATTTATCTTACTGGGCTTCTCTGACAGGCCTCAACTTGAGCTCATCCTCTTTGTGGTCCTTTTGATCTTCTACATCTTCACTTTGCTGGGAAACACAACCATCATTGCATTGTCCTACTTGGACCCACGTCTTCACACCCCGATGTACTTTTTCCTCTCTAACCTGAGCTTTCTGGACATGTGCTACACCACTAGCATTGTTCCACAGCTCCTAGTTAATCTCAGCAGAGCAGACAAATCTATCTCCTTTGGTGGCTGTATAGTTCAAATGTATATCTCTCTGGCATTGGGATGTACAGAATGTATTCTCCTAGGAGCTATGGCATTTGACCGCTATGCAGCTGTTTGCAGGCCCCTTCACTACACAGTAATTATGCACCCCTGTCTCTGTGCCCTGATGGCTTCCGCTTCATGGACCATTGGCTTTGTCAACTCCTTACTGCAGACAGTGCTTGTCTTCCTTTTACCTCGTTGTGGGAGAAATAAATTAGACCACTTCTTTTGTGAGATCCCTCCTTTTCTCAAACTTGCCTGTGTTGACACCACTGTGAATGTGTATGTGACCTTCTTTGGCAGTGTCATCATTCTTCTCACACCTGTTTCATTAATCATGTTCTCCTATGGTCAGATTGTCAGGGCCGTGTTAAGAATAAAGTCCACCGCAGGGCAGAGAAAAGCATTTGGCACGTGTGGATCCCACCTCACAGTGGTCTCCCTGTTCTTTGGCACAGCCATCTATGTATATTTTCAGCCCAGCAGCAACAACTCCCAGGATCAGGACAAGTTCATGTCTCTCTTCTACACTGTCATCATCCCCATGACCAACCCCCTCATATATACGCTGAGGAACAGGGATGTGAAGGGAGCGATGAAGAAGGTGCTTTGGAAGGACTCTGACTCCAGATGATGGCTGAGGAGGACAGTTCAATGGAAAGACTTTGAACTATTCAGATATATATGTGTGTCCCATGAGTCATCTAAAATTTCCTTTGGCAACTCTGAAGGGAATTTATTTCATTTTCTTTGAAAAGTGAGTGTTCAAATTCTAGGTTCATGTGTTCATTTCAGTTTCCAGAGACACTGATTCAGTGTTCTGACAGCATCTGTTTTGTAGTTATTGTTTTTTTAAAGTTCCAGGGTTTTTCTTGTTTGCACTCCCTTTAGGTAGATATTTCCACATCTATTTGCAAAATGACATATGAATATATTACATGAAATCACAGCCAAAATAAGAACAGGAAACCACCGAAATGATGTAAGGAATATTAACATTTTATCATTTCCTAAGAATTGCTACTGCTCCAATGCATCTGTTCAGAGCTAAAGGATAGATTTCAGTTAGCTCCTTCTGTATAACAAATCACTTTGAAACTTAGTTGCTTAAAAACAGCAACCATTAATTTATCTCACCTTTATGTGTATCAGCATTTGGGCTAAATTTAGCTGGACAGTTCTTCCGGTCTCGGCTGGACTCACTCAAATGCCTGCAGTAAGCTTCTGGGTCTACTTAGGGCTTCCTGATCTAGATTGCCACAGTTGGCATGGTTTCCATCTCCTTGATGTGGTCTCCAATCTTCCAGTACGATGGCCTGGAATGTTCATATGGGGAAGGCCGATTTCCAAGTCCTTGCGACTGATTTATTGTTTAAGATATGGCTACTCATGCTTGCCTGTCTGTCTTTCTTTGTGCATTGTTTACCTTCATAAATAGTAACTGTTACGTTCTGTTCTTTGTTCTACTTGGAGGGTCTAGAAGGTCACAGTGTATTTCCTCTTTTCCCAGTCAGCAATAAGTAGGGCCCTCCCTGGTGGTCTAGTGGTAGAATCCTGCTGCCAATGCAGTGAACACAAGTTACATTCCTGGTCCAGGAAGTTCCTACATGGGGCGGAGCAACTAAGGCCATGCACCACAGCTACCCAGCCAGCTCTCTAGATCCCATGAGCCACAACTACTGAAGCTGGCTCGCCCTAGAGCCCATGGTCCCCAACAAGAGAAGCCACAGCAATGAGAAGCCCTTGCACCGCAGCTAGACAAAGCCTGCATGGAGCAAGGAAGAGCCACAACAAAGACTGAGGGTAGTAAAAACAAAGAAATAGTCCAATCAGTGGGAGGTCTTTCCTGTTGGCCCGGTGGTTAAGAGTCCTCACTTTCACTGCAGAGGTCGAGGGTTCCATCCCTGGTCAGGAGACTAAGGTCTACATGCCATGTAGCATGGCCAAACATTAAAAAACAAAGAGAACAAATCAGTAAGTGGGGGACACAGAGGGGTCTGTCACCAGCAAGGGCTCTACATGGAACTACTCAGATTCAGAGTGAAGATTTGACTAATGGGAAATGGGAGCTGATGAGCAGATTATTTTTCCTTTTTTCTCCTGGGCTGGGGACCTGTTGGATGTTTCCTAAGACATGCTTCAGGGGGCAAACGTGATTGAACACCTAGTTACTCCATACTATCGGCAAACTTGATAATGTATCCTTGACAAGCCAGCTTTTCTTCCACTTGTGTTCCCTTTCTTTTGCCCCTGATGCTGTATCTCATTCTACATTAAGTACTTGTGTATAAACCTGTGTTTCAAATTCTCTTTTCTGGGAAAGCCTAGGCTATGACCAAGAGTCTGGGGGCCTATAAAAATGTTCTGGATCATAAATAAGAATTTTGTAGGTTTTGACTGTCAAAGACATTTGCAGCTGTTACCAATCCTTTAAAGTTGGGCCCTAAAAATAGTCGTTCTGCTGGGTGTTGATCGTGCCAATAGAACAAGACAGAGGTCAGCTCAGAAGCAAAGGAAGGAACCTCCCTGGTGGCCCAGTGGCTAAGACTCTGCACTCCCAGTGCAGGGGATCTGGGTTTGATTCTTGCTTGGGAAACTAGGTTCTGCTTGCCACAACTAAGATCTGCCACAGTAAATTAAATACATAAAAATAAATAGTATTTTTAAAAAGTAGAAGCAAAGGGAAGTTTTTTTAAAAAGATTTATTTATTTATTTTTTAAAATACTTTATTCTACATTACAATACTGTATTTGTTTTGCCATACATTGACATGAATCAGCCACAGGTGTCCACGATATCCCAATGCTGAAGCCCCCTCCCACCTCCCACCCCACATCCTCTCCCTGAATCATCCCGTGCATCAGCCCCATGCATCCTGCATCCTGTATTGAACATAGACTGGCGCTTCATTCTTACCAGATAGTATACATGTTTCAATGCCGTTCTCCCAAATCATCCCACCCTCTCCCTCTCCCTCAGAGTCCAAAAGTCCGTTCTATACCTCTGAGTCTCTTTTGTTGTCTCACATAGAGGGTCATCATTACTATCCTTCTAAATTCCATATATATGTGTCAGTATACTGTATTGGTGTTTTTCTTTCTGGCTTACTTCATTCTGTATAATCGGCTCCAATTTCATCCATCTCATTAGAACTGAGTCGAATTTATTCTTTTTAAGGGCTGAGTAGTACTCCATTGTGTATATGTACCATAAGAAATGGGAGCTCATCATCTAGAATATGCCCTCTGCTGGACAGCCCATCCACAGGTGGCTTGATTGGGGTCTCTCATCATTGGGAAGCAGGTCGCAGGGTTCTCCCTGGGCAGGCACAGCTGCCCTGCCTGTGGCTCCACACCCCAGTGCCAGGTGCAGCATCTCTGTACATGGCCTGCTGCCACCATCTAGAATTTGTCATTCACAGCCCTTCTGCACATAGTCCCCTGAGCTGAAGTCTGGGGCATGATGCCTCTGTACCAGGTACCCTATGAGAAAGTGAAACAATACTAAGCACCAAGGAAAAAACAAAAAGAAGGTGAGAGTTTATTACCCAGATTCTATTTTCATTTTCTGGCAACTGCTACTGGTCATTACTCCTGGGAACCAAAAGAATAAAGGACATTACATGAGGAGAGATTTTAGAGAAAGAAGACTGAAGACCAAGGTTGAGGCAGCTCAACATTTAATGATTAGGTAATAGAGAATTTTAAGACTTTTCTTGAGATTGGGAGGAAAATCCAGAGATGTGAAAGGAAAGCTCTATTAGTTGAATTAAAGGCTAAGCTGCTATAAGAAGATGACCCTGAAAATCCAGTCGCTTAAAAAGAGTCCTTCTCTGTCTACCACTGTTTCTGTCCCCCGCTTTCTCTCTCATGCAGGGGCATAGCTTGTCAACAGTTGCGGAATATTTCTGCTCCACCTTATTCTTAGTGGCTCCCAACATTTGAAGGTTCATCAAGACCTCTTAGTGTTCTAAAGAAGAGGATCTCAGTCAGTATCTAGATGGAGGCTGATTGGAAGTTGGACCATCAGGTAATAACTTCAAATATGTAAGTATACTGCTTATGAATGATGGGAAATGGTGAATGATGTGAGCTTTGTGATCGCCGAAGAAGATTTAACTTTGGGACCAGGGACCAGGCTTGATCACTCAAGAGCTTTCGTATAGCAGAGTTTTATTAAAGTATAACAAGGGACAGAGAAAGCTTCTGACATAGACATCAGAAGGGGGATGGATAGTGCCCCCTGCTAGTGTTTAGCAGGATGCTTTTTGTCTGTTAGAAAGCTACTGATCAGATAAGAGAGACACCTGAAGGCTGACGGAGTTTCACCAGGCCCCTCTCCCGCAATATGCATTTTTGAGATAGGGTGGCAGGAGTTGTGTCATGCCCCAGCAATAAAACAATTGATATGAATACTGGTTTGTTGAGTGATTATCAGCTAAAAGTTAGTGTTAGGTGGAACCATTTTGAAGAAAGGCAAGTTCCAAAGCAAAAAACTATGGTTTCATTAACATAGCTTACGGAAAACATTTCCATAAGAAAAATGAATTCGTTAGCTCAAGGTTTGAGAAAAGTTAAATTCAGGTGGAACAAAGTGTCGTCATGGCAACAGAGAATTTTAAGAGAAAAAAAGTCTGACACTTGTAGTTTGTTTCCTCCTGCCTCTTAAGGGAGAGAGAAAAAATGTCTGACACTTGCAGCCTATTTCCTCTGTTTGCAGACCCCTACCTTCCTGCTGGTTACCCTCTCATCTGTTTCAGGAGATGACTGGGAGATGAGAGTTTCTTCTGTTTCTTCCACATTTAACCCTAAGTGGGAGGAGAGGGAGAGGTACAGGGCACAGGGAGCAGTTAGGAGCTTTTCTTTAGTTTACTACTGTCCTGTTGGAACCAGGAACGAAAGCCCTGGCAGGGGCCTGGGCTACAGGATAAGGAGTGTGTCCTCTGGCAGCAGCCACAAATCCTGGGCAGCCACACATGTGCACAAGCTCCTTTCACAGAGACACTGGTGACCTGGGGTGGGACAGAGGGAGAGCACAATGCTGGCACCTGTTGGCTTCTCAGGTGTTTTGTGAGAATTGCAGCTGGCCCCTAGATATGTGTCTTAGCTTTTAGGATAAGGAAATAGGCTTCTTTCAGGGACAAGCTGGAGGTTTCAGTCTGTGTCTCTGTGTTGTGCCCTGGAGAGACAGCCACAGTGAGTCTGGGTGAGCCTAAGAACTGTTTCTCAGTTCCTTAAAGCCTCATGGGTTTCATGGAGACAATCTTCATTGGCTTTCAGAGCTCTATGTTTTGGAAGGTCATGTCTCAGGTGTTAAGTCTTCAAAGTTAGGGTCCCAGATGTGGGACACTTTATTCCTCTGGGAGAAATTGACAGTGCTGACTTCCCACCTGCTTCTATATTGTGGCTCCAAGGGTGGGTTTCATATAAAGATTTTGTCTCTGCCTCTTTTAATGATTTATTTATTTATTTATTGAATCTTCTAATGATTTTAGTTTGGGCTTATCCTATTCACCTTGTGTATAGGATTCACCTAGCTAGTTTCCACATTTCTTTTCGAAGAAGTTGTTCTGTGTAAAACTGTAGATTCATTGTGTTTATGGGAGGGGAAAAGATCTGGAGCCAGTATGTCATGAGTGAACAGGAGCCTTCTACCCTTTTGAACAGCTTCTTTTTTCTCTCTCTTTGCCATTCTTGTTGCTTTTTGTATCTGTCTGTCCCTTTTTTTCTCATTCTCCAATTCTTGTTCGATTCAAGTCTTTTTTCTTTTTATACTTTTTATTTTGAAATAATTACAGATTGATGAGAAAGTCCAAAGTGTAGAGAACAGTCTTGGATACACTTGATCTATTTTATTGCAGTGATTTTATATTATATAACTATGTTGTGCTGTGCTTAGGAGGCTCAGTCATGTCTGACTCTTTGCAACCCCATGGACTGTAGCCTGCCAGGGACCTCTGTCCATGGGGATTCTCTAGGCAAGAATACTGGAGTGGTTACCATGTCCTCTTCCAGGGAATCTTACCAACCCAGTGATCAAACTGAGGTCTCTTGCACTTCAGGCATATTCTGTACCATCTGAGCCACCAGGGAAGCCCAAGAATACTGGAGTGGGTAGCCTATCCCTTCTCCAGGGGATCTTCCTGACTCAAGAGTTGAACCAGAGTCCCCTCCATTGAAGGCAGATTCTTTACCAGCTGAGCTACCAGGGAAGCCCATTATACAATTATGAAGTGAAGTGAAGTGAAGTTGCTCAGTCGTGTCTGACTCTTTGCGACCCCGTGGACTATAGCCTACCAGGCTCCTCCCTCCATGGGATTCTCTAGGCAAGAATATTGGACTGGGTTGCCATTTCCTTCTCCAGGGGATCTTACTGACCCAGGGATTGAACCCTGGCCTCCTGCACTGTGGGCAGATGCTTTAACCTCTGAGCCACCAGGGAAGCTCCTATGTATATATATTATACAACTATAATACCGTTTAAAAACTAGGAAACTGACATAGGTACAAAGTGTGTGTTTAAGTCTATGTGATTTTTCCCCATTTAGTTTCCTGTATGTACCATCACAATCAAGATATGGATTTATCCCATTACCACACACATATCCTTTGTGCTACCCCTTTAGAATCACTTCTAGTCCCTCCCTTCCCTGAAAGTGAAAGTCAAAGTCAGTCAGCATCCGACTCCTTTTGACCCCCTCTACTATACAGTCAAGGCTATTGTTTTTCCAGTGGTCATGTATGGATGTGAGAGTTGGACAGTGAAGAGTGCTGAGCGCTGAAGAATTGATGCTTTTGAATTGTGGTGTTGGAGAAGACTCTTGAGAGTCCCTTGGACTGCAAGTCCATTCTAAAGGAGATCAGTCCTGGTGTTCTTTGGAAGGAAAGATGCTAAAGCTGAAACTCCAGTACTTTGGCCACCTCATGGGAAGAGTTGACTCACTGGAAAAGACTCTAATGCTGGGAGGGTTTGGGGGCAGGAGGAGAAGAGGACGACAGAGGATGAGATGGCTGGATGGCATCACTGACTTGATGGATGTGAGTTTGAGTGAACACTGGGAGTTGGTGATGGACAAGGAGGCCTGCTGTGCTGCACTTTCTGAGGTCACAAAGAGTTGGACACGACTGAATGACTGAACTGAACTGAACTGAACTATACAGTCTATTTAATTCTCTAGGCCGGAATACTGGAGTGGATAGCCTTTCCCAAGCCAGGAATCGAATCAGGGTCCTCTGTATTGCAGCTGGATTCTTTACCACCTGAACTATCAGGGAGGCTCCCCCATGCCCCCCATCCCAAACCCTCTGTAAAACCATTCCTAACTCCTGGGCAGTACTAATTTGGTCTCCGTCTTTGTTATTTTGATATTTCATGGGTGTTATATAGATGGGATCATATTTAACCTTTTAACATAGACTTATTTTCATACAACATAATATCATTGAGATTCATCTAAGATGTTGTATCAATAGATTATTTTTTTATTATCATGTAGTATTCCATGGTATGTGTGTACCATCATTTGTTTAGAATATTTTAGTTGTTTTCAGCTTTTTGCTGTTACAGCTACAGCTGGTATGAATAATTGTGCACAGGTTTTTGTGTGGAATAAAGTTTTGTTTCTCTGTCATAAATGCCCAAGAGCATGATTACTGGGCTGTATGGCAAGTGCATATTTGATTTTTAAAGAAACAGCCAAGCTCTTTTATCAAGTAACTGCATCATTTTATACTCTCATTAACAGTGTATGAGTGATTCAGTTTTTCCACAATCTCACCAATATTTGGTATTGTTCCTATATTTTTCATTTTTGTTGTTCTAGTAGGTGGGTGGTGATATGTTTTCATGGTCTTAGTCTGCATTTTGGTGATGGTTAGTGATGCTAAACATGTTTTCATGTTTCATAAAGACAGCTTTACCATCTATATTTACACTGGTGAGTTATCTGCTCAAATGTTTTTTAATTGAGTTATTTTCTTATTGTAGAGTTTTGAGAGTTCTTTGTACATTCTAGATATGAGTGTTTTCTATGATAAGCAGTTTGAAAATATTTTCTTCAAGTTTGTAGCTTATGTTATTATTCTCTTAACAGGGTCTTTAACAATGTTTTTTATTTTGATGAATCCTCATTTGTAGAATTTTTTTAAAAAATAGGTGATGCTCAGCCATTAAAAAGAATACATTTGAATCAGTTCTGATGAGGTGGATGAAACTGGAGCCTATTATACAGAGAGAAGTAAGCCAGAAAGAAAAACACCAATACAGTATACTAACGCATATATATGGAATTTAGAAAGATGGTAACAATAACCCAGTATGTGAGACAGCAAAAGAGACACAGATGTATAGACCAGTCTTTTAGACTCTGTGGGAGAGGGAGGGAGTGGGATGATTTGGGAGAATGGCGTTGAAACATGTATAATATCATATATGAAATGAATCACTAGTCCAGGTTCGATGCAGGATACAGGATGCTTGGGGCTGGTGCACTGGGGTGACCCAGAGGGATGGTATGGGGATGGTGGTGGGAGGGGGGTTCAGGATGGGGAACACGTGTACACCCGTGGTGGATTTGTTGATGTATGGCAAAACCAATACAACATTGTAAAGTAATTAGCCTCCAATTAAAATAAATAAATTTAAATTAAAAAAAGAAGAAATAAAAAATAGGTCATGCTTTTGTTGTATTATATTCCAATATAAAACAAGAAGTTTGTAAAATAGCATAGGAAAAAAAAAAGCATGTGATTTCAAGTGAGCATTCCTAGATAATGTCAAATTGTTAGCCAACATTATTTTGCCAATTAATATTTGCAGTAGCAAGATTGAATCGGGAAGTGTTAATAGCAGGTCTATGATTCTCTCCATCTCTGGACACCCTATGCAATATTGATCTTTACTTGGTCTCCTTATAAATATGTTGGAATTTAACTATTGGAGAGATTACTGTGAAAATTCTAATTTAAGACTATTTTAAGGAAGATATAGTTTCTCTCTACAGATAGAATATTATTTTAAAAAATGAATTTATAGTTATATGGGAAATGGTTGGCTATAAAATGTAAATTGATTATCGAAGTTCTCTGTGCTTTTCTGACTCATAACATATGAAAACCAAGATGCTTCAAACCGAAATAGCTTTCTCTTAGATAGCTTATACTACTAACTAGCAGTGGTCTATTACTCTGAAACAAAATGTGTTCTAGTGGAAAAAAGAGATTTTATATTTTTTGAAACTGCATTTGATGGTTAGGCCAAAGCCTTCCATAGACAGATGTTAAGCATTCATACCTTTTTCCTTGTATAGTCAAGTGTACAAGCTGTTTGGAAATTGATTGATTTTCAAACTTCAATACACACAATACTCTTCAGTTTCTTTCATTTTACTTTAGCAATTATAGCTATCCTGTTTAACTCAATCATTTGGATCGTAAATTCAAAGTCGAGTTGAACTGAAGCAAACCACGGAAGTTCCATTTACGTGGACACCTGTGGCTGATTCATGTCAATGTATGGCAAAACAAATACAGTATTGTAATGTAGAATAAAGTATTAAAAAAGAGTCAATAGTTTAAATTAAAAAAAAATAAACTATATGGCAAAAGAAAAAAAAGTCAATAGTTTTTTTGTTTGTTTAAGTAAATTATTGCAACTCTCTATAGAAATTGAAGAATGTCATAGAGGAGATGATATTTTTCCTTAGCCACATTAGAAGTTTGGGAGTAAAATGTGGGTGTTGCTGTTTAATATATTACCTTAAAGGTTAGAATCGGCCTAAACTTTAACTCTGTGATCTCTTAGAAGTTGGTTATAATTTGCTGTATGACTCAGCGACTCAGCCTGGGGCTTTGTAAAACCTAAAGGAGTGAGATGGGGAAGGAGGCTCAAGAGGGAAGGGACATAGGTATACCTATGTCTATTCATGTTGATATTTGGCAGAAACAAGTACAATAGTGTAAAGCAATTCTCCTTCAATTAAAATGAATAAATTGCATTATAAAACAAAGAAAAAACAATTTGATTATGAATATTAGATGAAATTAATTTACCATTAAAGTTAAATAACTGAATGAGTTCTTATTTCTATATGCAGATTTTTTTTTGCAATTGTGTGAAAAAAAAATCTCAATTATTTAGTAAAATATCTAAGCCATTAAAAGATGAGAGCTAAGATAACTGGGAAGTCTAGGGAGTTATCTGACCTCTGTCATTTATGAGAAATTATAAAAGAGGCAGATTAGGTATCCTCTTGCATTCTTCTTGATAGTAATTTTCTCTAAGGATTGTCATCTCTGGGCAGCTGGGTGACATCAGTTAATTAACAATACAGGACATTCATTCCCCAGAGACTTCAGCCAGATAAATAGTTTTCACCAGACCAGTTTTACTGCAGTTTCATACCAATCTCATGCTTTCATAATGAGCTCTCCATCACAGAGCCAAGACAGTATATTCAGAAGGAATCCTGGGAGTTTGAAATTGCCTTCTTGTGTCATCCTACCAGCTAGACACAATGCTGATCTTCAGTAACGTGTGAAGGTATTTGAAATTATCATGAGAAAGCATCTTCTTGCTTAAGGAAAACTTAAGGATATTCCAGTGCTGATAGAGTCAACTCATGTACTCCTTTCATACAGCCTGCGTTCTTAGTCTACATACCCAGGTTCCAATGCCCAGTGCTGTGTTAAAGGCAGAAACTGGAAATGAGGTAGAGAACGTGTTTAGAACACTCACATAAAGTGACTCACACTGACAGGACTGGAACTTGATCTTTGTGGTACTTTAGGAATTGGTAAGTTAGTTTGTTTTCAGTTGCAAGTGTTCTTTAAAAGCTAAATTGAGTAACATACATGTCAGTTGGCAAAAGAAACAAGTTCCTAAGGAAATTTATCCAATTAAAGAACTAAACTGAAGTGTTCCTTATGGAAGCCAATTTTGTGTTCCTAGACATTTCATCCTATTGTAGTTTATTCATTATGTCTCAGTATGGATATACTGAACAATTTAAATTCAGTTTATTTGGCTGTCATAAAACATGTCCTTCAGTAATAATAGCATATATGTGAATGTGAATATATTAGACTATACACTTTCATTTTTTCCTCAGCTATTTACTGTGAAAATACAGAATGTTTCTTAAAGTGTATTGTCAATATCTGTAGTTTTAAAATGTTCATTTTCTCAAAGAAATGAACATATGTAGTCTTCAAGTGGTAGTTTGATAATTACAACAATGAAGGTCAATTTCATGGTTACTGTGTCAATGCATTTTTGAGGTTATTGGTAATGAAAAATGATCATTCTTCAACTGAGGAGAAATACCAATTTGAGAAGAGAAACATGGGTCAGACAAGGTGATCTGAATGTTTAATTTGTTGGTGAATTAAGCAAATGACAATTTTTTGATGGCTTTGCACTGAGGTGATATGTAGTGTACACTGGTGACTGTCCTTTCATTCTTGCACACACTTATGAATGGACTCTATGTTTTGTATGAATAGACTTTAGGTTTTATATGAATGTTTTTATTTTATTCATTTATATTGTTTGGACTCACTGCACTAGAGGTAGGATCTTAGTTCCCCAACCTGCACTCTCTGCAGTGGGAGCCCAGAGTCCTAAACACTGGACCACCAGGAGAAGGAGAAGGAACAGGCAACCCACTCCAGTACTCTTGCCTGGAAAATTCCATGGACAGAGGAGCCTGGTAGGATATAGTCCATGGGGTCGCAAAGAGTCTGGCATGACTGAATGACTTCACTTTCACTTTGTATGAATGCTTTCAGTATCCAGTTCAGATCTTTTCTACTGGCTGGTAGGTGCACTGGTCCACACCATATTTGTCATGAGTATTGACTGATAGCTTCAGAGCCCATTCCTTCTTCAGAAAATTGCCATCAGTTGAATGGAAGCCACATTACCAGGAGGTCTCCTGAACTTGGTTGGGGCAGCTTGCAGTCAATGACAGGTCCTTGGGATATATAAAAGACTGCCTTTGGGTCAAGTGGAGCTACATCTGACACAATGCATGCTCCACAGCTTGTTATTCTGTATGCCAGCACCTAGTCACATTTAAATGACTAGGTATTTAAATTACCCTGAATTAAATTTAAAATTCAGTTCCTTAGCTGCCACCCTTGAAATATTCAGTCAGCAACATGTGGGTAGCAGTGATTGTATTAGTGAAGATAGAACACTTTTTATCAGCAGATAGTTGTTGGAGAGTCCTGTTCCAGATTTCTCTGGGACCAGGCTTATGCTATTCCATTTGTGATCACATCCTTGCTTAGCAGCACTGTGTGCTCTATTTTGCTCTTTGAGTCTCTTTATCCTGAGAACATTCAATCAATAAACAGCTTGCAAAGGAATTCCTATTTCAGCTTCTCCTTCCCAACCTGGCCAAAAGTTGTCCATATTGATTAGAACTGTTATTTCTGATACCATGATAGATCCACTTCTTCCTCATTTGTAAGTCCTTCATTGCCATTAGGGACCAGGCCTAATGTATTGGAGTTAAGCTGAGACAGAAGGATTATTAAAGCAAGAGTGATTCAGTTATGGCTGTGAGGCCGCAGGGGTTTGGTCTGCACCTTTTCAAGATTCCTTGAGGAACTGGATAGGGCAGAGTTTGAACTTTAAATTTATCAGTGAATGTTGCGTGATTTGAGATCTCTTAAAGAGACATTATCTTGAGATCTTTTGTCTTTAAAATGGTTTGCACACCAAGTAGTTAGTTTTCTTGAAATACTTATATTCTTCCACTAAAATTTCAGTTATGTTATGTGTCAGTAATATACAATTATTATAATTGTAAATATACTTCTAGCACTGATATGTGTCTGAATTTGATGCCTCTTCTCTTAATTAGTATAGTGGAATTGTGTTCTTGTGAGATATAATTTTCCATTATATTCTTTAAAAAAATAATTGTTATGTAAGATGTCATCTTTTATTGTAGAATCTGTTAATTTTGTCTACTTAAGATTTTCTGTATATAAATACATATACTTTGATTTTTCAATTATTTCTCATTTGTATCCAAATATTTATTGATATGTAGCTTGTATAGTGGAATTTGCCTGTTTCATGTCATATCATGATGGTTACCAAGGAAAGTATTTGTTGTTCCTGTAGCTAGGATGAATGTGTTTAATGTTTCTAGTTTTTATTATTTATGTTATTATTTATGTAGTTTATCTCATACTACTCAGTATTCCTTATTGTGTTAGGTCAGTTGATATGTATTTTAACATAGATGATAATTCCCAATTAAAAAGCAGAATTCTTTAAATGTGGTAGCAAGGAAATAAAAATTTCCCATTTAACCTTAGCCAAGAAATATTCCTTACCTTGAATCATTGCCTTCTGTGGTGGTGCAAACAGCTTTAGGAAGGGCGGGTACTGAGCAAGGAAGGAGCAAGGGATTGGTGTGACCCAGGCCAGCAGAATGTACTCTTGAGATCATTGTGATGGTGTGTCTTGCACATTGAAGTTTCCCATATCTGATTTACTCAGAAAGGGATAACTTCCTGAATTTCTTTAGAGAAAAGAATTTAAAGAAGACAGATATGACATTGCTATCCTAATTACCTTCCAGTGTAACATACACTTGGACTGGAACCATTTGTAACATACAAAGACAATTATATTCTTTTTTTCTGTTTTAGTTGGTGTTACTTTTGTTTATTGTTGTCTGATATTAAAATTTTCAACCTAAAATCATTCATTTTTATACCTGTCAGATACTTGGTCATTCAGCATCCTTTTTCTAATAAATGAATATTATTCTGTATAGTTGCACATGGTTTGAACCACTTCATCTTGACAAGATTTTATCTTATATCAATTGCCTTTCTGGTCCTTATTGATAGGATGATAAAATATATCATCGTTTTATTACACTGGTCCATTATTGTATTGGTGTTTTCCTTTGATGAATTAACATTTTATATTTGCCCTTCACTTTGTTAATGCTTCCTTTATTAGGTACATTTAGGAAAGTTTTCCAGCAGTGCATCTAGGATGAATGTGTCAGTATTTGTGTATATGTTCATGAGACTGAGCCATAGGTTGTATTTGCTCTTCCGAGCAGGTGTGAGTTGGGAACATATCCTGTCATTGCACATTTAGACTATCTGTCAAAATTTTATAATTCTGTTATACATTTTTTTCTATATAGACTTCTTTTGTGGACACCACAGATCATATTCTTATAAGAAATCAAAGGAAGAATGAAATCTTATGAAATTGTAAACTCTGCCATCAGCAGTGGTGTCCACTGAATTTTATTATATTCATGTCTGGCAGTAAAGCAATGTGTTTGCTAAAAACACAAACTTTGATATCAAAGAGACCTAATTTGTGTTTACAGATTTAGGATTTTAATGATCTTGGCTAAGCTACTTAATCACTTTAATCTATTTCTTCAAATATAGAAGGGTAACAGTAATAAATATCAAACTTTTTTGGAGATAGTTGGCATTATGCATGTAAATGCTTTAAGCATATCAAACAATCAACAATACAAACAGTACTGGCATTACTATTATTATTTTCAAAAATATTTCTTTATTTACTCATTTAATTTTTGACTGCATTGGATCTTGGTTGCTGCTCACAGACCTTCTCCAGGTGCAGCCAGCAGAGTCTCCTCTGTAGTTGTGGTGCGCCGGCTTCTCACTGTGTTGTCTTCTCTTGTGGAGCACAAGCTTCAGTAGTTGTGATGCAGGAGACAGTAGTTGTGGTGGATGTGCATAGCTGCCCCATGCATATGGAATCATAGTTATCCTGCTCATGCGGGATCTTCCTTGACCAGGGATCAAACCTGTGTCCCTTACATTGCATGGCAGACTCTTCACCACTGGACCACCAGGGAATCCCAGCATTATTAGCTATAAGTAGCATATCATTCCAGCCTTTAAAACTTGGATACTTATCAAACTTTACATGTGAGAAGTTTTATTAAGTGTTGTTTTTGGAGGTGTGTGAACACTATAGTGCTCTTCCATACTGTTTTGTGATCGAGGGTTAAGTTAGATTAGCTTAATCCTTCTCATATATGGTGTATTAAATTTCTATTATGTGTTCTTTTTATATTTCAAACCATCTGATTTTTTTACTTTCCTTACCACTAAATTATGGGACATGGAGGACATTTATGCCACTGATGAAGGAATATTCCCCAGGGCCCCTCCACCACTACCTCTTCTTTCATTTACCTCTTTGTGGTTGTTGTCCAGTTGCTCAGTTATGTCGGACTTTGTAACCCCAGGAACTGCAGCATGCCAGGCTTCCTTGTCTTTCACCATCTCACGTTCATGTCCATCGAGTCAGTGATGCCATCCAACCATCTCATCCTCTGTTGATCCTTTCTCCTCCTGCGTTCAATCTTTTCCAAAATAAGGGTCTTGTCCAAGAAGTCGGCCTTTTGCATCAGGTGACCAAAGTATTGGAGATTCAGCATCAGCATTGGTCCTTCCAGTGAGCATTCAGTGTTGATTTCCTTTAGGATTGACTGGTTGGATCTCCTTGCAGTCTAAGGGACTCTCAAGAGTCTTCTCCAGCACCACAATTCAAAAGCATCAATTCTTTGGTGCTCAGCCTTCTTCGTGGTTCACTTCTCACATCCATACATGACTACTGGAAAAACCATAGCTCTGAGTGTATGGACCTTTGTCGGTAAATTGATGTCTCTGCTTTTAATATGCTATCTAAGTTTGTCACAGCTTTTCTTTCAAGGAGCAAGTGTCTTCTAATTTCATGTCTGCAGTCACCATCCGTAGTGATTTTGGAGCCTATGAAAATAAAATCTGTCATTGTTTCCACTTTTTTCCTCATCTATTTGCCATGAAGTGATGGGCCCAGATGCCATGATCTTAAGTTTTTTGAATGTTAAGTTTTAAGTCAGCCATTTCATTCTTCTCTTTCACCTTCATTAAGAGGCTCTTTAGTTCCTCTTAGCTTTTTGCCATCAGAGCGGTATCATCTGCATATCTGAGGTTGTCTGTGTTTCTCCCAGCGATCTTGATTCCAGTCTGTGAGTCATTCAGCCTGGCATTTCACATGATGTACTCTGTGTATAAGTTAAATAAACTGGATGACAATACACAGTCATGAGTGTACTCCTTTCCCAATTTTAAAGCAGTCTGTTGTTCCATGTATGGTTCTAACTGTTGCATCTTGACCTGCATATGAGGTTCTTAGGAGACAGGTTAAGTGGTCTGGTATTCCCATCTCTTAAAGGATTTTCCACAGTTTGTTGTGGTCCAACAGTCAAAGGCTTTAGTGTCCTCACTGAAGCAGAAGTAGATTTTTGGGGGAATTCCTGTGCTTTTTTTTTTTTTTTTACTTTCCTGGTGGCTCAGACAGTAAAGCGTCTGCTTACAATGCGGGAGACCCAGGTTCGATCCCTGGGTTGGGAAGATCCTCTGGAGAAGGAAATGGCAACCCACTCCAGTATTCTTGCCTGGAAAATCCCATGGATGGAGGAGCATGGTAGACTACAGTCCATGGGGTCGCAAAGAGTCGGACATGACTGAGTGACTTTACTTACTTACTTGCTTTTTTATGATCCAACTAATAATGGCAATTTGATCTCTGATGTGATTCCCAGGTGGCACTAGTGGTAAAGAACCAGCCCGCCAATGCAGGAGATATAAGAAATGTGGGTTTGATCCCAGGGTTGCGATGATCCTGTGGAGGTGTGCACGGCAACCCACTCCAGTATTCCTACCTGGAGAATCCCATGGATAGAGGAACCTGGAGGGCTACAGCACATGGGGTCACAAAGAGTTGGACATGACTGTGAGTAACACTTTCACACTTTTTCCTTTACTCAGTTTTTATTAACATTTATTTTATGACAATTTTGTATCAGTTTCTTTCTCATAGGAGTGGGTCTACACCCAATTGAGATTCACATTTTGAAAGCCTTAGAAGAATTAAAAATATACTATGTGCCTAGCCATTTGAATACAATAGAACTGAATTATATACCTTCTTATGCTGCTTAAGTTAATGGATGATCATGAAAAAGTGAAAGTGAAGTCGGTCAGTTGTGTCCAACTCTTTTCAACCCTTTGGACTGTAGTCCGCCAAGCTCCTCCATCCATGGGATTTTCTAGGCAAGAATACTGGAGTGGGGTTGCCGTTTCTTTCTCCAGGGGATTTTACCGACCCAGGGATCAAAGTCAGGTCTCCTGCATTGCAGGCAGACTCTACCATCTGAGCCACCAGTGAATCCCAATGATCATGTTTATGCAGTAATAAGGAATTGGATGAATATGATAGTCACTTAACCTTAGAGCTGGTATTGTGTTCAGGATGGTGTAAGTAATGTTTCAAGATAGCTCCCAGAAAGGTGCATATGTAAAATTAACCTAATGTAAATGGATGTTCTTAGATTTTTATAACACCAAAATGTACTTTTCTTTATTTCTTCTCTTGTATTACTAATACTTTTAGTTTCACCTTCTATCTTTGACTTGTCACTGCATTGACAGTGCATCTGTGTTTGTATGTGTTTATCTGTTTAATTATTTTTCATAGGGAGTGTTATAAAGCATTACACTTTGTGCAGATTACACAGTTAAATATCTTTAGAAAATATTTATCTTGATTAAAATGTTGATAGTGACTAATCGTATCTTCTTTAGGAATTCCAGGTGTTTTAATTGCTGATAATATAAGAAAATGAAATCAACAGAAAGAAGAGGTACGTTCAGGTCACTGGGTTTTGAACTTCTGCTGTGAACTGACTATTTTTGTGGTTTAGTCACTATGTCATGTCTGACTCTTTATGACCCTATGGACTCTAGCCCACCAGCTTCTCTGTGCTAGAGTGGGTTGCCATTTTCTTCTCCAGTGTCTTTCGAAACAGGGACTGAACCGGCATTTCCTGCATCTCCTTCAGGTTCTTTACTGGTGAGTTGTCAGGGAAGCCCATGAACTGACTCTGCACAGTGAATAAAGTTTTGGAGTTTTTGTTAAATTGGTGTCATAGTTTTAGTTATCTCAAGGGCAAGTGTTAAGCACTATAATTGAATGGTGATTTTTCAAACTCTCAACATTTTATTTTTACTACTATTCAAAAAGATTGGTGTACAGCATTCACAAATGTAATGTATTAGGAGTAGAAAGATAAAAATTTTGTCAAAATGTTTGCATGAAGCACTATTAGTGATACTTCGAAGATAATATAATTCTTTGTATAAATACATTCTAGCTCATAAATTTCTATATCTGAATGCATTTTAGAGATTATTTTCTATTATTCAGTGACATGTGAGGTATGTACATATACAGTTATCTAGAATAATGAGATACATATTTAAAATAAACTTTCTTCCTCTGTCTACATCTTTCTTACTCTTTCTAATCACTCTGACTTGATTTCCCTCATTTCCACTTTCTCTAAAATTTACATATATAATGATCATAATTCAATCTGATTAATCTCAATCAGAAAAGACATATTATATCCATGATTGATGCAAACTAAGATGCATTATTTGATTTTATTATTTTATTTTTTGTATTAATATCAATATATAACTTTTTGTGACTAGTATAGAACTAATTTATTAAAGATATATCAATTTCAATGAGTACATCATTTATTCAAATAGTTGTATATAAAATGCCATGGACATGACTTTGAACATGATAGATTTTCCTCTTTAACCCTGCGCTTTTTGGAAGATACCTTTTATAAATTGCTAAATGCTTGGTTTGACAGGTGCCCTGTGTTAGCAAAGGATGGAACAGAAAAATGAAAGTTCTTTCACTGGGTTTATCCTACTAGCATTGTCCTACTTGGACCCACGTCTTCACACTCCTATGTACTTTTTCCTCTCTAACCTGAGCTTTCTGGACATGTGCTACACCACCAGCATTGTTCCCCAGTTCCTGGTTAATCTCAGTGGAGCAGACAAATCCACCTCCTTTGGTGGCTGTGAAGCTCAGTTCTTCATCTCTCTGGCCCTGGGAGGTACAGAATGGATTCTCCTAGGAGTTATGGCATTTGACCGCTATGCAGCTGTTTGCAGGCCCCTTCACTACACAGTAATCATGCACCCCCATCTGTGTGCCCTGTTGGCTTCTGCTTCGTGGGTCACTGGTTTTGCCATCTCCTTATTGCAGACAGTGCTCATCTTCCTTTCACCACCTTGTGGGAGAAATAAATTAGCCCACTTCTTTTGTGAGATCCCTCCTTTTCTGAAACTTGCCTGTGTTGACACCACCGTGAATGTGTATGCGAGCTTCTTTGCCAGTGTCATCACTCTTCTCACACCTGTTGCATTAATCATGTTCTCCTATGGTCGGATTGTCAGGGCGGTCTTCAGAATAAAGTCCACCGCAGGGCAGAGAAAAGCATTTGGCACGTGTGGGTCCCACCTCACGGTGGTCTCCCTGTTCTTTGGCACAGCCTTCTATGTATATTATCAGCCCAGCAGCAGCGACTCCCAGGATCAGGACAAGTTCATGTCTCTCTTCTACACTGTCATCATCCCCATGACCAACCCCCTCATATATACGCTGAGGAACCGGGATGTGAAGGGAGCGATGAAGAAGGTGTTTTGGAAGGACTCTGACTCCAGATGATGGCTGAGGAGGACAGTTTAATGGAAAGATCTTGAACGCCAGTGCTCTTTAGATGTATCTGTGTGTCCCATGAGTCATCTAAAATTCCCTCTGACATTTCTGAAGGGAATTTGTTTCCTTCATTCCCTTTGAAAAGTGAGTGTTTAAATTCTAAGTTCATGTATTCATTTCAACTTCCAGAGATGCTGATTCAGTGTTCTTACAGTATCTGTTTTGAGGTTATTGTTTTTAAAGCTCCAAGGATTTTTCTTGTTTGCACTTCCTTTTAGGTATATTATTCATCATCTATTTGCAAAAAGATATGCAAAATTATTACATGAAAGCATAGCCAAAATAAGAACAGGAAACCACCGAAACGCTGTAAGGATATTAACATTTTATCATTTCCTAAAAATTGCTACTTCTACAGCACATGTATTCCGATGCCAATAGGTAAATTGGCACCTACAATTGATTAGCTTTTTCTATATACAAATCACTTCAAAAATTAAGTTGCTGAAAACACCAACCATTAATTTATCTCACAATTATGTGCATTGGCAATTTGGACTAAGCTTAGCTAGTCAGGTCTTGGCTGGACTCACTCAAATGCCAGCAGTTAGTTTCTGGGTTGACTTAGGGCTTCCTGATCTAGATTGCCACAGTTGGAGTGGTTTCCGTCTCCTTGATGTGGTGTCTTGAATTCCAGTAGGATGGCCTGGAATGTTCTTATGGGGAAGGCCAATTTCCAAGTCCTTGTGACTGATTTATTGTTTAAGATATGGCTACTCATGCTTGCCTGTCTGTCTTTCTTTGTGCATTGTTTACCTCCATAAATAGAAACTGTTAGGGCCTGTTCTTTGTTCCAAATGGAGGGTCTAGGAGGTCACAGTGTGTTTTCATGGCTTCTTTTCCCAGTCAGCAATAAGTAGGGCCCTCCCTGGTGGTCTAGTGGTAGAATCCTGCTGCCAATGCAGTGAACACAAGTTACATTCCTGGTCCAGGAAGTTCCTACATGAGGTGGAGCAACTAAGGCCATGCACCACAGCTACCCAGCCAGCTCTCTAGATCCCATGAGCCACAACTACTGGAGCCAGCATGCCCTAGAGCCCGTGGTCCCCAACAAGAGAAGCCACAGCAATGAGAAGCCCTTGCACCGCAGCTAGAGAAAGCCTGCATGGAGCAAGAGCCACAACAAAGACTGAGCACAGCAAAAACAAAAGAAAAATCCAATCAGTGGGAGGTCTTTCCTGTTGGCCCAGTGGTTGAGTCCTCACTTTCACTGCAGAGGTCGAGGGTTCCATCCCTGGTCAGGAGACTAGATCCACATGCCATGCAGCATGGCCAAACATTATAAAACAAAGAGAACAAATCAGTAAGTGGGGACACAGAGGGGTCTGTCACCGGCAAGGGCCCTACATGGGACTGGTCAGATTCAGAGTGAAGATTTGACTAATGGGAAATGGGAGCTGATAAGCAGATTATTTTTCCTTTCTTCTCCTGGGCTAGGGATCTGTGGATATCTCTTAGGACATGCTTTAAGGGGACAAATGTGATTGAGCACCCAGTTACTCCATACTAATGGCAAATTTGATAATGTATTCTTGACAAGTCTGCTTTTCTTCCTCTTCTGTTTCCTTTCTTTCACTCCTGATGCTATATCTCGTTCTCCATTAATTGCCTGTTACAAACCTTTGTTTCAAGCACCCTTTTCTGGGAAGGCCTAAGCTATGACATAGAGTCTGGGGGCCTATAAAAATCATCTGGATCATAAATACAAACTTTATCAAAGATATTTGCAACTGTTACCAATGCTTTGAAGTTCGGCCCTAAAAATGGTCCTTCTGCTGGGTGTTGATCTTGCCAATAGAACAAGATGGAGTTCAGATCAGGAGCAAAGGAACTTCCTTGGGGGCCCAATGGCTAAGACTCTGCACTCCCAGTGCAGGGAAGTTGGGTTTGATCCTTGCTTGGGCAACTAGGTCCTGCATGCCTCCAACTGACATATGGCACAGCCAAATAAATACATAAAAATAAATAAATATGTTTAAAAAGTAGAAGCAAAGGGTTTTGATCCTTTAGTCATAAAATGGAGAAATGGGAGCTCACCATCTAGAGCATGTGACTGGGGTATGGGGGGGGGGGCGGGGCGCCGGCGCCCCCCCCCCCCCCCCCCCCCCCCCAATTGTGGAGTATTCCTGCTCCACCTTATTCTTAGTGGCTCCCCAGCATTTGAAAGGTTGTCAAAGACCTCTTAATTTTCTAAAGGGAAGGAACTCAGTCAGCATCTAGATGGAGGCTGATTGGAAGTTGAACCATCAGGGAATAACTTTTCAAATATGTAAGTATACTGCTGATAGCTTACGGTAAATGATGTCAGATTTGTGATCTCTGTAGATTTAACTTTGGGATCAGGGACCGGGCTTGATCACTCAAGAGCTTCTGTATAGCTGAGTTTTATTAAAGTGTAACAAGGAGAGAGAAAGCTTCTGAGATAGACATCAGAATGGGGACAGAGAGTGCCCCCTGCTAGTCTTTAGCTCTCTGTTTTACATCTGTTAGAAAGCTATTAATTGGATGAGAGAGATGGAGTTTCACCAGGCCCCTCTACCACAATATGCATTTTTGAGATAGGGTGGCAGGAGGTGTGTCATGCCCCAGCCATAAAACAATTGATATGAATACTGGTTTGTTGAGCGATTATCAGCCAAAAGTTAGTCAGGTGAAACTATTTTGAAGAAAGGCAAATTGCAAAACAAATACATGGTTTCATTAACATAGCTTAAGAAAAACATTTCCATAAGAAAAATGCATTGGTTAGCTCAAGATTTGAGAAAAGTTAAGTTCTCGTGGAAGAGGTGTCATGGCAACAGAGAATTTTGAGAGAAAAAGTCTGACACTTATAGTTTGTTTCCTCCTGCCTCTTCCAATTCTTTGTGATGCCATGGACTGTAGCCCTGCCAGGCTCCTCCTTCAGTGGGATTTTCCAGGCAAGAATACTGGAGTGGGTTGCCATTTCCTTCTCCAGGAGATCTTCCTGACCCAGAGATTGAACCCGGGTCTCCTGCATTGTAGGCAGAGGCTTTACAGTCTGAGCCACGAGGGAAGTCCTGCCTCTTAAGGGAGAGAGAGAAAATGTCTGACACTTGTAACCTATTTCCTCAGTTTGGAGACCCTGGCCTTCCTGCTTGTTACCTCTCACCTGTTTCAGGAGAAGAGTGGGAAATGCGAGTTTCTGTCTGTTCCTTCCACATTGAGCCCTAAGTTGGGGGCACAGGCAGCCAGTTAGGAATCTTTCCTTACTTTGCTACTGTCCTGTTGGACCCAGGAACCCAAGCCCTGTAAGGAGCCTGGCTGCATGATAAGAGTGTGTCCTCTGGCAGCAGCCCCCAAACCTGGGCAGCCACACATGTGCACAAGCTCCTTTAGAGACACTGGTGACCTGGGGTGGGGCAGAGGGAGAGCACGATGATGGCACCTGTTGGTTTCTCAGGTGTTTGGTGAGAATTGCAGTTGACCCCCTAGATATGTGTTAGAAGTCTTAGCTTTTAAGATAAGGAAATAAGCTTTCAGGGACAAGCTGGAGGTTTCAGTCTGTGTCTCTGTGCTGTTCCCTGGAGAGATAGCCACAGTGAGTCTGGGTGAGCTTGCTAAGAACTGTTTCTCAGTTCCCTATAGCCTCATGGATTTAATGGTGACAAGCTTCATTGGCTTTCAGAGCTCTATGTTTTGGAAGGTCATGACTCAGGTGGAAGTCTTCAAAGATAAGGTGCCAGGTGTGGGACACTTTGTTTCCCAGGGAGAAAGTGGCAGTGAGGACTTCTCTCCTGATTGTATATTGTGGCTCCAAGGATGGGGTTTATGCAGAGATTTTGTCTCTGCCTCTTCTAATGCTTTATTTATTTTTTTTTTTTATCTTCTAATGATTTTAGTGTGGGGTTTTTGTTATTCACCTTGTATATAGGATTCACCCAGCTAGTTTCTGCATTTCTTTTTGAAGGAGTTGTTCTGTGTAAAACTGTAGACTCATTGTACCCATGGGAGGAAAGGAGATCTGGAACCAGTATGTCATGAGTGAACAAGAATCTTCTCCCCTTTTGAGCAGCTTCCTCTCTCCATCTCTCTCTCTTTGTCATTCTTATTCTTTTGTGTCTCTGTCTGTCTCTTTTTCTCATTCTCCAGTTCTTGTTCTATCCAAGTCTTTTTTGTTTTTAGACTATTTATTTTGAAATAATTACAGATTGATGGGAAAGTCCAAAGTTAGTAGAGAGAAGTCTTGAAAATTTGGTCTATTTTCTCCCAGTGATTTTATATTATATAACTATGCTGTGCTGTGCTTAGAGGCTCAGTCGTGTCTGACTCTTTGCCACTCCATGGACTGTAGCCCGTCAGGCACATCATGGGGATTCTCCAGGCAAGAATACTGGAGCGGTTGCCATGCCCTCTTCCAGGGAATCTTCCCAGCCCAGTGATCAAACTGAGGTCTCCTGCACTGCAGGCAGATTGTTTACCCTCTGCACCACAAGGAAAGCCCAAGAATACTGGAATGGGTAGCCTGTCCCTTCTCCATGGTATCTTCCTGACTCAGGAATCAATCTGGAGTCTCTTGCTTTGCAGGTGGATTCTTTACCAGCTGAGCTACCAGTGAAGCCCATTATACAGCTATAATACAATTTAAAAACTAGGAAACTGACATATGTACATTGTGTGTGTTTCAGTTTAGTTCAGTTCAGTCGCTCAGTCGTGTCCGACTCTTTGCGACCCCATGAATCACAGCACACCAGGCCTCCCTGTCCACCACCAACTCCTGGAGTTCACTCAGACTCACGTCCATCGAGTCAGTGAGGCCATCCAACCATTTCATCCTATGTCATCCCCTTCTCCTCCTGCTCCCAATCCCTCCCAGCATCAGAGTATTTTCCAATGAGTCAACTCTTCGCATGAGGTAGCTAAAGTACTGGAGTTTCAGCTTTAGCATCATTTTTTCCAAAGAAATCCCAGGGCTGATCTCCTTTAGGATGGACTGGTTGAATCTCCTTGCAGTCCAGGGACTCTCAAGAGTCTTCTCCAACATTACAGTTCAAAAGCATCAATTCTTCGGTGCTCAGCTTTCTTCACAGTTCAACTCTCACATCCATACATGACCACAGGAAAAACCATAGCCTTGACAAGACGGACCTTTGTTGGCAAAGTAATGTCTCTGCTTTTCAATATGCTATCTAGGTTGGTCATCACTTTTCTTTGAAGGAGTAAGCGTCTTTTAATTTCATGGCTGCAATCACCATCTGCACTGATTTTGGAGCCCAAAAAGATAAAGTCTGACACTGTTTCCACTGTTTCCCCATCTATTTCCCATGAAGTGATGGGACCGGATGCCATGATCTTAGTTTTCTGAATGTTGAGCTTTAAGCCAACTTTTTCACTCTCCTCTTTCACTTTCATCAAGAGGCTTTTCAGTTCCTCTTCACTTTCTGCCATAAGGATGGTGTCATCTGCATATCTGAGGTTATTGATATTTCTCCCAGCAATCTTGATTCCAGTTTGTGTTTCTTCCAGTCCAGCGTTTCTCATGATGTACTCTGCATATAAGTTAAATAAGCAGGGTGACAATATACAGCCTTGATGTACTCCTTTTCCTATTTGGAACTAGTCTGTTGTTCCATGTCCAATTCTAACTGTTGCTTCCTGACTTGCATACAGATTTCTCCAGAGGCAGGTCAGGTGGTCTGGTATTCCCATCTCGTTCAGAATTTTCCACAGTTAATTGTGATCCACACAGTCAAAGGATTTGGCATAGTCAATAAAGCAGAAATAGATGTGTGTGTTTAGGTCTACGTAAATTTTTCCTTTGTAAATTCCTGTAGCTACCATCACAATCAAGATATGGATTTATCCCATCACCACACACATCTCCCTCGTGATACTCCTTTATAGTCACTTCTAGTCCCTCCCTTCCCCTGAAAATGAAAGTTGTTCAGTCGCTTCCAACTCTTTAGACCCCCTGCTCTATACAGTCCATGCAGTTCTCTAGGGTGGAATACTGGAGTGGGTTGCCTTTCCTTTCTCCAAGAGATTCTTCCCAATCCAGGAATCGAACCAGGGTCCTCTGCATTGCAGGTAGATTCTTTACCAACTGAGCTATCAGGAAAGCACCCCTCCCCTGAACTCTCTGTGAAACCATCCCTAACTCCTGAGCAGTACTGATTTGGTCTCTGTCTCTATTGTTTTGTTATTTCATAGATGTTATATAGATGGGATCATATTTCACCTATTAACATAGACTTATTTTCATTCAACATAATACCCTTGAAATTCATCCAAAATGTTGTGTGTATCAATAGTTTATTCTTTTTTATTGCCAAGTCGTATTCCATGGTATGGATGTACCAGTATTTGTTTAGAATATTCTAGTTTTCAGCTTTTTGCTGTTACAGATAAAGCTACTATGAATAATTGTGCACAGGTCTTTGTGTTGAATAGATTTTTGTTTCTTTGCCATAAATGCCCAAGAGCATGATTACTGGGCTGTATGGCAAGTGCATGTTCAGTTTTTTTTTTTTTTTTTGCATGTTCAGTTTTTAAAGAAACAGTCAAGTCTTTTATCAAGCAACTGCATCGTTTTATATTCTCATTAGTAATGTATGAGTGATTCAAGTTTTCCACAATCTCACCAACATCTGGTATTGTTCCTATATTTTTCATTTTTGTTTTAATAGGCAAGTGGTGATATGTCTTCATGGTCTTAGTCTGCCTTTTTGCTTATGATTTCTTTAGAGGGATTGATGCTGAAGCTGAATCTCCAGTACTTTGGCTACCTCATACGAAGAGTTGACTCATTGGAACAGACTCTGATGCTTGGAGGGATTGGGGGCAGGAGGAGAAGGGGATGACAGAGGATGAGATGGCTGGATGACATCACTGACTCGATGAACGTGAGTCTGAGTGAACTCCGGGAGTTGGTGATGGACAGGGAGGACTGACGTGCTGCAATTCATGGGGTTGCAGAGAGTCCGACATGACTGAGCAACTGAACTGAACTGAACTGAGCGATGCTAAATATGTTTTTATGTTTCATAATGATATCTTTACCATCTGTATATTTACATTGGTGAGTTATCTGCTTGAATGTGTTTTAATTGAGTTATTTTCTTATTGTAGAGTTTTGAGAGTTCTTTGTACATTCTAGATATGACTATTTTCTATCATAAGCAGTTTGAAAATATTTTCTTCCAGTTTGTAGCTTATCTTATCCTCTTAACAGGGTCTTTAATAATGATTTTATTTTGATGAACCCTCATTTCTAGATTTAAAAAAAAATAGATCTTGCTTTTGTTGTATTATATTCCAATAAAAGTAGAATATTGAAAAATAGCATTGAAAAAAAAAGCATGTAATTTCAAGTTACATTCCTAGATAATGTCAAATTATTATCTAACATTATTTTGCCAATTAATGTTTACAGCAGCAAGATTGAACCAGGAAGAAGTGTTAATAGTGTTAATGATTCTCTCCTGGAGAAGGCAATGGCACCCTGCTCCAGTATTCTTGCCTGGAAAATCCCATGGACGGAGGAGCCTCGTAGGCTGCAGTCCATGGGGTTGCAAACAACTGGACACGACTGAACGACTTCACTTTCACTTTTCACTTTAATGCATTGGAAAAGGAAATGGCAACCCACTCCAGTGTTCTTGCCTGGAGAATCCCAGGGACAGGGAGCCTGGCGGGCTGCTATCTATGGGGTCGCATAGAGTCAGACATGACTGAAGCGACTCAGCAGCAGCAGCAGATTCTCTCCATCTCTGAACACCCTATGCCATATTGGTCTTTCCTAAGCCTCCTTATAAATATTATGTTGGGATTTAAATAGTGGCGAGATTACTGAGAAAATTCTAATTAAGACTATTTTAAGGAAGAGATAGTTTCTCTCTGTGGGTAGAATGTTATTAAAAAAGTGAATTTATGCTTATATGGGAAATGGCTGGCTATAAAATGTAAGTTAATTATCGAAGTTCTCTGTGCTTTTCTGACTAATAACATATGAAAACCAAGATGCTTCAAACCTAAATAGCTTTCTCTTAGATAGCTTATACTACTAACTAGCAGTGGTCTATTACTCTGAAACAAAATGTGTTCTAGTGGGGAGAAGAGATTTTATATTTTGGAAGCTGCATTTGACGGTTAGGCCAAAGCCTTCCGTAGACAGATGTTAAGTATTCCTGCCTTTTCCTTGTATAGTCAAGTGTATAAGCTGTTTTGAAACTGATTGACCTTCAAACTTCCAAACACACAATACTCTTAAAGTTTCTTTCAATTTACTTTAGCAATTATAGCTATCTTAATTGACTCAATCATGTGCATCATAAATTGAAAGATGAGTTGAACTGTAGAAGACCATGGAAGTTCCATTTAAAAAGTCAATAGTTTTTCTGTTTGTTTAAGTAAATTCTTGCAACTCTCTGATAGCAATTGAACAATGTCATAGAAGACTTGATATTTTTCCTTAGCCACATTAGAAGTTTGGGAGTAAAATGTGGGTGTTGCTATTTAATATATTACCTTAAAGGTTAGACTTTAACTCTGCGATCTCTTAGAAGTTGGTTATAATTTGCTGTATGACTCAGAGGCTCAAACAGGGGCTCTGTACATCCTAGAGGAGTAGGATGTGGAGGGAGGCACAAGAGGGAAGGGACATAGTTATACCTATGGCTGATTTGTATGATGTTTGGCAGAAGCCAACAAAATACTGTAAAGCAATTCCCCTTCAATTAAAAATAAATTAATTTAATTATAAAACAAAGAAAAAAAGAATTTTAAAATGAATATTATGTGGATTTTAGGTGAAAATTATGAATATTAGGCTATGGAAATTAGATGAAAATTAACTTATATTTAAAGTTAAGTAACTGAACGAGTTCTTATTTACATATGCAGTTTTTTTTTTTTTGCAATTATGTGAAAAAAATCTCGCATTTAGTAAAATAACTAAGCCATTAAAAGAAGAGAGGTAAGATAACTGCAAAGTTTAGGGAGCTATCTGACCTCTGTCACTTATGAGAAGTTACAAAAGAGGCAGATTAGGTATGCTCTTGGATTCTCTTTGATATTCATTTTCCCCGAGGACTGTCATCTCTGGGCAGCTAGGTGACATCAGCTAATTAACAGTATAGGACATACATTCCCCAGAGACTTCAGCCAGGTAAACAGTTTTCACCAGACTAGTTTTACTGACATTTCATACCAATCTCATGCTTTCATAATGAGCTCTCTGTCATAGAGCCAAGGCATTATATTCAGAAGGAATCCTGAGAGTTTGAAATTGCCTTCCTATGTCATCCTACCAGCTAGACACAGTGCTGATCTTCAGTACCCTGTGAAGGTATTTGAAGTTATCAAGAGAAAGCATCTTCTTGCTTAAGGAAAACTTAAAGATATTCCAAAGCTGGTAGAGTCAACTTATGTACTCACTGCATGCAACCTGCAGCCTTAGTCTACATACCCAGGTTCCTATGCCCAGTGCTGTATTAAAGGTAGGAACTTGGAAATGAGGTAGAGAATGAGCTTAGGGCACTCACATAAGGTGAATAACACTGGGAAGACTGGAACTTGATCTCTGTAGCACTTTAGGAATTGGGAAGTTAGCTTGTTTTCAGTTGCAAGTGTTCTTTAAAGGTTACACTGAGTAATTTACATGTCAGTTGGTAAAAGAAACAGAAATTCCTATAGAAATTCACCAACTTTAAGAACTTAACTGTTCCTTATGGAAGCCAACATTTTGTTCCTAGACATTTCATCCTATTGTAGTGTATTCATTATGTCTCAGTATGTATATATGGAAAAATTTAAATACAAGATTTTTGGCTGTAATAAAACATGTCCTTCAGTAATTGAATAATAGCATATATGTGAATGTGAAAATATTAGACTATACACTTATTTTTTCCTCAGCTCCTTATTTTCTGTGAAATTACAGAATGTTTCTTAAAGTGTATTGTCAATATCTGTCATTTTAAAATGTTCATGTTCTTAAAGAAATGAACATGTGTACTTTTCCACATGCTAGTTTTAGTTACAACAATGAATGTCCATTTTGTGGTTATTATGTCATTGCATTTTTAAATTTATTGTTAATGAAATATGATCATTCTTCAACTGAGGAGAAATACCAATTTGAGAGGAGAAACATGGGTCAGAAAAGGTGTTCTGAATGTTAATTTATCAGTAAATTAGGCAAATGACAAGGTGCTGTGTAATGTACACTGATGACTGTCTGTCCATCCTTGCACACACTTATGAATGAACTCTACGTTTTATATGAATGCTTCTGGTGTCAGCTCAGATCTTTTCTACTGGCTGGTGCACCAGTCCACACCATATTTGTCATGAGTGTTGACTGATAGCTTCAGAGCTTTTTCCTTCTTCAGAAAATTGCCATCAGCTGAATCGGAGCCACATTGCCAGGAGGTTTCCTGAATGTGTTTGGGGGCAGCTTGCAGTCAATGACAGATTCGTGGGATATATCAAAGGCTGCCTTTTTGTTAAGGTGGGACTGCATCTCCAATGCATGCTCCACAGCTTGTTATCTGTATAGTAGTAACTAGACTCATTTAAATGACTAGGCATTCAAATTCACCTGAGTTAAAGTTAAATTTAAAATTCAGTTCTTTTATTGAAACATGTATAATAACATATAAGAAACTAATTGCCGGGCCAGGTTCAATGCAGGATACAGGATGCTTGGGGCTGGTGCACTGGGATGACCCAGAGGGGATGGTACAGGGAGGGAGGTGGGGGGGTTCAGGATGGGGAACATGTGTATACCCATGGTGGGTTCATGTTGATGTATGGCAAAACCAATACAATATTGTAAAGTAATTAGCCTCCAATTAAATAAATTTAAATTAAAAAAATTTAGTTCTTTTTCTGCCCCACCTGAAATGCTCAGGTAGCATTGATTGTGTAAGTGAAGACAGAATATTTTTACCAGCAGATAGTTCTATTTGGAGAGTCATTTTCCAGCTTTCTATGGGATCAGGTTCATGCTATTCCATTTGAGATCAATCCTTGCTTAGCACATTTGTTGGCTCTGTTCTTCTTCCCTGATTTGCTTTGTCTTGAGGACATTCACTCAATAAACAGCAAAGAAATCCCCATTTCAGTCTCTTCTCCCCAACCTGGCCAAACTCTGTCTGTAGTGATTAGAAGTGTTATTTCTGAGATTGTGATTGATCCGTTTCTTCCTCATTTATATGTTCTTCATTGCCATTCAAATGTATTGTTGATAGTGAATAATTCTGTCTCCTATAGGAATCCCAGTCACGTTAGTTGTTGGTAATATATGAAAATGAAATCAACAGAAAGAAAATGTAAGTGCAGGTCACTGGATTTTGAACTTCTACTGTGAACTGACTACTTCTGTTGTTTAGTTGTTAAGTCATGTCCAACTCTTTGCGACCCCATGGACTCTATCCTACTAGGATTTTCTGCACTGAAGTGAATTGCCATTTTCTTCTTCAAAGTATCATCCTGATCCAGGGATTGAATCCATGTTTCCCGCATCTCCTGCATTGGCAGGTGGTTCTTTACCACTGAGCCAAGAGGAAAGCCCATGAACTGACTATGCACAGTGAATACATTTTTGGAGTTCTTGTTAAATAGGTTTAGTAATTTTAGGTATCTTAAGGGCAAGAGTTAAACAGTATAATTGAAGGTGATTTTTCAGGCTCTAAGCAATTTTTAGTACTATACAAAAAGACCAAGATATAGCATTCACTAATATCGTGTAGTAAGAGTAGAAATGTTTACATGAGGCAGTATCATAGTGATACTTTGAATGTAATATAATCCTTTGTACAACTACATTCTAGCTCATAAATTCCTATATCTGAATGCATTTCAGAGATTATTTTCTATTATTCTATTCCATGTGAAGTAAAAATCATTCAGTACTGTCTGACTCTTTGTGACCCCATGGACCATATAGTCCATGGAATTGTCCAGGCCAGAATAGTGGATTGGGTAGCCTTTCCATTCTCCTGGGGATCTGCCTAACCCAGGGACTGAACCCAGGTCTCCTGCACTGCAGGCAGATTCTTTACCAGCTGAGCCACAAGGGGGAAGCCCCTACCCTATTACATGTGATGTATGTGCATATCCAGTCATGTAGCATTATGTAATACATATTTAAAATAAACTTTCTCCCTTTGTTTACATCTTTCTTACTCTTTCTCATCACTCTCCTTTGATTTCCCTCATTCCTACTTTATCTAAAATGTACATATATATTGATCATACTATAATGCTATTAAACTCAATCTGAAAAAGGCACTTTATATGTATGATTGATGCAAACCAAGGTTCATTATTTGACTTTATCATTATTATTTATTATTTTCTTACATTAATTATCAATATATAACTCTATATATAACTTCTTGTGATAGTATAGAGCTCAGTTTCAATAGGTACATCATTTATTCAAATAGTTGCATTATAAATCACATGACCATGTCTTTGAACATGACAAATTTTCCTCTTTATCCCTGCACTTTTTGGAAGATACCTTTAATAAATTGCTAAATGCTTGATTTGACAGGAGCCATGTGCTAGCAAAAGATGGAACAGAAAATGAAAGTTCTTTCACTGGATTTATCTTACTGGGCTTCTCTGACAGGCCTCAACTTGAGCCAGTCCTCTTTGTGGTCTTTTGATGTTCTACATCTTCACTTTGCTGGGAAACACAACCATCATTGCATTGTCCTACTTGGACCCACGTCTTCACACCCCGATGTACTTTTTCCTCTCTAACCTGAGCTTTCTGGACATGTGCTACACAACTAGCATTGTTCCACAGCTCCTAGTTAACCTCAGCAGAGCAGACAAATCCATCTCCTTTGGTGGCTGTGTAGTTCAAATGTACATCTCTCTGGCATTGGGATGTACAGAATGCATTCTCCTAGGAGTTATGGCGTTTGACCGCTATGCAGCTGTTTGCAGGCCCCTTCACTACACAGTAATCATGCACCCCCATCTGTGTGCCCTGATAGCTTCTGCTTCATGGATCACTGGTTTTGCCAACTCCTTATTGCAGACAGTGCTTATCTTCCTTTTACCTCGTTGTGGGAGAAATAAATTAGACCACTTCTTTTGTGAGATCCCTCCATTTCTCAAACTTGCCTGTTTTGACACCACCATGAATGTGTATGTGAGCTTCTTTGCCAAGTGTCATCATTCTTCTCACACCTGTTTCATTAATCATGTTCTCCTATGGTCAGATTGTCAGGGCGGTCTTAAGAATAAAGTCCACTGCAGGGCAGAGAAAAGCATTTGGCACATGTGGATCGCACCTCACGGTGGTCTCCTGTTCTTTGGCACAGCCTTCTATGTATATTATCAGCCCAGCAGCAGCGACTCCCAGGATCAGGACAAGTTCATGTCTCTCTTCTACACTGTCATCATCCCCATGACCAACCCCCTCATATATACGCTGAGGAACCGGGATGTGAAGGGAGCGATGAAGAAGGTGCTTTGGAAGGACTGTGACTCCAGATGATGGATGAGGAGGACACTTTAATGGAAGGACCTTGAACGCCAGTGCTTTTAGATGTATCTGTGTGTTCCACACAAGTCATCTAAAATTCCCTCTGACATTTCTGAAGGGAATTTGTTTCCTTCATTCTCTTTGAAAAGTGAGTGTTCAGATTCTAAGTTCATGTATTCATTTCAACTTCCAGAGATGCTGATTCAGTGTTCTGACAGCATCTGTCTTGTAGTTATTGTTTTAACAGCTCCAAAGATTTTTATTTGCACTCTCTTTTGGGTACATTGTTCCATATCTATTTGCAAAAAGACATGTGTCTATATTACATGAAGCCAAAATAAGAACATAAAACCAGTGAAACACTGTAAGGAATGTTATTAATAATATTTTCTAGGAGTTACTAGAAGATACCATTCATTCTTTTATTTGGATCATGTTTCTACTAAAATTCCATAGTTTGATGGTTTGATCAGATGTTTTTCACTGATGTAGGTGGAACACTTGTGGGCAAAATAAAGTTGAATCTCAGAGAAAATCTTGCTGCATTAACCCCGGTAAAGCCATTCAGACATCAGGTGCAGCTGTAACCTCAGCAGCGCAGCAGCCATATTGTTAGGATCATGGCAGAGAAGGCCGCGCCCAGGACCCAGCGGAGGGCACGATGCTCTGCTGGCACTGCACCTGCAGCCCTTGTTGGTAAGAACACCAGGCAGTTCTTACGTGCATTTTTGTTCACGGCAGGAGAAAAACACTGATGTGAGGCACAAAGTTGGTTATTTTAATTTTGTGAACCATATAGTTTCTCTCTAGAATGAAATTTTTAAATGAGGAAATTTCGAGGGCATTATATCTGAGCAGCATATGACCCAAGTTCTACTGCATGTTCTACACATTTTACCTCTTGTGACGCAGCAAAAGTTTCAAAGGGTAAAATATGTTTAGATTATTCTTATTGTGCCATTTTATAAACTCTTTGATTTAGGCATCAATTGGTTAAGACCTTAGAATCTCTCCTCTGCCAAGCTTCCTGTGAAATTTGGACTTAGTGAAGTATAAACATATTGGAAATGGCCCCTGATTCCCAGGAAATCCCATGTTTTGTGGAGATGTCCTCAGACTCATCAGGAAGGAAAATGAAAAATAAATATTGTGTCTGTTAATTTAAAAATGCATGCCTAAGCTTTAGTAATAGCTGTGTAATTATGAAATAACGGTCACAGAGTTCTGAATTTTGAGTAACAAAATAAACATTCCAGAAAAAAATTAATCTGCCATTCTAGGTCTTAGATCCCCACTCAAGCTCAGTTTACAGCATAAATTTATTTTCAGGTATAGATTCTGTTTTTTTGTGTGTGTAAGTTAAGCATCATGAACAGAGTATTTTCTCTCTGGAGGCTAGAGCTTTGATTGTGCCATCATCACAGGAATATTTATGATTTTTGGTAGATTTTCCCAGCATGTACCACTAGGCAAGTAAGTGCATTTGTGTCTCTTAGTGGAGACAAAAGCATGTGACACTATCACACAGTTCCCTATCTTAGCAACTAATCATCTTCTTGGGCCTTGAACCCTCTCGGCCAACTTGCCTGACAAGTGGTCTTGCAAGCTGAACACGGTGGTGTGGGTAAATTATATACAGTGTCAAGATTTTATCTATATTCCTAATAGCACCACACTCTTCACCCTTGAGTTAAATACTTGTGAAACCAAGTATTTTGACCCCACAGTAATGCTGAACATATACTTGATTAAAAGCGGTTTGGAGTGCTCTGTACTCTGAATGGTGAGAAATTTCCCCTTCTCCTTATTACTCTATCAGGTCTTGATAGTTATGCCCAAATAGTCGCTTACAAATCCCTCAATGATACTTTCTTTGGTGCAGAAACCCTCAAGGTTGCATGACGTCACAAAGCCCATTTTCCTGAGTGAGCAGCTACTTGTCTGCTCCTAAGGACTGTCACCAAACAGATTTATTTGTTTTAAGCAAAGTCTTGAGTGTTATTTAGATGTGTATATTATAGGCGTATCTAGATCCCAGGCTACACTAATAAAAAAAAAATCACTTAAAATATACCACATACCCAAAGTTCAGTTCTGTTTTGTAATTTTTTCAAGTGATATCTACCTTTCCAAGCTTTCCTCTTTAATTCCCAGAACAGGGATTGAACCCATGGCCCCTGCAGTAGACGCATGGAGCCTATACCCTGGAACGCTAGGGATTCCCTCCTTTTGAATTCTTAGTATCTGTGAAATGGCTGCAGTGGGTGTATCCAGGCCTTGGCTAAATTATTTGATTCCATCTGAAGTTCAGAACTGTCAGTACACCCAAGAGCAAGTGATAATCTTTCATCATTTTTGCCTTCTGAGGAACACAAGGTGAACACAGTGTGCTCAGGCAATGGGTCACCTTGGAAGCCTGAAGTATCAGTCAGACTCCTATGAAACACAATTCTTAACCAGCACCACATTGACAATTAGCAAATAATACAAAACGAGAGCAACAACATGTGCAATGTCTGCGAGGCCCCAAACCAGTCAGACATCGCTTCCTGAATTTAGGTTTTAACATGGAATATATAAAATAAATGAGGGACTCTCACTTGTTTAACTTGTATCGTACAAGTCAGCAAAGGAAGGCTTGAGAGTTTCTCACCTGACATGTGTCCTCATCAGAACCAGTCGTGTTCTGGCTTTAAGACTTTTACTCATTAGAACAACTGTAGTCTGTATACTGTAGCTTTATAGCACTCTAAACAGACCCTATCCTCTCTGCTAAAATCATTAGTAGAATGGTAATCTGCAGAGTACATCATGAGAAATGCTGGGCTGGAAGAAGCACAAGCTGGAATCAAGATTGCTGGGAGAAATATCAATAATCTCAGATATGCAGATGACACCACCCTTATGGCAGAAATTGAAGAGGAACTAAAAAGCCTCTTGATGAAAGTGAAAGAGGAGAGTGAAAAAGTTGGCTTAAAGCTCCACATTCAGAAAACGAAGATCATGGCATCTGGTCCCATCACTTCATGGGAAATAGATGGGGAAACAGTGGAAACAGTGCCAGACTTTATTTTTCTGGGCTCCAGAATCACTGGAGATGGTGACTGCAGCCATGAAATTAAAAGATGTTTACTCCTTGAAAGAAAAGTGATGACCAACCTAGATAGCATATTGAAAAGCAGAGACATTACTTTGCCAATAAAAATTCGTCTAGTCAAGGCTATGGTTTTTCCAGTAGTCATGTATGGATGTGAGGGTTGGACTGTGAAGAAAGCTGAGTGCTGAAGAATTGATGCTTTTGAATTTTGGTGTTGGAGAAGACTCTTGAGAGTCCCTTGGACTGCAAGGAGATCCAACCAGTCCATTCTGAAGGAGATCAGCCCTGGGATTTCTTTGGAGGGAATGATGCTCAAGCTGAAACTCCAGTACTTTGGCCACCTCTTGTGAAGAGCTGACTCAATGGAAAAGACTCTGATGCTGGGAGGGATTGGGGATAGGAGGAGAAGGGGACGACCGAGGATGAGATGGCTGGATGGCATCACGGACTCAATGGACGCGAGTCTGAGTAAACTCCAGGAGTTGGTGATGGACAGGGAGGCCTGGCGTGCTGCGATTCATGGGGTCACAAAGAGTCGGACATGACTGAGTGACTGAACTGAACTGAACCGAATCAGCATATAGTGACCCCTGTAATATCCTCTTTTATCTCCTAGTCAGTAGACTTCAGTGTTAACTGTTTGCCCAGGGTTCTGCTAACCAGGGTCACTGAGGATGGGAGAACAGATTATAGTTGCCTGCCAACTCTTTCCACTGTAGGTGTGCTCTTTTCTGATGCCTGTATTATGACTGAGAGCTTCTTCCATCTTTCAGTATTGTAGCATAGTTCAGCTTGATATAGCAGACTCGGAACCACAGTGCATGGAAATGTCTTGTGGACGTGGTTTCCTGTGAAGGGGTGTGTAAATGCAAAAATGAAAAGTTGTGTGCCTCCTGAATCAGAAGTTTCAGGGGAAGGTGTCCCTGAGGCGGCTGTAGGGATTGGGTATTCATGCTCCTTTTAAACAATCTATTCTACTGATTTATATTGTTTGGTGGATTCTTTTAACCATTTCGTAGTGAATTAAATCCACAATGTTTTTAGAAGCTGCAAGTTCTTCTAATTTGGTGACCATTTCTGAGGCTAATTTTAACCTCTTTTGAGAGTGAAACTCTTCAGTTGTGAAAAGTGAAAGTTGCTCCGCCATGTCCAGCTCTTTTGACCTGATGGACTGTAGCCCATGAGGCTCCTCTGTCCATGGCATTCCTCAGGCAAGAATACTGGAGTGGGTTGCCATTTCTCCAAGGGATCTTTCTGACTCTGGGATCTTCCTTGGGGACTGAACCTGGGTATATTGCATTGCAAGCAGATATTTTACCCTCTGAGCCACCAGGGAAGCTGTTGCCGTACCTGTGGCTTTAGACTCACTGAAGCATCCTAGGCATTTCCAGTGATTAGGTTATTGGGGATACTCATGATCAATGGAATGTCACTGTTAGTTGTCAGAATCCTTCTCAGGAGCCCAGTCCTGATTTTGTATTAGCTAGTCACAAATAGTGCTTCAGTTCAGTTCAGCCGCTCAGTCGTGTCTGACTCTTTGTGACCCCATGAATCGCAGCATGCCAGGCCTCCCTGTCCATCACCAACTCCCGGAGTTCACTCAGACTCATGTCCATTGAGTCCGTGATGCCATCCAGCCATCTCATCCTCGGTCGTCCCCTTCTCCTCCTGCCCCCAATCCCTCCCAGCATCAGAGTCTTTTCCAATGAGTCAACTCTTCGCCTGAGGTGGACAAGGTATTGGAGCTTCAGCTTCAGCATCATTCCTTCCAAAGAAATCCCAGGGTTGATCTCCTTCAGAATGGACTGGTTGGAGAGGCTTTTAGCTCCTTTTCACTTTCTTCCATAAGGGTGGTGTCATCTATATATCTGAAGTTATTAATATTTCTCCCGGCAATCTTGATTCCAGCTTGTGTTTCTTCCAATCCAGCATTTACTAAATATTTAAATCCTTATTTCATGCATTTGAGGATTGTTAAATAGTCTCCCAAGATTCTCTTTGGAATGTTTCTTAATGATGCATCCACTCAATGAAAATTGTTTGGTTTAATATAAATAAAGTGAGCACCATTGTCATCAATGTGCCATTTTTATCATGAGATCAACCTCTCTCTGAATTTACTCCCCATCTTGGAAAAAACCTCCAGTACTTCCCAAAGAATATTTCTCCTCATATTCCTCCCCAGCATGTTCTATTTTGGTTTTTATTTGGCTTTAATAACACACATTACTATGTTATTACACACAGCCAGATATACACATCCACTAACACACACTTTGTATGCAACCACTTTTAGATTGATCTCTTAACTCTTACCTGAGGATGAACAGTAGAAGGAAATGTTTTCTTTAGCTTATATCACTTAGAAGATACAGATTTATATATGGTGTAATTTCAATGTTTTCTGAAATAAAGACAAATACACACAAGTCAATGTGGTAATTTTTATTCATGCAAGTCACATTAAAAAGAAAATGATAAATTTGCTGCACTAAGGAGCTTCATGGAAGAGATCATGCTTTTTTTTGCTGTTATGATGGATACACAAAATGGTAAACTTTTAGAAGTGCCATTCTTTCAGGCTCTGGATTGAAATTGGGATCACAAAGAGAAGGCAGTCTTTGTACATAGGCTAGAGTTTTTTCCTTTATTAACTATGTAGAAATTTTTGTCTTAAACAATAGTGAAAATCTGACCAAGGAGAGAAAAAAATAAGTAGGATGAAAGAAATGAATAATAACTCTTATTTTCATTTATTTTCTTCTATATATAATGAGATATAAATTGAGCTAGGTTAAAGAATACAAAGTATGATTTGATATCTACATAGTGTTAGCTAAGATCTTTGTCTTGTCAAATATTTATTCCCCTTAAAAATTTAAAAGTTCATTTTTTTGACTCCTCAGAAATTGTTAATTTTTAGCTGGAAGTTTGTACCTTTTGCCAATATCTCCTCATTTCTTCTACCTCTTTGGCCCTGGTAACCACCATTCTTTCCTCTGTTTTTAACAAGTTCAGTTTTTCTGATGCCACATGTTTGTGAGATCATACAGCATTTGTCTTTCTCTTCTGACTTATTTCACTGAACATAATGCTGTCAAGGTCCATCCATGTTATTGCAAAGGGCAGTATTTCATTCTCATTAATGAATAATATTTCTTTGGATATGCATAGAACTTTTTCTTTAGCTATTCACCTCTTTGGTCACATGTTTTTTCCGTATCTTATCTATTGTGAAAAATGAGGCATTGAACATGGGAATGCAGATAGTGATTTCATTTTATTTGGTGTACCTAGAATTTGGATTGCTGGATAATATGGAAGTTCTATCTTTAGTTTTTTTTTTTTTGATATCTTCATATTATTCTTCATAGTGGCTTACCAACTTACATTCCTATCAACAGTACATAGGTGTTCCCTTTCCAACTTCACCAACTGTTGTTATCCTTTATGTTTTTAATAATAGCTATTCTTTTATTTTATTCCAGCTTTGTTGAGGAATAATATTTTCTTCTAAAAGTTTTATGACTTCATGTCTTATATACAGTATTGCATAACTTTGTGTTGCCATCAAACCATCTCATCTTCTGTCGTCCCCTCTTCCTCCTGCCCTCGGTCTTTCCCAGTTTCAGGGTCTTTTCCAGTGAGTCAACTCTTCACATGAGGTGGCCAAAGTATTGGAATTTCAGCTTCAACATCAGTCCTTCCAATGAACAACCAGGGCTGACCTCCTTTAGGATGGACTGGTTGGACCTCCTTGCGGTCCAAGGGACTCTCAAGAGTCTTCTCCAACACCACAGTTCAAAAGCATCAATTCTTCTCTGCTCAGCTGTCTTTATAGAACAACTCTCACATCCATACATGACTACTGGAAAAAGATAGCCTTAAATAGACAACCTTTGCTGACAAAGTAATGTCTCTGCTTTTTAATATGCTTTCCAGGTTGGTCATAACTTTCCTTCCAAAGATTGAAGGCAGGAGGAGGCGCAGACAACAGAGGATGAGATGGCTGGATGGCATCACAGACTCAATGGACGTGTGTTTGAGTGAACTCCGGGAGTTGGTGATCGACAGGAGACCTGGTGTGTTGCGGTTCATAGGGTGTCAAAGGGTGAGACACGACTGAGCGACTGAACTGAACTGAAGATGTATAGAATAGTGATTTGAGTTACATACATCGTGAAATGATGATTGCAATATGTGTGTGTGTATATATATCTTTTTCAGATTCTTAACCTTTATCAGGTACAAAAATAATTAAAAAATATTGACTATAGTTTCCTCTGCTGTACACTTGGTCCTTGTTCTATTCAGCTTTTATCTTGTTGTCTTCTAGAGATACAAGAGATACAATCTTCTCCGGGGTTTTGACAGAAAGTCTCAGAAGTCATATGTTCTCAGCCCTGAAAGACTCTTGGAGCTTAAGTTCTGCCCCTCAAAGATGTCTAGCTTAGCTATTTAGCCAAATAGCAACCCACTCCAGTATTTTGGCCTGGAAAATCCCATGGATGTAGGAGTGTGGTAGGCTTCAGTCCACGGGATCACAAAGAGCGGACACGACTGAGTGCCTTCACTTTCATGAAGCTTCAAAATTTGGTAACTGCCTTACCGAAGTGAGCTATGTGTTAGAGAAAGGATCCCTTACCCTAGTGAGTTTTTGTTTCCTAAGCACAATGGGGTAGCAGGATAGATTATTCCACACTTTTAAAACTTTCGTCTGCCTTTCTGGCTTCTTGGGGAGTCCACTGGAAATAGAAATGTCTGCTAGAAACATCTGGCCACATATTTAAGTCTCTTTAAGTTTTCAGCTTGTCACGCTAGCCTTAGATGAGTGTTTGGCTTTTCATGTTTTCGTGCTGAAGTCCCTCTCTTTGGGCCATGCTCAGTCCTCAGCTCACACTTATACTCTTCAAATGCTATGAAAAAAAAAAGGCAGTTGCCCTTCAGCTCACCTCAGAAGTGTTCAGTGCTTTCTGCCACACATGTCTATATCACTCTCATCACTTTCAAAACTTTCTAATGGCTTAAAGAATATGGTTGCTAAAGTTAATTTGACCTTTCCAAGGACAATTGTTTCTCAGTATTGGCCAGGGGTTGTTTCAGGCACTTCCTCCCACCCACTCCTATACCAGAAAAGCTGGATGCTCAAATCTTTTATGGAGAATGACAGATCAAATGGATCCATGTTTGGCTGAGTCTGGGGCTAAGGAGGAGTGATGATACTTGCAGTAGGAACTGTGTTCAGCTGTATCCTGATGCATCTTATTGGGAAATGTAGTTCACAAAAGGTTACCTTGAATGAAATGATAAATTTTCAGCATTTATTTGCTGAAAAGGAAAAATGTAAGCATCTAGATGATTATAGAGTATGGAACTTTTGTGCCAAAAGATGATATGGTTATCAGTGAAGCTAGCTGTCATGGTTTAAAAGAAAACTCCAAGGGGTTGATATAAAAATTATATCTTCTCTATTACAAAAAATATAATCAGAAATCACTCATATTCAGTATAAGCAGAGGTAAGAATAGTATAGAACTCAACAATTCAGTGATCTATTTTCACTTAAATAAAGAAAAATCCTTTTAATATTATTTCAATAGCAGAATAATGCATGAAAAACCATCCAACTTACAATTATTAAATAAGAAATATTTAAGAAGAAAATATTTGCACAAAGGCATATTGATCTTACCAGAGAATTATTTCTGTTTTTACATTGTTTTATAAATTCCCTTTAGTATCTACCCTTTTATCATGTGCTATTAAATTCTGAAAAATATTAAAATCTCTAGAAAGTGAAAATATCTTTGGCTACTAGTAAATTATGCATTTTTGTATGCTACCTTATAAAAATACAGACATACAAACAAATATTCACAATAAGTGTCTTTAAAGTCTAGATAAACTTAGTTCAAGGCAATATAATACCCTGTAGTAGAATTTTCATCTGAAAATTTTCACTGTGATTTTTGTCTCAAGACCTGGTCACTAGGTATCTACATGGAATGAAGAGACCAGGGAGACTCACAGGACACCTGATCTTGAATTGAGATCTTCATTAAATTGAAATCTTCAAGACAAGGTTCATCTGAGTTGGCCCCAAATTTCTAATATCTAAACTCTTTAAATCTATTAAAGATGGTGAATGGATAGAAAAACTTAGATCACTTAGAAGATAAACCCAAATTTTATGTGAAAGTAACAAAAATACTTAGTGTGATCATTTAGAACCAAAGTATTCTGCTAATATCTGGTTTATTTAAAACTTTTAAGTAGTAAATGATTTGAAGTCCAGCATCCATACAGAAAGTGCAAGTACTTGAAGTTTCAGGTTTGAATTTTCACAGATTGAATACTTTATATCACCAACATCTAGATCAAGAATCACAACCTGACCAGAACTCCAGAATGCCCCTCCCCCATGTATCTTCCAAGAGAGAACTCCCAGTCCCCAGCAGAACCACTGTTCTGACTTTCAATACCAGAGATTTGTTGTGCCTGGGATGAATTTTATGTAAATGGAATCATACAGTAGGAATTATTTTATATCTAGCTTGCTCACTGTAAGTCATGTTTGTAAGAATCATTTATGTATTTGTATGTGTAATTATTGTTCATTCCATTAACGTGTAGTACATGATATACCATAGTTTATTTTTAGAATATCTTATTTAACATCTATTCTCCCGAAGAAAAGGTTTAGCTCAATGGCTTGCCCTCTGTCTCACTGATATGTCTCAAGTACTTAGAACACTGTCTTGCACATGGTTGGTGCCTTATAAGGATGTGTTGGATTACATTAACTAGTTTTTAGTCACTCAGAAGTCTTCCATTGCAGAAGTTCCTGGGCCTGCAAGTGCTGCGTTAACTCTGTCTCAAGTCTAGGATTCTCCTCATTTGTCTCCTTAGTGCTTCTTTGACTTCCTTGTTTCTCAAAGTGTAAATCAGGGGATTAAGCAGGGGAGTCACCAGAGTATAGAAGAGTGCAAAGCTTTTGTTCACATCCTGTGAATAGCTGGAAGGAGGCTGAAGGTACATGGAGATGAGCGTCCCGAAGAAAATAATCACTACCATTAGGTAAGAACCACAGGTTCCAAAAGCCTTCTGTCTCCCTTGGGCCGACTTTATCTTCAGGACTGCACGGGTAATGTGACCATAGGATACTAAGATGAGTGACAGGGGCACCACCAAGAAGAAGGTACTGACAGCAAAGACTTCAGTCTCATTGACAGAGATGTTGGTGCAGGCCAGTTTCAGCATCACTGGAACTTCACAGAAGAAATGGTCCACTTGGTTTTTACCACACAGGGGAAGAGTCATGGTCAGCGCTGTCTGGACTACAGAATTGCCAAAGCCTGTGAGCCAAGCAGTTACAACCAGCTGCAAGCAAAGCTGGGGATGCACGATCAGCATGTAGTGGAGGGGACGGCACACAGCTACATAGCGGTCATAGGCCATGACAGACAGGGAGGACACACTCTACTCCCCCAAGTCCCAAGGCAACGAAGAGCTGGGTCACACAGCCGCCATAGGTGATGGTCTTGTCCTTCCCCTTAAAGTTGGCCAGGGTCTGAGGGACAGTGCAAGTAGTCAAACAAAGATCCATCAAAGAGAGGTTGGAGAGGAAGAAGTACATAGGGGTGTGGAGGTGAGGATCCATCGTGGACAAAAGTATAATGGCGCCATTGCCTAAACAGCTCAAGAAGTAGATGATCAGGATGACCACAAAGAGAGCCGTTTCCAGCTGGGGCTGGTTGGAGAAGCCCAGGAGAATGAACCCAGAGAAGGCGCTGCCGTTAGCTCTTTCCATTGTACTCTGCTTGTTGGAGTTAAGAGAACTTCATACTGTTAAGCTGTTTGTTTAATCCATGTCTTTCCCCCTGAGGAAGTAGAGTTTGTGAGGAAGCTTGGGGCATTATTCACAGTTATTCATTTATTGACAAACACAGGGGGTGCTAGGGAGTTAGTATGTAAGAGTATCTTCTGTGATTCAGGCACTGACCGAAGCACTTCCTATGCAATTTGTCACAACAGCTTTGTGAGCTTGGCATTATCATGATTTCTGCTAAATATGTGAAGGAACTGAGGCTTAAAGAGATGCAATGATTTTATCAGAGTGATGTACCTAGTACATCCTAAGAGGCAGGATTCCAACAAACTCTAAAATATGAGTTCTTAACTGCTGGGGATACTGTCTTTATGATGTATGAACTACGAAGTTAACTCTAAAGTTTCTCAAAAATTAAATCTAGATGTTCGAAATAAGTTACAAATATGTATTGCCTTAGTCCTTCTCTGGAAGATTGAAATATTTAGACTGGCTTTCTTGCTTCTGCTTCGAATAGAGAAAAATATTTCTTTCTGAAAATGCACAGATAATAAAATTTACTATGAACAATTTTATTCAAATAATAATAATATATTTTAATAAGTAAAGTCATGGAATCTTTGCTATGGAGTCTGTAATCACATCTATTGATTGGAAAACTTTTATTGGAAGTGATTTAGAATTCACTGTATCCATACTGTATATTCCAGAGGGACTAAGCCTGAGAAACTCTCATTGTTACCACTTTCAGTGAAAACTCAGCAAAGCATCAGTGAGTTTTTCTTTCTTTATGTCTTTTAAAATTGCTTAATATGATAGAGCAAATACTCTGTTTCAGCCTTTCGTGTGCACTTCATATAAATTCCGACCTCACACTAATCATTCTCTTTTTCATAAAATCATCTGGTCTCATTTTAGAAATCAACCTCTTTCTGTCTGTATTTCTCTCTCTTTCATAGACACACACACTGCTCACAAACCACAAGGCAATATTAATAGTAAATAATACCTATAAGGAGAAATATCTCGTAATAGTACCATAGCCTGGAAAAGAGTTTAGTATGTATAGTAGGTTCACAAAATAATTTTGTCAAAGAAGTGATAATATGGAAGAAGTTTCAAAACTATAAGGGTTTTAGAAAGTGAATTTAGGAGTTATAGCCTTCTTGCATATTACCAAAAGAATTATCCTTCCTAAAAGAATTGCCTCACTTCCCTTCTCGAAAACTTTCAGTGGTTTTCAATTGCCTTCAACTCAAATTCCAAATTCCTTACTATGGCATACAAGAGTCTTCATAATCTTTTTCTTACCTCTCTAGTATTTTCTCTTGCTATCCTCAATTTCCCATCTTTAGAATTTTTATTTTTAATTTATTCATTATTTATTTTTGGCTGTGCTGGGTCTTCATTGATGTGTTGGGGCTTTCTCCATTTGCAGTGCATGGGTTTCTCTTTTTGTGGAGCATGGTGTCTGGGGCATGCAGTCTTCATGAGTTGCAATGCATGGCCTCAATAGTTGTGGTTCCTGGGCTCTAGAGCGCCAGCTCAGTAGTTATGGTGCATGAGCTTCATTTCTCTGAGGCATGTGGGAACTTCCTGGTTCACAATGGAACCCATGTCTTTTTCATTGGCAGGCAGATTCATATTCACTGAGCCACCAGGGAAACCCTCTCATCCTTAGAATTTCCCAACATTAATACCCGAATGTTCTTGTCTATCTGTTTTTCTCATTTTCAAACTCTCTGACCACCCCAACTAAAACTCCACTCAAGATATTGTCTATTGCATTGCCCTGCTTTTCGTCTTCAGATCAGTCATTAAGATCCAGAATTTTCTTGTTTCTTAAAATTTTTCTTATTTATTTTCGAATCTGCATCAGTAAAATGACAGATGTATAAGATCAGGAAATTTGTTTTTTTACAAGAAAATCATTATATGGGCAGAATTGTGCCTGACATACAGCAAACAATCGACATGTATTGTAATGCGTGCAGTTGAATGCAGTTGAATCAACATGTAATGTATGAATACGTTAATATACTTAAAGACTTAGGAAGTGTTTTCTTATATCAGGTAGAAATGAGTCTCCTCAGTATTTATTTCATAGTAGTATTTATCCCAGGCTATATGGCAGTTAAGATTATGTATAAAATGTATAATAAATATATAAAATATATGCTATGTAAATATAGTATATATAAATATTTCTGAATATAAAAATTTATGTATTTATTGTTTTGGTTTCAAGATCATTTTGTGGCTGTAAGATACTTTGGCGATTCCATGGACTGAATCTTTTTGCCTTTGTGTATGGAAATCCAGGTTTATAAAGGTAGACTTATATTTGCCTCTGAAGAGAGACTGATTTTGGAGTAGAATGAGATGCATGCCAGAGGATGCCAGACAACACCATCTCTGATTCTACTACTGATTCTTCACCCAGCTCCACTTTCTTGTGTCTTAGCCAAAGGGATAGAGAGTCTGATGGCAGAAGCTAAATATACTGGAGGGACTATTTTGGGCTATTTTTTCAGTAACTGAATAACGAAACCCAAGGGAAGAGAGAGGTATTCTACACCGAGATAGGCAAAGTGGAGAGAGGCACAGGTGGTTTAAACTTCAGAGAACATAGAGCTCGTGCAAGAACTTCCTGGGAACTGCTAGAAACAGTTCATTTTGGCCAGACTGCAAGGACTGTTTTTGTTGTTTAGTCATTAAGCCATGTCTGACTCTTTTGTGACCCTGTGAACTGTACCCGCCAGGCTCCTCTGTCCATGGGGTTTCCCAGGCAAGAATGCTGGAGTGGGTTCACCATTTCCTTTGCCAGAGGAGCTTCCTGACCCAGGAACTGAACCTGTGTCTCCTGCATTGGCAGGTGGATTCTTTAACATTGAGTCACCTGGGAAGCCCTAAGTGGGGTTAAAATAGTAAATAAAACAGTAGATAAAACAACAGCCTGTTGTTAATTATCACTCTTGGGCCTATGGGCTGATACGATTTCAGGAAACACAGGCTGGAGTTGTATCATATCACTTGGCATTGTTCTTGCCACATAGGGGGACATTCAGAAATGTTTGCTGAAAAAGTGTTCTCTGACACCTGTGGAGACTTTAGCATTTCACCATGGGATATCAAGTGGGCAAAGATGGAGGGGAAGGCAGGCTCTGAGCTTTGCAAGGAGCAGAAGGAAGAAAATTATGAAAAGTCCTTCTTGGGAGGTTTCTTCTCTCTGGACTTTCCCTCAGCTCTACATCTGGCTGGCATAACAGAAATCTCTGCTTTTATTATTTGCCACCGTTTCTATCTAGAGTTCCCAGAAAGTTCTCTGTTCCCTCTCCCTGGTGAGCAGAACCCTCTATTTTCTTCCCCTTCTCATCTAAGTTGCTCATCACTACTGTTCTGCCAGTGCCTGCTTTGACAGAGTGATGCTGTGTCAGGCACCAGTGGTCTCAGAGCTGCCGGTGTGACTAATGGTGATGCAGCCCTGAGTTTTCTGGGTCCCAAAATGCCAACGACTTTCACCATTTTCACCATTTTGCACTTAAATTGTAGAAGGGTTCTCTACCTTAAAATATCAACTTCTAGTGTGTAGATCTTTCTCTTCTACTTAAAAAGAAATGTACAAGAGAAAGTGGCCCCTGTGATTATCTCCATCCTTTCATCAAAGACTCTGCCCTTTCACTCAGGGGTCTTTGAAGGGTGGTGGGGGATGGCCAGGTGAGATATGGTTAGCTCTTGGGTAGAGGACATATGAAAATTTAGAATTTAAGCTACTGCCACTTCATGCTGTGTGGACTGAATAACAAAGGAAACTTGCCTGCAGAGGGAGAAGGAAAAAGTAGATCTGAGAAAAAGGAAGAGAGTCACACAGTGCTCATCTTCAAGTTTGACTCATTTCTTAACAGCCTTGACCACGTAAAGGTCATCGTACTTACCAGATGCTCATATCAGGATGCAAGTGTCTACTGGGAAGAGCCTTTGGCTTCCAAGTCAGCCTCCACCATAATGGGAAAATAAAAGAGAGAGAATGTTTCCTTTGCCTCCAGATGTACAAGGATGAGAGATGGAATGATTCTTGAGGAGTGTATGTCCGGCTTAGTGAGAACTGGAGTGACTGCAGCACTTCCTTACATTGAAATTTACAGTTTCTTTGTAGCCTCTGGGAACCCAGTCTCCCTCAACATCAGTAATAGTTACTTATCCCCATGTGGGTTTCCTGGGGATAATGTGCCTGATAGACAATTCTCCAGGAGATTCAGGGAATTATAAGATGTGGAAGTTGTTAATAGGCTTTCAGGACAGGTATTAGCACATCCTTCTCCCAACAGGCCCTGAGACAGCAAATACAAAACATTACATTAATAGCAAGTATCTTTTCTGGCATGAGTTGACTTATCTTTTCTGGCATGAGTTGACTTATCCGCTAAATATAGGCTTTATCTTCCTTGCCTGCAGCACTCTGTCAGCAGTACTGTCCTTGGACTTATAGTTCGTGATCTATCAATGTTGCCAGAGATGAAACAGGACCCATTTGTCGGTAAAGGAGATAAGACAATACACATGGTCAGGACTCACTTGTCTTATCAGATATCCATCCCTAAGAAGCACTCAGCTAATGCAACAGTGGAATGGTCTCTCTCTCTTTTAAATTTTGTTTATTTTTGGCTGTGCTGGGTCTTTGTCGCTGCATGTGGGCTTTCTCTAGTTTCAGAGAGCAGGGACTACTCTCTAGGAGTGGTATGCGGGCTGCTCACTGCAGTCTCTTGTTGCAGGTCAGGCCTCTGGAGTGTGCAACTCAGCAGTTGTGGCCAGAGGCTTAGCTGCCCTACGGTCTGTGAGATCCTCCCAGACCAGGGACCAAACTGGTGTTCCCTGCATTGGCAGGCAGATTCCCAACTACTGGACCACCAGGGAAGCCCCAGGATGGGCCTCTTAAAGCCTCAGCTGATGTGTGAGCTTAGAGGTAACAGCCAGAAATTTTAGGATGCTATACTCCAGGATGCTGGATATTCAATGAAAAATAACCAATTTACAGTGGTGTGTTCCCACTGCTGTAATATTCCTGGGTATTGCTCTGATGCTTCCTCATTTTGACCCCACCCTGGCCTCTCCTGATGCCCCTCCTCCCTCAGGGGAGATAAGGGAGATAAGAGAAAGGACACTCCCCCTCTGCACAGGAGTTAAGAAGAGGCTGAGTGATGAGTGTTGGGAGAACTTATCCTCTTCTTGAGAGAAAGAAACAGGAGCCACATGCCTGGGCTCTCTTCCTTCCTAGTATTCTCCATTAATAAACGTGTCAGGTACTGTTTTCAGGTATTTACATAAATTAATTTAAATCTCATAAGAGTCCATGAGATAGGGACAGCTCTCAAGCCCATTTTGCAGACAAGGAAACTGAGGTCTGTGGGAGTTTGACTGACTCTCAATTGGCTGAGCCACGACTCTAAGGAAACAGTCTGACAGCTGAGCCCAAGTGTGTCCTAATGTTTGTACTGACTCCTGTACACTGTCCACTTGTCTCCTAAGGGTCACCTCCTCTGGGCTCTGACAGCTTCCCTTGCCCTCTGGGCTCTGAGACTGGTGGAGAGTCTGTTGTGTTTCCCACACTCACTACAGGTGGTCCCAGGGTCTGACGTGACAGGAGAGTTGGGCTTATGTTGGCTGATGGAGTGTGCTCGCTGGAGATGGGGGAAGGGGAGCTCACATCTGGGCTGTGGGGCATCAGCGGTGTTTGCATCCAAGTGTGAGCTGGGCTCTCCAGATGCTGAAGGAGGAAGACCAGTAGGGGCTGTGCAAGATATTTCACAGCCTGAAACACAGCCTCGTGTGGACCTGAGGTCCCAGGGGCGTTCACTCTTCTCCTTCCCATCTCACTGCCCTGACTGCTCTTCTTCCAACTGACTCCCTGGGAACATCTCTCCAAGGAGGGGTCTGGCCACACCCCTGCTCACCAGCACTTCCTCCCGCCCTACCTTCTGCTCCCTTCCGGGGCCTCCTGGATGGAGCTAGAGGAAAGCAACTAGGATAGCCAGAGAACTTGACATTATGCTGTAAAGAGAAAGCAGCGTGTCTGTCTTCAAGAAAGGCAAGGGCTGCCTGAGGGGAGAACACTAAGTGGCTTCCTCTGAGCTGTTAGACTGGAGGCCTTGGTATTCTGCTGGATGTTGGTAGGGGGCTGACCTGAGTTTCGTGAAACAAAGATGTTTCCAACCCAGCTGCTTCCTTCATCAGAGATTGCAAGCAGGGAAGACAAGTAGAAAGTCAGCCAGCAAGTTGGGGTTTTGCTCTTCTGTGATCTAATCTCAGGAGTGATGTCCCTGTTGCCATATTCTACTGGTCAGAAGCAGGTCACAGCTCCCACCCACACTCAGGGGAGGAGAGTCCACAGGTGTGGACCCAGGAGGCAGGGACACTTGTGTGCATCTCAGAGTCTGTCTGAACAGGGATGTTCCAGGTGAGAGAAGCAGGAGCACGAGGTAGTGAGCCCTACGCCCTGGACGTGGTCACACATGGGCTGCACAGTCACTGAACAATCTTTGTCACAGTGGGTCCACCTTGAGTAGGATAATCTGCAGAAATGATTCAGTAAATCTGTGTTCAAACATTGAGAAACTTCAGAGCATTTCCCAAAGTGGCAGCACCATTTTACATTCCCACCAGCATGTTACATGCTTCCAATATCTCTACAGTTTCCAGGTGGCTAAGTGGTAAAGAATCCGCCTGCCAAAGCAGGGGATGCAGGTTCAATATCTGGGTTGGGACGACACTGGAAGGAGGAAATGGCTACCCATTCCTGTATTCTCGCTGGGATAATCCCCTGGACAGAGGAATCAGGTGGGCTATAGTTTATGGTGGGGGCAAAGATTTGGACGTGTTAATCGACTCAGCGTGAGTGCAGGCAATATCTCTTCATCCTCCCTGAGGATATGAATCTTGGTTTCTGGATTTTCAAGGAGGGGATGCCTCTTAGCTCCCCACACAAATAAGTTCTGGCTTATATTTCCTGTTATAGCTCATAAACTTGAGAAAATCAGAGGTAAGGTTTTTCCAGATTTGGCTAACACCCTAAGGATAAAAACAAATTTTCCCTCTGGAGTACTGTCCACATTTATATTTTGTCCTAAACAATTATTTCCTTCATATTGTAGTCATGGAAACTTTTCATACTTAATTACTTTTATTTTGTTTCCCTGGAAGAGGCAGCCTTAAAATCAAGCCCACCATGTTACTGGAAATGGAATCTCCATGACTTATTTTTCATCCCTGATATTTTTCTGGTGCCAGGGTAGGTTCCTAAATACAACTCCACCTGAACTAATGATACTTTTATCTCTTCTGTGAGCCATGCTGGTTTCTGAGATGTTTGCTATCAGATCACAATAAGAAGCATACAGACATTGAAAGTGAGCATAAGCAAGTAAACTACTTTATTTCAATCCACACTGGTAATTGCCAGCATCAGAATCCGACATAGTTTTTTAAAACTATGATTGAGGCTTTATCTCAGCAAGCACAGTTAGTAGCTGCTGAGAATGAAAAGTTCAAGATGAAGCTATCTCAACCATTCCAGAAAACACCCAGACTCCAACTGTACAAGAGGAGTGTGAAGAGAAAGAGGTTGTTGAAACAGATGTGGCAGATGTGGAAGTGAAGGGTATAGAATTGGTCATGTCACAAGCAAATGTGTCGAGAGCAAACATTGACCCAGCACTGAAGAACAATAGTCATGATATTGTATATGTTAATATGGAATTAACAATGTAACCATCTGGAAAGAGGACCTTTTTGGTATTTCAAAAGAGTAACTGTAGCTGGGCTTGAAATTTGTGCTGTTTCTATCAAAAAGTTTTGGCTTCTTGTTGGATGAAAAAAAAAGAAAAAAATGTTATTGGATCTTCTAAGATAGGTGAATTGCTAGCTCTCCATGGACCAAGTCCCCATTGTTTAGGTAGATATATATTCAGGCACCTGCCCTGGCACCAGAAAAATAGCAGGAGTGAAAAAATATGTCATGGAGAGTCCATTTCCAGTAACATGATGGACTTGGTTTTAAGGTTTCCTCTTCCAGGAAAACAAATAGAACTAATGAAGTACAAAAAATTTCCATAACTACGAGATGAAGGAAATAATTTTTTGGCCAAAATATAAATGTGGTAGTTTGGTGAAATTAGTAGTTTGGTGTGTGAACTAGTAATTTTTTAAGACTTTGAAGAGGGTCACAAACGGATAAACTGATAAATATTATGGATAATGTCTCCAGTAAGATGTTCATGTACAAGGGAATATAAAGCAATATTAAATATCAGTATGTACACAAAGACACACACACATGGGCTTTCCTTTTTGCTCAGCAGTAAAAACTGTCCGTAGTGCATGAGCTGCAAGAGATGCGAGTATGGTCCCTGGGTTGGGAAGATGCCCTGGAGGAGGACATGGCAACCCACTCCAGTATTCTTGCCTGGAGAATCCCATGGACAGAGGAGCCTGGTAGGCAGCAGTCCATAGGGTTGCAAGAGACTTCATAACTGAAGTGACTTAACACACATGCATGTATATATATATCGAACTCATGCAGACTTATAGATATTGGCTTTTTAATCCTAGAAAGAGACAAAGGCAAGGAAAGGACATTTTGAGTAATCATTTCATTATTCAAAAGTGGACTCCACTTATCTAGAATGTAAATTAAAGTAGACAGAAACTAGATCCCATCACAGAACATTAGAGAAGTGAAAGATGACATATGTTAGTCACTCATTCATCCAGCCAAACCCAAGTGCCTAGAATGTACTAGATTAAGTTCTGGTTGGCACCCCATTTTAGTACTCTTGCTGGCAAATCCCATGGGCGGAGGAGCCTGGTAGGCTGCAGTCCATGGGGTCGCTAAAAGTCGGACACGACTGAGTGACTTCACTTTCACGTTTCACTTTCATGCACTGGAGAGGAAATGGCAACCCACTCCAGTGCTCTTGCCTGGAGAATCCCAGGGACGGGGGAGTCTGGTGGGCTGTCGTCTCTGGGATCGCACAGAGTCAGACAGGACTGAAGCAACTTAGCAGCAGCAGTAGCAGCTAGATCACTGGTCCAAATACTGAAATTTGTCACATTTTCCGCATTGCTTACGCTCACCTCTGGGACTTCCTTGGTGGCTCAGTGGTAAATAATCTATCTGTCAAGCAGGACCCAGGTCCAATCCCTGAGTCAGGAAGATCCCCTGGAGGAGGAAATGGTGTCCCAGTATTCTTGCTTGGAAAATCCCATGGACATAGGTGCTGTGCAGGCTATAGTCCATGGGGTTCCAAAGCGTCAGACATGACTTAGAGATTAAACAATGACAATCCTCATCTCTACCTCCAAATCTATACCCACTTCCCAACTGAAGGGAATTTCACACTTAAACATTTTGGTCAGAGTCCGAGATCACCTCCTACCATGAAGGAGAAAAGCTTGTTTCCTAAACATTTCTGCAGGTGGACATGGCACTAGGTTCCTCCAGTCACATGGACTGCAAATAAAGACACAGTGAGACAGAGAGAACTAAGATCATGGCATCTGGTCCCATCACTTCATGGCAAATAGATGGGGAAACAGTGGAAACAGTGGCTGACTTTATTTTTTTGGGCTTCAAAAATCACTGCAGATGGTGACTGCAGCCATGAAATTAAAAGACAGTTGATCCTTGGAAGAAAAGTTATGACCGAACTCTACAGCTTATTAAAAAACAGAGACATTACTTTGCCAACAAATGTCCATCTAGTCAAAGCTATGGTTTTTCCAGTAGTCATGTATGGAAGTGAGAGTTGGACTATAAAGAAAGCTGAGTGCAGAAGAATTGATGCTTTTAAACTGTGGTGTTGGAGAAGACTCTTGAGAGTCCCTTGGCCAGCAAGGAGACCAAACCAGTCCATCCTAAAGGAAATCAGCCCTGAGTATTCACTGGAAAGATTGATGCTGAAACTCCAATGCTTTGGCCACGTGATGCAAAGAACTGACTCATTTGAAAAGACCCTGATGCTGGAAAAGATTGAAGGCAGGAGGGGAAGGGGATGACAGAGGATGAGATAGTTGGAGGGCATCTCCGACTCGATGGCCATGAGTCTGCGTAATCTCCGGGAGTTGGTGATGAACAGGGAGGCCTGGCATGCTGCAGTCCATTGGGTCACAAAAAGAGTTGGACACGACTGAGTGATGAACTAAAGTAAACTGAGACAGAGAGGCTGACACCACGCTGAAGGTTTTGACCTGCACAGCGTAAATGGCGGTAGTGTCATTGAGTTGCCAGGGGCAGCAGAGACAGCAAGCCTAGCAGCAGAGTCCATCTTCCAGCTCAGAGAGTATCTGTTTTGTGAACAGTGGCTTCTGCTCTCCGTGCAGGGTCAGTGGTTCCCATGTGGTTCCCCACCTGGGAGAGACTGCAGATGCTGAACTGGCTGTGAATCCTCAGGCTGTTCTGTGGACTTCTCCTGAAATAAAATAAAACCACAAATCTCACTCTCTTTCTCTCCTTTGCACCAAATTGAAATCCTTTTTCTTCCCATGAAGAACTTCATATGGCTATCATGTAGGGAAACTTTCAGAGATTTTTTTTCCTGTGCTTTACTGAGATATGATTGATATAAAATATTGAGTAAGTGTACAACCTGTGATTTGATACTTTTCTCTATTGCACAATGATCAGCACCACAACTTTAGCTTATACCTGTATGATGTCACATAATTACCATTTCCTTTTTGTGCTGAGAACATGTAGATCTGCTCTCTTAGCAACTCAGAGACTTTATGATATCAGACTACTTTCTAAAATGTCCAGCTGCCTATCCTGCTTGGAAGAGAAAACGTGTATCTCCTAGAAAATGTCTTGACTTTTTCTTCCCATTTAAGTGTGGATTAAGCCCTTTCCCATACTGATCACTCTCTGATCACAAGCCCCAATGTATCCAAACCAGGACTGCTTGTTAGGCTTCTTACAAAATACTCAGGTCTCCTCCTAGACCAAACATCTAAGAGTGCTGGGCATGGAGTCCAGGAATCCCCTTATGAACAAGTCCTACAGGGGAGGCTGATGCACAGCCATGTGGGAATCCTGGTCTATATTCTCACTACTAAATCTGTGATCTAAAAGCCAGCAGCATCAGCATCAAACTTGTTATGAATGTAGATTCTCAGGCTCTACTCCCGACTGTCTAGATGCTGTCTAGACCAGCATCTCCAGCCCGGTCACTGCACTATTTCCCATAGTTTCCTTTAGTGCATCACTCACGCTTCACCTCCTAATTATGTACAGCAACCAGACTGATGCTTCTAAAGGGGAGTCACAATGGATTGTCTTCAGTTTACACCATCTTACCAATCCACATCTTACTCAGACAACATTAACACCCTTCTAAATCATCTAGGTCTGTATGATCTGGTAAAACATGGAATCTAATCTCAGTTCATTAGGCTAGCCATGCCTGCCTTCTGGCTCTTCCTTGAATGCAGACACTTTCCTACCCTTGTGCATTTGCACAGGAGACTCTCATGACCAGAGAGAACTTCCTCCAGACATCCGTGTGGACATGATGTGATCAGAACCCACAGGAGAGAAACCAGAGAAGGAATTTTGAGGAAGGTGAGCCCCCATGGCCTTCTGCCTGCATCTTGGCAAAGGTCTCAGGAATCACATCCCCTCTGTACTTATCTGCAGCCTGAGTGTAGCTCCCTCCTTTTCACCTGCAAGAAGAAAACATCAAGTGAGAGGCCATAGAGAAGACTGAGTCATGAGATCCTAGAGAAACTCCCTAGTCCTGGACCCCACAGAACTTTTTGGAACTGTGACCAAAATCCAGGACAAAATCAGGAGAATGAAGAAAGGTGCTGTTGAGGGGACTGGACCAACTGCCCTTCTGGAGGTCTGTCCTCAGCAGGGACCCTTGTGTCTGATTGTCACATGCTGAGAGACAAGCCCCCAACTGGAATTACAAAGTGAATAATCTGTCTTTCATTTCACACGTACTTTACAAAAGGGTCAGTGTTAGCATCAGCTCAGACTCCACATGTTTGTGTGGAGGGTATTTTCCAATAATTAGGCAGGTAAACATTTACCTGGGTTTGAAACTCCCAGTGAGACAAGAAAACTCAGATGCCCTCATCCCTTCCCTACCTGAGCACTTCTTCCTCCAGATCCCAGCTCCAGTGACCACGAGTAGAACCAGGCTAACAAGGACGCCTGTGTTGGGGACGGTGAGCTGAGGAGGTTCTGTGGAGGAAAGAGAAAGGGCCCAGACCTCAGGTTTGAGTCCTGACCTTGCTGAAGGGGTCCAGAAAGGCTCCAGCTTTATCTGAGAAGAAGCTCCACCCCAGCTTCCTCCTTACCCCATCTCAGCGTGAGGGTCTCCTGAAGCCCCTCGTGCTGCACATGGCAAGTGTATCTCCGCTCCTTTCCAGAAGGGAACACTAGGGCTGCTCACTTCTGGAAGGTTCCATTCCCTGAAGTTCTGGTCTCCACAAGCTCCATGTCCTGAGTCTGGTCTTCTGTGTCACGCTACCAGGTCAGTGAGATCTCTTCAGGGTAGAAGCCCAGGGCCCAGCACCTCAGGGGGACCTCATGGTCAGAGATGGGGTGCTGGGTCACATGTGTCTTTGGAGGGTCTATGGAGGATGAATCAGAAAATTCCCATTTAGTGTTACCTCCATGGGTCCCGGAAGCAGCATCCTGTGACCATCCTGAGAATAAACGGGACAGTGGGTTTGAAAAGAAGCAGCACAAACACTAGACACCAGCCTGGGCTTGGAGGTCTAGGCATGTTCTGGAGTCCTTGAAAAGTTCTGGAGTCAGGATGAGAGCCAAGGTAGGAGGCATTATGTAAGGGAGTGAATACAGAGTCATGGTCCTGACTTGGGTGGAGGCCAAATGACTCAGAAAAGCTGGAGTCAGGCCTCGAAACATGTTCTCAGGGTGAGACCTGGCCCTGAGAGACAGTCATGGTTCACGAGATGGCACCCAGGGGGAAGGGGCACTGCTGACCAGTTATCTCAGGGATGGGTTCCTGCTTCTCTCCAAAGAGACTGGATTCCTTAATTGTCCTTCAGAGAAGTGGGGCCACTGGTGAGTCACTCTCTTGTACAGAATATGAAAACCTGGGTTAATTACTCCCTCTGTTGACAGGAACCGGGTTGCTGTTTCCACATTGAATCCACTTTCTTTTCCTCTTGGGGAGCCAGGTCCAGGCCTAGGGGGATCAGGGAGGCCCCACGCCCCTTGTACCTGCACGCAGCAGCGTGTCCTTCCCGTTCTCCAGGTGTCAATGGAGCCACCCTCTGCAGTCCCCATCCAGGTAGTTCCAATTGTGACCCACAGCACCACCCTGCTCAAGCTTGAGCTTGGAGATCTGAGCCGCCGTGTCCACTGTGGTCCAGAAGCACAGGTCCTCGTTCAGGGCAAGGTAATTGTTGCCATCGTAGGCAATCTACCAGAACCCGAGGCAATAACTTTTCAAATATGCAATTATACTTCTTTCAGGAGAAGACTGGGAGATGGGTGTTTCTGTCTGTTCCCTCCACATTGAGCCCTGGGTGGGCGGGTGCAGGTAGCCAGTTACAGGCTGTTTCTTTTTTTGCTACTCTCCTGTTGGACCCAGGAACACAAGTCACCAGGTGATCAAAGAGTGTGCCCTCTGGCAGCAACCACAACACCTGGACAGCCATACGTGCGCACAAACTCTTTTCACAGAGACACTGGTGACCTGGTGTGGGACAGAGGGAGAGCACGATGATGGCACCTGTTGGCTTCTCAGGTGTTTGGTGAAGATTTCAGTTGACCCCTAGATATGTGTTAGAAGTCTTAGCTTTTAAGATAAGGAAACAGGCTTCTTTCAGGGACAAGCTGGAGGTTTCAGTTTGTGTCTGTGTTCTGTGCCCTGGAGAGGTAACCACAGTGAGTCTGGGTGAGCCTGTTTCTTAGTTCATTATAGCCTCATGGATTTCATGGACTCAAACTACATTGACTTTCAGAGGTATGTTTTGGAGTCCCATGTCTTAGGTGTATGTCTTCAAAGTGAGGGTCCCAGACGTGGGACACTTCGCTTCTCAGGGAGAAACTGGCAGTGGTGACTTCCTTCCTGATTGTATACGTGGCTCCTTGGGTGGGGTTTAGGTAGAGATTTTGTGTCTGCATCTTTTAATGATTTACTTTTTTTATCTTCTAATGATCTTAGTGTGGGGTTTTTCTGTGTGTAGGGTTCACCCAGCTTTTCTACATTTCTTTTAGAAGCAGTCTTCTGTGTATAATTGCAGATTCAGTGTGCCCATAGGAGGGGAGATCTGGAGTCTGTATGTCATGAGTGAACAGGAACCTTCTAGTCTTTTGAGCAGCTTCCTCTCTCCTCTCTCGTTGCCTTTTTTGTTTTGCTTTGTGTTTCTCTGTCCCTCTTTTTCTCATTCTCTAGTTCTTGTTCTATTTAAGTCCTTAAAAAAAAACTTTTTATTTTGAAATAGTTGCAGATTAACAGAAAGGTTTAAAGATAGTATAGAGAGGTCCTGGTTACCTTTGACCTTTTCCCCAGTGGTTATACATTATATAATACATTTAAAAGCTAGGAAACTGACATTGGTACAACATATGTATAGAGTTCCATGTATTTTTTTTTTCACATGTAGATTCCTGTAGCTGCAATCATGATCAAAATATGGAATGACTCCATGACTACTCACATCTTCTTTGTGATACCCCTTTATAGTTACACTCCATCCCTCCCCTCTCCTGCACTCTCCATAACTATCCCTCAATTCTGGGCACCACTAACTTGATCCCCATCTCTATTATTCTGTCATTTTGTTGACTGGATAAAGCTGGGGTCATATAATATTTAACCTATTAAGATAGACTTATTTTCATTCAACATAATACCCTTGAGATTCATCAAAGATGTTGTCTGTATTAACAGCTTATTCCTTTTTATTACCAAGTAGTATTTCATAGTTTGGATGTACCATCATTTATTTAGAATATTTTAGTTATTTTTACCTTTTTTTCTGTTACAAATAAAACTGCTATTTTTAGCAGTTGTGCACAGGTTTTTGTGTAGAATACACTTTTTTCCCTCTGTCATAAATGCCCAAAAGTGTGATTACTGGGCTCTATGGCAAGTGTATATTTGGTTTTTAAAGAAACATCCAAGCTCTTTTATAAAGTAGATGTATCATTTTATATTCTCATTAGAAATGTATGAGTGATTCAGTTTTTCCACAATGAAGTCAACATTTGATATTTTCCCCATATTTTTCATCTTGGTTGTTCTAGTAGGTAGGTACTCTTAATGGTCTTAATATGTGTTTTCCTGATGGTTAGTGATGCTAAACTTCTTTTCATGTGCTTATTTACCATTCGTGTATTTGCACTGCTGAGTTATCTGCTCAAGAGTTTTTTAATTGAGTTGTTTTCTTACTGCAGAGTTTTGATTGTTGTTTGTATATTTTATATATGAGTGTTTTGTATGTTAAGTAACTTGAAAATGTTTTCTTTCAGTTTGTAGCTTAACTTATTTTCCTTTTAACAGAGTCTTTAACAGACCAAAGCTTTTTAGTTGGATGAGTCCTCAATTGTAGATTAAAAAAATAGATTATGCTTTCAGTGTATTATATTCCAATATAAAATAAGAATCTTAAAAAAATAGCATAGGAAAAATGCATGTAATTACAAATAAGCATTTCTCAGTTCAGTTCAGTCATTCAGCGGACTCTTTGCATCCCCATGGACTGCAGCACGCCAGGCTTTCCTGTCCATCACCAATTCTCAGAACCTACTCAATCTCATGTCCATCTCGTTGGTGATGCCATCCAAACATCTCATCCTCTGTGGTCCCCTTCCCCTCCTCACTTCAATCTTTCCCAGCATCATGGTCTTTTCAAAAGAGAGTTCTTCACATAAGGTGGCCAAAGTATTGTAGCTTCACCTTCAGCATCAGTCCTTCCAATGAATATTCAGGGCTGATTTCCTTTAGGATGAACTGATTGACTCTCCTTGCAATCCAAGGGACTCTCAAGAGTCTTCTCCAACACCACAGTTCAAAAGCATCAATTCTTCAGTGCTCAATTTTCTTTATAGTCCAACTCTCTCAGCCAAACATGACTACTGGAAAAACCATAACTTTGACTAGATGGACCTTTGTTGGTAATGTAATGTCTCTGCTTTTTAATATGCTGTCTAAGTAGTTGGTCATAGCTTTTCTTCCAAGGACCAAGTGTCTTTTATTTCATGGCTGAAATCACCATCTACAGTGATTTTGGAGCCCCTCAAAATAAAGTCTCTCACTTTTAAAATTGTTTCCCCACCCATGTGCCATGAAGTGATGGGACTGGATGCCATGATCTTAGTTTTCAGAAGAAAAGTTTCTTTAAGCCAACTTTTTCACTCTCCTATTTCACCAAGAGGCTCCTTAGTTCCTCTTCACTTTCTGCCATAAGGGTGGTATCATCTGCATATCTGAGGTTATTGACATTTCTCCCCCCAGTCTTGATTCCAGCTTGTACTTCATCCAGCCCAGCTTTTCTCATGATGTATTCTGCATAGAAGTTAAATAAGCACAGTGACAATATACAGCTTTGACATACTCCTTTTCCAGTTTGGAACCAGCCTATTGTTCCTTGTCCAGTTCTAACTGGATATGCATACAGCTTTTCAGGAGGGCAGTCAGGTGGTCTGGTATTCCCATCTCTTGAAGAATTGTCTACAGATTGTTGTGATCCACACAGTCAAAGGCTTTGGCATAGCCAAAAAGCAAAAGTAGATGTTTTTCTGGAACTCTCTTGCTTTTTCGATGATCCAGCGGATGTTGGCATTGTTGATCTCTGGTTCCTCTGCCTTTTCTAAAACCAGCTTGAACATCAGAAAGTTCACAGTTCACTTACTGTTGAAGCCGGGCTTGGAGAATTTTGAGCATTACTTTGCTAGCATGTGAGATGAGTGCAATTGTGCAGTAGTTTGAGCATTCTTTGGCATTGCCTTTCTTAGGGACTGGAATGAAAACTGACTTTTTCCAGTCCTGTGGCCACTGCTGAGTTCTCCACATTTGCTGGAATATTGAGTGCAGCACTTTCACAGCATCATCTTTCAGGATTTGAAATAGCTCATCTGGAATTCCATCACCTCCACTAGCTTTGTTCATAGTGATGCTTCCTAAGGCCCATTTGACTTCACATTCCAGGATGTCTGGCTCTTGGTGAGTGATCACATCATCGTGATTATCTGGGTCATGAAGATATTTTTTGTACAGTTCTTCTGTGTATTCTTGCCACCTCTTCTTAATATCTTCTGCTTCTGTTAGGTCCATACCATTTCTGTCCTTTATTGTGCTCATCTTTGCATTAAATGTTCCCTTAGTATCTCTAATTTTCTTGAAGAGATCTCTAGTCTTTCCCAATCCATTGTCTTCCTCTATTTCTTTGCACTGATCACTGAGGAAGGCTTTCTTATCTCTCCTTGCTATTCTTTGGAACTTTGCTCTCAAATGGGTATATCTTTTCTTTTCTCCTTTGCCTTTAGCTTCTCTTCTTTTCACAGCTATTTGTAAGTTTTGTCAGACAACCAATTTACCTTTTGCATATCTTTTCTTGGGGTTGGCTTGATCCTGTACAACATCACAAACCTCTGTCCATAGTTCTTCAGACACTCTGTCTATATCAGATCTAATTCATTGAATCTATTTGTCATGTCCATTGTATAACCATAAGGGATTTGATTTAGGTCATACCTGAATGGTCTGGAAAAGTTCAGTTTTCATTCCAGTCCCTAAGAAAGGCAATGCCAAAGAATGCTCAAACTACTGCACAATTGCACTCATCTCACATGTTAGCAAAGTGATGCTCAAAATTCTCCAAGCCCGGCTTCAACAGTAAGTGAACTGTGAACTTTCTGATGTTCAAGCTGGTTTTAGAAAAGGCAGAGGAACCAGAGATCAACAATGCCAACATCCGCTGGATCATCGAAAAAGCAAGAGAGTTCCAGAAAAACATCTACTTTTGCTTTTTGGCTATGCCAAAGCCTTTGACTGTGTGGATCACAACAATCTGTAGACAATTCTTCAAGAGATGGGAATACCAGACCACCTGACTGCCCTCCTGAAAAGCTGTATGCATATCCAGTTAGAACTGGACAAGGATCAATAGGCTGGTTCCAAACTGGAAAAGGAGTATGTCAAAGCTGTATATTGTCACTGTGCTTATTTAACTTCTATGCAGAATACATCATGAGAAAAGCTGGGCTGGATGAAGTACAAGCTGGAATCAAGACTGGGGGGAGAAATGTCAATAACCTCAGATATGCAGATGATACCACCCTTATGGCAGAAAGTGAAGAGGAACTAAGGAGCCTCTTGATGAAAGTGAAATAGGAGAGTGAAAAAGTTGGCTTAAAGACACTTTTCTTCTGAAAACTAAGATCATAGCATCCAGTCTTATCACTTCATGGCAAATAGATGGGCAAACAGTGGAAACCGTGGCAGACTTTATTTTGGGGGCTCCAAAATCACTGTAGATGGTGATTTCAGCCATGAAATAAAAAGACACTTGGTTCTTGGAAGAAAAGTTATGACCAACCTAGACAGCATATTAAAAAGCAGAAACATTACTTTGCCAACAAAAGTCTATCTAGTCAAGGCTATAGCTTTTCCAGTAGTCATGTATGGCCGTGAGAGTTGGACTATAAAGAAAGCTGAGCACCAAAGAATTGATGCTTTTGAACTGTGGTGTTGGAGAAGACTCTTGAGAGTCCCTTGGATTGCAAGGAGATCCAGACAGTCCATCCTAAAGAAAATCAGTTCTGAGTGTTCACTGGAAGGACTGATATTGAAGCTGAAACTCCAATACTTTGGCCACCTGATGCGAAGAGCCTACTCATTTGAAAAGACCCGGATGCTGGGAAAGATTGAAGGCGGAGGAGAAGGGGACTACAGAGGATGAGATGTTTAGATGGCATCACTGACTCAATGGACATGAATCTGAGTAAACTCCTGGAGTTGGTGATGGACAGGGAGGCCTGGAGTGTTGCAGTCCATGGGGCAGCAAAGAGTCGGACACGTCTGAGCAACTGAACTGAACTTATCTGAACGGTCTAGTGGTTTTCCCTTTCTTCAATTTAAGTCTTAATTTGGCAATAAGGAGTTCATGATCTGAGCCAAAGTCAGCTTGTGGTCTTGGTTTTGCTGACTGTATAGAGCTTCTCCATCTTTGGCTGCAAAGAATATAATCAATCTGATTTCAGTATTGACCATTTGGTGATATCCATGTGTAGAGTCTTCTCTTGTGTTGTTGGAAGAAGGTGTTTTCTATGACCAGTGTGTTCTCTTGGCAAAACTCTGTTAGCCTTTGACCTGCTTCATGTTGTACTCCAAGGCCTAATTTGCCTGCTTCTCTTGACTTCCTCCTTTTGCATTCCAGTCCCCTATAATGAAGAGGACATCTTTTTGGGTGTTATTTCTTGAAGGTCTTGTAGGTCTTTATAGAACCGTTCAACTTCAGCTTCTTCAGCATTACTGCTTGGGACATAGACTTGGATTACTGTGATATTGAATGGTTTGCCTTGGAAGTGAACAGAGATCATTCTGTCATTTTTGAGACTGCATCCAGTACTGCATTTTGTACTATTTCATTGACTCTGATAGCTGCTCCATTTTTTCTAAGGGGTTCTTGCTCACAGTAGTAGATATAATGGTTATCTGAGTTAAATTCACCAATTCCAGTCCACTTTAGTTTGCTGATTCCTAAAATTTTGCTGTTAACTCTTACCATCTCCAGTTTGACCACTTCCAGTTTGCCTTGATTCATGGACCTAACATTCCAGGTTCTTATGCAATATTGCTCTTTTCAGCATCGGACTTTATTTCCATCATCCGTCACATCCACATCACATTCTAGACAATGTCAAATTATTATCCAACATTATTTTTCTAAGATGGTAATGGGAAGAAATGTTAACTGCAGGTCTGTAATTCCCTCCATCTCTGGACACCCTATGCAATACTAATGGAATTTAACTCATAGAGAGATTACTGAGAAAATTCTACTCTAAGAGTATTTTAAGGAAAAGATAATTTCTCCCTATGTGTAGAATGTTGTTTTAAAAAAAAACCGTATTTTATGGTTCTATGGGAAATGCTTGGCTGTAGCATGTAAATTAGTTATAGAAGATCTGTATGCTTGTCTGATTAATGATGTATAAAAACTAGGATACTTCAAACCTAAATAGCTTTCCCTGAGATAGCTTATACTACTAATTAGAAGTTGTCTATTACTCTGAAAGAAAATGTGTTCCAGTGGGGAAAAGAGATTTTGTGTTTTTGAATCTGCTTTTGATGGCTACGGCCAAAGCCTTCCATGGACAGATGCTAACTGTTCCTGCCTTTTGCCTGTATAGTCAAGTATATAAGTTGTTTTGAAATTAGTTGATCTTTGGGAGCTCGTGTACACCTGTGGCTGATTCATGTCAATGTATGGCAAAACCAATACAGTATTGTAAAGTAGAATAAAGTAAAAATAAAATAAAAAAAAACAACTTCAAAGCACACAATATCCATCAAGTTTCCTTCAGTTTACTTTAACAATTATAGCTATCTTGTTTAACTCAGTCATGTGGAAACAAATGCAAAATTGAGTTGAACTTAAACAAATCATGGAAGTTTCATTACCTGGAGGGAGGGTACGGGGAGGGAGGAGGGAGGGGGGTTCAGGATGGGGAACACATGTGTGCCCGTGGCGAATTTATGTTGATATGTTGCAGAACCAATACAATATTGTAAAATAATTAGCCTCCAATTAAAATAAATAAATCTAAATTAAATAAGTCAATAATTTTTCTGTTTGTTTATGTAAATCATTACAACTTTCAAATAGAATCTGAACAATGTCATAGAGGACTGGTAGTTTTTCCTTAGCCATATTAGAAGTTTGGGAGCAAAATGTGGTGGTTGACCTTTAATATATTTACCTTAAAGATTAGATAGGAACTGCCTAATTGGAACTCTGTGATTCCTTAAAAGTTGGTTATGAATATTAGATAAAAATTACTTTACTTTTAAAATTAAGTAACTGAATGAGTTCTTATTTATATATGGATTTTTTTGCAATTGTATAAAAATAATCTCAAGTGTTTAGTAAAATATCTAAACCATTAAATGAGGAGTGTTAAGGTAACTGGGAAGTCAAGGGAATTATCTGACCTCTGTCAATTATGCGAAGTTACAAAAGAGGCAGATTAGGTATCCTCTTGCATTCTCCTTGATATTCATTTTCTCTGAGGATTGTCATCTCTGGGCAGCTAGTCAACATCAGCTAATTAACAGTACAGGACATACATTCCTCAGAGACTTCAGACAGGTAAACTGCTTTCACCAGACCAGTTTTATTGCAGTTTCATACCAATCTCATGTGTTCATAATGAGCTCTCCATCACAGAGCCAAGACATTATGTTCAGAAGGAATCCTGAGTGTTTGAAATTGCATCCTACCAGCTAGACACAATGCTGATCTTCAGTATCGTGTGAAGATATTTGAGGTTATCAAGAGAAAGCATCTTCTTGCTTAAGGAAATTTAAGGACATTCCAATTCCAAGTTAGTAGAGTCAACTTGTGTACCCATTTCATACAACCTGCGTCCTTAGTCTATATACACAGGTTCCAATGCCCAGTACTGTATTAAAGTCAGGAACTGGAAATGACATAGGGAACGAGCTTAGGACACTCACATGAGGGGAATAAGACTGAGAGGACAGGAACTCGATCTCTGTGGTACTTTAGGAATTGGTAAGTTAGTTTGTTTTCAGTTGCAAGTGTTCCTTAAAGGCTAAATTGAGTAACATACATGTTAAGTTGGCAAAAGAAACAGAAGCACCTATAGAAATTCACCAAATTGAAGAACTAAACTTAAGTGTTCCTTATGGAAGCCAACTTTGTGTTCCTAGGCATTTCATCCTATTTTAGTATATTCGCTGTGTCTCAATATGGATATATGAAACAATTTTAATTCAGGATATTTGGCTGTCATAAAACATGTCCTTCAGTAATTGAATAATAGCATATATGTGAATGTGAACCTATTAGACTATACACTTTCATTTTTTCCTCAGCTCCTATTTACTGTGAAATTGCAGAATGTTTCTTAAAGTATATTGTCAATATCTGTAATTTTAAAATGTTCATTTTCTCAAAGAAATGAACATAAGTAATCTTCCAAATGCTAGTTTGACAGTTACAACAATGAATGTCCATTTCATGGTTATTGTGTCAATGCATTTCTGAATTTATTGTTAATGAAAAATGATCATTCTTTAATTGAGGAGAAATACCAATTTGAGAGGAGAAACATGGGCCAGAAAAGGTGAACTGAATGTTTAATTTATTGGTGGATAAGGCAGATGACAATTTTTGATGGCCTTGCACTGAGGTGATGTGTATTGTACACTGGTGACTGTCCTTTCATCCTTGCACACACTTATGAATGGACTCTACATTTTGTATGAATGGACTCTAGATTTAGTATGAATGTTTTTGGTGTCCAGTTCAGATCTTTTCTACTGGCTGGTAGGTGCACTGGTCCACACCATATTTGTCATGAGTATTGACTGATAGCTTCAGAGCCCATTCCTTCTTCAGAAAATTGCCATCAGTTGAATGGAAGCCACATTACCAGGAGGTCTCCTGAACTTGGTTGGGGCAGCTTGCAGTCAATGACAGGTCCTTGGGATATATAAAAGACTGCCTTTGGGTCAAGTGGAGCTACATCTGACACAATGCATGCTCCACAGCTTGTTATTCTGTATGCCAGCACCTAGTCACATTTAAATGACTAGGTATTTAAATTACCCTGAATTAAATTTAAAATTCAGTTCCTTAGCTGCCACCCTTGAAATATTCAGTCAGCAACATGTGGGTAGCAGTGATTGTATTAGTGGAGATAAAACACTTTTTATCAGCAGATAGTTGTTGGAGAGTCCTGTTCCAGATTTCTCTGGGACCAGGCTTATGCTATTCCATTTGTGATCACATCCTTGCTTAGCAGCACTGTGCGCTCTATTTTGCTCTATGATTCTCTTTATCCTGATAACATTTGATCAATAAACAGCTTGCCAAGGAATCCTTACTTCAGCCTCTCTTTCCCAACCTGGCCAAACGTTGTCCATATTGATTAGAACTGTTATTTCTCATACCATGATAGAGCCACTTGCTCCTCATTTATAAGTCCTTCGTTGCCGTTAGGGACCAGTCCTAATGTATTGGAGTTAAGCTGAGACAGAAGGATTATTAAGGCAAAGGTGATTCAGTTATGGCTCTGAGGTTGCAGGGGATTTTGTCTGCACCTTTTCAGGATTCCTTGAGGAACAGGATAGGGCAGAGTTTGAACTTTCAATTTATCAGTGAATGTTGCATGATTTGAGATCTCTTAAAGAGACATTATCTTGAGATCGTTTGTCTTTAAAATGTTTGGTTTGCACAGCCAGTAGCTAGTTTTCTTGAAATACTTCTTCCACTAAAATTTTAGTTATATCATGTGTCAGTAATATACAGTTATTATAATTGTAAATATACTTCTAGCACTGATATGTGTCTGTATTAAGCATTTAACCTCTCTCATTTGATGTCTCTTCTCTTAATTAGTATAGTAGAATTGTGTTCTTGTGACAAATAATTTCTATTATATTCTTTTAAAAAGTAATTGTTATGTTAGATGTCATCTTTATTTTGTAGAATCTGTTCAATTTTACCTACTTAACATTTTCTATATATACATACATATACTTTGATTTTTTTCATTTATTTCACTTTTGTATCCAAGTATTTATTGATATGTAGCTTGTATAGCAGAATTTGCCTATTTCATGTTGTATCATGATGGTTACCAATGATAGTATTTTTTGTTCCTGTAGCTAGGATGAATATGCTTAATATTTCTAGTTTTTATTGTTTATGGAGTTTGTCTCATACATATCAGTATTCCTTATTGCGTTAGGTTGGTTGATATGTATTTTAACATAGATGATAATTCCCAATTAAAAAGCAGAATTCTTTAAATGTGGTAAGAAGGAGATAAAAATTTCCCACTTAACCTCAGCCAAATAATATTCCTTACCTTGGAACATTGCCTTCTGTGGCAGTGCAAACAGCTTTAGGAAGGGTGGGTGCTGAGTAAGGAAGAGCAAGGAATTGGTGTGATCCAGGCCAGCAGAATGTACTCTTGAGATCATTGCAATGATGCTTCTTGCACTTTGAAGTTTCCCATAACTGGGGTCCTCAGGAAGGTATAACTTCCTGAATTTCTTTAGAGAAAAATATTTAAAGAAGCAAATATGACATTGGTATCTTAATTACCTTCCGATGTAATCCCGACTTGGACCGGAATCATTTGTAACATACAAAGAAATTACATTCTTTTTTTCTGTTTTAGTTGGTGTTATTTTTGTTTGTTATCTGACATTAAATTTTTCAGTCTAAAATAATTGACTTTTAGACCTGTCAGATACCTGGTCATTCAGCATCCCTTTTCTAATAAATGAATATTATTCTGCATAATTGCAAATGGTTTGAACAACTTCATCTTGACATGAATTTATCTTTTATCAACTGCTTTTCTGATCCTTATCGATATGATGATAAGATATATCATCATTTTATTACTCTGGTCCATTTTTGTATTGGTGTTTTCCTTTGATGAAATAATATTTTATATTTGCCCTTCACGTTGGTGAATGCTTCCTTTATTAGGTACATTTAGAAAAATTTTCCAGCAGTTCATCCAAGATGAATGTGTCAGTATTTGTGTATATGTTCATGAGACTGAGCCATAGGTTGTATGTGCTCTTCTAAGCAGGTGTGAGTCAGGGAATATATCCTGTCATTGCACATTTAGATTGTCAAAATTTTATAATTCTGTTATAAATTTTTTTCTATATAGACTTCTGTTGTGAATACCACAGATCACATTCTTATAAGAAATCAAAGGAAGAATGAAATCTTATGAAACTATAAACCCTGCCATCTGCAGTGGTGTCCTCTGAATTTTAATATATTCATGTCTGGCAATAAGGCAATGTGTTTGCTAAAAACACAAAACTTTGATATCAAAGAGGCCTAGTTTTTGTTTACAAATTTAGGAATTTAATAATCTTGGCTAAGCTGCTTAACCACTTTAATCTATTTCTTCAAATATAGAAGTGTAATAGTAATAAATGTCAACCAGTTTTTTGGAGATAGTTGAGAATTTGCATGTAAAAGTTGTAGTGCATATCAAACAATCAACAATACCAACAGTGTTGGCATTATTATTATTATTTTCAAAAATATTTCTTTATTTACTCATTTAATATTTGACTGCATTGGATCTTGGTTGCTGCTCACAGGCTTTCTCCAGTTGCAGCCAGCAGAGGCTCCTCTGTAGTTGTGGTGTGCTGACTTCTCACTGTGTTGTCTTCTCTTGTGGAGCGTGAGCTTCAGTAGTTGTGGTGCAGGAGACAGTAGATGCGGTGGATGGGCATAGCTGCCCCACACATGTGGAATCATAGTTGTCCTGCTCGTGTGGGATCTTCCTTGACCAAGGATCAAACCTGTGTCCTTTACATTGCATGACAGACTCTTCACCACTGGGCCACCAGGGAATCTCAGCATTATTAGCTATAAGTAGCATATCTTTCCAGCCTTCAAATCTTGGATACTTTAATTTTTCAAACTTTAAATGTGAGAATTTTTAATTAAGTATTGTTTTTGGAGGTGTGTGAACTAGTGCTCTTCCATACTGTTCTGTGATTGAGTGTTAAGTTGGATTAGCTTAATCCTTCTCATACATGATGTATTAAATTTCTATTACGTGTACTCTTTATACTTCAAACTATCTGATTTTTTTTTCTATCCTTACCACTAAATTATGGGACATGGAGGGCATTTATGCCATTGATGAAGGAATATTCCCCAGGGCCCCTCCACCACTACCTCTTCTTTCATTTAACTCTTTGTGGTTGTTGTCCAGTTGCTCAGTCAGGTCGGACTTTGCAACCCCAGGAATTGTAGCATGCCAGGCTTCCCTGTCTTTCACCATCTCAAGTTCATGTCCATTGAGTCAATGATGCCATCCAAACATCTCTGCTTCCATCGATCCCTTCTCCTCCTGTGCTCAGTCTTTTCCAAAATCAGGGTCTTTTCCAATGAGTTGGCTCTTTGCATCAGGTGGTGAAAGTATTAGAGCTTCAGCATGAGCATCAGTCCTTCCAGTGAACATTTAGTGTTGATTTCCTTTAGGATTGACTGGTTGGATCTCCTTGCAGTCCATGGGACTCTCAAGAGTCTTCTCCGATACCACAATTCAAAAGCATCAATTCTTTGGCGCTCAGCCTTCATGGTTCAATTCTCACATCCATACATGACTACTGGAAAAAACCATAGCTCTGAGTGTACGGACCTTTGTTGGTAAAGTGATGTCTCTGCTTTTAATATGCTATCTAAGTTTGTCACAGCTTTTCTTTCAAGGAGCAAGAGTCTTTTAATTTCATGGCTGCAGTCACCATCTGTAGTGATTTTGGAGCCCAAGAAAATACAATCTATCATTGTTTCCACTTTTTTCCTCATCTATTTGCCATGAAGTGATGGGCCCAGATGCCATGATCTTAAGTTTTTGAATGTTAAGTTTTAAGCCAGCTTTTTCACTCTTCTCTTTCACATTCATCAAGAGGCTCTTTAGTTTCTCTTCACTTTCTGCCGTCAGGACAGTATCATCCGAGTATCTGAGGTTGTCAGTGTTTCTCCAGTCAGTCTTGATTCCAGCTTGTGAGCCATTCAGCCTGGCATTTCACATGATGTACTCTGTCTATAAGTTAAATAAGCAGGATAACAATACAGAGGCATGATGTACTCTTTTCCCAATTTTGAACCAGTCCATATTCCATGTCTGGTTCTAATTGTTGCTTTCTTGTATGAAACCTGCATACAGGTTTCTCAGAAGAGAAGTTAGGTGGTCTGGTATTCCCATCTCTTTAAGGATTTTCCACAGTTTGCTGTGGTCCAACAGTCAAAGGCTTTAGTGTAGTCAGTGAAGCAGAAGTAGAATTTTGGGGGAATTTCCTTGCTTTTTATGATCCAACTAATATTGGCAATTTGATCTCTGGTTTCTCTGCCTTTTGTAAATCCAGCTTGTACATTTGGCTCTTACTGGCTCAGAGGTTAAAGCATCTGCCTCCAATGCGAGAGACCCGGGTTTGATCCCTGGGTCGGGAAGATCCCCTGAAGAAGGAAATGGCAATCCACTCCAGTATTCTTGCTTGGAGAATCCCATGGATGGAGAAGCCTAGTAGGTTACAGTCCACGGGGTCGCAAAGACTAGGACACGACTGAGCGACTTCACCTTCACCTTTCCTTCATTAATGGGTTTCCCAGGTGGCGCTAGTGGTGAAGAACCTGCCTGCCAATGCAGGAGACAAAAGAAATGTGAGTAGAAATGTGGATTCAATCCCTGGGCCAGGAAGATCCCTATTCTTGCCTGGAGAATCCCAAGGACAGAGGAATCTGGCAGGCTACAGTCCACAGGGTCACAAAGAGTTGGACATGACTGAGTGAGTAACACTTCCACACTTTTTCCTTTTACTCAGTTTTTATTAACATTTATTTTATGACAATATTGTATCAATTTCTTTCACACAGCAGTGGGCCTACACCCAATTCAGATTCAAATTTTGAAAGCCTTAGAAGAATTAAAAATGCACTATGTGCCTAATCATTTGAATGCAATAGAACTGAATTATATACTTTCTTACATTGCTTAAGTTAATGTATGACCATGAAAAAGTGAAAGTGAAGTCAGTCAGTTGTGTCCAACTCTTTTCAACCCTTTGGACTGTAGCCCACCAGGCTCCTCTGTCCATGGGATATTCCAGGCAAGAATACTGGAGTGGGTTGCCATTTCCTTCTCCAGGGAATCTTACCAACCCAGGGATCAAACTGAAGTCTCCCGCATTGCAGGTAGACTCTTTACTGTTGGAGCCACCAGGGAATACCAATGATCATGTCTATGCAATAATGAATAGTTAGATGAATATGGTAATCAGCAACCTTAGGGCTGGTCTGGCATTTGGTTTGATGTAAGTAATGTTTCAAGATGGCTCCCAGAAAGGTGTATATGTAAAATTAACCTAATGTAAATGGATATTCTTAGATTTTTATAATACCAAAGTGTACTTCTCTTTATATCTTCCCTCATATTATTAATACTTTTAGTTTTACATCCTATCTTTGGTCTGTCATTGGCAGTGCATCTGTGTTTGTATATATTTATCTGATTATTTATCATAGGGAGTGTTGAAACCATTACACTTTGTGCACAGATTACACAGTTGAATACCTTTAAAATATATTTATCTTGATTAAAATGTTGATAGTGCATAATCTTATTTTCTTCAGGAATTCCAGGCTTTTAGTTGCTAGTAATACATGAAAATGAAATCAACATAAAGAAGAGGTAAGTGATGATCACTGAGTTTTGAACTTCTGCTGTGAACTGACTATTTTTGTTGTTTAGTCACTAAGTCATGTCTGAGTCTTTGTGACTCCATGGACTGTAGCCCACCAGCTTCTCTGTATTAGAGTGGGTTGCCATTTTCTTCTCCAGTGTATCTTCCCAATGCCGGGACTGAGCCCACATTTCCTGTATCTCCTGCTTTGGCAGGCAGGTTCTTTACTGGTGAGTCATCAGAAAAGCCCATGAACTGACTATGCCCAGTGAATAAAGTTTTGGAGTTCTTGTTAAATTGGTGTAGTAATTTTAGTTATCGCAAGGGCACGCATTAAGCACTATAATTAAATGGTAATATTTTCAAACTCTTTACAGTGTATTTTTTACTACTATACAAAAAGATTGGGGTATAGCATTCACAAATATAATGTATTAGGAGTAGAGAGACAACAATTCTGTCAAAATGTTTGCATGCAGCACTGTTAGTGATACTTCAAATGTAATATAAGCCTTTGTATAAGTATGTTCTAGCTTATAAAATTCTATATCTGAATGCATTTTGTGACTTTTTGTATTATTCAATTATATGTGAGATATGTACACATACAGTTATGTAGAATTATGAGATACATATTTAAAATAAACTTTCTCCCTCTGTCTATATCTTTCTACTCTTTCTAATCATTCTGCCTTGATTTTCCTTACTTCCAATTTCTCTAAAATGTACATATATAATGATTGTACTTCAATCCTATTAATCTCAATCCAAAAGACATATTATACCTATGATTGATGCAAACCAAGGTTCATTATTTGATCTTAGTATTTTATTTATTATTTTCTTGTATTGAATATCAATATATAACTTTTTGTGAATAGTATAGAACTAATTTATTAAAGATATATCAATTTCAATGGGTACATGATTTATTCAAATAGTTGTATATAATATCATGTGGCCATTCCTTTGAACGTGATAGATTTTCCTCTTCAACCCTGCTCTTCTTTGGAAAATAGCTTTTATAAATTGTTAAATACTTGGTTTGACAGGAGCCCTGTGCTAGCAAAAAATGGAAGAGAAAAATGGAAGTTCTTTCACTGGGTTTATCCTACTAGGCTTCTCTGACAGGCCTCAACTTGAGCTCGTCCTCTTGGCAATTCTTTTGATCTTCTACATCTTCACTTTGCTGGGAAACACAACCATCATTGCATTGTCCTACTTGGACCCACATCTTCACACCCCAATGTACTTTTTCCTCTCTAACCTGAGCTTTCTGGACATGTGCTACACCACCAGCATCGTTCCCCAGTTCCTGGTTAATCTCAGTGGAGCAGACAAATCCATCTCCTTTGGTGGCTGTGTAGTTCAAATGTTCATCTCTCTGGGTTTGGGATGTACAGAATGTATTCTCCTAGGAGTTATGGCGTTTGACCGCTATGCAGCTGTTTGCAGGCCCCTTCACTACACAGTAATCATGCACCCCCGTCTCTGTGCCCTGATGGCTTCTGCTTCATGGATCATTGGTTTTGCCAATTCCTTATTGCAGACAGTGCTCATCTTCCTTTTACCACTTTGTGGGAGAAATAAATTAGACCACTTCCTTTGTGAGATCCCTCCTTTTCTCAAACTTGCCTGTGTTGACACCACTGTGAATGTGTATATGACCTTTTTTGGCAGTGTCATCACTCTTCTCCACCACCTGTTGCACTGATTGTGTTCTCCTATGGTCGGATTGTCAGGGCGGTCTTAAGAATAAAGTCCACCGCAGGGCAGAGAAAAGCATTTGGCACGTGTGGGTCCCACCTCACGGTGGTCTCCCTGTTCTTTGGCACAGCCATCTCTGTGTATTTTCAGCCCAGCAGCAGCGACTCCCAGGATCAGGACAAGTTCATGTCTCTCTTCTACACTGTCATCATCCCCATGACCAACCCCCCCTCATATATACGCTGAGGAACCGGGATGTGAAGGGAGCGATGAAGAAGGTGCTTTGGAAGGACTCTGACTCCAGATGATGGGTGAGGAGGACAGTTTAATAGAAGGACTTTGAACACCAGAACTATTCAGATATATATACCCCATGAGTCATCTAAAATTTCCTTTGGCAACTCTGCAGGGAATTTGTTTCCTTCATTCCTGATGAATAAGTTCATGTATTCATTTTAACTTCCAGAGATGCTGATTCAGTGTTGTGACAGCATCTGCTTTGTAGTTATTGTTTTAACAGCTCCAAGGATTTTTATTTGCACTCCCATTTGGGTACATTGTTCACATCTATTTGCAAAAAGACATGTGTTGATATTACATGAAGCCCAAATAAGAACATAAAACCACTGAAACACTGTAAGGAATATTATTAATAATATTTTCTAAGAGTTGCTAGAAGATACCATTCATTCTTTTATTTGGATCATGGCTTTGCTAAAATTCCATGGTTTGATGATTTGATCAGAGGTTTTTCCTCGATGTAGGTGGAGCACTTGTGGGGAAAACAAAGTTGAATCTCAAAGAAAATCTTGCTGCATTAACCCCGGAAAAGCCCTTCAGACATCAGGTGCAACTGTAACCTCAGCAGCGCAGCAGTCATATTGTTAGGATCATGTCAGAGAAGGCCGCGCCCAGGACTCCCTGAGCGAAGGGCACGATGCTCTGCTGGCCTGCACCTGCAGCCCTTGTTGGTAAGAACACCAGGCAGTTCTTACGTGCATTTTTGTCCACAGCAAGAGAAAAACACCGATGTGAGGTACAAAGTTGGTTAATTTTGAGAACCACCTAGTTCCTCTCTAGAATGAGATTTTTAAATGAGGAAATTTTGAGGGCATTATATCTGAGCAGCATATGACCCAAGTTCTACTGCATGTTCTACACATTTTACCTCCTGTGATGCAGCAAAAGTTTCAAAGGGTAAAATATATTTAGATTATTCTCTTCATGCCATTTTATAAACTCTTTGATTTAGGCATCAGTTTGTTAAGATGCTAGAATCTCTCCTCTGCCACAAGTCCGGTGGAAATTGAATTTAGTGAATATTGGAAATGGCCCCTGATTCCCAGGAAATCCCATGTTTGGTGGAGATGTCCTCAGAATCATCAGAAAGAAACTGAAAAAACAAATATTGTATCTATTAATTTGAAAATACATGCCTAAGCTTTAGTAATAGCTAATTGTGCAATAACTGTCACAAGTTCTGAATTATGAGTAACAAACATTCTAGAAAAAAATTAATCTGCCATTCTAGGTCTTAGATCTCCACTCAAGCTCAGTTTACAGCATAAATTTATTTTCAGGTATAGATTCTGTTTTTGTGTCAGTTAAATGTCATGAACAGTGTATTTTTCTCTGGAGGTTAGAGCTTTGACTGTGCTATGATCAGAATGACTTTTGGTAGATTTCCCCAGCATGTACAGGGCAAGTAAGTGCATTTGTGTCTCTTAGTGGAGACAAAAGCATGACCACTATCACACAGTTCCCTATCCTAGCAGCTAATCATCCTCCTGGTTTTGAACACTTTCGGCCAATTTGCCTGAGAAGTGGTCTTGCAAGCTGGACATGGTAGTGTGGGTAAATTATATACAGGGTCAAGATTTTATCTATATTCCTAACAGCACCATTCTCTTCACCCTTGAATCAAATACTTGTGAAACTAAGTATTTTGATCCCACAATAATGCTGAATATATACCTGATTTAAAGCAGTTTGGAGTGCTGTGTACTCTGAATGGTAAGAAATTTCCCCTCTCTTATTACTCAGTCAGGTTTTGGTAGTTATGCCCAAATAGTCACTTACAAATCCCTCAATGATATTTTCTTTGGTGCAGAAACCCTCAAGGTCACATAAAGTCACAAAGCCAATTTTCCTGTGTGAGCAGTTACTTGTCTATTCCTAAGGACTACCACAAACAAAACAGATTTATTTGTTTTAAGCAAATGCCTGAGTGTCTGTTGGTTGTGTATATTACTTTAGAATAAATTACAGATAATAAGGGTATCTAGATCTCAAACTAAAATAATATTTAAAAAACCCCAACACTTAAAAGATACCACATACCCAAAATTCAGTCCTGTTTTGTAAATTTTTCAAATGATATCTGCCTTTTCAAACTGTCCCTCTTTAGTTCCCAGAACAGGGATTGAACCCATGGCCCCTGCAATAACACATGGATCCTATGCCCTGGAACTCTAGGGAATTCTCTCCTTTTGAATTCTTAATATCTGTGAAATGGCTGCAGTGGGTGTATCCAGGCCTTGGCTAAATTATTTGATCCCATCTGGAGTTCAGAACTGTCAATACACCCAAGAGCAAGTGATAATCTTTCATTATTTTTGCCTTCTGAGGAACACAAGGTGAACACAGTGTGCTCAGGCAATGGGTCACCTTGGAAGCCTGAAGTGTCAGTCAGACTCCTATGAAACACAATTCTTAACCAGCACCAGACTGACTAACAATTAGAAAATAATACAAAATAAGAGCAACAACATGTACAATGTCTGCGAGGCCCCAAACCAGTCAGACACTGCTTCCTGAACTTAGGTTTCTAAAATGGAATATATAAAATAAATGAGGGACTCTCACTTGTTTAACTTGTATCACACAAGTCAGCAAAGGAAGGCTTGAGAGTTTCTCACCTGATATGTGTCCTCACTTTGTAGTTGTGTTCTGGCTTTTAGGACTTTTATTCATTAGAATGACTGTAGTCTGTATACTGTATGTTTATCACATTCTAAACAGACCCTATCCACCCTGCTAAAAACATTAGTAGAATGGTAATCAGCATACAGTGACCCCTGTAATATCCTCATTTATCTCCTAGTCAGTAGATTTCAGTGTTAACTGTTTGCCCAGGGTTCTGCTAACCAGGGTCACTGAGGATGGGAGAACAGATTATAGTTGTCTGTCAAGTCTTTCATCTGTAGGTGTGCTCTTTTCTGATGCCTGTATTATGACTGAGAGCTTCTTCCATCTTTTCAGTATTATAGCATAGTTCAAACTTGATATGGCAGACTCGGAACCACAGTGTATGGAAATGTGTTGTGGACGTGGTTTCCTGGGAAAGGGTGCTCTGTGTAGATGCAGAAATGAGAAGTTGTATGTCTCTTGAATCAGAGGGTTCAGGGAAAGGTGTCCCTGAAGCAGCTGTAGGGACTGGGTATTCTTGCTCCTTTTAAATAATTATTTTATTGATTTATATTGTTTGGTGGATTCTTTAACCATTTTGTAGTGAATTAAATCCACAATGTATTTAGAAGCAGCAAGTTCTTCTAATTAGGTGACCATCTGAGGGTAATGTTAACCTCTTTTGAGAGTGAAACTCTTCAGTTTTGAAAAGTGAAAGTCGGCTCCATCGTGTCCAACTCTTTGTGACCTGATGGACTGTAGCCCATGGGGCTCCTCTGTCTATAGCATTCCCCAGGCAAGAATTCTGGAGTGGGATGCCATTTCCTCCTTCAGGGGATCTTCTTGACCCTGGGATTTTCCTTGGGGGTTAAACCTGGGTATATTGCATTGCAAGCAGATATTTTCCCTCTGAGCCACCAGGAAGCTGTTGCTGTACCTGTAGCTTTAGGCATTTAGGCCATACTGAAGCATCCTAGGCATTTCCAGTGATTAGGTTATTGGGGATACTCATGATCAATGGAATGTCACTGTTAGTTGTCAAAACCTTTCTCAGGAACCCAGTCCTGATTTTGTGTTAGCTGGTCACAAGTAGTGCTTACTAAATATTCTTCAGTCCTTATTTCCTGCGTTTGATGATTGTTAAATAGTCTCCCAAGATTCTCTTTGGTAAGTTTCTTAATGATGCATCCACTCAATGAGAATTCTGTTTGGTTTAATATAAATAAAGTGAGCACCTTAGCCATCAATGTGTTATTTTTATCATGAGATCAGCCTCTCTCAATTTACTCCCCATCTTGGAAAAAGCCCAGTACTTCCCAAAGAATATTTCTCCTCATATTCCTCCCCACCATGTTCTATTTTGGTTTCTATTTGGTTTTAAATAACACACATTACTATGTTATTACACATAGCTGGATGTACACATCCACAAACACGCACTCTGCATGCAACCACTTTTAGATAGATCTCTTAACTCTTTCCTGAGGATGAACAGTAGAAGGAAATGTTTTCTTTAGCTTATATCACTTAGAAGATACGTGTTTATATATGGTGCAATTTCAGTTCTCAGAAATAAGGACAAATACACACAAGTCAATGTGGTAATATTTTATTCTTGCAAGTCACATTAAAAGAAAACTGATAGAATTTGCTGCACTAAGGAGCTTCAAGGAAGAGATCATGCTCCTTTTGCTGTTATAATGGATACACAAAATGTTAAACTTTTAGAAGTGCCATTCTTTCAGGCTCTGGACTGAAATTGGGATCACAAAGAGAAGGCAGTATTTGTACACATATAAAGTTAGAGTATTTTCATTTATTAACTATGTAGAAATTTTTGTCTTAAACAATAGTGAGAATCTGACCAAGGAGAGAAAAAATAAGTAAGATGAAAGAAATGAATAATAACTCTTATTTTCATTTATTTTGTTCCATATCTAATGAGATACAAATTGAACAAGTTTAAATAGTACAAAGTGTGATTTGATATACCTATATATGGTAAAGGGATTACTATTTAGTGTTAGCTGTGATCTTTATCTTGTCAAATATTTATTCCCCTTAAAAAATTTAAAAAGTTTTTTTTTGACTCCTTAGAAACTAATTTTTGGCTGGAAGTTTGTACCTTTTGCCAATATCTCCCCATTCTTCTACCTCTTTAGCCCTGGTAACCACCATTCTTCCCTCTGTTTGTGACAAGTTCAGTTTTCTGATGCCACGTGTATGGAGATCATACAGTATTTGTCTTTCTCTTCTGACTTATTTCACTGAACATTATGCTGTCAAGGTCCATTCATGTTATTGCAAAGGGCAGTATTTCATTCTTTCTCATTAATGAATAATATTCCTTTGGATATGCATAGAACTTTTTAGCCATTCACCTCTTTGGTCCCCTATGTTTTTTCTGTATCTTGTCTATTGTGAAAAATGAGGCCATCTAACATGGGAGTGACAGGATAGTGATTCCATTTTATTCAGTGTACCTAGAATTTGGATTGCTGGATAATATGGAAATTCTGTCTTTAGTTTTTTGGTATCTTCATATTATTTTTCAGAGTGGCTTACCAACTTACATTCCCATCAACAGTACATAGGTGTTCCTTTTCCAACATCACCAACTGTTGTTATCCTTTATCTTTTTAATGATAGCTATTCCTTTACTTTCTTCCAGCCTCATTGAGGAATAATATTTTCTTCTAGAAGTTTTATGACTTCATGTCTTATATACAGTTTTGCATAAGTTTGAGGTATATAGAATAGTGATTTGAGTTACATACATCATGAAATGATGATCACAATGTGTGTGTGTGGGTATATATTGTTTTTCAGATTCTTAACCTTTATCAGGTACAAAAATAGTTACAGAATATTGGCTATAGTTTCCTCTGCCGTCAGTGGTCCTTATTCTCTTCAGCCTTTATCTTGTTCTCTTCTAGAGATACAAGAGATACAATCTTCTCCTGGGTTTTGACAGAAAGTCTCAGGAGTCTTATTTTCTCAGCCTTGAAAGACTGTTGTAGATTAAGTTCTGCCCTCAAAGACATCTAGATTAACTATTTAGCCTCTTCTTCATGAAGCTTTAAAATTTAGCAACTGCCTTACCGAAGAGGACTATGTGTTAGAGAAATGATCCCTTACCCTAGTGAGTTTTTAACAGACTGGTTCCAAATAGGAAAAGGAGTACGTCAAGCCTGTATATTGTCACTCTGCTTATTTAACTTATATGCAAAGTACATCATGAGAAACACTGGGAAGAAGCACAAGCTGGAATCAAGATTGCTGGGAGAAATATCAATAACCTCAGATATGTAGATGACACCACCCTTATGGCAGAAAGTGAAGAGGAACTAAGAAGCCTATTGATGAAAGTGAAAGTGAGAGTGAAAAAGTTGGCTTAAAGCTCAAAATTCAGAAAATGAAGATCATGGCATCTGGTCCCATCACTTCATGGGAAATAGATGGGGAAACAGTGGAAACAGTGTCGGACTTTATTTTTGGGTTCCAAAATCAGTGCAGATGGTGATTGCAGCCATGAAATTAAAAGACACTTACTCCTTGGAAGGAAAGTTATAACCAACCTAGATAGTATATTCAAAAGCAGAGACATTACTTTGCTAACAAAGGTCCGTCTAGTCAAGGCTATGGCTTTTTCAGTAGTCATGTATGGATGTGAGAGTTGGACTGTAAAGAAAGCTGAGCGCTGAAGAACTGATGCTTTTGAACTGTGGTGTTGGAGAAGATTCTTGAGAGTCCCTTGGACTGCAAGGAGATCCAACCAATGCATTCTAAAGGAGATCAGTTCTGGGTGTTCTTTGGAAGGAATGATGCTAAAGCTGAAACTCCAGTACTTTGGCCACCTCATGCAAAGAGTTGACTCATTGGAAAAGACTCTGCTGCTGGGAGGGATTGGGGGCAGGAGGAGAAGGGGACAACAGAGGATGAGATGGCTAGATGGCATCACTGACTCAATGGACAATGAATTTGAGTGAACTCCGGGGAGTTGGTGATGGACAGGGAGGCGAGGCGTGCTGCATTTCATGGTGTCGCAAAGAGTTGGACATGACTGAGTGAAGACTGAAATGAACAGTGAAGTTGCAGGATAGATTATTCCATACTTTTGAAACTTTGGTCTGGCTTTCTGGCTTCCTAGGGAGTCCACTGGAAATAGAAATGTCCACTGGAAACATCTGGCCACATAGTTAAGTCTCTTTAAGTTTTCAGCTTGTCACTCTAGCCTTACTTGAGTGTTTGGCTTTTCATGTTTCTATGGCAAAGTCCCTCTCTATGGGCCATGCTCAGTCCTCATCTCACACTCAAGCTCATCAAATGCTCTATGAAAAAAAAAACAGTTTACCTCAGCTCACCTCAGAAGTGTTCAGTGTTTTCTGTTATTCATGTCTACATCACTCTCATCACTTTCACAACTTTCTAATGGTTTCAGAAATATAGTTGCTAAAATTAATTTGACCTTTCCAAGGACAATTGTTCAACAATACTGGCCAGGAGTTGTTTCAGGCACTTCTTCCCACCCACTCCTATACCAGAAAAGCTGGATGTTCAAATCCTTTTAGGAGAAAGACAGATCAAATGGCTCCATGTTTGGTTGAGTCTGTGGCTGAGGAGGAGTGACTGTACTTGGAGTGGCAACTTTGGTCAGTTGTAACCTGATGCACCTTATTGGGAAATGAAATTCACAAATGGCTACTTTGAATGAAAAGATATATTTTCAGCATTTATTTGATGAAAAGGAAAAATGTAAGCATCTAGATGATTATAGAGTATGAACTTTTGTGCCAGAAAATGATTATGTTATCAGTGAGGCTAGCTTTGATGGTTTGAAAGAAAACTCCAAGGGGTTGATATGAAAAAATCATATCTTCTGTATTACAAAAAATATAATCAGAAATCACTCATATTCAGTACTAGCAGAGATAAGTATAGTACAGACCTCAACAATTTAGCAATCTATTTTCACTTAAATAAAGAAAAATCCTTGTTGTATTATTTCATTAGCAGAATAATACCTGAAAACCCATCCAACTTACCATTGTTAAATAAGAAATATTTAAAAGAACATATTTGCACAAAGGCACATTGAACTTCAATTCAGTTCAGTTCAGTCGCTCAGTATTGTCCGACTGTTTACAACCCCATGAATTGCGGCACGCCAGGCCTCCCTGTCCATCACCAACTCCCGGAGTTCACTCAAATTCGTTGTCCATTGAGTCAGTGATGCCATCCAGCCATCTCATCCTCTGTTGTCCCCTTCTCCTCCTGCCCCCCAATCCCTCCCAGCAGCAGAGTCTTTTCCAATGAGTCAACTCTTTGCATGAGGTGGCCAAAGTACTGGAGTTTCAGCTTTAGCATCATTCCTTCCAAAGAACACCCAGGACTGATCTCCTTTAGAATGCATTGGTTGGATCTCCTTGCAGTCCAAGGGACTCTCAAGAATCTTCTCCAACACCACAGTTCAAAAGCATCAGTTCTTCAGCGCTCAGCTTTCTTTACAGTCCAACTCTCACATTCATACATGACTACTGAAAAAACCATAGCCTTGACTAGACAGACCTTTGTTTGCAAAGTAATGTCTCTGCTTTTGAATATACTATCTAGGTTGGTTATAACTTTCCTTCCAAGGAGTAAGTGTCTTTTAATTTCATGGCTGCAATCACCATCTGCAGTGATTTTGGAGCCCAAAAAGATAAAGTCCGACACTGTTTCCACTGTTTCCCCATCTATTTCCCATGAAGTGATGGGACCAGATGCCATGATCTTCGTTTTCTGAATGTTGAGCTTTAAGCCAACTTTTCCTGCTCTCCTCTTTCACTTTCATCAAGAGGCTTTTTAGCTCCTCTTCACTTTTTGCCATAAGGGTGGTGTCATCTGCATATCTGAGGTTATTGATATTTCTCCCAGCAATCTTGATTCCAGCTTGTGTTTCTTCCAGTCCAGCATTTCTCATGATGTACTCTGCATAGAAGTTAAATAAGCAGAGTGACAATATACAGCCTGACGTACTCCTTTTCCTATTTGGAACCAGTCTTTTGTTCCATGTACAGTTCTAATGGTTGCTTCCTGTCCTGCATACAGATTTCTCAAGAGGCAGGTCAGGTGGTCTGGTATTCCCATCTCGTTCAGAATTTTCCACAGTTTATTGTGATCTACACAGTCAAAGGCTTTGGCATAGTCAATAAAGCTGAAATAGATGTTTTTCTGGAACTCTCCTGCTTTTTCCATGATCCAGTGGACGTTGGCAATTTGATATCTGGTTCCTCTGCCTTTTCTAAAACCAGCTGGAACATCAGGGAGTTCACGGTTCACGTATTGCTGAAGCCTGGCTTGGAGAATTTTGAGCATTACTTTACTAGCATGTGAGATGAGTGCAATTGTGCAGTAGTTTGAGCATTCCTTGGCATTGCCTCTCTTTGGGATTGGAATGAAAACTGACCTTTTCCAGTCCTGTGGCCACTGCCGAGTTTCCCAGATTTGCTGGCATATTGAGTGCAGCACTTTCACAGCATCATCTTTTAGGATTTGAAATAACTCAACTGGAATTCCATCACCTCCACTAGCTTTGTTCGTAGTGATGCTTTCTAAGGCCCACTTGACTTCGCATTCCAAGATGTCTGGCTCTAGATGAGTGATCACACCATCGTGATTATCCAGGTTGTGAAGATCCTTTTTGTACAGTTCTTCTGTGTATTCTTCACATCTGTTCTTAATATCTTCTGCTTCTGTTAGGTCCATACAATTTCTGTCCTTTATCGAGCCCATCTTTGCATGAAATGTTCCCTTGGTATCTCTAATTTTCTTGAAGAGATCTCTAGTCTTTCCCATTCTGTTCTTTTCCTCTATTTCTTTGCATTGATTGCTGAAGAAGGCTTTCTTATCTCTTCTTGCTATTCTTTGGAACTCTGCATTCAGATGCTTATATCTTTCCTTTTCTCCTTGGCTTTTTGCTTCTCTTCTTTTCACAGCTATTTGTAAGGTTTCCCTAGACAGCCATTTTGCTTTTTGCATTTCTTTTCCATGGGGATGGTCTTCATCCCTGTCTCCTGTACAATGTCACGAACCTCATTCCATAGTTCATCAGACACTCTGTCTATCAGATCTAGGCCTTTAAATCTATTTCTCACTTCCACTGTATAATCATAAGGGATTTGATATAGGTCATACCTGAATGGTCTAGCGGTTTTGCCTACTTTCTTCAATTTAAGTCTGAATTTGGCAATAAGGAGTTCATGATCTGAGCCACAGTCAGCTCCTGGTCTTGTTTTTGTTGACAGTATAGAGCTTCTCCATCTTTGGCTGCATAGAATATAATCAATCTGACTTCGGTGTTGACCATCTGGTGATGTCCATGTGTAGAGTCTTCTCTTGTGTTGTTGGAAGAGGGTGTTTGCTATGACCAGTGCATTATCTTGGCAAAACTCTATTAGTCTTTGCCCTGCTTCATTCCACATTCCAAGGCCAGATTTGCCTGTTACTCCAGGTGTTTCTTGACTTCCTACTTTAGTATTCCAGTCCCCTATAATGAAAAGGACATCTTTTTTTTTGGTGTTAGTTCTAAAAGTTCTTGTAGGTCTTCATAGAACCGTTCAACTTCAGCTTTGAGCTTATCAGACAATTATTTCTGCTTTTTATATTGTTTTATAAATTCCCTTCAGTATCTGCCCTTTTATCATATGCTATTAAATACTCAAAAGTATTAAAATCTCTGGTGAATAAAAATATTTTTGGCTACTAGTAAATTATGCATTTTTGCATGCTACATTATACAAATAGAAATATACAAATATTCATAATACACATCTTTTTCAGTCAAGGTAAACTTAATTCAAGGCAATATAATACCCATTAGTACAATTTTCATCTGAAAATTATCACTATGATTTTAGTCTCAAGACCTGGTCAATAAGTGAAGAGACCAGAGAGACTCACAGGACACAGGATCTTGAACTGAGATCTTCATTAAACTGAGATCTTCAAGACAAGATTCATCTGAGTTGGCCCCAAATTGCTAATATCTAAACACTTTAAATCTATTAAAGATGGTGAATGGATAAAAGAAACTTAGATCACTGAGAAGATAAACTCAAGTTTGATTTGAAAGTAACAAAAATACTTAGTGTGATCATTTAGAATCAAAGTATTCTGCTAATATCTGGTTTATTTAATACTTTTAAGAAGTAAATGATTTGAAGTCTAGCATCCATACAGAAAGTGCAAGTACTTGAAGTTTCAGGTGTCATGAATTTTCACAGATTGACTACTTTATATCACCGATATCCAGGTCAGGAATCACAACCTGACCAGAACTCCAGAATGCCCCTCCCCACCAACATATCTTCCAAGAGAGAACTCCCAGTCCCCAGGGCAAGAACTGTTCTGATTTTCAATACCAAAGATTTGTTGTGCCTGGGGTGAATTTTATGTAAATGGAATCATACAGTAGGAATTATTTTATATCTAGCTTGCTCACTGTAAGTCATGTTTGTAAGAATCATTCATGTTTTTGTATGTGTAATTATTGTTCATTCCCATTAACGTGTAGTACATGATATACCATAGTTTATTTTTAGAATATCTTATTTAACATCTATTCTCCCTAACAAAAGTTTAGCTCAGTGATTTAGCCTCTGTCTCACTGATACATCTCAAGTACCTAGAACACTGTCTTGCACATGGTTGGTGCTTTATAAGGATGTGTTGGATTACATTAACTAGTGTTTAGTCACTCAGAAGTCTTCCATTGCAGAACTTCCTGGGCCTGCAAGTGCTGCGTTAACTCTGTCTCAAGTTTAGGATTCTCCTCATTTGCCTCCTTAGTGCCCCTTTGACTTCCTTGTTTCTCAAAGTGTAAATCAGGGGATTAAGCAGGGAGTCACCAGAGTATAGAAGAGTGCAATGCTTTTGTTTATGTCCTGTGAATAGCTGGAAGGAGGCTGAAGGTACATGGAGATGAGCGTCCCAAAGAAAATAATCACTACCATCAGGTGAGAACCACAGGTTCCAAAAGCCTTCTGTCTCCCTTGGGCTGACTTTATCTTCAGGACTGCACGGGTAATGTGACCATAGGATACTAAGATGAGTGACAGGGGCACCACCAAGAAGAAGGTACTGACAGCAAAGACTTCAGTCTCATTGACAGAGGTGTTGGTGCAGGCCAGTTTCAGCATCACTGGAACTTCACAGAAGAAATGGTCCACTTGGTTTTTACCACAGAGGGGAAGAGTCATGGTCAGTGCTGTCTGGACTACAGAATTGCCAAAGCCTGTGAGCCAAGCAGTTACAACCAGCTGCAAGCAAAGCTGGGGATGCACGATCAGCATGTAGTGGAGGGGACGGCACACAGCTACATAGCGGTCATAGGCCATGACAGACAGGAGGACACACTCTACTCCCCCAAGTCCCAAGGCAACGAAGAGCTGGGTCACACAGCCGCCATAGGTGATGGTCTTGTCCTTCCTCTTAAAGTTGGCCAGGGTCTGAGGGACAGTGCAAGTAGTCAAACAAAGATCCATCAAAGAGAGGTTGGAGAGGAAGAAGTACATAGGGGTGTGGAGGTGAGGATCCATCGTGGACAAAAGTATAATGGCGCCATTGCCTAAACAGCTCAAGAAGTAGATGATCAGGATGACCACAAAGAGAGCCGTTTCCAGCTGGGGCTGGTTGGAGAAGCCCAGGAGAATGAACCCAGAGAAGGCGCTGCCGTTAGCTCTTTCCATTGTACTCTGCTTATTGGGATTAAGAGAACTCCATACTGTTAAGCTGTTTGTTTATTACATGTCTTTCCCCTGAGGAAGTAGAGTTTGAATACTGTGAAAAGAATTATCCTTCCTAAAAGAATTGCCTCACTTCCCATCTCGAAAACTTCCAGTGGTTTTCAATTGCCTCCAACTCAGATTCCAAATTCTTCATTATGGCATACAAGAGCCTTCATAATCCTTTTCTTACCTCTCTAGTATTTTCTCTTGCTATCCTCAATTTCTCATGCTTAGAATTTTTAAAAATTTATTCATTTCATTTATTGGTGGCCGTGGTGGGTCTTCATTGATGTGTTGGGGCTTTCTCCATTTGCAGTGCACGGGTTTCTCTTTTTGTGGAGCACGGCGTCTGGGGCATGCAGTCTTCATTAGTTGCGATGCATGGCCTCAATAGTTGTGGTTCCTGGGCTCCCCGAGCACAGGCTCAGTAGTTATGGTGCACAAGCTTCATTGCTCTGAGGCATGTGGGATCTTTCTGGACCACAATTGAACCCATGTCTTCACTGACAGACATATTCTTATTCACTGAGCCACCAGGGAAACCCTCTCATCCTTAGAATTTCCCAACATTAATACCCGGATGTTAATGTCTATCTGGTTTTTCTCATTTTCAAATTCTCTGACCACCATAGCTAGTACTCCCTTCAAGATATTGTCTATTGTACTGCCCTTCATTTCGTCTTCAGATCACTCATTACTATCCAGAGTTTTCCTTGTTTCTTAAAAAAAAAAAAAAAATTTATTTTCTAATCTGCCTCAGTATAATGACAGATTTATAGATCAGGAAATTTGTTTTTTACAACAAAATCATTATATGTGTTGAACAGTGCCTGACACACAGGAAACAATCAAGATGTATTGTAATCCATGCAGTTGAATCAACATGTAATGTATGAATACATTAATATACTTAAAGACTAATGTAATTTTTTCTTATATCAGATAGAAATATGTGTCCTCAGTTTTTATTTCATAGTCATTTTTTCCCAGGCTATATGGCCATTGAGATCATGTATAAAATGTGTAATAAATATATAAAATATATGCTATGCAAATATCTGAATATAAACATTTATGTATTTATTGTTTTAGCTTTAAGACTGTTTTGTGCTTGTAAGATACTTTGGTGATCCCATGGACTGAATCTTATTTGTCTTTGTGTACGGAAATCTAGTTTTATAAATGTAGACTTATATTTGCCTCTGAAGAGAGACTGATTTTGGGGTAGAATGAGATGCATGCCAGAGGATGCCAGACAACACCATCTCTGATTCTATTACTGATTCTTCACCCAGCCCCACTGTCTTGTGTCTTAGCCAAAGGGATAGAGAATCTGGCGGCAGAAGCTAAGGATAGTGGAGGGCCTCTCTTGGGCTATTTTTTTAGTGATTGAATAATGAAACTCAGGGGAAGAGAGATATTCTACACCAAGACAGACAAAGTGGAGAGAGGCACAGGTGCTTTAAACTCAAGAGAACACGAAGCTTGTGCAAGAACTTTCTGGGAACTGTCAGAAACAGTTCATTTTGCCCAGACTTCAGGGATTGTTTTTGTTGTTTAGTCATTAAGTCGTGTCTGACTCTTTTTGTGCCCCTGTGAACTGTACCCACCAGGCTCCTCTGTCCATGGGGTTTCCCAGGCAAGAATGCTGGAGTGGGTTCACCATTTCCTTTGCCAGAGGAGCTTCCTGACCCAGGAACTGAACCTGTGTCTCCTGCATTGGCAGGTGGATTCTTTAACACTGAGCCACTTGTGAAGCCCTAAGTGGGATTGAAATAGTAAATAAAATAGTAGATAAAACAACAGCCTGTTGTTAATTATCACTCTTCGGCCTATGGGCTGATACAGTTTCAGGAAACACAGGCTGGAGTTGTATCATATCACTTGGCATTGCTCTTGCCACATAGGAGGACATTCAGAAATGTTTGCTGAAAAAGTGTTCTCTGACACCTGTGGAGACTTTAGCATTTCACCATGGGATATCAAGTGGGCAAAGATGGAGGGGAAGGCAGGCTCTGAGCTTTGCAAGAAGCAGAAGGAACAAAATTAATGAAAAGTCCTTCTTGGGAGGTTTCTTCTCTCTGGACTTTCCCTCAGTTCTACATCTGGCTGGCATAACAGAAATCTCTGCTTTTATTATTTGCCACCGTTTCTATCTAGAGTTCCCAGAAAGTTCTCTGTTCCCTCTCCCTGGTGAGCAGAGCCCTCTATTTTCTTCCCCTTCTCATCTAAGTTGCTCATCACTACTGTTCTACCAGCCCACAGAGTGATGCTGTGTCAGGCACCAGTGGTCTCAGAGCTGCCGGTGTGATTAATGGTGATGCAGCCCTGAGTTTTCTGGGTCTCAAAATGCCAACGACTTTCACCATTGTGCTTAAAGTGTAGAAGGCCTCTCTACCATAAAGTGTCAACTTCTAGTGTGTAGATCTTTCTCTTCTACTTAAAAAGAAATGTGCAAGAGAAAGTGGCCCTGTGATTATCTCCATCCTTTCATCAAAAACTCTGCCCTTTCACTCAGGGGTCTTTGAAGGGTGGTGGGGGATGGCCAGGTGAGGTATGGTTAGCTCTTGGGTAGAGGACATATGAAAATTTAGAATTTAAGCTACTGCCACTTTATGCTGTGTGGACTGAATAACAAAGGAAACTTGCCTGCAGAGGGAGAAGGAAAAAGTAGATCTGAGAAAAAGGAAGAGAGTCACACAGTGCTCATCTCTTAACAGCCTTGACCAGGTAAAGGTCATTGTACTTACCAGATGCTCATATCAGGATGCAAGTGTCTTCTGGGAAGAGTCTTTGGCTTCCAAGTCAGCCTCCAGCATAATGGGAAAATAAAAGAGAGAGAATGTTTCCTTTGCCTCCAGATGTACAAGGATGAGAGATGGAATGATTCTTGTGGAGGCTATGTCTGGCTTAGTGAGAACTGGAGTGACTGCAGCACTTCCTTACATTGAAATTTACAGCTTCTTTGTAGCCTCTGGGAACCCAGTCTCCCTCAACATCAGTAATAGTTACTTATTCCCTATGTGGGTTTCCCAGCATCAACCCTGGGGATAATGTACCTGACAGACAATTCTCCAGAAGATTCAGGGAATTATAAGATGTGGAAGTTGTTAATAGGCTTTCAGAAAGAGTATTAGAAAACCCTTTCCCCAAGAGGCCCTGAGACAACAAATTTCAAAGATTTGGTTCAGATTAGTTCCGTTGCTGAGTCGTGTCCAACTCTTTGCAACCCCAGGGACTGCAGCATACCAGGCCTCCCTGTCCATTGCCAACTCCTGAAGTTTACTCAAATTCATATCCACTGAGTCAGTGATGCCATCCAACCATCTCATGCTCTGTTTTCCCCTTCTCCTCCTGCCTCAATAGTTCCCAGTATCAGGGTCTTTTCAAATGAGTCAATTCTTCGCATCAGGTGGCCAAAGTAATGGAGTTTCAGGTTCAGCATCAGATCTTCCAATGAATATTCAGGACAGATTTCCTTTATTTTACTTGTGGGATCTCCTTGCAGTCCAAGGAGTCTTAGAGTCTCCTCCAACACCACAGCTCAAAAGCATCAATTCTTTGGCACTCAGCTTTCTTTATAGTCCACCTCTCCAGTTACCACAACTCCAATGACCACGAGTAGAACCAGACTAACAATGATGTCTGTGTTGGAGACAGAGGGTCGAGAAGGAACTGTTGAGGAAAGAGAAGGGGCCCAGACTTCAGGTTTGAGTCCTGACCTTGCTGATGGGGTCCAGAAAGGCTCCAGCTTCATCTGAGAAGTTGCTCCACCCCAGCCTCCTCCTTACCCCATCTCAGGGTGAGGGTCTCCTGAAGCCCCTTGTGCTGCATATTGCATGTGTATCTCTGCTCCTCTCCAGAACGGACCACTAGGGCTGCCCACTTCTGGAAGTTTCCATTCCCCTGAAGGCTGAGCTCTACAAGCTCCATGTCCTGGGTCTGGTCCTCCGCGTCATGCTGCCAGGTCAGTGGGATCTCCTCAGGGTAGATGCCCAGGGCCCAGCACCTCAGGGGGACCTCACAGTCAGAGATGGGGTGCTGGGTCACATGTGTCTTTGGAGGGTCTGTGGAGGATGAATCAGAAAATTCCCATTTGGTGTTACCTCCATGGGTCCCGGAAGCAGCATCCTGTGACCATCCTGAGAATAAACGGGACAGTGGGTTCGAAAGAAGCAGCACAAACACTAGACACCAGCCTGAACTCGGAGGTCTGGGCATGTTCTGGAGTCCTTGGAAAGTTCTGGAGTTAGGGTGAGAGCCAAGATAGGAGTTACTATGTAAGGGAGTGAATACAGAGTCATGGTCCTGATTTGGGTGGAGGCCAAATGACTCAGAAAAGCTGGAGTCAGGCCTCCAAACATGTTCTCAGGGTGAGAACTGGCCCTGAGAGACAGTCATGGTTCACAAAATGGCACCCAGGGGGAAGGGGCACCGCTGACCACTTATCTCAGGGATCGGTTCCTGCTTCTTCCCCAAAGAGACTGGATTCCTTAATTGTCCTTCAGAGAAGTGGGGCCACTGGTGAGTCACTCCCTTGTACAGAATATGAAAACCTGGGTGAATTCCTCCCTCTGCTGACAAGAATCGGGGTGCTGTTTCCAGATTGACCTCACTTTCTTCTCCTCATGGGAAGCCAGGTCCAGCCCTAGGGGGATCAGGGAAGCCCAGCGCCCCTCGTACCTGCACGCAGCAGCGTGTCCTTCCCGTTCTCTAGGTGTCTGTGGAGCCACCCTCTGCAGTGCCTCTCCAGATAGTTCTTACTGTTCCCCACAGCACCACCCTGCTCAAGCTTGAGCTTGGAGATCTGAGCCTCTGCATCCGCTGCGGTCCAGAAGCACAGGTCCTCATTCAGGGCAAGGTGATTGTTGCCATCATAGGCAATCTACCAGAACCCGAGGCAATAACTTTTCAAATATGCAATTATATCTCTTTCAGGAGAAGATGGAGATGGGTGTTTCTGTCTGTTCCCTCCACATTGAGCCCTGGGTGCGTGGGTGCAGGTAGCCAGTTCCAGACTGTTTCTTTTTGCTACTCTCTTGTTGGACCCAGAAATGCAAGCCACTGAACCAGGTGATCAAGGTGTGTGCCCTTTGGGAGCAGCCACAAAACCTGGGCAGCCATATGTGTGCACAGATTCTTTTCATAGAGACACCAGTTACCTGGGGTGGGACAGAGGGAGAGCACGATACTGTCAACTGTTGGCTTCTCAGGTGTTCGGTGAAGATTACAGTTGACCCCAGATATGTGTTAGAAGTCTTAGCTTTTAAGATAAGGAAATAGGCTTCTTTCAGGGACAAGCTGGAGGTTTCAGTCTGTCTGTATGCTGGAGAGGGAGCCTCAGTGAGTCTGGGTGAGCCTGTTTCTTAGTTCATTATAGCCTCACGGATTTCATGGACACAGACGTCATTGACTTTCAGAGGTATGTTTTGGAGGTCCATGTCTCAGGTGTAAGTCTTCAAATTGAGGGTCCCAGACATGGAACACTTAGTTTCTCAGGGAGAAATTGGCAGTGGTGATTGCAGCCATGAAGTTAAAAGACAATACTCCATGGAAGGAGAGTTAGGACCAACCTAGAGAGCATATTAAAAAGCAGAGAAATTACTTTGTCAACAAATGTCCGTCTAGTCAAGGCTATGGTTTTTCCAGTGGTCATGTATGGATGTGAGAGTTGGACTATAAAGAAAGCTGAATGCCGAAGAATTGATGCTTTTGGACTGTGATATTAAAGAAGACTCCTGAGAGTCCCTTAGAGTGCAAGGAGACCCAACCAGTCCATTCTAAAGGAGATCAGTCCTGGGTGTTCATTGGAAGGACTGATGATGAAGCTGAAACTCCAAAACTTTGGCCACCTGATGTGAAGTACTGACTCATTTGAGAAGACCCTGATGTTGGGAAAGATTGAGGCAGGATACAAGGGGATGACAGAGGATGAGATGGTTGAATGGCATTGCTGACTCAATGGACATGTGTTTGGGTGGACTCTGGGAGTTAGTGATGGACAGGGAGGCCTGGCATGCTGCGCTTCATGGGGTTGCAAGGAGTCAGACACGACTGAGCAACTGAATTGAACTGAAATTGATTTTAGTGTGCGGTTTTTCTTATTCACCTTGTGTGAATAAGAATAGCTTCATTCTTACAAGATAGTATACATGTTTCAATGCCGTTCTCCCAAATCATCCCACCCTCTCCCTCTCCCTCAGAGTCCAAAAGTCCGTTCCATACCTCTGAGTCTCTTTTGTTGTCTCACATAGAGGGTCTTCATTACTATCCTTCTAAATTCCATATATATGTGTCAGTATACTGTATTGGTGTTTTTCTTTCTGGCTTACTTCACTCTGTATAATAGGCTCCAATTTCATCCATCTCATTAGAACTGAGTCGAATTTATTCTTTTAAAGGGCTGAGTAGTACTCCATTGTGTATATGTACCACAGCTTTCTTATCCATTCATCTGCTGATGGACATCTAGGTTGTTTCCATGTCCTGCCAGTCTATGTTCAATACAGGATGCAGGACGCATGGGGCTGGTGCACAGGATGATTCAGGGAGAGGATGAGGGGTGGGAGGTGGGAGGGGGCTTTGGCATTGGGAGATCGTGGACACCTGTGGCTGATTCATGTCAATGTATGGCAAAACAAATACAGTATTGTAATGTAGAATAAAGTATTAAAAAAAAAAGACTCAAAAAAAAAAAAAAAAAAGCTTCACCCAGCTTGTTCATGCATTTCTTTTCAAAGGAGTTGTTTTGGGTAAAACGGTATAATCAGTGTGCCCGAGTGAGGAGGGGAGATCTGGAGCCTGTATGTCATGAGTGAACAGAAACCTAGCTTGTTGCGCAGCTTCCTCTCTCCTTGTCTCTCTCGTTGCCAGTTTTGTTTCGCCTTGTGTTTCTGTCTGTCCCTCTCTTTCTCATTCTCTAGTTCTTGTTCTGTTCAGGACCTTTTTAAAAAGCCTTTTTTTTTTGAAGTAGTTGCAGATTAACAGAAAGGTCTAAAGATAGTATAGATAGGTCTTGGGCACCTTTGACCTTTCCCCCAATGGTTATATATTCTATAACTATAATACAATTTGAAAGCTAGGAAACTCACATTGGTACAATGTATATATAGAGTTTCATGTAATTTTTTCATGTAGATTCCTGTAACCATCATCATGATCAAAATATGGAATTGACCCCTTGACCACTCACATCTCCTTTGTGATACTGCTTTATAGTCACACTCATTTTCTCCCCTCCCCTTCACCCTCCATAAACCATCACTCACTCCTGGGCACAACTATCTTGATCCCCATATCTATTATTCTGTCATTTTTGTGGATGGGATATAGATGGGATCATATAATATTTAACCTATTAAGATAGACATTTTCATTCAACACAATATCCTTGAGATGTTGTATATATTAATAGCTTATTCTTTTTTATTGCCAAATAGTATTTCATAGTTTGGATGTGCCATCATTTGTTTAGAACATTTTGTTTTCAGCTTTTTGCTGTTACAGATAAAACTGCTACAAATAATTGTGCACAGGTTTTTGTATGGAATACATTTTTGTTTCTCTGTCATAAATGCCAAAGAGCATGATTACTGGGCTCTATGACAAGTGTATATTTGGTTTTTAAAAGAAACATCCAAGCTTTTTTATAAAGCAGATGTATCATTTTATATTCTGATTAGCAATGTATGAGTGATTCAGTTTTTCTACAATGATGCCAATATTTGGTATTGTTCTGATATTTTTGTCTTGGTTGTTTTAGTAGGTAGGTAATGATATCTCTTCATGTTCTTAATCTGCATTTTCCTGAAGGTTGAAGTGAAGTGAAGTGAAGTGATGTCGCTCACTTGTGACCGACTCTTTGCGATCCCATAGACTGTAGCCTACCAGGCTCCTCTGTCCATGGGATTTTCCAGGCAATAGTACTGGAGTGGATTGCCATTTCCTTCTCCAGGGGATTTTCCCAACCCAGGGCTTGAACCCGGGTTTCCTGCATTGTAGACAGAAGCTTTACCGTCTGAGCCACCAGGGAAGTCATTCCTGAAGGTTAGTGATGCTAAACGTCTTTACATGTGCTTATTAACCATTCATATATTTGCATTGGTGAGTTATTTGCTGAAATGTTTTTTTCATTGAGTTGTTTTCTGATTGTAGAGTTTTGTGAGTTGTTTGTATATTCTAGACATGAGTGTTTTGTAAGATAAGTAGCTTGAAACTATTTTCTTCCAGTTTGTAGCTTATCTGATTATCCTCTTAACAGAGTCTTTAACAGACAAATGCTCTTTATTTTGATGAGTCCTCATTTGTACATTTAAAAAGAAATAGATTATGCTTTCAGTGTATTATATTCCAATACAAAGTAAGAATTTTACAAAATAACATAGGAAAAAAACAGGTAATTGCAAGTAAGCATTTCTAGATAATGTCAAATAATTATCCAAAATTATTATACCAATTAATATTTATAGCAACAAGATGGAAATGGGAAGGAATGTTAATTGCATGTCTGTAATTCCCTCCATCTCTGGACACTGTATGCAGTACTAATCTTTACATTTGAGTAAATATTATCATAGAATTTAACTAGTAGAGAGATTACTGAGAAAATTCTAAGAGTATTTTAAGGAAAAGATAATTTTCCCCCATGGGTAGAATGTTATTAAAAAAACTGGAATTTACAGTTCTATATGAAATGCTTGGCTATAGCTTGTAAATTAGTTAAAGAAGATCTGTATGCTTGTCTGACTAATGACATACAAAAACCAAGATGCTTCAGACCTAAATAGCTTTCCCTGAGATGGCTTGTACTACTAGCTAGAAGTTGTCTATTACTCTGAAAGAAAATATATTCTAGTGGGGAAAAGAGATTGTATATTTTTGAAGCTGCCTTTGATGGTTAAGACCAATGCCTTCCATGGACAGATGCTAATTGTTCCTGCCTTTTGCCTGTATAGTCAAGTGTATAAGTTGTTCTGAAATTAATTGATGTTCAAACTTCAAAACACACAATACTCATCAAGTTTCTTCCAATTTACTTTAACAATTATAGCTATCTTGTTTAACTCAATCATGTGGAAATAAATGCAAAGATGAATTGAATTTAAACAAACCATGGAAGTTCCATTTAAGAAATCAATAATTTTTCTGTTTGCTTATGTAAATTGTTACAACTTCCAGATAGAAATTGAACAACATCACAGAGGCCATATCAGGGGTTTGGGAGTAAAATGTGGTGGTTGACCTTTAATATATTTACCTTAAAGATTAGGTAGACACCACCTAATTCCAGTGTTCTTGCCTGGAGAATCCCAGGGACAGGGGAGCCTGATGGGCTGCAGTCTATGGGGTCGCACAGAGTTGGACACGACTGAAGTGACTTAGCAGCAGCCTAATTGGTTAAAAGATGCTTACTCCTTGGAAGTAAAGTTATGACCAACCCAGAGAGCATATTAAAAAGCAGAGACACTACTTTGTCAACAAAGGTCCGTCTAGTCAAGGCTCCGGTTTTTCCAGTAGTCATGTATGGATGTGAGAGTTGGACTATAAAGAAAGCTGAGCACCGAAGAATTGATGCTTTTGAATTGTGGTGTTGGAGAAGACTCATGAGAGTTCCTTGGACTGCAAGGAAATCCAACCAGTCCATTCTAAAGGACATCAGTCCTTGGTGTTCATTGGAAGGACTGATGTTGAAGTTGAAGCTCCAATATTTTGGCCACCTGATGCAAAGAGCTGACTCATTTGAAAAGACCCTGATGTTGGGAAAGATTGAAAGCAGAAGAAGGGGACGACAGAAGTTCGTGATGGACAGGGAGGCCTGGTGTGCTGTGGTTCATGGGGTTGCAAGGAGTCGAACATGACTGAGCGACTGAATTGAACTGAAGTGAATTGGTAACTCTGTTATCCGTTAAAAGTTGGTTATGAATATTAGATAAAAATTAATTTACATTTAAAATTAAGTAACTGAATGCATTCTTATTTATATATGGATAATTTTTTTGCAATTGTATGAAAAATAGCAAGTGTTTAGTAAAATATATAAATCGTTAAAAGAGGAGAGTTAAGGTAACTGAGAAGTCAAGGGAATTATCTGACCTCTGTCATTTATGAAAAGTTATAAAAGAGGTAGATTAGGTATCCTCTATCATTCTCCTTGATATTCATTTTCCCTGAGGATTGTCATCTCTGGGCAGCTAGGTGACATCAGCTAATTAACCTTACAGGACATACATTCCCCAGAGACTTCAGTCAGGTAAACTGTTTTCACCAGACCATTATACTGCAGGTTCATACCAATCCCATGTTTTCATAATGAGCTCTCCATCATAGAGCCAAGACATTATATTCAGAAGGAATCCTGAGAGTTTGAAATTGCCTTCCTACGTCATCCTACCAGCTAGACACAATGCTGATCTTCAGTACCCTGTGAAGGTATTTGAAGTTATCTAGAGAAAGCATCTTCTTACTTAAGGAAAACTTAAGGATATTCCAATGCTGATAGAGTCAACTTATGTACTCACTGCATGCAACCTGCATCCTTAGTCTACATACCCAGGTTCCAATGCCCTGTGCTGTATTAAAAGCAGGAACTGGAAATGAGATAGGGAACCAGCTTAGGACACTCACATGAGGGGAATAAGACTGAGAGGACAGGAACTCTTAGGAATTGATAAGTTAGTTTGTTTTCACTTTCAAGTGTTTTTTAAAGGATAAATTGAGTAACATATATGTCAGTTGGCAAAAGAAACAGAAACTCCTGTAGAAATTCACCAAATTTAAAAACCAAACTAAGTCTTCCTTGTGGAAGCCAACTTTTTGTCCCTAGACATTTCATCCTATTGTAGTGTATTCATTATGTCTCAGTATGGATATCTGGAGCAATTTAAATTCAGGATATTTGGATGTCATATAACATGTCCTTCAGTAATTGGGTAATAGCATATAGATGAATGTGAAAATGTTAGACTGTACGCTTTCATTTTTTTCCTCAGCTCATATTTCTGTGAAATTACAGAATGTTTCTTAAAGTGTATTGTCATTATCTGTAGTTTTAAAATGTTCGTTTTCTCAAAGAAATGAACATATGTAATCTTCCAGATGCTAGCCTGATAATTACAACAGTTTCATGGTTACTGTGTCAATGCAGCTTTGTATTTTGTTAATGAAAAACGATCATTCTTCAGTTGAGGAGAACACCAATTTGAGAGGAGAAACATGGGTCAGAAAAGGTGATCTGACTGTTTAATTTATTGGTGAATTAGGCAAATGACAAGGTGATGTGTAATGTGACTGTGACTGTCCTTCCATCCTTGGACACACTTATGAATGGACTACATTCTGTATGAATGTACTCTTGTTTTGTATGAATGGAGTCTCATTTTTTATGAATGCTTTCAATGTCCAGCTCAGATATTTTCTGCCGGCTGCTGCACTGATCCACACCATATGTGTCATGAGTATTGACTAACAGCTTCACAGCCCTTTCCTTCTTTAGGAAATTGCCATCAGTTGAATGGAGCCACATTGCCAGAAGTTCCGAATGTGGCTGGGGCAGCTTATAGTCAATGACAGGCTGGTGAGATTTATAAAAGTCTGCCTTTTGTCAAGGTGGAACTAAATCTGACACAATGCATGCTTCACAGCTTGTTATTCTGCATAGTAGTAACTAGTCACATCTATAATAAGTATTTAAATTTGCCTGAATTAAAATTAAATTTAAAATTCAATTCTTTATCTGCCCCACTTGAAAGGCTCAGATAGCATTATGTGGATAGTAGTGATTGTGTAAGTGAAGCACAATATTTTTATCAGCAGATAGCTCTATTTGGAGAGTCCTTTTCCAGCTTTATATGGGATCATGTTCGTGTATTCCATTTGAGATCATATCCTTGCTTTAACGCATTTGTCTGCTCTGTTTTGTTTCCCTGATTCTCTTTGTCTTGAGGACATTCACTCAATAAACAGCATGCAAAGGAATTCCCATTTCAGCCTCTTTTCCCCAACCTGGCCAAATTCTGTCCATAGTGATTAGGAGTGTTATTTCTGAGACTGTGATAGATCCATTGCCTCCTCATCTATGTGTTCTTCATTGTCATTAGAATGTTGATAGTGAACAATTCTATTTCCTATAGGAATTCCAGGCATTTTAGTTGTTGGTAATATATGACACTGAAATCAGCAGAAAGAAGAGGTAAGTCTGGTCACTGCAGTGTGAAATTCTGTTCTGAAGTGACTACTTTTGTTGTTTGGTCACTAAGGCAAATCCAACTCGTTTTGACCTGGTGGACTGTAGCCTGCCAGGATTCTCTACTGAAGAGGGTTTCCATTTTCTTCTTCAAGTTATCTTCCCAATCCAGGGACTGAACCTGCCTTCCCTGCATCTCCTGCATTGGCTGGCAGTTTCCTTACCGCTGAGCCAGCAGGGAAGCCCGTGACCTGGTTATGCACAGTGAATACATTTTTGGAGTTCTTGTTAAATTGGTATAGAAATATTAGGTATCTCAAGGACAAAAGTTAAGCACTATAATTAAAGGTGATATTTTCAGACTCTGAGCAATTTGTTTTTTACTACTATACCAAAAGACCAGCATATAGCATTTACAAATATAATGCATTAGGAGTAGAGATAACTATTTTGCCAGAATGTATCTATGAGTAGTATCTTAGGGATGCATTTAATGTAATATAACCTTTTGTAAAAGTACATTCTAGCTCATAAATTTCTATATCTGAATGCATTTTAGAGATCATTTTGTATTATTCTATTACATGTGAGGTATGTGCGAATCAAGTTATGTAGAATTATGAGATACATTTTTAGAATAAAATTTCTCCCTTTGTCTATATTTTCTTACTCTTTCTAATCACTTTTGTCTATATTTTCTTACTCTTTCTAATCACTCTCCCTTGATTTCCCCTCATTCCCACTTTCTCTAAGATGTACAAAATAATCATCATACTTTCATCCTATTAAACTCAATCTAAAACAGGCATTTTATATCTATGATTGATGCAACCAAAGTTCATTACTTAATTTTATTAGTATTATTTTCTTATATTTATTTCAATATATAATTTTGTGAATAGTAAAGAGCTAATTAAAGATATATCAATTTCAATGAGTACATAATTTATTCAAATAGTTGCATATAAAATCACACGACCATGTCTTTGTTTTTGTTTTGTTTTCATGTCTTTGAATTGACAGATTTTCCTCTTCATCTATACACTCTTTGGGAAGATACCTTTAATAAATTGCTAAATGCTTGATTTGACAGGAGCCATGTGCTAACAAAGGATGGAGCAGAACAATGAAAGTTCTTTCTCTGGATTTATCTTACTGGGCTTCTCTGACAGTCCTCAACTTGAGCCAGTCCTCTTTGTGGTTCTTTTGATCTTCTACATCTTCACTTTGCTGGGAAACACAACCATCCTTGCATTGTCCTACTTGGACCCATGTCTTCACACCCCGATGTACTTTTTCCTCTCTAACCTGAGCTTTCTGGACATGTGCTACACCACTAGCATTGTTCCACAGCTCCTAGTTAATCTCAGCAGAGCAGACAAATCTATTTCCTTCGGTGGCTGTGTAGTTCAAATGTTCATCTCTCTGACTTTGGGAGGTACAGAATGTATTCTCCTAGGAGCTATGGCATTTGACCACTATGCAGCTGTTTGCAGGCCCCTTCACTACACAGTAATCATGCACCCCCCGTCTCTGTGCCCTGATGGCTTCTGCTTCATGGATCACTGGTTTTGTCAACTCCTTATTGCAGACAGTGCTTGTCTTCCTTTTACCTCGCTGTGGGAGAAATAAATTAGCCCACTTCTTCTGTGAGATCCCTTCTTTTCTCAAACTTGCCTGTGTTGACACCACCATGAATGTGTATGTGACCTTCTTTGCCAGTGTCATCATGCTTCTCGCACCTGTTTCATTAATCATGTTCTCCTATGGTCGGATTGTCTGGGCGGTCTTCAGAATAAAGTCCACTGCAGGGCAAAGAAAAGCATTTGTCACGTGTGGATCCCACTTCACGGTGGTCTCCCTGTTTTTTGGCACAGCCATCTATGTGTATATTCAGCCCAGCAGCAGCGACTCCCAGGATCAGGACAAGTTCATGTCTCTCTTCTACACTGTCATCATCCCCATGACCAACCCCCTTCATATATACGCTGAGGAACCGGGATGTGAAGGGAGCGATGAAGAAGGTGTTTTGGAAGGACTCTGACTCCAGATGATGGCTGAGGAGGACAGTTTAATGGAAGGACTTTGAACACCAGAACTATTCAGATATATATGCCCCATGAGTCATCTAAAATTTCCTCTGGCAATGCTGAACGGAATTTGTTTACTTCATTCCCTTTGAAACATGAGTGGTGAAATTCTACGTTTTTGTATTCTTCAGCTTCCAGAGACGCGGATTCAGTGTTCTGACAGCATTTGTTTTGTAGTTATGGTTTTTAAAGTTGTAGGATTTTTCTTGTTTGCACTCACTTTTAAGTACATTATTCCACACCTATTTACAAGATGGCATATGAATATATTACATGAAATTACAGCCAAAATAAGAATAGGAAACCACCGAAACGCTGTAAGGAATATTAACATTTTATCATTTCCTAAACTGTTACTTCTCCAACACATGTGTTCAGATGTCAAAGGGTAGATATCAGTTAGCTTCTTCTGTATAATAAATCACTTCAAAATTTACTTGCTTAAAACATTAACCATTAATTTATCTCACAATTATGTGCATCAGCATTTGGGCTAAGTTTAGCTGGACAATTCTTCTGGTCTCAGCTGGAGTCACTCAAATGCCTGCAGTAGGCTTCTGGGTCTACTTAGGGCTTCCTGATCTAGATTGCCACAGTTGGCATGGTTTCCATCTCCTTGATATGGTCTCCAATCTTTCAGTATGATGGCCAGGAATGTTCATATGGGGAAGTCCTTGTGACTGATTTATTGTTTAAGATACGGCTACTCATGCTTGCCTGTCCTGTCTTTCTTTGTGCATTGTTTACCTTCATAAATAGTAACTGTTAGGGTCTGTTCTTTGTTCCACATGGAGGGTCTAAGAGGTCACAGTGTATTTCCATAGCCTCTTTTCCCAGTTAGCAATAAATAGGGCCCTCCCTGGTGGTCTAGTGGTAGAATCCTGCTGCCAATGCAGCGAACAGAAGTTACATTCCTGGTCCAGGAAGTTCCTACATGATGCAGAGCAACTAAGGCCATGCGCCACAGCTACCCAGCCAGCTCTCTAGATTCCATGAGCCACAACTACTGAAGCCGGCACGCCCTAGAGCCCGTGGTCCCCAACAAGAGAAGCCACAGCAATGAGAAGCCCTTGCACCGCAGCTAGACAAAGCCTGCATGGAGCAAGGAAGAGTTGCAACAAAGACTGAGCACAGCAAAAACAAAAGAAAAAGTCCAATCAGTGGGAGGTCTTTCCTGTTGGCCCGGTGGTTAAGAGTCCTCACTTTCACTGCAGAGGTCAAGGGTTCCATCCCTGGTCAGGAGACTAAGGTCCACATGCCATGTAGCATGGCCAAACGTTAAAAAACAAAGAGAACAAATCAGTAAGTGGGGACACAGAGGGGTCTGTCACCAGCAAGGGCTCTACATGGAACTACTCAGATTCAGAGTGAAGATTTGACTAATGGGAAATGGGAGCTGATGAGCAGATTATTTTTCCTTTCTTCTCCTAAGCTGGGGATCTATTCGATGTCTCCTAAGACATACTTCAGGGGGACAAATGTGATTGAGTACCCAGTTACTCCATACTAATGGCAAATTTGATAATGTATCCTTGACAAATCTGCTTTTCTTCCGCTTGTGTTCCCTTTCTTTCACTCCTGATGCTGTATCTCATTCTGCATTAATTGCTTGTGCATAAACCTTTGTTTCAAGTTATCTTTTCTGGGAAAGCCTAGGATATGACCAAGAGTCTGGGGGCCTATAAAAATGTTCTGGATCATAAATACAAATTTTGAAGTTTCTGATTGTCAAAGACATTTGTAACTGTTACCAACTCTTTGAAATTGGGCCCTAAAAATGGTCCTGCTGAGTGTTGGTCGTGCCAGTAGAACAAGACAGAGGTCAGCTCAGAAGCAAAGGAAGGAACCTCCCTGGTGGCCCAGTGGCTAAGAATCTGCACTCCCAGTGCAGGGGACCTGGGTTTGATTTTTGCTTGGGCAACTAGGTCCTGCTTGCCACAACTAAGATCTGCCACAGTCAAGTAAATACATAAAAAATAAGTAAATATTTTTAAAAAGTAGAAGCAAAAGGAAGTTTTATCCTTTAGTTGTAGAACGGAGAAATGGGAGCTCAGCATCAAGAGTATGCCCTCTGCTGGACAGCCCATCCGCAGGTGGCTTGACTGGGGCTCTCATCATTGGGAAGCAGGTCGCAGGGTTCTCCCTGGGCAGGCGCAGCTGCCCTGCCTGTGGCTCCACACCCCAGTGCCAGGCGCAGCGTCTCTGCACACGGCCTGCTGCCACCATCTAGAATTGTGCCATTCTCAGCGCTTCTGCACATTGTCCCCTGAGCTGAAGTTTGGGGCACAATGCCTCTGTGCCAGGTACCCTATGAGAAAGTGAAACAATACTAAGCAGCAAGGAAAAGACGAAACAAAAGGTTAGAGTTTATTATCCAGATTCTATTTTCATTTTCTGGCAACTGCTAATGGTCATTACTCCTGGAACCAAAAGAATGAAGGACATTACATGAGGAGAGGTTTTAGAGAAAGAAGACTGAAGACCAAGGTTGAGGCAGCTCAACATTTAATGACTGGGTAATAGAGAATTTTAAGATTCTTCATGAGACTGGAAGGAAAATCCAGAGATGTGAGAGGAAAACTCTATTAGTTGAATTAAAGGCTAAGCTGCTATAAGAAAAAGACCCTGAAAATCCAGTAGCTTAAAGAAGAGTTCTTCTCTGTCTACCACTGTCTCTGTCTCCCTCTTTCTCTCTCAGGCAGGGGCGTAGCTTGTCAACAATTGTGGAGTATTCCTGCTCCACCTTATTCTTAGTGGCTCCCAGCATTTAAAGGTTTGTCAAGACCTCTTAATGTTCTAAAGAGGAGGATCTCAGTCAGCATCTAGATGGAGGCTGATTGGAAGTTGGACCATCAGGGAATAACTTTAAATATGAAAGTATACCACTGATAGCTTACGAGTGAACAATGTCAGATTCATGATCTCCGGAGAAGAACATTTATCTTCAGGACCAGGGACCAGGCTTGATCACTCAAGAGCTTCTGTATAGCAGAATTTTATTAAAGTATGACAAGGGACAGAGAAAGCTACTAACATAGACCTCAGAAAGGAGATGGAGAGTGCCCCCGCTGCTAGTTTAGCTCTATGTTTTATGTCTGTTAGAAAGCTATTAATTGGATAAGAGAGACACTGAAGACTGACAGAGTTTCACCAGGCCCCTTTCCCACAATATGCATTTTTGAGATAGGGTGGCAGGAGATGTGTCATCCTTCAGCCATAAAACAACTGATATGAATACTGGTTTGTTGAGTGATTATCAGCCAAAAGTTAGCCTTAGGTGGAACCATTTTGAAGAAAGGCAAATGCAAAGCAAATGCATGGTTTCATTAACATAGCTTAAGAAAAACATTTCCTTCCATAAGAAAAACTACATTGGTTAGCTCAAGTTTTGAGAAAAGTTAAGCTCAGGTAGAACAAGGTGTCATCATAGCAGCAGAGAATTTTAAGAGAAAAATGTCTGACAGTTGTAGTTTGTTTTCTCCTGCCTCTTAAGGGAAAGAGAAAAAATGTCTGACACTTGCAGCCTATTTCGTCCGTTTGGAGACCCCTGACCTTCCTCCTTGTTACCCTCTCATCTGTTTCAGGAGAAGACTGGGAGATGCGAATTTTTGTCAGTTTCTTCCACATTTAGCCTAAGCGGGAGGAGAGGGAGAGGTACGGGGCACAGGCAGCAGTTAGGAGCTTTTCTTTAGTTTGCTACTGTCCTATTAGAACCAGGAACGAAAGCCCTGGGGTTGGGGGTGGGGGGGTCCCTGGGCTACAGGATAAGGAGTGTGTCCTCTGGCAGCAGCCCCAAAACCTGGGCGGCCACACAGGTGCATAGGCTCCTTTCACAGAGACACTGGTGACCTGGGGCGGGACAGAGGGAGAGCACAATGCTGGCACCTGTTGGCTTCTCCGGTGTTTGGTGAGGATTGCAGTTGACCCCTAGATATGTGTTAGAAGTCTTAGCTTTTCAGGGACAAGCTGGAGGTTTCAGTCTGTGTCTCTGTGCTGTGCCCTGGAGAGACAGCCACAGTGAGTCTGGGTGAGCCTAAGAACTGTTTCTCAGTTCCTTAAAGCCTCATGGGTTTCATGGAGACAATCTTCATTAGCTTTCAGAGCTCTATGTTTTGGAAGGTTATGTCTCAGGTGTTAAGTCTTCAAAGTTAGGGTCCCAGATGTGGGACACTTTGTTCCTCCAGGAAAAACTGACAGTGCTGACTTCCCACCTACTGCTTTCTTGTGGCTCCAAGGGTGGGTTTTATATAGAGATTTTGTCTCTGCCTCTTCTAATGATTTATTTATTTTTTTAAATCTTCTAATGATTTTAGTTTGGGCTTGTCCTATTCACCTTGTATATAGGATTCACCCAGCTAGTTTCCACACTTCTTTTCGAAGAAGTTGTTCTGTGTAAAACTGTAGATTCATTGTGCCCATGGGAGGAGAGGGGATCTGGAGCCAGTATGTCATGAGTGAACAGGAACCGTCTACCCTTTTGAACAGCTTCCTCTCTCCTTTTCTATCTCTTTGCCATTCCTTTTGCTTTGTGTCTCTGTCTGTCCCTCTTTTCCTCAATCTCTAGTTCTTGTTCTATTCAAGTCTTTTTCTTTTTATACTTTTTATTTTGAAATAATTACAGATTGACAGGAAAGTCCAAGGTTAGTAGAGAGAAATCTTGAAAATTTGATCTATTTTCTCCCAGTGATTTTATATTATATAACTGTGTTGTGCTGTGCTTAGAGGCTCAGTCGTGTCTGACTCTGCAACCCCATGGACTGTAGCCCACCAGGCACCTCTGTCCATGGGGATTCTCCAGGCAAGAATGCTGGAGTGGTTACCATGTCCTCTTCCAGGGAATCATCCCAACCCAGTGATCAAACTGAGGTCTCCTGCACTGCAGGCAGATTTTTTACTCTCTGAGCCACCAGGGAAACCCAAGATTACTGGAGTGGGTAGCCTGTCCCTTCTCCAGGGGATCTTCCCGACTCAAGAATCGAATCGAGTCTCCTGCTTGCAGGTGGATTCTTTAGAGCTGAGCTACCAGGGAAGCCCATTATACAACTCTAATACAATTTAAAAACAAGGAAACTGACATATGTGCATCGTGTGTGTTCAGGTCTATGTAAAATTTTCCCTGTGTAGATTCCTGAGGCTACCATAGCAATCAAGATATGGATTTATCCCATCACCACACACATCTTCTTTGTGATACCCCTTTAGGGCATAGTCACAGCTAGTCCCTCCCTTCCCCTGAAAGTGAAAGTCGTTCAGTTACATCTGATTCTTTAGCCCCCTGCACTATACAGTCCATGGAATTCTTTAGGCCGGAATACTGGACTGGGTAGCCTTTCCCTTCTCCAGGGGAATTTCCAGCCCAGGAATCAAACCCAGGTCCTCTGCACTGCAGGTGGATTCTTTACCAACTGAGCTATCAGGGAAGCAGCCCCTCTCCCTGAACCCTCTGTAAAACCATCCTTAACTCCTGGGCAATATTAATTTGGTCTCTGTCTCTATTATTTTGTTACTTCATGGGTGTTACATAGATGGGATCATATTTAACCTATTAGCATAGACTTATTTTCATTCAACTTAATACCCTTGAGATTCATCCAAGATGTTGTGTGTATCAATAGTGTATTCTTTTTATTGCCAAGTCGTATTCCATGGTATGGATGTACCAGTATTTGTTTAGAATATTTTAGCTGTCTTCAGCTTTTTGCTGTTACAGGTAGAGCTGCTATGAATAATTGTGCACAGGTTTTTGTGTGGAATAAATATTTGTTTCTCTGCCATAAATGCCGAAGGTCATGATTACTGGGCTGTATGGAAAGTGGATATTTGGTTTTTAAAGAAACAGTCAAGCTGTTTTATCAAGTAGCTGCATCATTTATAGTCTCATTAGTAATGTATGAGAGATTCAACTTTTCCACAGTTTCACCAACATTTGGTATTGTTCCTATATTTTCGATTTTTGTTGTTCTAGTAGGTAGGTGGTGATATGTCTTCATGGTTTTAGTCTTCATTTTGCTGATGATTAGTGATGCTAAACATGTTTTCATGTTTCATAAAGATATCTTTACCATCTGTATATTTACATTGGTGAGTTATCTGCTCAAATGTTTTTTAATTGAGTTATTTTCTTATTGTAGAGTTTTGAGAGTTCTTTGTGTATTCTAGATAGGAGTGTTTTCTATGAGAAGCAGATTGACAATATTTTCTTCCAGTGTGTAGCTTATCTTTTTATCCTCTTAACCAGGTCTTTAATAACGATTTTATTTTGGTGAATTGTCATTTGTAAATTAAAAAAAAATAGATTCTGCTTTTATTGTATTATATTCCAATATAAAACAAGAATTTTTAAAAACAGCATAGGGAAAAAAAGCATGTAATTTCAATTAAGAATTCCTAGATAATGCCAAATTATTAGCCAACATTATTTTGCCAATTAATATTTGCAGCAGCAAGATTGAACCAGGAAGAAGTATTAATAGCAAGTCTATGATTCACTCCATTTCTGAACACCCTATGCGTTATTGGTCTTTCCTCGGCCTCCTTATAAATATTATGTTGGGATTTACCTAGTGGAGAGATTATTGAGAAAAGTCTAATTAAGACTAATTTAAGGAAGAGATAGTTTCTCCTTATGCATAGAATATTATTTAAAAGAGGATTTATGCTTATATGGGAAATGGCTGGCTATAAAATGTAAGTTAATTATCAAAGTTCTCTGTGCTTTTCTGACTAATAACATATAAAAACCAAGATGCTTCCAACCTAAGTAGCTTTCTGTGAGATAGCTTATACTACTAACTAACAGTGGTCTATTACTCTGAAAAAAATGTGTTCTAGTGGGGAAAAGAGAATTTATATTTTTTGAAGCTGCATTTGATGGTTAGGCCAAAGCCTTCCATAGACAGATGTTAAGTATTCCTGCCTTTTCCTTGTATAGTCAAGTGTATATGTTGTTTTGAAATTGATTGATCTTCAAACTTCAATACTCACAATACCCTTCAATTTCCTGTCAGTTTACTTTAGCAATTATAGCTATCTTGATTAACTCAATCATGTGTATTGTAAATGCAAAGATGACTTGAATTGAAGCAAACCAAGGAAGTTCCATTTAACAAGTCAATAGTTTTTCTGTTTGGTTAAGTGAATTATTGCAACTCTCCGATAGAAATTGAACAATGTTATAGAGGACGTGGTGTTTTTCCTTAGCCACATGAGACGTTTGGGAGTAAAATATGGGTGTTACTGTTTAATATATTACCTTAAAGGTTAGAATCTGCCTAAACTTTAACTCTGTGATCTCTTAGAAGTTGGTTATAATTTGCTGTATGACTCAGGAACTCAAGCAGGGGCTCTGTACAACCTAGTGGGGTAGGATGTGGAGGGAGGCACAAGAGGGAAGGGACATAGGTACACCTATGGCTGATTCCTATGATGTTTGGCAGAAGCCGACACAATACTATAAAGCAATTCTCCTTCAATGAAAACTAAATACATTTAATTATAAAACAAAAAGAATTTGGTTATGAATATGGGGTGAAAATTAATTTATAGCTAAAATTAAGTAACTGAAAGAGTTCTTATTTATATAGGAAGTATTTTTTTTCACAATTGTGTGAAAAATCTCCAGTGTTTAGTAAAATACCTAAGCCATTAAAAGAGGAGAGCTAAGATAACCGCAAAGTCTAGGAGTTATCTGACCTCTGTCATTTATGAGAAGTTACAAAAGAGGGGGATTAAGCAAACTCATGCATTCTCTTTGAAATTTATTTTCCCTGAGGATTGTTATTCTCTCAGCAGCTAGGCAACATCAGCTAATTAGTAGTACAGGTCATCCATTCCTCAGAGACTTCAGTCAGGTAAACTGTTTTCAGCAGACCAGTTTTACTGCAGTTTCATACCAACCTCACACTTTTGTAATGAGCTGTCCGTTAGAGAGCCAAGACATTATATTCAGAAGGAATCCTGAGAGTTTGAAATTGCCTTCCTATGTCATCCTACCAGCTAGACACAATGCTGATCTTCAGTACCATGTGAAGGTATTTGAAATTATCAAGAGAAAGCATCTTCTTGCTTAAGGGAAGTGTAGGGATATCCAGTGCTGTTAGAGTCAACTTATGTACTCATTTCACACAACCTGAGTCCTTAGTCTATATACCCAGGTTCCAATGCCCAGTGCTGTATTAAAGGCAGGAACTTGGAAATGAGGTAGAGAATGAGCTTAGGACATTCACATAAGGTGAATAACACTGAGAGGACTGGAATTTGATCTCTGTAGCAATTTAGGAATTGGGAAGTTAGCTTGTTTTCAGTTGCAAGTGTTCTGTAAAGGTTAAATTGAGTAACATATATGTTAGTTGGCAAAAGAATCAGAAATTCCTATAGAAATCCATCAGCTTTAAGAACTAAACTTACCTGTTCCTTATGGAAGCCAACATTTTGTTCCTAGACATTTCATCCTATTGTAGTATATTCATTATGTCTCAGTATGTATATATGGAAAAATTGAAACACAAGATTTTTGGCTGTAATAAAACAAGTCCTTCAGTAACTGAATAACAGCATGTATGTGAATGTGAAAATATTAGACTATACACTTTCATTTTTCCTCAGATCCTTATTTTCTGTGAAATTACAGAATGTTTCTTAAAGCATATTATCAATATCTGTAGTTCTAAAATGTTCATGTTCTTAAAGAAATGAACATGTGTACTTTTCCACACACTAGTTTGGCAGTTAAAACAATGAATGTCCATTTTGTGGTTATTGTGTCAATGCATTTTTAAATTTATTGTTAATAAAAATGATCATTCTTCAATTGGAGAGGAGACACGTGGGTCAGAAAAGGTTATATGAATTTAATTTATTGATATATTAGGCAGAAGACAAGGTGATGTGTAATGCACACTGGTGACTGTCCTTCCATTCTTGCACACACTTATGAATGGACTCTACGTTTTGTGTGAATGCTTTCGGTGTCCAGCTCAGATCTTTTCTACTGGCTGGTGCACCAGTCCAAACCATATTTGTTACGAGTATTGACTGATAGCTTCAGAGCTCTTTCCTTCTTCAAAAAATTGCCATCAGTTGAATGGGAGGCACGTTGCCGGGAGGTCTCATGAGTGTGTTTGGGGCAGCATGCAGACAATGACAGACTTGTGGGATATATAACAGGCTGCATTTTTTGTTAAGGTAGGACTGCATCTGACACAATGCATGCTCCACAGCTTGTTATTCTGTATAGTAGTAAATAGACTTATTTAAATGCCTAGGTATTTACATTTACCTGAGTTAAAATTAAATTTAAAAATCAGTTCTTTATCTGCCCCACTTGAAATGCTCATGACTGTGTATGTGATGACAGAATATTTTTACCAGCAGATAGTTTTATTTGGAGAGTCACCTTCCAGCTTTCTATGGGATCAGGTTCATACTATTCCATTTGAGATCACATCCTTGCTTAGCACATTTGTCTGCTCTGTTTTGCTTCCCTGATTCTCTTTGTCTTGAGGACATTCACTCAATAAACAGCATGCAAAGGAATTCCCATTTCAGCCTCTTCTCCCTAAGCTGGCCAAACTCTGTCCATAGTGATTAGAAGTGTTATTTCTGAGATTGTGATTGATCCATTTCTTCCTCATTTATATGTTCTTCATTGCCATTCAAATGAATTGTGATAGTGAACAATCCTGTCTCCTATCGGAATTCCAGGCATTTTAGTTGCTGGTAATATATGAAAATGAAATCAACAGAAAGAAAATGTAAGTATAGGTCACTGATTTTGAACTTCTACTGTGAACTGACTACTTCTGTTGTTTAGTCGTTAAGTCTTGTCAACTCTTTTCAACGCCATGGACTCTATCCCACCAGAATATTCTGTACTGAAGTGGGTTGACATTTTCTTCTTCAAGGTATCTTCCCAATCCAGGGACTGACTCTGTGTTTCCTGCGTCTCCTGCATTGGCAGGCAGGTTCTTTACCACTGAGCCAAGAGGGAAGCCCATGAGCTGACTATGCACAGTGAATACATTTTTCGAGTTCTTGTTAAATAGGTTTAGTAATTTTAGGTATCTTAAGGGCAAGAGTTAAGCAGCATAATTGAAGGTGATTTTTCAGGCTCTGAGCAATTTACTTTTAGTACTATACAAAAGACCAGGATATAGCATTCACTAATATCGTGTATTAGGAGTAGAGTAACTATTCTGCCAAAATGTTTACATGAGGCAGTATCATAGTGATACTTTGAATGTAATGCAATCCTTTGTACAAGTACATTCTAGCTCATAAATTTCTATATGTGAATGCATTTTAGAGATTATTTTGTATTATTCTATTCCATGTGAAATGAAAGTCATTCAGTCCTGTCTGACTCTTTTGTGACCCCATGGACAATATAGTCCATGGAATTCTCCAGGCCAGAACTGGATTGGGTAGCTTTCTCCTGAGGATCTTCCCAACCTAGGGATAGAACCCAGGTCTCCTGTATGCAGGCAGATTCTTTACCAGCTAAGCCACAAGGGAAGCCCCTATTACATGTGATGTATGTGCATATCCAGTCATGTAGAATTATGAGCTACACATTTAAAATAAACTTTCTCTCATGTCTACATCTTTCTTACTCTCTCTAATCAGTCTCCCTTGATTTCCCTCATTCCCACTTTCTCTAAAATGTACATATAAAATGATCATACTTTAAAACTCAGTCTAAAAAGGCATTTTATATGAGTGACTGATGCAAGCCGAGGTTCATTATTTGAGTTAATTATTATTATTTGTTATTTTCTTTCTTAATTATCAGCATCTCTCTCAATATACAACTTTCTGTGTTAGTACAGAACTCAATTTCAATGAGTACATCATTTATTCAAATAGTTGCATATAAAACCGCATGACCATCTCTTTGAACATAACAGATTTTCTTCTTTATCCCTACACTGTTTTTGGAAGATGCCTTTAATAAATTACTAAACGCTTGGTTTGACAGGAACCATGTGCTAACAAAGGATGGAACAGAACAATGAAAGTTCTTTCGCTGGGTTTATCTTACTGGGCTTCTCTGAAAGGCCTCAACTTGAGCCAGTCCTCTTTGTGGTTCTTTTGATCTTCTACATCTTCACTTTGCTGGGAAACACAACCATCATTGCATTGTCCTACTTGGACCCATGTCTTCACACCCCGATGTACTTTTTCCTCTCTAACCTGAGCTTTCTGGACATGTGCTACACCACCAGCATCGTTCCTCAGTTCCTGGTTAATCTCAGTGGAGCAGACAAATCCATTTCCTTTGGCGGTTGTATAGTTCAAATGTACATCTCTCTGGCGCTGGGAGGTACAGAATGTATTCTCCTAGGAGTTATGGCATTTGACCGCTATGCAGCTGTTTGCAGGCCCCTTCACTACACAGTAATCATGCACCCCCCGTCTGTGTGCCCTGATGGCTTCTGCTTCATGGATCACTGGTTTTGCCAACTCCTTATTGCAGACAGCGCTTGTCTTCCTTTTACCTCGTTGTGGAAGAAAGAAATTAGCCCACTTCTTTGTGAGATCCTCCATTTCTCAAACTTGCCTGTGTTGACACCACTATGAATGTGTATGCGAGCTTCTTTGCCAGTGTCATCATGCTCTCGCACCTGTTTCATTGATCATGTTCTCCTATGGTCGGATTGTCAGGGTGGTCTTAAGAATAAAGTCCATTGCAGGGCAGAGAAAAGCATTTGGCACGTGTGGGTCCCACCTCACGGTGGTCTCCCTGTTCTTTGGCACAGCCATCTATGTGTATATTCAGCCCAGCAGCAGCGACTCCCAGGATCAGGACAAGTTCATGTCTCTCTTCTACACTGTCATCATCCCCATGACCAACCCCCTCATCATATACGCTGAGGAACCGGGATGTGAAGGGAGCGATGAAGAAGGTGTTTTGGAAGGACTCTGACTCCAGATGATGGGTGAGGAGGACAGTTCAATGGAAGGACGTTGAACACCAGAACTATTCAGATATATATGTGTGTCCCATGAGTCATCTAAAATTTCCTTTGACACCTCTGCAGGGAATTTGTTTCCTTCATTCCCATCATTGCATTGTCCTACTTGGGCCCATGTCTTCACGTTGAAAAGTGAGTGTTCAGTCTAAGTTCATGTATTCATTTCAACTTCCAAAGATGCTGATTCAGTGTTGTCACAGCATCTGCTTTGTAGTTACTGTTTTAACAACTCCAACGATTTTTATTTGCACTCCCATTTGGGTACATTGTTCTGTATCTATTTGCAAAAAGACATGTGTCTATATTACAGGAAACCCAAATAAGAACATAAAACCACTGAAACACTGTAAGGAATATTATTAATAATATTTTCTAGGAGTTACTAGAAGATACCATTCATTCTTTTATTTGGATCATGGCTCTACTAAAATTCCATGGTTTGATCAGATGTTTTGCACTGATGTAGGTGGAGCACTTGTGAGGAAAATAAAGTTGAATCTCAAAGAAAATCTTGCTGCATTAACCCCGAAAAGCCATTCAGACATCAGGTGCAACTGTAACCTCAGCAGCGCAGCAGCCATATTGTTAGGATCATGTCAGACAAGGCCGGGCCCAGGACTCCCTGAGCGAAGGGCATGATGCTCTGCTGGCCTGCACCTGCAGCCCTTGTTGGTAAGAACACCAGGCAGTTCTTACGTGCATTTTTGTTCACAGCAGGAGAAAAACACTAATATGAGGTATAAAGTTGATTATTTTAATTTTGTGAACCACCTAGTTCCTCTCTAAAATGAGATTTTTAAATGAGGAAATTTCCAGGGCATTATATCTGAGCAGCATATGGCCCAAGTTCTACTGCATGTTCTACACTTTTACCTCCTGTGACGCAGCAAAATTTCAAAGGGTAAAATATGTTTAGATTATTCTCTTCATGCGATTTTATAAACTCTTTGATTTAGGCATCAATTGGTTAAGACCTTAGAATCTCTCCTCTGTCAAATTTCCCGTGAAATTTAAATTTAGTGAATACTGAAAATGGCCCTTGATTCCCAGGAAATCTGATGTTTGGGGGAGATATCCTCAGACTCTTCAGAAGGAAATTGAAAAACAAATATTGTGTCTATTAATTTTATTTTATTTTTATTTTTTTATTTTTTTAATTAATTTATTTTTTAAATTACAATACTGTATTTGTTTTGCCATACATTGACATGAATCAGCCACAGGTGAACACAATCTCCCAATGCCGAAGCCCCCCACCCACCTCCCACCCCACATCCTCTACCTGAATCATCCTGTGCTCCAGCCCCATGCATCCTGCATCCTGCATTGAACATAGATTGGTGCTTCGTTTCTTACAAGAAAGTATACCTGTTTCAATGCCATTCTCCCAAACCATCCCACCCTTTCCCTCTCCCTCAGAGTCCAAAAGTCCGTTCTATACCTCTGTGCCTCTTTTGTTGTCTCACATATAGGGTCATCATTACTATCTTCTAAATTCCATATATATGTGTCAGTATACTGTATTGGTGTTTTTCTTTCTGGCTTACTTCACTCTGTATAATCGGTTCCAATTTCATCCATCTCATTAGAACTGAGTCAAATTTATTCTTTTTAAGGGCTGAGTAGTACTCCATTGTGTATATGTACCACAGCTTTCTTATCCATTCATCTGCTGATGGACATCTAGGTTGCTTCCATGTCCTGGCTATTATAAACAGCGCTGCAATGAACATTGGGGTACATGTGTCTCTTTCAATTCTGGTTTCCTCAGTGTGTGTATGCCCAGCAGTGGGATTGCTGGGTCATAAGGCAGTTCTATTTGCAATTTTTAAGGAATCTCCACACTGTTTTCCATAATGGCTGTACTAGTTTGCATTCCCACCAGCAGTGTAAGAGGGTTCCCTTTTCTCCACATCCTCTCCAGCATTTATTGCTTGTAGACTTTTGGATCACAGCCATTCTGACTGGAGTGAAATGGTAACTCATTGTGGTCTTGATTTGCATTTCTCTGATAGTGAGTGATGTTGAGCATCTTTTCATGTGTTTGTTAGCCATCCATATGTCTTCTTTGGTGAAATGCCTGTTTAGTTCTTTGGCCCATTTTTTTATTGGCTCGTTTATTTTTCTGGAGTTGAGCTGCATAAGTTGCTTGTATATCTTTGAGATTAGTTGTTTGTAAGTTGTGTCATTTGCTATTGTTTTCTCCCATTCAGAAGGCTGTCTTTTCACCTTGCTTATAGTTTCCTTTGTTGTGCAGAAGCTTTTAATTTTAATTAGATTCCATTTGTTTATTTTTGCTTTTATTTCCAGTATACTGAGAGTTGGATCATAGAGGATCCTGCTGTGATTTATGTCGGAGAGTGTTTTGCCTATGTTCTCCTCTAGGAGTTTTATAGTTTCTGGTCTTACATTTAGGTCTTTAATCCATTTTGAGTTTATTTTTGTGTATGGTGTTAGAAACAGGTCTAGTTTCATTCTTTTACAAGTGGTTGACCAGTTTTCCCAGCACCACCTATTAAAGAGACTGTCTTTACTCCATTGGGTATTCTTGCCTCCTTTGTCAAAGATAAGGTGTCCATAGGTGTGTGGGTTTATCTCAGGGGTTTCTATTTTGTTCCATTGATCTATATTTCTGTCTTTGTGCCAGTACCATACTGTCTTAATGACTGTGGCTTTGTAGTAGAGCCTGAAGTCAGGCAAGTTGATTCCTCCGGTTCCATTCTTCTTTCTCAAGATTGCTTTTGCTATTCGAGGTTTTTTGTATTTCCATACAAATCTTGAGATTATTTGATCTAGTTCTGTGAAAAATACTGCTGGTAGCTTGATGGGAATTACATTGAATCTGTAGATTGCATTAGGTAGTATACTCATTTTCACTATATTGACTCTTCTGACCCATGAGCATGGTATATTTTTCCATCTATTAGTGTCCTCTTTGATTTCTTTCATCAGTGTTTTATAGTTTTCGATATATAGGTCTTTAGTTTCTTTAGGTAGGAATATTTCTAAGTATTTTATTCTTTTTTGTTGCAATGGTGAATGGAATTGTTTCCTTAACTTCTTTTTCTACTTTCTCATTATTAGTGTATAGGAATGCAAGGGATTTCTGAGTGTTGATTTTATATCCTGCCACTTTACTATATTCATTGATTAGCTCTAGCAGTTTTTTTGTCTAGTCTTTGGGATTTTCTATGTAGAGGATCATGTCATCTGCAAACAGTGAGAGTTTTACTTCTTCTTTTCCAATTTGGATTCCTTTTATTTCTTTTTCTGCTCTGATTGCTGTGGCCAAAACTTCCAGTATGATGTTGAAGAGTAGTGGTGAAAGTGGACACCCTTGTCGTGTCTATTAATTTAAAAATAGATGCCTAAGCTTTAATAGTAGCTGTCTAATTATAAAATAATTGTCACAGAGTTCTGAATTATGAATAACAAAATAAACATTCCAGAAAAAATTAATCTGCCATACTAGCTCTTCAGTTTAGTTCAGTTCAGTCGCTCACACATGTCCGACTCTTTGCGACCCCATGGACTGCAGCACGCCAGGCCTCCCTGTTCATCACCATCTCCCGGAGTTCACTCAGACTCACGTCCTTCGAGTTCGTGATGCCATCCAACCATCTCATCTTCTGTCGTCCCCTTCTGCTCCTGTCCCCAACCCCACCTATCATCAGAGTCTTTTCCAATGAGTGGAAAAGTATTCTTCGCATGAGGTGGCCAAAGTATTGGAGTTTCAGCTTTAGCATCATTCCTTCCAAAGAAATCCCAGGGCTGATCTCCTTCCAAAATGGACTGGTTGTATCTCCTTGCCATCCAAGGGACTCTCAAGAGTCTTCTCTAACACCACACTTCAAAAGCATCAATTCTTTGGTGCTCAGCCTTCTTCACAGTCCAACTCTCACATCCATACATGACCACAGGAAAAACCATAGCCTTGACTAGACAGACCTCAGTTGGCAAAGTAATGTCTCTGCTTTTGAATATACTATCTAGGTTGCTCATAACTTTCCTTCCAAGGAGTAAGCGTCTTATAATTTCATGGCTGCAATCACCATCTGCACTGATTTTGGAGCCCCCCCAAAATAAAGCCTGACATTGTTTCCACTGTTTCCCCATCTATTTCCCATGAAATGATGGGACCGGATGCCATGATCTTTGTTTTCTGAATGTTGAGCTTTAAGCCAACTTTTTTCACTCTCCTCTTTCACTTTCATCAAGAGGCTCTTTAGCTCCTCTTCACTTTCTGCCATAAGGGTGGTGTCATCTGCATATCTGAGGTTATTGATATTTCTCCCGGCAATCTTGATTCCAACTTGTGTTTCTTCCAGCCCAGTGTTTCTCATGATGTACTCTGCATAGAAGTTAAATAAGCAGGGTGACAATATACAGCCTTGACGTACTCCTTTTCCTATTTGGAACCAGTCTGTTGTTCCATGTCCAGTTCTAACTATTCCTCCTGACCTGCATACAGATTTCTCAAGAGGCAGGTTAGGTGGTCTGATATTCCCACCTCTTTCAGAATTTTCCACAGTTTATTGTGATCCACACAGTCAAAGGCTTTGGCATAGTTGATAAAGCAGAAATAGATGTTTTTCTGGAACTATCTTGCTTTTTCCATGATCCAGCAGATGCTGACAATTTGATCTCTGGTTCCTCTGCCTTTTCTAAAACCAGCTTGAACATCAGGGAGTTTATGGTTCATGTATTAGATCCCTATTATAGCTCAGTTTATAGCATAAATTCATTTTCAGGTATAGATTCTGTTTGTTTTTTTTTATATGTGTGTGTGTAAGTTAAATGTCTCAAACAGTGATTTTTCTCTGGAGGTTAGAGCTTTGACTGTGCTATCATCAAAGAAATATTTATGATTTTGGTAGATTTCCCCAGCATGTATGACTAGGCAAGTAAATGCATTTGTGTCTCTTAGTGGAGGCAAAAGCATGACAACTATCACACAGTTTCTTATCCTAGCAGCTAACCATCCTCCTGGGTCCTGAACCCCCTCAGCCAATTTGCCTGAGAAGTGGTCTTGCAAGCTGGACACGGCAGTGTGGGTAAATTATATACAGGGTCAAGTTTCTATCTATATTCCTAACAGCACCACACTCTTCACCCTTGAGTTAAATACTTAAATACTTGAAACGAAGGATTTTGACCCCACAGCAATGCTGAACATATACCTGATTAAAAGCAGTTTGGAGTGCTCTGTACTCTGAATGGCGAGAAATTTCCCCCTTTCCTTATTACTCAATCAGGTCTTGATAGTTATGCCTAAAGAGTCATGTACAAATCCCTCAATGATACTTTCTTTGGTGTAGAAACCCTCAAGGTCACATGAAGTCACAAAGCCCATTTTCCTGAGTGAGCAGCTACTTGTCTGCTCTTAAGGATTGCCACCAAACAGATTTATTTGTTTTAAGGAAATACTTGAGCATCATTTGGATGTGTATTTTGCTTCAGAATAAATTACAGATAATAAAGGTATCTAGATCCCAGGTTAAAATAATAATTAAACAAATCACTTAAAAGATACCACATACCTAAATTTCAGTTCAATTTTTCAAATGATATCTACCTTTACAAGCTTTCCCTCTTTAGTTCCCAGAACAGGGACTGAACCCATGCCCGCTGCAAAAGAAGCAGGAGTCTATACCCTGGAACACTAGGGAATTCCCTCCTTTTGAATTCTTAGTATCTGTGAAATGGCTGCAGTGGGTGTACCCATGCCTTGACTGAATTATTTGATCTCATCTGTAGTTTGAACTGTCAATACACCCAAGAGAAATTCATAACCTTTCATCATTTTTGCCTTCTGAGAAACACAAGGTGAACACAGTGTGCTCAGGCAATGTGTCACCTTGGAAGCCTGAAGTGTCAGTATGACTCCCATGAAACACAGTTCCTTTAAGTATTTATTTTAATTGGAGGCTAATTACTTTAAAATATTGTGGTGGTTCTTGCCATACATTCACATGAATCAGCCATGGCTGATTTGTTACCCATCCCAAATCCTCTTCCCACCTCCCTCCCCATCTCATCTCTCAGGGTCATCCTATTGTACCAGCCCTGAGCATGCTGTCTCATGCATCGAACCTGGACTGGCAATCTGTTTCACATATGATAATATACATGTTTCAGTACTATTTGAAAGGGCGAGCCGTCCAACACATGACCAAAAGGACATCCGGCCAGCACTGGTAGTTGGCTGGTGCCCAAACAGGAACCAAAAAGCAGACTAGACTTCCGGGGCGGGCCCTGAAGCCCCGATCCAATCAGGGGACAACAGGAAAACCACAGACACCAATCACCGCTGTAGCCTGCGCTTGTTGCCTTAATGGGAAAAACTTGGCCTGTCCGCCAGCCCTTGCTATAAAACCTTCCTGCACCCCTCCCCGCCTCGCAGACTCCCTTTGTTCCCTTGCTTGCTTGCCCCTGGGAGTTCTGCCCGAGAGTGACTGCCCAATAAAGGCCTTTTACCAACGGTCCCTAGAGGTGGCTTTTTCTTCCCCGCGGCGTTTTCTTACATCTGGTGCCCAACGTGGGGCTCGAGGTGAGGGCCTCCGGCACTCGCTGTTGAGGTCCCCTCGAGCTCCACCGCCGTGGTAGCCCCAGACCCAGGCGACTGACCAGCCTCCCGGACGGCAGAATACGGGGTAAGTCCCTTCAGCTTTGGGGCCTGCCCTCCCTGGCGACCACTTCCTAGGGCCCTGTAATGGGTGCGCACTTACTGGGCCCTCCTGGTCATCAGTTCGTGAGGGAGACGTCCCGAACGACTGAATAGACCTCCGGCTTCGGCCTCCTCTGGTCTTGCAGTCCGCGCGGAAGACGTTCCGACCGGCTGCTCGGACCTCCGGCTTCCCTTAGTGTGTCCAAAGACGTTTGGACACCGGGGTTCGCCTCCGCGTCACGTGGTCGCCATGGGATCGACAGCCTCCAAACCCGATCCCCAATATTCTACTCCTTTGGAGTGCCTACTGGCTAATTTGCGGACCCTAAGACTGAAAGGATATATCCGCCCTAAACAGCTTACCTTTTTGTGCTCTCAGGCCTGGCCACAATATTCTCTGGATAATGGCTCACGGTGGCCGGCCGCAGGGACATTAGACTTTGACGTCCTCCGTGATTTGGACAATTACTGCCGGAAAACGGGAAAATGGTCTGAGGTCCCCAATGTTCAGGCCTTTTGGGCGGTCGCTCCCGCCCCACCCTGTGCCCCTACCCTGTGCACCACGTGTGCTCCCAGCCAAATTCTGCTCACCATGGCCCCCCGACTCCACCCTCCCCGGCCAAGCCAACTCCTCCCGTCTCTGAGTCCTCTGCTTTCTCTGTTCCTCCAGAAGACCTGGTGGCTCCTCCTCCCTATACCTCTCCCACAGTTCCCTCCCCTTCCACCCCGGCCCCAGCCTCGCCCTCGACCCCCAACCAGCTGGCAGCTAACCCTATTCTTTCCCCTCCTCCGACCCTGGTTCTCTACCCTCCCCCTCCCCCCTCCACTCCGGCCCCTCCTACCTCCATTCCCGCCCCTGAGACTCTGCCGCTGGCCCTGGATCCGCTGGCCCTAAACCCTATCTTGTATCCTCCTCTTCCCTCCGTCATGCCCTCCCCCTCTCCGGTTAGCTCCCACACTCGCTCCCACGGCAACCCTCTGGGGGCCTCCCCTCCCCATCCCCCAGCCCCGCTACTCCCTCTTCGACAAGTAGCTGGCGCTGAGGGCCTAGCCCAGGTCCATGTCCCCTTTTCTCTCCAGGATTTGGCACAGATTGAGACAAAACTGGGATCCTTTTCCTCCAATCCCACTCAGTACATTAAGCAGTTCACTGGCTTGACTCGTGCCTATGCTTTGACCTGGCAGGACATCTATGTCATTTTTGGGGTCTTCCACCACTCCAGAGGAGAGACAGGCCATCTGGACAGCGGCCAAGGCTCAGGCCGATCAGAGATACATGGCTAATCCTTCTCCCGAGCGCCCCCGGGGGCTCGGGCGGTTCCTGATGTCGATCCTGGATTGGAACTATCAAGAGGGGGTGGTGGCCAGCAGCGAGTATGCTATATGATAGAGTGCCTTCTTGATGGGATGGAGGTGTCCTCTCATAAAGTTGTAAATTTCCTCAAATTAGATGAGGTGACTCAGGGGCCTGATAAAAACCCAGCCATGTTCCTCAATCGGCTTACCGAGGCCCTCATTCAATACACCAGGCTGTCCCCTGAGTCTCCTGTCGGGGCAGCCACCTTGGCCAGTCGTTTTATCTCTCAGTCTGCCCCTGATATTTGGAAAAACTGGCCAAGGCTGAGGACGGCCCTCAGACCCCTATCCGAGACTTGATAAAAAATGGCCTTTAAGGTTTACAACGCCCAGTAAAAAAACTGCTGAGGCCAGCCAAAAGGCAAGGCTTAAGCAAAAGCCAAATTTCAGGCAAGCCTCATAAACCAGCAAGCGAGCCTTTTTTAATCAGCAAACCCAGGCTTTGGTAGCGGCCCTGCGGCCGGCAACGGGCTCGGGGCCCCAAAGCCCCCTCCGGGGGCCTGCTTCAAGCGCAGCCAAGAAGGACACTGGGCCAAGATGTGCCCTAACCCGCGCCCTCCATCCAAGCCGTGTCCGTTGTGCAAGCAACGAGGACACTGGACTAGTGACTGTCCCCAGGCCTCTCGGGCCCTGACCTCTAGGGGCCGGGGACCAGAGCGCCCCAGGGAGACTTCCTGCCCTACTCCAGCTTTGGAGCTGCTGAGCTTCGACGAAGACTGATGCCGCCCAGACTTGGGGACCCCGATAACCCAAGCCGAGCCCAGGGTAACGCTCCAGATAGCGGGTAAGTCTATCAACTTTCTGGTTGATACGGGGGCTACCTATTCGGTTCTTTCCTCTTTTGGGGGCATTCTGCATCCTTCTCAGGTTTCGGTTATGGAAATTGACGGCCCAACCTTCACGTCCTCTCCAAACCCAACCACTGTCCTGTCAGTTGGATTCCTGCATGTTCACTCACTCCTTTTAGTCATTCCTTCCTGCCCTACCCCGCTTTTGGGGAGAGATATACTCGTTAAGCTAAAAGCCACCCTCCACCTGACTCCCGGATCGGCCTCCACGTCGGGGGGCCTTCCTGATGCTACTCGCGGACCCCCTGACTCCTCCAGTTAGTCCTGAGGTCTGGGATACCCGAGTTCTGGTGGTGGCTCAGCACCACCCTCCAGTCCTCATTCGGCTAAGAGATCCCACCTGCTTCCCGGCTCGACCTCAATTTCCCTTGTCTGTTCAGTAACCTCAGGGGCTAAAGCCCATCATCAACCGTCTCATGGGACAGGGTCTCCTAATCCTCACGACCTCCCCTGTAACACGCCCATCCTTCCCGTCCAGAAGGCTTCTGGAGACTACTGGCTGGTGCAGGATCTCTGCCTGATTAACGTGGCGGTGGTCCCCGCCCATCCGCTTGTCCCTAACCCTTAAACCCTTCTCTCCTCCATTCCTCCTCAAACCTCTCATTTTACTGTTATTGATCTCACTTTTACCATCCCACTTCATCCCGACTGTCAATTCCTCTTTGCCTTCACCTGGACTGATCCAGACACTCAGCTGACCACCCAACTCACGTGGACTGTACTTCCTCAGGGGTTCAGAGACAGCCCCCCTTACTTTGGGCAAGCCCTGTCCCGAGATCTGGCTCGGTGCTCTCTTCGCCCTAGTGCTCTCATCCAGTACGTAGACGATTTGCTTCTTTGCAGCCCCTCAGAAGAGACCTCGCGACAACACACTGCAACCCTCCTCAATTTCCTTCAGTTCCCAGGGCTACAGAGCCTCACAGTCTAAGGCTCAACTAACTCAGACCTCTGTGGTCTATCTAGGCCTCCAAATCACTCCCACCACTAAGGCCCTGACAACAGACCGGTGTAGCCTCCTCCGGTCCATTAACCCTCCAGCCAACGGAGACCAGATACTGTCTTTCTTAGGACTGACAGGATTCTTCCAACACTGGGTCCCAAATTATGCCACCCTGGCCAAGCCCTTATATGCCGCCGCTAAACAGACTCCCACATGACCGCTGTCTTCCCCCACCGAGATTTCCCAGCAGGTGGCTGCGGCCTTGGACATCACCTGGCATCTCCACATCCCTCACCGGCCTCAACCGTCAGGCAAGGTAGAGCGGGTAAGTGGGATCATCAAGACGCACCTGACCAAACTTGCTTCGGAATTGCGACTGTCCTGGGTCGACCTCCTCCCTCTGGCGCTCACTCGTATGTGCACCACGCCTCACCCAAAGACAGGTTTGACCCCCTTCGAACTGCTTTACGGAAGGCCCTATCTTCTGACCTACCTCCCAGAGGGAGAGACTCCCCCACTCGCGGGGTACCTCCCTCTCTTTTCCCTCCTATGGTCTTTGTTGAGAAAACACGCTGACCGGGTCTTGCTGCAACCGACGGACGACAAAGGGCCGGTCCGGCCTTTGGCCCCAGGAGATCAGGTACTGCTAAAAGTTCTTAACCCCCACCCGCTGCAACCCCGCTGGACGGGACCCCATACGGTAATCCTCACCACTCCTATGGCAGCCAAACTCCTGGGACACGAGCCCTGGTACCACCTGACCCGACTTAAGCTAGCACCCCCAGGTTTTCCTGAGCCTGACCTTGAAGGGAGAGGATCCTACCGCTCTGTCCTTACTGGACCAACTAAGCTAACTATCACCTGGACTCCTCTTCCCCCAATTCCGGAATAACCAAAGACATTGCCTCCTGTCATTTACTGAAATTGCTGTTCCTTACCTCTAAGGTGCTATTCCCATGAGGAGCCCAGATTGGGCGGTGCTCTTTTCCATTGACTCTGTCCAGGGTCCACAGGTCCCTACAGGACCCTGGCTGAAGGAGCAGTGCAGATTGGATTCACAAAAACTTACTGGCCAGCCCAGGAAGAGACAACCTGTTACACGTTCCCCAAATTGGGTCTGCTATGAGGCCGCCGCCCAAATGAAAAATTCAATGCATTTCTTATCGCACAGACTGGGCTTGTCATCATGGCAAGCCCCCAAGTTGTGGGCATTCTGCCTGACAGGTGTAATGCTCGGCCTAAGTCCTGACCCTTCTCGGGCTCAGGCTAATGTTTTTATCTCTTGGGCACACTACTATGCTAATTACTATAATACCTCCACATGCTGGGTTTGCACTGCCATGCCACTGTCAGTCCAAAACGGGCTGCCATAGTGGGCAATGCCAATAGGTGACGGTGCTATAAAATCCCTTTGTGGCTTCCTAAAACAACAAAAACTGTTTTATTCAAGCCTCATGTACAAATATTCCAGTTTTTCTTGGTATAAAAACACCAACACTCACCCGGGTATTGTTGTTTTTGATGTTACTGTCAGTCATCAGGTTATAGTTTCTGCATTTACAGGATACGTTAATAACACCCCCAAAAAGACCAGCTTCAGATGTCGTCTCGCTTCCTCGGAGACTACTATCAGATTTGGGATGAGTACTTCTGGATGACACCAGAAGCAGGACAGCTCATTAGATCTGCAGACCTGTGTTGGGAACAGAGAGAACACCAGCCTCGATATGGACAGACGGCCTTGTCAAAACATCTGTTAAAACATGTGGAGATATTGTCCCAAATTCTATGTAAAACGGTTTTTGATGTGACCTTTACTGTGGATAAGGCCAATATATGGCCAGGATCTGATTGGACAAACAACCCGGGTATCCGTTGGGTGGTGCCCAACGGCACCAGGTGGATATGTGGCACCAACGTGTGGCCGTGGCTCCCTGTCGGGTGGGTAGGCAGGTGCACCCTGGGGTTTGTCTTTGCCCCAGGTCGGATACACACGGAAAAAATGCCCAGACCGGCAAATTTACCCCTCATCAGGGCCAGGTGGACCAGGTCACTCTTCCACTGATATGATTACTTGGCAGCTGTATTTGTTCCCCTCATCGGAAACCTAGACGTCGTGGCTCGTGTCAACTCCCTTACAAACTTCACTAAACAGTCTTTGTTAAAAACCACCAAGGCCCTTGAGGCCTTAAACGAGGAGCAAAAACAAATGCAAAAGGCCGTATTACAAAACAGGATGGCTCTAGATATCCTTACAGCAGCCCAGGGCGGAACTTGCGCTATTATAAAACAGAATGCTATGTGTATATTCCAGACCTCTCCCAAAATGTTACAGATGCTCTCACTGAGATACGAGACAGTGTCTCCAGGTTGGGAGATGGCTCTCCCTCCCTTTTAGACGAGATCATGTCCTGGTTTAAGTTTGGTTGGTGGAAGCCCATTTTCATGTTCATCCTCACAGTACTGGCCTTTCTCATTTTTGGGCCTTGTATCCTTAACTGCTTGTTAAACATGACCTTAAATATATGCCAGCAAAGGCGATGGCCCAACGCGGTCCAGCTAATGGTGCTGAGACAGCAGTACCAAGGGCCTCCACCAAGCGCCCTGAGGCAAATTTGACGGCAAATGCCCCTATCATCCCGGTCACACTTATCCCCCTCGTCGCCCCGTTCAGCAGGAAGTAGTTAGAGAAAACCGGCGCCCCTTGTCCTATATCAAAAGGCCAGGATGAAAGGGCGAGCCGTCCAACACATGACCAAAAGGACATCTGGCCAGCACCGGTAGTTGGCTGGTGCCCAAACAGGAACCAAAAAAGCAGACTAGACTTCTGGGGCGGGCCCTGAAGCCCTGATCCAATCAGGGGACAACAGGAAAACCATAGACACCAATCACTGCTGTAGCCTGCGCTTGTTGCCTTAATGGGAAAAACTTGGCCTGTCTGCCAGCCCTTGCTATAAAACCTTCCTGCACCCCTCCCCCGCCTCGCAGACTCCCTTTGTTCCCTCGCTTGCTTGCTCCTGGGAGTTCTGCCCGAGAGTGACTGCCCAATAAAGGCCTTTTACCAACGGTCCCTAGAGGTGGCTTTTTCTTCCTGCGGCGTATTCTTACACTATTCTCTCAAATCCTCCCACCCTCGCCTTCTCCCACAGAGTCCAAAATTCTGTTGTTTACATTTGTGTCTCTTTTGCTGATCCGCATATAGGGGCATCGTTACCATCTTTCTAAATTCCATATAATTGCATTAATATACTGTATTGGTGTTTTTCTTTCTGACTTACTTGCTCTGTATAATAGGCTCCAGCTTCATCCAGCTCATTAGAACTAATTAAAATGCATTATTTTTAATAGCTGAGTAATATTCCATTGCATATATGTACCACAGCTTTCTTATCCATTCATCTGCCAACGGACATATAGGTTGCTTCCATGTCCTGGGTATTGTAAACAGCGCTGTGATGAACATTGGGGTAAATGTCTCTCTTTCAATTCTGGTTTCCTCGGGAAACACAGTTCTTAACCAGCACCAGATTGACTAACAATTAGAAAATAATACAAAACAAGAGCAACAACATGTGCAACATCTGTGAGGCCACAAACCAGTCAGACACTGCTTCCTGAACTTAGGTTTTTAAAATGGAACACATAAAATAAATGAGGGACTCTCACTTGTTTAACTTGTGTCGTACAAGTCAGCAAAGGAAGGCTTGAGAGTTTCTCACTTGATAAAAGGCTTGAGATAAAGGCTTGAGAGTTTCTCACCTGATATGTGTCCTCACCTTGTAGCTGTGTTCTGGCTTTTAGGACTTTTATTCATTAGAATGACTATAGTCTGTATACTGTAGGTTTATCGCACTCTAAACAGACCCTATCCACCCTGCTAAAAACATTAGTAGAATGGTAATCAGCATATAGTGATCCCCTGTAATATCCTCTTTTATCTCCTAGTCAGTAGATTTCAGTGTTAACTGTTTGCCCAGGGTTCTGCTCTAACCAGGGTCACTGAGGACAGAAAAACAGATTATAGTTGCCTGTCAACTTTTTCCTCTGTAGGTGTGCTCTTTTCTGATGCCTGTATTATGACTGAGAGCTTCACCATCTTTTCAGTATTGTAGCATAGTTCACCTTGATATGGCAGACTCAGGGAACCATGGTGTATGGAAATGTGTTGTGGACGTGGTTTCCTGGGGAAAGGGTTCTCTGTGTAAATGCAGAAATGAGAAGTTGTGTGCCTCCTGAATCAGAGGGTTCGGGGGAAGGTGTCCCTGAGGCAGCTGTAGGGATTGGGTATTCATGCTCCTTTTAAACAATCTATTCTACTCATTTATATTGTTTGGTGGATTCTTTTAACCATTTGTAGTGAATTAAATCCACAATGTCTTTAGAAAAGTTCTTCTAATTAGGTGACCATTTTGAGGGTAATTTTAACCTCTTTTGAGAGTGAAACTCTTCAGTTGTGAAAAGTGAAAGTCATTCTATCATGTCCAACTCTTTGTGACCTGATGGACTGTACCCCATGGGGCTCCTCTGTCCATGGCATTCCTCAGGCAAGAATACTGGAGTGGGATGCCATTTCCTTCTCCAGGGGAACCTTCCTGACTCTGGGATCTTCCTTGGGGATTGAACCTGGGTATCTTGCATTGCAAGCAGGTATTTTACCCTCTGAGCCACCAGGGAAGCTGTTGCCGTACCTGTGGCTTTAGTCTCACTGAAGCATCCTAGGCATTTCCAGTGATTAGGTTATTGGGGATACTCATGATCAATGGAATGTCACTGTTAGTTGTCAAAACCTTTCAGTTTCGGAGCCCAGTCCTGATTTTGTGTTAGCTGGTCACAAGTAGTGCTTACTAAATATTTTAAAGTCCTTATTTCATGCATGTGAGGATTGTTAAATAGTCTCCCAAGATTCTCTTTAGAAAGTTTCCTAATGATTGAGAATTGTTTGGTTTAATATAAATAAAGTGAGCACCATTGTCATCAGTGTGTCATTTTATCATGAGATCAATCTCTCTCTGAATTTACTCCCCATCTTGGAAAAAACCTCCAGTACTTCAAAAGAATATTTCTCCTCATATTCTTCCCCAGCATGTTCAGTGTGGTTTACATTTGGCTTTAAATAACACACATTACTATGCTATTACACACAGCCAGATGTACACAGCCACAAACTCGCACTGTACGTGCAACCACTTTTAGATTGATCTCAACTCTTTCCTAAGGATGAGCAGTAGAAGGAAATGTTTTCTTTAGCTTATATCACTTAGAAGATACAAGTTTATATATGGTGTAATTTCAGTGTTTTCTGAAATAAGGACAAATACACACAAGTCAATGTGGTAATTTTTTATTCCTGCAAGTCACATTAAAAGAAAATTGATAGAATTTGCTGCACTAAGGAGCTTCACGGAAGAAATCATGCTCCTATTGCTGTTATGATGGATACTCAAAATATTAAACTTTTAGAAGTGCCATTCTTTCAGGCTCTGGATTGAAACTGGGATTACCAAGAGAAGGCAGTCTCTATACTTAGGATAAAGACAGAGTATTCATTTATTAACTATGTAGAAATTTTTGTCTTAAACAATAGTGAAAATCTGAGTTAGGAGAGGAAAATAAGTAGGATGAAAGAAATGAATAACTTATTTTCATTTATTTTCCTCTATATCTAATGAGATATAGATTGAGCACGTTTACAGAGTACAAAGTGTGATCTGATATACCTATATATGGTAAAATGATTACTACATAGTGTCAGCTAAGATCTTTATCTTGTCAAATATTTATTCCCCTTATAAATTTTAAAAAGGTTTTTTTTTTGATTCCTCAGAAATTAATTTTTAGCTGGAAGTTTGGACCTACTTGCCAATATCTCCCATTTCTTCTATCTCTTTGCCCCTGGTAACCACCATTCTTCCCTCTGTAACAAGTTCAGTTTTTCTTATGCCACATGTATGTAAGATCATACAGTATTTGTCTTTCTCTTCTGACTGATTTCACTAAGCAAAATGCTCTCAAGGTCCATCCATGTTATTGAAAAGGGCAGTATTTCATTCTTTCTCATTAATGATAATATTCCTTTGGATATGCATAGAACTCTTTCTTTAGCTATTCACCTCTTTGTTCACCTATGTTTTTTCTGTATCTTGTCTATTGTGAAAAATGAGGCCATCGAACATGGGAGTGCAGATAGTGATTTCATTTTATTTGGTGTACCTAGAATTTGGATTGCTGGATAATATGGAAGTTCTATCTTTAGATTTTTGGTATCTTCATATTATTTTTCAGAGTGGCTTACCAACTTACATTCCCATCAACAGTACATAGGTGTTCCTTTTCCAATTACACCAACTGTTGTTATCCTTTTTGTTTTTAATAATAGCTATTCTTTTATTTTCTTCCAGTCTCATTGAGGAATAATATTTTCTTCTAGAAGTTTTATGATTTCATGTCTTATATACAGTATTGCATAGGTTTGAGATGTATAGAAGAGTAATTTGAGTTACATACATCATGAAATGATGATCACAATATGTGTGTGTGTATATATCGTTTTTCAGATTCTTAACCTTTAATGGGTACAAAAATAGTTACAAAATATTGACTATAGTTTCTTCTGCTGTACAGTTGGTCCTTGTTCTATTCAGCCTTTATCTTGTTGTCTTCCAGAGATAGAAGAGATACAATCTTCTTCTGGGTTTTGACAGAAAGTCTCAGGAGTCTTATTTTCTCAGCCCTGAAAGACTCTTGGACCTTAAGTTCTGCCCGTCAAAGATGTCTAGATTAGCTTTTTAGCCCCTGCTTCATGAAGCTTCAAAATTTGGCAACTGCCTTACCCAAGAGAACTAAGTGTTAGAGAAGAAACCCCTTACCCTAGTGAGTTTTTGTTTCCTAAGCATGACGGAGTTGCAGAATAGGTTGTTCCATATTTTCGACACTTTGGTCTGGCTTTCTGGCTTTCCAGGGAGTCCACTGGAAATAGAAATGTCCACTGGAAACATGTGGCCACATAGTTAAGTCTCTTTAAGTTTTCAGCTTGTCACGCTAGCCTTACATGAGTGTTTTCATGGCAAAGTCTCTCTCTATGTGCCATGCTCAATCCTCAGCTCACACTCAAGTTCATCAAATGCTCTAAGAGGAAAAACATGCCCTTCAGCTCACCTCAGAAGTGTTCAGTGTTTTCTGTTATTCATGTCTAGATCACCCTCATCATTTCACAACTTTCTAATAGCTTCATAAATATGGTTGCTAAAATTAATTTGACCTTTCCAAGTACAATTGTTCCTCAGTATTATTGGCCAGGGGTTGTTTCAGACACTTCCTCCCGCCCAGTCCTATACCAGAAAAGCTGGATGCTCGAATCCTTTATGGAGAATGACAGATCAAATGGATCCATGTTTGGCTGAGTCTGTGGCTAAGGAGGAGTGATGATTCTTGCAGTGGGAACTTTGGTCAGCTGTAACCTAATGCACCTTATTGGGAAATGAAATTCACAAAAGCCTACCTTGAATGAAATGATAAATTTTCAGCATTTATTTTCCGAGAAGGAAAAAAATTAGGCATCTAGATGATTATAGAGTATTGAACTTCAGTGTCAAAAAATGATATTGTTATCAGTGAAGCTAGCTGTCATGGTTTTAAAGAAAATTCCAAGGGGTTGATATAAAAAATCATATCTTCTCTATTAAAAATATAATCAGAAATCACTCATATTCAGTATAAGCAGAGATAAGAAAAGTACAGAACTCAACAATTCAATAATCTATTTTCACTTAAATGAAGAAAAATCCTTGTTCTATTATTTCATTAGCAGAATAATACATAAAAAAGCCATCCAACTTTCCATTATTAAACAAGAACTATTTAAGAAGAACATATTTGCGTGAAGGCACATTGAGCTTACCAGACAATTATTTCTGTGTTTTACATTGTTTTATAAATTCCTTTCATTATCTGCCTTTTTATCATATCCTATTAAATATTAAAAATATTAAAATCTCTGGGAAAGAAAATATTTTTGGCTACTAGGAAATGATGCATTTTTGTATGCTACATTATACAAATATAGATATACAAACAAATATTCACAACAAATATCTTTTTCAGTCAAGATAAACTTAATTTAAGGCAATATAAACTCAGGAGTAGAATTTTCATCTGAAAATTATCGCTATGATTTTTGTCTCAAGACTTGGTTTCTAAGTATCTACATGGAATGAAGAGACCAGAGAGACTCACAGGACATATGATCTTGAACTGAGATCTTCATTAAATTGAGATCTTCAGGACAAGGTTCATCTGAGTTGGCCCCAAATTGCTAATATCTAAACACTTTAAATCTATTAAAGATAGTCAATGGATGGAAGAAACTTAGATCCCTTAGAAGATAAACCCTAATTTTATGTGAAAGTAACAAAAATACTTAATGTGATTATTTAGAATCAAAGTATTTTGCTAATGTCTGGTTTATTTAAAACTTTTAAGAAGTAAATGATTTGAAGTCCAGCATCCATACAGAAAGTGCAAGTACTTGAAGTCTCAGGTTTAATGAATTTTCAGATAGAATACTTTATAACACCAACATCCAGATCAAGAATCACAGCCTGACCAGAACTCCAGAATGCCCCTCCCCCACATATCTTCCAAGAGAGAATTCCCAGTCCCCAGGGGAACCACTGTTCTGACTTTTAATACCAGAGATTCATTGTGCCTGAGTTGAATTTTATGTAAATGGAATCATACAGTAGGAATTATTTTGTATCTAGTTTGCTCACTGTAAGTCATGTTTGTAAGAAACATTCATGTTTTTGTATGTGTAGTACATGATATATCATAGTTTGTTTTTAGAATATCTTATTTAACATATATTCTCCCTAGCAAAAGGTTTAGCTCAATGGTTTACCCTCTGTCTCACCGATATGTCTCAAGTATCTAGAACACTGTCTCGCACATGGTTGGTGCCTTATAAGGATGTGTTGGATTACATTAACTAGTGTTTAGTCACTCAGAAGTCTTCCATTGCAGAACTTCCTGGGCCTGCAAGTGCTGCATTAACTCTGTCTCAAGTCTAGAATTCTCCTCATTTGTCTCCTTAGTGCCCCTTTGACTTCCTTGTTTCTCAGAGTGTAAATTAGAGGATTAAGCAGGGGAGTCACCAGAGTATAGAAGAGTGCAATGCTTTTGTTTATGTCCTGTGAATAGCTGGAAGGAGGCTGAAGGTACATGGAGATGAGCGTCCCAAAGAAAATAATCACTACCATTAGGTGAGAACCACAGGTTCCAAAAACCTTCTGTCTCCCTTTGGGCCGACTTTATCTTCAGGACTGCACGGGTAATGTGACCATAGGATACTAAGATGAGTGACAGGGGCACCACCAAGAAAAACACACTGACAGCAAAGAGTTCAGCCTCATTGACAGAGATGTTGGTGCAGGCCAGTTTCAGCATCACTGGAACTTCACAGAAGAAATGGTCCACTTGGTTTTTACCACAGAGGGGAAGAGTCATGGTCAGCGCTGTCTGGACTACAGAATTGCCAAAGCCTGTGAGCCAAGCAGTTACAACCAGCTGCAAGCAAAGCTGGGGATGCACGATCAGCATGTAGTGGAGGGGACGGCACACAGCTACATAGCGGTCATAGGCCATGACAGACAGGAGGACACACTCTACTCCCCCAAGTCCCAAGGCAACGAAGAGCTGGGTCACACAGCCGCCATAGGTGATGGTCTTGTCCTTCCCCTTGAAGTTGGCCAGGGTCTGAGGGACAGTGCAAGTAGTCAAACAAAGATCCATCAAAGAGAGGTTGGAGAGGAAGAAGTACATAGGGGTGTGGAGGTGAGGATCCATCGTGGACAAAAGTATAATGGCGCCATTGCCTAAACAGCTCAAGAAGTAGATGATCAGGATGACCACAAAGAGAGCCGTTTCCAGCTGGGGCTGGTTGGAGAAGCCCAGGAGAATGAACCCAGAGAAGGCGCTGCCGTTAGCTCTTTCCATTGTACTCTGCTTGTTGGGATTAAGAGGCCTCCATGCTTTTATGTTTGATCCACTTCTTTTCTCCTTGTCTTTGATTAGAAGTTTGAGGCATTTTCACAGTTATCCTTCTGTTGACAAAAAGGGAGTGCTAGAGAGTTACTTTTAAGGTGAAGGTGAAGTCGCTCAGTCATGTCCACCTCTTTGTGACCCCGTGGACTGTAGCCTACCAGGCTCTTCCATCCAGGGGATTCTCCAGGCAAGAATACTGATATGGGTTGCCATTTCCTTCCCCAGGGATCTTCCCAACCCAGGGATCAAACCCAGGTTTCCCACATTGGAGGCAGATGCTTTAACCTCTGAGCCACCAAGTACCTCTGAGCAACCAAGTATCTTCTGTTTCAGGTACTGACCGAAGCACTTTCTAGGCAATTTGTCACAACAAAGCTATGAGCTCGGCATTATCATGATTTTTACTAAATATATGAAGGAACTGAAGTTTAAAGACCAGCAGTGATTTTATGAGAGCGATGTACTTAATAAACCACTGAGGCAGGTTCCAACAGACTCTAGAATATAAGTTTTTAATTGCTGGGGATACTGTCTGTCTTTATGACTGTATGAACTAGAAAGATAACTCAAAAGTTTCTCAAAAATTAAATATAGATGTTTTAAATACGATACAAATAAATACTGCCACAGTACTAGCTTTTTTTTTTTTCCCCTGGAGGACTGAATATATTTAAAGACCGGCTTGCCTGCTTATGTTTTGTGTAGAGAAAAACTATTTTTCTGAAGATGCACAGATAATAGAATTTACTATTAACAATTTTATTCAGTTGTGAACAATATATTTTACTGTGTGGAGTAATGGAGCCTTTGGTATTGAGTCTGTAATCATTTCTTTTTGAAAAAGTTTTATTGGACGTGATTTAGGATTTTATTTATTGTATCCAAACTGCAAGTTCCAGACGGACTCAGTCTGAGTAACCATCATTGTAACCACATGCGGTGAAAACTCAGGAAATCATCACTAGCTTTTAATTTTCTTTCACTTTATAAGTCTTTTGAAATTGTAAAATGGACTGGAATGGGTGTATTTAACTTAGATGACCATTATATCTACTACTGTGGGCAAGAATCCCTTAAAAGAAATGGAGTAGCCGTCATAGTCAATAAGAATCCAAAGTGCAGTACTTGGATGCAATCTCAAAATGACAGAATGATCGCTGTTCATTTCTTTTTTAAAATATAAATTTATTTATTTTAATTGGAGGTTAATTACTTTACAATATTGTACTGGTTTTGCCATACATCAACATGAATCTGCCATGGGTATACACGTGTTCCCCATCCTGAACCCGCCTCCCACCTCCCTCCCCGAACCATCCTTCTAGGTCGTCCCAGTGCACCAGCCCCAAGCATCCAGTATCATGCATCGAACCTGGACTGGCAATTCATTTCATATATGATATTATACATGTTTCAATGTCATTCTCCCAAGTTATCCTACCCTCTCCCTCTCCTACACAGTCCAAAAGACTGTTCTATACATCTGTGTCTCTTTTGCTGTCTCGCATACAGGGTTATCTTTACCATCTCTCTAAATTCTAAGGCAAACCATTCAATATCACAGTAAACCAGTCTATGCCCCAACCAGTAATGGCTGAAGAAGCTGAAGTTGGATGGTTCTACGAAGACCTACAAGACCTTCTAGAAGTAACACCCCCAAAAGGTGTCCTTTTCATTGTGGGGGACTGGAATGCAAAAGTAGGGAATAAAGAAACACCTGGAGTAACAGGCAAGTTTGGCCCTGGAGTACAGAATGAAGCAGGGTAAAGGCTAATAGAGTTTTGCCAAGAGAACGCACTGGTCATAGCAAACACCCTCTTCCAACAACACAAGAGAAAACTCTACACATAGATATCACCAGATGGTCAAAACCAAAATCAGATTGATTATTTTCTTTGCAGCCAGAGATGGAGAAGCTCTATACAGTCAGCAAAAACAAGACCTGGAATTGACTGTGGCTTGGATCATGAATTCCTTATTGCCAAATTCAGACTTAAATTGAAGAAGATAGGGAAAACCACTAGACCATTCATGTATGAACTAAATAAAATCCCTTACGATTATACAGTGGAAATGACAAATAGATTCAAGGGATTACATCTGATAGGCAGAGTACCGGGAAGAACTATGGAGGGAGGTTCATAACATTGTACGAGAGGCAGGGATCAAGACCATCCCCAAGAAAAAGAAATGCAAAAGGCAAAATGGCTATCTGAGGAGGCCTTAGAAATCCTGTGTATAGAAGAGAAGCAAAAGGCAAAGGAGAAAAGGAAAGATATACCCATTTGAATGCAGAGTTCCAAAGAATAGCAAGGAGAGATAAGAAAGCCTTCTTCAGTGATCAGTGCAAAGAAATAGAGGAAAACAATAGAATGGGGAAGTCTAGAGATTTCTTCAATAAAATTAGAGACACCAAAAGAACACTTCATCAAAGATGGGCACAATAAAGGACAGAAATGGTATGGACCTAACAGAAGCAAAAGATATTAAGAAGAGGTGGCAAGAATACACAGAGGAACTATACAAAAAAGATTTTCAAAACCCAGATAATCACGATGGTATGACCACCAACCTAGAGGCAGACCTTCTGGACTGTGATGTGAAGTGAGCCTTAGGAAGCAGCACTACAAACAAAGCTACTGGAAGTGATGGAATTCCTGTTGAGCTATTTCAAATCCTAAAAGATGTGGTGAAAGTGCTGCACTCAATATACCAGCAGATATGGAAAACTCAGGTAGTGGCCACAGGACTGGAAAAGGTCAGTTTTCATTCCAGTTCCAAAGAAAGGCAATGCCAAAGAACACTCAAACTGCCGCACAATTGCACTCATCTCACATGCTAGTAAAGTAACATTCTTCAAGCCAGGCTTCAGCAGCATGTGACCAGTAAAATTCCAGATGTTCAAGATGGATTTAGAAAAGGCAGGGGAACCAGAGATCAAATTGCCAGCATCTGTTGGATCATTGAAAAAGCAAGAGAATTCCAAAAAATATCTACTTTTGCTTTATTGACTATGCCAAAGCCTTTGAGTGTATGGACCACAACAAACTGGAAAGTTCTGAAAGAGATGGGAATACCAGACCACCTGACCTGCCTCTTGAGAAATCTGTATGCAGGTCAGGAAGGAATAGTTAGAACTGGACATGGAACAACAGACTGGTTCCAAATAGGAAAAGGAGTATGTCAAGGCTGTATATTGTCACCCTGCTTTTTAACTTATATACAGAGTACATTATGCGAAATGCTGGGCTGGATGAAGCACAAGCTGGAATCAAGATTGCCAGGAGAAATATCAATAACTTCAGATATACAGATGAACCACCCTTATGGCAGAAAGCAAAGAAGAACTAAAGAGCCTCTTGATGAAAGTGAAAGAGGAGAGTGAAAAAGTTTGTTTAAAACTCAACATTCAGAAAACTAAAATCATGGCATCTGCTCCCATCACTTCTTGACAAATAGATAGGGAAACAATGTCAGTCTTTATTTTTCTGGGCTCCAAAATCCCTCCAAAATGACTGCATCCATGAAATTAAAAGACACTTACTCCTTGGAAGGAAAGTTAGGACCAACCTAGATAGCATATTAAAAGCAGAGACGTTACTTTGTCAACAAAGGTCCGTCTAGTCAAGACTATGGTTTTTCCAGTGGTCATGTATGGATGTGAGAGTTGGACTGTGAAGAAGGCTGAGCACTGAAGAATTGATGCTTTTGAACTGTGGTGTTGGAAAAGACTCTTGAGAGTCCCTTGGACTGCAAGGAGATCCAACCAGACCATCCTAAAGGGGATCATTCCTGGGTGTTCATTGGGAGGATTGATATTGAAGCTGAAGCTGCAATACTTTGGCCACCTGATGAGAAGAGCTGACTCGTTTGAAAAACTCTGATGTTGGGAAAGATTGAGGGCAGGAGGAGAAGGGGACGCCAGAGGATGAGATGGTTGGATGACATCACCGACTAAATGAACATGAGTTTGGATAGACTCCGGGAGTTGGTGATGGACAGAGAGACCTGGCATACTGTGGTTCATGGGGTTGCAAAGAGTCAGACACGACTGAGCAACTGAACTGAACTGAATACCTAAGGAAGAGAAATATTTTATAATAGCACTGCATCCTAGAAAAGAGTCTAGTATATATATATATCAGGTTTACAAAATAATTTTGTTGAATAAATGAAAAGGAAGTTTAAAAACTGTAAAGGAGTTTAGAAACTGAATTTAGGAGCTGTAGATATTTATAAACGTACAAGAGGAAAACAAATGAATTTTTGAACAAGAGTTAAAAGCAGTCTTGACTGTTCTAACTTTAGATTTTTTTAATTGCTAGGTTATATGGAAACTTGTAGGACTTCAACTTTTGTCAACATCACTTTTTTATTAGCAAAATCCATGACCAGGCAGGAGGATCTTCTGTTGCCTCTCAATTACACATTTTCTGTTGGTTCTTAGTACTTCAATTCCTTTTTCTAATTAGTTTTTAAGTGATTATTTTGTGGCTTGGTGGCTATTGTTACTGTGGTGTCAAAACGTTAAATTAGTTTGGAATTAAAAGTCTAAAATGCAATTAAATTGGAACAGGATACTTGGTATCTAAGTATCAATCTACTGCTAATAATCTCTGAGATTTTAAAGGCTGCCCTCCAACTCATGCATCTCGGTCTTTTCTGCTTCCTAATAATAGAAATAACATTATTAGCTTTTAATAAGAGATAATGTCTTTAGTTCTTTACTGAAAGCTGGTAGGTTTGTGTTCCAAGAGATCTATTGTCATAGTTTGAGTAAGCTCTTCTCAGTCTTTGCACATTCTTTAGTGATCCCATGATTAAGATCTTGTGGTTAAGATTAAGGTCCCATGGTTCTTAATTTCTGTATTCTCTAGATTATCAGGCCCTTTTGTCAAAATACCCAGAATCATAAAACTGGCAATAGTTACTACAATTTGTTTTATCATATGTATTATTCTTACCTTTGTTTCTTCCCTCTATCCTTGTACTTTAAGAGTAACAGAGAGTGACCTTTTCCTGTCCATCATGGTGCCAGTTGAAGTATTTGGCAATGTTTTTGAGTAGGCTATTTCTCATAGATCACTGAAATGTCTTAACATTCAGCCTGGAACATGATGGGAAATAATTTTGTTTTTCTCAGTGATGCACAGAATGTGATCTAAACAAAGGAAAAGTTCATTCTGACAAGAATATATAAAATTCTTTGTAATTACAAAAGTAGAATCAAACTGACATGAGCATTTAAAACAAATTTCCATGCTGCTGCTGCCAAGTCACTTCAGTCGTGTCTGACTCTGTGCAACCCCATAGATGGCAACCCACTAGGCTCCCCCATCCTTGGGGTTCTCCAGGCAAGAACACTGGACTGGGTTGCTATTTTCCTATCTGCTATATAGAATACCACAATTTAGAGATTTAAGACAGCGGAAATTTATTGTTTTACAATTCTGGAGGTTAGAAGGTGCAAAATGTAGGTCCTCCAGGACCTCTGAAACCTGTTGGGGAGAATATATCTTTGCAACTGTTTAGTTTCTGGTGCTTTGGTGATAATTTTAGGGGTTTCTTGACTTGCAGCATCAGCCCTTCAATTACTTCCTCAGCAGTCACATGGCAGTGTCCTTGTTTCTCTGTTCTGTGTTTCTTCAATTGTATTAGGGATCACACTAGTGAGTAGAACCTCATCTTAACTTCATTGCATCTGCAGAGATTCTACTTTCAAATAAGATCATATAAACAGGAATTTGGGTTTGGGATTTCAACCTATCATTGGATGGGGGAGGAGATACAATTCAACCAATAACAAGTATAACATAATCATGCCTGTTAACTTGTAGCAATTCTTTACTATAAATGCCCAGAATGCAGTGGTAAGCCTAAGATGCAGGTATTAGTTCTATCTTAGTCTAAGTTCATAAATGAGGTGCATTTGGTCATGATAATTGCTAAGTGTTATGGATAATGTTGCTAGTTCTCATTCTAAGTTCTGTGTAGATAGCAGAAGTCTGCAATAATAGGGAAAAACTGACTCCCTTTACTTGGCATGAATGTCCAATGAAGGTTATTTCCCCATACACACTTTTGTTATGCTTTACAAATCTAAAATATCATTACAGATTGCATGATAGTAAGATCTAACATTTTGTTTGAATTAGTAAAGAAAATACTTAACTCCTTTCATTTCTCCTTTCATCCATACCACTGTTCTCCAAGTTTGGAGTTCAGATTCCTCTTCCAGTCCAGAACTTACTTTAAGTAAATAGAAAACTGATGCATAGACACTATCTCTGCAGATATTACCACCACATTTTTGGGTCAAAGAAACTATGTCTTGTGGCCTTAGAGACACTTCAATGGGTGTTGGACTAGGAATATGGTATCTTCTATAAGAGAAAATAGCAAGATGAAAGATTTAAAACTACTTCTAGAAGAAACAAGATGGTCTTGAAGGATCACCATAGTTGTATGAATTAGAGGCTTGGTGTATTGATGAAAATGTTAATATTAGACAGATGAATCATATAACTACTTGTCCCCCATGAAAGATAGTAATTCAGTGGTTATCAAGTGAGAGTGGTCTTGGAATTGAGGAAAGGTATTTGAGGTATGCAGATGACACTACCCTTATGGCAGAAAGTGAAGAGGAACTAAAAGCCTCTTGATGGAAGTGGAAGAGGAGAGTGAAAAAAAAATGGCTTAAAGCTCAACATCCAGAAAGCTAGGATCATGGCATCTGCTCCCATCACTTCATGGCAAATAGATAGGGAAACAGTGGAAATAGTGGCTGACTTTATTTTTGGGGGACTCCCAAATTACTGCAGATGGTGATTGCGGCCATGAAATTAAAAGATGCTTACTCCTTGGAAGGAAAGTTATGACCAATCTAGACAGCATATTAAAAAGCAGAGACATTACTTTGTCAACAAAGGTCCCTCTAGTCAAGGCTATGGTTTTTCCAGTGGTCATGTATGGATGTGAGAGTTGGACTATAAAGAAAGCTGAGCACCAAAGAATTGATGCTTTTGAACTGTGGTGTTGGAAAAGACTCTTGAGAGTCCCTTGGACTGCAAGGAGATCCAATCAGTCCATCCTAAAGGAGATCAGTCCTGGGTGTTCACTGGAAGGATTGATATTGAAGCTGAAGCTGCAATACTTTGGCCACCTGATGCGAAGAGCTGACTCATTTGAAAAGACCCTGATGTTGGGAAATATTGAAGGCAGGAGGGGAAGGGGATGCCAGAGGATGAGATGGTTGGATAGCATCACCAACTCAATGGACATGAGTTTTGGTAAACTCAGGGAGTTGGTGATGGACAGGGAGACCTGGCGTGCTGTGGTTCATGAGGTTGCAAAGAGTTGGACATGACTGAGCTACTGAACTGAACTGGACTGATTTGAGGTGAAGTAGATAGGATAGAATCCTTAGGATAAATACAGAACAATGCATTTAAAATGTTTTAAAATATGCTAAACTTGAAAGTGATTAGTTATTAGAGGAAAGGAAAATGAAAATTATAACTCACCCAGGCTCTATTGAAGGTAGAACCCGTTCTTTTAAAAATTACAGTTACCATAACTTTTGCCATCCGCAGAGTTTTCCCAGGAGGAATCTATGAGTACAGTGCATGTCTCAGGGCATATGAGGGAGTATAAATCAGAGTAGACAGCTAATTCTGTAACTAAACAGATGTTGGAATCTGTAAAATCTATGAGAACTGCCTATAAAAGGAAAATATATTATATCTGAAGGGTATTTTTATAAGCACCAGAGTCAAAGTATGTGCTTTAAGAGACTGAGATACTTGAAGATGTGTTTATTTTTAGTGGCCCCAAGAGTGTCCTGCCCCATGTAACTCATTAGCTTCAGTTCAAGTATCCAGAGTTTGACTGTCTCTAGGGTACAAGGAAAGAGGGAGTCTCTGGAGAGGTGATGTCAACATAGTCCATCTTTTCCTTCCAAATTGATCAGGAGTGAACCTATTGTTTCCACTTAACTTTCAAATCTAGTATATTGATTGCAAATTTTATTTGGCTAGTCTTTTAAAAAAAATTATTTAATTTTGTCTGTGCTGGGTCTTTGTTGCTGTGCACAGGCTTTCTCTAGCTGTGGTGAGCAGGGGCTACTTTCTAGTTCAGGTGCTTGGGCTTCTCTGGGGCTGTAGTTGCAGAGGATTCAGTGGTTGTGGCACATGGCCTTTGTTGCCCTAAGGCATGTGGGAGTTTTCCCTGACCAGGGATTGAAACTGTCTCTTGCATTGGCAGTTGGACTCTTAATCACTGGACCACCAGGGAAGTCCTAGTCTTTAAATTTCTTTATAAGTTGAGATATAGTTGACACATTAGTTTCAGGTGTATACCATATTGATTCAATATTTGTAATGAAGTTAGTTTTCATGTAGACTCTAATTGTGGTGGAATGAGAAAAAAATACTCAAATTATCTTATTCTCTGTGTGTATATTGACGGTCTATGTATATCCTTCAAGTGGATATTCATTTAAGATGTGAGACTGAGAATGTGGATTGGAGGAATCTCCTTAATGTTTAAAAGTGAGAATTCCTTTTCTGCTCAAATTTCTTTGTGTACTATTTTCTTCAGTAAAGTGTATTAACTCTTAAGCATCATAGTCAAGGTTCTTCTTCTTGTCCTGTTGTTTCCTTATTGTTTAGTTTCACAGTTCAGCTTTTGCCCTATGATGCTTCTTTTTGCTTTGAGTGTTTTGATATGGTATATTTCTTTCAACCATCATACTTCAGTTCAAGCTCTGGTTTCTCTTCAGATTGAGTAAATCTTTTGCCTTTTAATCTTTTTTTTTTTTTAAATTTAAAGCTTTTTGTCCCCTTAAATTTAAAGTATTTTTTTCCTCTTTGAAGTGTGTCTTCTTCTAGGTAGGTAGGGAAAAACTGGAGGTCAGGATGGCTTCAAAAGAAAGCACTAACTGTGATTTTGGAAAAATAAATATTATCGGACATCTCAGCAACTTAATAAGTCTAAAATGATTCAACATTAAAAAAATGTAGCTTCCCAATGTACTTAATATTTCTGTAAGTTGTACGTATAAAGTGACTAGAGGAGAAAGAATAAACATGTGATGTTTACAATATAATCAAAGATTGGCCTGTTGTACTGGCTCAGATAGTGAATAATCTGCTGCAGTGCAGGAGAACTGGGTTCAGTTTTTGGTTTGGGACCATGTCCTGGAGAAGGGAATGGCTACCCACTCCAGTATTCTTGCCTGGAGAATTCCATGGACAGAGCCTGGTGGGCTACAGTCCATGAGTTGCAAAGAATTGGACATGAGTGACTAATACAACAACAACAAGAAATAAAAACATACACATCCATTTATATATACATATACAATATTTTGTAAATATTGGTTTCCTACTTGCAAATATGTTCTTTGGAGAATTATGGAAATCATTCTCTTTATGGTAGACTGGGGAACAAGGTAAGTGAAATGCAAAAGAGCCAACAGAGAAAGCAGATGGGAGAACAGAAGTTAAGGGGGTGGGAAAGAAGAGATAAAGAAATTGAAAAGACTGAGACTTTTGAGGGGAGATCTCTAACTCAAACATCCATACAAAATAGATTATTAATAACATAAGTTGGGCCAGGTATAAGAAACACCAGCATAAAAATTAAGTAAAACATAACAGAAGCTATGGTTTTTCCAGTAGTCATGTATGGATGTGAGAGTTGGATGGTGAAGAAAGCTGAGCGCTGAAGAATTGATCCATTTGAACTGTGGTGTTGGAGAAGACTCTTGAGAGTCCCTTGGAGTGCAAGGAGGTCCAACCAGTCCATCGTAAAGGAAAGCAGTCCTGGGTGTTCACTGGAAGAACTGATGTTGAAGCTGAAGCTCCAATACTTTGGCTACCTCCATGCGGAGAATTGACTCATTGGAAAAGACCCTAATGCTGGGAAGGATTGGGGGCAGGAGGAGAAGGGAATGACAGAGGATGAGATGGCTGGATGGCATCACGGACTCGATGGGCATGGGTTTGAGTGAATTCCGGGGGTTGGTGACAGACAGGGAGGCCTGATGTGCTGCAATTCATGGGGTTGCAAAGAGTCAGACACGACTGAGCGGCTGAACTGAATTGAACAGAAGAATTTTACAATTCAAATCGTGTAACAGAAAATTGCATTTATAGTCCTAAAAAACCATTCATTAAAAAATATAGGACCCCTTAGAACTTATTCATTTAATAACTAGAAGTCTGTACACTTTGACCAATATCCTCTATTTTTCTCACCTCCCAGCCCCTAAAAGTCTACATTCTATTCTTTTTCTATGAGTTTGGCTTTTTAGATTTTACAGAGAGGTTAAATTCTTGCTTGAACTGGTATGGTTTCTAAATGATGGTGCTGAGAGTGAATCTAAATATTCCGACTCCAAAGTTAGGCTCTTTCCAGGAACCATGAAGTATCTTTTTAAAAATGCTTTTTAATAAAGGCTCACTCTCACTCGGTAGAGACTAATGGTTACCAAAAGGTGGCAATCAATTATCTTAATATTTTAATCATCTTGTGCATTCAATGTTTTCCTCAGTGTGACTGTAAGCTTTGATTATAAATTTTATTTATAATTTTTCAAACTTAAGATGTCATTAATTTACATAATTTAATTAGTTAAGAAGGAAACATTTGATATCAAAATAAATGACTAAATTTAACAGAATTTTGTGTTAAAATGGAAATTGGTTCAAAGTGTCATATGGTTTTTCATATATTTAGCAACCTGAACACAAATTTTTCAGTTGGTCAAACGATGAAATAAGATATATTAAACCAAATTTTGGAAGCTTTCTAATGCAAGTGTTTTCTGCATATGTTTATGTAAATGCATATTTGGGGAGTGAGTTGATGAAAATGTAGTGAGTGATCTAAGGGCTCTTTCCACATGTTTTGCTGGCGGGAGGTGGTCCACACAAGACTAAATCAACCTAATTTTTATTTAGGTTCCAGAAAATTTCCACAAAGATAGAATAGTTTGGGAGGATCTTTCAAAAACCTCATGGTATAATGGAGTATCCATCTTCACGCTATTGAAATCTGCCTACAAGACAACCTCCAGAGTCACATTTTGTACAGGAGAAGGGTGAGTGGCTGAATATTGTATGGAATAAAAGTGACCAAATCTTGTTCCTTGCATTTTGATGGAACTATAAATGTGTTCCATCTTTTGTATAAGATGACCATATATGTGAAATTGCCTTCAAGAAGTGCATTATTTGCCAATATAGAATAATTAAGCAGCATGCTTGCTTTGTAGTCTGGCACTATATATTTTACCTCACTTGTAATTGTTTCAGTGCATTTTGAGTTTTTGAACTTTTGAGAATTCTTTTCCCCATCATTTTATTGTTTTCCCTCTCCCTTTTCTTCTCTTTCACTTTCAGTGTATACCATTGTTCTCTATTTAATTCAAATCTCTGTATATCTATTGTCTCTCTTAGTTCTTATTTGTACTTCTAGACTTATTTGTCTTTTCTATTTCTCCATCTTTCTCCTGATCTTTCCCTTTTCTACTTTCCTGTTTGGTCTCTTCATCCATTTATCAATGGTAACCACAGAAATCCAAAGCATGGTAGCAGTAGAGGGGTGGTAGCATTTCTTAGGAAGCTTTTACTTTTACTTCTAACTAGTAGTGAGAGAATCAGAGTTATTAATAATTCAGAGACCATGAATAGCATGTGAATAATTTCTGAATGGTGGCATTTAAACATTTCAGATGAAAAGTTGTCCTCACTATTCTATTTCTACTGAGAGGATGGTGTCCTGGAGCCTGGTAGAAAGTGTTCTTGTTCTGTATAACTGTCCTGTAGTATGGGTATGACATTGTCCTATGTTTTGTTTCTTATGTCCTTTGGCTATCTCTCTCTCTCTGCTCTCTGTCTCTTTCTTTTTCTTTCTGTCTGCCTCTCACTCTCTGTGCCTGTCTCTCTCTAAATAATATATGTATATGTGCATCAGTTCAGTTAAGTTGTTCAGTCATGTCCAACTTGTTGCGACCCCATAAGCTGGAGCACACCAGGCCTCCCTGTCCATCACCAACTCCTGGAGCCCACCCAAACTCATGTCCATTGAGTCGGTGATGCCATCCAACCATCTCATCCTCTGTTATCCCCTTCTCCTCTTGCCCTCAATCTTTCCCAGCATCAGGGTCTTTTCCAATGAATCAGACCTTTGCATCAGGTGGCCAAAGTTTTGAAGTGTCAGCTTCAACATCAGTCCTTCTAATGAACACCCAGGACTGATCTCCTTTGGGATGGACTGGTTGGATCTCCTTGCAGTTCAAGGGACTCTCAAGAGTCTTCTCCACAGTTCAAAAGCATCAATTCTTCGGCACTCAGCTTTCTTTATAGTCTAACTCTCAAATCCATACATGACTACTGGAAAAACCATAGCCTTGACTAGATAGACCTTTGTCAGCAAAGTAAGGTTTCTGCTTTTAATATGCTATCTAGGTTGGTCATAACTTTCCTTCCAAGAAGTAAGCATCTTTTAATTTCATGGATGCAGTCACCATTTGCAGTGATTTTGGAGCACCCCCAAAAAAAAAAGTCTCTCACTGTTTCCACTGTTTCCCCATCTATTTCCCATGAAGTGATGGGACCGGATGCCATGATCTTCGTTTTCTGAATGTTGAGCTTTAAGCCAACTTTTTCACTCTCCTCTCTCACTTTCATCAAGAGGCTTTTAGTTCCTCTTCACTTTCTACCATAAGGGTGGTGTCATCTGCATATCTGAGGTTATTGATATTTCTCCCAGCAATCTTGATTTCAGCTTGTGCTTCTTTCAGCCCAGCGTTTCTCATGATGTACTCTGCATAGAAGTTAAATAAGCAGAGTGACAATATACAGCCTTGACGTACTCCTTTTCCTATTTGGAACCAGTCTGTTGTTCCATGTCCAGTTCTAACTGCTGCTTCCTGACCTGCATGCAGTTTTTCAAGAGGTAGGTCAGGTGGTCTGATATTCTCGCCTCTTTCAGAATTTTCCACAGTTTATTGTGATCCACACAGTCAAAGGCTTTGGCATAGTCAATAAAGCAGAAATAAATGTTTTTCTGGAACTCTCTTGCTGTTTCAATGATCCAGCAGATGTTGGCAATTTGATCGCTGGTTCCTCTGCCTTTTCTAAAACCAGCTTGAACATCAGGAAGTTCACGGTTCACATATTGTTGAAGCCTGGCTTGGAGAATTTTGAGCATTACCTTACTAGCGTATGAGATGAATGCAATTGTGCAGTCGTTTGAGGATTCTTTGGCATTTCCTTTCTTTTCCTTTCTTTCTTTCTTTGCAGATGTATATCTGCATAAACATGTTCAATTTAAAGAATAATTTAAAAGTGGAGGTTCATGATATCTCCACTCACAACTAAAACCTGGTCACTACCCCTGACTGTCTGTAACTAATTGCATTCCCTTTTCACCTCACTGATCTTAACTTTGTTATAATCAGCTTTTTAATATTCTTTTTAGTTTTGGCTATAACTTTTGGCCTATAACAATAGTTGTTTACCACCCATGTTTGCATTCATAAGCAACAATTTATTTTACCTTTTTTTCAACTTTATGTCAAGGGATTGATTACTTGGTGAATTTCATCTTTTTCTCAGCTCTTTTTGGAGAAAGACCTCTTTTGATTTGTTTAGCTGTAGTTTGTGTAGTACTCTGTTGTATGAAGAGGTCAAAATTTACCTATTTTGTTGTTGATAACATTTGGATTGTTTTCAAGTTTTGGTTGATACAAACAGTGCTTCTTTGAGCATTCTTATATATGTCACTTGATGTACGTGACCAAGAATGACTTTAGAGAAGAATATTGTGTCCAGGAGTGTAACTGCAGGTCAGCATTGCTAGATAACAGCCAAATTATTATCAAAAGAGATTTTGCTAATTAATACTTTCAACAGTAAGAGTAAACTGGGAAGAAACACATTAGTAGCTGGTTTCTATTCAATCCCTCCTCTGGACAACTTAAGCAGATTTGTCTTAACTAGACCTACTTATAAATATGATGAGATTTAACTAGTATTACATAACAGAAAATTTTAATCTATGAATGTTTTTAGTAATGGGTAGTTTAGCAGAAAATTATCAAGAAAACTGAAATTTATGAATATATGGGAAGCAGTTGGCAATAAAATGTAAATTAATCACAGAAGCTCTCTATGCTTGTCTGACTAATAGCTACTTCAAACCTAAATGGCTTTCTTTCTTTGAGCTAGCTTGTACTGCTAACTAGCAGTCATGTATTACTCTGAAACAAAATGTGTTTCCATCTTAAAGGGGATTTAATTTCATTTTTGAAGCTGCCTTTGAAGTTTAGAGCTAAAGTTTTTCAAAGTCAGGTGTTGTTTATATCTGCCTTTTCCCTATATTGTCAAGATAAACAGTTTTGAAATAATTTAACTGATCTTTGAACTTGACTTAAACAGACACAAGGCCCATCAACTTCCTTCTATTTTTCTTTAGCCAAAATCATGTGAAACGTAAAGGCAAAGACTAGTTGAATTTAAACAAACCATGTCAATTTTGTTAAAAAATTTTCTCTTTATTGTTTGAGTAGATAATTAAAACCTTTGGGTATAAACTGAGCAATGTATACCTCTATACACTGATTTTTTTTCCTTAGCCACATTAGATGTTTAGTAGTAAATGTAGTGATTTACATTGACCATAAAAGATAAGAATGTGCCTAATTACTGCATTAGCTCTATGATCCCTTATAAGTGGTTATGAATTATATTAAGTGAAAAATAATTTGCATATTTATGTTTAATATTAAGTAACTGAATGAATTTTTCATTATATATTTATATATAAAAGTTGTTTTTGCAATTGTAAGGGAAAAATCTCATGTTTTGTGAAACATCTGAATTATTCAAAGCTGAGAGCTAAGATAACTGGGAGGTCTAGGAAATTGTCAGTCATCTGTCAAATAGGTGAAATTATAAAAGAGGCAGATTTTGTGTCCTCTGCTATTTTCCTTGATATTCATTTTCCCTGATGATTGGAATCTCTGGACAGCGAGGTGACATCAGTTGATTAACACTTTAGGACACACATTCCCCAGAGACTTCAACCAAGTTTTTTTTCTCTGTGCCAACCCAGTCACAGTGCAGTTTCATACCACCTTCTCTTGTTGCCTTTATGAATCTGTCAAAATAGCCAGGTCATTGTATTCAGGAGGTAATACTAAGGGTTCAAAATCACCTCTTTTATCTTCCTACCATGAGATAGAATACATATCCCCAATACCACATGAAGATATGTGAAGTCATCATGAGAAAACATTTTATGGCTTAAGAAAGATTTCAGGATAATCTGGTGCTTGATTGCACTCATTCCACACAACCTGCTTTCTGATTTTATATATCCAAGTTCCAGTCCCCAGTACTGTGTTAAAGTAGCAACTTGGATATTAGCTAGGAAAAAAGCTTTGATTCCACAGATAAGGTGCATAAAAGTAAGTATAGTGGAACTAAGTTTTTGTTGCTTTAGGAATTGGAAAATTAGATTATTTTCAGTTGTGATTGTTCTTGAAACAAAAAGCTCAGTTGGTTAGCATATATGTCAGTTGGCAAAATGAACAGAAATTCCTACAGAAATTCAACAAATATAAGAACTAAACTTAACTGTCCAACACTTTATTCTTAGACATTTCATTGTGTTTTAGTACATTCATTATAACACAGTATGTACACATGAAAATAATTTAAATACAGCATATTTAGCTCTAGTAAAACACACATTTAGAAACAGGATAATAGTGCACATCTGAATGTAAAACTATTAGACTGTATGCTTCCATTTTTCCTCTGGGTGCTTATTTTCTGTGAAATTACACAATATTTCTCAAAATCTACTGTCACTATCTATATTTTTTAAATGTTCATTTTTTTCCAAAGAGGTATGAAAATATATAAAATATACATGGAATCTTCCAAATGCTAGGTTGACAGTGACAAGGAATATTGTGTCAATGCGTCAAAGCAATAATAACTCAGTCATAGCCCTGAGGCTGCAGAAATTTTGCCGAGACTTCAGGATTCATTAGGAAACTGGATAAGACAGAGTCTGAATGTTAAAAATATCAGTGAATGCTGTATAATTTAAAATATCTTAAAAATTATCTTGAAATATCCTGTCTTTAAAATGTGTGGTTTACCTACTGAATAATCAGTTTTATTAAAATAAATATTCTTCCACTCAAATTTCAGTTATATTATTTGTCAGTATTCTACAATTACTGTAAATGCAGACTATTATCTCTACCACCTGATGAGTGTCAGTACTAAGCATTTAACTTCTTTCATTTGATGCCTATTCTCTTGATTAGAATAGTAAAATCGTGTTCCTGTGACATATCATTTTCCATTTTTAAAATAATTGTTACACAGAATGTCTTCTTTGTCTTATAGAATCACAATGGAGTATTACTCAGCCATTAAAAAGAATAAATTTGAATCAGTTCTAATGAGGTGGATAAAACTGGAGCCAATTATACAGAATGAAGTAAGCCAGAAAGAAAAACACCAATACAATATACTAACACATATATATGGAATTTAGGAAGATGGTAACGATAACCCTGTATGCGAGACAGCAAAAGAGACACAGATGTATAAAACAGTCTTTTGGACTCTGTGGGAGAGGGAGAGGGTGGGATGATTTGGGAGAATGGCATTGAAACATGTATAATATCATATAAGAAACAAATCACCAGTCTAGGTTCGGTGCAGGATACAGGATGCTTGGGGCTGGTGCACTGGGATGACCCAGAGAGATGGTATGGGGAGGGAGGTGGGAGGGGGGTTCAGGATTGGGAACATGTGTACACCTGTGGCAGATTCATGTTGATGTATGGCAAAACCAATACAATGTTGTAAAGTAAAAAAAAATAAAATCTGAAAAAAATTTTTTCTACATGAACTTTGTTGTTTTTCAGTTATTTTTTGTATCCAAGTAATAACTTATATATAATTTTTATGGCAAGACTTTCTTATATTATGTCACATAATGATGGTTAACAGACACCATTTTTTGTTCCTGCTGTTAGGGTGAATGTGTCTAGTATTTCCAGTCGTTATTATTCACATAGTTTGTCTAAAATAGATCAAGATTTCTTACTTCTTTAGGTCAACTGATGCTTGTGTTAACATAGGTGACAATTCCCAGTGAAATTACATAATTCTTTAAGTATGTAGGAAAGAAATGAGAATTTCTAATTAACCTTATCCAAAACATATTTCCTCTCTTGGAAGACTGCCTTTTCTGGTGGTGTGAATAGTTTTAAGAGAAATGGATTTTGAGTAGGAAAGTACAAAAGGAACAAAGTGACCCAGAACAGCAGAATATATTACAGAATTAATGGGTTAACGCTTCTAGCACCAAGAGATTTCCCATATCCAACTTTACTAAAGGATAATAATTTTCCTGAATGTAAAAAAAAAAAAAATAGAATGTAATCTTAGTATAGTATACATTAGAGTATATATATAGTATGTATATTAGTATACATTTATATACATTATTAAGATATATAGTATCTTAGTATACATTAGTATCCTAATTATGTCTCAGTGTTATCTCTATGTGGATTCAGTTTTAACATGAAGAGACCGTTATATTCTTTATTCTATTTTAGTTGGTGTCTCCTTTGCCTGACACTTTATATTTCAATCTAAATCATTCATTTTTATCTGTCATGTAGGTAGCCATTCAGCATTCTTTTTTGTTTATCCTATAAAGCAGTAAATGATTTATGTGACTTTATCTCCTCAAGTATTTTTTTTTTCAAATAGAAGAGTAGTTGACTTGTATATTCACTTCAGGTATATAGCATAGTGACTTTTTATTTTCATAGATCATACTCCACATAAAGTTATTTTAAAATATTGGCTCTCAATTGATGCAGAAAAAGCCTTTGACAAAATTCAACTTCCATTTATGATAAAAACTCTCCAGAAAGCAGGAATAGAAGGAACGTACCTCAACATAATAAAAGCTATATATGACAAACCCACAGCTAACATTATCCTCAATGGTGAAAAATTGAAAGCATTTCCCCTAAAGTCAGGAACAGGACAAGGGTGTCCACTTTCACCACTACTAGTCAATATAGTTCTGAAAGTTTTGGCCACAGCAATCAGAGCAGAAAAAAGAAATACAAGGAATCCAAATTGGAAAAGAAGAAGTAAAACTCTCACTGTTTGCAGATGACAAGATCCTCTACATAGAAAATCCTAAAGACTCGACCAGAAAACTACTAGAGCTAATCAATGAATATAGTAAAGTGGCAGGATATAAAATCAACACTCAGAAATCCCTTGCATTCCTATACACTAATAATGAGAAAGTAGAAAAAGAAGTTAAGGAAACAATTCCATTCACCATTGCAACAAAAAGAATAAAATACTTAGGAATATACCTGCCTAAAGAAACTAAAGACCTATATATCGAAAACTATAAAACACTGATGAAAGAAATCAAAGAGGACACTAATAGATGGAGAAATATACCATGCTCATGGGTCAGAAGAGTCAATATAGTGAAAATGAGTATACTACCCAAAGCAATCTACAGATTCAATGCAATTTCCATCAAGCTACCAGCAGTATTTTTCACAGAACTAGATCAAATAATCTCAAGATTTGTATGGAAATACAAAAAACCTCGAATAGCCAAAGCAATCTTGAGAAAGAAGAATGGAACCGGAGGAATCAACTTGCCTGACTTCAGGCTCTACTACAAAGCCACAGTCATTAAGACAGTATGGTACTGGCACAAAGACAGAAATATAGATCAGTGGAACAAAATAGAAACCCTTGAGATAAACCCACACACCTATGGACACCTTATCTTTGACAAAGGAGGCAAGAATACCCAGTGGAGTAAAGACAGTCTCTTTAACAGGTGGTGCTGGGAAAACTGGTCAACCACTTGTAAAAGAATGAAACTAGACCTCTTTCTAACTCCACACACAAAAATAAACTCAAAATGGATTAAAGATCTAAAGGTAAGACCAGAAACTATAAAACTCCTAGAGGAGAACATAGGCAAAACACTCTCCGACATAAATCACAGCAGGATCCTCTATGATCCACCTCTCAGTATACTGGAAATAAAAGCAAAAATAAACAAATGGGATCTAATTAAAATTAAAAGCTTCTGCACAACAAAGGAAACTAGAAGGTGAAAAGACAGCCTTCTGAATGGGAGAAAACAATAGCAAATGAAACAACTGACAAACAACTAATCTCAAAGATATACAAGCAACTTATGCAGCTCAACTCCAGAAAAATAAACAAACCAATCAAAAAATGGGCCAAAGAACTAAATAGGCATTTCTCCAAAGAAGACATACGGAGGGCTAACAAACACATGAAAAGATGCTCAACATCACTCATTATCAGAGAAATGCAATTCAAGACCACAATGAGGTACCATTTCACACCAGTCAGAATGGCTGCGATCCAAAAGTCTGCAAGCAATAAATGCTGGAGAGGATGTGGAGAAAAGGGAACCCTCTTACACTGCTGGTGGGAATGCAAACTTGTACAGCCCCTGTGGAAAACAGTGTGGAGATTCCTTAAAAAATTGCAAATAGAACTGCCTTATGACCCAGCAATCCCCCTGCTGGGCATACATACCGAGGAAACCAGAATTGAAAGAGACACATGTACCCCAATGTTCATTGCAGCACTGTTTATAATAGCCAGGACATGGAAGCAACCTAGATGTCCATCAGCAGATGAATGGATAAGAAAGCTGTGGTACATGTACACAATGGAGTACTACTCAGCCCTTAAAAAGAATAAATTTGACTCAGTTCTAATGAGATGGATGAAACTGGAGCTGATTATACAGAGTGAAGTAAGCCAGAAAGAAAAATACCAATACAGTATACTGACACATATATATGGAATTTAGAAAGATAGTAATGATGACCCTCTATGTGAGACAACAGAAGAGACACAGAGGTATTGAACGGACTTTTGGACTCTGAGGGAGAGGGAGAGGGTGGGATGATTCGGGAGAATGACATTGAAACATGCATACTATCATGTAAGAAACGAAGCACCAGTCTATGTTCAATACAGGATACAGGATGCTTGGGGCTGGTGCACAGGGAGGATACAGGGAGATGATATGGAGTGGGAGGTGGGAGGGGGCTTTGGCATTGGGAGATCGTGTACACCTGTGGCTGATTCGTGTCAATGTATGGCAAAACAAATACAGTATTGTAATGTAGAATAAATAATAATAATAATAATAATAAAATTTAAGTGAAAAAAAATATTGGCTCTGTTCCCTATGCTACATGCTTGTATCTTGTTTATTTTGTACCTAGTAGTTTTTAACCTCTTCATCCACTGTCCCTGTCTCACCCTTTTCCCTCTCCCTTTCCCCACAGGTAATCACTGGTTTGTTCTTTATATCTTTAAGTCTGTTTTGTTTTGTTATATTCATTTGTTTTAGCTTTTAGATTTCACATATAAGTAAAAACATACAGTATTTGTCTTTCTTTGTCTGACTTTGCTAAGCATAATACTCTCCAGGTTTGTCCATGTTGTAAATGGCAAAATTTCATTCTTTTTCATGGCTGAGTAATATTCCATTGTACCTATCAATCTATATAAATATACACCACATCTTCTTTATCCATTCATCTATTGATGCATACTTCCTTAGGTTGTTTCTATATCTTGGCAATTGAAACATGTATAATATCATATATGAAATGAATTGCCAGTCCAGGTTTGATGCATGATACTGGATGCTTGGGGCTGGTGCACTGAGATGACCCAGAGGGATGGTACAGGGAGGGAGGTGGGAGGAGGGTTCAGGATGGGGAACACGTGTATACCTGTGGCGGATTCATGTTGATGTATGGCAAAACCAATACAATATTGTAAAGTAATTAACCTCCAATTAAAATAAATAAATTTATGTTAAAAAAAGAAAACAATGTTGCTATGAAAATTGGAAGGTTTTACCTTTTGTCAGCTGCCTTCTTGGTCTTTATTGATATGATAATGTTCAAATAAATTATTTTATTATACTATATTATTATATTAGTGTTTTCCCTGGATGAGTTGGTATTTGCTTTTTTTCCCTCCTTTACTCTGCTAAATACTTCTTTATTAGGTACATTAAAAATAATTTGCCAGCAGTACATTTCAGATGACTATATTATATTTGTATATGTGTTCATGAGACTGAAGCATGATTTTTAAATTTGCTCTTCTGAGCAGGTGTGAATCAGGGGGATGTAGAATGTTACTGTACATGGAAACTGTACATGGTACTTTTTTCTCATACTTTTATGATTAATTTTATTATGAAATTTTGGACCCAGATTTTTGTGGATACCATAGATCACATCATTATAAAAGTCAAACAAAGTATAAAATACTACATCCTCTATACCACATGTACTGCCTTTGAATTTTAATATATTCATTTGCTTGATGATAAGGTAATAGCTATTTAAAAGCACAAACTTAGATATTAAAAAGACTTGGGTTTCTATCAAAATGGGAATTTTATGATCCTGGTTAAGTTATTTAACTACTTTAACCTATTTCTTCATATATAAAAGGGAAAAGGTAAATTTCAATTTTTTGGAGTTGGGATTATGCTTTTAAAGGTTTTAGAACATAAAACAGTAATACCAATAATTATAAATATTATTAATTGATATGTAGGTAGCATATCTGTCCAGCATTCAACCTTTGGATGCTTTATTTTTCAAACTTTAAATGTGAAACATTTTTTTTTTTACTAATTAAAGATTGTTTTTGCAAGATATGCATGTATTCTTCCATACTGTTGTCAGGTGATTGAGTGTGAAGTTAAATTAGTTCAATCCTTCTTATATATGAAGTATTAAATTTCTGTTTTGTGTGCTGTTATATTTCAAACCTTATGATATTTTGGTTGTTTGCTTTCCTTGCAACTAAATTATGGGACAAGGAAGATATTTATGGTAGTGATGGAGGAATATTTCCCAGTGGCCTTTCTATCACCGACTCTTCTTTTGTTTGCCCTTTACTTTTCCCTTATGCAGATTTTATTAGCATTTATTTTATGCTAATTTTATACCAATTTACTTAACACATCAATAGATTCTATACTCAAGCCTGATTCAAATTTTTAAAATTTTGGAAGAGTTAAAAATTTACTTTATGTCTAATAATTTGAACATGATAGAACTGAATTATTTATTTTCTAATGCCATTTGGGGTAGTGTATAATCATGCTTATGCAAGGACTTCCCTTGTGGCTCAGCTGGTAAAGAATCTGCCTGCAATGTAGGAGACCTGGGTTCAACTCCTGGGTTGGGAAGATCCCCTAGAGGAGGGAAAGGCTACCCACTCCAGTATTCTGGCCTGGAGGATTCCATGGATTGTATCGTCCATGGGGTCGCAAAGAGTTGGACACGACTGAGTGACTTTTGCTTCACTTCATGCTCATGCAAATATTAAATGGTTGGATGAAAATGATAATCAACTAACCTTAGGAATGGCAATGTGCTAGGTTTAGTATAACTGATGCTTCAAGATTGCAAATATAAATTAGCCTATCGTAGATGGATGGAGGTGCTTAGATTTTTATAATAACATAATATCCTTTTCTTTATGCCATTCCTTATATTAGTTTTAGTTTTATATTCTATCTTTGACCTGCCAGTGCACTGACAATGTATAAGTCTTTATCTCTATGCATTTAATTATTTATCATAGAGAGCAATGTAGAGCATTATAATTTATGCACAGATTACACAATTAGATAGCTTTAAAAATGTTTATCTTGATTAAAATGTTGGAAGCGAATAATCCTACCTCCGTTAGAAGTCCATGCACTGTGGTTATTGGTACTTTGTGAAAATGAAGTCAACAGAAAGAAGAGGTCAGTGTTGGTGACATCAGTGAAATTTTGGAGTTCTTATTAAATTGGTGTAGTAATTTTAGTTATCTTGAGGGCATGAGTTAAGCATTGTAATTATTGTAATTGAATGGTCATATTTTTAGGCTCTGTCTATTTATTTGTTTTCCTACCATACCAAGACCAAGGTAGCATTCACAAATATGTTAAAAGAATAGAGGAGCAATTCTGCCAAAAGCTTTATGTGCAGCATTGCTTCTCTACTGTACATTCTTATAGTACTTTAAATCCTATTAAACTCGATCTGAAAAAGACCTTTTATATCTATGATGCATGGAAACACAAGGTCTACTATTTGATTTTTCTTATATTAAACATCAATATCATTATTTTTGGTAATGTAGAATTAAGTTGATATGCCATGCCATGCCATGCCATGCTAAGTCATTTTAGTCATTTCCTCCTCCAGGGGATGTTCCCCAACCTAGGGAGTGAACCTTGATCTCTTATGTATCCTGCATTGGCAGATGGGTTCTTTACCACTATGCCACCTGGGAAGCCCCAAGTTGGTTATAATATATGTTGATTTCAGTGAATACATCATCTAACCAGATAGTTGCGTATAAAATCCCATGGCCCTATGTGATAGATTTACCACCTCCCCAGGCCCTCCCCCTTTTGGAAGATACTTTTAAAAATTTTAAATGCTTTGTCTTGACAGGAGCCATGTGCTAACAAAGGATGGAACAGAAAAATGGAAATTCTTTCACTGGGTTTATCCTGCTGGGCTTCTCTGACATACCTCAACTGGAACAAGTTCTCTTTGTGGTCTTTTGAGTTCCTACATTTTCACTTTGCTGGGAAACAAAATCATCATTCCACTGTCCGACTTGGACCCACATCTTCACACCCCTATGTACTTTTTCCTTTCTAACCTGAGCTTTTTGGATCTGTGCTACACCACCAGCATTGTTCCCCAGTTCCTGGTTAATCTCAGTGGAGCAGACAAATCCATCTCCTTCGGTGGCTATGTCGTTCAGCTCTTCATTGATCTGGGATTGGAATGCACAGAATGCTTTCTCTTAGTATTCTTGGCATTTAACTGCTATGAAGCTTTTTGCAGGCCCTTTCACCAGACAGTAATCATGCATCCCCGTCTGTGTGCCCTGATGGCTTCTGTTTCATGGATCACTGGTTTTGCCAATTCCTTATTGCATACAGTGTATATTTTCCTTTTGCTACTTTGTGGGAGAAATAAATTAGACCACGTTCTTTGTGAGATCCCTCCTTTTCTCAAACTTTGCAGTGTTGACACCACTATGAATGTGTACATGACCTTCTTTGCCAGCGTCCTCATTCTTGCCTTAATCATGTTCTCCTATGGTCAGATTGTCAGGGTGGTTTTAAGAATAAAGTCCACTACAGGGCAGAGAAAAGGGTTGGCACATGTGGATCCCACCTCATGGTGGTCTCCTGCTCTTTGGTACAGCCATCTATGTGTATCTTCATCCCAGCAGCAGCAACTCCCAGGATCAGAACAAGTTCACATCTCTCTTCTACACTGTCATTATCCCCATGACCAACCCCCTCATATATACGCCGAGGAACAGGGATGTGAAGGGAGGATGAAGAAGGTGTTTTGAAAGGACTCTGACTCCAGATGATGGCTGAGGAGGACAGTTTAATGGAAGCAATTGAACCTCAGAGCTCTTTAGATGTATGTGTGTCCCCCATGAGGCATCTGAAATTTCCTCTGATAACTCTGAGGGAATTTCTCTATTTCCATGTAGTGCATCGGTGCTCAGCCATACCCAACTCTTCGACTTCATGAGCTGTAGGACGCTAGTCTCCTCTGTCCATGAAATTTCCCAGATAAGAATACTGGGATGGGTTACCATTTCCTTCTCCAGGGTATCTTGCCGACCCAGGGACTGAGCCCATGTCTCCTGCATTGGCAGGTGGATTCGTTATCACTGAACCACCAGGGAAGCCCTTTTTCATTTCATTCTTTTACAAAAATGAGTGCTCCAAACCTGGTTAATAGATTCATTCCAACCTCCAGAGATGATGATTCACTGTTCCTGGAGCATTTACATTAAAAAAAATTTTTAAGCAGTTTGAATTAATACAGAATATCTCATCCCAAAATATACCTAAAGAACACAGAAAATATTTTGAGCTGAAAGCAACTAAGCAGTAAATGCTGAAAAAACTCACCATTTTCTGCCTAAAGCAGTACACATTCTCCTTTTCATATAGACTCTTATCAACCCAGAGATGGCACCAGAGGAATCTACAAACAAACCTTGTTAAACTAACCCTTATTCCTATTAAGGAAGATAAGTACTACCTAGCTATAGTTGGGCCACCTCTAGTCCACACCCCTTTGTCTTATCAATTCTTCACAAATATGTTGGTTCTTTGTCTAAAAGGAGCTTACTGGTTTGCCCTTCTTGGGTTTTTCATTCTCTTGTGAAAGCTCCCACGAATATGTAAAAAGTTCAATAAGATTTGTATGCTTTTCTCCTATTTGTCTGTCTTTGTCAGTTTAATTTTCAGACCCAGCCAGGACCCTAAGATGGTGGAGGAAAAATTTTTCCTTCCCTATAAGCTGCACTGGTTTTTATTATTTGCAACTGTATTTGGGAACATTATCCCATTTCTACTTGCATAGAGATATGTAAGAACATACTATGAAGTAGAGCAAAAATAAAAGCATGAAACCATTATAAAAATAAAAAACAAAATCAATATAAAAATAAAGGCAAGAAACCAATAAAAGGACTGTAAGGAATACTAGTATTTTAGCATTTTCTGACAATTGCTAAAGAGCTATCATTTTTTCTTGCATTTTTATTGTGGCTTTATTATAAACTTCATGGGTTGAATGCATTAGCTTTTTCAGAGAAATAGGTGGAGGCAGCTGTGAAAAAAAGTTTAGGCTCAAAGAAAAACTTTCTAACACCAATCCTGATAAAGCCATCCAGAAATTAGGCCCAACTGTGGTTTTGCTAGTGTGGCAGCCATATTATGTAGCATCTGTTTTGGAGAAGGCTGCAGACAGGAAGCACTGAGTGAAGGGTAGGATTCACTGCTGCCAGTGACAGCGGCAGTCACTAGCTGTAATAACTCCAGGTAGTATTTACATATAGTTTTGCATGTAGCCTGAAAAATGCCGATGTGAGGCATGGGAGTTGGTCATTTTAACCTTCTTCCTTTTTAAAAATGACCTTTAAGAACATTATCATGTCTGAATAGTACATGACCTAAGTTCTGTGTCATATTCTACACATTTCACTGATAGTAATTCAGCAAAATTTCGAACGGTACAATATATTTAGATTACTGTCCTCATGCCATTTTACAAACTCTTTGATTCAGGCATCAATTGGTCAGGACCTTTGCATCTTACATCTAGCAAAGGCCCCATATATATTCTAAAAATATGAAAAATAGTCCCTTATTTCCATGAATCCCCATGTTTTGCAGATGCTTACTCAAATACATTTACCTGGAAAAAATTTAAAGAATAAATAATGTGCATATTAATTTTGAAAGATTCTGTCCACCTAAGCTTTACAAGCAGCCCTCTCCCTATGAAATAAACTCTTGAACAATTCTGAATTCTGCATAATAAATATAAATATCCTAGAAAAATGTCATCTGACAGTCTAGCCCTTAGATCACTGATCAGTTTGTAGTGTAAACTACAACATGCTACAATTTGACTTGTACTTGAATTTAATAACATAAAAAATATATTATGGGCTTTCTTGGTGGCTCAGATGGTAAAGAATCTGCAATGCAGGACACCAAGTTTGATTCCTGGGTTGAGAAGATCCCCTAGAGAAGGGAATGGCTACACACTTCAGTATTTTTGCCTGGAGAATTCCATGGGCGGAGGAGCCTAGACGGTTACAGTCCATAGGGTCTCAAAGATTCTCTTCACCTAAACTTCACAAACAACCATCTTCCTATGAAATAAACTCTTACAGTTCTGAAACCTGAATAATAAATATAAGCAGCTTAGAAAAAGATGCTTACTCCTTGGAAGAAAAGTTATGACCAACCTAGATAGCATATTCAAAAGCAGAGACATTACTTTGCCAACAAAGGTCCGTCTAGTCAAGGCTATGGTTTTTCCAGTGGTCATGTATGGATGTGAGAGTTGGACTGTGAAGAAAGCTGAGCACTGAAGAATTGATGCTTTTGAACTGTGATGCTGGAGAAGACTCTTGAGAATCCCTTGGACGGCAAGGAGATCAGCTCTGGGATTTCTTTGGAAGGAATGATGCTAAAGCTGAAATTCCAGTACTTTGGCCACTTCATGCGAAGAGTTGACTCATTGGAAAAGACTCTGATGCTGGGAGGGATTGGGGGCAGGAGGAGAAGGGGGAACGACAGAGGATGAGATGGCTGGATGGCATCACTGACTTGATGGACGTGAATCTGAGTGAACTCCGGGAGTTGGTGATGGACAGGGAGGCCTGGTGTGCTGCGATTCATGGGGTCACAGAGTCCGACAAGACTGAGAGTCTGACACGACTGAGTGACTGAACTGAACTGAACTAGAAAAATTTAATCTGACATTCTAGCCCTTAGATCCCTGATCAAGTTCAGTTTGTAGTATACACTGCAACATGCTACATTTTGACTTGTACTTGGATTTAATAACATGAATAATATATGTTGATGTGTTATTGCACACACATAAATACATATATACACATTTACAAAGCATGCATTACACATGCAGTCTCTCTCTTTTTTTTTCCACATGCAATCTCTTGTAGGTCAACCTCTTAACTCTTTCTGAAGATGATTAGCAGAAGAATATATGTTTCCTTTAGCTCTATATTACTTAGAAGTTATACTCTTACATATAATGCAATTTATCATAATTATGATTTCTGAAATGAGTACAAAATACACTACAAGTGAATTTGGGGCCATAGTTTATTGCTGCAAGTCACACTGAAAAGAAAAAAGCAGTTAACGTGGGGGTGGTAGGTGTATGCTTTTGTTAGAATCTTACAACACTAAAGTTCTCCATGGAACAAGTTGTTGTTGTTCAGTCTCTAAGTCGTGTCTGACTCTTTGTGACCCCATGGACTGCAGCATGCCAGGCTTCCCTGTCCTCCAGTATCTGCTGGAGTTTGCTGAAACTCATGTCCAGTGAGTCAGTGATGTCATCCAACCATCTCATCCTCTGTCACCCCCTTCTCCTGCCTTCAATCTTTCCCAGTATCAGAGTCTTTTCCAATGAGTCAGCTCTTCACATCATGTGGCCAAAACATCAGAGCTTCAGTATTAGTCCTTCCAGTGAATATTCAGGGTTGATTTCCTCTAGGAGTGACTGGTTGGATCTCCTTGCTGTCCAAGGGACTCTCAAGAGTCTTCTCCAGCACCACAATTAGAAAGTATCAGTTCTTCGGCTCTTCAGCCTTCTTTCTTCTTTGTGGTTTAACTCTCACATCTGTACATGAATACTGGAAGAACCATACTTTTGACTATTGTATCTTTGTCATCAAAGTGATGTCTCTGCTCTTTAGTCTACTGTCTAAGTTTGTCATAGCTTTTCTTCCAGGGAGCAAGCATATTTTAATTTTGTGGTTTCAGTCACCATCCACAGTGGAACAAATTATACTTCCTATTGTCATAATAAACATACATAATTTTTTTGAAATTTTGAAGTGCCATTCTTTCAGGTCCTGAATTGAGCAATATAATAAGCAGAAAAATGTAGAAATGGAAGAAATTTAAAGTATTACCACATATCTTGGAAAGATGGCGGTATCAGCAGTGGCATGATTTTTTTCCTTTCCTGTCTCCTTACTTCCTTCTTTTCCACTTCCTTTCTTCCTTCCTTCTTTCCTCATCCCTCTTTCTCTTCCTTCTTCCATTTTTTTCTTTTCACTTTTATTGAGGCATAATTGATGTACCTCACATATTTAAAGAGTGTAATTTAACATTTTGATATATGTATATGTTTTCATCAATGCCATTTAAAATGTTGAGGAAAGTCATTTGTATTACTAGTTTGCTGAGAATTTTTGTCAGGATCAGATGTTGAATATTATCAAATGTTTTTTCTGCGTCTATTCAGATGATCATATGGTTTTTCTTTTTTTAGTTTGTTAATATGGTGAAATACATTGATTGATTTTCAGGTTAGATAAGGCACATTCAGATTGGTATAGACATAGATTACTTTGACTGATTTTCAACTGTTTAACTGCATTCCTGGGATAAGCCCCATCTGATTATATTTTCATTTATTTATCAATTATTGGATTCTGTTAGTTAAAACTTTGCTTTGAATTTTTGCATCATTGTTTGTAAGGGATATTAATCTGTAGTTTTTTTGGACAAATTATACATCTGTGTAACAATCACTTAGATCAAGATGTTGAATGTTTGTATCACCCTAAAAAATTCCTTCGTGTTCCCACCTTGTCAAAATCCCCAAGGAAAATCACTGCTCTGCTTTCTATTATTTTAGCTTAGTCTTTAACTACCTGGAAGTTCATATAACTAGAATCATATGGTATCCACGCTTTTGTTTTTGACTTCCCATGCAACAGAAAGTTTTTGAGGTCCATCCATATTGTTGCGTGGATCAATAGATTGTTCATTTTCATTGATGAATGGAACTACATCTGGTGACTTATCACATTTTATCTATTTTTTCATTGTTTTTGGTTTTGTGCTATAATGAACAAAACCTCTGTGAGACTTATCTCACACAAATCTTTTTATGGACATTTGTTTTCATTTCTCTGAGGGAAATACACAGGAGTGTAAACAATCATAGAGGATATGTGCTTAATTTTATTAAAAGGATAGCCAAACACTTTCCCGGAATAATTAAATCACTCTATATTTTGCGAGCAACAAATGAGGGTTCCAGTTGCTCTCCATCTTTACTAATATTTGGTACTGTATGTTTAAATTTAGCTATTTTAGTGATTATAAAGTGGTATCTTGTGGTTTTAATTTTAATTTTTGTGAAGATGAAAATAATGAGTACCTTTTCATGTGTTTTTTGCCTTGCATACATCTTACTTTGTGAAAAGTCTGGTTTTAGCTTTTTGCCCCCTTTTCACTGAGTTGTTTGCCTTTTGATTATTTGTACACATTCTTGATATATTCTGGATACAAATTTTTATATATGTTGATTCATGGTTTTAATGATTCATGGGGTTGCAAAGGGTCAGACACGACTGAGTGAATGAACTGATTGTTTTATTGGATTTCAATTAGATGTGGACAACTGAAAAGAAGGAGAAAAGACGATTTGAAGTGTCAAACATAAGATATTTTGAAAATTAAGTTTTACCTAAATTTACCTATTATCTAATCAGGATCATATTTGGCCTTTATAGTACATATTTCCAAATTCCATCCCTGGAGGTTTTTATTGGGTTGGTAGAAATGTTTAAATAATAAGAATTTTCACTTTATGAATTATTTATTCCTATTAACTGAGTAAAAGAAGTAACCATAAAACTAGTCACTGTCATCTTACTTTCTAGACACAAGTCTCCTGAGTGCACCCTTTACATCCTTATTTCTCAGTGTATAGATGACAGGGTTCAACATGGGAGTCACCAAGTTGTAGAAGAGGGTAAGGAATTTCCCTTGGTCCTGAGATGAATTATTTCCTGGTTGCATATACATATAGATAATATTCCCATAAAACAAGGAGACTACAGTGAGATGGGACCCACATGTGTTGAAAGCCTTCCTCCTTCCTGCCGCTGACTTCATCCTTAGCACTGCCAGGGCAATGTAGCTATAAGAGATGAGGATGAGCGACAGGGGCACCAGAACGATGATCACTGATAGGATGAAAACAGTGATCTCTACAGCCACTGTATCCACACAGGCAATTTTTATCAGAGCCGGCATCTCACATAGGAAATGTTTCACCCTGCATCTCCCACATCGTGGCAGTTTCATAGTCACTGGAGACATAACCAGGGAGTTGAGAAGTCCAACTCCCCAGGCCACAGACACCAACTTCCAACAGAGCTGAGGGTGCATGAGGACAGAATAGTGGAGAGGCTTGCAGATTGCAGTGAAGCGGTCGTAAGCCATGACAGCCAAGAGAACACATTCTGTGCCACCCAGTCCCAGGAACATGAAGAGCTGGATGGCACAACCCACATAACTGATGGTCTTGTCTGGGCTGCCTAAGTTGAAAAGCAGCTGGGGGATAGAACTGGTGGTAAAGCAGAGATCTAGGAAGGACAAATTAGTGAGGAAGAAGTACATGGGTGTGTGAAGGCTGGGGTCTAAGCGGGAAACCAAGATAATGACAGCATTGCCCACCAGAGTCACAAGGTAGAAGATGAGGACAAATATGAAGAGGATCTGCTCTAGCTTGGGTCTGTCTGAGAAACCCAACAAGATGAAGCCTTCCTGGCAACTCTGGTTGGTCATGACAGAGGATAATCAGTACACATCTGCAGGAAAGCAAATAGCAAAACATATTCTTCATGAAGCAGGCTAAGGAATTCACAGAGAGAGGTGGGTCATATCAAGTAATTATGTAAAATAATTACTTAAAATTTCAATATTCCATGTAGATATAGATTATGTATTTTAGGAATACTATCTTTTGTTTATTCTCTTTCTTTTGGATCCCCTCAGTTACAATTATTGTGGAATATTAGGAAAACACAGATATACATGAAGGATAAGAAAAGATTACCCACATCCCAGAAACAACCACACTGCAATATTGATTTATTTCTTTTCATTCTTTTGAGTATATGTAATTTATGGCATATATAAATTTATGGCATATTTCTGCCCGTATGGCAGAAAGTGAAGAGGAACTAAAAATCCTCTTGATGGAAGTGAAAGAGGAGAGTGAAAAAGCTGGCTTAAAGCTCAACATTCAGAAAACGAAGATCATGGCATCTGGTCCCATCACTTCATGGGAAATAGATGGGGAAACAGTGGAAACAGTGTCAGACTTTATTTTTTTGGGCTCCAAAATCACTGCATATAGTGATTGCAGTCATGAAATTAAAAGATGTTTACTCCTTGGAATGAAAGTTATGACCAATCTAAACAGCATATTAAAAAGCAGAGACATTACTTTGCCAACAAAGATCCATCTAGTCAAGGCTATGGATTTCTAGTGGTGATGTATGGATGTGAGAGTTGGACTGTGAAGAAAGCTGAGTGCCAAAGAACTGATGCTTTTGAACTGTGGTGTTGGAGAAGATTTTTGAGAGTCCCTTGGACTGCAAGACAATCCAACCAGTCCATCTTAAAGGAGATCAGTCCTGGGTGCTCATTGAAAGGACTGATGCTGAAGCTGAAACTCCAATACTTTGGCCACCTCATGCGAAGAGTTGACTCATTGGAAAAGACCCTGATGCTGAGAGGGGTTGGGGGCAGGAGGAGAAGGGGATGACCGAGGATGAGATGGCTGGATGGCATCACCGACTCGATGGACTTGAGTCTGAGTGAACTCTGGGAGTTGGTGATGAACAGGGAGGCCTGGTGTGCTGCGATTCATGGGGTCGCAAAGAGTCGGACACGACTGAGCGAGTGAACTGAACTGAACTGAATTTTAAAAATATAAATAATAGTGTGTTTATAAATTTTATATTCTACATTTCTTTTCATAATTTTACATTGTGAAAATTTGCTTTGGTTTTAAAGTTCTACAAAGATAACCATTAATGTCTGTATAATCTTCCTCTAGCTGTGTGTCATCATTTTTCCAATCATTGCTCTATAGTTAATTATTAACAGTATTTCCAACATTTTAAAGGTCTTGACAGATTATAGAAGTACCTGTTTTACTGAACTCTAAAAGCAGCTTGTTTTTCCTTAAATCTTTGGCAGTTGTTTGGTGTGCATGTGTTCATGCTTAGTCATGTCTGACTCTTTGCAACCCCATGGACCGTAGCCGGCCAGGTGCTCCTCTGTCCATGGAATTTTCCAGGCAAGAATACTGGAGTGGGTTGCCATTTCCTTCTCCAGAGGACCTTCCTGACCCAGGTGCTCTCTTGCATTGGCAGGTGGATTCTTTTAGTTTGGTCCCTGCCTGTACTCCCTAATCTCATATTGTTTAAACTGGATGATATTAGCTATGAAGTTGATTAATTTTTGATGCTTATTAGCCTTCTGAATTTGGGAAAATGTTTGTCACTGAGCTAGTATGTCACATATCATAGAAAATTCTATCACTAAAACTTGAAAGTGATGGTTTACTTAACAATGAAAATAGGAGTACAAGTTGTTCTTTTTTTTTTTAAACTCATTGGAGCTTAAGACACACCCTTTCAATTTTTATTCAAAATTTCATTCATAACAACACATAAATTATTTTGTAAGTGATGGGATTCTTATTTCTAATACTTTATTTTGGAATTCTTATTTTTCTATTTACAAATATATTCTCTTGTATTTCATAAAAGTTCAGTTTTATGAAATTATGTAGTTTTCAATGAATACTGTATTTTAAAAATTTCTTTCTTTTATGAATGAAGTGCATAATTATATTTTTAACTGGATATAACTGTGAGGCAGACTTATAGTTCATTAGTTACATAAATTGTAAGATACTTATCATTTTATATCAATAGAGACATATGTATAAAATGATATAAAGATTATACATGATATAAAATAAACTGATATGATTTCATTTATATCATTTAGAAAATTATTTATAAATTTTAATTCTATCATATTGCTTTAAAAATATGCTTTTTATCTACAAGAAAAGACTAATTGTCAAATTAAAAAAGCCAGATAAATCACTTTTTCATGTTTAAAACCTATGGATCAATTCAAAAGTCATAAGCATGTGTTTTCTCAAGAAAGATCTCAAAATTCTTTCAATTCTTCATAGAGCCAAAAATTCCCCTGACTGCATTAGTAACTAAAGTAGTAAAAGTTTTAGGTTTATTTGAAGGTGTCAGAAACACTTCCAAAATCAGAGAGTTTAAAATGCTCAAAGGTGATTTTATGATCTGACATATAACAGGACATTTCTCAACACCTTACATTAATAAATTAATAAAGATGTTTCCTGTACTCTATGTCTAGAATATGGTGTTTGAGTCAAAAGACTATCTCAATACTCTGTGTATTGGGCTATGAAATAATTTTATTGCCTCATAAGGTTGATGTGAAATTACAGCTTTCAGTGCCACCTCTCCCTCCAGTGCTTAAAGAGTTTATGACTCTACCAGTTACCACTTCAAATTGTTACTGTAACTAGTCCCTACTATAACTAGTGATGTTCTCTGGCCAAACAAGTATAAAACAAGATCCGGGAAGGATAAGAGTGAAGGAATCACATCTCCATCTCCACTTCTACACCACTATCTCATACACATTGATCTTTTACACACCATTACACGTTTGTGAAATACATTGCACATCTTAAACCATGTTAGATGTTTGTTATTATGATTACAAACAGAAAAAAACAGGTCTATGTTACACATGATCAAGAAGAGAATCTTTCCCATGCTATCTTTCCCACTGCTATAAATAATAGCAGTGTTATTACTAAACAGTTTTAGTCAGTTTAAATTAATTAATGCTGTAGAGATGGCCTAAGAAGAAAGCTAAAAAATATTAAAAATTTATTTGCCTGTTTATTTATGGCTACATTGCATCTTTGTTGCTGTGTGTGGGCTTCCTCCAGTTGTGGTGAGTGGGGGCTACTCTCTAGTTGGGTTTCTGGGGCTTGTCATTGCAGTAGCTTCTCTTGTTGTGGAACCTGAGCTCTGGGCACTAGGGCTTTAGTAGTTGTGGCACAAGGGCTTAGTTGTCCCATGGAATGTGGAATCCTTCTGGACCAGGGATCAAACCTACGCCCCCTGTATTGCAAGGCAGATTGTCAAACACTGGACCACCAGGGAAGTCTCCTGAGAACAAAACTGACTGAAAGTTATAGTCCAAGTGATTTTAAAAGACTTCTACTAATATATAGATTGATACAGCCTCAGATCAGGAAGGAGAAGGCAACGGCACCCCACTCCAGTACTCTTGCCTAGAAAACCCCATGGATGGAGGAGCCTGGAAGGCTGCAGTCCATGGAGTCCCTACGAGTAACACGACTGAACGACTTTACTTTCACTTTTCACTTTCATGCATTGGAGAAGGAAATGGCAACCCACTCCAGTGTGCTTGCCTGGAGAATCCCAGGGACAGGGGAGCCTGGTGGGCTGAAGTCTATGGGGTCGCACAGAGTCGGACACGACTGAAAAGACTTAGCAGCAGCAGTAGCAGATCAGGAAGTTCAGATTATAATCTTTGGAATAAGAATTACTGAAAATATTTATATTGATAAATAAATACATATTCAGCAAATATTTAGTGAACCCTTGTTGTTTGCCAAACGCTGTACTGTATGTCAGAGATGAAAGATTGCTAAAATAGATAGCAATTTACTTCACTAATTTATAGTCTAGTGGGAAAAACAGACATTCATCAGAAACTCACACAATTAAATATATAATGATTATCAGTGATACTAAGCCCTTACACTAGCACTGTGCTATTTTCTTGGGCTGCTTTATTTCATACTCATACCTGAATTTGAAGGATTTACGCATTAAGTAACTTACCAAGTGTACACAGCTAGGAAGCTGTGGATGTGGAATTCAGATTCAGGTTTGTTTGATTCTCAAGTCAAGTTTCTAAACACCATGGGAATAAAACAGAAAGATAATGTATTTACTAAATTCCCAAATATCACCTGTTGGATGCAGTTAAGATGGATTGAGTGCTCTGAGTCCTTTACTCATGATTTAGTCCCAATCAAAGAAGAATGTCAAAGTCTATTCAAGATAAATCAAGTTAGGGAAATGTCACCAAAAACTCAGTCTTCTCAAACAGATTTTAAAAGCATAGCTATTAATTAGCTCAAAGTTTGCTGGATTTTAAGTAGAAAAGTAATCAGTTCAAACATAATGTTATATATGGTGGTGGCGGTTTAGTTGCTAAGTTGTGTGGGACTCTTGAGACCCCATGGACTGTAGCCCACCAGGCTCCTCTGAACATGGAATTTCCCAGGCAAGAATACTGGATTGGGTTGCTATGTCCTCCTTCAGGGGATCTTCCTGACCCAGGGATCAAACTTGTGTCACGGCTGAGCCATCAGGGAAGCCCAGTGTTATATATAGAATAAGATAAATTGCTAAAAATAGTCTTTTTGGAAAACTAGATATTGCAAGTAAACCAAGAACAATTATTGAAAAGACTTTCAATTATTAACAAAATAATTTAAATAATAAGAAAATAAAATAATTTCAATTATTACGAGAATGATGTGACATAACTTGTTTTCCAGTAAAAATAGATAAAATATGCAAAAATCTAGATTAATTTTAATATTTTAAGTCAATAATTACAGCCAGAATATATATTATATGGCACATACACACACACACATGGATACTATTGGTGCACCTGTTTTTAAATTTTTAAAATCTAATTTGTTTACTTCTTACTTATTGAACATTAATTTTCATTAGACAACAGGTAGGTGGAAATGTGTTCAGACATATGGGGAGAGCTCTGGTTTTCCTCTTAAGCAATCTCGATAATCTGATTTGCCTTCATTTGTGATGGGTTTAGATGTTAGAAACCTAAGGTCGACATTGACAAGGCAAGAGGTAGGAGGTGTAGGATAGGAGGAGAAATGGAAGGAAAGTAAGACAGAAAGTAGTGATAAATGTGGTGAATCAAAGTATAGAAACAAGTATATCATAAAAGTTACACAATCAATGGAAGAATGACAATAACAATGAAATAGCTGATAGTGTTGGTTAAAGCACCATCAATAGATACTAAAATTGGTAGATCAAGGAATCAAGGTATGAATACAGGTTTAGAATTAGTAACTTGAGCCAAACAAGAAAGAGTTAAAAATTCAATCCTTGGAGTGTGCAATTTCATGTTGGAAGATACTGTATAAATTTTTTTTTTCTGTTATCGACTTGTTTTCTACTTATTGCATTAATTTTGTGTATATTATTTTGATTAAAATACATGGTTTAAAGCAAAACTTATAATCTAGTTCTTTAGAAAAATATAGATGTAAAATATACGGCTCAAAATAGTATATTAGAACAATCACTCAAACCATGGCTCTACCCCTTACCAGTCTCATGACCTTGATCAAGATACGTAACTGCTCTGTTTTCACTTTCCTTTTCTGTGAGATAGGAAAGGTAAAGTACATATCTTATGGAATTTCAAGATGAAAGAATGAAATCATATATGTAGTTATATTGGATAGCATATTGAACTGTGTCATAGCAATGTAACAAAGACTACTTACTGTTTCAGTCTAATTATTATTTTCATTAACTTATTATCTTTCTTTTTAATTTCATTGTCAAGTCTTTTCTATTCCATTGTGAAATGGAATCCAAGAGAACATTTCAAAATTGGCATGGACAAAAATATCAAATGCTGTCAGTATGCTGCACAAAGAAAATAGCAAAATCACGAACAGCTCATATTGCCAAGCACAAATCTTGAGTGCTAGTGTTGACATTTCTCGTATTTTGGATCCAATTAGCTTCATATATTATTCTGAGTGATATATTCTTTATACTTGACTCAAATACCATTCATATGCTAATGGTTACCAAATCTTAGATTTTTATACCAAAATTTAGACCTGCATATTCTACTTTTTTCTGAATATTTTTACTTGAGTGACTAACAGTTGAGAAATAGATAGCATTCTGATAATGAGCACAGACACTGGAGCATGGTTTCAGATTCCAGCAATGATATTGAATAGCTAAGGGATTCCCTGGTGGCTCAGATGGTAAAGATCTGCCTGCAGTTCAGGAGACCTAAGTTCAATCCCTGGGTCAAGAAGATCCCCTGGAGAAGGAAATGGCAACCCAGTCCAGTATTCTTGCTGGAAAATCCCATGGATGGAGGAGCCACTGAATAGCTAAGAGACTTTGGACAAGTTACTTAAACACTCTGTATCCAACTTTATAATCTGTAAAATGGCATAATAATAATTCTTCAGAGACTTGTTTAAAGAGTTAAATAGGTTAGTATTTGACATACTTGAAAGTGAGTCACTCAGTCATGTCCAAGTCTTTGTGACCCCATGGACTATACAGTCCTGGAATTCTCCAGGCCAGAATACTAGAGTTGGTAGCCTTTCCCTTCTCCAGGGGATCTTCCCAACCCAGGGATCAAACTGGAGTCTCCTGCCTTGTAGGCAGATTCTTTACCAACTGAGCTATCAGGGAAGCCTATATATACACACTTTTAATTTGTTTGTTATTTACTAGGACTTGAGTTTATCAGGCAAACTGAGTCTAGACATGCCCAGATACATCCCAAACAGAGGGGCAACCAGGCTTCAGTTTTCACAGAGATTGCTGAAGCTATGGGAAATTGTTAGGCTCAGAAGAGCAGATAAATTTTAAAGAACTACTATGAAAATCTGGATGTGAAATAGGTTCTGAAATTTGGGAACATGGTATGTAATGTGCTGATGGATGATGCTGACTTGATGTTCTCCTACTCTTGGTATGTCTCCACATTCTCACTTTTTGCAAAAGCAGCAAAAAATAATGAGTAAGGCTACTTTGGTCAGATCAACCTTAATTTAAAGTAAGGCTCAGCCTTGGTTTGTAGCTGTGTAACCTCAGACTTTTTTTTTTTTTGGGCTCCAAAATCACTGCAGATGGTGATTGCAGCCATGAAATTAAAAGACGCTTACTCCTTGGAAGAAAAGTTATGACCAACCTAGATGGTATATTCAAAAGCAGAGACATTACTTTGCCAACAAAGGTCCATCTAGTCAAGGCTATGGTTTTTCCTGTGGTCATGTATGGATGTGAGAGTTGGACTGTGAAGAAGGCTGAGTGCTGAAGAATTGATGCTTTTGAACTGTGGTGTTGGAGAAGACTCTTGAGATTGAGAGTCCCTTGGATGGCAAGGAGATCCAACCAGTCCATTCTGAAGATCAGCCCTGGGATTTCTTTGGAAGGAATGATGCTAAAGCTGAAACTCCAGTACTTTGGCCACCTCATGCGAAGAGTTGACTCATTGGAAAAGACTCTGCTGCTGGGAGGGATTGGGGGCAGGAGCAGAAGGGGACGACTGAGGATGAGATGGCTGGATGGCATCACTGACTTGATGGACTTGAGTCTGAGTGAACTCCGGGAGTTGGTGATGGACAGGGAGGCCTGGCGTGCTGCGATTCATGGGATTGCAAAGAGTCAGACATGACTGAGCGACTGAACTGAACTGAACTGAACCTTAGGCAAGTTATATTCACATGAATGTCCTCAACTGTCCATTGAGATGAAAATCATAGTAACAATATCCCTCACTCCGGAGTAAAGATAAAGAAGCTAATTTATGCATTGTTCCTTATTCTGCCTGTACTGTGCTAAGGCACTCAGTCCAGCTCTTTGTGACCTCATGAACTGTAGCCCACCAGGCTCTTCTGTCCTTGGGGATTCTCCACGCAAGAATACTGGAGTGGGTTACCATTTACTCCTCCAGCGTATTTTCCCAACTCAGGGATTGAATCCAGGTCTCTCGCATTGCAGGCGGATTCTTTACCATCTGACCCATCAGGGAAGTCCTCTTGTTCTGCCTAACAATATCAAATACCTAAAGATTTATTATTATTACAATAGTTATATTCCTTGTAAGTGTTCCTATCCTCACGTAGCTCAAGAACTGCTGGGTTTTAAAGAAGGGTTACTTGTTGTGTTTATATGCAGCATCTGTTTGTTTGTTTGTTTGTTTTTAAGTATCCAGTCATCTGTTTCATCTAGGCAGTATACTGGAACTAGAGCAGTAAAGTCAACTGTGTTATTCAATTGGAGCTAGTGAGTTTGGGGTCTTATAATGTTGGAAGTAGAGAAATGAAGGATATGTCTATTTCAGAGTCCCCTTTGCCTGATCATATCTGCACTCCTGTCTTCTTTTCTTTTTCTATTACTATCTGTTCCACTGCAAACAAATATAGTACTGCTTGTCTTCCTAATTTTAAAATTTATTTTTCATCAATAATCTTCTCTTTATTTATAATTCATTCAAAATTTCCAGTCTATATTCAAAACCTTTGGCAGTTTAGTCAACTAACAAGTAGTCATTCCTACTTGTACAGAATGAAAGCTTGAGGTGTATTTAAGAAAAAATAAAATATAAATGTCTACTATATAACTGACACTATGAAAATTTCTCAGGATAGTATGACAAACAATATGTAGATGATCCTTGCCTTCACAGAACTTATAGTTTAGAGTGGAGTGCAGAGAACAGTATGGTAACTATAATAGTGATATAAAATGTGATTAGAAGGTGTACAAGACTTAGATGAGGTACTTACCTAAAACCCAAGGGATGAGGATGTTTCTTGAAAGAAATAAGGCTTCCCTGTGGCACTAGTGGCAAAGAATCCGCCTGCCAATGCGGAAGGCCTGGGTTTGATCTCTGGGTGGGGAAGATCCCCAGGAGGAGGAAATGGCAAGCCACTCCAGTATTCTTGCCTGGAGAATCCCATGGACAGAGGAACCTGGCAGGCTACAGTCCATGGGGTTGCAAAGAGTCAGACATGACTGACATAACACAAACTTAGATGAGGTACTTACCTAAAACCCAAGGGATAAGGGATATTTCTTGGAAGAAGTAGTACCTCAGATAAGCGCTTTAACATAAAAGGACTAGAGTCAAGGAAAAGAGTGGCACATGGGAGAAGCTGAAATGGCTTGGTATTGTGGAATGTGCTGAGGGAATGAAATTCACTCAAACTGGAGAAGTAATAAAGGCTAGTGTATGCATAGTCTTGTAGTTCATGTTAACAAATTCTGTCTTTATGTTAAAAAGAGAGGAGTGCTAAGTAATTTAAAGTAGTTTTTGCAGAAACCAGTACTCGAGAAACCAAGCACCACGCTTGGAGAGTTGGAGAACTCAGGCTTATTATGCTGGTGGGCCCAAATGAGTTAATACTCCAAGCTCAGAGCCCCGAACAAAGGGGTTACAGAGTTTTTATAGCCGGACTATAGTGGGCAACACTAACTGTTAAGAGGCTGGTTTAAACTAAGGGGTTTTGCATGTGCAGGAACAGCAGTCAAGATGGGGAAGGGGATGCCTGACCTTTACATGGACAGGCATGATTAATCAGGGATGCAAGGGCTGGGCAATTGCAAAGAGCAGAACAAGGGTGAGTAAGATAAGCTCCAGTTCCTACTATTGTAAGTCCCCACTTTCTGAGACTACGTGACCTACATGATCCAGACTTTACAAGGACCAAGCTGAGTTACAGAGGCAGACGGAGCAGGATGTTATGTAAAGTTTTAACTTTTCCTCTTCATAGTTACATGACCGAATTTGGATTTTAGAACTTATTCTGGCTGCAGTGAATTAGAAAAGAGCAATATTGGAATGTAGGAAATAATCTTGGAATGGCTACAGTTATCTAGGTGAAAAATGCTGGTGATCTGTTATTCTGTGAAAGCTGCAAGAAAAAGAAGTGTACATACCACTATATACAAAATAGATAACTAATAAGAACCTAAGTATAGCACAGGGAACTTTACTCAATACTCTGTAATGACCTATGTGGTTTGAAAAGATCTAAAAACAAGAGGATATATGTATAACTGTTTTACTTTGCTGTATACCTGAAACTGATGCAACATTGTAAATCAACTAATGGAGAGAAAATCTGCAGCACTGGGAGATTTATCAGATGAGAGATGACACAGTGATGAAGCAAGATCTATAAGTTTGTCTGGTGGGCTGCACAGATGCTTAATAAAGTAGGAACACAGAAGGAAAGGGGTACCTTTGAATTAGTGGAAAGAACCAGTTTAATTTGGGGCTCAAGTAAGTGTAAAGTTTCTACAGAACCTTGTAGTGAAAAGGCCCAAAGGCAGATGGACATCTGAATCCTTTCCAACTTATGAAATCACTTTTGTTCTTATATATTATGTATATATACATGATATATTTGTTTATCTGGAAAACAGAACATTTAGAGACTTTTCAATCTTTTTAAAAAATTAAAGACATCTAATTCAGGCACATATTAAGGGAACACGATCCATAGAATGTTTTAAAGATTTAGGAAAGTATTTTACTATATGGTTTATTTTTATTTTGCATTTGCTTATGATTAGAATTGCTGATCACACAAGGTACATGAATTATCAATCTGTTTAAGAAGTTTAAGATCGTTGATTTGTTCTCAAAACTGAATCTGATGTGAAAAAACGAGTCACCAGTCCATGCTTAGAGTTAAGAATTGCTATTGCTAAGTCACTTCAGTCATGTCCGACTCTGTGCGACGCCATAGACAGCAGCCCACCAGGCTCCCCCGTCCCTGGGATTCTCCAGGCAAGAACACTGGAGTGGGTTGCCATTTCTTTCTCCAATGCATGAAAGCAAAAGGTGAAAGTGAAGTCATTCAGTCGTGTCCGACTTAGCGACCCCATGAACTGCAGCCTACCAGGCTCCTCCATCCATGGGATTTTCCTGGCAAGAGTACTGGAGTGGGGTGCCATTGCCTCCTCCGAGAGTTAAGAATAGTAACAATAAAATTAATAGACTAACAGTATCAAAATAAGAATCTCATTCCACTTTAGCTTGAATTAGTGAAATCTTAAACTGATAGAAATTTTATCTAGTAGGATGAATCAGTTATCACTGATAGTTTTTCAAAAGTCTGAAAGACTTTGCCTGTTTATATCAAGTTTCCTTATTCTAAACTAAAAACATTTTGAAATATATTTTACCTATATGCTATATCAGCACACATGGATCTTCGGCAAATAGAATATTAACATTATCTAAACAAACAAAAACCTGATGATTTTTAGTATAACTATACATTTCTGACATCATAATTAGCAACAGTTAGTAATTGTTATTTGTGAATGTATAGAATTCTTAAAGTTGGGTAAAAAATCTGTGTTGGAATCCAGGATTCTGAAATTTATCTGGAATTTCATAAGCCTGGATTTTTCTTAGTACTTCATTTGTTTACATGTATTCTACTTCTATGATTATATATTATCAGTTACAGTAAAAGTTATGTGCCAGTCTAGTAGTTGCTTCCTTATGCAATTCTCCCTACTGCCCTCTTTTTCCTAGATATGTTGAAGAAAAATATAGTCATTATATACCATTAATACCATTAAATATGACTGCCAATTATGTTTTTATGGTTAGGAAACAAGTAGATTAGCATAAGAAAACATTATTATCAAAAAATATTTAGATTATTAAAATCGAACTTGCCTTCTCTTAAAGTATCCATGAGGAAATATTGTCAGGATTTACTTCTGTTGTAATTTTTCTTCTCTCACTATTTTTTCCTTTCTTCTGAAAATCAGTTTTAATTCTTGGAAGCTGATTTGTGGTCTCTGTTCTTGAGGATATTTGCCCTTCTGTCACTTTACCTTGAAACTTGCTTCTGAACTTGCACAGATATTCCTACAAGGAGGCCAGTGTGAGAGAGCAAACACTCACTAAACAAGTATATGGTTTATACCTACAACCTGGGCCTTGGTCCCTTTGACCCTCAGCTTGTGCTGGGTACCAGGATCACTTTCCATTTGTGAAGCCCATGGTAGGCTTCAGCATATTGCACACCAGGAGTCTGAGATCAGACCTTCAGACTCCTAAAGGACTATTCTAAAGTAATAGAGATCATTTATACTTTAAAATGTTCCTGAACTTCTCAGATTGGAGATCTAAAAATATTTTTCTATCTTCACTGAAGCCTTTGGGAATACATATTCCAGTGAAGCAATTAGACAACTTTGCTCTTCTGCTCAGAAAGGAAAACCAGTGGGACCTATGGAAGGTAACTAAAATCTGCACTTCCTTTGGACTTTGAGTATTAGAGTGGAGGGAAAGGGGGCACTGTTTTTATATTGAATAAGAAGTCTATCTCCTTGAAATCATCTTTAAGGCTGAGAAGACTTAGTCAGGCCTGAGACCATTCTAAAAACAGTTAGTGTTCTTTTAGGTGCCAGACATTTTTGTTCTTTTTAAAAGTGTATTTTAGCTGCTTGCTATTGTCCCTCGGCATGTGGAATCGTAGTTCCCTGACCAGGGATCAAACCCATGTGCCCTGCACAGGAAGATGGATTCTTAACCACTGGACCACCAGGGAAATCCTCAGAAGTTGTTTCAAAAACGTTTTGGTTTTGTCATGACTTCAAACTTACAGAAGAGTTGTAAATTGTGTTGTTATTTAGTCTCGAATTTGTGTCCTACTCCTTTGCAACCCCATGGACTGTAGCCCACCAGTTTCCTCTGTTCATGAGATTCTCCAGGCAAGAATAGTGGAGTGGGTTGCCATGCCCTCCTCCCAGGGATCTTCCTGACCCAGGGATCTAACCTGGGCCTCCTGCATTGGCAGGTAGATTCTTTACCACTAAACCATCTGAGAAGCCCATACCTACAGAAGAATCATAGTGAAGAGAGTTACTGTGAACACTTTACCCAGCTTCCCATCATATGAACATTTTATACAATCGCATTTCTCTGTTCTTTTTATGTCCCTGTCATTCTTTGAACACTTCCTTACTTTTTAGCACAAAATATCCAGGTTAATCTTTTTAAACTTTTCAGTTGCATTTCTGGATTCAGCCATTTTTTCCAAGGGGCCCTAATACACAGGGATAAGTAGCAATTTGCCTCCACTTTTTCAATACAGAATTCTTTGTCCAGTTTCCAGATATGTGCTGGTATTGAGAATCAGAAGAGATCACGGAACTAAAAAGAGTGCCCACTGAATAAGGACAGCCAATGTCATGACACTGATAAATTGAGGCTTTGTATTGATCTTCAGTAACAATTTCTGCAATTCCTTTCTAAATGGCACTTATTTACCAGAATAACTGTGTACTGGGAAAATGTAAACTCTCAGAGTTTTCAAGGATTATTGTGTAGAAGGGGTCAAGATAATACTGATATCAGCAGACACAAAATACCATCATGGACCCTCTGTTGGAATGGAGCCATACGAGCCAACTGATGAATGGAGTCCTGGCCTAAGTTCATCTTAAAATTTAGTCCCTATATAACTCATATTTTTGATACTATTGAAAATTGCATTTTTATTTCAATTTGAGGATTTAATACTGTTATGTAGAGATAAAATTTCTCTATTGTTTAACTTCCACCCTTACTAAATCCACCAATTAGTTTTAATAACTTTTTGGGGGTAGATTCCAACACATATCCTATAGATGATCATGGATCATCTTATCTACAGATAAGGACAGTTTTACTTCTTCCTTTCCATAATAAGTGCTTTTAATTCTTTTCCCTTATTGCACTGGCCAGAACCTCCAGGAGAGTATTGAATTGTAGTGGCCAGAGTTAGCATTTTGCCTTTTTCCTGATAGAGCAAACTAGAGCTGGAGTTTAATGTTTTGGAAGCTGTTTTTCAGTTTGTGATAGTTCCTTTTATTCTTAGTTTACTGGAAGTTTTAATCATAAATGAATGTTGAATTTTTCTGCTTCTGTTGAGATGACCATATAGTTTATTTTCTTTTTAGACAGTTAGTATGGTGAATTATGTTGATTTTAAACTGTAAATCCATCTTTCATTCCTGTAGTAAACCCTGATTGGTCAAGATATGTAGTTCTTTTTGTGTACTGTGGGATTGAATTTGCTAAAATTTTAAGGTTTTTTGCATCTATGTTCATGAGGGATATTGGTCTTTTTTGTTTTCTTACGACTTTCTGGTTCTGTTAGAGTAGTGCTGGCCTTAAAGGATGAATTCAGAAGTATTCAGTCTGCTTCAGTTTTATGGAAGAGTTTTTATAGAACTGGTATTACTTTTAACTAAATGGTAGAATTCACCAGTGAAACCATCAGTTCCTAGAATTTTTTGTGACTTTTTAGCTTCAAATTCAGTTTCTTAAACAGATTAAAGACTATTCAGAATCTTCTTGAATAAGCTTTAGATAGTATGTGTAATTCAAGAAACCTTTCTCATGCCATAAATTGTTGAATTTATTGGAATGATTTTTAGTAATTATTATTTTTTTATTATCTGTAGTGTCTATAATGATATCACTTGTTTCATACTTCATATTGCTAATTGTGTCTCCCTCATCCCAATCATTCTGGGTAAGAGGTTTATCAATTTTATTGATAGTCTCAAAGAACATGCTTTTGGTTTCATAGTTTAAAAAAATTTTTTTTTTTTATTTTATTGATTTCACTTCTACTGAAATTTGATATTTTGTTATTTCCTTTTCTTCTTTTATTATTGAGTTTCCGTTTATTCTTATTTCTTAGTTCTTTAAAGTGAAAGTTGAGGATTTTTTTGATATTCTTTCTTCAGTTACATTTAATGTGATTATCAATATGCTTGCATTTAAATCTGTCATCTGTCATACTTATTGTTTCCTATTTTTGTATCTATTTTTTCTTTTCCTCTCTGTTCCTGCTTATATTTTTATTAGATTGTTCTTTTTTTTAATTTTATTTTTACTTTATTCTACCTTACAATACTGTATTGGTTTTGCCATACATTGACATGAATCAGCCACAGGTGTACACGAGCTCCCAGTCCCAAAGCCCCCTCCTACCTCCCACTCCCTATCATCTCTCTGGATCATCCCCGTGCATCAGCCCCAAGCATCCTGTATTCTGTATCAAACATAGACTGGCGCTTCGTTTCTTACATGATAGTATACATGTTTCAATACCATTCTCCCAAATCATCCCACCCTCTCCCTCTCCCTCAGAGGCCAAATAGATTGTTTTATAATTGCATTTATTTATTTTCTTTCTTGCCTTACTAGCTGTATCTCTGTTTCATTTATTAATGAATAAATGACAACCCACTCCAGTATTCTTGCCTGGGAAATCCCATGGATAGAGGAGCCTGGCCGATTACCACACATGGGTCACGAGAGTTGGACATGAGCATGAATATATCTTTAACTTATGACAATCTGGCTTCAAATAATATTTTACCACTTCATCCATCTATTATGTTATTTTTGTCTTACATTTTACTTCTACATATATACCTTTAACTTATCAGAGTCTAACTGTCTTTAACTGGTTGAGATGAATCATTTCAAAGTTTTTCATTTTAGTTTGTAAACAGAAAGTCCAAAAATTAGGGAAGGACGTTTTTTTTTTTTTTTTTTTCTTTTTCACAAAAAGGTATTTGGACAGCTTCAGCTATGCATCACAGCCTTCTCCAGAAATGGCTGCTGAGATAAGTGTTAGTTGCTCAGTCCTGTCTGACTCTTTGCAACCCCATAGACTGTAGCCCACCAGGCTCCTCTGTCCATGGAATTCTCCAGGCAACAATACTGGAATGGGTAGCTATTCCCTTCTCCAGGAGACCTTCCAGACCCAGGAATTGAACCTGGGTCTCCTGCAATGTAAGCAAATTCTTTACCATTTAAACCACCAGGGAATCCTTAAGGCTTCCTTAACTATCCTGTTTTCCTTTCTGCTTTCCCCAGCAGTAAGTTTCCAGGGCTAATGAATTGGAAATTTCTTGGACTTTAATATTGCTAAGTTGCTTCAGTCGTGTCCGACTCTGTGCGACCCCATAGACTTCAGCCCACCAGGCTCCCCTGTCCCTGGGATTCTCCAGGTAAGAACACTGGAGTGGGTGGCCATTTCCTTCTCCAATGCATGAAAGTGAAAAGTGAAAGTGAAGTTGCTCAGTCGTGTCCGACTCCTAGCGACCCCGTGGACTGCAGCCCACCAGGCTCCTCCATCAGGGACTTTAATACTATGTTCCATAAATAAGAACATTTAGTTTTATTTATTCTTTAAATAATAGCATATTTCTGAAGTCCAAGAAATAAGGACAACCTTCCCCGGTGGCTCAGAGGTTAAAGTGTCTGCCTGGAATGCGGGAGACCTGGGTTCCATCCCTGGGTCGGGAAGATCCCCTGGAGAAGCAAATGGCAACCCACTCCAGTACTCTTGCCTGGAGAATCCCATGGAGGGAGGAGCCTGGTAGGCTGCAGTCCATGGTGTCGCAAAGTCGGACACAACTGAGCGACTTCACTTTCACTTTCATAAGTGAGGAAGCTCCTATTTCCACAAGAATCCAAATGCCAAAGTATTCTAGATATCCTGGATTTGTGCAAGTGTGCAGAAGTGTATCTCAAATGTGAGAGAAACCATATATATGCCTATGGCATGAGAAGTAGAACATTTTTCTACCATTTACTTTTTGATCTGTCTCTGCCAAATGACATGGACTAGGGAAAATAAGCTTTCATAATATTGAAGAAAAATTTAAAGCAACTGGATTTAAGATATAACTAAAAAGCTGTTCCCATTTTTCATGACTTGCCTTAGTTTACTTTAGAGTCATGCTGAATTCTTTCTAGTTTTCTTTACTTCAGCATCATCCAACTCACTGTATCTTTTCTTTTATCTTTATTTTATACAGTGTTCTATAAGAAAATTAGAGATGCCAAGGGAACATTTCATGCAACGATGGGCTTGAGAAAGGACAGAAATGATATGGACCTGACAGAAGCAGAAGATATTAAGAAGAGGTGGCAAGAATACATAGAACTGTACAAAAAGACCTTCATGACCAAGATAATCTCAATGGTGTGATCACTCACCTAGAGCCAGACATCCTGGAATGTGAAGTCAAGTGGGCTTTAGAAAGCATCACTATGAACAAAGTTAGTGGAGGTGATGGAATTCCAGTTGAGCTATTTCAAATCCTGAAAGATGATGCTGTGAAAGTGCTGCACTCAATATGCCAGCAAATCTGGAAAACTCAGCAGTGGCCACAGGACTGGAAAAGGTCAGTTTTCATTCCAATCGCAAAGAAAAGCAATGCCAAAGAATGCTCAAACGCAATTGCACTCATCTCACATGCTAGTAAAGTAATGCTAAAAATTCTTCAGGTGAGGCTTCAGCAATACCTGAACTGTGAACTTCCAGATGTTCAAGCTGGATTTAGAAAAGGCAGAAGAACCAGAGATCAAATTGCCAACATCTGCTGGATCATGGAAAAAGCAAGAGAGTTCCAGAAAAGCATCTATTTCTTCTTTATTGACTATGCCAAGGCCTTTGACTGTGTGGATCACAATCAACTGTGGAAGATTCTGAAAGAGATGGGAATACCAGACCACCTAACCTGCCTCTTGAGAAATCTGTATGCAGGTCAGGAAGCAACAGTTAGAACTGGACATGGAACAACAGACTAGTTACAAATAGGAAAAGGAGTACGTCAAGGCTGTATATTGTCACCCTGCTTATTTAACTTCTATGCAGAGTACATCATGAGAAACGCTGGACTAGAAGAAACACAAGCTGGAATCAAGATTGCTGGGAGAAATATCAGTAACCTCAGATATGCAGATGGCACCACCCTTGTAGCAGAAAGTGAAGAGGAACTGAAAAGCCTCTTGATGGAAGTGAAAGAGGAGAGTGAAAAAGTTGGCTTAAAGCTCAACATTCAGAAAACTAAGATCATGGCACCTGGTCCCATCACTTCATGGGAAATAGATGGGGAAACAGTGGAAACAGTGTCAGACTTTATTTTTTGGGACTCCAAAATCACTGCAGATGGTGATTTAAGCCATGAAATTAAGACGCTTACTCCTTGGAAGGAAAGTTATGAGCAGTCTAGACAGCATATTCAAAAGCAGAGATATTACTCTGGCAACAAAGGTCAGTTTAGTCAAGGGTATGGTTTTCCCAGTAGTCATGTATGAATGTGAGAGTTGGACTATAAAGAAAGCTGAGCACCGAAGAACTGATGCTTTTGAACTGTGGTGTTGGAGAAGACTCTTGAGAGTCCCTTGGACTGCAAGGAGATCCAACCAGTCCATCCTAAAGGAGATCAGTCTTGGGTGTTTATTGGAAGGACTAATGTTAAAGCTGAAACTCCAATACTTTGGCCACCTTGTGCAAAGAGTTGACTCATTGGAAAAGACCTCAATGCTGGGAAGGATTGGGGGCAGGAGGAGAAAGGGACAACAGAGGATGAGATGGCTGGATGGCATCACCAACTTGATGGACATGGGTTTGGGTCAACTCCGTGAGTTGGTGACAGACAGGGAGGCCTAGCATGCTGTGATTCATGGGGTCACAAAGAGTCAGACATGACTAAGCTACTAAACTGAGCTGAATAAGGTTTTTTGATTGAAATATAATTGCTTCATGATGTTGTGTTAGTTTCTGCTGTAAAACAAAGTGAATTATCTACAGTATATACATATTCTCTTCCCTTGCGAGCCCCCCTCCCCTGCATTATCCTATCCATCTAGGTCATCACAAAGCACTGAGCTGAGCTCCCCGTGCTATACCACAGATTCTCACCAGTTATCCATTATACATGGTAGTGTATTTATATCAGACCTAATCTCCCAATTCATCTCACCCTCCCCTTCCCCCACTGTTTTCACACATTCATTCTCTACATGTGGGTCTCTATTCCTGCCCTGGAACTAGGTTTGTCTGTACCATTTTTTTCTATATTCCACACACATGCATTAATATATGATATTTATTTTTCTCTTTCTGACTTACTTCATTCTGTATGACAGGCTCTAGGTTCATTCACATCTCTACAAATGACCTGATTTTGTTCTTTTTAATGGCTGAGTAATATTCCATTGTTTATATACACCACATATTCTTTATTCATTCATCTGTTGATGGACATGGACATCCATGTGAGGTTGCTTCCATTTCCTGGTTATTGTAAATAGTGCTGCAATGAACATAGGGGTACATGTGTCTTTTGAATTATGGTTTTCTCAGGGTATATGTCCCGGAGAAGGTGATGGCACCCCACTCCAGTGTTCTTGCCTGGAGAATCCCAGGGACAAAGGAGCCTGGTGGGCTGCCATCTATGGGGTTGCACAGAGTCAGACATGACTGAAGTAACTTAGCAGCAGTAGCAGCAGCAGCAGCAGCAGCAGCAGCAGGGTATATGCCTAATAGTGAAGTTGCTTGTATAGTAGTTTTATTTTTAGTTTTTAAGGAACTTCCATACTGTTTTGCACAGTGGTTGTGTCAATTTACATTCCCACCAACAGTGCAAGAGGATTCCCTTTTGTCTTCTTTAGTACTGATGCTTGAGTTCTTTACAGATTCAGGATATGAGTTTTTCCTATTAGCTATATGGGTTGTAAGTATTTTCTCCATTACTCAGTGACTTGCCTTTGGATATTCAACTGTGTGTTTTGATGATCAGAAGTTTAAAACTAATGAATTTTAACTTAACATTTTTTGTATATTGTCAATACTTTTGTGTCCTGTTTAAGAAGTCTTTATTTGCCCAAGGCCATGAAAAATTTTTCTATCTTTCCCAAGCTTGAGGTAGATTGTCTCCAAGATGTTCACCGCCAATTTCTTTCCTCTGAATACAGCACTTAAACCTTCTCCCTATAGGGTAGGTGGGGAGATAAGGTTATACTGCTCAGGAGGACCTGAAATCTGTTAATAGTTACAACATGGGAAAGGGAAGGATGATAAGGGTCTGGTTTTTTTCATTTCTGCATCCCAAGACCCTCTTTGGTTTTATCTATTGTTTTATTCTTGCGTCATCACAGACTCTTTATTATTATTTTTCTTTCTTTATTTATTTATTTTAAATTACAGTACTGTATTTGTTTTGCCATACATTGACACGAATCAGCCATAGGTGAACACAATCTCCCAATGCCGAAGCCCCCTCCCACCTCCCACCCCACATCCTCTACTTGAATCATCCTGTGCATCAGCCCCATGCATCCTGCATCCTACATTGAACATAGATTGGCGCTTCGTTTCTTACACGAAAATATACATGTTTCATTGCCATTCTCCCACAAAGACTCTTTAAAAGATAACATTCCTTCTTAATCTTGTAAGAGGCCATGACTCAAAAGGGTTATTGCAAGGTATCACACGGTGAAATTTTTAGGGTGACAAAACCTTTATCTAGCACTATGGTGGTGGGATCCAACTCTAAGCCTTCTCTGGGTGGAGGAGTCTAGGTTTGTCTCTGGCTAGTAAGAATCCTCCTGCCCTTCCTGTTTGCGTGGGAGAGGAGAGAATGTTTCTGTCTGCTTCTTCTCAAAAGCAGCCTTCAGCTCAAAATAATCCTTATGCCAGCGTGGTATATTTTTGGAGAGGCATTCTCTGAACCCCTTCCTAGGGAAATGTCAAGAACCAAGAAAAGAACAATATAATTTTGACAAGAAAGAAAAAATTGGTCTTGATTGATTTGAGAGTAAGATTTCTTATAAAACTGTAGTAATTAAATCAATAGAGGAATTAAGAATAAAGAGCATGGACAAGTTAACATGTATCTGTTAATAAGAAGTTGATGTCTGAGCGCAGTTGAAAGAAGTGGAGGTCAGTACCGGGCTCCACCAGCAGGGTATTACAAGTAGAGTGTGGGTAGCTAGGCAAGGAAGGATGCTTGGTCCAAAGATGGATATGAGAGGGATGGGGAACTGAGTGAGGAAGGCAGCCAATCAGAAGCGTCAGGAGAGACGTACCAGCGTCACATGGGTCGGAGCACAACTGGGAACAAGACTGAGGCTGAACCAGAGCCAGCATGGTGGGCAGAGGCTCGTCTCACAGCGAGGGTGGAACAAACCCTTGGCACCCCAGCCCTGCTCCAAGCACGCCCTGACCCTTAACTTAAAGCAAAACTTCACGCCCTGACCCTTGTAGCAACGACTGTGTAGGCCTTTAAGTTCTCCAGAATGACTGTTGGATCATCAAAGCAATGTTCTTCTGAAGGTGGATTTGAAGAGGCAGAAGGACAGAGCCACATCAGGAAAAGGGTGTGGAAATTCTGTGAGATGAGCATGAGGGTGGTCTTTGTATTTCACCTGCAGTTTTGGGTTCCTATGCTAGGGGACTATGCTAGTCCTCTAGCTACAAGCTGGTCAGAGAAAAGAATAATGCACTTTGGACCATTCCTCAGGGGCACCTGAAAACAAATTTCTCAGAAAGAAGGCTCACTAAAGGATGGATAAAATCTAGCCTAATGTCCTTCATTTACAGGAGGAGAAACTGAGACCCAGAGAAGGGAACTGATCAGTGGCAATGGGCATTTCTCTTTAGGAGGTAATGTATATTGAAGGGTTTTGAAAGCATCATGATAATTCACAAAATCAGACCATCTGCTGAGATCATTTCTGTTACATGCCACTACTAACTTCCCTGAATATCCGTAAAAGAACCTTCAAGGCCAAGATTCTTGTCCCAGTGTTTTAGTTGAGGGAGCGGAGAGATTAAGGTTAGCCCCTAGTCACTCAGGTGATAACAAATGAAATCAGGAATTGAATACAGGAATATTTATATTTTATAAGTATAAAATATATAATTACCATTCAACTTTATGGAAATCCAGGGTGTCTGAAGCCCAATAGAAGCCATCGAGAAGTGACAAAATGAATGATGAAGGAAAAAAAGAGTCCTAAATTTCCAGTAACTTAAGTATTAGGAAGAGAGACACCTGGGAAGTGATGCCTAAAGAATGCAAGGCAGTGAGTTGTGACAGTTCAAAGGGCTGTGGGATACCCTCATGTGAGCAAGGGTAGAATCTTCACAGAAGAGGTGTAGTCAATCTGAGGGACATTAAAGAACTTTCCTACATGAAAGTGCAGGATTTTGTTTGGTGTCGGTAGGATCTGAGTGTGTATTCTGTTTTGAACCAGACAGCCCCCAACAGCATCCTCTTTGGTAATTTTATCAGAGTACCTTCTTCTGCACAGAGTTTTACATTTCATATATTTGCAAATTCAAAACTTTAAAAGGTAGAATTTTATTACTTGCATTTTCTTTCTCATGCAGTTAAATGTATTTCCTGTTTCTTAGAAAACATAGTTTGAGAACATGGATCATATCCTTTCTTTGCTCCTTTGCAACCTTTCTTTCTTTTTGGGGGCAGAGGTGCATTAATTTTTTTTTATTATGTAACAAAAATGTCTTTTAAAAAGATAAAAGTACCCCCCTCCAAATGACTGGAAATTCACCACGCAGGTGATCAAGTCACCTGCTCAATGTTTGGTAAATAATACTGTGCCATAACTACTTGCTAGGTATCCATTTGGTTTGAGCTAGTCTTTTTCGTATTCTCTTCTGACATTTGACAATAACTTTTCTAAAGATAATTTTTTTCTCTCCTTAAAATTTAAATTTAAATTTCAAATGGAATCTCCAACTGACAGTTCACTGTCAAACTTTGAGTCTTTGGACCCTGGCTCCTGGATGAATCACTCCGAAAGGAGGAGAGAAGATGACTTGCTCAGAAGCAGGGCAGAGCTGTGATCCTGCAGGAGCCTGCCCACAGCCAGCAACAGCAGTGCACATCAGTTGAAGTCCTCACAGCACAATCAGCAGAGAACTTCTCAACTACTTTTGAGCCCACTGGAACGAACCCTTGGCACCCTAGCCCTGCTCCAAGCACGCCCTGAAATGGAGAAGGAAATGGAGAAGGAAATGGCAACCCACTCCAGTGTTCTTGCCTGGAGAATCCCAGGGACAGGGGAACCTGGTAGGCTGTCATCTATGGGGTTGCACAGAGTCAGACACGACTGAAGCGACTTAGCAGCAGGACAAAGAAAACCTGGATTTCCACTCACATGGATCAAGACTGCAGTCTCCCAGAAAAGGACCTCAAAACCGTGAGGTTGAGTTTACTTTTCATCTTTCAACAAGCCACACTACTAAGAACTGTGGTGTTGGAGAAGACTCTTGAGAGTCCCTTGGACTGCAAGTTTAAACCAGTCAATCCTAAAGGAAATCAACCCTGAATTTTCACTGGAAGGACTGGTGCTGAAGCTGAAGCTCCAATAGTTTGGCCATCTGATGTGAGCAGCCAACTCACTGGAAAAGATACTGAGGCAGGGAAAGATTGAGGACAAGAGGAGAAGGGGAAAGCAGAGAATGAGATGGTTGGATGGCATCATTGACTCAGTGGATATGAGATAGTGAGATCCTAAGAGATAGTGAAGGACAGGGAAGCCTGGCACGCTGTAATTCATGGGGTCACAAAGAGTTGGACACGACTGAGTGACTGAACAACTGTAAGACAGTATTGTACACCAAATAAGTCTGTCAAGTCAGGTACTGTGGGCTTGTTTCTCTTCAATTCTTGTATGCTTAAATATGGAATTTCCGTAGTTGGCAGAACACAGTGGACTGGGAGTCAGAGTTTGACTTTAGCTGTAGATCTGTTACTTTTATGCTGTTAGATATGCAAATCAGTCAACTCCTTCAGGCTTCAAATTTCTATAATGATTTCCTCCAGCTTATGTGCTCTATGATTCTTTTGAATTGCCCAAAGCATTTTGGATAGTGCGAGGCACTTGACAGCTCTCAAGGAAAGTACCTATAGCCTTACTTGTGAAGGTTCTGAAATGGCCCACACTTGTTGAGCCGGGTCTTGAAACTTAACTATATTAGTAAGAATTCAACATATTCAGATGAATTTAAAGATCCTGAAGACTAGATTATTTTAAACTCTGTTTACAACATTAGTATTTAATAGTGAGAAAGAAATTTGAGCTGTTACCAATTTCTACCAGAGATGAATTATTTCAGTGATTTGTCAGCCATTGATTGCATATCCGCTCTTCATTTATCACTGTGATAAACAATACAAAAAGATGAAAACAGCCTCTTCTCTATTCTCGAGGTAGTGGTTCATCTTCTGGTGGAGACTGTAAGCAAGTTTTGTGTGTTACTCTTATTTGATCTTCACAACAGTCCTTTGAAGTAAGTCATACTGCTAGTTCTTCTTTCCTGAGGAGGAAGCTGAGGCACCAAGGGTTAGATGAGTTGCTGCATAACACAAAATGGTAACTTGTGGAGTCTAGACCCACACTCAAAGCCTGGGCTCGAAACTGCTTCCTCCGGCACAGGGGAATTAGTCTGTACCACACATTCCAGATATTCTAAATGGACACCAAGCGGTTCAGTCAACCCTGATTCTTTCCTAAAATCAGATGGAAGATAGGAGGTGAGGACAACCATCCACAACTCCTGTGCAGTGACTTGGTGGGAAATAAGAGTAGTTATGTTTGTTGTCTAAGCAGTTATGTTGTCTCATTCTTCTAAGGAAGAATGAAATATACTTACTCCACTAGAATTACTATCTCACATGAACTGTGAATTTTGCCAGGCCACTTTTAAAGTTGTTGTTGTTTTTCCTATGCAATTGTGAAAATTGCCTTAACTGCTGGGTTCTCTTAATATCACTGCTTTTTGACCATTTTCTTCTTGTGTTTTTTTTTTTTTTTTAATCCTGATCGAGTGTGTACAGTTTTATAAAAACTTTTTGCTTTTCTGTAGAAAAGAATGCAAGATATAGTTTAAAAGCTAGGCACAGAATTTGACCATCAATTTTTAAAGTTCATTCAGTTATGCACATCATCTATATTTATTACTGTGAATGGAAATTTAAAAATACAAGTAGGAATACAAATCTTAATTACAAGCTGAGAAGAAATAGAAGCAAGAAACAACTCAAAGTAAATGACCTATTAGAAGAATACGATCAGGGAAGCCATCTAAACACTGCTGGCTGCCCACATTAGCAAAGTAGCCCAAGCTACAAGTCTGTTTATTAATTGAAAGATCTAAGCCACACTGAGTGATCATTGGAATTAGGTAGGAGTTCAGAAAAATGTAAAATCATAACAACAGACCACATAGAATTTTTGGTCCAAAAGGAACTTTCTGAACTATCATTCACTGTTATTTACTGGCTGAGTTTAGTAAAATCACTTTTAAAAAATTATCCTATTTTGACATTTGATTAAATGAAATTCAAATAAATTCCCCAAAGTACTATGTTAGGAAATAAGGCATGTTTCCCATCACCTACTGCAAAAACCTTGGGCACTGTACCTTAATTTGCCATGTCACGATTTGTGAAAAGGAGGATAATTCATAGGACTGTGTTAATCTCTTTTCTTTTTCTCTGGCTATTTTTGAGCTTTCATATTCCTGCTTGTTACTATTAAGGTGACCTAAGATAGAGAGGGGAAGAGCAGGAAAGTGCGAGGTAGCCAAGGAGAAATATCCGTCACATTCAGCCCCCCACTTCCTCCTTATTCAGACTTATGCTACTCTGTCTTGGCTGAAGATAAGAGAGGTCTGTGAGCTTGTGACTGCTTTAACAAATAGAGTATGACAAAAGTGGTATTGTGACACGGAAGGCTAGGTCCTAACAGGACATTCAATTTTCACCTTGTTGGTTAGAACTTACTCTTAGAGTTTTGAGTAACCATGTTAAGAAGTCTGACTACCCTGAGACCATTCTGTGAGGAAGCCTGTGCCAGTCACATGGAGAGGCTATTAAGTGTCCTGGTTAACATCCCAGGTAAGAGTCTAGCCTTTCAGTTATCCCAACCCAGATGCCAGAGTTACAAGTTATGAAAGTTAATAAACAGAAACCTCATTTTAAATGGAGTTAGGAGGCCATAGGGGAGCTCTAAGCTCTACCACTCCAGGTCAGTTGCTGATCCAACAGAAAGAGACGGTACCTTGGTGTCTCCAAAAGGAAGATGGTTACCACTTGACTACCCAGCAGGAGGAAGAAAGACTTTCTTATTGCCAGGCAACAGCCCAGCCAATAAGAGACTGCCACAACTCAGCCCGTGAAAATCCAGTATGCTTCAAACTCCCAGTTTCTTCCAGTGGACACCTTGTTTATAGCAGCTCTGCCCTATTACTCTTCTCTACAAAAGAGCGTTCCTCTCCTTTGTTCTCTGGACTTGCTGGTGGTTCCCTATAGATTACATGCCGGGAAATGTTATTTTTTGCTGTTTCTGAGTAAACCCATTTTGCTCGTAAAATGATTGATTGTTGTATTGTTTTAGGTTAACAAAGTGAAGATGCCTCCATATAATTCTAGCCCCATAGACTAAGTTTTCCAAGACACTGTAGAGCAAAGCCAAACCATCTCCTTTGTGCCCTGTCCAAATTCACCTATAGAATCCATGAGCATTATAAAATGGATGGAATTTCATGCCATTAAGTTTTTTTACACAGCAGTAGATCAGTGAAACATTTACTGATCTTTATATCCTATCTCTGCTTCAGTCCCTGATTTATGAGCTGCTTGAGGGCAAAAACGTTCTTAATCCTCTTCATTGAGAATCCCTGTTAACTGGCGAGTAATGATCCTCAGGAATTTGGTGTGTAAATAAAGCCCTTTCATTGGCTAAATGGAATATGTAGTGAATAAATTTATTTTCTCACATTAAAAATGTTTTTTTCTAAAATTTTCTACCTTTTAATATATCATTAAATGTTGGATATTGCAGAGCTGGAGCTAATTGTATAGACTCTTCAAACCAAATAAAGAGGAGAAAAATGCCACAAAGTACAATAAATGTAAAATTTTAATCAAAGAAATATTTATACTATCTTTTGATAATTAACTATCAAAAAAGTTTGAGATCAATGAAAAATGACTTAAACAATTGAATTATATGTAAAAACACCAATGAATTTTCCTAAAACTAATAGTACACAATAATACAGCTTCTGAAAGTTGTGATATTGCTCATTAATATTTACTAGGTGTTTTGTTCATTAGTCATTCCTTCAACCTCTCCCTATCTTAGTAGAGCATGTCACCATGTGGGGACCCAATCATTTACTGGGTGGTGTATAAAAGACTGAATTTGGTGTGTGAAAGGGTGATTTGGAGTTGTAAGAATATAACATTTAAAAGGCTAGCTGTCTCAAATCTAAATTACAAGGAATCCCTTCAAATAACCTGAGACACAGCATGCTCATCTTATTAAAATAGGGGCTATCAAGATATGGTTTATCTTATAATAAACCATAAGATTAGAGCACTATTGATGTCAATTCCAGTATTCTTGCCAGAATAATCCCATAGACAAAGGAGCCTGGCAGGCTCTATGGGGTGGCAAAGAGTCAGACACAGCTGAGCAACTAAGCACACATGGTATCCATTTCAGGGTTCTCTTCTGGATAAAATAAAATACAAACAAAAAAGATCATTGGATAGATTTTTCATACAAAATATATAATTTTATATTCTTAACAGTTGTCGTTATTGTTCAGACACTCAGTTGTGTCTGACTCTTTGCAAGGCCATAGGCTGCAGCACCCCAGGTTTTCTTGTCCTTCACTATCTCCTGGAATTTGCTCAAATTCATGTCCATTGAGCTGGTGATGCCATCCAACCATTTCATCCTCTGTTGTCACCTTCTTCTCCTGCCCTCACTCTTTCCCAGCATCAGGGTCATTTCCAATGAGTCAGCTCTTTGCATTAGGTGGCCAAAGTTGGAGTTTCAGCTTCAGCATCAGTCCTTCCAATGAATATTCAGGGTTGATGTCCTTTATGATGGACTAGTTTGATCTCCTTGCTTTCCAAGGGACTCTCAAGGGTCTTCCCCAGTACCACAGTTCTACAACATCAATTCTTTGGTGCTCAGCCTTCTTTATGGTCCAACTCTCACATCAGTACATGACTACTGGAAAAACCACAGCTTTGACTATCTTAACAGTGAATTATGGAAATAATATCAAAATAGTCTCTGTCTCCAGGTTGCCCCTTTTGTAGCATTAGCACATTACTCTGCTTTAAATACTGTGAAAATGAAAGAAACTTCATTTAAAATGGAGTTAAGAATGGGACTTCCCTGGTTGTTTAGTGGTTAAGATTTTGTACTCCCAATGCAGGGGAAATGGGTTCTATCTCTGATCAGGTAAGATCCCACACAGCACAGCCAAAAAATAAAAATAAAAATAAAAAGAAGCACTAAAGGGGGAACTCTCCCACATGTACCACTCAACACATTTAATGAAGAAAATCTTCAGAAGCTAATGTTACTCTTCATTTTTCATGGCATGATGGGCTACATCACCCTGAACTTTATATATGATGTAGTAGCTTGAATGACTTCCCTTAAGATATGTCCACCTCATAATCTCCAGAACTTTGGATGTTACCTTCTATAGCAAAAGATGTGATTACTCAAGGATCTTGAGAAATTTATGCTAGGTTACCTGGATGGGTTCTACATGCCATCACATAAGAGAAAGGCAGAAGGAGACTAGACTGAGGCACACACAGAGGAGGAGATAGGAAAACAGAGGCAGAACTGAGAGTGACGCGACATGAAGCATGCCAGCAGCCATTAGAAAACAAAAAGACAAGGAACAGATCCCACCAATTACGACCCCCCCCCCCCCACACAGCTTCCAGAGGGAGCATGACCTTACTGACACTTTGACTTTAGACTTTTGACCTCCAAAACTGTGAAAGAATAAATTTCACTGTCTCCTTTATTTATATATTCCATTATATCACAAAGTTTATCTTCAGGAGGTTATTTTTTATATCTAATCAAATTCTCCTAATTCTTACTGACTTAGCCACAGACTTCCTGGATCAGGAATGATCTTACTAGCCATGTAGTCCAACTTCTCTCCAGAATTGAAAGTCTTGTCTCCACAGAGATATTTATTCATTTAAACTTCTCTATTTTTTTTTTCCAGTGTTGAACCATATACATTGAATCACAGTAGCTTCCACCTAACTCTTCATTTAGAAGCCACAAGAATCAATTTCTGCATGACATTTTTCTAAAGGCTTGGTTATATCTATCATTTTCTCTATGTCTACTTTTATTCTTTGGTGATTCACAGAAATGGTTATGACATGTGATCTAACTACAGAAAACTTCTAAAGCATATTTTAAAAAGGAAAAGCCTTAGGTAGACTAATTGAGTCTCTATTTTATATAGATTTCTATTTTCCCATATTGCCAGAAATATAGCTATTTCATCATGGTATAATGTAAATTTTATTGTGATTCCCTCTTTATATAATACGAACTCTATTTTTACCCATTAATATGAATCCTATCCTTCGCAGAACAGACAATGACTGCTCTTAATATACGTGAAGAGAACTATTGCATCAAACATTGACAAAGCATTTTCATTCCATGTTAAATAAACCTAGACCTTCAGTAGTTCTTCAAGAGACATGATGTTCTGATTCCTCAGTTCTCTAGTCATTGTTCTGCAGAAGCATTTTGGTTTTACAATATATGCATCTTTCAAAATGTGAATCCTAGAACTGAAGTCAGTGATTTGTATGTTTGATTAAAAACAGTTTGTTTATACTGGCTTCTCAGCCCGAATTCCTTATCTGCGGTGATCAGGGTGTCCTCCTACCTCCAGATGTGGGGAGTGTACCTTTCACATGAGAAATTTGTTCTCTGTTTTCCAGGAGAACGAGGAGGGTCAGAATTTCCTCCTTGTATCTGCTGCTTCTCAAGCAACTTCAACTCAAAATAATGCTATTGTGATATTTTAGGAGGTGGCCTACCCTGAGCTCCGGGACTAGCAAGACCTCTTTATTCATTTTAAACCATTAGCACAGCAGTCCTTAAAGTGCGGTCCCTGATCTGCACAACCTGAGAATTAATTAGAAATGCAGTTCCCAGCCCCTCCCTCCAGACCTCCTGCTTTAGAAACTCTGGGAGTGTAGGTGGGTTGATTCCCAGGGATCTTGGATTTTAAAAGCCCTCCAGGTGGTCTTGATGCAGGTTGAAGTTTTAAGATCCATCATGTTGTGTCAGAAAATTACACTGAGGCAGAAGTGTACCTTCTTACTGTAAGGTATTCAGAGGAAACAAGCTAATTGTGTTTCTTAGTTACTGTATTTTCTGTTTTTGGATTTAGTAGAAGAAGTAATTAGAAAAAGAAGCAGTTGAAGTTATTGCAGTGCAACTATTCATCAGTTGAGTTCAGTGACTCCATCATGTCTGACTCTTTGTGGCCCCATGGACTGCAGCATGCCAGCTATTCATTAAATCAGCCCCAAACCAACTCACAGTGGGCAAATATTTTTCTGAGCACTTTGATGAGCTCTGAAGGCCATGTGGAAGAAGTATAAATTATAATCTATGGTACTTAAGGGAGCTAACATAAGGTTTTCTTCTTACACAAGAAAAGTGCATTGAATAAGCAATGAATATCATTATATACTGTGCTAATTTTATGATTTAGATTCTAATTGCTTTAGGGCTTAAAAGGAGACATTAACATAGATGGTAAGGGAATCATGAAAAAATTCAAATAAAGAGTGTGTGATTCAGGTGTAAAATGTAGCTACAAATTTATTTGGTAGATGGAATAAGATAAGATACTTCAATTTAGGATAAATGGAAAGTATAGACATGAGAGAAGATCCAGATAAAACTGTGGAAGTAAAATCATTGTGGAACCCAAATATTGTGTTGATGTGGGAATAGTGTTAAAATTTAAGCTATTATCATTAACTTTATATCTATAAGAGGAGGTGGCTTTTTATGGCTTTATGGACTTCTGTTTTATCTCCTGTAATTAAGAAAATATTTGTGGTGTGTGGAAGCATATTTGAATGTGTATAAAAATGTTATGTTTCCTAAGCTTTTATTCTAGACTCACAGAAGTTTGAGACTCTTTACCAAGTATGCAAACCAGTGTTATAAAGCCTGAGACTTTAAATATTTCAAGCTTACACTGTTTTAGAGGATCATAATGCACCAGTTCTCAGGACTTGTGCAATGACTATAGGTAGACAGTAGGAAATAAGTGCAGGTTTTTGTCAGTGACATTTTATTTGAAGAAGTTCACAATAATAGTTCTAACAGTAGTCAGACTAAAGCAACTCTGGCATATTTCATTTAACTTTAAATTAAATTAATTTTATCAAATTATTAAAATAAGTAAACTTCAAGTTTTAACAAGGCCTGTCATTTGGGCATTCCTATTTCTTGATTAAGAAAATCCTTGCAGTCAGCCTCTTAAATGCTCCCTTTACATCTTTGTTCCTAAGTGTGTATATAAGGGGGTTCAACATGGGTGTGATGATTCCATAGAAAAGGGACACCATCTTTCCCCGGTCCTTGGAGGCAGGGGATGGTGGTTGCAAATACATATAGATAGCAGTGCCATAAAAAAGAGACACCACTATCAGATGGGAGCCACATGTTCCAAATGCCTTTCGCCGACCTTCCACTGATTGTATTCTCAACACTGCTTGGACAATAAAAGCATATGATATCAGAATGAGTGTCACAGGTATTAGAAGGAATAGCATACTGATAAAGAATAGTTCAGCTTCATTTGCTGTTGTGTCTACACATGACAACTTGAGCAGAGCAGGGACTTCACAGAAGAAGTGATCCACTTCTTTATGGCCACAGAGTGGCATCTGCAGGGTCAAGGTGGACTGCAGTACTGAGTTGCTGAAGCCACTAACCCAGGATGCAGCTGCCAGCTGGAGGCAGAGCCTCTGGTGCATGATGATGGAGTAGCGGAGAGGACGACAAATAGCTACAAACCTATCAAAGGACATGACAGCCAGGAGGAGACATTCAGTGGAACCCAAAGCCAGGAAAATGAAAAGTTGTGCCACACAGCCGCCATAACTAATCACCTTCCTGATGCTGCATATGTTTACCAGCATTTGTGGAACTGTACTTGTGGTGTAGCAAAGGTCCAAGAGTGAGAGATTGGTAAGAAAAAAATACATGGGGGTATGGAGCTTGGAATCCAGACGGGACACAATAATTATTGCTAGATTGCCCAGGATGGTCAAGATATAGGAAATCAGGAACACCACAAAGAGTGGAAGCTCCAGCCATGGTCGATCTGAGAAACCTAAGAGGATGAACTCTTGGGGGACACTCTCATTGATCCTATTCATGTTAAATGCTCAGCTCTTGGTTCTCTGGAATATAAAAAAGTAAGTTAACAAGCACATTTATTTACTGTCAGTTAGTTATAAACATTTTACTAATAGTTTGTATAAACTTATAAACTGATGCTATTAATAATATGAAAATATATTGACAAAAATATACATATTTATCTTTCCAAGTATTTCAAGTGTTTTTTTTTTAAGTGTATTAGGAAAATAAATTTCAAAAATTTTAAAGTATCAATTTGCATATTCATAGAACTTATTCTTTATAAAATATCAAAATTTGATCTTTTGTTATTCTGTAAATTCATTGTTCTCACTTTTTTTCTACCCTGGGTACCTACTATTAGATAGATATAGACACAATTCCTGCCATTTGAATTCATTCTGTGCATGCCTGCTAAATCACTTCAGTCGTGACCAACTCTTTGCAACCCTATGGACTGTAACCTGCCAGGCTCCTCTGTCCTTGGGTTGTCCAGGCAAGAATACTGGAGTGGGTTCCCATGTCCTCCTCCAGGGGATCTTCCCAACCCAGGGATCGAACCCATATCTCTTGCATCTCCTTCTTTGGCTGGTGAACTCTTTACTCCAATCAACATCTATTTTCTCCTAATGTCAATGAGATTCCTTGTTTAAAAATTGTGTAAATTAAAATTAATTAAAATTATGTAACTCCACCCCCCCAAAAAAGAACATGTAGAAAGTATCAATAATGGACACAACTGCGGACATATAATTTTTTTTTATTTTAGAAGCTCAGAATTCATAGGGGATTATTTAATACTCTGGAACTGGACTTGGGCTCATAGGTTGCCTTGCCTAATTAGTTACATTATACTGGGAATGTTTCTTATCCTCTGATCTTCAAGTTCTCACTCCTGAAGATAATCGTGCTTTTGATGTTGTCTTGATATGAAACATATATACACATTGTTTAGTCTAGACCCTGGCCCTTAGAAACAAAGCAGTGTGGATAAAAAAGTTAGTGTTTCAAGGTCTCTGAGGTTACTCAGAGAGGAGTTACTTATGGTTTATAAAACTATAAATTTTCTAAGGTTACCAGTGAAAGATGGCTCTGCCAGTTGAAAACTCACCTTCCTTTTTCCTCCTTAGCCCCCAGACTATCAACCCTCAAAGTAAGGATCCTAATAACCAACTGCTATGAAGTATAAATGTGATTTTTCAGTGAAAATTGGCTGGCATAGTGCCTGGCACATAGAAACACGGTTATGTTAGTCAAAGTATGATAGTGATGTAGGAATTCTGAGATGTTTTGCCCAGTCACTTTAGTCATGTCCGACTCTTTGTGATCCCATGGGCTGTAGCCTGCCAGGCTCCTCTGTCCATAGAATTCTTCAGGCAACAATACCAGAGTGGGTTGCCATGCCCTCCTCCAGGGATCTTTCCAACCCAGAGATCAAACCCACATCTCCTGTGTCTCCTGCATTGCAGGAGGATTCTTTACTTCTGAGCCACACAGTAAGCCCTCCTGAGATGCTTTAAGCAAAAGCTATTCAGCGCCCTGAAATTCCTAAAACTGCTGATATGTCAGTTCCACCTGCTAAACTTGTATTCATCCTGAAGAAATCTTAACAGGACACTCTAAATTATTTTATTACTTTATCAGAATACAAAATTCCATGATTATCCAGTTTCATTTGAAAGTTAAAAATGTGTATTTTAATTTTGTTCTACTTTTTCTGGGACTAGTAGTCCCCTAAAATTGCCTTGCTCTCATTTGACAAAAACTTTGAGAAACATAGTCATGGATATAGACGTAAAGTCATGCTTAAATGTATCTTTAAATGAAAAAAATAGTTACATTTGTATAGCATGATTCTATCAATTTATAAAACAGTATTTTACACATACATGCATAAAGATACTAATACATAAATTTAAAATTACCTTGAAGAATACAGAAGAAAGTGTTACTCCTGAGAAATGGGGATGGTGGAGAGTAAGCAGAATTATTTATAAATTTACCTGTTTTTTTGTTCTAATTTTTAACCTTAAAAAAAAAAAAAACTTCACTTAAAATTCCATGGGCAGGAGAGTCTGGTAGGCTACAGTGCTTGGGGCCACAGAAGTTGGATATGACTGAGGAACTGAGCGCACACACACACATACACACACACACACACATCAATTTATTTGCTGTATTTAACTCTCAGACTAGCATTGCTTTAGTTTAATACTTTGATCCTCATTAGGGTGCAGATTTTTGCAAGAAAATTAATTTTTAAACTCTTCATGTTTTCTTAAAATTATGTCTGAATCTGCAAGGAGTTTTTCTAAGGGATGGTTTGTGTGTGTGGCTGGGGGCAGGGGGAGGGCATTTGGCATTTTATTGGCAAAAAAAAAAAGTTGCCAAGGAATGGAGGAATCAGGTAAAACAGGATAAATGGCATCAGTAGAGAGATTTCACACAATCCATAATTTCCTTGAGTTGCACAAGTGTTGAACAGATTCCCTCTAGTCCGTGTAAATGAGGTGAATGACACTCCCCAGTTTACCCAGGACTGCTGAGTTGTCTCCTACTGTGCTTGCAGTTTGGTAATAGAGCCACTTTCATTCTCAGTATTCCTGTTTGGATAAGGTGAAAGTATCTCTTTAAATGTAATACTGAAGAGTGACACAATTCTTATATTATTGCTCAGGAGGTATCACATCATGGGGGACATTGCATGTATTTTCTCCTTTTACATGGGCAATGTCCTTTCCTGACTGATCCTAGATAGGATGTTACTTCCTGAAACTCAGTCAAGGAAATCCTCTCTATGGAAGATTACAGAAGAGGGAATCAGTTAATTTATTTAATCAACTGACCCCTCTCCCTCTGAGATTCGCTACTTAACAAACATGATAAACTGTTTCTGCATCAATATGATATATTAGTTCACATATCTTGTCATATGTAATATCTTCTCATATTCTGTAATCAGTGAGGGCACAGTAAGGGGGAAAATATTTATCACTCCAGCACAAAGCACTAGAATGGAATAAGATATAAAGATGATGGAGCCAGAACGTAATGAGGAGAGGAAATGGGAAATATCAGAGCATTGAATTCTTGTATTTTGCTTTACTCTTTTTTTTTTTTGGTCCATTCACCCACCTTTCAAATACACAGTAACCTCAAATATTTATCCATTCTTGAAAGTATATCTTTAGACTAAGTAGTTGTGATATAATTTTTGCATTTTAGAAGTTTTAAGTAATTTGAATTCTGATTCATATTCAGTGTTAGGGCTAAAGTGTTTATTAACAAAACAAAAGAACAAAACCCTGGGAAGTCCTTATCTGCTTCTCTGAAGTTATATCAGACAGACTCCTGAGTATTACCTGTGGACATCTCTCTAATTGCTTGCAATTGTGGCTAATTCCTGAAAGGCCACTGAGAAGATTCATCTGCTTTTGAGTAAACGTACATTGCCAGAATCTCAAGATAATGTCCATCTCATTTTGAGTAGCATTCAAGAGAGCAGCAGAAGAAAACATTTGAATTATGTGAGATATCAAGGGGATCAGAAAGGGAGTATAACTGGGTTAATACAGATGTTACTGGAAGTTGATAGGAGTTTAGAAAGCTGCTGATGAGATATTAATAAATTTTATCTGTGATGCGTTAATCTATTAGATATAAGATTATCTCTACTATCTCTGTACTGAATTCTCTTATCCTATATCTGACCTTGAACATTCAAAAAGGTAAAGTTCAACAGTTTCTTGGAAGCATCATTTTAAGCAACACTATGGAAAGAGTCTTGAGACAATAGAAGTAACAAGAATTTTAGTCCCCAAATAGCCAGTAAATCATTGTATAATTGAGCAAGTTAATTAATAGCTTTGGATATCACTTACCTTCAGTTAGACTACGGGCATGGTATTTTCCTTTTAGCACAAAAACTGTTTACTGTTACATTTTCTCAAATTATTTCATATCCCTGTGAGGTAGGCTTCCAAATACCGCATAGTTACCATATTCTTGCAGGAGTAAAAAGATGAATGTGCTTATGTTAGTCAAAGTATGATAGTGATGTGGGAACTCGGGGATGCTTTGCCCAGTCACTTCAATCCTGTCCAACTCTTTATGACTCAATGAACTGTAGCCCACCAGGCTCCTTTGTTCATGGGGATTCTCCAGGCAAGTATACTGAAATGGCTTGCCATGCCCTCCTCCAGGGGATCTTCCCAACCCAAGGCTTGAATCCAGGTCTCCCATATTGTAGGAGGATTCTTTATTGTCTGAGCCACCAAGGAAGCCCAAAAATATGAATAATGGAAGTAATTTTTTCACATGACTAATACATTGTAGATTGGCTTATCAACACAAGGAAGTTTGTCAAAAATTTCTTCCATTTTATTAAGATTAAATTTGCAGGCAGGAACTGAATTTATATGCTTAGAGAAATTACTTTCCTCAGGTCCTGGAGCTGGTAAATAACAGACTAAAGATTAGAACCTAAGACTGACCTGTTCTAAAGTTCTTATTTCCTTTAGATTTTACAGATATGTTCAAAATATATTTGTATAAAAATGCTTGAACACATTTGTACATAATATATACTATAATTTGTATGTACATGTGTAATATAGTCTTAAAACATATGATATAAAATATAAACTATATCACATATAAAATATATACTTATACAAAATACATAAAAAGATTTTTAGAATCTGAAGCTAAATAAATCAGATTTTTTCTAACAGATAAGTTGTTGGTCTTTGCTGAGATCTGAAATATAAATAGTCCATGAAACACATGTTTAGAATACTCAAATTTTAGTGACATTTTTTGAAATATATGCTACTTACCTCCATCTTAAACATTGGTGATAGATCACTTTTATGTCCAAGAAGACTTGAGTTCAAAATAGGACTAATTTAAAGTGCACAGGTAAAATGACATCTTCATATGCTATTTAGCTGTATAACTGATTTGATGAAATTCATTCAGCTTCTTTTAGTTACACTCACAATGTAGCAAGTCATGATGTCTCCATTCAGAGTTAACTGGAAGATAAGAATGAAGTATTACAGATGATCTGAATGGTGTTCTGGCATCAATTGTAATTAGTACACCAACTGCTGCTTTCAAGTTTTGTGTTTTTTTTTTCTTTTTCAGCTCGTTTTTCAAAATGAATGTGCTTTAGAGAAAGCACATTGGAATTTGTTTTGGTCTCTGGCAGAAATCTGAAACACTGAATTGCAAGAGTCTTCCTCACAGTTTATAGTAAATAACCACATACCCAGTGGGAAGAGAGAAAGAAGAGAACTTTGTGAAGTGATATTCCTCTTTCGTCATTGATTTGCTCAGCAAACCCTTTCTCCAGGGACTGAATCCTCAACTTTGTCTAAGACAAAATGACAGTGAGGACTAAAATATCTTTCAAAGACAGTTCGGACTTTCTGCTATTGAATTGGAATTTGTTTTTTAAAGTTACTTACTTATTTCTCTCAGGAAGGAATTTTTATTCCAAGTGTAAATTTGCTGAGAACCCATCTGAGGTTATGCTGCCAACCGTTTGATTTGTGTATCAGAAAATAGACTTCAATTTATCTTAAGAAAATTGCTTAACTTGGTTAATGACACATTTTACATAAAGCAGTTTTAAACAGTTTATGTAGAACCAATATATTCTATATTTTTTCGTGGATTTTTAAAATTTCCAGGTTTAGTAACCAAGTTCTTCTTCAACTCATAATTATATAGATTGTCTTGCAGTTTAAATGTTTTATATTATAGTATTTATTCTGGCCAAAATATTATATTTTTATTTTTAATTTTATTTTTATATTTTATTATTATTTTTTACTTTACAATATTGTATTGGTTTGCCATACATCAACATGAATCCATCACAGGTGTACATGTGTTCTCAATCCTGAAACCCCCTCCCACCTCCCTCCCCATACCATCTCTCTGTGTCATCCCAGTGCACCAGCCCCAAGCATCCTGTGTCCTGCATATATTTCTATTATTATATGCTATCATATTCAAGGTCTTTTTCAATTTCTTTTCCAGGTGAGTAGATTTAGAAGACATATATTTATAATTCTGAAAAAAGATTATGATTTTAACAAACATGGGAAAACCTCACAAATATCCCAATAGGAAAGTAATTATATGAATAGACAATTTGTTGTTGTTGTTTAGCCACCAAGTCATGTCTGACTCTTTGTGATTTAGAATACCAAATCCAAATGAACAAGATGTATAAGAGAATGTGACCAAATTCTCAGAGAAAGATATATTAAAATAATGAAGATAAACCTCTTCATACTCACCAGACTGGAAGCAAAACAAGAACTGAAATTTATTGCCAAAGAGAATGAAGGAAAACTGCTACTCACAGATTACTGGTGGAAATTCAAAGAATTACAAGTTTTCTTGGGGGAATATATGACAATGGCTTCTAAAAACTACATAAACTCTCAATCTAGCGCTGTTATTTGCAGGAATCATTCCCTAGAAAGGACAAATGAACAATAATGTTTGATGTAGAAATACTTTAATGACCAATGATGAAGAAAAATATAGGGTCCTTTGATAGCAAATTTACTACGATGATATCCAAATGGAAAATATTCATTCATCTGAAACAAGGAATTATAGCACTAACACATGTCTTGGAGATGTTTTCCTGAGATTTTGCTGAATGAGGAAATCAAAAATGTTGAAACAAATATATTACATGGCTATATTTTAATAAAACAATAATTTAAGACAACTGAAATATGATTTTATTATGTATTGTGTGTCTGTATGAGATTACATGAGAAAATATCTAGTTTTTTTAAGAATGACTAATTCTTAATTAACATTATTATCTAAATAACATGAACATGAATAATCTGGAAAGAGGCAGAGGGTAATATCTAGAGGAAGATGGGGCATGATGTAAAGCTAGAAAAGAAACAAATTGAGACTTTGTGTATATTTAAAAGTTTTTAAAATTAATGATACTGGTTACCTGTCTATACAAGAATAGGAGTAAGGTTGAAGATGGTTAGGGGACAAATTGAACTAGAGTATGAATTATCTTTATAGATTTTTTTAACAGATTGCATTTAAGTGAGCAATTTAAGAAGAAAGTAAAGAAAGGACTAAAGAAAATATGAATAAAGGTAAATATTTATTCTTCAGAATGGACCAGGTATACACAAACTGAAATTGTTTCTGAATTCTTTAAATTTAGAAAGTACCAAGTAATGCACACTTATTGAAGATCTTGGAAATAGGGAAGGGTCTATTGAGGTTATTATTAGTATCTAGACACCAGTGCTGAGTGCTTTGAAAGGATTGTTTCACTCAGTCCTCATAAGTGCCCTGTGAGACAAGTCATTCATTATTTCCAAAGATACATAGATATAGAAATAGAGGCTTAGAGTGGTTAAAATAAAATGTGTTAGGAAATTGGTTACATAAATGGAAGTCCCACTTCTGTTCTTTTTTTTTTTTTAACCTTCTGGCTCTGCTACCAAAGAGTTACGTGCCTCCCTTCTTACAGTGACTGAAAGTGGGATCCAGCTGCTCCAACACTCAAAAAGCCAATAAAGAGGCCAGGAGGTGGAAAGGAAAGTTTATTTTGGATATTAGCAATCAGCATGAGCCAAGGAGGGGGAAGACTTCTGTCCAAAGGCCAACTTCACTGACAATCAGTGGGCAAGAACTTCTGTAGGCTGAGGAAGGGCCTACATGCAGAAACAGCACAGCCATCTTGGAATGGGTCATCGGTGGTCTGACCAGCATCATCTTGATTTTTTTAAGTACAGTCAATCTTCACTTCCAGGTTATGTTTGTTTCCATTTCTTGAGCAGTTATGGCAGCTTATGTCATGGCTACAGTCTGATCACCATGTAGTGAACTCTCCACCTGGCGGGAATTCAGTATCTGTAAAATAGTTCCCAGGATATGGTTCAGAATACTATCTATTTCCCTTGAGAAGGAACTAAAAGTCTTTCACTATGCTTAATGACTAAACCAAAATCACGGCAGACAGTGATTGCAGCCATGAAATTAAAAGACGCTTACTCCTTGGAAGGAATGTTATGAGCAACCTAGATAGCGTATTAAAAAGCAGAGATATTACTTTGCCAACAAAGGTCAGTCTAGTCAAGGCTATGGTTTTTCCAGTGGTGATGTATGGATGTGAGAGTTGGACTGTGAAGAAAGCTGAGAGCTGAAGAATTGATGCTTTTGAACTGTGGTGTTGGAGAAGACTCTTGAGAGTCCCTTGGACTGCAAGGAGATCCAACCAGTCCATTCTAAAGGAGATCAGTCCTGGGTGTTCTTTGGAAGGAATGATGCTGAAGTGGAAACTCCAATACTTTGGCCACCTCATGTGAAGAGTTGACACACTGGAAAAGACCCTGATGCTGGGAGGGATTGGGGGCAGGAGGAGAAGGGGATGACGAAGGATGAGATGGCTGGATGGCATCACTGACTCGATGGACATGAGTTTGAGTGAACTCCGGGAGTTGGTGATGGACGAGGAGGCCTGGCGTGCCGTGATTCATGGGGTCGCAAAGAGTCAGACACGACTGAGCGACTGAACTGAACTGAAATGAATGACTAGACCATTATTTGGTTTCCTTTGTTTTCCTTATTTCCTGTGTGTTCTCACTTCTCTGATTTAATTTATTCTTCAGCTAAAGTGTTTCCACAGACAAAAGGTAGACAGAGGACCTGACAGACCAAGAGCATAGACTCCTGCTCCGTTTCGTTACCACCAAGACTCATTTTTAAGAAATTGATTTAATTAGTGTAGCTCTCTTATTTTCCTTGGAAAGAATCTGTAGACAAAGCTCATTTGCTATGTTACTCTTTGACTATGTGACTTTTTAATATTGCATATTGGAACAAAAGCCTGCAATGGTGATGTAGGCAGGGAATAAAATTCTGCAGTAGCGGCAAGCAAACCAGCTGTGTTTTCTGTAAGAGAAATGTTACAAAAGGCTGGAGATAATGGCTTATCTAGGAGGAAATGGGGGTAGAGATATATTCAAACTCTACTAAAGTTTAAAATATACTTTTAAGGACTTCTCTGGTGGTTCAGTGGTTAAAACTCTGTGCTTCCAATGCAAAGGGCAAAACTGTGATCCCTGGTCAGGGAACTAAGATTCCACATGACACATGGCATGGCTAAAAGATAAATAAATGGAAATTTTAGCATTAGAGCCCCAAGAGAGTGGTAGTATTTCAATAAATAAAAGGGAATGCTGAAACTTGCCCCAAGGACAGACATCACAATGATTTCCTTGTCTAACTGCATTCTGCCAAAAGAAACACCTTTAGTACACATCTTCTTTATCCATTCATCGCTTGATGAACACTTAGATTGCTTCCACATCTTGGCTATTGTAAATAATGCTGCTATAAACACTGAAGTTCATGTATCTTTTCCAGTTAGTGTTTTGATTTTTTTCAGATATTAATACACACACACACACACACACACACACACAGACATATATAAAAGAATAACATTCAACCTAAAAAGAATGAAGTTCTGCTATTCACAACAATGTCAACAGACTTAGACAGTATTATGCTTCTGGATTAATCATAAACTCTAAACTTTAACTTCTCAGTATCAATTGACCTCTCAATCTTTTGAGAGATTTTGACATAGTTTTAAATTTTCCCTCCTTATTTAAAGGCTTGTCAAATACCTTTAGGGGGAAATTGCCTTGTAGTTCAGGCTTTTAATTCATTTTTGTCACTTTGCTTTACACGAACGACACATATCTGAGTTTTCCCCTCCTCTATTCTTTTCTGATAGTCCCTTACCAGCTAAAGGCATCAGCTTCTTATTTGGATACAGAATCAGTAAGTTTAGGGAAAAAGCAACATCACCTCACTTTTTCACAAGTTCTTCACTACGGAGCATTAATCGAATCTTAATGTTTTTATCTTTGTTGTTCGCATGGTTCCTTGATATTTTAACACAAATGATTTTATTTTTATGCCTTTTATAGTTCTTGAGGACTTCTGAAAGCAATTTTATCTTTCCTGGAAACAGAAGTCTTGTAGCAGATTTGAGCTAATTCTGTAGTTAACAGCACAGATTTTGCTGATGTGGGTAGCTTCATGGGCAATGTCAGAGATGGATTTACCATGAAACTGATTGAGCTTAATCTTCAGACTATCATTTCCATGGGCCCTAAGAATCTGGGAAGGCAGGATTCTAGCAATGTGTTCACATAAACCCATGTATTCGCAAAATTCGTAAAATTCGCAAAATTAGTAAAAACAAAAACCAAGGCAAAAAACTAATCCATAACTGTTCAAACCACTAACTCCAACTTCCTCCTGTCATATTCTCATGTAAACTGGTAATGAAGTAGCTGTAAGAATTTTTGTCAACTAAGAGAAAGTTGTTTTAGAAATATTGTTATAAAGTTCACAGTCATTTTCTTTCTTTTTTTGTGTGTGTGCTTTGGGGGTTTTATTTAAGCAATTTTTCCCTACCCCCAGGTCACAAATTTATTCTTTAATATTATGTTCTATTAACTTTATTTATTTATTTTTGTGTGTGTGTGTGTATCTTGAATTTTTTTTTCTAGATATTTAGAAAGATAGTAATGATGACCCTGTATGTGAGACAACAAAAGAGACACAGAGGTATAGAACGGACTTTTGGCCTCTGAGGGAGAGGGAGAGAGTGGGATGATTTGGGAGAATGGCATTGAAACACGTACACTATCATGTAAGAAACGAAGTGCCAGTCTATGTTCAATACAGGATACAGGATGCTTGGGACTGGTGCACGGGATGATCCAGAGAGATGATATGGGGTGGGAGGTGGGAGGGGGCTTTGGCATTGGGAGATCGTGTACACCTGTGGCTGATTCATGTCAATGTATGGCAAAACAAATACAGTATTGTAAAGTAGAATAAAGTATAAAAAAAAAGAAAAAAAAAGAATATCACAGTCATTTTCTACATGTAGGTTAGTAGCTGTTAGCCCTTCTGATATAGGAATGCTCTGATTCTGATGGCTTTTAGGAATGCTCTGATTTCTGACTCTGCTGACTTACCAGTACCATGATATAAGGTACAAGGCCAGGATGTGGAGATGTCTGATGGTGCCAGTCACCTGAAGTACGTGGACTGATGCTACTGCTGCTGCTAAGTCGCTTCAGTCGTGTCCGACTCTGTGCGACCCCATAGACCGCAGCCCACTGGGCTCCCCAGTCCCTGAGATTCTCCAGGCAAGAACACTGGAGTGGATTGCCGTTTCCTTCTCCAATGCATGAAAGTGAAAAGTGAAAGTGAAGTCCCTCAGTCGTGTCCTACTCTTAGCGACCCCATGGACTGCAGCCTACCAGGCTCCTCCATCCATGGGATTTTCCAGGCAAGAGTACTGGAGTGGGGTGCCATTGCCTTCTCCGAAGTATGTGGACTGTGGATAGTTATTATACAGCTGTTCAATTAAAATGCATACATAATTATTGGAAGGATTCTGACTAATAAAGGAATATATTTTCAAGGAATTAAAGAGAATCCAGAACACAAATGAATACAAGCAACTTTTTCAAAAAGTTGGCAATGCTCATGTGAAATTTGAAAGATTTTTGCAATGTTCAAATAAAATGAGTGACGTGGTGCACAAGTACAGTGCAATCTCTGGAGAGAGTAGCAACCTAGAACTCAGGCCTACCTGCCATCCTTACTCAACCCCCTCACCCTCACCGCCCCTGCCCCAAACCATGCACAACCCTCCTTGTACCATCTTTGGAAAGGAATGACCAACTGAGGAAAACAGAAAATAAAACACCTTAAGTTAGTGCTTTAAAGGGTAACTAATCTAAGTTGGGAAATGAGTACGTCAAGGCTGTATATTGTCAGCTTGCTTATTTAACTTAAATGCAGGATACATCAGGCAAAATGCCAGGCTTGATGAATCACAGCTGGAATCAGGATTGCAAGGAGAAACATCAACAACCTCAGATATGCAGATGGTACCACTGTTAATGGCAGAAAATGAACACAAACTAAAGCGCCTCTTGAAGAAGTTGAAAGAGGAGAATTAAAAAGCTGGTTTAAAACTTTACATTCAAAAAACTATGTTGGCATCTGGTCCTATCACTTCATGAAAAATAGATGGGGAAAATGTGGCAACAGTGTCAGATTTCATTTTGTTGGGCTCTAAAATCACTGCAGACAGTGACTGCAGCCACAAATTAAAAGATGCTTTAGCTGCTTGGAAGAGTAGCTATGACAAAGTTATATATTGTATTAAATAGTAGAGACATCATTCACTGACAGAGATCCATATAGTCAAAGCTATGGTTTCTCCAGTAATCCCATATGCATGTGACAGCTGGACCATAAACAAGGCTGAATGCTGCAGAATTGATACTTTTGAACTGTGGTGCTGGAGAAGACTCTTGAGAGTACCTTGGACAACAAGAAGATCTAACCAGTCAATCCTAAAGGAAATCAACTCTGAATATTCATTGGAAAGACTGATGCTGAAGCCGAAGCTCCAATACTTTGGCCACCTGATGCAAAGAGCTGATTCATTGGAAAAAACCCTGATGCTGGGAAAGACTAAGGGCAGGAGGAGAAGGAGGCGACAGAGGATGAGATAACTGGATGGTATCATTGACTTAATGGACATGTGTTGCAGCAAGCTTCTTGAGATAGTGAAGGACAGGGAAGCCTGGTGTGCTGCAGTTCATGGGCTCACAAAGAGTCAGACACAACTTACCGACTGAAAAGCAACAAAAATAACACTAAAATAATAAAGGCTGAGCTAAAATATTCTTCCTGGAAAATTCTCTTATTCCTCATTGTTATATTTGGCTAACCTGAAAGCTTACAGTGAACGATGTCAGATTCGTGATCTCCGAAGAAGAAGATTCAGCTTTGGGACCAAGGACCAGGCTTGATCACTCACGAGCTTTTGTGTAGCAGAGTTTTATTAAAGTGAAAAAGGGACAGAGAAAGGTTCTGACTTAGACTTCAGAAGGGGGTTGGAGAGTGCCCCACTCATTAGTCTTGTTAAGGCCTTATATACTTTTACCAGACCCATTCCCACAATATAAATCTTAAATTAATAAGATTAGAACTAACAATAGAAAGGTCTCACCAGACCCACTTCCACAACATACATTTTAAGATGACAGCATTAGTCAGAAGGTTCTCAAGAAGGAGAAACGTGTCCTCAAGCAGGATACATTGTTGTTATATAATCATTGGTACAGAATTTAAGGGAAAGCATATACTTGAGCAAGATGAGTTGTTTTGCTGTGCATTCATCAGCTCTGGGCTTAAAGAAAAAAATCATTTGTCCTTTTCTCCCTCCTTAAGAATTCCAGACCCCTCTCCTCCTCCTCCAGGACCCCAGACTTTTCTTATCAACCTGCCTAGGAATTGGCTCTCTCACTTCCATTTGGGTTCCTGTGTATCTTGATTGTGGAGGTATGCATGGAACTACGCACACACACAAATGAGTACATGTGACACCGGTGAAATCTGAAAAAAAAAAAAATCTGTGAATTGTAGCAATGTCAATTTTCTTTTTTGACATGGTACTATATTTACGTTAAATGTTCCAATGGCCCATTTGGTACACAGGACCTCTCTGTATTATTATTGCTGCAAATTCCTGCAAATAAATTTTTTTCAAAATAAAGATAATTTAAAGTAAAATAAAGATCTGTATGAACTATTGACTGTTACAGGTTATATTGTTAAGTAAAAAGCAAAATACAAAAACTATGTATTATTTGTTACCTTTCATATAAGAAAGAAGGGGATAAGAAAGGAGTGACCCTTTTCTGAATACAGTGTTTTATATAATTCTTAACCTTATAACCATGATAATGTTTCACATATTCAAATTTTAAATAAATAATTAAAAGTCAACCAGAACATGAGGTACCCAAAAGAGATACAAATGGTAATAAATGAACCCACCAGTATTACAGATGAACAGCATAAACATGCTAAAGAAAGTAAAGAAGAAAAGAATTAGCCTAAATTAACTTTCTGAAAGAGCATTTGATTCCCACGCCCAGTATAGATGACTTTAAGGTGAAAAAAAAAAAAACAACAACTGTGCACAACTCGTGTTCTCTAGTTAGTGAAGTTGTTATTGGCAGGAGTAGGGGTTAGAACTTCTGAAATTGCTTGTATATTAGAACTGACAAGTAAATAAATTACAGATCATGAGAGCCAACTTTCCACAGTCAGAGAAAAAGTTACAAATAAGGAAATGATTGAGGCTAGAACAAGCTCTGTGATATTTTATTGGAATTGGAGGCATCAGTATGAACTTGTGGTTAAACACACACACACAAACATACAAACATGAATAAATATAAAGAAATAAAAATATATGTGTGAATGTATATGTGAGTATACATAGATATTTCTAAGCTCTGTTAGCTGAGAGAGCCTAGAAGGAATAATAAAATAGCAATGAGCGTACTTAGCACCCAGATTTTGATTTCTGAATACATTCTTTAATACAGTGAAAGGAACCTGGGGTCCTTGGTTAAACAGTTGGCTTTAGGGCTTGGACTGCAAAAGCACAAGATGATCTTGGAATATTTGATGATGCCACAGAATAGAGAAGTGTTCAGCAATGTTGTTGTTCAGTCCCTAAGTCAGATCCTACTCTTTGTGATCCTATGGACTGCAGCATGCCCGGCTCCTCTGTCCTCCACTATCTCCCAGAGTTTGCTCAAATTCATGTCCATTGAGTCAGTAATGCTATCCAACTATCTCATCCTCTGTTGTCCCCTTCTCCTGCCTTCAATCTTTGCCAGAATCTGGGTCTTTTACAATAAGTCAGCTCTTTGCATCAGGTAGCCAAAGTATTGGAACTTCAGCTTCAGCACCAGTCCGTCCAATGAATACTCAGGGTTGATTTCCTTTAGGATTGACTGATTAGATCTTCTTGCTGTCCAGGGACTCTCAAGAGTCTTCTCCAGTACCACAGTTCAAAAGCATCAATTCTTCGGTGCTCAGCCTTCTTCATGGTCCAATCCTCATATCAGTTTATGACTACTGGAAAAACCATTGCTTTTTTGGCAAAGTGACACATCTGCTTTTTAATATGCTGTCTAGATTTGTCACAGCTTTCCTACAAGGAGCAAGCATGGCTGCAGTCACTGTGTGCAGTCATTTTGGAGCCCAGGAAGGTAAAATCTATCACCATTTCTACTTTTCCCCCTTCTTGTTGCCATAAAGTGATGGAACAAGAGGCCAGTAATGTTAAGGGCACATTAAAAGAACATGGGTATCAACTTGAAGGAGCTTCCAAAGGCCAAAGTTGGGACAATTTGAACAGAAGTATAAATAGTGATATTAATTAATTATAACAATAGGATAAAACACAGAGTGAATGGGGTATATCTTATAGTCCCAAGGAAATGCTCATGAAGTAACATAGCATGTTGAAAGGATGAGCCACCTTCCAGGAGCTTTAAAGCCAAATATAAGACAATTTCCACTGCAAAATAAGGTACTATTGGAATATAACCAGTACAATAAAGTAAATATTCACAAGTCTATACTGAAGGAAATGGCAACCCACTCCAGTATTCCTGCCTAGAGAATCCCACGGATGGAGGAGCTTGGTGGGCTACAGTCCAAGGGTCACAAAGAATCAGACACGACTGAGCAACTTCACTTTCACTATACTGATTAAATAATGACTTAATGAAAGATTAAACAAACAGAAGAAGAAGTAATAGCTCTTCTTTACAATAGAATTTCAATTATTAAGTGGAGAAAGAGTGATAGAAATAGAAAATAGATACAATAGAAATATTTGTTGCAAAGAAGAATCACTGATGATTGCCAAGATAAATGTAAAAACATGATCAGATATAAATGTTTGCATAATTTCAACACATTCTCCCACAAGATAATCCTTAGTTACAAAAGGAAAATGGTAACTTCACGATGGAGAAACCTGGTAGAAATTACTTTAACCAAATGATCAAAGTTAACATCATGGTCACTTTATTACGCTTCATAAGTGTCCAGGTCATGAAAGACAAAGAAAGGATAAGCAACTGCCCCAAGTTAGAGGAGACTTAAGGAGATGTGACAACTAATGCAATGTGGTTTCTGGGATTGGATCGTAGAGCAATAAAAGAATATTAGTGGGGCAATTTAAAAAATTCAAATACTCTTTTATCAATGTTTATTTCCCATTTTGGGGGAAATGATTATGCAAGATTCAACATTAGGGGAAGACAGAGACTTATCTGGTGGTCCCATGGTTAAGAATCTGCTTTCTAATACAGGAGAGGCAGGTTTGATCCCTGATTAGGAAGCAAAGATTCCCGCATGCTGCAGGGCAACAGAGCCCATAGCTGAAGGGTATACAGAAACTGTCTGAATTATTTTTGCAGTTTTGTTGTAAGTCTAAGAATATTTCAAAATAAAAAGCTAAAAAAATCAAGAACATATATTATCAGTTGTGTGGGTTTTTTTTTTTTATTTTAAAGGGGGCTTCCCTGGTGGCTCGGACAGTAAAGAATCTGCCTGCAATGCAGGAAACCCAGGTTTGATCTCAGGGTCAGGAAGATTCCCTGGAGGAGGGCACGGCAACCCACTCCAGTGTTCTTGCCTAGATAATCCCATGAACAAAGGAGCCTGGCAGGTCCCCAGTCCATGGGGTCGCAAAGTGTTGGATGCAACTGAGCAACTAACACTTTAATTCACAGAAAACACATGTGTTTATCTATATACATGTATATTTAATCTGTATTTTTTAAGAAAATTAAGAGTGTAAGAATTCGTATTTGTTATTCAGTCACTAAGTTCTGTCCAGTTCTTCGCAACCTCATGAGCTGCAGCACACCAGGCTTCCCTGTCTTTCACTATCTCCCAGAGTTTGCTCAAACTCATGTCCATCGTGCCAGAGATGCCATCCAACCATGTCATCCTCTGTCGTCCCCTTCTCCTTTTGCCCTCAAACTTTCCCAGCATCAGGATCTTTTCTAATGAGTCAGCTCTTTGCATCAGATGGCCAAAGTATTGGAGCTTCAGCCTAAGTATCGGTCCTTCCAGTGAATATTCGGGGTTGATTTCCTTTAGGATTGACTAATTTAATTTCCTTGCTATCCAAGAGACTCTCAAGAGTCTTCTCCAACGCCACAGTTCTAAAACATAAATTAATTAATAATTTGGAAGCAGTCCGTTGTTCCATGTCCAGTTTCTAACTGTTGCTTCTTGTCCTGCATACAGGTTTCTCAGGAGGCAGGTAAGATGGTCTGATATTGCCATCTCTTTAAGAATTTTCCAGTTTGTTGTGATCCCCACAGCCAAAGGCTTTAGCATAGTCAATGAAACAGAAATAGATGTTTTTGGAATTCTCTTGCTTTTTCTATGAGTTTTAATTTTTATAGAACAAATATCCTCATCAAAGAGAATGTGATAAGAAGACATATAGTTGGGAAAAATCACAACTATTAAAGATCTACTATATATTGTCAGGGACAGTGTTCAATATTTAATATTTATTTAACTTTCACAAACATTCTTCAAAGTAATTTTTCTCCCCAGTAATAGTAAATGAAGCTTTCTAGTTTTTAAGCCTGCACTGTTTCTGATCTGGAGTTTGAGCCATTCTATCTCCAAAAGTTATTGTCCTTCCCATTTATTCAAAACTATTTTCCAGATATCATTCAATTTTTTATTGTTTAGGGGAAATGTTGACTAATTCAAAATATTTGGAATATAAAATAAACAGAATCCCTTTTAGAAAGAGCTGGAAATGTAAATTTGTAGAGAAGTAGCATCAGTATTAAGAAATAAGTGTATATTTCTCTAGACAATGAGTCACTTCAGGACTTGAAGTCCTGGCAGTATAACATTTATATTTTAGAAAAATTCCTTTTTAGCAAAGAGAAATACAATAAGTTCCCTACATACAAACAAGTTCTATTCCAAGATCATGTTCATGAGTCCAACAAAGTAATCCTGGGTACCCAGCTAACACAATCAGCTATGTAGTACTGTACTCTATAAGTTTATAATACCTTTCACACAAATAATACATAAAAACAAGCCAACACAAAAAAATAAAGAAAACATTTTTATTCTTATAGTATAGGACCTTGAAATGTACAGTGCAGTACAACAGCTGGCATACAGGGGCTGGCATCAGTGAACAGGCAAGAAGAGTTACTGACTGGAGGAAGGTGAAGAGGTGGGAGATGGTCATCAGTGATAAGAGATGGAGGGCAAGCTGGAATTTCACTCAAGCCTGACACTGATAGGACCGGCTCTGATTCCTGTGGTCATATGCTTAAAAACTAACAGTGCCTCCTTAAGTAAAGAAAATCCCTTTGCCACTTCCTGCATCATGAATCTCTTTGCTTCTTCAGTTACAGTACTTCTTCCTCGTTCTCTTCATCCTTTCTGTGGGCCTCCTATTCTATCTTTTCACCCTTTTTTTTCTGATAACATTTTATGATGTCATATCACAACTGAGAAACATCTCTTGTAATCACTGTAATGCTTGGATTGTATTATTTTATTTCACAGAAAATAACTTTCTGTGACTGTATTATTTCCATCGGTTACAAGTTTAAATATATTTGTAATGGGTTAGGGTTAGTGATGGGCCAGGTGTGACTAAAATGGATAAGAATGAGGTGGCAAAAAAATTTGAAGATTGCTTCAAAATTTTCTTCTATGGCTAACAATTGTACATCCTTCATTAAGTGCTCCAAGAGAATCTCATCTTCATTTCTCAGAAGGACTTATTATCTCGGAAAGTAAATTCTTGACAGCATCAAATTCTCTGGGTATTTCTCCCTACTTTTCATGAGAAAACATTAGGTTGAGATGGTATACAAGCTAACAACTTAGTGTAAGTAAAGAAGCAATTCTCAGGGGAATGGGTCACCCCACTCTGTCAAGAAATTTGCTGGAATATGGAATAATATTGATTCGCTTTGATTGCTCATCTAAGTATTTTAGTGTTTGCTGACAGGAAACAATCATTGCATGCCACTTGTTTATAAATTAAAGGAGGTGATAATACTATCACTGTTTCTAGCTAGTATATTCCATCTCTACCAATATAACTAGTGGTATTAAGATTATACTCTATGTCATTAATATTTGTATGTTTAAAATGTAGGATTTGACCTGATTGATAATGATCAGATGTGTTCTGTTTTTACTTGAGAAAAATCCATGGAAATGGTTACTGAAGTTAGTTGGCCATAGGATATTAATAATATTGGTTATCAAAATCTAAATATTTTCGATGTATAAAGCACATTTATACATAGCATCTCATGTATACCAGCTGAAATCTCTGGCTCTCAAGGTGAAACATGATATTCATCTCCCTTAGAAGCCTTTGAAAGCTAAATATAGAAAACACTTTTGAGATGCAATAGTTTCCATATTGTTCACCTTATGATTGTAACAGATAGCTTGTGCATTAGTTAAGCTTTATTATTATGGATCTTAAATTTGCATAGAAAATTAATCTTCAACAAAATTTTAAAGGGCTATGAATAGTACTTTTCTGCACTACATGCTCTAAAAATGCAATATAGATCCTTATGCATCTTTTCATTGATTCTAGGTTCTATTTTGAATTATGAGGTGACCAAGTTCCTTGCCTTAATGCTTATCACTAACTACTGGTCTTGATGAAACCAAGAGGGAAGATTTGGTGCTCTCTCTCCATCTCTCTCTAGGATGAACCTGTAATGTGAGCGAGTGTGTGTGTGTATGTGTGTGTGTGTGTGTGTGTGTGTGTGTGTGTGTGTGTGTGTTAGTAAAAGTGATATTTCCTTTGAGACCATATACTCTCCCATCGCTTGTTAGAGATAATTAGTTCAGGGAATTTTGAAAGGAAAGTTTTACTCCATAGGGTGTGGCAGAAAAGGAAGAATCGAATCTGATATCAACTCTGAAACCAATATAAATTCTTCCTTTTCAAATGTGAATCCTCTGATCTTCAAGTGTTTCCTGTATAGAGCGTACATCAGAATTACCCCCGGCCTGTTTCTTCTCTGACTCCTTATCTAAGTGGGAGGGGGCATGTGGATATTTGGGGGCTTCAGGTGGTGTAACTATTGTGTACTTATCAATATTCTCTCTTCATTCAGATTCACCTCTGCTGGGTACTGTTGCCTTCTTACCGTCTTTCTCTCTCATAGATTTCCTAAATGTCATCTTTCTCTTCTCTTTGTTTTCACTCTGGTCATCTGACTTGGACTTCCAAGTAAAGTCCCAAGAAAGAGAAGCAATTGTAGACATGGGATTTCTGAGGTTGCAATCAAATTTGCTAAGTTAGTGATTCTGTGTAGGAAGAAGTATAACCTAGGCCTCTTTCCTATCATTGATGGTTTTTTTTGTTTTGGGTTGGTTTTTTGTTTTGGGTTGGTTTTTTGTTTTTGTTTGGTTTTTATTTTGTTTGGGGCTGATATTTTTTTGAACTTTAGACCATAACTGTATTATGGGCAGTTCGGTTTATTATGCCAATACTTCATAGCCTAAATGCTTATGTACTTTATTTACATAAGCTTGATCAAATCCTCATTCTATGAGGAAGCTGGAGAGAGATTTTGAACTTATCCATGGAGTTCTATCCATTAAACATACAGAATGAAATTTCACCTGATAGCAAACTGGTTCTCTGATCCAAAGACATAATCCACTATTCCCATCTATACGTTACATGTGACTAGAAGAATTCAACGCTTCCCTTTAAAACTTTTTTTAAAGGTGGATAATTTTGTGTTCATTCCCTTGTAAAATAATCAGTATTTGAAAGTAGCTTTTTACACCTGCAGAACTAAAAGAGTGATGCAAAATATTGGTAAAAAATTCACAGCCCAGAGCCTGAAAATTCGCAAATAATATGTTTTCAGATCCAGTAATGACTTAACTAACACCTATTGGAATTCTGGGTCAAGCATTCAGCATTTCCAAAGAAGTTTCTGTTCTACCATTTTACCAGTCATTCCATTTCGAGGGAGCGTATCTATGCCCTTCATAGATACTCATCTTTCTCCTACCAGGTAACATGTGGTCACAGGTGGTGGAAAATGACAGCACAAGTGCTTTTGAAGGCTTCATCCTGGTGGGCTTCTCTGGTCGTCCCCACCTAGAATTGATCCTCTTTGTGGTTGTCCTCACTTTTTATCTGCTGACTCTTCTTGGCAACATGACCATCATCTTGCTTTCAATTGTGGATTCCCGGCTGCACACACCCATGTATTTCTTTCTGGCCAACCTCTCATTCCTAGACATGTGCTTCACCACAGGTTCCATCCCTCAGATGCTCTACAACCTTCAGGGTGCAGATAAGACCATCAGCTATCTGGGCTGTGCCATCCAGCTTTACTTCGTCCTGGCTCTGGGCGGGGTAGAGTGTGTTCTCCTGGCTGTCATGGCGTATGACCGCTACGCAGCAGTCTGCAGACCCCTGCACTACACGGTTATCATGCACCCACGTCTCTGTGGGCAGCTGGCTTCAGTGGCATGGTTGAGTGGCTTTGGCAATTCTCTCATAATGGCACCCCAGACGTTGATGCTACCTCGCTGTGGGCACCGGCGAGTGGACCACTTTCTCTGTGAGATGCCAGCACTAATTGGCATGGCCTGTGTAGATACCATGACCCTTGAGGCACTGGCATTTGCCTTGGCAATCTTTATCATCCTGGCACCACTCATCCTCATCCTCGTCTCTTACGGTTATATTGCACGAGCCGTGCTAAGGATCAAGTCAGCTGCCGGGCGAAAGAAAGCCTTCAACACCTGTAGCTCCCACCTCATCGTTGTCTCTCTCTTCTATGGTACGATTATATACATGTACCTCCAGCCAGCAAACACTTATTCGCAGGACCAGGGCAAGTTCCTTACTCTTTTCTACACAATAGTCACTCCCAGTGTTAACCCCTAATCTACACACTGAGAAACAAAGATGTTAAAGAGGCCATGAAGAAGGTACTAGGGAAAACGGAGGCAGAAGTAGAGTAAAAAGTCATCAAATCTGGGGACTGTCTTTTGATCCACCTTCTATATATACTGTTAGACCTAGCAAATAAAGGAGTATTTTGACATTACAGACTGAGAAGGGACTTAATGAGATGTGGGAATTCAATAGTTTAGCTAGGTTGAGAAAGTGCAAATTGCTGAGTTGACCATCACTCGTATTCCTCTCAAGTCCTTCTAAGTCAAGGATTTATCACTAGGAGGTCTCCAATACAGGATCAGACAGTGACCTATGCTTACAAAATACTAGCCATGAATGTAGACACAAGGCATTTTTGTACCTATTCCAGCTTCCGACACAATGATCTGTACTAATTAGGTCCTCAGTATGGGATTCCCTGGTGGCTCAGATGGTAAAGTCTGCCTGCAGTGTGGGAGACCTGAGTTTGATCTCTGGGTTGGAAAGATCCCCTGTAGAAGAAAATGGCAACCCACTCCAGTATTCTTGCCTATTTCAAGAGGAGCCTGGCAGGCTACAGTCCATAGGGTCTTAAAGAGTCAAACAAGACTGAGTGACTTTATTTTCACTTTCAGGTCCTCAATATATGTGAAAAGAATGAACTTAGAATTAGTGAAGAAAAATTCCTAGAAGGTTCAAATGTGCTTTTATAGTGCCAAATGCCACAATAAGATGAACTGTGGGGAACTGTTGGGATATTTATGGTTGAGTGTTTTCTGGATGCTGAATGTTTCACATTTACATTAATAATTGCAGTATCTCACCAGTTGTAAGGAAAATATATTTGACCCTTAAAGGCAAGCATGTTTCTTCAGACTTGAAATGTTGTCAATTGGATAAATCCCATTTCATAACTTAGGAAAGCATATATGATGTTAAAATTTCATGACAAGTGAATAGGGTTCCAAAATTTGGGAGCCTGGCCAGTATTATCATTAGGAACTGGATAAAGCATGGGTTTAGCAAGTTCTCATTTAAACCTACCCAAAAATATTTAAGAAACCTTAGACTGATCTAGAGACCCTAGAAAAAATACCAAATATCTAATAAATTTTTCTCAAAACATATTGTTTTGAGACATCAAGTGAAAATTTTCCTGTTTTGAGCATTAACTCTTGTACTTTGTCCAATTAGTTTAGTTTTTATTTTAGATTAATTAGGGCTTATAAGAATGAGTTTTAGGTTTAGTTTTTATTATTCCCACAAGAAGGTAGCAAATATGGAATATAATTGATTCTTCCTAATTTATAAACTAAGTGAAAGGTGATGCTAAGCTATGATGTTTACCAAGGACATTATTAATGCCGCCCATGTACTGAATATAAACTATCCTGGTTTAGCATTTCTCATGTCTTTCACTAAAAACTTTTAGTATATGTCCTACTGCCATAAAAATATACTATATGTTGCATGCATGCTATGTCGCTTCAGTCATGTCCAACTCTGTGCAACCCAATGTACTGCATCCTGCCAGGCTCCTCTGTCCATGGGATTCTCCAGGCAAGATTACAGGAGTGGGTTGCCATGCCCTTCTCCAGGAGATCTTCATGACTCAGGGATATAGATGAAATGCCCTTTTAGACTCATTCCCTATTGAACAATGATAAAAATTAACTTTTACATCATCTCTACGCTATCTAGATATGCATTACTCCAGAGTCAATACTATCTTGAAGTGGAGGCAAGAAATCAAGACACAGAGTATAAATCTCTATGAAAATATCAATTTTGGAAGCTCCCTATGGAATTCTCACCTAATACTTTTCAAATTTTCCCTTTTTCCCCCACAAGGAACAATTTTCATAGCACTGTTCTCTAGAAAATTTAGAATCACTGTTATAGATTGTAAATATTGTGTCATATCTCACAGGGAAAAGGTCATTGTGTGCTTAATTACGTTACAATGGTCCAGAGTCACCTTTTACTTAATTTATAAGGTAGTTTTAAAAGTTTACTTAGTTTACTCATTTACATATGAAATAGGGATAATCAGCTGTATTCTAACTGTTCTGCCATCTCCTAGGAATAACAGACTATTCTCTGTAATAAAAATAGAAATGTTTCATTTTCATGCTGCATAGATTCTTCCTTTCACTAAACTGTGCTTCATCTTTATAGACTGATCTCTTACACAGAGCAGTAGAAATGAACATCAAATTTCACTCATTGTGCACAGTTGTTTATCTCTTAGCTACGGTGCTTAAACTTCCTCCAAGAGAAATAAATATTATACATATGCTTGTGTGTGTGTATATATATATATGCGTATGTTTATTCTCACTGTGATTTTAAATTAAAAGCCATGAGAAGACAGCTCAATAAATGCTTATTAATCAGATTATCAGACTATTTTTTGTCTTGCTATTTTTGTATGCCCTGAGATTTTGTGGTTATTTCTTAACAGTTATTCTGAAAATAGATAACTGATACAATTTTATGACTCATTTTATAAGTTCACCGTAATTTGGATAACAATGTCTGTGACAAGGACATTACAAGAAAAGAATATTACAGATAGATAGCTCATGAAAATACAGACAAAAATCCTAAACAGTTATTAGCAAATTTAATCTAGTGTTACATAGAAAGTATAACATATTGTCAACATTTGGGGTTTATCACAGGAATAGAGTGGTATAACATTTGAAAACCAGTGCTGTAGGTAAATTTTTTTTTAAATTGGAAAGAAAACCTATAAATTCAGCCAAAGCATTTGATAAAATTTGATAATATTTGAATTTTATACCACTTCATAGTATATCTCCAGTTTTCTAAAATACTCTGTGAATTTTAAAAGTTTAACTTCTCTATGTTTTAGTTTCCATATCAACAAAAGAATATAAAAATGTTGCTATTTTACAGGATGTTGTTGAGGTTAGTGAGCACCAATGAGACATTATTGCTAGTATTATTAAACTCTGCAGATTCTTTCCTATTTCCAGGTCCTTGTTAACTGGGCATTATTTTTAATTTTTTACTTTAAGACTACTGAAATTTGGGGAGTTATTTATCTTCATCTAGTCAGCAAACTAAAGACTTGTCTATATTCATATTTTCTAATTTGTTTGGTCTTCTATTTTCTTTTTAAACTACTATTTCCTTTAAATTACTCATTATAAGAACTTGTGAAAACAAAAAGGAATTACCACATTAAAAGAAGCATTTTTCCCCTCATGCCCACTCACAGGTGAGCTCTGTTACTGGTTTGTGAAGCCCTGAGTTATTATACATTATTTTTGTGGATTAAATCTTAATTTTTTCCTTTTCTTGTTTTACTTGATGAGCTTTCCTTCTTCCACAGATATCAGCCTCTATTCCCTATGGATTGTCCATGTGAAGCATCTAATAAGTGTCCTTCCTTAGTTTCTTCATTCCGGTATAATCCTATAAAGACATACAATACCTAAAATCATATTTAGAGCATTTCAGTCATTTTTATACACTTAAGATTATGCTGAGGACTTCCCTGGAGGCTCAGTGGTAAAGAAATCTCCTGCCAGTGCAGGAGACATGGGTTGGATCCCTGATCCGGGAGGATCCCACATGCTGCAGAGCCACTAAGCCCATGCGCCACAACTATCGAGCCTCTGGAGCCTTGGAGCCGCAACTCCTGAGTCCACCCTACCACAACTAGAGAAGTCTGTGCTCTAGAACCCGTGCTCTACAAGAGAGGTCACCGTAGTGAGAAGCCGGCACACCACAAAAAAGAGTAGCCCCTGTTCTCCCCAGCTAGAGAAAAGCTTGCGGCAGTGTAAGACCTAGCGGCCTTTTCTCGGGAACCGTCGCCCCAAAGACCACAGTGACTCGAATTCGATGCAATCAGCAAGAGGATTTATTAAGCCGGCGTGCGCCAGGGTTCAGTGGAGTGAACCCCCAGCCTCAGTAGTGAGGGTTTTTATATAAAAATTACAGACAGGTGGGGATGGAGTCGGGTTATGGGATACATTGAAGTGAAGTCACAGGTGCGGGGGATACACTTGATTGGTGGGAAAGCTTACAGAAAGCAACTAAGTTGAACAGAGAAAGCTATTTTGCCTCCGATAAGGAGAAAGCTATTTTCCAGGAGGCCGCGGCCTTGCCTCCCGATAAGGAGAAAGCTATTTTCCAGGAGGCCGCGGCCTTGCCTCCCGAGCTTAAATTTTTAATCTAAGTTCTTCATTCCCCTCTTCTTCTTGTTTATGATTTCAATCCTGAAATCACAGATCGAAGTCTCCTCAGGGGGATTGCTGCATATATAGGGTATCATAAACAATCAAGTCTACATGGTTTTTAGCATTTACATCATATATTTTAAATCATCAGGAAAACAGTTACCAGGCTCCCATTATTGTGTGCAGAACATAGTACCCCTGCCTCCGAAGTATAGCGGGCACCAGGCCAAGCAGCTCCCAGGGCTTAACCCATTACAGGTTGTCTCCCGCAGCCCTCCCTTCTTTATTTTTAGGCGCTCTAATAGATAGTGATGGTGCAGCATGTTTCGGTAGACAAGCATCTTTATGTGCAGAAATTTTTTTACAATGCCTTTAATAAGGCATGGTGCTAGGCACATCAGGGCAAGGATAGTGACTAACACGATGCCTACAGCCGCCATGCTCTGCCACAAAGAATGAAGACTGGGAAAGTTAGAAGCCAAATTTTTACAAAATTTTCAGCGGCTTGAGCAATATCTAAAGTGGCTGAAGGCGCGTTTTTATATCTAATATTTCATTGTGTAACTGCAGTAAATCAAGAGAAATATTAGAATTATACCATATGCCTTGTAAATGTTTTTTGATCTTTTTCCATGGGAAGTCAGATATATTATAAGGCTTTCTTGTAACACAGATCCACTTGTAATTAACATGACATTGAATTTTTATTCTGAGTCCTAAGCTTTGGACCTCTTTTCCTAAGACTCTGAGGGTATCATACAGAGCAGACAGCTTATTTTTTATTTTTTTATCAATATCCTCTTGTGTTCTCATAACCCTTGTGACATTATAAGACAGAGAATCAACAACCTTGGCATCTTGCACGGACTGAGCAAGGGAAACAGAGGCAGTAACAGCGGTCGCTATTAAGGTGATCAGCGAAACCACACCCAGAACAATTAATCCCAGGCCTCTTTTTGGGCGGCTAAGGGCAGCATTGATGTGTTGTAGTAATTGCAATGCTGTTTTATCATACCAATCTTTTTTTATTTTGACGGGGAGCATAACAAAAGCGGGTTGTTTTACCACCAATATTTGCTCTCCGACGCTCATGCCTCTGATACAATTAGTGAGAGTGCAATTATAACAAGACATATGGTAAACATTCTGAGTGACATTAACAGTAACATTTTCAACTAAAATCATAAAGGGGTAAGGCACACATGATCTAGGATATCTGAATCCCGTAATTCCTATATCTCCATATCTTGTTCCACCTCTATTAGTCTGTCTATATAACATGTTGCCGGGGCCAAAGGTCGCTAAAAGCTTCCAGATCTCAGTTTGAAATACCTGACGATGTCCGAGTGCCAGAATGGAAGGGTGCTGTCCTCTATATTCAGGATAATCTGGGGTACCTGCAGGTGCCCAGTCCCAGAGATAAACACTGTTATTATTATTTATGTTATAAACAGTGGCATTATGTCCCCGGCATAGAATCCATGGCACATCCATTTCCTCGCTAATTCCCAGATGGCGGCGACCACAGTAAGGTATATCAAGCGGCCCCTCGCCCTTTTGGTGTGAAATGGCCCCAGCGTCTTCAGAAATTCCTGAAATGGATACACGAGGGTAGGAAGTGACAGGGGAGACGTTTATACAGTAAGACTTGGGGGAGTTGTATGAAAAACACATAGGGAACCGTGAAGAAAGCCCATAGAAGGAAATGTTAGCTTGTTGGTGTTGAATGTGTGCGTCAGAGACTCCTCCCAGAAGAGCAGTATCATTTACGTATACCGGCAATGTTTCTTTATCTCACCCTACAGACTGGAGCATGGGGGGTCAGGAACGTAGGCCCAATACATATGAGTGGTTCTTTGATGCAGAGCCAGGATGATCAGGAATCCGGTAATCGACAGAGCCTGAGCTTTAAAGGGTGGGAGGTGCGGTGAGCCTTCCATTGTGGCGTTGGTTCCGGTGCAGCTTTAACGTGGGAGGCGTGGATCCAGGATGAGATTCCGTCAACCTTGATGGCAGTGGGGGTTGTAAGCAGAACAATGTAGGGTCTTTTTCACCTGGGCTCTAGGTTGTTTTGCCGATGCCCGACGAACGTGAGACGGAGTCTCTCACCTGGAACGGATGGGCCTCTTCTGGGGTACCGGGTTGGTAGGTCGCAGCAAGCTGAGTCCACACCTCTTTTGAACCAGCTGGAGTCCCTTTAGCCTAGCACATAAATCACCATTATTAAAGTTTCGGGGTCAAATCCCTCTCTAAGTGTCAATATGGGGGGGTGCTCCATACAAAATTTCAAAAGGGGTGAGACCAAGGCGAGAGGGCGTATTTCTCACCCGGAACAGAGCCAGAGGAAGGAGCACCGTCCAGTCAGTACCGCCAGTCTCTAAGGACAATTTAGTTAGGGTCTCTTTTAGAGTTCTATTCATTCTTTCTACCTGTCCTGAACTCTGGGGTCTGTATGCACAATGTAGTTTCCAATCGGTCCCCAGAAACTTAGCTAACTCCTGACTTATTTGGGCAATGAAAGCCGGCCCATTATCTGACCCTAACATCTTTGGCACTCCGAGCGCGGAAAAATTTCTTCTAGGATCTTTTTAGTTACTGTGAGTGCACTTTCATTTTGGTGGGGAAAGCTTCTACCCACCCTGAGAAAGTGTCTACAAAAACCAGCAGATATTTATTGCCGTGCCGCGCAGGACATACCTCGGTGAAATCCACTTCCCAGTAGGCCCCCGGCCGGTCTCCACGCAGCCGCTTACCTTGGCCCGTCTTGTTTCGGCCGGCATTTACCTCTTGGCAAGGTCTGCAGTTCAGGACCACCTGCTCAGCCAATTTAGAAAGTCCCGGCACCTCATACCCTGCTTTAATTAAAAGAGAGACTAGCTTTTTGGCCCCTAAGTGAGTCCAATGGTGCATTTGTTCTAACATTTCTCTGGCTTCTCCTTCTGCCGTAGCCTGTTTCCCTCTGGGCCGCGGAGAGGGGCTAGAATTATCTTCATCTTTTGAGCATATTGCCAGCAATCTCGATAGTCCATCTCTTGTCGCCACCTCTCGCGCAGCTTGATCGGCCATGTTGTTTCCTTTAGTTACCAGAGACCGATCTCGTTGGTGCCCGGGGCAGTGGATTATACTAATCTTTTCTGGCAACATCAGGGCAGCCAACAATGCCAGGATTTCGTCTTTGTTTTTAATCTCTTTGCCGGCCGATGTAAGTAACCCTCTCTGTTGGTAAATAGCTCCATGGACATGTGCAGTTGCGAAAGCATATCTACTATCAGTGTAAATGTTGGCCTTTTTCCCTTGTGCCAGTTCTAAGGCCTTAGTGAGGGCAATCAGCTCGGCTTTTTGGGCTGACGTACCTTGAGGCAGGGCAGCTGCCCAGATCACCTCAGTCCCATCGACCACCGCTGCCCCTGCCTGCCGCCTACCTTTTAAGAAAACTGCTTCCGTCTGTATATCATGTCACCTCGGCATCCTGAAGCGGCTGGTCCGAGAGATCATGACGAACTCCATGTACTCCCGCCAGAATTTCTTGACAGTCGTGGGTCACCTCGGACTGGCTGGGGTCCGGCAGCAGCGTGGCAGGGTTAAGTCCGGTAGCCGGCGTGAACCTGATTCGCTCAGAGTTTAGGAGCAGCGTCTGATAGTGGGTCATCCTGGCGTTAGTTAGCCATCTCTCGGGGGTTGGCGAAGCACACTTTCTAAAGCGTGGGGCGCAGTGACAATTAAGTTCTGCCCCAATGTCAGCTTGTCTGCATCCTTTACTAGGACTGCCACGGCAGCCACTATACACAAACAATTTGGCCAGCCAGCAGCCACTGGGTCCAGTTTCTTTGACAGATATGCCACCGGCCGATTCCATGGTCCCAGCTTTTGGGTGAGGACCCCTTTAGCAATGCCATTATTTTCAGCCACGTAGAGATGGAACGGCTTATCCACATCTGGAAGTCCCAGGGCAGGGGCTGACAACAATGCGCGCTTAATGTTGTCAAAAGCCTTTTGCTCGCTCTCTCCCCAGACGAAGGGTGTGCTGCCCCTCGTCAGGGGGTACAAGGGAGCAGCCATCTCTGCGAACCCCGGAATCCAGAGTCTGCAGAACCCTGCAGTGCCCAAGAACTCCCTAACCTGTCGGGAGCTTTTGGGGGCCGGTATTCTGGCCACTGCCTCCTTTCTGGCCTCCGAGAGCCATCGCTTCCCATCCCTGAGTTGGTACCCCAAGTAACTAACCTGTTGCCGGCAGATCTGGGCCTTTTTGGCAGAAGCACGGTAGCCGAGGGTGCCAAGTTCTGTCAGTAAGGTCTCAGTCCCTTCCCTGCACTCCTCTGCGGTATCTGCGGCCAGGAGCAAGTCATCTACATATTGGAGCAGAGTTACCTGGGGGTTTGTGGCGCGGAAGTGCGCGAGGTCCTGGTGGAGGGCTTCGTCAAAAATTGTTGGCGAGTTCTTGAATCCCTTGCGGCAGCCTGGTCCACGTTAGCTGTCCGGAGAGTCCTGTAAGAGGGTCTTTCCACTCAAAAGCAAAAATAGGCTGGCTAGCGGGGCTGAGTCGTAGGCAGAAGAAGGCATCTTTCAGGTCTAAGACAGTGTACCACTTCCGGCTGGGGGGAGGGTGCTCAGCAGGTTGTAGGGGTTGGGCACTGTTGGGTGTAGGTCGGATACCCGCTTGTTAACTTCTCTCAGATCCTGCACAGGCCGGTATTCGCCCGATCCAGGCTTCCGGACCGGAAGCAATGGGGTGTTCCAGGCCGATTGGCACTTTATCAAAATTCCCAGATCAAGAAACCTTTGAATATGTGGGCGGATCTCATCTCGAGCCTCTTTACTCATCGGGTACTGGCGGACTGAGATGGGGGTGGCAGAGGCCTTGATTTCTACCACCACTGGGGGCTGGTGGATGGCCATTCCCATGCCCGAGACTTCGGCCCAGGCTAGGGGGTCTTAGCCATCCAGTCCTGCATATTCATGGTCTCGGGGGAAGGGCTCTCATATAGCCTGTATTCATCTTCTAGCCTCAGGGTCAAAACCTGCAACGGCCTTCCTTCCCCGTCTGTCACCGTGGTGCCCTCGGTGTGAAAGTGGATCTGAGCCCCCACTTTCGTGAGCAAGTCTCGTCCCAGCAAGGGGTAAGGGCATTCAGGGATCACAAGGAACGAGTGGGATACCCGGCCCACGCCAAAGTCCACTGTTCTTCGGGTAGTCCATGGGTATTGTTGATACCCTGTAGCGCCTTGTACCCATGCCTTTTTGTGGACAATGCCCCTCCGGATTGTAATAGGACGGAGTGTTGGGCTCCTGTGTCTACCAGAAACTGTACAGGCTTCCCCTCCACCTTTAAAGTTACCCTAGGCTCGGGGAGGGGGTCCGAGCCCCGTCCCCCTAATCTTTTTTTTCTATGGCCAGGATTTTGCTGGGGGAAGCGGACTTTCCCCTCTTCTTCTGAGGGCAGTCTTTGAGCCAATGCCCCTTTTCTTTACAGTACGCGCACTGATCTTTGTCTAGTGGCGGCTTGGTTCCTGTCCTGCTTTTTCTGCAGTCTCTCGGCTCAGTTTTATTATCTCTCTTTTCTTCTTTAATCACTGTAGTCAGAATCTTTGCCAAGTCTTTTGCCTGTCTTTTTTCTCTCTCTCTCTCGTTCATCCCGCTCCCGGATCCTTCTTTCTTCTTTTTCTTCTTTTGTTTCCCTCTTATTGAACACCTTGTCTGCTTCTCTGATCAAATCTTGAAGGGTGAATCCCTGTAACCCATCTAGTCTCTGTAACTTTTCTTAATATCTAGAGCTGACTGATCAATAAAAGCCATGGCCACAGTAGCCCTATGTTCCTCAGATGTGGGATCATAGGGAGTAAATCTCTTGAATGCCTCCATCAATCTGTCTAGGAATACAGTAGGTGACTCAGTAGGCCCCTGAGTCACCTCCCTTACCTTAGCCAAATTAGTGGGGCGCCTTGCTGCCCCTCGGAGACCCGCCACCAGAGCCTGGCGATAGACCCTCAGGTGCTCCCTACCTGCCGGAGAATTGTAGTCCCATTCAGGTCTCGTCAGGGGGAAACCATCATCTATTTCATTAGGAAGCACTGTGGGACGTCCGTCATCTCCTGGCACATTTTTGCGAGCCTCCAATAGTACTCGCTGTCTCTCTTCAGTGGTTAACAGGGTCTGCAACAATTGCTGACAATCATCCCAAGTGGGCTGATGTGAGAAAACAAGAGATTCTATCAAAGAGGTCAGCGCCTGGGGGTTATCAGAAAAAGAGGGGTTGTTATTTTTCCAGTTATAAAGGTCAGAGGCAGAGAACGGCCAATATTGGAGTGGCCGAACCCCACGGTCATCAGGGGGCCCGTTCTCCCGGAGGGGAGAGCGGTGGAGTCTGGGGTGACAGCTCTACGGCTCCGCGTTCCTGCCGCCGGGCCCATTTCTTCTTCTTTTGGCTGTTTAGGCGAGGCGGTCGCTGATGCCCTCTGAGGTGCCGGAGGTGGGACCTGCACAGGTGGGTAGGGTGGGGGAGAATCTAAAAGTAAGAAGTCAGTTTGCAGGTCTGGATATATACTTTTGACGGGGGCCTTCGTCCCCTCTTTCTTTGCCGTGGATCTTAAGGCAAAGATCTCTGCAGCAGGCTCTAACAGCTTCCCTGTGGGGAAAACGAAAGGCCGAACCCACGCCGGGGGTGAGCGGACCAAGTCTTCCCAGACCATAATATATGGCACCTGGTCCGGGTGTTCAGTAGCAGGGGTGAAAATCACAGTTTTAACCTGTTTGACTTGTTCTGAGGAGAATGACCCTTCCGGCGGCCAGCCGGTCTTAAAACTGGGCCAGTCAACCGCGCATAGGCTCTGCCATTTCCCTTTTTCACTGTCATGGAAAGATCATGGGCCCGATTTTTCACTTCTGTCCAATGATCTACCGTCAGAGACAACGGGGTTGTCACAGTCTGTCCCATCGTCAGTTTGTCACAAAAATGAACACTTAACGAGTGCTAAGTAAGACAAGTAGCAGTGGAAAAATCAGATAAGAGCGGCTGCTGTAAACTTTTGCCCTCGGCAAGTCTTAAGCAGATGAGCTTCCTAGCTCCACAGATAGAGAATTCAGACGGAGAAGAATCTCACGATCCCTACTCCCAGGTCGGCGTTCCAGGCGTCCCTGGCAAATGCCACAGATACAGGCGGAGGGGGAATCTCACGACCCCCACTCCCAGGTCGGCGTTCCAGGTGTCCCTGGCAAACGCCACAGATACAGACAGAGAGGCGCGCCCACAGATACAGACAGACAGGTGCGCGAGGGCACAGATCTTTGTTTCAGCAGCCGGAGGAGACCAGGAGGAAGAAAAGTGAAATTACTGAGGATAGCCACCAAAAAAAATCCTACCGGGAATGGTGGCGGCCAGAGAGGTGGACTTATGGCGTGCTTTGAGTTCACTCGTGTACCTGTGCCGTTGCACGGAAGTTTTCTTGCTGGGGGCGGGCGCCCTAGCGGCTTCTGGCCCGTTCCGTGACCCCCTTATCCTGTCACGGGAGTCTTCAAGTGGCAGGCGCCCTAATGGCTTTTAAGTGCCTGACCCGTGCCCACAAATAAGTAATATCTGGCCAGATCCTCACAAGAAGGACAGGGAAGTTTCACCCAGCCGGGCGATAGTTACTGGGGCTCACCTGTCGTGAGGCCTTCAAAGTCCACCAGGGAGTAGCCCTGGCCGGGACTAATCAGTTGCCTCACAACCACTCGCCCGTTCACTGAAACTTCCGAAGGATCAAGTCAAGCAGCAGGAGAGAAAAGTGAGACAATACAGATTTAACACAGAGCAGATTAGTCACAGACCTGTCACAGACGTGCACGGAGACACAGAATTGCTCGAGCGTACCTCCGAATCCAAAAGCCAAAGGGTCTGAGTGAGCGAGGGGATCCCGGACGAGCCCCCAAATGTAAGACCTAGCGGCCTTTTCTCGGGAACCGTCGCCCCAAAGACCACAGTGACTCGAATTCGATGCAATCAGCAAGAGGATTTATTAAGCCGGCGCGCGCCAGGGTTCAGTGGGTGAACCCCCAGCCTCAGTAGTGAGGGTTTTTATATAAAAATTACAGACAGGTGGGGATGGAGTCGGGTTATGGGATACATTGAAGTGAAGTCACAGGTGCGGGGGATACACTTGATTGGTGGGAAAGCTTACAGAAAGCAACTAAGTTGAACAGAGAAAGCTATTTTGCCTCCGATAAGGAGAAAGCTATTTTCCAGGAGGCCGCGGCCTTGCCTCCCGATAAGGAGAAAGCTATTTTCCAGGAGGCCGTGGCCTTGCCTCCCGAGCTTAAATTTTTAATCTAAGTTCTTCAGCAGCAACAAAGACCCAGCACAGCCAAAATAATTTTTATTTTTTAAAGATTATGTCATCCAGTCTTTCTTGCATCTTTATTTTCTCACTCAGTAATATTGCTGGCAAATCACTGGTGTAGATTATTATTCAGTCAAGTCTTCCAGGGAGTAAGTTTTTCTCCTTCTTTGGCTGTTTCAAACATTGCTACAATAAAACTCCTTGTTCCTGTGTTTTTATATAGTGATAATTTGATCCATAGGATAAATTTCCATGAATGATACTGCTAGGCTGATGGATATTTACTGTCTTATTTATTTCTGAAAATCTAGTGACACTTTGAATTTCTACCCAGAATTTCTGAGAGTAGCCCTTTTGCTTCAGCAAAGTTAGGACTGGGAGTTACTGCTGGTTACATTTTTATTTCAATTTAATAAGTGATTATCATAATACATTTCTCTAATCATTTGGAAATATAAAATCTCATACAGATTTGCTAGTCTGAGTTGTATGTTCATATTATTTGACTTTTTTTTACTGCATTATTTGTATTTTTCTTGCTGCTGCTGCTGCTAAGTCGCTTCAGTCGTGTCTGCCTCTGTGCGACCCCATAGACGGCAGCCCACCAGGCTCCGCCGTCCCTGGGATTCTCCAGGCAAGAACACTGGAGTGGGTTGCCATTTCCTTCTCCAATGCATGAAAGTGAAAAGTGAAAGTGAAGTCGCTCAGTCGTGTCCGACTCCCAGCGACCCCGTGGACTGCAGCCCACCAGGCTCCTCCGTCCATAGGATTTGCCAGGCAAGAGTACTGGAGTGGGGGTGCCATTGCCTTCCTCCGTATTTTTCTTAGACTTCGTAAAAACTTTGTTTTGTAGATACTAGCTTTTTCATAATTATAGATATGTTTTTCCTGTGTCTACTCATATGAAAAATTGTTTTGGAATCTCATAAGCCATAAATCCTGGATAGAAGAGACTTTAGAAAAATATAAATCATTTTTAAAATATTGCCCCAACCCCAAAAAGGAAACTAGATTAAACCAAAGGAGAGCTTCTAACTAAGCCTAGAAATGCTAGACACTAAGCAAGAATCTATGAAAAAAAATGATAGAAATATTTGGATATAATAAATAAAACGGCTTTATGTAAATCAAGGTAATGAAAATATTTCTATGGTAAATTAAACAGAAGTCTATTTTACTATATAGAAACTGACCTCAGATAGAATATCAGTTTTCTTTTCCATGTGGCTTCACTAGCTTAGCTTACAAAAAAAACCCTAACTTCCAGTTTGATAGCTAAAAATCCAAACATTATTTGATAAGGTATTTTAATCTCTATCGTCACTCTTTTTTGTCTTGGAAAAAGTTGAGACAGTCTCTAGAGAAAGGGTATTGTGGAGTAAATCTAAAGCTAAAAACGAAATGCCACTTCATGGAGAGCTAGGTCCTCCCTGTCTCTTCCCATTGGATTTCATAGTCAGTTACCATTAAACACAGAAGAACTGCTGCTTTCCTTTAAACCAGAGCACACACCAACATTAACAGAGAAAGTTTCCTATCCTCATTTATTTTGCAAATCTGGTGAGGAAAATTCTGAAAATAGCAGTTACTACCATAAGACTTTGCAATGAGATGCTGGAAAAATCTATTCTGATTGTCTGCAAGATTTTATTCCTATTCTTCTATTTTCTGAGTTAGTCCAGAATGGAGAGCTCATAATTTGCCACTTAAAGACTGGAACAAAGGATTGAACAAACTTAATCATATCCATTTTATAACTGAATAGCTTGTGAAGAGGCTGTTAACTCCACATGCTTCTAAGTAGTGCTATTAGAATTCAGAGGTTCTTGGACACATGCAGACACACAAATCATCCTATTGCCAGTGCTTAAAATGAAGGTGTGTAGAACACTTTTCTAAAAATGATTCTGTAAAACATATTGAAATTTGGGTATTCTGAGTGCTCAGCTTATGGACTGTTTTGGCATTATATTTTAGAAAAATTTGACTCAGCCTCTTAATTTCAAACACTACTTTGCATATATTTATTATTGCTACTGAAAGTTAAAATTTTAGAGTAGAAGAGTCTTGCATTCTAACCTTCAGTCTGCTATGTATGTACTAACTTGGGAAAATGAACTCTTTGAACTTCCTAATTCAAATTTCTGCCCAAATTAATTTCTTGTGAAATGCAAACAAAATTTCCCTCTCTGTTCTAAGCTAACTTATAATGTGTGAAAAATTCTTATTCTCCAACAGGAAGTATTTAGAACTTTATACATTCACAGAGGCATGGTAATTTCTTGAGAAAACATAAATATAAATGAAAAACAGAAAATTCCAGTGTTTCAGGATTAAATTGCTTTCCAAAGCTGTTATCTTGCCCAGTTGTGGCTTAGTGGCAAGATGGGAACTACAACTTTTGTCTTTCTTTCTTATCTGGAAACTCTTTCCATAGCAAAAGCTTTAAAAAAGTTTTAAGACTTTGTTGGACCTGCTCATGAATTCTTGAATCTCTGTCATGAAGTAGTTGCACTGATGTACAGGAAAGCAGGTGATATATTTAACTGAGTGGTATAAATTGAAATATCCTTAGGTACACATTTGTCCTGCTTTTCAAAATTCTTATAATCAGTGGCAACTTTTTTTTTTTCCAACAGGTCCCCAATGCTCTCATACTCCAGCCTTTAGAAAACCTCCATGTAGAGTTGTAATTCAGATCTTTAATCAAGGATCTACTAAGAGATAAAGACTATATTTATATCAGATTTGTTTTCTTATGGTATTAAAGTCTAAAGCAATACTGATCCTTATAGTAAAATGCAGAGTACAGGTAAGACATTTAAAGTTACTATATAATACCTAATAATTTTTATTAAGCTAGGTATTATAATACTTGTTTATTAAAAGTAGAATGAGCAGGAGTAAGGTTAAATACTAAAATCTGATTTACACTCTCCCCTTTGCTACTCTGCAGAGGTACAACTTTAATGCCTCTGTATACTTATAGGTAACTTTTGTACATGTGAATACTGACAATGTACTATTGTATTGGAAGCATACTAAATAAATGTTAAGAAGCTTGTCTTTTCTCTTGAAGATTTGAGCATTTTTTCACATTTATATTTGTATCCATATCTCAGACCTCATTTTATTGACAGCTGTATAGCAACAGGCATAGCAAAACTTCCATTAATACTGTATTAAGAGCTGTAGGATAAGTGAGCTAAGCTAAAATACATATTGAACAATAATTCAAAACATATATTCCTATAATGAAATTCACATCATTATATCAACAAAATAATAGTAAAAATACTTTAAAGTAGTGTTAACAAGGTAGACAATTTTGGGATGAATAAACTTTGTCCTGGTGGCTTTGGCTTATACAATTGCCCCTTCTTATCTGTTGGTTCTACATCTGAGGATGGAAAATATTTGGGAAAAAATCTATAAAATTCCGAAAAGCAAAACTTAAATTTGCTGCCCAACTATTTATATAGTATGTGCATTATATTAGGTTTTATAAGTAACCTAATGTGTGCGAGCTAAGTCACTTCAGTTGTGTCCGATTCTGCGTGAGCCTGTGGGCTGCAGCCCACCAGACTTCCATGGTCCATGGTATTCTGCAGGCAAGAATACTGGAGTGGATTGCCATGCCCTTCTCCATGGGATTTTCCCAACCTAGGGATCAAAATTATGTCTCTTACGTCTCCTGCATTGGCTGGCATGTTCTTTACCACTAGTACCATCTGGGAAGATAGAGGTAACCTAGAGATGATTTAAAGTATATGAGATGGTGTGTATATGTTATACGTTCACTATGCCATTTTATATAAGAGATTTCAGCATCCTTGGAATTTGGCATCTACAGGGGACCTGGAATCAATCCCTTGTGGATTTGGAGGAACAACTGTATTAGTACCTCCAGCAAACTAAGGACTCAGAACAGTTCAGTTCAGTTGCTCACTCGTGTCCAATTCTTTGTGACCTCATGGACTGCAGCATGACAGGCTTCCCTTTCTATCACCAAATCCCAGAGCTTGCTCAGACTCATGTCCATCAAGTCAGTGATGCCATCCAACCATCTCATCCTTTGCATCCTCTTCTCCTCCTGCCTTCAGTATTTCCCAGCATCAGGGTTTCTTCCAGTGTGTCAGTTCTTCGAATCAGGTGGCCAAAGTACTGGAGTTTCAGCTTCAGCGTCAGTCCTTCCAATGACTATTCGGGACTGATTTCCTTTAGGATGGACTGGTTTGATCTCCTTGCAGTCCAAGGGACTCTCAAGAGTCTTCTCCAGCACCACAGTTCAAAAGCATCAGTTCTTTGGTGCTCAGCTTTCTTTATAGTCAGATTCTCACATCCATACATGACTATTGGAAAAACCATAGCTTTGACTAAATGAAAGAGATGGGACTACCAGACCACCTGACTTGTCTCATGAGAAACCTATATGCAGATCAGGAAGCAACAGTTAGAACTGGATATGGAACAACAGAGTGGTTCCAATTAGAAAAAGGATTGCATCAAGGCTGTATATTGTCACCCTGCCTATTTAACTTCTCTGAAGAATACATCATGAAAAATGTTGGGCTGGAAGGACCACAAGCTGGAATCAAAATTGCTGGGAGAGATATCAATAATCTCAGGATGCAGATGACATCACCCTTATGGCAGAAAGTGAAGAAGGACTAGAAAGCTTCTTGATGAAAGTGAAAGAGGATAGTCCCTCTTACACTGTTGGTAGGAATGCAAACTAGTACAGCCACTATGGAGAACAGTGTGGAAATTCCTTAAAAAATTGCAAATAGAACTGCCTTGTGACATAGCAATGCCACTGCTGGGCATACACATTGAGGAAACCAGAATTGAAAGAGACACGTGTACCCCAATGTTCATTGCAGCACTGTTTATAATAGCCAGGACATGGAAACAACCTAGATGTCCATCAGCAGATGAATGGATAAGAAAGCTGTGGTACATATACATAATGGAGTATTACTCAGCCATTAAAAAGAATACATTTGAATCAGTTCTAATGAGGTGGATGAAACTGGAGCCTATTATACAGAGTGAAGTAAGCCAGAAAGAAAAATGCCAATACAGTATACTAACACATATATATGGAATTTAGAAAGATGGTAATGATAACCCATTATGCGAGACAGCAAAAGAGACACAGATGTATAGAACAGACTTTTAGACTCTGAGGGAGAGGGAGAGGGTGGGATGATTTGGGAGAATGGCATTGAAACATGTATGCTATAATGTAAGAAACGAATCGCTAGTCTATGTTCGATACAGGATACAGGATGCTTGGGGCTGGTGCATGGGGATGGTGCAGAGAGATGACATGGGGTGGGAGGTGGGAGGGGGTTTAGGATTGGGAACTCATGTACACCCGTGGCTGATTCATGTCAATGTATGGCAAAACCAATACAGTATCGTAAAGCAAAATAAAGTAAAAATAAAAGTTAAAAAGAAAAGAAAGTGAAAGAGGAGAGTAAAAAGTTTGGCTTAAAGCTCAACATTTAGAAAACTAAGATCATGGCATCTGGTCCCATTACTTCATGGCAAATAGATGGAGAAACAATGGAAACAGTGGCTGACTTTATTTTGGGGGCTCCAAAATCACTGCAGATGGTGATTGCAGCCATGAAATTAAAAGATGCTTACTCCTTGGAAGGAAAGTTATGACCAACCTAGACAGAATATTGAAAAGCAGAGACATTATTTTGTCAACAAAGGTCCATCTAGTCAAGGCTGTGGTTTTCCAGTAATCATGAATGGAAGTGAGATTTAGAATATAAAGCTGAATGCAGAAGAATTGATGCTTTTGAATTGTGTTGGAGAAGACTCTTGAGAGTCCCTTGAACTGCAAAGAGATCCAACCAGTTCATCCTAAAGGAGATCAGTCCTGGGTGTTCTTTGGAAGGACTGATGTTGAAGCTGAAACTCCAACACTTTGGCCAACTGATGCAAAGAGCTGACTCATTTGAAAAGACCCTGATGCTGGGAAAGATTGAGGGCACGAAGAGAAGGGGATAACAGAGGATGAGATGGTTGGATGGCATCACCAACTCAATGGACATGAGTTTGGGTACACTCCGGGAGCTGGTGATGGACAGGGAGGGCTGGTGTGCTGTGGTTCATGGGATTGCAAAGAGTTGGACACAACTGAACAACTGAACTGAACTGACTAAATGAACCTTTGTCACCAAAGTAATGTCTGTGCTATTAATGTGCTGTCTAGGTTGGTCATTGCTTTTCTTCCAAATAGCAGGCACCTTTTAATTTTATGGCTGTAGTTACCATCTGCAGTGATTTTGGAGCCCAAGAAAATAAAGTCTCTCACTGTTTCTATTGTTTTCCCATCTATTTGCCATCAAGTGATAGGACCAATGCCATGATCTTAGTTTTCTGAATCCTGAGTTTTAAGTCAGCTTTTTCACTCCCCTCTTTCACTTTCATCAAGAGGCTCTTTAGTTCCTCTTCATTTTCTGCCATAAGGGTGGTGGCATCTGCAAATCTGAGATTATTGACATTTCTCCCAGAAATCTTAATTCCTGCTTGTGCTTCATCCAGCCTGGCATTTTGCATGATGTACTCTGCATAGAAGTTAAATAAGCAGGGTGACAATATACAGCCTTGAGGTACTCCTTTCCCAATTTGGAACCAGTCTGTTGTTCTGTGTTTGGTTCTAACTGTTGCTTCTTGCTTCTGCTGCTGCTAAGTCACGTCAGTCGTGTCTGACTCTGTGCAACCCCAGAGACAGCAGCCCACCAAGCTCCCCCGACCCTGGGATTCTCCAGGCAAGAACACTGGAGTGGGTTGCCATTTCCTTTTCCAATGCATGCTTCTTGACCTACATGCAAATTCCTCAGGAGGCAGGTAAGTTGATCTGGTATTCCCATCTTTGAAGAATTTTCCACAGTTGGTTGTGGTATAATCGATGAAGCAGAAGTAGATGTTTTTCTGGAATTTGCTTGCTTTTTTCTGTGATCCAGCAGATGCTGGCAATTTGATCTCTGGTCCTCTGCCTTTTCTAAATCCAGCTTGAACATCAGAGGCTCACGGTTCATGTACTTTTGAAGCCTGGTTTGGGAATTTTGAGCATTACTTTCTTAGTGTGTGAGATGAATGCAATTGTGTGGTAGTTTGAACATTCTTTGGCATGGCCTTACTTGAGATTGGAATGAAAACCGACCTTTTCCAATCCTGTGGGCACTGCTGAGTTTTCCAAATTTACTGGCATGTTGAGTGCAGCACTTTAACAGCATCATCTCTGAACAGCCTCTGTGCTAAAAAGCCCAGAGTTCCTGCATCACTATGATAGCTCAATTCACATTGCTGTGTGGCACTACACCAGGCAATTTACAAAATAGATCAGATTTTAAATTTACATCAGATAATCACTATTACCTCTATTGTTGAAGTTGATGGTTTTGGAGAAGTGGAGGGACTGAGAAGGCAACTTTTTAATTCAAAGAGTCATCTTCCATTGGTAACCTTAAGACACTTAAGAGAAAGAAAAACACCAATACAATATATTAACACACATATATATAGAATTTAGAAAGATGGTAATGATGACCCTATATGCAAGACAGCAATAGAGACACATATGTAAAGAACAGACTTTTGGACTCTGTGGGAGAAGGCAAGGGTGGGATGATTTGAGAGAATAGCACTGAAACATGTATATTATCATATGTGAAATAGATCGCCAGTCCAGGTTCGATGAATGAGACAGGGTGCTCAGGGCTGGTGTACTGGGATGACCCTGAGGGATGGGATGGGGAGGAAGGTGGGAGGGAGGGTCCGGATGGGGAACACATGTACACCCATGGCTGATTCATGTGAATGTATGGTAAAAACCACCACAATATTGTAAAGTAATTAGCCTCCAATTAAAATAAATAAAAGAAAAAAAAAGAGTTCTAAAACTAATAAGCAGTTTTCCTCTCAGAACATTTCAGAGGTCTTGGATGACTGTAGTTTCTTTCTCTCATGTTAACACCACCATACCAGAAAAACATGCTAGATTCGTTTTATTGATGGGGAACCTGAAGTTCAGAGAACATAAGAAATATTGCCTGGATGATGTAATTCATGACTTAACACAGAAAAGCCTTGAATTCAGACTTGTCTGGCTCCAACTTCTGTATCGTTTTATTTTGACTCTATGATGTCCTAGAAGGCAAAAAGTATGCTCCTTTGAAACGTGTCTGATAGCTTCCTAGAATCAATCTACAACATAGTTTTGGAGGTGATCTAAATAATTTTGTTTCAGATGATACAGTAATCTCCTTGGCACTGAGGAGAAATTAAAAGGAAAAAGTAATATGGCAGGAATTGTAACTGAGACTTCCTAATTGCTATCTAGGTGGCAAGTATTACAAACAAAAATTAACCAAATGACAGGAAAATAAAAATCAAAGAACAAATTTTATTGGAACTGTTTAAATCAGGTGTTTTCTTTTAAAATTTTGGTTTTTCATTTTGAAGTGCTGATACAGAGATAGACTGAATTTTAGAAATATTTAGATAATCACATATTTTCATGTTACAAGCAACATCAGTTCTGTTACTATCTTCAAACAGGTATGAAGGTGATTATAAATAATTGAAATAGTCAATACATGTTCATTGACCTGAATTTTTATGTTTCAGGAAATGAAGAATTGAAACACTGATCATGACTCCAGTAAATGAGAGCATCCCCCTGGAGTTCATCCTCTTAGGCTTCTCAGATCGACCATGGCTAGAGTTTCCACTCTTTGTGGTCTTCTTCATTTCTTACATGGTGACTATCTTTGGGAATCTGACCATTATTCTATTGTCACGCCTGGACTCCAGACTCCAGACTCCCATGTATTTCTTTCTTACCAATCTGTCACTCCTAGATCTTTGCTATACCACAAGTACGGTTCCACAGTTGCTGGTAAATTTGCACCGCACCAGGAAGGTAATTAGTTATGGTGGCTGTGTGGCACAGCTGTTCATATTTCTGGCTTTGGGGGTCACCGAATGTGTTCTGCTGCCCGTCATGTCCTTTGATAGGTTTGTAGCTATTTGTCGGCCTCTCCATTACTCAGTCATCATGCACCAAAGGCTCTGCCTCCAGTTGGCAGCTGCATCCTGGATTACTGGTTTCAGCAACGCAATGTGGTTGTCTATCCTGACTCTCCAACTGCCACTCTGTGGCCCCTTTGTACTAAATCACTTTCTCTGTGAAGTCCCTGCTCTTTTCAAATTGTCATGTGTTGATACCACAGTAAATGAGGCTGAACCCTTCTTTCTAAGTATGCTATTCCATCTAGTACCCTTTACACTTATTGTTATATCATATGCTTTTATTGCCTGAGCAGTGTTGAGGATCCAATCTGCTGAAGGCAGACAAAAAGCATTTGGAACTTGTGGCTCCCACCTACTTGTGGTGTCACTTTTTTATGGTACAGCCATCTTCATGTACCTGCAACCACCTTCACCCAGCTCCAAGGACCGGGGAAAGATGGTTTCCCTCTTATATGAAATTGTAGCACCCATGCTGAATCCCCTGATATATACACTTAGAAACAAAGAGGTAAAGGAGGCCTTTAAAAGATTAGTGGCAAGAGTCTTCTCAATTAGGAAATAAATATTAAAAAGGAAAAAAATAGGCTCAAAATGGAGTCAGTTATACTAAGTCCATGTAACTGTACAAACACTTGAATACCTAACATAATTGCCATCTCAATCCATCAAGAATGTAACTTTTACTCAGACAACCTGGAATTATCTGGTTAGCACTAAGGGCAACCTTGCCTGAAACAATGCATTTTTGCTAATAATTCCCTTTGGGTTTTGGGTGTTTCTTGTTGTTGTTTTGCCCCTTTTATGCCTTAAAAATATTTTTCTTTCTACAGCTAGGCAGAGGCATTTTTATTTCCTCGGTGGGATGCTACCTGATTCATGAATCATTCAGTAAAGCCAACTAGATCTTTAAAATTCATTTGATTGAATTTTGTTATTTAACATGAGGAATATGCTGATAAGCTTTGTAAATGTTTAGTATTTCTGCAACTTACTAACTTCTCTTCAACTTGTCCTGTTTTCATCATTCCTCAGAGAACTATTTTGATTGTGAAGTGAAAGTCTCTCAGTCATGTCCAACTCTTTGTAACCCCATACACTATAGAGTCCATGGAATTCTCTAGGCCAGAATACTGGAGTGGGTAGCCTTTCCCTTCTCCAGAAGATCTTCCCAACCCAGGGATCAAACCCAGGATCTTGCCAACCCAGAAATTGAACCCAGGTCTCTCGCCTTGCAGGCAGATTCTTTACTAGCTGAGCCACAACTATTTTGATTACCTCCTACAAATAAAAGTTTATTGATTGGAAGTTACATTAGTCTTTTGTTTCCTAAACTTATTTATTGAACAAGTATCCAGAATTAGTCTTCCAGTTCACCAGAAACTGTATAATCTCAATATTTTCAACTTTATTTTTATGTTTGTATAAGTTGGTATAACTTAGACATGACTGATGTGACTTAGCAGCAGCAGCAGCAGACCTTTCTAAGAATATGATAAAAACCAGCAATCATTTCTTTGGCAATACCATATGCACACACACACTTTTTTTTTTTAAAATACAATTAGAAGAAATTTACCAAAACCCTGAAATATAACAACTTTAAATTTGGATATGAAGTTCACAACCCTAGTTTAAAATTTTCAATACCACACTCACGTCAACATAATATTAAGAACCACAATGATTATATTCTACAATTAAACTCAGATTTTCCATTCTCTGTGCTTAGTCACAGAGTCATGGACTGCAGTCTTCCAGGCTCCTCTGCTCATGGCGATTCTCCAGGCAAGAATACTGGAGTGGGTTGCCATGCCCTCCTACAGGGCATCCCTTCCCAACTCAGGGACTGAACCCAGGTCACCCATATTGCAGGAGGATTCTTTACCATCTGAGCCACCAGGGAAGTCCTTCCATTCTCTATTCTCATGTTTTCCCCCTCATTAGAAACATCCTTTTTATTTCCTTCATAGATCAAATCCTAGGCATTCATTAATTTTCCTTCCTTGAAATGTTTTTAATATTCTCCATATTTATTAATATTTTCAGTATTCTCATAAACTCCAAAACACAGCCTAGAGATTAAAATAGCACATCTTTAATGATTTCCAATGACTTTTTTGTTTCATACACATGTTTCTTTCACAATAGCTTCTTTGCATTTTAGTGTTCTTGAGGGAACATAGTCTATACCATAAGTATTGGATCACCACACTGTACATCTTACATCACCTTTCAGTTCAGTTCAGTTCAATTCAGTTCAGTTCAGTTGCTCAGTCCAGATGTTCAAGCTGGTTTTAGAAAGGCAGAGGAACCAGAGATTAAATTGCCAACATCTGCTGGATCATCGAAAAACCAAGACAGTTTCAGAGAAACATCTATTTCTCCTTTATTAACTATGCAAAAGCCTTTGACTGTGTGGATCACAATAAACTGTGGAAAATTCTGAAAGAGATGGGAATACCAGACCACCTGACCTGCCTCTTGAGAAACCTATATGCAGGTCAGGAAGCAACAGTTAGAACTGGACATGGAACAACAGACTGGTTCCAAACAGGAAAAGGAGTACATCAAGGCTGTATATTGTCACCCTGCTTATTTAACTTACATGCAGAGTACATCATGAGAAATGCTGGGCTGGAAGAAGCACAAGCTGGAATCAAGATTGCCGGGAGAAATATCAATAACCTCAGATATGCAGATGACACCACCCTTATGGCAGAAAGTGAAGAGGAGCTAAAAAGCCTCTTGATGAAAGTGAAAGAGGAGAGTGAGAAAGTTGGCTTAAAGCTCAACATTCAGAAAACGAAGATCATGACATTTGGTCCCATCCCTCCATGGGAAATAGATGGGGAAACAGTGGAAACAGTGTCAGACTTTATTTTTGAGGGCTCCAAAATCACTGCAGATGGTGACTGCAGCCATGAAATTAAAAGACGCTTACTCCTTGGAAGGAAAGTTATGACCAACCTAGACAGTATATTGAAAAACAGAGATATTACTTTGCCAACAAAGGTCCATCTAGTCAAAGCTGTGGTTTTTCCAGTGGTGATGTACGGATGTGAGAGTTGGACTGTGAAGAAAGCTGAGGGCCAAAGAATTGATGCTTTTGAACCGTGGTATTGGAGAAGACTCTTGAGAGTCCCTTGGACTGCAAGGAGATCCAACCAGTCCATCCTAAAGGAGATCAGTCCTGGGTGTTCATTGGAAGGACTGATGCTGAAGCTGAAACTCCAATACTTGGGCCACCTCATGCGAAGAGTTGACTCATTGGAAAAGACCCTGATACTGGGAGAGACTGGGGACAGGAGGAGAAGGGGATGACCGAGGATGAGATGGCTGGATAGCATCATCGACTCAATGGACATGAGTGAACTCCGAGAGATGGTGATGGACAGGGAGGCCTGGTGTGCTGCGATTCATGGGGTCACAAAGAGTCGGACACGACTGAGTGACTGAACTGAACTGAACTATAGTTTGACTGAAATAATTGACAATTACTGAGTAATGATCAAGCATTAACTTTGCTAGGCACTGGGAATACAGTAGTAAACACAATGCTTAATGAGATATAAATATATTTTAGAGTAGAAAAATTATGTGCGATCAAAAGATATAATAGAACCAATAACACAGTGTTCCTCTCTTTCTCTGTCTTACATAGGGTGGTACCTTTGGCACAATGTTGTAACTTTTCTTTATCATCCTCCTTACTTTCCTTATGAAATCCTCAAAGACAGATAACCTGACATTTACTTATATATTAAATGTCTTTCACAATGGCTATGTAAATATGTTTGATAAATAAAAGTTTACTGAATCCCCAGAGTAATTCTGCACTAGGAGTTTTTATGGGGATTGCTGCTGAAGATTAAGCACAAAAGAACAACAAAAAGTCACTGATCAGAGAATAGGTCTCCTAGAAACTCCCATTAAATTTCTATTCAACAAAATGCCATTTTAAAGCAAAGGGATGGTTATTCTAGTTATGTTGGGAAAGCTGAGATTTGATGGTGTGCATGATGCTGTTGGGTAAATCCTCAGGGCTGCTGAGTAGCTCTTAGAGGCAACTGTAAAGCAAAAGGAACACAACAGTGATGGGAGCTGAGTCACGTTAGCTTTCCACTGCAATCGGTCCTTACATGACTGGTTCTCCACTAAGACATAACCCTAGAGATTGCTCCATTTGTGAGTGATAATGAAACTCATTTGAAACTTTTTAATAACTGCATGCAGCATGGGGAGAGCATGTAAATCAGCTCTCCTGTTCAAAGAGCTGAATCCCTGTGGACATAGAAAAAACAAGATCATGGTTATCAGTAGTTCAATTCTGTCATTATAATGAGATCTCTAGGGTCTTGTTTTCCTTCCAACTTGTGTAAAGAGCAGCAGAAGTTGAAAATCGCTCTCCCTCTTGCTCTAGTTGTAAATAGTACTCATTGACCTCATCATGACCTTAAGAATCCCTTCAGATTTTCTGTAATCATCCAGAGGGAAACACATGAGTGAATGTAGCCATGTTTGAATATTACAAGAAAATAGAAATGGCCTAAGAGAAAGAGAAACTACTTTTCTCAATAGATCCAGACATTTCACATTCTTCAGTTTTTTCAATCTATAATTTCATCTCTTTTTCTGATCTCCTTTAGAACATACCTGTTAAGACAAATAAGTCACTTGTTCAGTGAAATAATTGGCAGGTTCTATTTTCTTTTCACTTAGAAGACAAGAAGAAAGCAAATGACTCAAACAAAAGCCTGCATTTCTTTATGGTTGTTTGGATTTATCAAGTTTATGTTCATATAAGCAACTGCAAAATATTTAATCACAGAAAGCAACGTACTATTACATCTAACCTTTTCCCAAACTTATTCACACTGTTACCTTGAAAACTACCAAGAGGGAAATCAAGCTAGTCTGTTTTCTTTTTATAAAAACATAGCTATTTGTGTAAAAATATTTTTTGTTTACAAGTTCCATTTGAGCTTACAGAATCAAGGTGAAGTTTAATTTACAGGGAAAGGAAAGTTTTTAGTGTAATAGATATTTGGTCTCAGTTCTACATATCATTTTTCTGCCTTGATTTTGAAAATCATATATTTTCTCTATCTAAATGTCAAACTAAAAGAGCCAAAATTATTTATTTCCTACCAAATTCCTGGGTATTGTGAGGAAATAATGAGGTGATTAATTTAATTATGTGGTTACATTAATGTGGGTCAGAAAACTGGGCAGAGGTGGAGCTATGGATCAATGTGATTCTGTTTTACAAAGCAAAATCATGGGCTCTATACCACATGTCTGCATCTGCTTGTAATAATTTTTATACTTTACGGATGTAATGCAAACATTGGTATTCTTTGGGAGGTAACAATTGTTCTAGACACTAACCTAAATATTAAACTTCAGTCAAATTACTTTTATCCATTTCCAAAATCTTATTTAGCCCTTTTAAATGTTAAGGTAACATGTACTCATGGTTATATGTTACACTTTTATATGGTTATATTAACTTTTCTTAATTTAGAAGATTGAAAATCCACTTTCTCCAAACTCTCTAATTATCTTTGCATATTTATGTAAACCACAGAAATGGAAATACACTATATCTGAAATTTTCAAACTTTGAAAAGTTTATTTAATATACTTAAAATAAGTATAGCTTAATACTTCTATTAATTTAAATATATTGTTTTAAATATAATTTAAATTTAATATAATTTTAGTATGTTCAATATAGTTAACACATATGTTTAAATATTTAATACAGAATATGATTAAAATATACTCAAATATTGTCTTCCATATCAATAAAACACACCAGGGTTTTTCTTCATGTGTGATTTTTCTGTTACTTTACAACTCTGCAAACATTTATTTAACCACTATACAGCCAATAGTCTAGCTGTGTTCTCCACTTTCTTCAATTTCAGTCTGAATTTGGCAATAAGGAATTCGTGATCTGAACCACAGTTGGCTCCCAATCTGGTTTTTGCTGACTATATAGAGCTTCTCCATCTTTGGCTGCAAAGAATACAATTAATCTGATTTCGGTGTTGACCATCTGGTGATGTCCATGTGTAGAGTCTTGTCTTGTGTTGTTGGAAGAGGATGTTTGCTATGACTAGTGCGTTCTCTTGGCAGAACTCTGTTAGCCTTTGCCCTGCTTTGTTCTGTACTCCAAGGCCAAATTTACCTGTTACTCCAGGTGTTTCTTGACTTCCTACTTTTGCATTCCAGTCCCCCATAATGAAGAGGACATCTTTTTTGGGTGTTAGTTCCAGAAGGTCTTGGAGGTCTTCATAGAACTGTTCAACTTGAGCTTCTTCAGCATTACTTGTCAGGGCATAGACTTGGATTACTGTGATATTGAATGGTTTGCCTTGGAAACAAACAGAGATCATTCTGTCATTTTTGATATTGCATCCAAGTACTGCATTTTGAACTCTTTTGTTGACTATGATGGCTACTCCATTTCTTCTAAGGGATTCCTGCCCACAGAGGTAGATATAATGGTCATCTAAGTTAAATTCACCCATTCCAGTCCATTTTAGTTTGCTGATTCCTAGAATGTCAATGTTCACTCTTGTCATCTCCTGTTTGACCACTTCCAATTTGCCTTGATTCATGGACCTAACATTCCTGGTTCCTATGCAATATTGCTCTTTACAGTATCAAACCTTGCTTCTATCACCAGTCACTTCCACACCTGGGTATTGTTTTTGCTTTGGCTCCAACCATCCCTTCATTCTTTCTGGAGTTATTTCTCCACTGATCTCAAATAGCAGATTGGGCACCTACCAACCTGGAGAGTTCATCTGTCCGTGTCCTATCTTTTTGCCTTTTCATACTGCCCATGGGGTTCTCAAGGTAAGAATACTGAAGTGGTTTGACTTATGACTATACAGTGGAAGTGAGAAATAGATTTAAGGGACTAGATCTGATAGACAGAGTGCCTGATGAACTATGGATGGAGGTTTGTGACATTGTACAGGAGATAGGAATCAAAACTATCCCCAAGAAAAAAAAAATATAAAAATGCAAAATGGCTGTCTGAGGAGGTCTTACAAATAGCTGTGAAAAGAAGGGAAGTGAAAAGCAAAGGAGAAAAGGAAAGATATACCCATTTGAGTGCAGAGTTCCAAAGAATAGCAAGGAGAGATAAGAAAGCCTTCCTCAGCAATCAGTGCAAAGAAATAGAGAAAAACAATAGAATGGAAAAGACTAGAGATCTCTTCAAGAAAATTAGAGATACCAAGGGAACATTTCATGCAAAAATGGGCTCGATAAAGGACAGAAATGGTATGGACCTAACAGAAGCAGAAGATTTTAAGAAGAATACACAGAAGAACTGTACAAAAAGATCTTCATGACCAAGAAGATCTTGATGGTGTGATCACTCACCTAGAGCCAGACATTCTGGAATGTGAAGTTATGTGGGCCTTAGAAAGCATCACTACAAACAAAGCTAGTGCAGGTGACGGAATTCCAGTAGAGCTATTTCAAATCCTGAAAGATGATGCTGTGAAAGTGTTGCACTCAATATGCCAGAAAATTTGGAAAACTCAGCAGTGGCCACAGGACTGGAAATGGTCAGTTTTAATTCCAAACCAAAAGAAAGGCAATGCCAAAGAATACTCAAACTGCAATTGCACTCATCTAACACACTAGTAAAGTGATGCTTAAAACTCTCCAAGCCAGGCATCAACAGTATGTGAACTTCTAGAATTTGAAGCTGGTTTTAGAAAAGGCAGAGGAACCAGAGATCAAATTGCCAGCATCTGCTGGATCATTGAAAAAGCAAAAGAGTTCCAGAAAAACATCTGCTTCTGCTTTATTGACTATACCAAATCCTTTGACTGTGTAGATCACAAGAAACTAGAAAGTTTTGAAAGAGATGGGACACCAGACCACCTAACATGCATCTTGAGAAACTTGTGTGCAGGTCAGGAAGCAACAGTTAGAACTGGACATGGAACAACAGACTGGTTCCAAATAGGAAAAGGAGTACATCAAGACTCTATATTGTTACTCTGCTTTTTAAACTTATATGCAGAGTACATCATGAGAAATGCCAGGCTGGAAGAAGCACAAGCTGGAATCAAGATTGATGGGAAAAATATCAATAACCTCAGATATGCAGATGACATCACCCTTATGGCACAAAGTGAAGAACTAAAGAGTCTCTTGACAGTGAAAGAGGAGAGTGAAAAAGTTGGCTTAAAGCTCAACATTCCAAAAATGAAGATCATGGCATCTGGTCCCATCACTTCATGGCAAATAGATGGGGAAACAGTGGAAACAGTGACTTACTTTATTTTTCTGGGCTTGAAAATCACTGCAGATGGTGATTTAAGCCATGAAATTAAACAACGCTTACTCCTTGGAAAGAAAATTATGACCAACCTAGATAGTATGTTGAAAAGCAGAGACATTACTTTGTCAACAAGGGTCCGTCTAGTCAAGGCTATGGTTTTTCCAGCAGTCATGTATGGAAGTGAAAGTTGGCCTATAAAGACAGCTGAGCACCAAAGAATTGATGCTTTTGAACCGTGGTGTTGGAGAAGACTCTTGAAAGTCCCTTGGACTGCAAGGAGATCCAACCAGTCCATCGTAAAAGAGATCAGTCCAGGGTGTTCACTGGAGGGACTGATATTGAAGCTGAAACTCCAATATTTGGCCACCTGATAGAAGTGCTGACTCATTTGAAAAGACCCTGATGCTGGGAAAGATTGAAGGCAGGAGGAGAAGGGGATGACAGAGGATGAGATGGTTGGATGTCATCACCGATCAATGGACATGGGTTTGGGTGGACTCCAGGAGCTGGTGATGGACAGGGAGGCCTGGAGTGCTGAGCTTCATGGGGTAACAAATAGTTGGACACCACTGAAGGACTGAACTGAACTGAACTGATTCAGTCAATAGACATTTAGTCTGTTTCCTTTTTTTAGCTACAATGTAACTGTGCTACACAGAACTTTATGTACACTTACAGAGGCAATCCCAATGGTTAATCCCATGAAGTGAAATTAATGAATCAAAGACCTGTAATTTGGCAACATTATCCTCCAAAAATGTAAACCAAATGCAAGGTATGAGTGCTATTTTGTTATATCTTCACAAACTCTGAGTGTTACCATGTTGAAAGGTATTTGCAATACAATCAGAGAAAAGTAGTATCTCATTGTTTTGATTGTAGTTATTTAAGTATACAGGTTCCCCTTCATGTATCACTGTCTTGTCATAGCAAAGGGCCTTGCAGAACTCAATGAAGCTATGAGCCATGTTGTGACTAAACCACTGCCACCACCACCAATGAGTTTTTTTTTTTTGAGTTTTGAGGGTTTTTTTTTTTCTGTACCCTCTTTAATTTATTTTATTTATTTTTTATTTTTTTAATTACAATACTGTATTTGTTTTGCCATACATTGACACGAATCAGCCATAGGTGAACACAATCTCCCAATGCCGAAGCCTCCTCCCACCTCCCACCCTACATCCTCTACTTGAATCATCCTGTGCATCAGCCCCATGCATCCTGCATCCTACACTGAACACAGATTGGTGCTTCCTTTCTTACAGGAAAATATACATGTTTCATTGCCATTCTCCCAAACCATCCCACCCTTTCCCTCTCCCTCAGAGTCCAAAAGTCCACTCTATACCTCTGTGTCTCTTTGTTGTCTCACATATAGGGTCATCATTACTGTCTTCTAAATTCCATATATATGTGTCAGTATACTGTATTGGTGTTTTTCTTTCTGGCTTACTTCACTCTGTATAATCGGTTCCAATTTCATCCATCTCATTAGAACTGAGTCAAATTTATTCTTTTTAAGGGCTGAGTAGTATTCCATAGTGTATATGTACCACAGCTTTCTTATCCATTCATCTGCTGATGGACATCTAGGTTGCTTCCATGTCTTGGCTATTATAAACAGCGCTGCAATGAACATTGGGGTACATGTGTCTCTTTCAATTCTGGTTTCCTCGGTGTGTATGCCCAGCAGTGGGATTGCTGGGTCATAAGGCAGTTCTATTTGCAATTTTTAAAGGAATCTCCACACTGTTTTCCATAATGGCTGTACTAGTTTGCATTCCCACCAGCAGTGTAAGAGGGTTCCCTTTTCTCCACATCCTCTCCAGCATTTATTGCTTGTAGATTTTTGGATCGCAGCCATTCTGACCGGTGTGAGATGGTACCTCATTGTGGTCTTGATTTGCATTTCTCTGATAGTGAGTGATGTTGAACATCTTTTCATGTGTTTGTTAGCCATCCGTATGTCTTCTTTGGAGAAATGCCTATTTAGTTCTTTGGCCCATTTTTTTTATTGGATCATTTATTTTTCTGGAGTTGAGCTGCATAAGTTGCTTATATATCTTTGAGATTAGTTGTTTGTCCGTTGTTTCATTTGCTATTGTTTTCTCCCATTCAGAAGGCTGTCTTTTCACCTTGCTTATAGTTTCCTTTGTTGTGCAGAAGCTTTTAATTTTAATTAGATCCCATTTGTTTATCTTTGCTTTTATTTCCAGTATACTGGGGGTTGGATCATAGCGGATCCTGCTGTGATTTATGTCGGAGAGTGTTTTGCCTATGTTCTCCTCTAGGAGTTTTATAGTTTCTGGTCTTACATTTAAATCTTTAATCCATTTTGAGTTTATTTTTGTGTATGGTGTTAGAAAGGGGTCTAGTTTCATTCTTTTACAAGTGGTTGACCAGTTTTCTCAGCACCACCTATTAAAGAGACTGTCTTTACTCCATTGTATACTCTTGCCTCCTTTGTCGAAGATAAGGTGTCCATAGGTGTGTGGGTTAATCTCAGGGCTTTCTATTTTGTTCCATTGATCTATATTTCTGTCTTTGTGCCAGTACCGTACTGTCTCAATGACTATGGCTTTGTAGTAGAGCCTGAAGTCAGGCAAGTTGATTCCTCCAGTTCATTTTCTTTCTCAAGACTGCTTTGGCTATTCAAGGTTTTTATATTTCCATACAAATCTTGAGATTATTTGATCTAGTTCTGTGAAAAATACTGGTGGTAGCTTGATGGGAATTACATTGAATCTGTAGATTGCATTAGGTAGTATACTCATTTTCACTATATTGACTCTTCTGACCCATGAGCATGGTATATTTCTCCATCTATTAGTGTCCTCTTTGATTTCTTTCATCAGAGTTTTATAGTTTTTGATATATAGGTCTTTAGTTTCTTTAGGTATGAATATTCCTAAGTATTTTATTCTTTTCGTTGCAATGGTGAATGGAATTGTTTCCTTAACTTCTTTTTCTACTTTCTCATTATTAGTGTATAGGAATGCAAGGGATTTCTGAGTGTTGATTTTATATCCTGCAACTTTACTGTATTCATTGATTAGCTGCCTACAAGAGACCCACCTCAAAACAAGGGACACATACAGACTAAAACTGAAGGGCTGGAAAAAGATATTCCATGCAAATAAAGACCAAAAGAAAGCAGGAGTAGCAATACTCATATCCGATAAAATAGACTTTAAAACAAAGGCTGTGAAAAGGGACAAAGAAGGCCACTACATAATGATTAAAGGATCAATCCAAGAAGAAGCTATAACAATTATAAATATATATGCACCCAACATAGGAGCACCGCAATATGTAAGACAATTGCTAACAAGCATGAAAGGGGAAATTAATAATAACACAATAATAGTGGGAGACTTTAATACCCCACTCACACCTATGGACAGATCAACTAAGCAGAAAATTAACAAAGAAACGCAAACGTTAAACGATACAATTGACCAGTTAGACCTAATTGATATCTATAGGACATTTCACCCCCAAAACAATGAATTTCACCTTTTACTCAAGTGCACACGGAAACTTTTCCAGGATAGATCACATTCTGGGTCATAAATCTAACCTTGATATATTCAAAAAAATCGAAATTACTCCAAGCATCTTCTCTGACCATAATGCACTAAGGTTAGATCTCAATTATAGGAGAAAAACTATTAAAAATTCCAACATTTGGAGGCTGAACAACACCCTACTGAATAATCAACAAATCACAGAAGAAATCAAAAAGAAATCAAAATATGCATCGAAACGAATGAAAACGAAAACACAACTACACAGAACCTTTGGGACACTATAAAAGCAGTCCTAAGAGGAAAGTTCATAGCAATACAGGCACACCTCAAGAAACAAGAAAAAAAGTCAAATAAATAACCTAACTCTACACCTAAAGCAACTAGAAAAGGAAGAAATAGAGAACCCCAGAGTTAGTAGAAGGAAAGAAATCCTAAAAATTAGGGCAGAAATAAATGCAAAAGAAACAAAAGAGACCATAGCAAAAATCAACAAAGCAAAAAGCTGGTTCTTTGAAAGGATAAATAAAATTGACAAACCATTAGCCAGACTCATCAAGAAACAAAAGAGAAAAAAAAATCAAATCAACAAAATTAGAAATGAAAATGGAGAGATCACGACAGACAACTCAGAAATACAAAGAATCATAAGAGACTACTATCAGCAATTATATGCCAATAAAATGGACAACTTGGAAGAAATGGACAAATTCTTAGAAAAGTACAATTTTCCAAAACTGAACCAGGAAGAAATAGAAAATCTTAACAGACCCATCACAAGCACGGAAATTGAAACTGTAATCAGAAATCTTCTAGCAAATAAAAGCCCAGATCCAGATGGCTTCACAGCTGAATTCTACCAAAAATTTCGAGAAGAGCTAACACCTATATTACTGAAGCTATTCCAGAAAATTGCACAGGAAGGTAAACTTCCAAACTCATTCTATGAGGCCACCATCACCCTAATACCAAAACCTGACAAAGACACCACAAAAAAAGAAAACTACAGGCCAATATCACTGATGAACATAGATGCAAAAATCCTCAACAAAATCCTAGCAATCAGAATCCAGCAACACATTAAAAAGATCATACACCATGACCAAGTGGGCTTTATCCCAGGGATGCAAGGATTCTTCAATATCCGCAGGTCAATCAATGTAATTCATCACATTAACAAACTGAGAAATAAAAATCATATGATTATCTCAATAGATGCAGAAAAAGCCTTTGACAAAATTCAGCATCCATTTATGATAAAAACTCTCCAGAAAGCAGGAATAGAAGGAACATACCTCAACATAATAAAAGCTATATATGACAAACCCACAGCTAACATTATCCTCAGTGGCGAAACATTGAAACCATTTCCCCTAAAGTCAGGAACAAGACAAGGGTGTCCACTTTCACCACTACTCTTCAACATCGTACTGGAAGTTTTGGCCTCAGCAATCAGAGCAGAAAAAGAAATATAAGGAATCCAAATTGGAAAAGAAGAAGTAAAACTCTCACTGTTTGCAGATGACATGATCCTCTACATAGAAAATCCTAAAGACTCCACCAATGAGTTTTAAATAACTTCAGGTTTGGAAAAATACGTAAGCTCTAATGGGTCACATCAATGACCATGATTAGTACTTTGTCTCAGGTTTTGCACCACCCTTAGGGGAATTGTTTAGGCTTTCATTTCACTGATTGTGGAAATGATGTGATCATTTTGGAGGTTTGGAGTTGGGGGAGCCACAATTTTATCTTCTCCAAAAGATAATCAATGTGCTTTCCATGTTTCCTTTGACTGCAAATTAAAGAACAACATTCAATCAATCTCATATATTTACTCTATATTTACTATATTCCAGTAACTTTACCAGTCTAAGTAAAAAGAAAGTTATAAGTCATGACAAAAAAACCATAACATGCTTTTTTGTATTATCTTTTCAAAAACCGATTAAAATAGAAAGAAATTAGACTTTCAAATTCTTTCCTTAGACAAAAGACTAAGTCTCATTTCAATTTAAGAATAAAAAGATTTCCAAAAGCTGTTCATATTTGCACTATATTGCCAAGCTTGATTTTTTTGCCCCACCAAATATAAGGAATACTTTTCTACAGAAATAAAGGTTCAAATTGTGAGGATATGGACAATTGTGGTCCCAGTCAGAAAGCAAGAAAAAAACCTAAGAGTTTTGATTCTCAATCATCTGCTATTATTGCAAGATTACCCCTAAGAATACACTCTATTCCCTTTGACAGCCCAGCTAATTACCCAAAGGAGTGTTCAGTCCCCATGATCTCGATAAGATAGTATGTTATGCCTGCTTTCAGGCAGCATTTTTGATGCTAAGAAATTAGTCCTCTGGTTGTTTTTTTTTTTCAATCTGGGTCTATAGGAGTGTCCTTAGCTGCACTGCTTATTTTCTGGGGCTTTAGCTGACAGCTTCTGAAGGCCTCCTGCAGGCTGGGTATTTGGCCCAAATGGCAGGCAGACAGAAGGAATACTAATGCTATTTTCTATTTCAATTGCTTCTTTTCTTCATAATTTATGGCACTTATTCCACTTTGCCTTTTCTATGAGGTAGTGATATACCATTACTCCATCACTTTACTCAGATTATAAGAAAAGGAATTCTCACAGCCTTTACAACTCTTACCTTCAGGAAGAAACAAGACTCCAATGCATGGGAGACAATTCAGAGCTCAATTGTCATCCCTTTCTTGACAAAGTTAAGATCTTTGTAACCACTTCTATATAATTTCTGGTGCATTTGTCTCATATCACCCTATTGTTACTTTCTACCTATATTAACTGCATAATCTCCATAAAATCCCTATAACAAATCCCAACCAGGGGGAAAGTATTAATATGTGTTCTCCCTAGATCACTTGGGAAAGCTGAAAACAGGTAAGCCTAAATAGCTAGAAAAATTAAGGAAAAATTTCTTTCTTTCAATTTGGTATACTGTATTTGGCTGTGGAAAATAAATTTGCAGTAATAACTTTGAAGTTAAGAAGTCTTCACCAAAAGTAAGTTTTTTATTAGAAAATCAAAATATGTGTGGCTATGATATGCACTACTCTGCTTTATTTTTTCCAGGCCTACTAGTTGAATATATTATTATTAATTGTCTTGATCCCCTAAATCACACAGCAATCTAGATATTTTATAATATTCATTTAATAATTTTACTCTTGTTATTTATGCCTAAGTTATCAAAGAATCAACAGGACTAAGAGTTCAAGGTATGTTTTCTTCTGTGCCCACTGTTCTGTTTTTTTTTTTGTTGTTGTTGTTGTTTTTTCACACTTGTCTTCTTTTCATGGAAATCCCTCAGAAATCACCCAACTAAAAATTTAAAAAAAAAATTAAACATTTCTATTTTCTTAGTTAAGCATGTGTTTGATGCCACAGAATAATTAAATTTCTCATTTTATTCTTCTGTGGATACAGTCTTTACAGGAGGAACTCTTTAGATAATGTTTTTAAAAATTTTACCATACTTCCCCTACCACAGGGTATATAGTTTTTATGACAACAATGTTAGTTAATGGCATTATAAATTGTGGTGAAAAAAAATTATGGTAGACATAGATTTTGAGTTTTCAGATAGCTGAATTTTAGAAACTCTTAAAATTTTACTTTTAACAGTTTTTAAATAAAATAAAATTTTATTTTTCTTCATAATCATCATGAAGAAAATGTGGGCATTTTTAATAAGAAATCAGAGGAATGAAGTTACTTTCATACTTAAAGTAAAGATACTCTTAATTTAAATTTTCTTTCGATTGTAATTGTTTAAAAAATAATTTGTGATATTTAGTTTCATTATTACCTTAATGCTCTTATTCCAAATAAAAATCTGTCTTTTATGGATTCAAGACTCTGTTTATTCTTCTTAGCCATATTAGGGTCAATCTTTTTTTTTTTTTTTACTTTTAAAGTTATTCTTTATGTACTGCACTATCTTCCCTTTTTTCTCCATTCATCCTGGTCACTATGCACTTCTCTTCTGCAAGATAATCATGTTGTTCTGATGTTTCTAAAAGCCTAAGAGATTATACCCAGAGTTGTCATTTTATTACTGGATAGAATGTCCTCTCTGACCTCTAGACATTTAGATCGCAGAATTCTATTTCTTTCAAAGAAATTAATGATAGAGATCTGAATGGACAGCATTGCACGGGAAAAACTCGGAATGTTTAGTAGATACAAAAATAATCTAAGTGAAATGATGACACTATGAAGCAAACACATACTTAAACAACATTAGTAAGATTATAGTAGTCCAGATCATGGTAAGCAGTTTTTTGTGATTTTCAAATCATGTCTTGGATACTGAGATTAGTCCTGGTTGTCAGATTTTCAGAACGTCATTGTCAACATTTAGGATATTTGGAAAACATCTACTAAGGTGATAATATAGTTGATAACCTTGTTATAAGAACGGCTGAAGGAAACTGAATGCTTTGGTCTCAAGAAAATTTAGGTGTGGTAACTCGTTTGAAATACTTTAATGATGGTCATATTAAGAGATGTTAAGATATGATATATGCTCAATAAGATTAAAATACTTTAGCTTATGAATAAGGGGAAATTTACTGCTGCTTATAATCAAAGTTATTGATTCTCATTCTGAATTTTCCAACAATGAAATAATCTGCATATGTGTTTGAACAAATGATAAATTGTGTGCCTGGGCAGAAGCGATTCAAATATTGAATGGGCCGTGAGACTTGATGTCTTACATGTTCCTTAAAAATCCTGATTTTCAATGGTTTTCAGAAAATAAAGATTAAGTAGTCTTTATTTCATTCTTGCCAGTTATACGGATGATATGAAAAGAAGGCAATGGAAAAATCCAATGACAGCTCAGAGTACGGTTTTATCTTGGTGGGCTTCTTGGATCGTCCCAAGCTGGAGATGGTGCTCTTCATAGTAAATTTTACTCTGTATTCAGTGGCTGTCCTGGGAAATTCAGCCATAATCCTTGTGTGTATATCAGACTCTCGACTTCATACGCCAATGTACTTCTTTCTGGCAAATCTTTCCTTTGTAGATCTCTGCTTCAGTACTAGCTGTGTCCCCCAGATGCTGGTTAACCTCTGGGGCCCTGATAAGACCATCAGCTATGCGGGCTGTGTTGTCCAGCTCTTCTCTTTCCTTTCTGTTGGAGGAGTCGAGTGCCTCCTTCTGGCTGTCATGGCCTATGACCGCTATGCTGCAGTCTGCAGGCCCTTGCACTATAGGGTCATTATGCACCCCCCGGCTGTGCTTACGACTGGTGGCTGTGGCCTGGGGAAGTGGACTGGTCAATGCCATCGTCATGTCCCCACTGACAATGACTCTCTCCAGATGTGGTCAGCGACGAGTTAACCATTTCCTCTGTGAAATGCCGGCCCTGATCAAGATGGCTTGTGTGGACGCTCGCGCAGTGGAAATGCTGGCCTTCACCTTTGCCGTTCTCATTGTCCTACTGCCCCTCACTCTTATTCTTGTCTCCTACGGCTACATCGCAGCAGCTGTGCTGAGGATCAAGTCAGCTGCTGGGCGCCGGAAGGCCTTCAATACCTGTAGCTCCCACCTCACTGTGGTCTCCTTGTTCTATGGGAGCATCATCTATATGTATATGCAGCCAGGAAACAGCTCTTCTCAAGACCAAGGCAAGTTTCTCACCCTCTTCTACAGCCTGGTTGACTCCCATGTTGAATCCACTCATCTACACCTTAAGGAACAAGGAGGTGAAAGGGGCGCTGAAAATGGTTCTGGGGAGGCAACAATGAGATATAGAGGTATGCTAAGTTATAATGTCCTAGGAATTTTTTTCCCCAAACATTACTGTTTATTTTGTGCTTAAGATAACTTTAGCCAATGTATCAAACATTCTTGGATTTGTTTTTTAAATGTGGATAAATGCATTGAGGTGTATCCAGAGTCAAGGTGAATCAACCCAAAACCTTAGGTACACACAATATGGATGTAAGTGTACCGTGTGAGGCACCAGGGAAACCCACTATATATCCTAAGTTATCAAACTGAGTAGATAAGTTTCAAGCCTCTTAATAAAAACTTTGTAGCTATTTTCATCCTGTTTTTTTTAAATGCAAAACTATTCCCTGGTGGCTCAGATGGTAAAGATTCTGTCTGCAATGTGGGAGACCCGGTTGGATCCCTGGGTCGGGAAGATCCCCTAGAGTAGGAAATGGCAACCCACTCCAGTATTCTTGCCTGGGAAATGCCATGAACAGAGGAGCCTGGCCAGTTACAGTCCCAGAGGTCGCATAGAGTCAGGCACGACTGACAGACTAACACTACTACGATTATGGTCTATAGCTCCTATGTAAATAAGCTCAGAGAAGATAACTGGAATTCAGAGTCACAGAGAAGATAACTGGAATTCAGAAGTGTGTGTACATATCTGAACCTTTTCCCTTATCCACTAATAGTGCCTTTGTTAGAGTGGTGCGTGTACGGGTGACCAAATAACCAGCTCCAGCCTGTATCCTTTATTTGTACATTCTTTCATTATGCTGATATGCTGTAGAGTCTATGTGCGCATCCTCACCATTCTCCGTAATGTTTCTTTATTGTTAATATGATGACATCACCCCTTCCCCTGTGCAAATGCCTGGCCAAATCCTTCCCGTGCTTCAGTGGTCAACTCTAATATGATGTGTGTGTGTGCTTCGTGGCTCTATCATAACTGACTCTTTGTGACCCCATGGACTGTAGCCCGCCAGGCTCCTCTGTCCATGGAATTCTCCGGACAACAACACTGGAATAGGTTGTCATGCCTTCCTCCAGGGGATCTTCCCAACCCAGGGATCAAACCCAGGTCTCCCGCATTGCAGGCAGATTCTTTAATATTTGTAAAATTATCTGGGACTCTTTGATTTTAAAATGCTCTTTCATTTCTTTGAAACTATTGTATTTTTATACAATGAAATGACCATTCTTCTAGTCAATTTTATTATATTTAGGTTTCTTATGTTTCCTAGTAGATTGTAAATTCCTTGATGATAGGGCTATTTATTCTTTATTCTTTCTTAGCACCATTCCAAGTACTGAGTTGCTAATACAAATCTTATTTTTGGTGAAAACTTCAAAGTTCTTTCCAGTTTCTTTCCACTGGAGTATTTTATTGTATTAGGAGATTATTTTTTTTAATTGTTTTTCAAAGAAATGACTCTATAATATGAATCTATCTGTTATCATTATGAGGCTTATTGAAAATAATATTTATCAACTTGAGAAGGAGGGCACAAAATTCCACAGACATAGCTATTCACATCCATTCTTTGTGAAATTAAATATCACAATCAATATTGATAAGAAAATTTAAATTAAAAGTATGTTTACTTTTTAAATATAAAAAGTAGCTTCTTTTTCTGGTTTCTTGTTTCAAATGCTATTTTTTCAAGAGGGAGGGGATATATGTATACTTATACCTGACTGATGTTTTTGTACAGCAGAAACCAACACAACATTGTAAGCAATTATCCTCCAGTTAAAAATAAAATTTAAGAAGATAAAATTTAAAAATGTTATTTTTTTCTTGATTATTATGAAGAAAAATAAAAATTTTGTTTTGCTTTGTGTAATTAATAGTTTCTAAAATTCCAGAATTGATTGACTATCTGAAAAACAAAAATCTTTGTCTACCATACCTTTTCCCATCATAATTTGTAATGCTATTAACTGCTGTTATTACCATTCAAACTGTGTCCCATATTAGAGAAGTACGGCAGCCTTTAAAAATATTATCTAATGAGCTCCTGTAAGAGACTGTAGTCACAGAAGAGTAAAGTGAGGAATTCAATTATTCTAAGACATCAAACACATGCTTACCTGAGGAAACACAAATGTTGAATTCTTTTTAAAAGTCCGAGTCAGGTGATTTCTTAGGAGCTTCACATGGGCATTTTCGTGAAAGTGCTGGATGGTCACCACCCACCAGAGAGAATGCACCCACTGAGGTCTGCCATTTCCAACAGCTAAAGGAAAGGAGAGTGTCTAATTTGTAAGTTTGAAGGTGCTATAAGGCAAAGTTCCTTCTTAGTACCCCAGATTGATGCCTGCTATAACTTTTAATGGTGAAAACAAATTGAACTTTTGTTTTGGGGACAGTTGTCTAACAAACATTGCAATGTCAGTATCAATTAAACCAGGGTAATTGATAGGGCTGTTCAGAACATCTGTGGCTTTACTAATATTTTTCATCTAGCTCTATAAGTTACTGAGAAAGCAACTGACATATATGTTATTATCTATTCAGCCATGGCTGTGGACTTGTCCATGTCTCTTTTTAATTTTGTCAAATTTTGTCAAAAGGAAAAAATGAGACCAGTGACATGTTTATTCTCATGCATGTGAATAAAATCATTATGACATATTTTGGCAAAATAATTTGTAAATTTATTAATTCACTTGTCAATGAATGTTGGTTATAACTGCAAATCATATATGTTTGAACTGTATTATGTATTGGTAAGATCCTGAATTTTATATAAAAATCATCTCTAATGCTAATTCTTTTCTGATTGACAAAATTTGTTGCATCAAAGGAGTGATTAGCTGTCTATTTGGACACACATATGAAAATTCCTGGTCATGGTGGGGCAGAACCCCCTTATGACTGTAAATAAACAATATAAAGATTTCATGTTTAGAACATTTTCTGGCTTAGAAGTCACATTATGCCCAAAACTTACTTTCAAATGACTGCAAATGATCAGTCCAGATAGTATTAACATATTTGATTCAAACATATTAAGATTAAACTGTCTAATCCTTAAACATCTCACTTAAATTCTTCATTTGTATGCTGTGATATTCTTTTCATAGGGTGGATTCAGATTATAAAATTATAAAGATACCTCAGATATTATGAAAACTTTTCTATTTATGGATAGATTCTTGTCATTAATTTCTTATGGTGTATATAATAACTTTTAGCATCCAGATTTAGCCCAGATAATACCCCAGGAGTGGGAAGTGATGGAAGAGTAAAAGAATAAACTTCAGGGACTTCTGGTTTTCCTTCTTAAATGCAAAAATGATACCACTGCACTAATTGATATAAAAATCTGAATTGATAAAGGTAGATAATTATAGGTTATATTTCAAATTTTACATGAACACAGTGCCATATTATTTAATGTCAAGATGATTTTAAAAATTTCCGAGTTTCAATCACTTATCTTGTATTCAATCTATGACTTCTTCTTTCTCAAAATCCTCTTTCTTTTTATCCTTAAGTGCACAGAATTGGGCTAAAGGATAACTTTTGTGTGACACAAAGACACATGAATAACTTTCCTGATTTATTTTTTAATATGGATAAATAAATTGTGGTGTATTTAAGAGAAATACCATGCAGTGTTATTCATTCAGAACATGAATAATCTTCAGCTATACATCTTATCTTGGGAAAAACCAGTCCTGTTTTTCTTCTTTATTTATATTCACAATACTTCTTTTTTTTTTTTTAAATACTTTATTCTACATTACAATACTGTATTTGTTTTGCCATACATTGACATGAATCAGCCACAGGTGAACATGATCTCCCCATGCCGAAGCCCCCTCCCACCTCCCACCCCATATTATCTCCCTGAATCATCCTGTGCACCAGCCCCATGCATCCTGTATCCTGTATTGAACATAGACTGGCTCTTCGTTTCTTACAAGATAGTATACATGTTTCAATGCCATTCTCCCAAATCATCCCACCCTCTCTCTCTCCCTCAGAGTCCAAAAGTCCGTTCTATACCTCTGTGTCTCTTTCGTTGTCTCACATAGAGGGTCATCATTACTATCTTTCTAAAATCCATATATATGTGTCAGTATACTGTATTGGTGTTTTTCTTTCTGGCTTACTTCACTCTGTATAATCAGCTCCAGTTTCATCCATCTCATTAGAACTGAGTCAAATTTATTCTTTTTAAGGGCTGAGTAGTACTCCATTGTTCTGACAACAGATTGTAGGGGAGAGGTTTCCACACATCAAGCAATTCTCCAATACCAGCTGGGTCTCCTGCATTTTAATTTATTTCTGAAATTATCTACCTGGAGTTTGCATTAGATTTCACGAGCTCGACTACATGAGATTGCACGCTTCAGAGGCTGACCACAAGTCCCAGGTTGTCACCTGTACTTCTGACCAAATTACTATACTTCTGACCAACTAGCTATAAATCTGGGTTCCTACACCCGGCCCCCCTCCCTCGCCTTGAGTTCAACTATTTGTTAGAATGGCTTGCAAGACTCAGGGAAAAACTAATTATGCTTATGAGTTTATTGTAAAGGATATACAAAAAGCTATAAATGAAGAGTAGAAGAGATGGAAATTGGGTTATTGCTTAACTAACTTATCAGACCCAATAAAGCTGAAAATTAATCTAGTTGGGGAGTGAGGACAGAGGAACACAAGCAAGTTGCTCTATTTTATTTACAAAGCATTCATACGGTTTGGATTGTGAAACACTAGTTATTTCTGAATGTGAGCGTCCAAATAAGTCTCTGGGGAAAGTTTCTTGAAAGAATGTACAAGACCCAAATAGACTTTCATTTCTCCTTTCACTCCACCAGCCACATGATCATCCTGAACCCAACTTTGGCAAACAAAAAACAGTGGTTTACTCCACTGCGAGGCTTATCAAAAAGAAAACCATACTCAAATACCAAAGTTAGTATAGTTAGTTAATGTACTGAAAATAGGAATAGATGAAAGTCTACATACTGAATTATAAGACTACCCTATCCATGTTCTTCTACTGATTCTGTGATCACTGTCAGGCTTGTGTATCAATCTACCAGAGATTACTGAATATTCATCCTTGTGTAAATTGTCCAACCCAAAACAAAAATCCTACTGATACTGAAATTTATGGGCTGCTAAAGGTGATGGCCAAGTCAGAAACATCTCCAATAAAACCCAACAAACCACCAGCCCTGTCCACACAACAAGGTGTACCATTGCCACATTATTACATTAGTGCTTCATTCTGGAAAGGAGTCCATAGTCACAGATTAATGGGCATTTGAGGAAAAACTCTAGTATAAAAGAAGTGATTTCTTATTTGGACACACATATGAAAATTCCTGGCTACACTGAGGCAGACACTCTGTAAGATTGTAAACAAAGGATATAAAAATTTCAGCTGTATAAAATTTTCTGACTTAATGATGTAATTAACATGTTGTGCCCAAACTTACTTTCAAATCTATTGCAAAATTAGGTCCAGATGATGTTAACTTTGTACTTTTGATCATAATAACTTTTGATCATAACATTTTATGATCAAGCTGTCTAATTCTAAAATACACCAGTTCAATTCCTCATTTGCATGCTGTGAGCTCCTTTTATTTTTTAGGGTAGTTTATTTGTTTACTTTTATATTATTTATTTATTGGCTTTTCTGGATCTTTATTGCTGTGTGGGCTTTTCTCTAGTTGCAGGGAGCGAGGGCTACTCTCCAGTTGCGGTGCGCAGGCTTCTCATTGCAGAGGCTTCTCTTGTTGCTGAGCACGGGCTCTAGGGGTCCAGGCTTCAGTAGCTGTGGCATGAGAGCTGAGTGGTTGTAGTCCTTAGGCTCTAAATCATGGGTTCCATAGTTGTGGACAGCAGGGAGATCAAACCAGTCAATTCTAAAGGAAATCAACCCTGAGTATTCATTGGAAGGACTGATGCTGAAGCTGAAACTCCAGCACTTTGGCTATCTGATGAGAAGCGCCGACTTATGGGAAAAGACCCTGATGCTGGGAAAGATTGAGGGCAGGAGAAGAAGGGGGCAACAAAGAATGAGATGGTTGGATGGCATCACCAACTCAATGGACATGAGTTTGAGCAAACTCTGGGAGATGGTGAAAGATAGGGAAGCCTGGTGTGCTCCTGCCCATGGTTGAGCCGGACTCAACCTAGGACATGGGCTTAGTTGCACCTTGACATGTGGGATCTTCTCGGCCCCCTAGATCAAACCTGTGTCTCTTGCATTGGTGGGCAGATTCTCTACCACTGGGCAACCTAGGGACGCCCTAGGGTAGCTTTTATTTTTAGTAATGCAAGTTTTGTTTAACCTACAGTGAAAGATCTGAAAAACTTGTATACTGAAAACTAATAAATATTTATAAGAAAAATTAAAGAAAATCTAAATAAAAGTAGAGATGCATTTATTGTTTGGAAGAATCAATATTTTAAGATGCTCATTTTTCTCCAAATGATCAATAAATATAGTCCCAAACAAAAATCCAGGCCTGATTTTCCACAGATATTGGTGATATTATCCTAATATTTATATGAAATGCAAAAAATTGGAAGAGTCAAAATAACCTTGAGGAAGAACATACTTTATAGGAAAGACAAACAAGTTACTAGGACAGAATAGAGCCTAGCAATTGATCCACACATAAATATTCACTTTATTTATTTTTGAATGTCACTAGGACAGTCAGAAACAACTGAAGTGACTTAGCAGCAGCAGGACAGTTTAATGGAAAAAATTCTTTTGAATAGAGCTGGTGTAATTGAATATCCATGTAGGAGAAAACGACACTTGTCTATACTTCTTACCAGAATTAAACTGCGATGAGTCATAAACTAAATGTAAAAATAAAATTTGTTTTTTTCTTGTTATTTTACACTGCATAACAAATAGCCTTAAATTCTAGAGGCTTAAAAACAACAACTTATTATGCTCATTATTGTGTAGATGAGGAATTTGGACTCATTTCTGCTGCATAATGTCTGGGACCTCAACTACAATGGCTTATAAGGACTAAAACAGCTGTTACAGCTCGTACAGGGCCGCATTTCTTCTCCACGTCACATCTTTCAGGAATAAAATGTGTAGTATGGTTTTATACTCCCAGGTCTGGTGTTTCATCTGAGATAGCTGAAATATCTGGGTGCTTACATGAACCACTTCTCTGCCAGAGTGGTCTCAGGGTAGTTAGATTTCTAACCTGCTTGCTGGCTTCCTCTAGCCTGAGTGTTCCAAGAAACTATGGTGGAAGCTTTAAAGATTTTTATGACTCAACTTCCAAAGTTTCAGAATGTTACTTTCACCACATTCTGTTGGTCAAGTGAATCACTAAGGGCAGCCAACGTAGATTCAAGGGGAAAGGAAGAATACATTCTTTCTGTTAAGGAAATTGCATTATGTGTTCAGAGGAAAGAAACTGGTGGTGAACATCTTAGAGACAATCTACCTCAAGCTTGGGAAAATAACATAGAAAAATGTCTTTATGGCAAATAAAGACTTCTTAAACAGGACACAAAAGTATTGACAATATACACAAAAAGTTAAGTTAAAATTCATTAAATTTCTGACCATCAAAAGACACTGTTGATTATCAAAAAGCAAGTCACTGAGTAATGGAGAAAATACTTACAACCCATATACCTGATTAGAAAAACTCATATTTTGAATCTGTAAAGAATTCAAGCATCAATACTAAAGAAGACTAAAAGGAATACTCTTGCACTGTTGGTGGGAACGTAAATTGACACAGTCACTGTGGAGAACAGTATGGAAGTTCCTTAAAAACTAAAAATAGAACTACTATATGACCAACCAATCCGACTATTGGGCATATACCCTGAGAAAACTATAATTCAAAAGACACATGTACCCCTATGTTCATTGTAGTACTATTTACAAAAGTCAGGACATGGAAGCAATCTAAATGTCCATCAACAAATGAATGGATAAAGAATATATGGTATATATAAACAATGAAATATTACTCAGCTATTAAAAAGAACAAAATTGGGTTACTTGTAGAGATGTGAATGAGGAGATGTGAATAGACCTAGAGCCTGTCATACAGAATGAAGTAAGTCAGAAAAAGAAAAACAAATATCATATATTAATGCATATATGTAGGATATAGAAAAAAAATGACACAGACAAACCTAGTTTCAGGGCAGGAATAGAGACCCACATGTAGAGAATGGATGTGTGGATACAGTGGGGGAAGGGGAGGGTGAGATGAATTGGGAGATTAGGTCTGATATAAATACACTACCATGTATAATAGATAACTGGTGAGAATCTGTGGTATAGCACAGGGAGCTCAGCTCAGTGCTCTGTGATGACCTAGATGGATGGGATGGGTTGGGGGTGGGGGGAAGGAGGCTCATGAGGGAGGGAATTTATGTATACTATAGATGATTCACTTTATTGTACAGCAGAAACTAATACAACATTGTAAGGCAATTATATTTCAATCAAAAAACCTTATAGAATGCTGTATAACATAAACAGAAAAGAAAAGATATACTGAGTTGGATGATGCTGAAGTAAAGAAAACTATAAAGAATTCAACATGGCCCCAATGAAAACTAAGGTAAGTCATGAAAACATGGGAACACCTTTTTAGTTATATCTTAAATCCAGTTGCTTTAAATTTTTTTCAATATTATGTAAGCTTATTTTCCCTAATCCATGTCATTCGGCAGAGACAGATCAAAAAGTAAACGGTAGAAAAATGTTCTACTTCTCATGCCATAGGCATATATATGGTTTCTCTCACATTTGAGATACACATCTTCACACTTGCACAAATCCAGGATATCTAGAATACTTTGTCATTTGGATTCTTATGGAAGCAGGAGCTTACTCATCTGTGGCTGTCCTTATTTCTTGGACTTCAGAAAAATGCTATTATTTAAAGAATAAATAAAACTAAATGTTCTTATTTAAGGAATATAGTATTAAAGTCCAAGCAAGATCCAATTCATTAGCCCTGAAAACTTACTGCTGGGGAAAGCAGAAAGGAAAACGGGATAGTTAAGGAAGCCTTAGGGCTTCCCTGGTGGCTTAGATGGTAAAGAACTTGACTACATTGCAGGAGACCCAGGTTCTATTCCTGGGTCAGGAAGATCTCTTGGAGAAGGGAATAGCCTCCCACTCCAGTATTCTTGCCTGGAGAATTGCATGGACAGAGGAGCCTGACTGGCTATAGTCCATGTGGTTGCAAAAGAGTCAGATAGGCCTGAGCAACTAACACTTATGTCACCAGTCATTTCTGGAGAAGGCTATGGTGCATGGCTGAAGCTGTTGAGATTCTTTTCTGTGAAGAAGCAGAAGAAGAAGAAGAAGAAGAAGAAGAAAAGTCCTTCCATAATTTATAGACTTCCTATTTACAAACTAAATGAGTATCTTTGAAGTGATTCATCTCAATCAGTTAAAGGCAGTTAGACTGTGATAAGTTAAAGATATATATGTAGGAGTAAAATGTAAGACAAAAGTAGCATAATGGATAGATTAAGTGGTAAAATATTATTTGAAGCCAGATTGTGATAAAGATGTATTCATGCTGATGTCCAACTCTTACAACCCATGTATGGTAACCTGCCAGGCTCCTCTGTCCATGGGATTTCCCAGGCAAGAATACTGGAGTGGGTTGTTATTTACTACATTAATAATGAACAGATGACATCATCCTCTACACAGAAAACCCTAAAGACACCACCAGAAAATTAATAGAGCTAATCAATGAGTATAGTAAAGTTGCAGGATACAAAATTAACACACAGAAATCCCTTGTATTTCTATACACTAACAATGAGAAAACAGAAAGAGAAATTATTCCATTCACCATTGCAATGAAAAGAATAAAATACTTAGGAATAAATCTACCTAAAGAAACAAAAGACCTATTTATAGAAAACTATAAAACACTGGTTGAAAGAAATCAAAGATAACACAAATAGATGGAGAAATATACCATGTCCATGAATCAGAAGAGTCAATATAGTGAAAATGAATATACTACCTAAAGCAATCTATAGATTCAATGCAATCCTTATCAAGCTACCAATGGTATTTTTCAGAGAACTAGAACAAATAATTTCACAATTTGTATGCAAATACAAAAAAACCTCAAATACCCAAAGCAATGTTGAGAAAGAAGAATGGAACTGAAGGAATCAACCTGCCTGACTTCAGACTATACTACAAAGCTACAGTCATCCAGACAGTATGGTACTGGCACAAAGACAGAAATATAGATCAATATAACAAAATAGAAAGCCCAGAGATAAATCCACGAACTTATGGGCACCTCATCTTTGACAAAGGAGGCAAGAATATACAATGGAGAAAAGACAATCTGTTTAACAAGTGGTGCTGGGAAAACTGGTCAACCTCTTGTAAAGGAATGAAACTAGAAAACTTTCTAACACCATACACAAAAATAAACTCAAAATGGATTAAAGATATAAATGTAAGACCAGAAACTATAAAACTCCTACAAGAAAACATAGGCAAAACACTCTCTGATATAAGTCACAGCAGGGTCCTCTATGACCCATCTCCCAGAGTAATGGGAATAAAAGCAAAAATAAACAAATGGAACCTAATTAAAATTAAAAACTTTTGCACAATGAAGGAAACTATAAGCAAGGTGAACAGACAGCCTTCAGAATGGGAGAAAATAATAGCAAATTAAGCAACTGACAATTAATCTCAAAAATATACAAGCAGTTCATGCAGCTCAATTCCAGAAAAATAAGCAACCCAATCAAAAAATAGGCCAAAGAACTAAACAGACATTTCTCCAAAGAAGACATACAGATGGCTAACAAACACATAAAAGATGCTTAACATCACTCATTATCAGAGAAATGCAAATCAAAACCACAATGAGGTACCATCTCATGCTGGTCAGGAAAAGTCTACAGACAATAAATGCTGGAGAGGGTGTGGAGAAAAGGGAACTCTCTTACACTGTTGGTGGGAATGTAAACTAGTACAGCCACTATAGAGAACAGTGTGGAGATTCCTTAAAAAACTGGAAATAGAACTGCCATACGACCCAGCAATCCCACTGCTGGGCACACACACTGAGGAAACCAGAATTGAAAGAGACATGTGTACCCTAATGTTCATCACAGCACTGTTTACAATAGCTAGGACACGGAAGCAACCTAGATGTCCATCGGCAGATCATTGACAGATGAATGGAAAAGAAAGCTGTGGTTCACATACACAATAGAATATTACTCAGCTATTAAAAAGAATGCATTTGAAACAGTTCTAATGAGGTGGATGAAATTGGAGCCTATTATACAGAGTGAAGTAAGTCAGAAAGAAAAATACCAATATAGTACATTAATGTATATCTATGCAGTTTAGAAGGAGGGTAAGGTAAGGTAAGGTAAGGTAAGGTGAAGTCGCTCAGTCGTGTCTGACTCTTTGTGACCCCGTGGACTGTAACCTACTAGGCTTCTCCATCCATGGGATTCTCCAGGCTAGAATACTGGAGTGGATTGTCATTTCCTTCTCCAGGGGATTTTCCGAACCCAGGTATCGAACTCAGGTCTCCCGCATTGGAGACAGATGCTTTAACCTCTGAGCCACCAGGGAAGCCCCAGAAAGAGAGTAATGATGACCATATATGTGAGACAGCAAGAGAGACACAGATGTAAAGAACAGACTTTTGGACTCTGTGGGAGAAAGCGAGGGTGGGATGATTTGCGAGAATAGCATTGAAACATATGCTATTTATATGGTAATATATATAAAACATATATTACCATATGTGAAATAGATTGCCAGTCCAGGTTCGATGCATGAGACAGGACACTCAGGGCCAGTGCACTGCAACAACTCTGAGGGATGGCATTGGTGGGGGTAGAGGAGAAGGGGGTTCAGGATGGGGAACACATGTACACCCATGGCTGATTCATGTAAATATATGGCAAAAACCACCACAATATTATAAAGTAATTAGCCTCCAATTAAAATAAGTAGATTAATTTACAAAAAAAGAGAGATACAGCTAGTAACACAAGATAGAATATCAAATGTAATGATAAAACATTCATTAATAAAAAGAAAGCAGGAAAAGAGGGTAAAAGAAAAAAACAGATGAATAAAATAGGAAACAATAAGTATGACAGATGACAGGTTTAAATGCAAGCATACTGATGATCACACTAAATGTAATTGAAGAAAGAATAAAAAAATCCTCAACTTTCACTTTAAAGAACTAGGAAATAAGAACAAACGGAAACTCAATATTAACAGAGGTAAAGCAAATAACAAAATATCCAATTTCAGTAGAAGTGAAATCAATAAAATAGAAAACAAAAATTTTTAAAAAACTATGAAACCAAAAGCATGTTTTTTGGGTTTATCAATTGATAAATCTCTTACCCAGAATGACTGGGGGGAGGGAGACACAATTACCAATATCGAGTATGAAACAAGTGATATCATTACAGTTGCTATCATTACAGTGATATCATTACAGATAATTTAAAAAAATAAAGAAATACTAAAAATCATGCCAAAAAATTCAACAATTTATGGAATGAGAAAATTTATTGAATTACACATACTACCAAAAGCTCATTCAAGAAGATTCTGAGCAGTCCTTAATCTGCTAAAGAAATTGAATTTGAAGCTGAACAGTCATAAAGAATTCCAGGAACTGATGGTTTCACTGGTGAATTCTCATGAACATAGATGCAAAAAAATCTTAAAACTGTAGCAAATTCAATCCAACAGTACATAAAAAGAACAACATATTTTGACCAATCGGGGTTTATTACAGGAATGAAAAAGATGGATTTAAACTTTAAAATCAATCAACATAATTCACCATCAGTTCAGTTCAGTTCAGTCTCTCAGTCGTGTCTGACTCTTTGCGAGCCCATGAATCGCGCACACCAGGCCTCCCTGTCCATCACCAACACCCGGAATTCACCCAAACCCACTCCCATCGACTTGGTGATGCCATCCAGCCATCTCATCCTCTGTCGTCCCCTTCTCCTCCTGTGCCCAATCCCTCCCAGAATCAGAGTCTTTTCCAGTGAGTCAACTCTTCACATTAAGTGGCCAAAGTACTAGATTTTCAGCTTTAGCATCATTCCTTCCAAAGAATACCCAGGACTGATCTCCTTTAGAATGGATTGATTGTTGATTGGATCTCCTTGCAGTCCATGGGACTCTCAAGAGTCTTCTCCAATACCACAATTCAAAAGCATCAATTCTTTGGCACTCAGCTTTCTTCACAGTCCAACTCTCACATCCATACATGACTACTGGAAAAGCCATAGCCTTGACTAGACAGACCTTTGTTGGGAAAGTAATGTCTCTGCTTTTTAATATGCTATCTAAGTTGGTCGTAATTTTCCCTCCAAGGAGTAAGCCTCTTTTAATTTCATGGCTTAAATCACCATCTGCAGTGATTTTGGAGCCCCCAAAATAAAGTCTGACACTGTTTCCACTGTTTCCCCACCTATTTCCCATGAAATGATGGGACCAGATGCCATGATCTTTGTTTTCTGAATGTTGAGCTTTAAGCCAACTTTCTCACTCTCCTCTTTCACTTTCATCAAGAAGCTTTTTAGTTCCTCTTCACTTTCTGCCATAAGGGTGGTGTCATCTGCATATCTCAGATTATTGATATTTTTCCCGGCAACCTTAATTTCAGCTTGTGCTTCTTCCAGCCCAGCATTTCTCATGATGTACTCTGCATGTAAGTTAAATAAGCAGGGTGACAATATACAGCCTTGATGTACTCCTTTTCCTGTTTGGAACCAGTCTGTTGTTCCATGTCCAGTTCTAACTGTTGCTTCCTGACCTGCATACAGGTTTATACAGAGGCAGGTCAGATGCTCTGGTATTCCCATGTCTTGAAGAATTTTCCACTGTTTATTGTGATCCACATAGTCAAAGGCTTTGGCATAGTCAATAAAGCAGAAATAGATGTTTTTCTGGAACTCTCTTCTTTTTTTGATGATCCAGCGGATGTTGGCAATTTGATCTCTGGTCCCTCTGCCTTTTCTAAAACCAGCTTGAACATCTGGAAGTTTATGGTTCATGTATTGCTGAAGCCTGGCTTAGAGAATTTTGAGCATTACTTTACTAGTGTGTGAGATGAGTGCAATTGTGCGGTAGTTTGAGCATTCTTTGGCATTGCCTCTCTTTGGGATAGGAATGAAAACTGACGTTTTCCAGTCCTGTGGCCACTGCTGAGTTTTCCAAATTTGCTGGCGTATTGAGTGCAGCACTTTCACATACTAACTGCCAAATAAATAAATAAATAAATAAATAAATAAATAAACTATATGGTCATCTCAATAGAAGCAGAAAAAGTCAACATTCATCTGTGATTAAAACTTTTAGTAAACTAAGAATAAAAGGCACTATCACAAACTGAAAAACAGCTTCCAAAACATTAAACTCCAGCTCTACTTTTCTCTATCAGGAAAAAGGCAAAAATGCTCACTCTGGCCACTACAATTCAATACTGTCCTGGAGGTTCTGGCCAGTGCAATAGGGAAAAAAATAAAAAGGAAGAAGTCTAACTGTCCTTATCCACAGATAAGATGATCCATGATCATTTATAGAATCTACCCCCAAAACAGTTATTAAAACTAATTGGTGGATTTAGTAAAGTTGAAAGTTAAACAATCAATAGAAAAATTATATCTCTACATAATAACATTAAATCCTCAAATTGAAATAAAAATAAAATTTACAATAGTGTCAAAAATATGAGCTATATAGGGACTAAATTTTAAGATGAACTTAGGCCAGGGCTCCATTCATCAGTTGGCTCGTGTGTGGCTCCATTCCAACAGAGGGTCCATGATGGTATTTTGTGTCTGCTGGTATCAGTGTTATCTTGGCCCCTTCTCCCCAATAATCCCTGAAAACTCTGAGGTTTCCATTTCCCAGTACACAGTTATTCTGGTAAATAACTAGAGTACCATTTAGAAAAGAACAGGGGAAATTGTTACTGAAGATCAATACAAAGCCTCAATTTATGAGTGTCATGACATTGGCTGTCCTTATTCAGTGGGCACTGTCTCTTTTTAGCTCCGTGATCTCTTCTGATTCTCAGTACCAACACACATCTGGAAACTGGACAAAGAATTCTGACTTTTTAAAAGTGGAGGCAAACTGCTACTTATTCCTGTGTGTTAGGGCCCCTTGGAAAAATGGCTGAATCCAGAAATGCAATTGAAAAATTTAAAAAGATTAACCTGGATATTTTGTGCTAAAAAGTAAGGAAGTGTTCAAAGAATGACAGGGATATATCAAAAGGACAGAGAAATGTGGTTGTATAAAATGCTCATATGATGGGAAGCTGGGTAAAGGGTTCACAGTAACTCTCTTCACTATGACTCTTCTGTAGGTATGGGCTTCCCAGATGGCTTAGTGGTAAAGAATCCACCTGCCAATGCAGGAGGCCTGGGTTTGATACCTGAGTTGGGAAGATCCCTGGGAGGAGGGCATGGCAACCCACTCCAGTAGTCTTACCTGGAGAATCCCATGAACAGAGGAAACTGGTGGGCTACAGTTCATGGGGTTGCAAAGGAGTTGGACATGAATTCGAGACTAAACAACAACACATACTATTACAACTCTTCTGTAAGTTTGAAATCATGACAAAACCAAAATGTTTTTAAAAAAACTTCTGGGCATTTCCCTGGTGGTCCAGTGGTTAAGGATCCACTTTGCTGTGTAGGGCACAAGGGTTTGACCTCTGACAGGGGAACTACAATCCCACATGCCTTGGGGCAACTGCAAGCAGCTAAAAATACTTTAAAAATACTTAAAAACCAAAAAGTCTGGCACCTAAAAGAACACTAACTGTTTTTAGAATGGTCTCAGGCCTGAATAAGTCTTCTCAGCCTTAAAGATGATTTCAAGGAGATAGATTTCTTATCCAATATAAAAACAAGTGCCCCCTTTCCTTCCACTCCAATACTCAAAGTCTAAAGGAAGTGCAGATTTTAGTTATCTTCCATAGGTCCCGCTGGTCTTCTTTTCTGGACAGAAGAGCAAAATTGTCCAATTGATTCACTGGAATATTTATTCCCAAAGGCTTCAGTGAAGACAGTAAAATATTTTTAGATCTCCAATCTGAGAAGTTCATGAACATTTTTTAAATGTTTAAACATTTTTTATACTTTAGTATAAATGGTCTTTATTACTTTAGAATAGTCCTTTAGGAGTCTAAAGGTCTGATCTCAGACTCCTGGTGTGCAACATGCTGAAGCCTACCATCGGCTTCACAAATGGAAAGTGTACCAACTTAACAAGAATCCTGGAACCCAGCACAAGCTGAGGGTCAAAGTGACTGAGGCCCAGGTTGTAGGTATAAACCATATACTTGTTTAGTGAGTGTTTGCTCTCTCACACTGGCCTCCTTGTAGGAATTATCTGTGCAAGTTCAGAAGCAAGTTTCAAAGTAAAGTGACAGAAGGGCAAATATCCTCAAACACAGAGACCACAAATCAGCTTCCAAGGATTAAAACTGATTCTCAGAAGAAAGGAAAAAATAGTGAGAGAAGAATTACAACAGAAGTAAATCCTGACAATATTTCCTCATGGATACTTTAAGAAGGCAAGTTCTATTTTAATAATCTAAATATTTTTTGACAACAACTTTTTTTCTTATGCTAGTCTATAAAAACATAATTGGCAGTCATATTTAATGGTATTAATGGTATATAATGACTACATTTTTCTTTGACATATCTAGAAAAAAAGAGGGCAGTAGGGAGAATTGCATAAGGAAGCAACTACTAGACTGGAACATAACTTTTAATGTAACTGATAATATATAATCATAGAAGTAGAATTCATGTAAACAAATAAAGTACTAAAAATAATCCAGGCTTATGAAATTCCAGATAAATTTCAGAATCCTGGATTCCAACACAGAACCTTTACCCAACTTTAAGAATTCTATACATTCACAAAAAACAATTATGAACTGTTGTTAATTATGATATCAGAAATGTATAGTTAACTTAAAAATCATCAGTTTTTTTATTGTTTAGATAATGTTAATATTTTATTTGCCAAAGATCCATGTGTACTGATATAGCATGTAGGTAAAATATATTTCAAAGTGTTTTTACTTTAGAATACTTTAAGGAAACTTGATATAAACAGACAAAATCTTTCAGACTTTTAAAAAACTATCAGTGATAACTGATTCACCTCACTGTATAAAATTCTATACGTTTAAGATTTCACTAATTCAAGCTAAAGTGGAATGAGGTTCTTATTTTGATAGTGGTAGTCTATTAATTTGATTGTATATTATCATTCTTTTCTCTAAGCATGGACTGGTGACTTGTTTTTTCACGTCAGATTCAGTTTTGAGAACAAATCAACAATCTTAAACTTCTTAAGCAGATTGATAATTCATGTACCTTTGTGATCAGCAACTCTAACCATAAGCAAATGCAAAATAAAAATAAACCATGTAGTAAAATACTTTCCCAAATCTTTAAAACATTCTGTGGATCATATTGCCGTATTTGTGCCTGAATGGATGTCTCTTTAATTTTTTAAAAAGATTTAAGTCTCTAAAAATTCTTTTTGTTTTCCAGATAAACAAATACATATATATGTGTGTGTATACATAAAATATATAATGAACAGTGATTTCATAAGTTGGAAAGGATGCAGATGTCCATTTGCCTTTGGGCCTTTTCACTACAAGGTTCTGTAGAAACTTTACACTTACTTGGCCCCCAGATTAAATTAGTTATTTCCACTAATTCAAAGTACTCCTCTCCTTCTGTGTTCCTACTTTATTAAGCATCTGTGCAGCCCACAAGACAAACTTGAAGATCTTGCTTTACCACTGTGTCATCTCTCATCTGATAAATCTCCCAGTGCTGCGGGTTTTCTCTCTATTAGTTGTCCAGCTATACACTTCTTTTCCCAGAGTTGGGGGCAGTATAGTTGATTTACAATGTTGTATCAGTTTCAGGTGTACAGCAAAGTGAATCAGTTATACATATACACATATCCTCTTGTTTCTAGATTCTTTTCCCATAAAAGTCATTACAGAGTATTGAGTACATTTCCCTGTCCTATACTTAGGTCCATATTAGTTATCTATTTTGTATATAGTGGTGTGTACACTTCTTTTTCTTGCAGCTTTCACAGAATAACAGATCACCAGCATTTTTCACCTAGATAACTGTAGCCATCTCATGATTGTCTCCTACTTTCCAATATTGCTCTATTCTAATTCATTGCAGCCAGAATAAGTTCTAAAATCCAAATTCAGTCATGTAACTACTTTAAATTACTTAACACTCCTCTATTTTTTAACATAAAGACAGAATTTGTTAACATGAACTACAAGACCATGCACACACTAGCCTTTATTACTTCTCCAGTTTGAATGAATTTCATTCCCTCATCATATTCCACAATAACAAGCCATTTTAGCTTCTCCCATGTGACACTCTTTTACTTGACTCTAGTCCTCTCATGTTAAAGCTCTTGTGTGGGGTACTACTTCTTCCAAGAAATGTCCCTTGTCTCTTGGGTTTTAGGTAAGTACCTTATCCACGTTTGTGCTATGTCAGTCATTTGTAGCCTACCAGGTTTCTCTGTCCATGGGATTCTCCAGGCTAGAATACCGGAGTGGGTTGTTTCTCTGTCCATGGGATTCTCCAGGCAAGAATACTGGAGTGGGTTGTCATTTACTCCTCCAGAGAGTCTTCCCCCACCTAAAGATCGAACACAGGTCTTCTGCATTGGCAGGTAGGTTCTTTACCACTAGTGCCCCCAGGGAAGCTCGACTTCTTCCAAGAAACATCCCTCATCCCTTGGGTTTTAGGTAAGTACCTCATCTAAGTCCATATATCACTATTATAGTTCCCATATTATTCTCTGCATTCCACTCTGAACTATAAGCTCTGTGAAGGCAAGGATCATCTACATATTGTTTGTCATATTATCCTGAGAACTTTGCATAGTGTCAGTTATATGACAGACATTTATATTTTATCTTTTCTTAAATATACCTCAAGTTTTCATTCTGTAAAAATAGGATACTTACAGTTGACCAAACTACCAAAGGTTTTTGAATAGAGACTGGAAATTGCAAATGAATTATAAATAAAGAGAAGATTATTGATGAAAAATAAATTAAAAAATTAGGAAGACAAGCAGTAGTACTTTTTTTGTTGTGGGGCAAATATTAATAGAGAAAGAAAAAATAAGATTACAGGAGTGCAGGTATGATCAGGCAAATGGGACATTGAAATAGACATGTTCTTCATTTCTCTACTTCTAACATTATAAGACCCCTAACTCACTAATTCCAACTGAATAACGCAGTAGACTTCACTGCTCTAGTTCCAGTATACTGCCTAGATGAAACAGATGACTGGATATTTAAAAAAACAGATGCTGCATAGAAACACAGTAAGTAACCCTTCTTTAAACCCAGCAGTTCTTGAGCTATGTGACAAGGAGCACTTAAAGGATAAACAGAGATAGTCATTGAAAACAAGATAATTGATTTAAATTTGGAAAATTTTAAAATCATCTTGACATTAAATAATATGGCAATGTGTTCATGTAAGATTTGAAATATTACCTATAATTACCTATCTTTATCATTTCAGATTCTTACACCAATTAGTGCAGTGGTATTTTTGCATTTAACAAGGAAAACCAGAAGTCCTTGAAGTGTATTTTTCATCTTCCATCCCTTCCCACTTCTGGGGTATTATCTGGGCTGAATCTGGATGCTAACAGTTATTATATACACCATAAGAAATGAATAAGAAAAATACATCTATAAACAGAAAAGTTTTCATAATATCTGTGGTATCTTATAATTTTATGAAAACCTGCATCCAACCTATGAAAAGGGTATCACAGCATACAAATGAAGAATTGAAGTGATTGTTTAAGGATTAGACAGTTTAATCTTAATATGTTTGAATCAAATATAATGCTAATACTATCTGGACTGATCATTTGCAGTCATTTGAAAGTAAGTTTTGGGCATAATGTGACTTCTAAGCCAGAAAATGTTCTAAACATGAAATCTTTATACTGTTTATTTACAGTCATAAGGGGGTTCTGCCCCACCATGACCAGGAATTTTCATATGTGTGTCCAATTAGACAGCTAATCACTCCTTTGATGCAACAAGTTTGGTCAATCTGAAAAGAATTAGCGTTAGAGATGATTTTTTACATAAAATTCAGGATCTTACCAATACATAATACAGTTCAAACATATATGATTTGCAGTTATAACCAACATTCATTGACAAGTGAATTAATAAATTTACAAATTATTTTGCCAAAATATGTCATAATGATTTTATTCACATGCATGAGAATAAACACGTCACTGGTCTCACTTTTTCCTTTTAGCAAAATTTGACAAAATTAAAAAGAGACATGGACAAGTCCACAGCCATGGCTGAATAGATAATAACATATATGTCAGTTGCTTTCTCAGCAACTTATAGAGCTAGATGAAAAATATTAGTAAAGCCACAGATGTTCTGAACAGCCCTATCAATTACCCTGGTTTAATTGATACTGACATTGCAATGTTTGTTAGACAACTGTCCCCAAAACAAAAGTTCAATTTGTTTTCACCATTAAAAGTTATAGCAGGCATCAATCTGGGGTACTAAGAAGGAACTTTGCCTTATAGCACCTTCAAACTTACAAATTAGACACTCTCCTTTCCTTTAGCTGTTGGAAATGGCAGACCTCAGTGGGTGCATTCTCTCTGGTGGGTGGTGACCATCCAGCACTTTCACGAAAATGCACATGTGAAGCTCCTAAGAAATCACCTGACTCGGACTTTTAAAAAGAATTCAACATTTTTGTTTCCTCAGGTAAGCATGTGTTTGATGTCTTAGAATAATTGAATTCCTCACTTTACTCTTCTGTGACTACAGTCTCTTACAGGAGCTCATTAGATAATATTTTTAAAGGCTGCCGTACTTCTCTAATATGGGACACAGTTTGAATGGTAATAACAGCAGTTAATAGCATTACAAATTATGATGGGAAAAAGTATGGTAGATAAAGATTTTTGTTTTTCAGATAGTCAATCAATTCTGGAATTTTAGAAACTATTAATTACACAAAGCAAAACAAAATTTTTATTTTTCTTCATAATAATCAAGAAAAAAATAACATTTTTAAATTTTATCTTCTTAAATTTTATTTTTAACTGGAGGATAATTGCTTACAATGTTGTGTTGGTTTCTGCTGTACAAAAACATCAGTCAGGTATAAGTATACATATATCCCCTCCCTCTTGAAAAAATAGCATTTGAAACAAGAAACCAGAAAAAAGAAGCTACTTTTTATATTTAAAAAGTAAACATACTTTTAATTTAAATTTTCTTATCAATATTGATTGTGATATTTAATTTCACAAAGAATGGATGTGAATAGCTATGTCTGTGGAATTTTGTGCCCTCCTTCTCAAGTTGATAAATATTATTTTCAATAAGCCTCATAATGATAACAGATAGATTCATATTATAGAGTCATTTCTTTGAAAAACAATTAAAAAAATAATCTCCTAATACAATAAAATACTCCAGTGGAAAGAAACTGGAAAGAACTTTGAAGTTTTCACCAAAAATAAGATTTGTGTTAGCAACTCAGTACTTGGAATGGTGCTAAGAAAGAATAAAGAATAAATAGCCCTATCATCAAGGAATTTACAATCTACTAGGAAACATAAGAAACCTAAATATAATAAAATTGACTAGAAGAATGGTCATTTCATTGTATAAAAATACAATAGTTTCAGAAGAAATGAAAGAGCATTTTAAAATCAAAGAGTCCCAGATAATTTTACAAATATTAAAGAATCTGCCTGCAATGCGGGAGACCTGGGTTTGATCCCTGGGTTGGGAAGATCCCCTGGAGGAAGGCATGACAACCTATTCCAGTGTTGTTGTCCGGAGAATTCCATGGACAGAGGAGCCTGGCGGGCTACAGTCCATGGGGTCACAAAGAGTCAGTTATGATAGAGCCACGAAGCACACACACACATCATATTAGAGTTGACCACTGAAGCACGGGAAGGATTTGGCCAGGCATTTGCACAGGGGAAGGGGGTGATGTCATCGTATTAACAATAAAGAAACATTACGGAGAATGGTGAGAATGCACACATAGACTCTACAGCATATCAGCATAATGAAAGAATGTACAAATAAAGGATACAGGCTGGAGCTGGTTATTTGGTCACCCGTACACTCACCACTCTAACAAAGGCACTATTAGTGGATAAGGGAAAAGGTTCAGATATGTACACACACTTCTGAATTCCAGTTATCTTCTCTGTGACTCAGGCTCATTTACATAGGAGCTATAGACCATAGTCGTAGTAGTGTTAGTCTGTCAGTCGTGTCTGACTCTTTGCGACCTCTGGGACTGTAACCCGCCAGCTCCTCTGTTCATGGCATTTCCCAGGCAAGAATACTGGAGTGGGTTGCCATTTCCTACTCTAGGGGATCTTCCCGACCCAGGGATCCAACCGGGTCTCCCACATTGCAGACAGAATCTTTACCATCTGAGCCACCAGGGAATAGTTTTGCATTTAAAAAAACAGGATGAAAATAGCTACAAAGTTTTTATTAAGAGGCTTGAAACTTATCTACTCAGTTTGATAACTTAGGATATATAGTGGGTTTCCCTGGTGCCTCACACGGTACAGTTACATCCATATTGTGTGTACCTAAGGTTTTGGGTTGATTCACCTTGACTCTGGATACACCTCAATGCATTTATCCACATTTAAAAAACAAATCCAAGAATGTTTGATACATTGGCTAAAGTTATCTTAAGCACAAAATAAACAGTAATGTTTGGGGAAAAAAATTCCTAGGACATTATAACTGAGCATACCTCTATATCTCATTGTTGCCTCCCCAGAACCATTTTCAGCGCCCCTTTCACCTCCTTGTTCCTTAAGGTGTAGATGAGTGGATTCAACATGGGAGTCACCAGGTTGTAGAAGAGGGTGAGAAACTTGCCTTGGTCTTGAGAAGAGCTGTTTCCTGGCTGCATATACATATAGATGATGCTCCCATAGAACAAGGAGACCACAGTGAGGTGGGAGCTACAGGTATTGAAGGCCTTCCGGCGCCCAGCAGCTGACTTGATCCTCAGCACAGCTGCTGCGATGTAGCCGTAGGAGACAAGAATAAGAGTGAGGGGCAGTAGGACAATGAGAACGGCAAGGTGAAGGCCAGCATTTCCACTGCGCGAGCGCCCACACAAGCCATCTTGATCAGGGCCGGCATTTCACAGAGGAAATGGTTAACTCGTCGCTGACCACATCTGGAGAGAGTCATTGTCAGTGGGGACATGACGATGGCATTGACCAGTCCACTTCCCCCAGGCCACAGCCACCAGTCGTAAGCACAGCCGGGGTGCATAATGACCCTATAGTGCAAGGGCCTGCAGACTGCAGCATAGCGGTCATAGGCCATGACAGCCAGAAGGAGGCACTCGACTCCTCCAACAGAAAGGAAAGAGAAGAGCTGGACAACACAGCCCGCATAGCTGATGGTCTTATCAGGGCCCCAGAGGTTAACCAGCATCTGGGGGACACAGCTAGTACTGAAGCAGAGATCTACAAAGGAAAGATTTGCCAGAAAGAAGTACATTGGCGTATGAAGTCGAGAGTCTGATATACACACAAGGATTATGGCTGAATTTCCCAGGACAGCCACTGAATACAGAGTAAAATTTACTATGAAGAGCACCATCTCCAGCTTGGGACGATCCGAGAAGCCCACCAAGATAAAACCGTACTCTGAGCTGTCATTGGATTTTTCCATTGCCTTCTTTTCATATCATCCGTATAACTGGCAAGAATGAAATAAAGACTACTTAATCTTTATTTTCTGAAAACCATTGAAAATCAGGATTTTTAAGGAACATGTAAGACATCAAGTCTCACGGCCCATTCAATATTTGAATCGCTTCTGCCCAGGCACACAATTTATCATTTGTTCAAACACATACACAGATTATTTCATTGTTGGAAAATTCAGAACGAGAATCAATAACTTTGATTATAAGCAGCAGTAAATTTCCCCTTATTCATAAGCTAAAGTATTTTAATCTTATTGAGCATATATCATATCTTAACATCTCTTAATATGACCATCATTAAAGTATTTCAAACGAGTTACCACACCTAAATTTTCTTTAGACCAAAGCATTCCGTTTCCTCAACCGTTCTTATAACAAGGTTATCAACTATATTATCACCTTAGTAGATGTTTTCCAAATATCCTAAATGTTGACAATGACGTTCTGAAAATCTGATAACCAGGACTAATCTCAGTATCCAAGACATGATTTGAAAATCACAAAAAACTGCTTACCATGATCTGGACTACTATAATCTTACTAATGTTGTTTAAGTATGTGTTTACTTCATAGTGTCATCATTTCACTTAGATTATTATTGTATCTGCTAAACATCCGAGTTTTTCCCGTGCAGTGCTGTCCATTCAGATATCTATCATTATTTCTTTGAAAGAAATAGAATTCTGCAATCTAAATGTCTAGGGTCAGAGAGGACATACTATCCAGTAATAAAATGACAACTCTGGGTATAATCTCTTAGGCTTTTAGAAACATCAGAACAACATGATTATCTTGCAGAAGAGAAGTGCATAGTGACCAAGATGAATGGAGAAAAAGGGAAGATAGTGCAGTACATAAAGAATAACTTTAAAAGGGGAAAAAAAAAAAAAAAGATTGACCCTAATATGGCTAAGAAGAATAAACAGAGTCTTGAATCCATAAAAGACAGATTTTTATTTGGAATAAGAGCATTAAGGTAATAATGAAACTAAATATCACAAATTATTTTTTAAACAATTACAATCGAAAGAAAATTTAAATTAAGAGTATCTTTAAGTATGAAAGTAACTTCATTCTTCTGATTTCTTATTAAAAATGCCCACATTTTCTTCATGATGATTATGAAGAAAAATAAAATTTTATTTTATTTAAAAAAACTGTTAAAAGTAAAATTTTAAGAGTTTCTAAAATTCAGCTATCTGAAAACTCAAAATCTATGTCTACCATAATTTTTTTCACCACAATTTATAATGCCATTAACTAACATTGTTGTCATAAAAACTATATACCCTGTGGTGGGGAAGTATGGTAAAATTTTTAAAAACATTATCTAAAGAGTTCCTCCTGTAAAGACTGTATCCACAGAAGAATAAAATGAGAAATTTAATTATTCTGTGGTATCAAACACATGCTTACCTAAGAAAATAGAAATGTTTAATTTTTTTTAAATTTTTAGTTGGGTGATTTCTGAGGGATTTCCATGAAAAGAAGACAAGTGTGAAAAAACAACAACAAAAAAAAAAAAACAGAACAGTGGGCACAGAAGAAAACATACCTCGAACTCTTAGTCCTGTTGATTCTTTGATAACTTAGGCATAAATAACAAGAGTAAAATTATTAAATGAATATTATAAAATATCTAGATTGCTGTGTGATTTAGGGGATCAAGACAATTAATAATAATATATTCAACTAGTAGGCCTGGAAAAAATAAAGCAGAGTAGTGCATATCATAGCCACACATATTTTGATTTTCTAATAAAAAACTTACTTTTGGTGAAGACTTCTTAACTTCAAAGTTATTACTGCAAATTTATTTTCCACAGCCAAATACAGTATACCAAATTGAAAGAAAGAAATTTTTCCTTAATTTTTTCTAGCTATTTAGGCTTACCTGTTTTCAGCTTTCCCAAGTGATCTAGGGAGAACACATATTAATACTTTCCCCCTGGTTGGGATTTGTTATAGGGATTTTATGGAGATTATGCAGTTAATATAGGTAGAAAGTAACAATAGGGTGATATGAGACAAATGCACCAGAAATTATATAGAAGTGGTTACAAAGATCTTAACTTTGTCAAGAAAGGGATGACAATTGAGCTCTGAATTGTCTCCCATGCATTGGAGTCTTGTTTCTTCCTGAAGGTAAGAGTTGTAAAGGCTGTGAGAATTCCTTTTCTTACAATCTGAGTAAAGTGATGGAGTAATGGTATATCACTACCTCATAGAAAAGGCAAAGTGGAATAAGTGCCATAAATTATGAAGAAAAGAGGCAATTGAAATAGAAAATAGCATTAGTATTCCTTCTGTCTGCCTGCCATTTGGGCCAAATACCCAGCCTGCAGGAGGCCTTCAGAAGCTGTCAGCTAAAGCCCCCAGAAAATAAGCAGTGCAGCTAAGGACACTCCTATAGACCCAGATTGAAAAAAAAAAAAAAACAACCAGAGGACTAATTTCTTAGCATCAAAAATGGTGCCTGAAAGCAGGCATAACATACTTTCTTATTGAGATCATGGGGACTGAACACTCCTTTGGGTAATTAGCTGGACTGTCAAAGGGAATAGAGTGTATTCTTAGGGGTAATTTTGCAATAATAGCAGATGATTGAGAATCAAAACTCTTAGGTTTTTTTCTTGCTTTCTGACTGGGACCACAATTGTCCATATCCTCACAATTTGAACCTTTATTTCTGTAGAAAAGTATCCTTATATTTGGTGGGGCAAAAAAATCAAGCTTGGCAATATAGTGCAAATATGAACAGCTTTTGGAAATCTTTTTATTCTTAAATTGAAATGAGACTTAGTCTTTTGTCTAAGGAAAGAATTTGAAAGTCTAATTTCTTTCTATTTTAATCCGTTTTTAAAAGATAATACAAAAAAGCATGTTGTTTCTTTTTGTCACTTAGAACTTTTATTTTTACTTAGATTGATAAAGTTACTGGAATATAGTAAATATAGAGTAAATATATGAGATTTGGTTGAATGTTGTTCTTTAATTTGCATTCAAAGGAAACATGGAAACCTCATTGATTATCTTTTGGAGAAGATAAAATTGTGGCTCCCCCAACTCCAAACCTCCAAAATGATCACATCATTTCCACAATCAGTGAAATGAAAGCCTAAACAATTCCCCTAAGGGTGGTGCAAAACCTGAGACAAAGCACTAATCATGGTCATTGATGTGACCCATTAGAGCTTACTATTTTCCCCAACCTGAAGTTATTTAAAACTCATTGGTGGTGGCGGCAGTGGTTTAGTCACAACATGGCTCATAGCTTCATTGAGTTCTGCAAGGCTCTTTGCCATGACAAGACAGTGATACATGAAGGGGAACCTGTATACTTAAATAACTACAATCAAAACAATGAGATATTACTTTTCTCTGATTGTATTGCAAATACCTTTCAGCTTGGTAACACTCAGAGTTTGTGAAGATATAACAAAATGGCACTCACACCTTGCATTTGGTTTACATTTTTGGAGGATAATGTTGCCAAATTACAGGTCTTTGATTCATTAATTTCACTTCATGGGATTAACCATTGGGATTGCCTCTGTAAGTGTACATAAAGTTCTGTGTAGCACAGTTACATTGTAGCTAAAAAAGGAAATAGACTAAATGTCCATTGGCTGAATCAGTTCAGTTCAGTTCAGTTCAGTTCAGTCACTCAGTGGTGTCCAACTATTTGCAACCCCATGAAGCTCAGCACTCCAGGCCTCCCTGTCCATCACCAACTGCTGGAGTCCACCCAAACCCATGTCCATTGATTGGTGATGACATCCAACCATCTCATCCTCTGTCATCCCCTTCTCCTCCTGCCTTCAATCTTTCCCAGCATCAGGGTCTTTTCAAATGAGTCAGCACTTCTATCAGGTGGCCAAATATTGGAGTTTCAGCTTCAATATCAGTACTTCCAATAAACACCCAGGACTAATCTCCTTTAGGATGGACTGGTTGGATCTCCCTTGCAGTCCAGGGGACTCAAGAGTCTTCCGCAACACCACGGTTCAAAAGCATCAATTCTTTGGTGCTCAGCTGTCTTTATAGGCCAACCTTCACATCCAAACATGACTACTGGAAAAACCATAGCCTTGACTAGATGGACATTTGTTGACAAAGTAATGTCTCTGCTTTTCAATATGTTGTCTAGGTTGGTCATAACTTTCTTTCCAAGGAGTAAGCATGTTTTAATTTCATGGCTGCAATCACCACTGCTGTGATTTCTGAGCCCAGAAAAATAAAGTCAACCACTGTCCCCACCTATTTGCCATGAAGTGATGGGACCGGATGCCATGATCTTAGTTTTCTGAATGTTGAGCTTTAAGCCAACTTTTCGCTCTCCTCTTTCACTTTCATCAAGAGGCTCTTTAGTTCTTCTTCACTTTCTGCCATAAGGATGGTATCATCTGAATATCTGAGGTTATTGATATTTTTCCTATCAATCTTGATTCCAGCTTGTGCTTCTTCCAGCCCAGCATTTCTCATGATGTACTCTGCATATAAGTTTAAAAAGCAGAGTAACAATATAGAGTCTTTATGTACTCCTTTTCCTATTTGGAACCAGTCTGTTGTTCCATGTCCAGTTCTAACTGTTTCTTCCTGACCTGCATACAGGTTTCTCAAGAGGCAGGTCAGGTGGTCTGGTATTCCCATCTCTTGAAGAATTTTCCAGAGTTTATTGTGATCCACACAGTCAAAGGCTTTGGCATAGTCAATAAAGCAGAAGTAGATATTTTTCTGTAACTCTCTTGCTTTTTCAATGATCCAGTGGATGTTGGCAATTTGATCTCTAGTTCCTCTGTCTTTTCTAAATTCAGCTTGAACATCTTGAAGTTCACCGTTCATGTATTGCTGAAGCCTGGCTTGGAGAGTTTTAAGCATCACTTTACTAGCGTGTTAGATGAGTGCAATTGCAGGTTGAGCATTCTTTGGCACTGCTTTTCTTTGATTTTGGAATGAAAACTGACCTTTTCCAGTCCTCTGGCCACTGCTGAGTTTCCCAAATTTGCTGGCATATTGAGTGCAGCACTTTCACAGCATCATCTTTCGGGATTTGAAATAGCTCAACTGAAATTTCATCACCTGCACTAGCTTTGTTTGTAGTGATACTTTCTAAGGCCCACTTGACTTCACATTCCAGAATGTCTGGCTCTAGGTGAGTGATCACACCATCGTGATTATCTGGGTCATGAAGATCTTTCTTGTACAGTTCTTCTGTGTATTCTTGCCACCTCTTCTTAGTATCTTCTGCTTCTGTTAGGGCCCTACCATTTCTGTCCTTTATCGAGCCCGTCTTTGCATGAAATATTCCCTTGGTATCTCTGATGTTCTTGAAGAGATCTCTAGTCTTTTCCGTTTTCCTCTATTTCTTTGCACTGATTGCTGAGGAAGGCTTTCTTATCTCTCCTTGCTATTCTTTGGAACTCTGCACTCAAATGGGTATATGTTTCCTTTTCTTCTTGATTTTCTCTTCCCTTCTTTTCACAGCTATTTGTAAGACCTCCTCAGACAGCCATTTTGCCTTTTTACATTTCTTTTTCTTGGGGATGGTCTTGATTCCTGTCTCTTGTACAATGTCACAAACCTCCATCCATAGTTCATCAGGCACTCTGTCTATCAGATCTAGTCCCTTAAATCTATTTCTCACTTCTACTGTATAGCCATAAGTCAAACCACTTCAGTATTCTTATCTTGAGAAACCCCTGGACAGTATGAAAAGGCAAAAGATAGGACACGGACAGATGAACTCTCCAGGTTGGTAGGTGCCCAATATGCTATTGGAGATCAGTAGAGAAATAACTCCAGAAAGAATGAAGTGATGGTTGGAGTCAAAACAAAAACAATACCCAGGTGTGGAAGGGACTGGTGATAGAAGCAAGGTTTGATACTGTAAAGAGCAATATTGCATAGGAACCAGGAATGTTAGGTCCATGAATCAAGGCAAATTGGAAGTGGTCAAACAGGAGATGACAAGAGTGAACATCGACATTCTAGTAATCAGTGAACTAAGATGGACTGGAATGGGTGAATTTAACTCAGATGACCATTATATCTACTACTGTGGGCAGGAATCCCTTAGAAGAAATGGAGTAGCCATCATAGTCAACAAAAGAGTTCAAAATGCAGTACTTGGATGCAATCTCAGAAATGACAGAATGATCTCTGTTTGTTTCCAAGGCAAACCATTCAATATCACAGTAATCCAAGTCTATGCTCCGACCAGTAGCGCTGAAGAAGCTGAAGTTGAACAGCTCTATGAAGACCTACAAGACCTTCTGGAACTAACACCCAAAAAGATGTCCTCTTCATTATGGGGGACTGGAATGCAAAAGTAGGAAGTCAAGAAACACCTGGAGTAACAGGTAAATTTGGCCTTGGAGTACAGAACAAAGCAGGGCAAAGGCTAACAGAGTTCTGCCAAGAGAACGCACTAGTCATAGCAAACATCCTCTTCCAACAACACAAGACAAGACTACACATGGACATCCCCAGATGGTCAACACCAAAAATCAGATTAGTTGTATTCTTTGCAGCCAAAGATGGAGAAGCTCTATACAGTCAGCAAAAACCAGATTGGGAGCCAACTGTGGCTCAGATCATGAATTCCTTATTGCCAAATTCAGACTGAAATTGAAGAAAGTGGAGAACACAGCTAGACTATTGGCTGTATAGTGGTTAAATAAACGTTTGCAGAGTTGTAAAGTAACAGAAAAATCACACATGAAGAAAAACCCTGGTGTGTTTTATTGATATGGAAGACAATATTTAAGTATATTTTAAGCATATCCTGTATTAAATATTTTAAACATATGCATTAACTATATTGAACATAATAAAATTATATTAAATTTAAATTGTATTTAAAATAATATATTTAAATTAATAAAAGTATTAAACTATAATTATTTTAAGTATATAAAATAAACTTTTCAAATTTTCAAAATTTCAGATATAGCGCATTCCCATTTCTATGGTTTACATAAATATGCAAAGATAATTAGAGGGTTTGAAGAAAGTGGATTTTCAGTCTTCTTAAGGCTATGGTTTTTCCTGTGGTCATGTACTAATGTGAGAGTTGGACTGTGAAGAAGGCTGAGCGCCGAAGAATTGATGCTTTTGAACTGTGGTGTTGGAGAAGACTCTTGAGAGTCCCTTGGACTGCAAGGAGATCCAACAAGTCCATTCTGAAGGAGATCAACCCTGGGATTTCTTTGGAAGGAATGATGCTAAAGCTGAAACTTCAGTACTTTGGCCACCTCATGCAAAGAGTTGACTCATTGGAAAAGACTCTGATGCTGGGAGGGATTTTGGGCAGGAAGAGAAGGGGACGACCGAGGATGAGATGGCTGGATGGCATCACTGACTCAATGGACGTGAGTCTGAGTGAACTCCGAGAGATGGTGATGGACAGGGAGGCCTGGCGTGCTGCAGTTCATGGGGTCACAAAGAGTCGGACACGACTGAGCGACTGAACTGAACTGAACTGAAATTTTAAAAAGTTAATATAACCATATAAAAATGTAACATATAACCATGAGTATATGTTACCTTAAAATTTAAAAGGGTTAAATAAAATTTTGGAAGTGAATAAAAGTAATTTAACTGAAGTATATCATTTAGGTGAGTCTCTAGAACAACTGTAACCTCCCAAAGAATACAAACATTTGCATCACATCCCTAAAGTATAAAAATTATTACAAGCAGTTGTAGACATGTGGTATAGAGCCCATGATTTTGCTTTGTAAAACAGAATCACATTGATCCAGAGCTCCACCACTGCAATTCATTACATTATTTCCTTACAATACCCAGGAATTTGGTAGGAAATAATTTTGGCTCTTTCAGTTTGACATTTAGATAGAGAAAATGTATGATTTTCAAAATCAAAGCAGAAAAATAATTTGTAGAACTGAGACCAAATATCTATTACACTAAAAACTCTTATTTCCCTGTAAATTAAACTTCACTTTGATTCTATAAGCTCAAATGGAACTTGTAAACAAAAATATTTTTACACAGATGGCTACATTTTTAAAAAAAAAAAACACATTTGTTTTATTTCCTTCTTGGTATTTTTAAAGGTAACAGTGTGAATAAGTTTGGGAAAAGGTTAGATGTAATAGTACATTGCTTTCTATGATTAAATATTTTGCAGTTGCTTATATGAACATAAACTTGATAAATCCAAACAACCATAAAGAAATGCAGGCTTTGTTTGAGTCATTTGCTTTCTTCTTGTCTTCTAAGTGAAAAGAAAATATAACCTGCCAATTATTTCACTGAACAAGTGACTTATTTGTCTTAACAGTTATGTTCTAAAGGAGATCAGAAAAAGAGATGAAATTATAGATTGAAAAAACCGAAATGTTTGGATCTATTGAGAAAAGTAGTTTCTCTTAGGCCATTTCTATTTTCTTGTAATATTCAAACATGGCTATATTCACTCATGTGTTTCCCTCTGGATGATTACAGAAAATTTGAAGGGATTCTTAAGGTCATGATGAGGTCAATGAGTACTATTTACAACTAGAGCAAGAGGGAGAGCGATTTTCAACTTCTGCTGCTCTTTACACAAGTTGGAAGGAAAACAAGACCCTAGAGATCTCATTATAATGACAGAATTGAACTACTGATAACCATGATCTTATTTTCTCTGTGTCCACAGGGATTCAGCTCTTTGAACAGGAGAGCTGATTTATATGCTCTCCCCATGCTGCATGCAGTTATTAAAAGTTTCAAATGAGTTTCATTATCACTCACAAATGGAGCAATCTCTAGGGTTATGTCTTAGTGGAGAACCAGTCAGGTAAGGACCGATTGCAGTGGAAAGCTAACGTGACCAGCTCCCATCACTGTTGTGTTCCTGTTGCTTTACAGTTGCCTCTAAGAGCTACTCAGCAGCCCTGAGGATTTACCCAACAGCATCATGCACACCATCAAATCTCAGCTTTCCCAACATAACTAGAATAATGATCCCTTTGCTTTAAAATGGCATTTTGTTGAGCAGGGATTTAGTGGAAGTTTCTAGGAGACCTATTCTCTGATCAGTGACTTTTTGTTGTTCTTTTGTGCTTAATCTTCAGCAGCAATTCCCATAAAAACACCTAATGCAGAATTACTCTGGGGATTCAGTAAACTTTTATTTATCAGATATATTTACAGGCATTGTGAAAGACAATTGGTATATAAATAAAGGTCAGGTTATCTGTCTTTGAGAATTTCATAAGGAAAGTAAGGAGGATGATAAAGAAAAGTTACAATACTGTGCCAAAAGTACCACCCTATGTAAGACAGAGAAAGAGATGGACTTTGTGTTATTGATTCTATTGTATTTTTAAATTGAACATTATTTCAAACCTCCATTCCTAGTCTTAGGTTTTCTCACCAGTGAAATAGGAGTGTTACCTGGGTTAGTGTAGGAATGAGGCTTGACCTTGTAATCTTCTGTTACGGGCTTTATGACTTGAAGGACCTTTTAACTTATAGGGTATTGACTAATTCTAGGAAGACGTATGAAGGTGTGAATCTTGATGGGAGGTGTGCTATGAATTCTGCCAGCATCAGTTGGAGATTTTTCCCATAAAAAGGTGGTAGCTGATTTCATTCAGGACAAATGAACAGTGCTTCCAAAATCAGTTCCAATGCTGTCAGAGACCGACAAACAAAAGATGTCTAAGAAGCATTTAATTCACCTGATTGATCACTTTGATGACAAGTATCCATTTCTAGAACTGTTTTCCCCTTTTGAGAAAAAGAAATTTTGGCATGATACTTCTCTTAGAAATCTCAGCCTAATAAATGGATAGGGTGGAGGTAAGAGTCTGTATCTCTCTATAGGCCTAAGCTAAAGGAAATAAGTTCGGAGGTAAGACTCTCTTGAGGTGCATTGGAGATCTCTACTGTGTGAAATTACTCATTTCTCTCAGCCAGGGGCTGTTTTATTGTAGTGAGGCTGAGCACCCAGAGTGTGGCTCCAGATCAATTAGGACTTGAAGAGATTCATCCTCAATCAGGAATAATGTTTCTCCAAGCTAATGTTTAAGGGGACTCCTGGTGGCTCATTCGGTAAAGATTCTGCCTGCAATGCAGGAGACAGGAGCTCGATACCTGAATTAGGAAGATCCCATGGAGAAGGAAATGGCAACCCACTCCAGTATTCTTGCTTGGGAAATCCCATGGACAGACGAGCCTGATGGGCTACGATCCATGGGGTCACAAAGTTGGACATGACTTCGTGACTAAAGGATTGGGAAGAGCATCTAAAGTTCTTCAGAACACTGTCTTTGAGAATTGGGAGGACTTTGGAAATGTGGGTAGAGGTCTAAAGTTTGCAACAGTATTCAATAGCAGAAACTAAGAGGGTTTAGTTTCACTTAGGAGGCGTTGTTTACTGTAATTAAGAATTTTGCTCATCTTCCTTATAGTTGACTCATCTAGAGCGTGAAAAAGCAGCTTTGCCAGATTAACTAAATCTGGATTGGACACAGTTTTTTATTCTATCCTGGTCCCCTTTTGACAAGACAGGAGAGTCTCAGTTCAACCTATTAATAAACATAGAGTTAAGAGCTACCTGAGCAGAATGAATATCTGAAGAAATATCAGAATTTTCAGTAAAAATGATTTGAAGACCATTGTAATATTCATGACCAGGTTCATCAGATTTTTGTGTGCAAGCCTGTTCCCATCAACAAAATTGAAAAAGCCAATCGTTAGATGAAACTGCCTAGCATTTGCCCAAGCCTGAGTATATAAATTAGTGGACTGGTATCCCAGTTGTATTTCTAGAAACCTTTTGGAATTTTCCCAATTAGTGAGTTTTCATTCAGTGCTAGGCCTGGCCTTCACTGCATAAAAACTAGCTGATACTAAGAGAACTCACATTGATAGATTTGAATGACTGCATTAAATTCCTCAGCAAATCTGGCAGAATATTTGGTTTCTTTGGGAAAATCCTTGACTTCAGCTCAAATTTGAGGTCTAGTCCTTGGAATATAGGAAACTGTTTAGCTTCTGGATCCTCATAAGGCTTACATTTAAGGGCACAGGTACTGATAATTCAGAGGAAAGGGGAGTGGGGAGAGTTTCCAAGAGAAGGGGAAGTTTTGGTGAGAGAATTATTGTGGGGAACTTGAGGATATAGTAAAGGAACAGGTGTCATAGAAGGAAAAGAAGAAAATGATGTCAAAAGTGCTTGAGACAAAGAAGCCAAGCAAGAAAACCCTGAGCCTTCAGGAGCCATTTTATCTTTCCTTAATCATTTCTTTGTCTTGGTTAATTTTAAAATCTTATTTTGCAAAGGGAAAATTTTAGACTGCAGATTTGAGGGAAGCTTCAAAATATCAATTAAAATAACTATTTCATTCAGTTTTGGAAATTTACTGTGCTATCATAGCCCAATTCAGTTTTGAGGAAACTAAGTTTAGGGATTTCAAAAGTCCCCCATAATGACCATTGATATTCCAAATTGCCTTTTGTCATGTCTGTCCATTTAGTTACAAATGTGCAGAAGGAAAGGCCACAGTTGGGCCAGAGTCCCTGTTCAGTTGAGTTCAGTCACTCAGTCGTGTCTGACTCTGTGACCCCATGGACTGTACCACACCAGGTTTTCCTGTCCATCACCAACACCCAGAGCTTGCTCAAACTCATGTACATTTTCGGTAATGCCATCCAATGATCTCATCCTCTGTTTCTCTCTTCTCTTCCCACCTTCAATCTTTCCCAGTATCAGGGTCTTTTCAAATGAGTCTGTTCTTCACATCAGGTGACCAAAGTATTGGAGTTTCAGCTTCAGCATCAGTCCTTCCAATGAGTATTCAGGACTGACTTTCTTTAGGATGGATTGGTTGATCTTGCAGTCCAAGGGCCTCTCAAGAGTCTTCTCCAACACCATAGTTCAATTCTTTGCCACTCAGCCTTCCTTATAGTCCAGCTCTCACATCAATAATGACTACTGGAAAAACTGTAACTTTGACTAGATGAACATTTGTCAGCAAAGTAATGTCTCTGCTTTTTAATATGCTGCCTAGGTTTGTCATAGCTTTTCTTCCAAAGAGCAGGCATCTTTTAATTTCATGGCTGCAGTCATCATCTGCAGTGACTTTGGAGCCCAAGAAAATAGTCTCTACTGTTTCTGTTGTTTCCCCATCTACTCGCCGATGAAGTGATAGGACTGGATGCCTTGATCTTAGTTTTTGAATGTAGAGTTTTAAGCCAGCTTTTCATTTTCCTCTTTCACTTTCATCAAGGGGCTCTTTAGTTCTTCTTCGCATACTGCCATAAGGATGGTGTCATCTGCCTATCAGAGATTACTGATATTTCTCAAGGCAATCTTGACTCCAGCTTGTGCTTCATCCAGCCCAGCATTTCGCATAATATACTCTGCATACAAGTTAAATATGCAAGGTGACAATATGCTGCCTTGACATACTCCTTTCCCAATTTGGAACCAGTCCAGTTTTCCATGTTCAGTTGCTTCTTGACCTGCATACAGATTTCTCAGGAGGCAGGTCAGGTGGTCTGGTATTCCCATCTTTTCAGAATTTTCCACAGTTTGTTGTCATCCACACAGTCAAAGTCTTTGGCATAGTCAATAAAGCAGTTTATTGGTGGTTTTCTGGAACTCTCTTGCTTTTCCATGATCCAGTGGATGTTGACAATTTGATCTCTGGTTCCTCTGCCTTTTCTAAATTCAGCTTGAACATCTGAAAGGTCACGGTTCACATACTGTTGAAGCCTGGCTTGGAGAATTTTGAGGATTATTTTACTAGTGTGTGAGATAAGTGCAACTGTGCAGTAGTTTGAGCATTCTTTGGCATTGCCTTTCTTTGGGATTGGAATGAAAACTAACATTTTCCAGTCCTGTGGCCACTGCTGAGTTTTCCAAATTTGCTGGGCATATTGAGTGCAGCACATTCACAGCATCATCTTTTAGGATTTGAAATAACTCAACTGGAATTCCATCACCTCCACTAACTTTATTCATAGTGATGCTTTCTAAGGCCCACTTGACTTCGCATTCCAGGATGTCTGGCTCCAGGTGAGTGAGTGATCATATCATCATGATTATCTGGGTTGTGAAGATCTTTTTGTATAATTCTTCTGTGTATTCTTGCCACCTCTTCTTAATATTTTCTGCTTCTGTTAGGTCCATACCATTTCTGTCCTTTATAGAGCCCATCTTTGCATGAAATGTCCCGTTGATGTCTCTGATGTTCTTGAAGAGATCTCTAGTCCTTCCCATGCTATTGTTTTCCTCTATTTCTTTGTACTGATCACTGCGGAAGGCTTTCTTATCTCTCTTTGCTCTTCTGTGGAACTCTGCATTCAAATGGATATATCTTTCCTTTTCTCTTTCCTTTTCCTTTCACTTCTCTTCTTTTCTCAGCTATTTGTAAGGCTTCCTCAGATATAGCCTGTTTGATTTTTTGCATTTCTTTTCCTTGGGGATGGTCTTGATCCCTGTTTCCTGTACAATGTCATGAACCTCCATCCATAGTTCTTCAGGCACTCTGTCGATCAGATCTAATCCCTTGAATCTATTTGTCACTTCCACTGTATAATTGTAGGAGATTTGATTTAGGTCATATATGAATGGCTTAGTGGTTTTCCCTACTTTCTTCAATTTAAGTCTGAATTTGGCAATAAGGAGTTCATGATCTGAGACACAATCAGTTCCTGGTCTTGTTTTTCTGACTGTATAGAGCTTTTCCATCTTTGGCTGCAAAGAATATAATCAATCTGATTTCAGTATTGACCATCTGGTGATGACCATGTATAGAGTCTTCTCTTGTGCTGTTGGAAGAGGGTGTTTGCTATGACCAGTGCATTCTCTTGGCAAAACTCTATTAGCCTCTGTCCTGTTTCATTCTGTAGTCCAAGGCCAAACTTGCCTGTTACTCCAGGTATTTCTTGATTTCCTACTTTTGTATTTCGGTCCCCTATAATGAAAAGGACATCTTTTGGGAGTGTTAGTTTGGATGTTAGTTAGTTTGGATGTTAGTTAGTTTGGATGTTAGTAAATCATCTCTTGGCTACTTCTATCTTCCCAGGTGGTGCTAGTAAACAACATGCCTGCCAGTGCAGGAGATGTAAGAGATGCACTTTCAATCCCTGGGTCAGGAAAATCCCCTGGAAAAGGGCATGGCAACCCACTCCAATATTCTTGCCTGGAGAATCCCATGGACCCAGCAGAGTCTGGTGTGCTGCAGCCCACAGAGTCAGACACAACTGAACTGACTTAGCTCACATGCATTAGGTTACTTATAAGACCTAATATAATGCACATACTATATAAATAGCTGGGCAGCAAATTTAAGTTTGCTTCTTGGAATTTTATATAAAATTTTTTCCAAATATTTTCCATCCTCAGATGCAGAACCAACAGATAAGAAGGAGCAATTGTATAAGCCAAAGTCACCAGTACAAATTTTATTCATCCCAAAATTGTCTACCTTGTTAACACTACCTTAAATTATTTTACTACTGTTTTGTTGATACAATGATGTGAATTTAATGATGGGAATGTAAGTTTTGAATTATTATTCAATATGTATTTTAACTTTGCTCACTTATTCTACAGCTCTCAGGACACTGCTATGCCTGTTGCTATATAGCTGTCAATAAAATGAGGTCTGAGATATAGATATAAATATCAATGTGAAAAAAATGCTCAAATCTTCAAAAGAAAAGACAAGTTTCTTAACATCTATTAAGCATGCTTCCATGTGTTTGCATAATCCAATATAATAGTCTATTGTCAGTATTCACATGTATAAAAATTACCCAGAAGAATACAGAGGCATTAAAGTTGTAACTCTGTGGAATAGGAAAGGGAGAGTGTAAATCAGACTTTAATATTTAACTTTACTCCTGCTCATTGCATTTTTAATAAAGTATTATAATACCTATCTTAATAAAATTTATTATGTATTATATAGTAACTTTAAACATCTTACTTGTACTCTGCTTTTCTACTCTGCTTTTTACTATAAGGATCAGTATTTCTTTAGACTTTAATACCATAAGAAAACAAACCTGATAAAAGTATAGTCTTTATCTCTTAGTAGATCCTTGATTAATGATCTGGATTACGGTTCTACACAGATTTTCTAAAGGCTGGAGTATGGGATTGTTGGGCACCTGTTTGCAAAATTTTAAAAAGTTGCCTGATTATAAGAATTTTGAAAAGCAAGACCAATGTGTACCTAAGGATATTTCAATTTATGCTGCTGCTGCTGCTAAGTCGCGTCTGTCATGTCCGACTCTGCATGACCCCATAGACGGCAGCCCACCAGACTCCCCAATCCCTGGGATTCTCCAGGCAAGAATACTGGAGTGGGTTGCCATTTCCTTCTCCATTGCATGAAAGTGAAAAGTGAAGGTCAAGTTGCTCAGTTGCGTCTGACTCTTCATGATCCCATGGACTGTAGCCTACCAATCTCTTCCGTTCATGGATTTTCTCAGGCAAGAGTACTGGAGTGGAGTGCCATTCCCTTCTCCATTTCAATTTATACTGCTTAGTTAAATATAAACCATTATCATCTGCTTTCCTGTACACCAGTGACATTGCAACTACTTCATGACTGAGATTCAATTCATTATCAGGAGGATCAACAAAGTCTTAAAATTTTTAAAAGCTTTTGCTATGGAAAGAGTTTCCAGGTAAGAAAGACAAAAGTTGTAGTTTCCATCTTGCCACTAAGTCACAACTGGGCAAGATAACAGCTTTGGAAAGCAATTTAATCTTCTGAAACATTGGAATTTACATTTCAAAATTGCTTTCCATTTCCATTTCATTTACATTTACATTTCTTAAGAAATTACCACACTTCTGTGAATGTATAAAGTTCTAAATGCTGGAGCATAAGAATAAATAATAATTTATCATTAAATTATTAATTTTTTTTCACACAACATTGTAAATTAGCTTAGACCAGAGAGGGAAGTTTTGTTTGCATTTCACCAGAGATTAATTGGGCAGAAATTTGAATTAGGAAGCTCTGAGAGGTCATTCTCTCAAGTTAGTACATACATAAAATCACTGCAGATGATGGTGGCAGCCATGAAATTAAAAGACGCTTACTCCTTGGAAGGAAAGTTATGACCAACTTAAAGACTGTATTAAAAAGCAGAGACATTACTTTGCCAACAAATGTCCGTCTAGTCAAGGCTATGGTTTTCCCAGGGGTCATGTATGGATGTGAGAGTTGGACTGTGAAGAAAGCTGAGCGCTGAAGAACTGATGCTTTTGAACTGTGGTGTTGGAGATTCTTGAGAGTCCCTTGGACTGCAAGGAGATCCAGTCAGTCTACCCTAAAGGAGATCAGTCCTGGGTGTTCAATGGAAAGACTAATGCTGAAGTTGAAACTCCAGTACTTTGGCCACCTCATGTGAAGAGCTGACTCATTGAAAAAGACCCTGATGCTGGGAGGGATTGGGCGCAGGAAGAGAAGGGGACGACAGAGGATGAGATGGCTGGATGGCATCACCGATTCGATGGACATGAGTTTGGGTGAACTCCGGGAGTTGGTGATGGACAGGGAGGCCTGGCATGCTGCAATTCATGGGGTCACTAAGAGTTGGACATGACTGAGCAACTGAACTGAACTCAGTTGAACAGACTGAAGGTTAGAATGCAAGACCGTTATACTCTAAAATTTTAATTTTCAGTGGAGATAACAAATATATGCAAAGAATGTTATAAACAAATAATTAAATTAATAGGCTGAGTCAAATTTTTCTAAAATATAATGCCAAAACAGTCCATAAGCAGAGCACTCAGAATACCCAAATTTCAATATGTTTTACAGAATCATTTTTAGGAAAGTGTTCTACACACCTTCATTTTAAGCACTGGCAATAGGATGATTTGTGTGTCTGTACGTGTCCAAGAACCTCTGAATTCTAATAGCACTAATTAGAAACGTGGAGTTAACAGCCTCTTCACAAGCTATTCAGTTATAAAATGGATATGATTACGTTTGTTCAATCCTTTGTTCCAGTCTTTAAGTGGCAAATTATGAGCTCTCCATTCTGGACTAACTCAGAAAATAGAAGAATAGGAATAAAATCTTGCGGACAATCAGAATAGATTTTTCCAGCATCTCATTGCAAAGTCTTATGGTAGTAACTGCTATTTTCAGAATTTTCCTCACCAGATTTGCAAAATAAATGAGGATAGGGAAGCTTTCTCTGTTAATGTTGATGTGTGCTCTGATTTAAGAGAAAGCAGCAGTTCTCCTATGTTTAATGGTAATTGACCAGGAAATCCAATGGGAAGAGACAGGGAGGACCTAGCTCTCCATGAAGTGGCATTTCATTTTTAGCTTTGGATTTACTCCACAATACCCTTTCTCTAGAGACTGTCTCAACTTTTTCCAAGACAAAAAGAGTGATGATAGAGATTAAAATACTTTATCAAATACTGTTTGGAGTTTGTGCTATCAAATTGGGCTTTAGTTTTTTTTTTTGTAAGCTAAGTTAGTGAAGTTACATGGAAAATAAAACTGAAATTCTGTCTGAGGTCAGTTTCTATATAGTAAAATAAACTTCTGTTTAATGTATCATAGAAATATTTTATTACCTTGATTTACATAAAGCAGTTTTACTTATTATATCCAAATGTTTCTTTTTTTTTCATAGGTTCTTGCTTAGTGTCTAGCATTTCTAGGCTTAGTTAAGGAGCTCTCTTTGGTTTAATCTAGCTTCCTAGATTTGGGGTCAGGACAACATTTTAAAAATGATTTATATTTTTCTAAAGTCTCTTCTATCCAGGATTTATTCTTATACGTTGTGCTATGAGGTTTCGTATGAGTAGACACATGAAAAACATATCTATAATTATGAAAAAGCTAGTATCTACAATACAAAAGTTTTTACAAAGTCTAGGAAAAAATACAAATAACACAGTAGAAAAACATCAAATAATATGAACATACAACTCAGAATAGCAAACTGTATGAGATTTTATATTTCCAAATAATCAGCGAAATATATTAATGATGATGATCATTTACTAGATTGAAAAAAAAAAATGTAACCAGCAGTAACTCCCAGTCCTAACTTCACTGAAGGAAAACGACTACTCTCAGAAATTCTGGGTAGAAATTCAAAGTGTCACTAGATTTTTAGAAATAAATAGGACAGTTAATATCCATCAACCTAGCTATAGCATTCATGAAAATTTATTCTATGGATTAAATTATCAGTATATAAGGGACACAGGAACAATGTTTGAAACAGCCAAAGACGGAGAAAAACTTACTTCCTGGAAGAAGAATTGACTAAATAATAATCTACACCAGCGATTTGCCAGCAGTTTTACTGAGTGAGAAAATAAAGATGCAAGAAAGATTGAATGACATAATCTTTCAAAAGGAAAAGTTATTTTGGCTGTGCTGCTCTTTGTTGCTGTCACAAGCTTTTCTCTAGCTGGGGAGAACAGGAGCTACTATTTTTGCGATGCACGGGCTTCTCACTACGGTGACTTCTCTTGTAGAGCACGGGTTCTAGAGCACAGACTTCACTAGTTGTGGTAGGGTGGACTCAAGAGTCGTGGCTCCGGAGCTCTAGAGTAGAGGCTCGATAGTTGTGGTGCATGGGCTTAGTGGCTCTGCAGCATGTGGGATCCTCCCGGATCAGGGATCCAACCCATGTCTCCTGCACTGGCAGGAGATTTCTTTACCACTGAGCCTCCAGGGAAGTCCTCAGCATAATCTTAAGTATATAAAAAATGACTGAAATGCTCTAAATATGATTTTAGATATTATTTGCCTATATAGGATTATATGCAGAGAAGGCAATGGCATCTCACTCAGTACTCTTGCCTGGAAAATCCCATGGACAGAGGAGCCTGGTGGGCTGTAGTCCATGGGGTCACAAAGAGTCGGACACGACTGAGTGACTTCACTTTCACTTTTCACTTTCATGCATTGGAGAAGGAAATGGCAACCCACCCAGTATTCTTGCCTGGAGAATCCCGGGGATGGGGGAGCCTGGTGGGCTTCCGGCTATGGGGGTCGCACAGAGTCGACACAACTGAAGCGACTTAGCAGCAGCAGCAGCAGCATAGGATTATATATGAGAATGAAGAAAATAAAGAGGGATACTTATTAGATGCTTAACATGGACAGTCCATAGGGAATAGAGGCTGATATCTGTGGAAGAAGGAAAGCTCAAGTAAAACAAGAAAATGAAAAAAATTAAGATTTAATACCCCCCCCTCGCAAAATGTATAATAACTCAGGACTTCACAAACCAGTAAAAGAGCTCACCTCTGAGTGGGCATGAGGATGTAATTAGTCAGGGGAAAAATGCACCTTTTAGTGTAGAAATTCCTTTTGTTTTCACAAGTTCTTATAATGATTAATTTAAAGGAAATAATAATTTAAAAGAAAACAGAAGACCAAACAAATTAGAAAATATGAGTGTAGAAAGTCTTTAGTTTGCTGAACAGACAAAGATAAATAAACCAAAAAATTTCAGTAGTCCTTAAAGTAAAAATTAAAAATAATGCCCAGATAACAAGGGCCTGGAAATAGGAAATAATCTGCAGAGTTTAATAATAATAGCAACAATATCTCATTAGTGCTCACTAACCTCAACAACACCCTTTAAAATAGCCACACTTTTATCTTCATTTTGTTGATGCAGAAACTAAGACATAGAGAAGTTAAAACTTCTTAAAATTCACAGAGTATTTTAGAAAACTGGAGATATACTATGAAATGAGTATTGAATTTTATCAAATGCTTTGAGTGAACGTATAGGTTTTCTTTCCAATTAAAAAAAATTGACATATATCACTGATTTTCAAATGTTATATCACTCTATTCCTGTGATAAACCCTATATGTTGACAATATGTTATACTTTCTATGTAACACTAGATTAAATTTGCTAATGACTGTTTAGGATTTTTGTATGTGTTTTCATGAGCCATCTATCTGTAATTTTCCTTTTTGTAATGTCTTTGTCAGATTTGTTACCCAAATTATGGTGACCTTATAAAATGAGTCATAAAATTGTATCAGTTATCTATTTTCAGAATAACAGTGTAAGAAATAACCACAAAATCCCAGGGCATACAAAAACAAGATGAAAAGTGATCTGATAATCTGATTAATAAGCATTGAGCTGTCTTCTCATGGCTTTTAATTTAAAATCACAGTGAGTATAAACATGTATATATATATACACACACATACACAAGCATATGTATAATATTTATTTCTCTTGGAGGAAGTTTAAGCACCGTAGCTAAGAGATAAACAATTGTGCACAATGAATGAATCTTGATGTTCATTTCTACTTGCCCTATGAAAGAGATCAGTCTATGAAGATGAAGCACAGTTTAGTGAAGGGAAGAATCTATAGAGAATGAAAATGAAACCTTTCTATTTTTATTACAGAGAATATCTATTATTCCTAGGAGATAGCAGAAGAATTAGAATACATTTGATTATTCCTACTTCATATGCAAATAAATAAACTAAGTAAGCTTTTAAAACTACATTATAAATTAAGTAAAAGATGACTCCATTTATTTCCCATGAAGTGATGGGACCAGATGCCATGATCTTCGTTTTCTGAATGTTGAGCTTTAAGCCAACTTTTTTCACTCTCCTCTTTCACGTTCATCAAGAGGCTTTTAGTTCCTCTTCACTTTCTTCACTTTTCTGAAATAGATGGGGAACCAGCGGAAACAGTGTCAGACTTTATTTTGGGGGCTCCAAAATCACTGCAAATGGTGACTGCAGCCACAAAATTAGAAAACGCTTACTCCTTGGAAGAAAAGTTATGACCAACCTAGATAGTATATTCAAAAGCAGAGACATTACTTTGCCGACTAAAGTCCGTCTAGTCAAGGCTATGGTTTTTCCTGTGGTCATGTATGGATGTGAGAGTTGGACTGTGAAGAAGGCTGAGCACTGAAGAACTGATGCTTTTGAACTGTGGTGTTGGAGAAGACTCTTGAGAGTCCCTTGGACCGCAAGGAGATCCAGCCAGTCCATTCTAAAGGAGATCAACCCTGGGATTTCTTTGGAAGGAATGATGCTAAAGCTGAAACTCCAGTACTTTGGCCACCTCATGCGAAAAGTTGACTCACTGGAAAAGACTCTGATGCTGGGAGGGATTGGGGGCAGGAGGAGAAGGGGATGACCGAGGATGAGATGGCTGGATGGCATCACAGACTCGATGGACATGAGTCTGAGTGAACTCTGAGAGACGGTGCTGGACAGGGAGGCCTGGCATGCTGCGATTCATGGGGTCGCAAAGAATCAGACATGACTGAGCGACTGAACTGAACTGAACTGAACTGAAAAGATGACTCTGGACCATCATAATGTAATTAAGGACACAGTGAACTTTTCCCTTTGAGATAAACTCCCTATTCCTTATAATCTATAATAGTGATTCTAAATTTTCCTGAGAAGAGTGCTATGAAAATTGTTCCTTGTAGGGGAAATAAGGGAAGATTTGAAAAGTATTAGGTGAGAATTCCATAGGGAGCTTCCAAAATTGATATATTCATAGAGAATTATACTCTGTATCTTGATTTCTTGCCTCCACTTCAAGCTATTATTGACTCTAGAGTAGTGCATATCTAAATAGTGTAGAGATGAGATAAAAAATCAGTTTGTATCATTGTTCAATAGAGAATGATTCTAAAAGGATATTTCTTTTATATCCCTGAGTCATGAAGATCTCCTGGAGAAGGGCATGGCAACCCAGTCCTGTATTCTTGCCTGGAGAATCCCATGGACAGAGGAGCCTGGCAGGCTGCAGTACATTGGGTTGCATAGAGTTGGACATGACTGAAGTGATATAGCATGCATGCAACATATAGTATATTTTCATGGCATTAGGACACATACTATAAGTTGTTTTCAGTGAAAGACATGAGAAATGCTAAACCAGGAATATTTATATTCAGTACGTGGGCAGCATTAATAGTGTCCTTAGTAAACATCATCAATTAGCTTATAAATTAGGAAGAATCAATTATATTCTAATTTTTCTACCTTTTTATGGGAATAATAAAAATGAAACCTAAAACTCATTTTTATAAGCCATAATTAATCTAAAAACTAATCTATTTGATCAAAGTATAAGAGTTAGTGCTCAAAATAGGAAAATATTCACTTTATATGTAAAAATGACATGCTTTGAGAAAAATTTATTAGCTATTTGGTATTTTTCTAGGGCCTCTAGGTTAATCTAAGCTTTCTTAAATATTTTTGGGTGGGCTTAAATGAGGACTTGCTAAACCCATGCTTTATCCAGTTCCTAGTGATAACACTGGCCATGTTCCCAAATTTTGGAACCCTATTCACTTGTCATGAAATTCTAAACATATATATTTTCCTAGGTTATGAGATGGAATTTATCTGATTGACAACATTTCAAGTCTGAAGAAACATGCTTGCCTTTAAGAGTCAAATATATTTTCCTTACAACTGGTGAGGTACTGCAATTATTAATGTAAATGTGAAACACTCAGCATCCAGAAAACACTCAGTCATAAATATCCCAACAGTTCCCCACAGTTCATCTTATTGTGGCATTTGGGACTATAAAAGCACATTTGAACTTTCTAGGAATTTTTCTTCACTAATTCTAAGTTCATTTTTTTCATATATATTAAGGACCTGAAAGTAAAAATGAAGTCACTCTGTTGTTCAAATCTTTGCAACCCTATGGTCTGTAGCCTGCCAGGCTCCTCCACCCTTGGAAGCAAGAATACTGGAGTGGGTTGCTGTTTTCTTCTCCAGGGCATCTTCCCAACCCAGGAATTGAACCCAGGTCTCCTTATTACAGGCAGACTCTTTACCATCTGAGCCACCAGGGAATTCCATACTGAAAACTTATTCAGTACAGATCATTGTGTTGGAAGCTGAAATAGGTACAAAAATGCCTGATGTCTACATTCATGGCTAGTATTTTGTAAGCATAGGTCACTGTCTGATCCTGGATTGGAGATCTCCTTGTGATGAATTCTTGACTTAGAAGGACTTGAGAGGAATACAAGTGATGGTCAACTCAGCAATTTGCACTTTCTCAACCTAGCTAAACCACTGAATTCCCGCATCTCATTAAGTCCCTTCTCAGTCTGTAATGTCAAAATACTCCTTTATTTGCTAGGTCTAACAGTATATATAGAAGGTGGATCAAAAGACAGTCCCCAGATTTGATGACTTTTACTCTACTTCTGCCTCCGTTTTCCCTAGTACCTTCTTCATGGCCTCTTTAACATCTTTGTTTCTCAGTGTGTAGATTAGGGGTTAACACTGGGAGTGACTATTGTGTAGAAAAGAGTAAGGAACTTGCCCTGGTCCTGCGAATAAGTGTTTGCTGGCTGGAGGTACATGTATATAATCGTACCATAGAAGAGAGAGACAGCGATGAGGTGGGAGCTACAGGTGTTGAAGGCTTTCTTTCGCCCGGCAGCTGACTTGATCCTTAGCACGGCTCGTGCAATATAACCGTAAGAGACGAGGATGAGGATGAGTGGTGCCAGGATGATAAAGATTGCCAAGGCAAATGCCAGTGCCTCAAGGGTCATGGTATCTACACAAGCCATGCCAATTAGTGCTGGCATCTCACAGAGAAAGTGGTCCACTCGCCGGTGCCCACAGCGAGGTAGCATCAACGTCTGGGGTGCCATTATGAGAGAATTGCCAAAGCCACTCAACCATGCCACTGAAGCCAGCTGCCCACAGAGATGCGGATGCATGATAACTGTGTAGTGCAGGGGTCTGCAGACTGCTGCATAGCGGTCATACGCCATGACAGCCAGGAGAACACATTCCACCTCGCCCAGAGCCAGGACAAAGTAGAGCTGGATGGCACAGCCCAGATAGCTGATGGTCTTATCTGCACCCCGAAGGTTGTAGAGCATCTGAGGGATGGAACCTGTGGTGAAGCACACATCTAGGAATGAAAGGTTGGCCAAAAAGAAATACATGGGTGTGTGCAGCCGGGAATCCACAACTGAAAGCAAGATGATGGTCATGTTGCCAAGAAGAATCAGGATGAAGCCTTCAAAAGCACTTGTGTTGTACTTGTATTGTCTGAAATGGAAGCGAGAGTCAATTCCTAGGGTAGGCTGATAAGAAAAGTCCAGGGTGTCATCTTTCTCAAAGATATGCTTTTCTTTAAACTCAGTACCAATGATATGATATGATATGGTATGATACGATATGATATGATATAACAACAATGTACCCTGCTTGAGGACATGTTTCTCCTTCTTGAGAACATTCTAACTAATCTTGTCATTTAAAATATATGTTGTGAGAGTGGGTCTGGTGAGACCTTTCTACTGTTAGTTCTAACCTTGTTAAATTTAAGGTTTATGTTGTGGAAATGGGTCTGGTAAAAATATATAAGGCCTTGAAAAGACTAGCGAGTGGGGCACTCTCTGTCCACCTTCTGATGTCTGTGTCAGAAGCTTTCTCTGTCTGTTTTCCACTGTAATAAAACTCTGCTACACAAAAGTTCTTGAGTGATCAAGCCTGGTCCCTGGTCCTGAAGCTAATTCTTCAGAGATCACAAATTTGACATTGTTCACTGTAAGCTATCAGAAATATAGCCAAATAGAACAATGAGGAATAAGAGAGTTTTCCAGTAAGAATATTTTAACTAAGCCTTTATTATTTCAGTATTTTTGTTGTTGTTGTTCAGTCAGTATGTCCAACTCTTTGCAACTCCACGAACTACAACATGCCAGTCTTCTCTGTCCTTCAATAGCTCAAGGAATTTGCTCAGACTCACGTCCATTGAGTCAGTGATGCCATCCAACCATCTCATCCTCTGTTGCCTCCTTCTCCTCTTGCCCTCAAGCTTTCCCAGCATCAGGGTCTTTCCCAATGAATCACCTCTTTGCATCAGGTGGCCAAAGTATTGGATCTTCAGCTTCAAGATCCTTCCAGTGAGTATTCAGGGTTGATTTCCTTTAAGATGGACTGGTTATATCTTCTTGCTGTCCAAGGAACTCTCAAGAGTCTTCTCCAGCACCACAGTTCAAAAGCATTAATTCTTCGGCACTCAGTCTTATTTATATTCCAACTCTCACATCCATACATGACTACTGGAGAAACCATAGCTTTTACTATGTGGACCTTTGTCAGTGAAGTGATGTCTCTGCTTTTTAATATAATATCTAGGTTTGTCATAGCTACTCTTCCAAGGAGCAAATGTCATTTAATTTCTTGGCTGCGGTCACTGTCTGTAGTGATTTTGGAGCCCAACAAAATGAAATCTGACACTGTTTCCACATTGTCCCCTTCTATTTGTCATGAAATGATAGAACCAGATGCCAAGAATTTAGTTTTTTGAATGTTGAGTTTTAAGCCAGTTTTTTCATTCTCCTCTTTCACCTTCATCAAGAGGCTCTTTAATTTGTCTTTCCTTTCTGCCATTAAAGTGATACCATCTGCATATCTGAGGTTGTAGATGTTTCTCCCGGCAATCTTGATTCTATCTTGTGATTCATCAAGTCCAACATTTCTCATGATGTATCCTGCATTAAGCAAGCTGAAAATATACAGCCTTGACATACTCTTTTCCCAATTTTGAGGAATATTTGGAATTTGTATTAGTTACCCTTTGGAGTACTAACCTAAGGTTTTCTACTTTCTATTTTCCTCAGTTGGTGATTCCTTTCCAAAGATGGTACAGGGAAGGCTATGCATGCCTTAGGGGGTGAGGGTGAGGGGTTGAGTAAAGGAAGCAGGTAGGGCTGAGTTCTAAGATGCTACTGCTTCCAGAGATTTCACTGTACTGATTGCACACCACATCACTCATTTTATTTGAACATTGCAAGAGTCTTTCAAGTTTCACATGAGCAATACCAACTTTTTGAAAAAGTTGTTTGTATTCATTTGTGTTCTGGATTCTCTTTTAATTGCCTGAAAATATATTCCTTCATTAGTCAAAATCCTTACAATGATCGTGTATCCATTTTAAGACTTGAACAGCTGTATAATAACTATCCACAGTCCACATACTTCAGGTGGTTGGCATCATCAGACATCTCTACGTCCTGGCCCTGTACCTTATATCATGGTCCTGGTAAGTCAGCAAAGTCAGAAATCAGAGCATTCTTAAAAGCCATTAGAATCAGATTATTCCTATACCAGAAGGGCTAACAGCTACTAACCTACATGTAGAAAATGACTGTGAACTTCATAACTGTATCTCTAAAACAACTTTCTCTTAGTCAGTTGACAAAAATTTGTACAGCTACTTTATTACCAATTGACATGAGAATTATAATGAGGGAAATGGAGTTAGTGGTTTTAACTAATTATGGATATGTGTTTTGTCTTGGTTTGTTTTTTGTTTTTACAAATTTTTCAAACACATGTATTTATGTGAACACATTGCTAGGATCCTTCCTTCCCGGAGTCTTAGAAAGGGCCCACAGAAATGATGGTCTGAACATTAAGCTCAATCAGTTTCATGGCAAATCCACCTCTGACATTGCCCATGAAGCCACCCACATCAGCAAAATCTGTGCTGTTAACTATAAACTTAGCTCAAATCAGCATCAATAATTCTGTTTTCAGGCAAGATAGAATTGCTTTCAGAAGTCTTCAAGAACTAGAAAAGGCATAATAAAAAGAAAATCATTTGTGTTAAAATACCAGGGAGCCACAGGAACAACAAAGATAAAAATATTGATTCAATTAATGTTCAGTAGTGAAGAACTTGTGAAAAAGTGAGCTGAAGTTGCTTTTTCTCTTAAGTTACTGATTCTGTATGCAAATAAGAAAAAAGGACCATTAGAAGAGAATAGAGGGAGAAAAACTCAGAAATTTGTTGTTTGTGTACAGCAAAGTGACAAAAATGAATTGACAGCCTGAACTACAAGGTAATTTTCCCCTAAAGATATTTGACAAACCTTTATGTAGGGAGGGAAATTTAAAAACTATGTCAAGGAGGGAAGAAAGATGGCGGAGGAATAGGATGGGGAGAACACTTTCTCCCTCTCTACCTCATCAAAAGAACATTTCAACGCTGAGCAAATTCCACAAAATAACTTCTGACTGCTGGCAGAGGACATCAGGCATCCAGCAAAGCAGATCATTGGCTTCAAAACCAGGTAGGAATTATTTTATTTTAAAGAACAAAGATAGAGACAAAGGAGGTAGGGAGGGAACCTCGGCACGGGAAGGGAATCTCGTCCCAGGAAGAGACTCTTAAAGAGAGAAGTTCCCTAAAATTGGGGAACTTTCTCACAGCTGTGTATGGGGCGAGCCCTGGAAGCACAGAGGGCAACATAACAGGAAGGAAGAATAAATAAATAATTAAAACCAACAGATTACGAATTCAACAGTATAACCCCCAGCAGATAAGCAGCGCAAGCGCCTGCGTCCGGCAGCAGTGGGGTTGGGCAGGGAGGAGCGCGCCCGCGGCAGTGCTCTCTAAGAATTGGGCCACGGGAGACGTAGGCTGCAGGGCTTTTCTTGAGAATCGGGGCGTGACGGGGCCAGAATCGGGTCCGCCCGTGGATAGAACGAATTATCCCGGACTAGCAAACCAGACTGGGGGATAACTAACACGCGAAACGCCCGAACATAAGACACGGACAGGCCCGCGCACAGAACAAAGGACGGATCAGAAATAGCCGGCTGCAGACCATCCCCCACGGGCGACAGGCAGCCAGAGCCTGAAGCCCTGGAAGAGGGCAGTCGCAGCTCAAGAGAGACATTACCTACCACATTGCAAGCAAGCTTCTTTATTGAGACTTCTGGGGGTCTCTGAATAGTCATCATCTGCCTGAGAAAGAGCCCCGGCAGAGATCCCAGAAAACTGAGTGACCCGCAAAGCCCAGAAGACGCAACAATAGTCCGCACCAAACTCCCTAGCCACTCGGACTTGGAACCAAACCCGGCACCCGGAGGGGACTTCCTGAGCGCCAATCCTGAGCGGCTTAAACCGGGGAATTGCATGAAACATAGGCCAGGCCCCACATGGTTATCCCGCGGATTGGGAAGGGGCAAGCCCAGTGCAGAGCTCATCACCACCCTCCCTGTGGCAAGACAGAAATCAGACACGGAAGAGACCAGCAAACAGAGGGAAGTCAAACAGAGGGAACTGCCTTGGTAGCGACCCCACACAGTCCTCAACGACAGAGAAAGCGCCAGATACGCCGTTACTACTTTTATGATCAAAAAAAATTTTTTTGGGGGGTGGGGATGATGTGGAAGCGGGATTTGTTTTTAAGAATTTTTTTCGTTCTTTAAAAATTATTTTTTCCTTTTTAAATTTGTTTATCCTTCTCTTTTTCATCCTTTTTCCCCTAAACTTCCTTAAATTTTTAAGTCTTCTATATTTCTAGTTATTATTTTTATAACCTAATATTACTTTTCAAAAAAAAAAACCTATCATTTAAGCAAACGCCGTATATAGTCTTATTGGTGAAGGAAGTTGTCTTTTAATAATTCTGGAGTCTTTATTATATTTTACTTTTTTTTTCTTTTTCTCTATTTTTTTTTAAATTTCTCTCTCCTTCTTCTTCTTCTCTTCAATAATCTATCTTTGAAAATCCAATCTATACTCCAGATTTTTAATCTTGGCATTTTGGTATTTGTTGCCAATTTTGTACTTTTAAAAACCTAATCCTCAGTACCGAGTTTTACATCAGTGCAAGACTACTGGCTTGACCACTCTCTCCACCTCTGGAATCTCTCTTTTTCGCCACCAGGTGGCTTTTGTCTCCTCCTTCCCCCTCCCCCTCTCTACCCAACTCTATGAACCTCTGTGCATTCCAGAAGGAGGAGAACTCTAAGGGAACTGGTCACTGACCGGATCTGTATCCCTCCTTCCCATCTCCCTCTTTTATCCTCCTGTCCACCTCTATCTACTTCCTTCCTCTCCTCTTCCATGTATAACTCTGTGACCACCTCTGAGCGGTCCAGACTTCGGAGCGCACACAAGAAAGTGGTTACAGGCTAACTTGCTTTTCCCTCTTATGATTCCACCTCATCCCATTCCACTCACCTCTAACTACTCCCTCCCTCTTCTCTCCTCTAGGGACGACCCTCAAGGTGGAGAAACCTATCATCATTAACCTAGATGGTTTAACATTAGTGCCGAATAGATGGAGAAATCATGAGGCTATTCTAAAAATAAATCTGAAAACCAGAATCAGGAGGCGTAATTCCAAATCCTGAGATCATCAAAGAATTCCTGAATACAGGGAACATTATCCAATTAGAGCTCATCAAACGCCTTCATACCTATACTAAAATTGAGCACTGCCCAAGGGCCAACAAGCTCCAGAGCAAGACATACCACGCAAATTCTCCAGCAACACAAGAACAAGCCCCTGAGCTTCAATACACAGGCAACTCAAAATACTCCAAAACCATTGATGTCTCATAACCCATTACTTCACACATCACAGCACTCCAGAGAGAGGAAATCCAGATCCACCCACCAGAACTCAACACAAGCCTCCCTGATCAAGAAACTTTGACAAGCCACTGATATAACCCCAAACACAGAGAGGAAACTCTATAATAAAGAGAACTCCACAAATTCCCAGAATATAGAAAAGCCACCCCAAACGCAGCAATATAACCAGGATGAAGAGACAGAGGAATTCCCAGCAGGTAAAGGAACAGGAGACATGCCCACCAAACCAAACAAAAGAGGAAGAGATAGGGAATCTACCTGAGAAAGAATTCCAAATACTGATAGTGAAAATGATCCAAAATCTTGAAATCAAAATGGAATCACAGATAAATAGCCTGGGGTCAAGGATTGAGAAGATGCAAGAAAGGTTTAACAAGGACCTAGAAGAAATAAAAAGAGTCAACGTATAATGAATAATGCAATAAATGAGATCAGAAACACTCTGGAGGCTACAAATAGTAGAATATCGGAGGCAGAAGATAGGATTAGTGAAATAGAAGATAGAATGGTAGAAATAAATGAATCAGCGAGGGAAAAAGAAAGACGAATTAAAAGAAATGAGGAGAACCTCAGAGACCTCCAAGACAATATGAAATGCTCCAACATTCGAATTATAGGAGTCCCAGAAGAAGAAGACAAAAAGAAAGACCATGAGAAAATACTTGAGGAGATAATAGTTGAAAACTTCCCTAAAATGGGGAAGGAAATAATCACCCAAGTCCAAGAAACCCAGAGAGTGCCAAACAGGATAAACCCAAGGCGAAACACCCCAAGACATATTTTAATCAAACTAACAAAGACCAAACACAAAGAACAATTACTAAAAGCAGCAAGGGAAAAACAACAAATAACACACAAGGGGATCCCCATAAGAATAACTGCAGATCTTTCAATAGAAAGTCTTCAGGCCAGGAGGGAATGGCAAGACATACTTAAAGTGATGAAAGATAATAACCTTCAGCCAAGACTACTGTACCCAGCAAGGATCTCATTCAAATATGAAGGAGAAATCAAAAGCTTTCCAGACAAGCAAAAGCTGAGAGAATTCAGCACCACCAAACCAGCTCTCCAACAAATACTAAAGGATAGACTTTAGAAAGGAAACACAAAAAGGACGTATAAACCCGAACCCAAAACAATAAAGTAAATGGCAACAGGAGCATACTTATCAATAATTACCTTAAATGTAAATGGGTTGAATGCCCCAACCAAAAGGCAAAGACTGGCTGAATGGATACAAAAACAAGATCCCTATATATGCTGCCTACAAGAGACCCACCTCAAAACAACGGACACATACAGACTAAAAGTGAAGGGCTGGAAAAAGATATTCCATGCAAATAAAGACTAAAAGAAAGCAGGAGTAGCATTACTCATATCCGATAAAATAGACTTTAAAACAAAGGCTGTGAAAAGGGACAAAGAAGGCCACTACATAATGATTAAAGGATCGATCCAAGAAGAAGATATAACAATTATAAATATATATGCACCCAACATAGGAGCACCGCAATATGTAAGACAATTGCTAACAAGCATGAAAGGGGAAATTAATAATAACACAATAATAGTGGGAGACTTTAATACCCCACTCACACCTATGGACAGATCAACTAAGCAGAAAATTAACAAAGAAACGCAAACGTTAAACGATACAATTGACCAGTTAGACCTAATTGATATCTATAGGACATTTCACCCCAAAACAATGAATTTCACCTTTTACTCAAGTGCACACGGAACCTTTTCCAGGATAGATCACATTCTGGGTCATAAATCTAACCTTGATAAATTCAAAAAAATGGAAATTATTCCAAGCATCTTCTCTGACCACAATGCACTAAGGTTAGATCTTAATTATAGGAGAAAAACTATTAAAAATTCCAACATTTGGAGGCTGAACAACACCCTACTGAATAATCAACAAATCACAGAAGAAATCAAAAAGAAATCAAAATATGCATCGAAACAGATGAAAATGAAAACACAACAACACAGAACCTTTGGGACACTATAAAAGCAGTCCTAAGAGGAAAGTTCATAGCAATACAGGCATACCTCAAGAAACAAGAAAAAAAGTCAATTAAATAACCTAACTCTACACCTAAAGCAACTAGAAAAGGAAGAAATAGAGAACCCCAGAGTTAGTAGAAGGAAAGAAATCCTAAAAATTAGGGCAGAAATAAATGCAAAAGAAACAAAAGAGACCATAGCAAAAATCAACAAAGCAAAAAGCTGGTTCTTTGAAAGGATAAATAAAATTGACAAACCATTAGCCAGACTCATCAAGAAACAAAAGAGAAAAAAATCAAATCAACAAAATTAGAAATGAAAATGGAGAGATCACGACAGACAACTCAGAAATACAAAGAATCATAAGAGACTACTATCAGCAATTATATGCCAATAAAATGGACAACTTGGAAGAAATGGACAAATTCTTAGAAAAGTACAATTTTCCAAAACTGAACCAGGAAGAAATAGAAAATCTTAACAGACCCATCACAAGCATGAAAATTGAAACTGTAATCAGAAATCTTCCAGCAAATAAAAGCCCAGGTCCAGACGGCTTCACAGCTGAATTCTACCAAAAATTCCGAGAAGAGCTAACACCTATCTTACTGAAGCTATTCCAGAAAATTGCAGAGGAAGGTAAACTTCCAAACTCATTCTATGAGGCCACCATCACCCTAATACCAAAACCTGACAAAGACACCACAAAAAAAGAAAACTACAGGCCAATATCACTGATGAACATAGATGCAAAAATCCTTAACAAAATCCTAGCAATCAGAATCCAGCAACATATTAAAAAGATCATACACCATGACCAAGTGGGCTTTATCCCAGGGATGCAAGGATTCTTCAATATCCGCAAGTCAATCAATGTAATTCATCACATTAACAAACTGAGAAATAAAAATCATATGATTATCTCAATAGATGCAGAAAAAGCCTTTGACAAAATTCAGCATCCATTTATGATAAAAACTCTCCAGAAAGCAGGAATAGAAGGAACATACCTCAACATAATAAAAGCTATATATGACAAACCCACAGCTAACATTATCCTCAATGGCGAAAAATTGAAACCATTTCCCCTAAAGTCAGGAACAAGACAAGGGTGTCCACTTTCACCACTACTCTTCAACATCGTACTGGAAGTTTTGGCCACAGCAATCAGAGCAGAAAAAGAAATACAAGGAATCCAAATTGGAAAAGAAGAAGTAAAACTCTCACTGTTTGCAGATGACATGATCCTCGACATAGAAAGTCCTAAAGACTCGACCAGAAAACTACTAGAGCTAATCAATGAATATAGTAAAGTTGCAGGATATAAAATCAACACTCAGAAATCCCTTGCATTCCTATACACTAATAATGAGAAAGTAGAAAAAGAAGTTAAGGAAACAGTTCCATTCACCATTGCAACGAAAAGAATAAAATACTTAGGAATATTCCTACCTAAAGAAACTAAAGACCTATATATCAAAAACTATAAAACACTGATGAGAGAAATCAAAGAGGACACTAATAGATGGAGAAATATACCATGCTCATGGGTCGGAAGAGTCAATATAGTGAAAATGAGTATACTACCCAAAGCAATCTACAGATTCAATGCAATTCCCATCAAGCTACCAGCAGTATTTTTCACAGAACTAGATCAAATAATCTCAAGATTTGTATGGAAATACAAAAAACCTCGAATAGCCAAAGCAATCTTGAGAAAGAAAAATGGAACTGGAGGAATCAACTTGCCTGACTTCAGGCTCTACTACAAAGCCACAGTCATTAAGACAGTATGGTACTGGCACAAAGACAGAAATATAGATCAATGGAACAAAATAGAAAGCCCTGAGATTAACCCACACACCTATGGACACCTTATCTTCAACAAAGGAGGCAAGAATATACAATGGAGTAAAGACAGTCTCTTTAACAGGTGGTGCTGGGAAAACTGGTCAACCACTTGTAAAAGAAAGAAACTAGACCCCTTTCTAACACCATACACAAAAATAAACTCAAAATGGATTAAAGATCTAAATGTAAGACCAGAAACTATAAAACTCCTAGAGGAGAACATAGGCAAAACACTCTCCGACATAAATCACAGCAGGATCCTCTATGATCCAACCCCCAGTATACTGGAAATAAAAGCAAAGATAAAGAAATGGGATCTAATTAAAATTAAAAGCTTCTGCACAACAAAGGAAACTATAAGCAAGGTGAAAAGACAGCCTTCTGAATGGGAGAAAACAATAGCAACTGAAACAACTGACAAACAACTAATCTCAAAGATATATAAGCAACTTATGCAGCTCAACTCCAGAAAAATAAATGATCCAATAAAAAAATGGGCCAAAGAACTAAATAGGCATTTCTCCAAAGAAGACATACGGATGGCTAATAAACACATGAAAAGATGTTCAACATCACTCATTATCAGAGAAATGCAAATCAAGACCACAATGAGGTACCATTTCACACCAGTCAGAATGGCTGGGATCCAAAAGTCTACAAGCAATAAATGCTGGAGAGGATGTGGAGAAAAGGGAACCCTCTTACACTGCTGGTGGGAATGCAAACTAGTACAGCCATTATGGAAAACAGTGTGGAGATTCCTTAAAAAATTGCAAATAGAACTGCCTTATGACCCAGCAATCCCACTGCTGGGCATACACACTGAGGAAACCAGAATTGAAAGAGACACATGTACCCCAATGTTCATCGCAGCGCTGTTTATAATAGCCAAGACATGGAAGCAACCCAGATGTCCATCAGCAGATGAATGGATAAGAAAGCTGTGGTACATATACACTATGGAATACTACTCAGCCCTTCAAAAGAATAAATTTGACTCAGTTCTAATGAGATGGATGAAATTGGAACCGATTATACAGAGTGAAGTAAGCCAGAAAGAAAAACACCAATACAGTATACTGACACATATATATGGAATTTAGAAGACAGTAATGATGACCCTATATGTGAGACAACAAAGAGACACAGAGGTATAGAGTGGACTTTTGGACTCTGAGGGAGAGGGAAAGGGTGGGATGGTTTGGGAGAATGGCAATGAAACATGTATATTTTCCTGTAAGAAACGAAGCGCCAATCTATGTTCAATGTAGGATGCATGGGGCTGATGCACAGGATGATTCAAGTAGAGAATGTGGGGTGGGAGGTGGGAGGGGGCTTCGGCATTGGGAGATTGTGTTCACCTATGGCTGATTCGTGTCAATGTATGGCAAAACTAATACAGTATTATAATTAAAAAAATAAATAAATTTAATTAAAAAAATAAAAGAAAAATAAAAGAAAAAAAATAAAAACTATGTCAAAATCTCTCAAAAAATTGAGAGATCAATTGAATTGGTACTGAGGAGTTAAAGTTTAGAGTTTATGATTAATCCAGAAGTATAATACTAAGTCTGTTGACATTGTTGTGAATAGCAGAATTTCATTCTTTTTTATGCTGAATTTTATCCATATATATATATATATATGTTAATATCTGAAGAAAATTAAAACACTAACTGGAAAAAAATACATGAATTCCAGTGTTTACAGCAGCATTATTTACAATAGCCAAGATATGGAAGCAATCTAAGTGTTCATCAACAAATGAATGGATAAGATGTGTACTAATATGTGAGGTTTTTGGAGAAGGAAATGGCAACCCACTCCAGTATTCTTGTCTGGAAAATCCCATAGATGGAGGAGCCTGGTAGGCTACAGTCCATTGGGATTACAAAGAGTTAGACACGATTGAGTGATTTCACTTTCACTTTTGGCCAGATGCGTTTAGTCAAGGAAATCACTGTGATATCTGACCTTATTTGGAGCGAGCTTCAGCATTCCCTTTTATTTCTTAGAATACTACCACACTTTTGGGATTCTAATGCTAAAATTTCATTTTATTTATTCATCTTTTAGCTGTGTCATATAGCATGCAGGATCTTAGTTCCCTGACCAGGGATCAAACTTTGGCCCTCTGCCTTGGAAACACAGAGTTTTAACCACTGGACCACCAGAGAAGACCCTAAAAGTTTATTTTAAACTTTAGTAGAGTTTGAATGTTTCTCTACCCCCATTTCCTCCTAGGTAAGCCATTATCTCCAGCCTTTTGCAACATTTCTCTTACAGAAAACATAGCAATGCTTACCTTTCTACTACAGACTTTTGTTCCCTGCCTACCTTACCATTGCAGGCTTTTGTTCAATACGCAATACATTTCCCGTTTTTAAAAAGTCAGATAGTCAAAGAGTAACATACCAAATAAGCTTCTTCTAGAGCTTCTTTCCAAGCAAAAGAAGAGAGCTACACTAATTAAACTGATCTCTTAAAAATGAGTCTTGGTGGTAATGAAACGGAGCAGGACTCTGTACTCTTTGTCTACTGTTTCCTCTGCCTACATTTTGTCTGTGGAAAAACTTCAGCCAAAGAATAAATTTATTCAGAGAAGTGAGAACACACAAAAAGGAAGGAAAACAAACGAGACCAAGTAGACCTTGGTCAAAGACCTTTAGTTCCTTCGTAAGGGCTAGAGACAATATTCTGAACCATAACCTGGGAGCTAAATTATAGATGCTGAAACTCCCACCAGGTGGAGAGTTCACTGCATGTTGTAGCCATGACAGAAGCTGCCACAATTCCTCAAGAGATGGAAACAAACATACTCTAGAACTGAAGATAAATGGTATTTTTTTTGATGATGCTGGTCAGACCACTGATGGCCCATTCCAAGATGGCTGTGCTTGTAGGCCCTTCCTCAGCCTATAGAGGTTCTTGCCCACTGATGGTCAGTGGTGGAAATTGGCCTTTGGACAGGAGTCTACCCACTCCTTGCCCTGCACTGGTTGCCAATATCTAAAATAAAACAAACTTTCCTTTCCACCACCTGGCCTCCTTATTGGCTTTTTGAGTACTGGAGCAGCCAGATCCTGCTTTTACTTACAGTAAGAAGGGAGCATATAACTCTTTGGTAGCAGAGCCAGAGGTTAAAAAAATAAAAGAATAGAAGTTGGACTTCCACTTATGTAACCAATTTCCTAACACATTTTATTTTAACCAGTCTAAGCCTCTATTTCTGTATCTATGTATCTTTGGAAATAATGGATGACTGTCTCACAGGGCACTTATGAGGACCTAGTGAAACAATCCTTTCAAAGCACTCAGCACCGGTGTCTGGATAATAATAATAATCTCAATAGAGTCTTCCCTATTTCCAAGATCTTGGATAAGTGTGCATTACTTGATAATTTCTAAATTTAAAGAATTCTGAAACAATTTCAGTTTGTATATACTTGGTCTGTTCTGCAGGAAAGTACTTACCTTTATTCATATTTTCTTTAGTCTTCCTTACTTTCTTCTTAAATTGTGATTTTCCCCTCTGAAATGCCATCTGTTAAAAAAAAAAAAACAACTATAAATACAATGCATACCCTAGTTCAATTTGTCCCCTAACCATCCTCAACCTTACTCCTACTCTTGTGTAGAGAAGCAACCAGTGTCATTAATTTAAACGACTTTTAAATATACACAAAGTCTCAGTTTGTTTCTTTTCTAGCTTTACTTCATGCCCCATCTTCCTCTAGATATTACCCTCTGCCCCTTTCCAGATTATTAAAGCTACTGTTAATTACATAATAATATTAAGAATTAGTCACTCTAATTCTTAAAAAAACTAGACATTTTCTCATGTAATCTCATACACAAAAACATAATAAAATCATACTTCAGTGTCTTAAATTATTGTTTTATAAAAGTAGGACCATGTTATGTATTTGTTTCAGCATCTTTGATTTCCTCATTTAGCAAAACCTCAAGAAAACATCTCCAATACATGTGTTAGTGCTGTAACTCCTTGTTTCAGATGAATAAACACTTTCCATTCTGTGAATATATTAATTATCTTATCAAAGGACCCTGTATTTTTCTTCATCATTGGTCATTAAAACACTTCTGCATTAAACATTATTGCTCATTTGTCCTTTTAGGGAATGATTCCTGCAAATAACAGCACTAGACTGAGAGTTTATGTAGTTTTTAGAAACCATTGCCATATTTTCCCTAGGAAAACTTGTGACATTTTTGAATTTCCACCAGTAATCTGTAAGTAGAACTTTTCCTTCATTCTCATTGGCAATAAAATTCAATTCTTCTTTTGCTTCCAGTCTGGTGAATATGAAGAGCTTTATCATCATCATTTTAATGTATCTTTCTCTATTTGAGAATTTGGCCACACTTTCTTATATGTCTTGTTTATTTGGATTTGCTATTCTAAATCGCAAGGAGTCAGACACAACTTGGTGACTGAACAACAACAACAAATTGTCTATTCATATAATTGCTTTCCTATTGGGATATTTGTGGGTTTTCCCCCATATTTGTTAAAATCATAATCTTTTTCTGAATTATAAATATATGTCTTCTAAATCTACTCTTCTGGAAAAGAAATTGAAAAGAACTTGAATAATTAAAATAAAAATATAATATTTTGGCCAGAATAAATACTATAATATAAAACATTTAAATCTTACAAGACAATTTATATAATCATGAGCTGAAGAAGAACTTGGTTACTTAACCTGGAAATTTTAAAACTCTATTAAAAAATATAGAATATATTGGTTCTACATAAATTCTTTAAAACTGCTTTATGTAAAATGTGTTATAAACCAAGTTAAGTAATTCTCTTAAGATAAAATAAATTGAGGTCTATTTTCTGATACACAAATCAAAGGTTTGGTAGCATAACTTCAGATGGGTTCTCAGCAAATTTACACACAGAATAAAAATTTCTTCCTGAAATAAGTAAGTCGCTTTAGACTGGAAAATGAATTCAATTCAATAGCAGAAAGTCCAAACTGTCTTTGAAAGATATTTTAGTCCCCACTGTCATTTTGTCTTAGACAAAGTTGAGGATTCAGTCCCTGGAGAAAGAGTTTGCTGAGCAAATAAAAAATGAAAGAGGATTGTCTCTCCATAAAGCTCTCCTCTTTCTCTCTTCCCACTGGGTATGCGGTTAATTGCTATAAACTATGGGGGAAGACTTTTGCCATTCAGTGTTTGCGATTTCTGCCAGAGACCAAAGCAAATACCAATATTGATCATCCATTTTGAAAAACTAGTTGGACAAAAAAAAATCTGAAAATAGCACTTGGTACACTAATTACAAGTGATGCCAGAACACCATTCAGATCATCTGTAATACTTCATTCTTATTTTCCAGTTAGCTCTGAATGGAGACATCATGACTTGCTACATGTTTAGTATAACTAAAAGAAGCTGAATGAATTTCATCAAACCAGTTATACAACTAAATAGCATATGAAGATGACAGTTTATCTGTGCACTTTAAATTAGCCCTATTTCAAACTCAAGTCTTCGTGGACATAAAATTGATCTATCACCAATGTTTAAGATGGAGGTCAGTAAAATATATTTCAAAAATTACTAACTAAAATGACATTAAAATTTGAGTATTCTAAGCATGCATTTCATGGACTGATTATATTTCAGATCTCAGCAAAGACCAACAACTTATCTGCTAGGAAAAATCTGATTTTATCCAGCTTCAGCTTCTAAAAACTTTTTATATATTATGTGTAAGTATATGTCTTATATGTGATATAGTTTATATTTTATATTGTTATATATTTTAAGTATAAAGTACATATGTACATACAAATTATATTATATGTTATGTACAAATACGTTCATATGTTTTTATACAAATATATTTTGAACATATCGGTAAAATCTATGGGAAATAAGAACTTTAGAGCAGGTCAGCTTTAGGTTCTAATTTTTAGTCTGTTATTTACTAGCTCCAGGACCTTAGGAAAGTAATTTCTCTAAAAATATAAATTCAGTTTCTGCCTGAAAGTTTAATATTTAATAAAATGGAAAAATTTTTTGACAAACTGCCTCGTATTGATGAGCCAATTTACAATGTATTAGCTGTGTGAAAAATTACTCCTATCATTCATCCTTTTAGGCTTCTCTGGTGGCTCAGACAGTAAAGAATACACTTATAATGTGGGAGACCTGGGTTTGAGTCCTGGGTTGGGAAAATTCCCCTGGAGGAGGGCATGGCAACCCACTCCAATGTACTTGCCTGGAGAATCCCCATGAACAAAGGAGCCTGGTGGGCTACAGTCCATGGGTGGCAAAGAGTCGGACAGGACTGAAGCGACTGGACAAAGTGCTTCTGAGTTCCCACATCACTATCATACTTTGACTAACATAAGCACATTCATCTTTTTACTCCTGCAAGAATATGGTATCTATATGGTATTTAGAAGCCTATCTCATAGGGATATGAAATAATTTGAGAAAATGTAACAGTAAACAGTTTTTGTGCTAAAGAAAAATACCATGCCCGTAGTCTTACTGAAGGTAACTGATATCCAAAGCTATTTAATAACTTGCTCAATTATAGAATGACTTACTGGCTATTTGGGGACTAAAATTCTTATTACTTCTATTGTCTCAAGGCTCCTTCCATAGCGTAGCTTAAAATGATGCTTCAAGACTCTGTTGAACTTTACCTTTTTGAATGTTTAAAGTCAGATATGGGATAAGAGAATTCAGTAGAGAGATGATAAATATAAGATTAATAAATTACAGATAAAATTTATTAATATCTCATCAGCAGCTTTCTAAACTTCTATCAACTTCCAGTAACATCTGTATTAACCCAGTTATATTCCCTTTCTAATCTCTTTGATATCTCTCATAATTCAAGTGTTTTCTTCTGCTGCCTTCTTGAATGCTATTCAAATTGAGATAAACAGTATCTTGAGATTCTGGCAATGTATGTTTACTCAAAAGCAGAGGAATCTTCTCAGTGACCTTTCAGGAATTAGCCACAATTGCAAGCAATTAGAGAGATGTCCACAGGTAATACTCAGGAGTCTGTCTGATATAACTTCAGAGAAGCAGATAAGGACTTCCTAGGGTTTTGTTATTTTGTTTTGTTAATAAACACTTCAGTACTAACACTGGGGATATGAATCATAATTCAAATTACTTAAAACTTCTAAAATGCAAAAATAATACCACATCTACTTAATCTAAAGATATACTTTCAAAATGGATAAATATTTGAGGTTACTGTGTGCTTGAAAGACGGGTGAATGCACACACACACACACAAAAAAGAGTAAAGCAGAATACAAGAATTCAATGCTCTGAAACCTCCTGTTTTCTCTCCTCATTACTTTCTGGCTCCATCATCTTTGTATCTTATTCTGCTCCAGTGCTTTATGCCGGAGTGATAAATATTTTCCCCTTTACTGTGCCCTCATTACAGAACATGAGAGGATATTACGTATGACAAGATATGTGAACTAATATATCATATTGATGCAGAAACAGTTTATCATGTTTGTAAGTAGCGAATCTCAGAGAGAGAGAGGTCAGTTGATTAAATAAATTAACTGATTCCCTCTTCTGTAATCTTCCATAGAGAGGACTTCCTTGACTGAGTTTCAGGAAGTAACATCCTATCTAGGATCAGTCAGGAAAGGACATTGCCCATTGAAAAGGAGAAAATACATGCAATGTCCCCCATGATGTGATACCTCCTGAGCAATAATATAAGAATTGTGTCACTCTTCAGTATTACATTTAAAGAGATACTTTCACCTTATCCAAACAGGAATACTGAGAATGAAAGTGGCTCTATTACCAAACTGCAAGCACAGTAGGAGACAACTCAGCAGTCCTGGGTAAACTGGGAGTGTCATTCACCCCAGTTACACGGACTAGAGGGGATCTGTTCAACACTTGTGCAACTCAAGGAAATTATGGATTGTATAAAATCTCTCTACTGATGTCATTTATCCTGTTTTACCTGATTCCTCCATTCCTTGGCAAAATTTTTTTTTTTGCCAAGAAAATACAAAATGCTTCCACACAATCCATCCTTTAGAAAAAAATCCTTGCAGATTCAGACATAATTTTTAAAAAACATGAAGAGTTTAAAAAATTAATTTTCATGCAAAGATCTGCACCCTAATGGGGATCAAAGTATTAAACTAAAGCAATGCTTGTCTGAGAGTAAAATACAGCGAGTAAATTAGTGTGTGTGTGTGTGTGTGTGTGTGTGTGTGTGTGTGTGTGTGTGCGCACGCGCGGTCAGTCCCTCACTTGTGTCTGACTTTCTGTGGCCCCATGGACTGTAGCCCACCAGACTCTTCTGCTTGTGGAATTTTAAGTGAGGATTTTTTTTTAATGTTAAAAGAGTAATATCTGCTTTTAAAAATTAGAACAAAAAACAGGTAAATTTATAAATAATTCTGCTTACTCTCCACCATCCCCATTTCTTAGGAGTGACACTTCTGCATTCTTCAAGGTAATTTTTAATTTATGTATTAGTATCTTTATGTATGTATGTATAAAATGCTATTTTTAAAATTGATAGAATCAGGCTATACAAATGTTACAAAAGTAACTACTGTTTTTCATTTAGAGATACATTTGAACATCATTTTATGTCTATATCGACTATGTTTCTCAAAGTTTTTGTCAACTGAGAGCAAGGCAATTTTTAGGGGACTAGTAGTCCAAGAATAAAAATAAAATTAAAATACACATTGCTAACTTTCAAATGAACCTGAATAATCATGAAAAATTTATATTCTGATATTGATAAAATAATAAAATAATTTAGAGTGTCCTGTTAAGATTTCTTCAGGATGAATACACGTTTAGCAGGTGGAACTGACATATCAGCAGTTTTAGGAATTTCAGGGCGCTGAATAGCTTTTTTTTAAAGCATCTCAGGAGGGCTTCCTGTGTGGCTCAGAGGTAAATAATCTGCCTGCAATGCAGGAGACACAGGAGATGCAGGTTTGATCCCTGGGTTGGTAAGATCACCTGGATGAGGGCATGGCAACCCACTCTGGTATTGTTGCCTGAAGAATTCTATGGACAGAGGAGACTGGCAGGCTTACAGCCCATGGGATCACAGAGTCAGACATGACTGAAGTGACTGGGCAAAGTGTCTCAGAGATCTCACATCACAATCATACTTGAACTAACATAACCATGTTTCTATGTGCCAGGCACTATGCCAGCCAATTTTCACTGAAAAATCACATTTATACTTCACAGCAGGTGGTAATTAAGATCCTTACTTTGAGGGTTGAAAGTTTCGGGGCTAAGGAGGAAAAAGGAAGGTGAGTTTTCAACTGGCAGAGCCATCTTTCATTGGTAATTTTAGAAAATTTATAGTTTTATAAACCATAAGTAACTCCTCTCTGAGTAACCTCAGAGACCTTGAAACACTAACTTTTTTCATCTACACTGCTTTTTTTCTAAGGGCCAGGGTCTAGACTAAGCAATGTGTGTATATGTTTCATATCAAGACAACGTAAAAAAACACGATTATCTTCACGAGTGAGAACTTGAAGATCAGAGGATAAGAAACATTCCCAGTATAATGTAACTAATTAGGCAAGGTAGCCTATAAGCCTAAATCCAGTTCCGTATTATTAAATAATCTCATATGAATTCTGAGCTTTTAAAATAAAAAATATATATGTCCTCATTTGTATCCATTATTAGATACTTTCTACATGTTTTCTTTTGGAGGGGGTGAGATTTACACAATTTTAATTAATTTTAATTTGCACAGTTTTTACACAGGGAATCTCACTGGCATTAGGAGAAAATAGATGGCACTAGGGGTAAAGAGTTCACCTGCCAAAGGAGACATAGGAGATGTGGGTTCAAGCCATGGACTGGGAAGATCCCCTGGAAGAGGGCATGGGAGCCCACTCCAGTATTCTTGCCTGGATAATCCCAAGGACAGAGGAGCCTGATGGGCTACAATATATAGGGTTGCAAAGAATTGGACATGACTGAAGTGACTTAGCATACTCTCACAGAAGGATTTCAAATGGCAGAAACTGTGTCTGTATCTATCTAATATAAGGTACCGAGGGTAGAAAGAAGTGAGAACAATGAATTTACAGAATAACAAAAGATCAAATTTTGATATTTTATATAAAATAAGTTCTATGAATATGGAAACTGATGTTACTTTAAATTTTTGAAATTTATTTTACTAATATACTTAAATAAAAATAGAAATACTTGAAATACTTGGAAAGATAAATATGTATATTTTTGTCAGTATATTTTCACATTATTAATAGCATCAGTCTATAAGTTTATACAAATTCTTAGGAAAATGCTTAAAACTGACAGTAAATAAATGTGCTTGTTAACTTACTTTTTACATTCCAGAGAACCAACAGCTGAGCATTTAACATGAATAGGATCAACGAGAGTGTCCCCCAAGAGTTCATCCTCTTAGGTTTCTCAGATCGACCATGGCTGGAGCTTCCACTCTTTGTGGTGTTCCTGATTTCCTATATCTTGACCATCCTGGGCAATCTAGCAATAATTATTGTGTCCCGTCTGGATTCCAAGCTCCATACCCCCATGTATTTTTTTCTTACCAATCTCTCACTCTTGGACCTTTGCTACACCACAAGTACAGTTCCACAAATGCTGGTAAACATATGCAGCATCAGGAAGGTGATTAGTTATGGCGGCTGTGTGGCACAACTTTTCATTTTCCTGGCTTTGGGTTGCACTGAATGTCTCCTCCTGGCTGTCATGTCCTTTGATAGGTTTGTAGCTATTTGTCGGCCTCTCCGCTACTCCATCATCATGCACCAAAGGCTCTGCCTCCAGCTGGCAGCTGCATCCTGGGTTAGTGGCTTCAGCAACTCAGTATTGCAGTCCACCTTGACTCTGCAGATGCCACTCTGTGGCCACAAGGAAGTGGATCACTTCTTCTGTGAAGTCCCTGCTCTGCTCAAGTTGTCATGTGTAGACACAACAACAAATGAAGCTGAACTATTCTTTATCAGCGTGCTATTCCTTTTAATACCTGTGACACTTATTCTGATATCATATGCTTTTATTGTCCAAGCAGTGTTGAGAATACAATCAGTGGAAGGTCGGCGAAAGGCATTTGGAACATGTGGCTCCCACCTGATAGTGGTGTCTCTTTTTTATGGCACTGCTATCTATATGTATTTGCAACCACCATCCCCTGCCTCCAAGGACCGGGGAAAGATGGTATCCCTTTTCTATGGAATCATCACACCCATGTTGAACCCCCTTATATACACACTTAGGAACAAAGATGTAAAGGGAGCATTTAAGAGGCTGACTGCAAGGATTTTCTTAATCAAGAAATAGGAATGCCCAAATGACAGGCCTTGTTAAAACTTGAAGTTTACTTATTTTAATAATTTAATAAAATTAATTTAATTTAATTAAAGTTAAATGAAATATGCCAAAGTTGCTTTAGTCTGACTACTGATAGAACTGTTATGATGACCTTCTTCAAATAAAATGTCACTGACAAAAACCTGCACTTATTTCCTACTGTCTACCTATAGTCATTGCACAAGTCCTGAGAACTGGTGCATTATGATCCTCTAAAACAGTGTAAGCTTGAAATATTTAAAGTCTCAGGCCTTATAGCACTGGTTTGTATACTTGGTAAACCACCTTAAACTTCTGTGAGTCTAGAATAAAAGCTTAGGAAACATAATATTTTCATGCACATTCAAATATGCTTACACATCACAAATATTTCCTTAATTACAGAAGATACAACAGAAGTCCATAAAGCCATACAAAGCTCTCCCACTTATAGATATAAACTTAATGATAATAGCTTAAATTTTAACACTATTCCCACATTAAAACAATATTTGGGTTGTACAATTATTTTTCTTCCACAATTTTACCTGGATCTCCTCTCGTGTCTATACTTTCCATTTATCCTAAATTGAAGTATCTCACCCTATTTCATCTACCAAATAAATTTGTATTTATTTATTTATCTGAATCACACACTCTTTATTGGAATTTTTTCATGATTCAATTACCATCTATGTTATCTGTCTCTTTTTAAACCCTAAAACAATTAGAATCTAAATCATAAAACTAGCGCAGTATATAACAATATTCATTGCTTGTTTAATGCACTTTCTTTGTTCAAGAAGAAAAGCTTATTATGTTAGCTCCCTTAGGTAGCATAGATTATAATTTATACTTCTTCCACATGGCCTTCAGAGCTCATCAAAGTGCTGAGAAAAATATTTGCACTCTGTGGGTCAGTTTTTGGCTGATTTTATGAATAGCTGGCGTGCTGCAGTCCATGGGGCCACAGTCGGACGCAACTGAGTAACTGAACTGAACTGATGAATAGTTGCACTGTAGTCATTTTAACTGCTTCTTTTTCTAATTACTTCTTCTACTAAATACAAAAACAAAGTTTTAACTAAGAAATACAATTAGAATGTTTCCTTTGAATACCGGTATTCAAAATGTACCAACAAGGTAGATTTCTGCCTCAGTGTAATTTTCTGACACAACATGGTGGATCTTAAAACTTCAACCTGCATCAAGACCACCTGGAGGGCTTTTAAGATCCAAGATCCCTGGGAATCAACCCACCTACACTCCCAGAGTTTCTAAAGTAGGAGGTCTGGAGGGAGGGGCCAGGAATTGCATTTCTAATTAATTCTCAGGTTGTGCAGATCAGGGACTGCACTTTAAGGATTGTTGTGCTAATGGTTAAAATGAATGAAGAGGTCTTGCTAGTCCTGGGGCTCGGATGGGCCACCTCCTAAAATATCACAATGGTATTATTTTGAATTGAAGTTGCTTGAGAGGCAGCAGTTACAAGAAGGAAACTCTGACCATCCTCTATCCCCTGGAAAACAGGGAACAAATCTCTCATGTGAAAGGTACACTCCCCACATTTGGAGGTAGGAAGACGTCCTGATCACCACAGATAGGGAATTTGGGCTAAGAAATCAGTATAAACCGTTTTTAATTAGACATACAAATCACTGACTTCAGTTCTAGGATTCACATTTCAGTTCAGTTCAGTTCAGTTGTGTCCAACTCTTTGTGACCCTATCAACTGCAGCATGCCAGGCCTCCCTGTCCATCACCAACTCCCCAGAATTTACCCAGACTCATGCTCATTGAGTCGGTCATGCCATCCAGCCATCTCATCCTCTGTCGTCCCCTTCTCCTCCTGCTCTCAATCCTTCCCAGCATCAGGGTCTTTTCAAATGAGTCAGCCCTTTGCATCAGGTGGCCAAAGTATTGGAGTTCCAGCTTCAACATCAGTCCTTCCAATGAACACCCAAGACTGATCTCCTTTAGGATGAACTGGCTGGATCTCCTTGCAGTTCAAGGGACTCTCAAGTGTCTTCTCCAACACCACAGTTCAAAAACAGCAATTCTTCGGCTCTCAGCTTTCTTTATAGTCCAGCTCTCACATTCATACATGACTACAGGAAAAACCATAGCCTTGACTAGACAGGCCTTTGTTGGCAAAGAAATGTCTCTGCTTTTTAACATGCTGTGTAGGTTGGTTGTAACTTTCCTTCCAAGGACTAAGTGTCTTAATTTCCCAGCTGCAATCACCATCTGCAGTGATTTTGGAGCCCCCAAAATAAAGTCAGCCACTGTTTCCACTATTTCCCCATCTATTTGCCATAAAGTGATGGGACCGGATGCCATGATCTTAGTTTTCTGAATGTTGAGCTTTAAGCCAACCTTTCCACTCTCCTCTTTCACTTTCATCAAGAGGCTCTTTCGTTCTTCATTTCTGCCATAAGGGTGGTGTCATCTGCATATCTGAGGTTATTGATATTTCTCTCGGCAATCTTGATTCCAGCTTGTGCTTCCTCCAGCCCAGCGTTTCTCATGATGTACTCTGCATAGAAGTTAAATAAGCAGGGTGACAATATACAGCCTTGACGTACTCCTTTTCCTATTTGGAACCAGTCTGTTGTTCCATGTCCAGTTCTAACTGTTGCTTCCTGATCTGCATACAGGTTTCTCAAGAGGCAGGTCAGGTGGTCTGGTATGCCCAACTCGTTAAGAATTTTCCACAGTTTATTGTGATACACACAAAAGCTTTGGCATAGTCAATAAAGCAGAAATAGATGTTTTTCTGGAACTCTCTTGATTTTGTGATGATCCAGCAGATGTTGGCAATTTGATCTCTGGTTCCTCTGCCTTTTCTAAAACCAGCTTGAACATCTGGAAGTTCACGGTTTACGTATTGCTGAAGCCTGGATTCAGATTTAGGGAGAGTACAAACATTGTAAAACCAAAATGTTTCTGTAGAATATTGACTAGAGAACTGAAGAATCAGAACATAATGCTTCTTAAAGAACTACTGAAGGCCTAGCTTTATTTAACATGGAGTGAAAATGCTTTGTCAATGTTTGATGTAATAATTCTCTTCACGTATTTGAAGGAGAGTCACGTAAGGTATTGTTTGTTCTGTGAAGGATAGGATTCATATTAATGGGTAAAAATAAAGTTGGTATTATATTAAAAGGGATTCACAATAAAATTTGAATTATACCATGATGAAATAGTTAAACGTTTCTGGCAATATGGGAAAATAGAAATCTATGTAAAATAGGCTCAATTAATCCACCTATGTTTTTCCTCTTTAAAATTTGCTTTGGAAATTTTCTGTAGCTAAATCACATGTCATAACCATTTCTGTGAATGACCAAAGAACAAAAGTAGACACAGAGAAAATGATAGATATAACCAAGCCTTTAGAAAAATGTCGTGTAGAAATTTAGTCTTGTGGCTTCTAAGGGAAGAAGGTGGAATCTACTGTGACTCAGTGAGTGGAAGTCAACACTGGTAAAAAAAAATAAAGAAAGAAAGAAGTTTAAATGAATAAATATCTCTGTGGAGACAGGATTTTCAGTTCTGGAGGGAAGTTGGACTACATAGCTATTAAGATCATTCCTGATCCAGGAAGTCTGTGGCTATGTCAGTAACAATCAGGGAGAATTTGGTTAAATATAAAACATAACCTCCTGAAGATAAAACTTGCAATATAACAGAATATATAAATAAAGGATACAATGAAATTTATTCTCTCACAGTTCTGGAGGTCGAGTGTCTGATGTCAAGGTGTCAGTAAGGACATGCACCCTCTGGAAGCTATGGTGGGGGAGCAGATAATTGGCGGGATCTGTTCCTTGTCTTTTTGGTTTCTAATGGCTACTGGCATGTCTTGTGTCCTTGACTTGTGGTCTCATCACTCTCAGCTCTGCCTCTGTTTTCATTTCTCCTCCTCTCTGTGTGCCTCAGTCTAATTTCCCTCTGCCTTTCTCTTATAAGAAAACATGTGATGGCAGGTAGAACCAACCCTGATAATCTAGCATAAATTTCTCAATATCCTTGAGTAGTCACATCTTTTGCTATTAAAAGTAACATCCGAAATTCAGGAGATTATGAGGTGGACATATCTTTTCAGTTCAGTTGCTCTTTGCGACCCATGGACTGAAGCACGCCAGATCTCCCTGTCCATCACCAACTCCCGGAATCCACTCAAACTCATGTCCTTTGAGTCAGTGATGCCATCCAGCCATTTCATCCTCTGTCGTCCCCTTCTCCTCCCACCTTCAATCTTTCCCAGCTTTAGGGTCTTTTCAAATGAGTCAGTTCTTTGCATCAGGTTGCCAAAGTATTGGAGTTTCAGCTTCAGCATCAGTCCTTCCAATGAATATTCAGGACTGATTTCCTTTAGGATGGACTGGTTGAATCTCCTTGCAGTCCAAGGGACTCTCAAGAGTCTTCTCCAACACCACAGTTCAAAAGCATCATTCTTCGGCTCTCAGCTTTCTTTATAGTCCAACTCTCACATCCATACATGACTACTGGAAAAACCATAGCTTTGACTAGACAGACTTTTGTCAGCAAAGTAATATCTCTGTTTTTTAATAAGCTGCTAGGTTGGTCATAAGTTTTCTTTCAAGGAGCAAGAGTTTTAATTTCATGGCTGCAGTCGCCATCTGCAGTGATTTTGGAGACCCAGAGATAAAGTCTGTCACTCTTTCCATTGTTTCACCATCTATTTGTCATGAAGTGATGGGACCAGATGCCATGATCTTAGTTTTCAGAATGTGGAGCTTTAAGCCATCTTTTTGACTCTCCTCTTTCACACTCATCAAGAGGTTCTTCAGTTTTTCTTCACTTTCTGCCATAACGGTGGTGTCATCTGCATATCTGAGGTTACTGATATTTCTCTCGGCAATCTTGATTCTATCTTGTGCTTCATCCAGCCCGGTGTTTCTCATGATGTACTCTGCATATAAGTTTAATAGGCAGGATAGCAATATACAGCCTTGACATACTCCTTTCTGATTTGGAACTAGTCTATTTTTCCATGTCCAATTCTAACTGTTGCTTCTTGACCTGCATATAGGTTTCTCAGGAGGCAGGTCAGGTGGTCTGGTACTCCCATCTTTTGAAGAATTTTCCACAGTTTGTTGGCATCCACACAGTTGGCTTTGGCATAGCCAATAAAGCAGAAGTGGATGGTTTTCTGGAACTCTCTTGCTTTTTTGATGATTCAGCGTGTGTTGGCAATTTGATCTCTGGTTCCTCTGCCTTTTCTAAATCCACCTTGAACATCTGAAATTTCATGGTTCATGTACTGTTGAAGCCTGGCTTGGAGACTTTTGAGCATTCCTTTACTAGCATGTGATATGAGTGCAATTGTGCAGTAGTTTGAGCATTCTTTGGCATTGTCTTTCCTTGGGATTGAAATGAAAACTGACTTTTTCCAGTCCCGTGGCTACCGGTGAGTTTTCCAAATTTGCTGGCATACTGAGTGCAGCACTTTCACAGCATCATCTTTTAGGATTTGAAATAGTTCAGCTGGAATTCCATCACTTTCACTAGCTTTGTTCGTAGTGATGCTTCCTAAGGCCCACTTGACTTCATATTCCAGGAGGTCTGCCTCTAGATGAGTAATCACACCATCTTGATTATCTGGGTCATGAAGATCTTTTTGTATAGTTCTTCTGTGTATTCTTGCCACCTCTTCTTAATATCTTCTGCTTTTGTTAGCTTCATACAATTTCTGTCCTTTATTTTGCCCATCTGTGCATGAAAATTTCACTTGGTATCTCTAATTTTCTTGAAGAGATCTCTAGTCTTTCCCATTCTATTGTTTTCCTCTATTTCTTTGCACTGATCACCGAGGAAGGCTTTCTTATCTCTCCTTGCTATTCTTTGGAAATCTGCATTCAAATGGGTATACCTTTCCTTTTCTTCTTTGCCTTTACTTCTCTTCTTTTCATAGCTGTTTGTAAGGCCTCCTCAGACAACCATTTTGATTTTTCACTTCTTTTTTGGGGGATGGTCTTGATCACTCCTCCTGTCCAATGTCACAAACGTCCATCCATAGTTCTTCAGGCACTCTATCAGATCTAACTCTTTGAATCTATTTGTCACTTCCACTCTATAGTCATAAGGGATTTGATTTAGGTCATACCTGAATGGTCTAGTGGTTTTCTCGACTTTCTTCAATTTAAGTCTGAATTTGGCAATAAAGAATTCATGATCTGAGACACAGTCAGCTCCCAGTCTTGTTTTTGCTGACTGTACAGAGTTTCTCCATCTTTGGCTGCAAAATAATATAGTCAATCTAATTTTGGTATTGACCATCTGGTGATGTCCATGTGTAGAGTCTTCTCTTGTGTTGTTGGAAGAGGGTGTTTGCTATGACCAGTACGTTCTCTTGGCAAAACTGTTAGCCTTTGCCCTGCTTCATTTTGTACTCCGAGGCCAAATTTGCCTGCTTCTCTTGACTTCCCAGTCCCCTAAAATGAAGAGGACATCTTTTTTTTGGTGTTAGTTCTAGAAGGTCTTGTAGGTCTTCATAGAACTCAGCTTCTTCAGCATTACTGGTAGGGGCATAGACTTGGATTGCTGTGATATTGAATGGTTTGCCTTGAAATGAACATAGATGATTCTGTTGTTTTTGAGACTGCATCCAAGTACTACATTTTAAACGAGGTTTCCTTCATTTTGACAGTATTCAAAGCAGAATAACATGCTAATGTTACAAAAGGGGCAATCTGGAGACACAGACTGTTTTGGTAATATTCCTATAATTGAAATGCTCTCTTAAGATGGTCAAAGCTATGGGTTTTCCAGTAGTCATGTACAGATGTGAGAGTTGGACCATAAAGAAGGCTTATCACTAAAGAACTGATGTTTTTGAACTGTGGTTTGAGTCCCTTGGACAACAAAGAGATCAAACTAGTCAATCGTAAAGGAAATCAATTCTGAGTATTCTTTGAAAGGACTGATGCTGAAGCTGAAGCTCCAATACTTTGGCCACCTAATGCAAAGAGCCAACTCTTTGGAAAACACCTTGATACTGGGAAAGACTGAGGGCAGAATAAAGGATAACAGAAGATGAAATGGCTGGATATCACTGACTCAATGGACAAGTTTGAGCAAACTGGGAGATAGGGAGAGACAAGGAAGCCTGGCATGCTGCAGTCTCAGAGTAAGACATGGTTCAGCATCTGAACAACAGCAACAACTGTGAAGAACAGAGGATATATTTTGTATGAAAAATCTATCCAAAGAGCTTCTTTTATTTGGACTTAATTTTATCCAGGAGAGAACCCTAAAATGGATATTGTGTGTGCTTGGTCGCTCAGTTGTGTCTGACTCTTTGTGACCCCATAGACTGTAGCCCAGCAGGCTCATGTGTCCATGGGATTATCGTGGCAGGAATACTGGAGTGGATATCAACAGTACTCTAATCTTATGGTTAATTGTAAGATTTGATAATCCCTGTTTTAAAAAGATGAGCATACTGTGTTTCAGGTTATCCAAAGGGGTTCCTTCAGAGCATCTGGAAGTTCTCGGTTCATGTAGTGTTGAAGCCTGGCTTGGGGAATTTTGAGCTTTACTTTGCTAGTGTGTCAGCTTTACTTTGCTAGTGTGCAATTGTGTGGTAGTTTGAGCATTCTTTGGCACTGACTTTCTTTGGGATTGGAATGAAAACTGACCTTTTCCAGTCCTGTGGCCTCTGGCGAGTTTTCCAAATTTGCTAGCTTATTGACAGCCATTATTTGTCAGTTAACAGAGATATTCAGTGAAGAGAATTACAAACATTTTTTGCCCTTAAGTGAAGTCGCTCAGTAGTGTCGAACTCTTTGTGACCCAGTGGTCTGTAGCCTACCAGGCTCCTCAGTCCATGGGACTTCCCAGGCAAGAATACTGGAGTGGGTTGCCATTTCCTTCTCCAGGGGATCGAACCCGGGTCTCCAGCATTGCAGACAGACGCTTTAACCTCTGAGTCACCAGGGAAGCCCTTTTGCCCTTAAGTAGCTCACAAATCAGAGGCTGAATCAGAGATAGTATACAAAGACCAATAAATGTTTCAGCCATCTACTGCTGAGTAAAAATGTAATGGCATGAAATTCTATCTATTTTATTATGCTCATGGATTCTGTGAGTGACTTTGGACAGAGCACAAAGGAGACGGTTTGGCTCTGCTCTACAATGTCTGGGAAAAACTTGGGCTATGGGGACTAGAATTCTATGGCGACATCTTCAATTTATTGACCTAAAACAATAAAACAGTCAGTTATTTTACCAACAAAATGGATTTATTCTGGAACAGCAAAGAACAGCATTTAAGCAGGATGGAATCTATGGGAAACCACAGACAAGTGCAAAGAACAAAGCAGAGGAATGCTCTTTTATAGGGAAGGGCAGTTAGGTGGAGCTGCTATAAACAAGGAGTCCATTGGAAGAAACTGGGAGTTTCTGAAGTGTACCAGCTTTTCACTGGCTGAGTTGTGGCAGTCTCTTACCGGCTGGGCTGTTGTCTGGCAATGAGAAATTCTTTCTTCCTCCTGCTGGGTAGTCAAGTGATAACTGTCTTCCTTTTGGAGACACCAAGATACCATGTCTTCCTTTTGGGTCAGCAGCTGACCTGGAGTGGTAGGGCTGATGGCTTCCTAACTCCAGTTAAAATGAGGTTTCTGCTTTTTAATTTTCATAACTTGTAAGTCTGGCAACTTGGTTGGGATAATTGGAAGACTAGACTCTTGCTGGGAACGTTAACCAGGGCACTGCTAGTAGCATCTCCATGTGGTTGGACTAGGCTTCCTCTCGGATTGGTCTCAGGGTGGTCAGATTTCTTAATATGGTTGCTCAAAACTCTAAGAGTGATTTCTAACCAACAAGGTGAAAGCTGCAAGTCCTATTAGGACCTAGCCTTTCGTGTCACAATGTCACTTTTGTCATACTCTGTAGGTTAAAGCAGTCACAAGCTCACAGATGTCTCTCATCTTCAACCAAGACAGAGTAGTGTAAGTCTGGATAGGAGGGAGTGGGAGACTCTGAATGTGACAGATATTTCTCCTTGGCTGCCTCACACTCTCACCCTCTTCGCCTCTCTACTTTAGGTCACCTTAACAATAACAAACAGGAATATGGATGCTTAAAAATAGCTGGAGAAAAAGAAAAGAGATTAAGATAGGCCCAAGATTTATCCTCCTTTTCACAGATCCTGACATGGCAAATCAAGGTACAATGCCCAAGGTTTTTGCAGTAAGAGATGGAAAACATCCCTTATTTCCTAACATAGTATCTTGGGAATTTATTTGAATATCATTTAATCAAATGTCAAAATAGGATAACACTCCCTCCCCCTCCCCCACCCCCCGAATGATGCTACTAAACTCAGCCAGTTAAAGATAGTTCGGAAAATTTCTTTTGAACCAAAATTTCTATGTGATCTGTTGTTATGCTTTTACATTTTTCTGAGTTACTAATTCCAATGATCACTCAGCATGGCTTAGATTTTTCAATTATTAAACAGTTGTATCTTGGGCATCTTTGCTAATGTGGGGAGTCAGAAGTGTTTAGGTGGCTTTCCTAATCCTATTCTTCTAATAGGTCATTTACTTTGATTTGTTTCTTGCTTCTATTGTATTTCTTCTCAAGTTTGTAATTAAGATTTGTATTACTATTTATATTTTTAAATCTCCATTCACAGTAATAAATATAGGAGAAGATGTGTATAACTGAATGACCTTTATAATTGATGGTCAAATTTTTGCCTAGTTTTTAAGCTATATCTTGTATTCTTTCTTACAGAAAAGAAAAACATTTTTTATAAGGGTATACAAACTCAATCAGGATTTTTTTAAAAAAGGCACGATGAGAAGAAAATGGCCAAATAGCAGTGATATTAAGAGAACCCAGCAGTTAAGACAATTTTCCTAACTGCATTAAAAAAAAAAAACACAACAACTTCCAAAGTGGCCTGGCAAAATTCACAATTCATGTGGGATAGTAATTCTAGTAGAGTAAGTATATTTTGTTCTTCCTTAGAAGAATCTGACATAACTGCTTAAAGAACAAACATAACTACTCCCATTTCCCACTAAGTCACTGCACAGGAGTTGTGGATGGTTGTCTTGACCTCCTATTTTCCATCTGATTTTAGGAAAGGATGAGGGTTGCCTCCACCCCTTGGTATGCATTAAAAAACATCTGGAATGAAGGGTACAGACTAATTCCCCTGTGCCAGGGGAAACAGTTTACAGCCCAGGTTTCGAGTGTGAGTCCAGGCTCCACAAGTTACCATTTTGTGTTATGAGGCAACTCATCTAACCCTTGGTGCCTCAGTTTCCTCCTCAGGAATGAAAAACTAGCAATTCCACTTACTTCATAGGATTGTTTAAAGATCAAATAAGAGTAACACACAAAACTTGCTTATAGTCTCCACTAAATGATGAACTACTACCTCAAGAATAGAGAAGGGGCCGTTTTCATTCTTTTGTACTGTTTATCACACAGTGATAAATGATGAGCGGGTATGCAATCAATGCCTGACAAATCACTGAAATAATTCATCTCTCATCACTGAAATAATTCAACAGCTCAAATTTCTTTGTCACTATTAAATACTAATGTTGTAAACAGAGTTCACCTAGTTTAAAATAATCTAGTCTCCAGGATCTTTAAGTTCATCTGAATATGTTCTTGCCAATGTAGCTAAGTTTCAAGACCTGGCTCCACATGTGTGGGCCATTTCAGAACCTTCTAAAGTAAGGCTATAGATATTTTTCCTAAGGGCTGTCAAGTGCCTGGCACTGTCCAGAATGCTTTGGGCAATTCAAAAGAATCACAGAGCACACAAGTTGGAGGAAATATTATAGAAATTTGAGGCTTGGGGGAGTTGACTGATTTGCATAACAGCATAAAAGAAACAGATCTACAGCTAAAGTCAAACTCTGACTCCCAGTCCACTGTGTCCTGCCAACTGTGGAAATTTCATATTTAAGCATATGAGAATTGAAGAGAAACACAAGCCCATAGTACCTGACTTGACAGGCTTATTTGGTGTACAATACTGTCTTGTTGCTCAGTTGCTCCGTCGTGTCCAATTTTTTGCGATCCCATGGGCTACAGTGTGCCAGGCTTCCCTGTCCTTCACTGTATCCCAGAATTTGCTCAAACTCATATCCATTGAGCCGATGATGCCATCCAATCATCTCATTCTCTGCTTTCCCCTTCTCCTCTTGCCCTCAACCTTTCCCTGCCTCAGGGTCTTTTCCAGTGAGTTGGCTGCTCACATCAGGTGGCTAAAGATTGAAGCTTCAGCTTCAGCATAGGTGCTTCCAGTGAAAATTCAGGGTTGATTTCCTTTAGGATAGACTGATTTGATCTCCTTGCAGTCCAAGGGACTCTCAAGAGTCTTCTCCAGCACCACAGTTCTTAGTAGCCTGGCTTGTTGAAAGAGGAAAAGTAAACTCAACCTCACTGTTTAAGGTCTTTTCTGAAACTTTTCTGCAGTCTTCATCCAGGTGAGTGGAAATTCAGGGTTTTTGGTCCAGAGGGCTCAACAGGCAGTCGAGAAGTACTCTGCCGAATGTGCTGTGAGGAATTCTACTGAGGTGAACTGCTATTGCTGGCTATAGGCAGGCTCTTTCAGGATCACAGCTCTGCCCTGCTTCTGAGCAAGTTGTCTTCTCTCCTCCTTTCTGAGTGATTCATCCAGGAGCCAGGGTCCAAAGCCTCAAATTCTGACAATGAATTGTCAGTTGGAGATTATGTTTGTAATCTAAATTTAAATTTTAAGGAGAAAAAAATTATCTTTTGAAAAGTTAAAAGACATTGTCAAATGTCAAAAGCGAATACAAAAAGATGAGCTCAAACCAAATCAATACCCAGGAAGTAGTTATGGCACAGTATCAATTCCAAACACTGAGCAGGTGACTTGGTCACCTGGGAGGTGAATTTCCAGTCATTTGGAGGGGAGTACTTTTATCTTTTTAAAAGACATTTTTCTGCATCCAATATGTTACATAATAAAAAAAATTAACACATCTACCCTCCACAAAAAAGAAAGGAAAGGTACAAAAGAGCAAAGAAAGTATATGATCCATGTTCTCAAACTATGTCTTTTTCTAAGAAACAAGTACATTTAACTGCAGAGAAAGAAAATGCAAGCAATAAAATTCTACTTTTAAAAGTTTTAGATTTGCCAATGTATGAAAGGTAAAACAAACCCTGTGCAGAAGCTGCACTGATATAATCACCAAAGAGGATGCTGTTGGGGGCTCTCTGGTTCAAAACAGAATACACACTCAGATTCTACCGACATCAAAGACAAACAAAACACTTACAAGCACACTTTCATATAGGAAAGTTCTTCAGTGTCCCTCAGATTGATTTCACCTCCTCTGGGAAGATTCTACCCTTGCTCACGGGAGGGTATCCCACAGTACTTTGAACTATCATAAATTACTGCATTGCATTCTTAAGCAGAACTTCCCAGGTGTCTCTTTTTCCTAACACTTAAGTTACTTGAAATTTCGGACTTTTTTCCCCTTCATCATTCATTTTGTCACTCCTCAGTACCTGGTATCAGGCTTCAGACACCCGGATTTCCATAAAGTTGAATGGTAATTATATATTTTATATTTATAAGGTATAGATATTCCTGTATTCAATTCCTGATTTCATTGATTATCATCTGAGTGATGAGGGGGTGTGTGTGTGAAGTCACTCAGTCATGTTCAACTCTTTGTGACCCCATGGACTTTAGCCTACCATGCTCCTCTGTCCATGGGATTTTCCAGGCAATAGTACTAGAGTGGATTTCCATTTCCTTCTCCAGGGGATCTTCCAGACCCAGCGATTGAACTCGGGTCTCCCGCATTGTAGCCAGACGCTTTACCATCTGAACTACAAGGGAAGTCCTAATGAGTGATGAGAGGCTAACCCTAATCTCTGCTCCCTCAACTAAAACACTGGGACAAGAATCCTGGCCTTGGAGGTTCTTTTACAGGTACTCAGGGAAGTAAGTGGCATGTAATAGAAATGATCTCAACAGATGGTCTGATTTTGTGAATTTTCATGATGCTTTCAAAATCCTTTAATATACATTACCTGCTGAAAAGAAATACCCATTGCCACTGGATCAATTCCCTTCTCCAGGTCTCAGTATCTCCTCCTGTAAATGAAGGATGTTAGGCTAGATTTAATCCATCCCTTAGTGAGCCTTCTTTCTGAGAAATTTGTTTTGAGGTGCCACTGAGGAATGGTCCAAAGTGCATTACGCTTTTTTTCTGACCGGCTTGTAGCTAGAGGACTAGCATAGTCCCCTAGCATAGGGATCCAAAACTGCAGGTGAGATACAAAGGCCACCCTCATGCTCACCCCACAGAATTCCCACACTTTTCCTGATGTGGCTCTGCCCCTCTCCTGCCTCTTCAAATCCACCTTCAGAAGAACATTGCTTTGACGAGCCAACGGTCATTCTAAAGAATTTAAAAGCCCAGACGGTCATTGCTGCAACGCTCAGAGTGGTTTTGCTTTGAGTGACGGGTCAGGGCGTGCTGGGGAGCAGGTTGGGGGCGCAAGGGTTCCTTTCATCCTTGCTGTGAGACAAGCCTTTGTCCACCACGCTGGTTCTGGTTCAGCCTCAGTTTTGTTCCTATTTGTTCTCCGACCCATGTGACACTTGTAGGTCTCTCCTGTTGCTTCTGATTGGCTGTCCGCCTCACTCAGTTCCTCGACCCTCACATCCATCCTTGGACCAATCATCCTTCTTTGTCTCGCTGCTGCTACTAAGTCACGTCAGTCGTGTCCGACTCTGTGTGACCCCATAGATGGCAGCCCACCAGGCTCTGCTGTCCCTGGGATTCTCCAGGAAAGAACACTGGAGTGGGTTGCCATTTCCTTCTCCAGTGCATGAAAGTGGAAAGTGAAAGTGAAGTCGGCTCAGTCGTGTCCGACTACTAGCGACCCCATGGAATGCAGCCTACCAGGCTCCTCCGTGCGTGGGATTTTCCAGGCTAGAGTACTGGAGTGGGATGCCATTGCCTTCTCCTTATCTCGCTACCCATGCTCTACTTGGTAACATCCTGCTGGTGGAGCCTGGTACTGACCCTCCACTTCTTTCACCTGCGTTCAGACATCAACTTCTTATTAATAGACATATGTGAAGAGGAACTAAAAAGCCTCTTGATGAAAGTGAAAGTGGAGAGTGAAAAAAGTTGGCCTAAAGCTCAACATTCAGAAAACGAAGATCATGGCATCCGGTCCCATCACTTCATGGGAAATTGATGGGGAAACAGTGGAAACAGTGTCAGACTTTATTTTTTTTGGTTTCCAAAATCACTGCAGATGCTGACTGCAGCCATGAAATTAAAAGATGCTTACTCCTTGGAAGAAAAGTTATGACCAACCTAGATAGTATATTCAAAAGCAGAGACATTACTTTGCCGACTAAGGTCTGTCTAGTCAAGGCTATGGTTTTTCCAGTGGTCATGTATGGATGTGAGAGTTGTACTGTGAAGAAGGCTGAGCACTGAAGAATTGATGCTTTTTGAACTGTGGTGTTGGAGAAGACTCTTGAGAGTCCCTTGGACCGCAAGGAGATCCAACCAGTCCATTCTCAAGATCAGCCCTGAGATTTCTTTGGAAGGAATGATGCTAAAGCTGAAACTCCAGTACTTTGGCCACCTCATGCGAAGAGTTGACTCATTGGAAAAGAATCTGATGCTGGGAAGGATTGGGGGCAGGAGGAGAAGGGGACAACCGAGGATGAGATGGCTGGATGGCATCACGGACTCGATGGACATGAGTCTGAGTGAACTCCGGGGAACTGGTGATGGACAGGGAGGCCTGGCATGCTGCAATTCATGGGGCTGCAAAGAGTCAGACACAACTGAGTGACTGAACGGAACTGAACTGAACTGAAAGGAGATCCAACCAGTCAGTTCTAAAGGAGATCAGTCCTGGGTGTTCTTTGGAAGGAATGATGCTGAAGCTGAAACTCCAGTACTTTGGTCACTTCATGTGAAGAGTTGACTCATTGGAAAAGAACCTGATGCTGGGAGGGATTGGGGGCGGGGAGAAGGGGACGACAGAGGATGAGATGGCTGGATGGCATCACAGACTCGATGGACATGAGTTTGAGTGAACTCTGGGAGTTGGGGATGGACAGGGAGGCCTGACGTGCTGCAATTCATACGGTCGCAGAGTCGGACACTACTGAGCAACTAAACTCAACTGAACTGAGCTTGTCCGTGCTCTTTATGTTTAATTCCTCTATTGGTTTAATTATTACAGATTTATAAAGAACCTTACTATCAAATCAATCAAGACCAACTTTTTCTTTCTCATCAAAATTATATGGTTCTTTTCTTGGCTCTTGACATTTCCCTAGGAAGGGGTTCAGAGAATGCTTTCCCCAAAATACACCATGCTGGCATAAGGATTATTTTTAGCTGAGGGCAATGGAGAAGGAGTAGACAGAAAAATTCTCTCTTCTCCTATGCAAACAGGAAGGGCAGGAGGATTCTTACTTGCTAGAGACAAACCTAGACTCCTCAGCCCAGAGAAGGCTTAGAGTTCGATCCCACCAGCATATAAAGGTTTTGTCACCCTAAAATTTCCCCATGTCATTCCTTGCAATAACCCTTGAGTCATGGCCTCTTACAAGATTAAAAAAGAGTGTTATCTTTTAAAGAGTCTGTGGTGACCGAAGGATGAAAGAGCAGATAAAACCAAAGAGGGTCTTGGAATGCAGGAACAGAAAAACCAGACCTTTATCATCCTTCCCAATGTTGTAACTATTAACAGATTTCAGGTCCTCCTTAGCAGTATAACTTGTCTCCTCCCCTTCTACCCTATGGGGAGAAGGTTTTTACCTCACTCTGTCTCCACTCAGTATATGTGCCTCATCCAATCAGCAAGTGACTCACAAGATCTGTATCCTACTCCTTATACCCTGGGTATAAAAGTGGACAAAGACCCCTCCCTGTTCAATGTCAGTTCTCCCTTGAGCTTCCCTGGTGTTCTGACAGTGTTTCCCACTCTAATAAACTTTATTCTCCTCTTATTATGCCTCATGTCTGGACTAGGACTGAGTTGTCTTGGTACAGGGAGAATGTTGCTTTTTATGGTTGAACAGGCTTGGTGATGTGTAACTCAGGTACACAATGCACAATGGAGGGGAGAGAGGAGGCCAAAGGGTGGAGAAAATATTTTATGATTAAATTTTTCTTCTCTTGCCATAAACTATGAATTTTATTACACATTACTAAGTTTAGATTTTTTTTTTTTTTTTGGATAGCCTAACCCTTCAGACTGGAGAAGGCAATGGCATCCCACTCCAGTACTCTTGTCTGGAAAATCCCATGGATGGAGGAGCCTGGTAGGCTGCAGTCCATGGGGTTGCTAAGAGTCGGACACGACTGAGTGACTTCACTTTCACTTTTCACTTTCATGCATTGGAGAAGGAAATGACAGCCCATTCCAGTGTTCTTGCCTGGAGAATCCCAGGGACGGTGGAGCCTGATGGGCTACGGAGTCTATGGGGTTGCACAGAGTCAGACACAACTGAAGCAACTTAGCAGCAGCAGCAGCAGCAACCCTTCAGACATTTGCAAAGCTTATGGTCAGAGTGCTATCCCTACTTTTGTCCTTGTACTATTGTCCCTACAGGCTCAAAATAGTGTTGAAGAACTTAGGTTAAAATTTAAGTCCGGAGGCAGGCCATGCCTCATGGAAAATAGCTTTCCCCTTACCTGATGACTCAGAGCCCCCTGACTGATTCTTATCTGATGACTTGTGACTTAGTTTCCTTTGTGTAAGAAACCCCTCCCAAGAATGCATTTCCTCTTTGACCAAACGCCGCAGCGTGGTCAGCCAACTGTTTCAACTTAATTACCTGCAAACCTTTCCCACCAATCAAATGTCACCACCCCACCTGTGGCCCTTCCTAGCGCATTGTTCCCTATACCCTGACCACATTCCCACCTGCCTGTGATTTTTCTGTATAAAAATCCCTCTTGGTTGGTGTTCGGGGTTCACTCCTCCCGAGGAGACTGAACCCGGCGCGCCGGCCTAATAAATCCTCTTGCCTCTTGCATCGAATTCGAGTCATTGTGGTCTTTGGAGCGACGGATCCTGAGAAAAGGCCGCGAGGTCTTACAGTGTCACTCATGCTAAAGTCCATGATACTAAACCTAGACTGTAACTTCTGAATTAACTTCTGCTTCAACCTTCCCGAGGTATCTTATTCAACCAGCTTGGAATTTTCTGGTCAGCACTAATGAGATGATCTAGTTTCTTGGGTCCTCTCTATTTCTCCCCCCTTTCCTGGTGGCTCAGAGGTTAAAGCATCTGCCTGGAATGCAAGAGATCCCGGTTCGACCCCTGGGTTAGGAAGATCCCCTGGAGAAGGAAATGGCAACCCACTCCAGTACTCTTGCCTGGAGAATCCCATGGAGTGAGGAGCCTGATAGGCTACAGTCCACGGGGTCACAAAGAGTCAGACAGGACTGAGCGACTTCACTAGAGAAAATTTGCATGATAAAGACCCCCTGCTGTTCTCCCCCTCCTCATCCCCCAATCTGGGTGTGTCCTGGTCCAGGATAACACTTTCTTTTCTTTTGCTAATGACTGTGCCAGTCCTAAATTCTAAAGGAAATCAGTCCTGAATATTCTTTGGAAGGACTAATGCTGAAGCTGAAGCCTCAATACTTTGGCCAGCTGATGTGAAGAACTGACTCAGGAAAAGACCCTGATGCTGGGAAAAACTGAAGGCAGAAGGAGAAGGGGACGACAGAGGATGAGATGGTTGGATGGCATCACTGACTCAATGGACCTGAGTTTGAGCAAACTCCAGGAGACAGTGATGGACAGAGAAGCCTTGTGTGCTGCAGTCCATGGGGTTGCAAAGAGTCAGATGCAACTGAGCAACTGAACTGAACTGTGTTTGCTGGAAAACCTCCCATAACTAGCCTCCCTCCCACACCACCTTTCTTTCATCTTCAGCTGATGAAGGTATTTGAAGTGGTAGCTTTGAGTCATTTCAGAGTTACTCAGTTTTCCTGAGTATTTCCCATGTACACAGGAGGTATACCTGTTGTCAAACTATTTGTTTTTCTCCTGTTAATCTGTTCTTTTTATTAAAAGGTGTCTAAGCCAAGAATTTAGAAAAGTAGAGGAAATATTACATATTTAAAGTAAGGTCCTGGAGCAACACCCGATGGTGTGTGGCAGACAGAGGGCAGGACATGAAAGTATCTTTCATTCTCAGGGGACGTGGGAGATTACCAGTTTACCCAGATTATCATAGGAGGAAATGACGTCAGGTTGGTTTATCTGTTGCCAGGGAAACCAGCTGAGGAGCACCGCCCTCACCACCTCTTTGATAAACAACAGAGTAGATGGAACTAGAGCGAGTACATAGGCACTCACAGATTAGGATCTATGATTAAGAGGGAAAGTCAGTTCTGTGAGTAGGGTGTAGGTGAAGCAGGCACTGGTGGAGCAGGGAATGTAGGTACAGAGAGGAAAGGAACAGCCATCTTGGGCGGCCTAATCATACAATGTGTGGATATGGGTGTAAGGCAGGCACGTGTGGCCTTTGGCATGATTTTAAGGAATGTAGGTTGATCTACACCTAGTTATACATTAGCTCCCAGCCACCCCCACCCCTAATCTAAGCTGAACCCCCAGAGTGAGGCCTTTATAAAGGAGAGGCTGCAGCTTCTGAAGAAGGCAGGGACAGGAATAAACAAACGAGAAGTATGGAGAGGATGGCACTTAATGAAGACCACCTTTCAGGTTAAAAGACATTTGGAAACTATGAGAGGATACACTGACTGAAACTGACTGCCCTGCAAGCACCATAGCAACCGTTTGCAGGAGTTATTTTACAACAGAAGGTCAGGACTGCCTTACACAGAATTAACAAGCCACCACCAACCAGAGGTAATCAGAAAGGTCAAAGGAGATGCCATGTGTCCTACACCTCCCAGAATCTTTCTTGCTGGCACCCATCTTGGCTGAGCAATGCGTGAGACACAAGGAAGAACCGTGAGTCAGAATGATTGTGTTGAGGCCAGTGTGAGGAAAGCAGGAGAGACTCCATCTTGAAGCCAGTCATCCACCTTAAAGACAGGATGTGAACTGGGCCTGAACCCTGCCCAAGACTGAGGAAACTGTTGCTAGTGAAAACTAGGTCTCCTGGAGGTTTCCTTCCCTACAGATGACAAATGGAGATTGCAGTTGAGGTCAGGCTGCCCCTGTTAGATTAACCATGGGGACATCCTCCTTGATGTATAATCATTGTTCTTCCCCTTTAACCTTAATTGTTTGTTCTCCTAGCACCAAAATCATATACAACAAAGAGGTTGCTAACATGTAACCAGTCACAACAAACGTAATGGGGGCATAAAACTGGGCCTCTCAGAAACAGGGTCCTTGTTGGGAACTGATTCCCCCGGACCTGCTGACATAATAAACTCTACTCCACTGTCTTATGTGACCTTCGAGGTGTGTTTCTGGATTCCACAACAATTGGACAGAGACAACCCAGAAACTAATCCTATCACCATAAACCAGAGATTGGCAGAGCAGCTCTCCTGGGTTCCCTTACCCTCCTGCTCTCCCCCACAAGACCCCTTTCCCAATAGTCTCTTGCTTTGTCAGCACCTGTGCCTCCTCCGATAATTCATTTCAGAGCATCATACAAGAGTTCCCTTTCAGGCCCTGGAAGGGGTTCTTCCAGAAACAGACGGACAATCAGGGACAGTCATCCTAAGCCCCAAACTGAATTTCAATCTGTGTTTGTGCACAGGCTTTTAAGGAATTTACACAGATCTTTCATCAGTTCTTACAGGAATGTGTGCACCCACATGGTAAGAATCTCCTACCTTATAGACTTTAAGGGGAGATAGTCAGAAACAGCAGACCAGCACCCATGGCTTTGAGCAATGGAGAGCTTCTTAAAGAGTTTAACTTGTGAGTTTAGTCCTTTTGTTTGTGCTGAGTCCACTGAATTTTCCTAAAACAGGAAGGAACTGTCAGGGAAATGTATGCCTCAAAGGAAAATTATAGCACACCCTTTAGTGTCATCTGATTCTGATTCAATGAGAGGTATTTTACAATTCTATAAATTTTTGATAACTGGCAGCAATAAAAAATAATTTCTGTTTTGTTCAGTTGCTAAGTGGTGTCTATGCAACCCCATGGACTGCTGCACGCCAGGCTCTTCTGTCTTCCACTATTTCCTGGAATTAGCTCAATTTCATGTCCGTTGAGCCGGTCATGCTATCTATCTCTTCCTCTGCTGCCCCCTTCTTCTTTTGCCTTTACTCTTTCCCAGCATCAGGGTCTTCTCCAACAAATTGGCTCTTTGCTTCAGGTGGCCAAAGTATTGGAGCAGCAGCTTTAGCATCGGTCCTTCCATTGAGTATTCAGGGTTGATTTCCTTTAGGATTGACTGTTTTTATCTACTTGCAGTCCAAAGGACTCTCAAGAGTCTTCTCCAGTATAACAATTTGAAAGCATCAGTTCTTCCTGGCTCAGCCTTTTTATGGTCCAATTGCTATCTATAGACATGCAAATTAATTCTATCTCTTGAGGGGATATTTTTTTCCTCCCCCAGTTCACCTTCCTCACCAATCCTCAGCAGTATAAAAGCCAGTTTGGACTTTATTTAAACTTTACTTTCAATATTCCTGATCTATAAATGGCATCCACTCTTTGAATTCTCCTTTTAACTGGTAGTAACACCTCACCAGTTATCTCATTAAAGAGGTAAAATCTTTTCAAAGGGGTGCACTTTTACTCTCGTATGAGAGTCACGATTGTATATTTTGGGGAAAAATTAAACTTTAAGTAGCCTTCCCAGGTGGGTGGTAAAGAACCAGTCTGCCAATGCCGCAGACACAAAGGTGAAGTTCGATCCCTGAGTTGGGAAGATCCCCGGAGAAGGAAATGGCAACCCACTCCAGTATTCTTACTTGGAAAATCAGAGGATCCTGGTAGGCTACAGTTCAGGGGGTTGCAAAGAGTCAGACATGACTGAGCTGCACACACAAACACTCTTTAATTAGACTTTTATTCCTATTTGACTGGAAGGAGTTTCTAGTGCCACTTTCATAACCATAGCAACCGGAGCCTAAGATAAATCCACAAAATTCCTAAAACTCCCACTGCCTCTCCTTTGAGGTGACCAGAAGGGAACAGCATTAGTCTCCTTTCTTTCCCCCTTCCGTCTCATTCCTCTCCATCTTCCTCCTTTTGCTCTGACACGCTTCCCTTCCTCTTCTCAGATTCTCTTCTTCCTGGATCTCTCCTTCGTCCCCATTTTCTCCTTCCTTCCTGCCCTCGTCCCCCTTTCTCCTCTTCCCCAACGTTCCAGAACCCGCCTGGACATGGAGCTCCTCCGTACGCACACAGTTTCCCCCACCGGGACGGCCGCCACCACCGGTGGGACACGCCCAGGACTGGGTCACTCACACCCAGACCAGCCTCCGGTGTCGCAGAGGGACGCTCTTAACTTGCAGTGGAAAGGAGTGTTTCCTAAAAAGAAGGGAAGAGGGAACATTACAAGGTTCTATTCAGTAAAACCAAAAAACGAAACCGAATTACAGTTTTGATGTAGCGAGTCAAATAAATAAATAAATAAATAAATAAAAGTAAAAAGTAAAAGCCATTTAGAGGGTAGGTCGAGAACGGGAGCATTGGTGGTTCAGTGGTAGAATTCTCGCCTGCCACGCGGGAGGCCCGGGTTCGATTCCCGGCCAATGCAGCTGTATTTTAGTTTTTTTCTTATCATTCTGATATTGAAAATCCTCTGGTTTTGAGCTCGGAAATGTTTTATTTTCGAATTTTGACCTACTCATATATTTTGTAACCATAAGACCCGCAATCACTTCTGCTAGGTGAAAGGGGCAGACTGGTTGGCGACCGGTTGTTTTCCTAACAGAAACATCCAATTTTCTGCCTTCAGAATATATAAAATCAATCTGTTTTGGATTCTTTCTTTTGTTTTTAGCATGAATAAAATTAATGAATGGGTTTTGAAAGAAGTTTCTCCAGTTTCTAAAAACGGCCCTTTATGTAAAGTGTAATAAAGGGATTACTTTGAACACCAGATCTCGTGGTAAGCAGAGTGGCGCAGCGGAAGCGTGCTGGGCCCATAACCCAGAGGTCGATGGATCGAAACCATCCTCTGCTAGCTCTTTTAAAGTATTTTTCCTGAGGGGAGCTGTTTTGTATTTTTCCTGAGGGGGAGAGAGGGGCCGCGAGCGGAGAGGGGGCGCGAGGGGGCGCGAGGGGGCGCGGGGGAGTGGCGCGGGGGCGGGGTGGGGGGCGCGGGGGGGCGAGGGGGCGGTGGTTCGAGGAAATGAAGGACTGTAGCCTTAGCAACCCTGTTGCCCGTCTTTCTATACCTAATGAAAACGTGGGCAATCCAGGAGTAAATTTTTATTCCAAGAAAATTTTGAGACGAAAATAATTCACAAATCAGAAAGGCTTTAATGTCAGGTGTCGTATCTCAGGGAGCAGAGAATTAGTGTTAACCCATCTTACTTACTATCGTATTGTAAACAAGAACTTAAATTTAGAATTAAAGAAAACCATATATAGCTAATTTCAGTTTCAGAAATTTGGTTAAAGGAAGTTGGAATTTATTTAAAATAACAATTCTCAAAAATCTCTCCCTGCTGCTTTTCCTCCTTAACACATCACTATGTAGTATTAAAAGTATATTTTACTCTATTCATTCAGTATTTTGTCCACCTGTGATTGCTGTAGTATCTAGACCATGGCCTGTCACATCTTAGGCACTGCTTGTTTGTGGAAAAGCTACAATTTCAAATACACCAAACAACACTATTCATTGTTATTTTTCACCTTTTAAAAATTACAAGGGTACAAAAATGACCACACAAAATCCATCTACTGTTTAACATTATGATATATATTCACTGCAAATTTTTTATGGTTATGGAAAACAACACATAAAATTGAAGAACCCTTCAGCTGCACCCCCAACCCTAACAGCCCTTTTCTTAGGGTAACTGTATCGTGAATTTGGGAGAAGGCAATGGCATCCCACTCCAGTACTCTTGCCTGGAAAACTCCCAGATGGAGGAGCCTGGAAGGCTGCAGTCCACGGGGTCGCTGAGGGTCAGACACCACTGAGCGACTTCACTATTACTTTTCACTTTCATGCATTGGAGAAGGAAATGGCAACCCACTCCAGTACTCTTGCCAGGAGAATCCCAGGGACGGGGGGAGCCTGGTGGGCTGCCGTCTATGGGGTCGCACAGAGTTGGACACGACTGAAGTGACTTAGCATCGTGAATTTGATATGCATATCTCCTGTTCCCTAACCTCCTTTTTTTTTCTTTGGATGAATAATTTTTATTTACCAAGAGCCTGAGAACAAGTTATATTATGAAGTTCTTATTTAAATCACACAAAAGGTTTGACAAAGTATCTACATGAAAGGCTTTTCTTTATAATACCATTGAGTCTATTTCTATGCAACAATCTATAACCAAACATAAGAATACCTAATATCTATCTACATAAATGTCTGGAATGGAAGGCCAAAGGGTCATATTTGATTTTCACTTGGTTCTAAAGTGAATTCCTTGGTGGTCCAATGGCTAAGACAACACGCTCCCAACACAGAGCACCAGGCTTCCATCCCTGATCAGGGGGCTAGATCCCACACGCTGCAATAAAGATCGAAGATCTGGGGGCCTCAGCTAAGACCCTGGTACAGTCAAATAAATTAACTAACAATAAAATATAAAGGCAACTTCTTTGTCAACCTGGCAACGGAGTCTTTAGAAATCCTGTCATTAAAGCCCTTTTATCAACTGTATTTTTTCCACATTAAAGTTCTATAACTGTATAGAATCACTATATTCAGTTCAGGTGCCAGGTGAAATCTCATTTCATTTTCAGTCTGCTTACACTGATGCCCATGGCAAATACAATTTCCATCTGAGGTGGTTCTTAAAGTACTATCCTCACTAGCAAGTTTTCTAATCTCACAGATCACCAGAGGCATATGTGATTAGAAAGATGAAACAATTCACTATTTTCTTCTGGGTTCTATTTAAGAATAAATTTTAAGACTGTTCTTGGATATTGTAACCATAGATTGAGCATCTTCTCAAAGTAGAGAATTCATGCTCCCTCCCAGCAAAAATCAGGATTTTATCAGGTGTTCAGATTTGCAGAAAATATTCAAACATTTATCGTTTGAAGACCAGAGCTAGTGTGTCCATGACCCTCTTGTTTTATTTATTTTAGGGTGTAGAATGTTTGATTTTTGACTTTTTATTTGGACAGCTCTGACCAGACCACAAAACAATACCTCTCCCGCTCTCCCTCTCTCTCATGCCCACAAGTGATTTCTGGGGAAGCTAACTTAAACCCAGTGATGAAACAGAGACAGAAATGATCACTTTACTTATTCCAATTTACTGTCAGTAAAAAGTTGAAGCATTTCAATTGGATCTGGAAACCCAAGGCCTTTGATCTGTCCTTCTGTTTCTTTGCCACAAGATGGCAGAAGAGGGCAATACTTATATCACCCACTGACGTTATTTATCCCTCGGATCTCTTAACAGTGGAAGGAAAAAAAATCTCAGAAAGAGCAAATAATAGAGGCGATGAATAGGAAGTCGATGGGTTCAGGATGAAATTAGGGGGACTGCTCTTGGCAGCTTCCAAGACCTAATGACAGGGGGCGCAGGTACTGGAAAAAGAGGAGTGAATGACAAACCCTTTATATTTTGCAGGACTCATTGACATGTTGGCATAACATCCAGGAGGCTTGTTGCTGTGACAGGGACAAAACTGTTCATCTGAGATAGGTCCATATCCCCAACTTTAAGGGAAGTAACAAAGGGAAAGACATTAAATGCTGCAGTCTTAAGTAGGGTTATGGGTGTAGGGGCTTCTTTTGCTGTTAATGCGGAGAAAAAAAAGAATTACAAAAGCAATCATTTGTTGGTGAAAGGGGATGCCAGGGTAGCGGAAGATGTTAATGATTCCAAATGAAAAGAATTTAGGCACTAATGAAAGATGCAGAAGAATGGGGAATTGAAGGACTTTCGATCATGCCTTGAGAAATTCCATTCCCTAATAATCCTAACTAGCCCATGAGTTAAATAAATATGCTCTTCTCTTTAATACTGAGTTCTCGGACCTCCTTCGCGGGATTTTAAATTGTGGACTCAAGACACTACCAGAAAACTGCTCCCCCGGCCAAATGAGTTCTGGATGTCTCCCTTCCGTTGCATCCCGATTAAACATTGGAAGAACGCGGCTTCCCCAAGCTGCTGGGTTTCTTGTTCAACATTTTCTCTTTAAGTACCGTCCCGGACCTTTAATATTCCCATAAATCATTCCAACTCACCCTAAGATCTTCGTAGACAGGGGTAATGTTGCAGTACCTAGTCTGTAGAGGATGGGAAATAGAAACAAAGAGGCAATTTCGCCCAGGATCCGACTGCAGAACACAGACCGTTAATTTTCAGCTTTATGGCTCTAGGCTCCTGAACCTTGTGCCTTCCAAGACAGAGCTAGTAATTTATTTTCCAGAAAATCTCTACAAAACGCGCAAAACTGTCGGCAGAGTATCAGGCCAATTGCAACCCACGGCGGGCTTTTCAAATAGTCCTGCTGCCCAATCAGAAGTGGGGGCGTTACTCGCTTTGAAAAAAGAAATTTCAGTTGCTGTACTGGACTGCTAGTGCTAATTCACTTCAGTCGTGTCGGACTCTGGCGACCCCAGAGACGGCAGCCCACCAGGCTCCCCGTCCCTGGGATCCTCCAGGCAAGAATACTGGAGTGGGTTGCCATTTCCTTCTCCAATGCATGAAAGTGAAAAGTGAAAGTGAAAAGTGAAAGTGAAGTCGCTCAGTCGTGTCCGACCCTTAGCGACCCCATAGACTGCAGCCCACCAGGCTCCTCCGTCCATGGGATTTTCCAGGCAAGAGTACTGGAGTGGGGGTGCCATTGTAGCTGAGGGCACAACTGAAAATCCATTTCAGTGGGCGGCAAATAACCCATACTAAATTTGCATGGCAAGTTTTGCGCTCTGTTGCAGAGCCTTAATCGACTGAGGACCCATAACCTGCCAGGCTTCTCTGTCCATGGAATTTTTCAGGCAAAAATACACTGCCTAAATGCTTATCCAAGACTGCTTGCGGAGAGCTTTAAAAAATTTACCCCGTTTTCCGCCGCTAAACCAGCAGCGTAATCTGAGTGAAACTAGGCCACAAGTAAGTGCACCAGCTATTTCTCTGCAAGTGTAGGTGGCTCTGAAAAGAGCCTTTGGGATTTGCAGGGCTGCGAGCTGGGTCACTTGGAACTGGTGTACTTGGTGACGGCCTTAGTGCCCTCAGACACAGCGTGCTTGGCCAGCTCCCCGGGCAGCAGCAGGCGCACGGCCGTCTGGATCTCCCTGGATGTGATGGTCGAGCGCTTGTTGTAATGCGCCAAGCGCGACGCCTCGCCAGCGATGCGCTCGAAAATATCATTCACGAACGAATTCATGATGCCCATGGCCTTGGACGAGATGCCGGTGTCCGGGTGGACCTGCTTCAGCACCTTGTACACGTACACGGAGTAGCTCTCCTTGCGGCTGCGCTTGCGCTTCTTGCCGTCCTTCTTCTGCACCTTGGTCACCGCCTTCTTGGAGCCCTTCTTCGGGGCCGGAGCGGACTTGGCAAGTTCAGGCATGCTGACAGGAATTACAAAATCTCCGAGAAACAAAGGGAGCATAGACTCCCTTTTGTAGTCACAACTCCTTATGCAAATAAGTCTTAGTAAACTTCTCTATCTGATTGGTGAATACTAATGATGACGTTATGCCAGCATTGTCCAATAAGAGAACGCATTGTAAGAAATTGCCTTTGTTTCGTTTAAAATAGTTAAGGCAACTTTGGCCAATGGAACGGCTGCTTTTTCGCGCGCACTGTGGCTATAAATTGTGAGTTTCTTTGCTTTAGTTACTTCTGGTGTAGCTTCTGAGTTCGGTACTATGTCTGGACGCGGCAAACAAGGCGGCAAAGCCCGCGCCAAGGCCAAGACCCGCTCCTCGCGGGCTGGGCTCCAGTTCCCCGTGGGCCGAGTGCACCGCCTTCTCCGCAAGGGTAACTACGCCGAGCGGGTCGGGGCCGGAGCCCCGGTGTACCTGGCGGCGGTGCTGGAATACCTGACAGCCGAGATCCTGGAGCTGGCGGGCAACGCGGCCCGGGACAACAAGAAAACCCGCATCATCCCGCGTCACCTGCAGCTGGCCATCCGCAACGACGAGGAGCTCAACAAGCTGCTGGGCAAAGTCACCATCGCTCAGGGTGGTGTCCTGCCCAACATCCAGGGCGGTGCTGCTGCCCAAGAAGACTGAGAGCCATCACAAAGCGAAAGGCAAATAGGTCTAAACGTATATTTCAAACTCTAAGAACAAAGGCTCTTTTCAGAGCCACCCATAACTTCTGTGGGAGAACTGAGCACTCTCTGTGCCTGGCTAAGGCTACAGTACTGTACATGGAATATGTAGCCCCTTAATTATTGAACATGCATTAACATCTGGTAAAGAAAGACCAATTTTCAGTTTCCTCCACTGTAAAACCATAACTGCCACCCAAGAAACATTTCTGACGATTATTTTGTTCCAGCATTAAACCAGTTTTGATTATGGGTCTTTATTATTAGAACCCAATGGTCCAGTTAAAACTTCTCAAATGTTTTTTTCAGGGCAACCTGTTTACAAAAACACCTAATCACTTGTTCAGTGTAAACCTAGCATCACTCCAGGCCTTCTGATCAGTACGCAGTTTATATATTGTTGAAGTCCAACCATTTGCATCAAAATCAGTTAAGTTAGACAACCACTTACTAGTATTCAAGCACACAGCAACCTCCCCTCACCCCCCACCCCCGCCCCTTTCCCTACACCACGCTGGGCAAATCAAGTTCTGTCTTCATAGGACCAGTGTGCCGGTCTATTTTGAAATTTTATCTTAGGCCTTGATACAAACATTAAATGCAGAGCTTGACTCATTTATGAAGTGGAACTATTTAGATTAGCAAATACATTACTTTGCTGTAATTTCCCCCATATTATCTGAAAAGGGAAAAAGACCCCAATGAAAATGAATTTCTTTTAGAACAACTTAGTCCCTGACTTGGGGAAGGCAATGGCACCCCGCCCCAGTACTCTTGCCTGGAAAATCCCATGGACGGAGGAGCCTGGTGGGCTGCAGTCCATGGGGTCGCTAGGAGTCGGACACGACTGAGCCACTTCACTTTCACTTTTCACTGTCATGCACTGAAGGAAATGGCAACCCACTCCAGTGTTCTTGCCTGGAGAATCCCAAGGATGGGGGAGCCCAGTGGGGTGCCGTCTACGGGGTCGCACAGAGTCGGACACGACTGATGCGACTTAGCAGCAGCAGTCCCTGACTTACAAAAATTCTGGACCAAATTCCTTTTTACTGGTGAAATCAATATTTCAGTCGAAAACCAAAAACTCAGACAAGATACAGTGCAGCCATTCTTCCCTGCGAAAATACAAAACACAAATTTAAGAGGACGGAAAACAAAACCTTTTCAGGATAAGATCCGAATGAAGATCGATTTTTAACCAATCAGGTTACTCCAGCCAAGTCTGGCCAATCAGGATCGGATCATCTGTATAAAGTCTCGTTCTGGCACTAGTTTTTCAGTTGCTTCTTGCGCGACACAACTACTCAAGCTATGGCTCGCACAAAGCAGACGGCTCGCAAGTCCACCGGCGGCAAGGCGCCGCGCAAACAGCTCGCCACCAAGGCGGCCCGCAAGAGCGCGCCGGCCACCGGCGGTGTGAAGAAGCCGCACCGCTACCGGCCCGGCACAGTAGCTCTGCGCGAGATCCGCCGTTACCAGAAGTCCACGGAGCTGCTGATCCGCAAGCTGCCGTTCCAGCGGCTGGTGCGCGAGATCGCGCAGGACTTCAAGACCGACCTGCGCTTCCAGAGCTCGGCCGTGATGGCGCTGCAGGAGGCGTGCGAGGCCTATCTGGTGGGGCTCTTCGAAGACACCAACCTGTGTGCTATCCATGCCAAGCGCGTCACCATCATGCCGAAGGACATCCAACTTGCTCGCCGCATCCGCGGGGAGAGGGCATAAACTATCTTTAACTGGCGTGGGGATATGAGCTTCCTCCCAAAGGCTCTTTTAAGAGCCACTTCCGTCTTCACTAAGAATAGCTGTTACACAATTTTTCTCCTAAAGCTGAGAAAATTTTGTCCAGAAACTACAAAATCTTGGTCACAATACAGGTATGAAGCGTACTTGCCGAGGCTGAACACGCCGTGACAATGTGGCCCAAGATCTAGCAATAGTGGGCCGACTTCTAACGTAACTGATAGAACTCCAAAAAATACATCCGGTTGAAGCTGGCTACAGGGTGTTCAACAAACAGCCCTTTGGAGAACTGCTTTTCTCATTGTTCAGCTGTAGCACGTGGTAACCCTGAAGGGTCAAGTTCTGAGCTGTTTCTCACCCCCCATTCTAAGATTTTATATTGGAAATTAACAAATTAGTCCAGCTTTCACGAACCTCCTAACACAAGCACAAGGAGCAATCCACAGGCGTCAGTGTTCAGTCGCTCAGTCTTGTCCGACTCTACGACCCCATGAACTGCAGCACACTAGGCTTCCCTGTCCTTCATCTCTGCGAGCTTGCTCAATCTTAGGTCCATTGAGTCGGTGATGCCATGCAACCATTTCGTCCTCTGTGGTCCCCTTCCCCCTCCTGCCTTCAATCTTTCCCAGCATCGGGGTCTTTTCTAATGAGTTGGCAAGAGTATTAGGTGGCCAAGGTTTAGGAGCTTCAGCTTCAACATGAGTCCTTCCAATGAATACTCATGACAGGCGTCATGCATGCCATCAATATCTGGTGACTGTCTAGAGGTAGAAGCCACAGTGAGCCTGTTTGAGGCAGTAATGCCTTCCACACCACTTGTGGGCTTACCCCATACCTGACATCACACTCACACCTATGAAATTCTAGGACCAGGAAGTGTTCTGTGTGAACCTGTTTTGTTTTTGTAACTTATTTTATATTGAAGTACAGCTGATTATATAGCCAAATGTTGTGATAGTTTCAGGTAGCTAGCAAAGGGACTCAACCATTCACATACACATATCCATTCTCCCCCAAATTCCCTCTCATCCAAGCTGCCACAAAATATTGAGCAGAATTTCCTGTACTATCAAGTAGGTAAGTCCTAGTTGGTTATCTATTAATATCTTAAATATAGCAGTGTGTACATGTCAATCCCAAACTCCCTTTCTATCCTTTCCCCTGGTTCATTCTCAGTCTGTGAGTCTGTTTCTGTTTTAGTAAATAAGTTCACTTTTATCATTTCTTTTTAGATTCTGCATATAAGGGATGTCATACTATATTTCTCCTACTCTGTGTGAAACTGTTTCAAATGCAAAAATTTGCCCCTTTTCTATCACCATATACATTTCATAAGGCCAATAAAAAAAAAATTTCACGCTATTCACTGATGGTTCTCCAGAATAGAAAAAGCCTGACACAAGCAGGTGCTCATCAAATTCTCTTTGAATGAATGTAGTGCTGATTTGCAACACTGTAGACACAAGATAGCCTCAGGTAATTACTGAGTGCGTTCCACCTCCTGCATTGCCCATTTCATCCAAGATACTTCTTGAATTCTATGGGGAGTAGGTATAGTACTGATGACAAGAATTATATAAAACTTTATAGTTTCCAAAGTAGTTTCACATGTGTTTTCATTTGTGAGCTTGGTGATATTTGCCCAGATTTAGAGAATATACATATTAATCTTTCACTAGCTCTAGAAAATTTTATCTTTTCTGAAGGTAGTCAAGGGCTGGAAAGACAAAGCCAATAGATCTCAGTTTGGGACTCTTTGAACAAACCCTCAAAGGAAATGAGATCTGTATAATAAGCCTCCCATGTCTGTAGGAAAATAAAGTAAGAGTAATTGTTTAAGAAAAAGAAAAAAATAGAACTAGGTAGAAAAGCCTGTTTTCCTTTAAGTGCAAAAGCAGAAGTTAGGCTGTTTTAACATTTTGCAATTTCTCAGTAAGGACATCTGGGATTTGGATGTCGATTGAGATCTGAAGTTAAGAAGTGTACTATGGTTCAGAGAGGACATGCTCTATTAGAAGCCTGAGGTTGGTTGTAGAAAAGGTGGTTTTAGGAAATGTCCCAAAATTCTTAAAAAGAAAAGAAAGAAATTAGAATAACCACTAAACTCAAAGGCACCATCTCTGAGTACTTTTAAAAAACATGACTTTCAGAAAAGTCTTGGCCTGCTCAGGCTGCTCTATCAGACATACTACGTGGCTTATAAATAATAGAAATGTATTTCTCACAGCTCTGGAGGCTGGGAAGTCCAAGATCAAAGCACTGTCAGATTCACTGTCTGGTAAGAGCCCTATTCCTAACTCATAGATGGCTATTTTCTCTATGCGTGGAAGAGTCAATGGGGTCCCTTTTATAGAGGCATAAATATCACTGATGAGGGCCCTGTACTTAAAACCTAAGCCCCTCCCCAAAACCCTACCTTCCAAATACCCTCACATTAGAGATTAGATTTCGACATATGAATTTTGGGGAAATAGAAACAGCCAAAAAAACCAGTCTGCTTTTTAAAGATTAGAAGCTTAGGAACTGTGTCCGTAGCATCTGACCCTATTGTAAACTCAAGGGGGCAAGACAGCAGGGGATTCCTGCTCCACGGACCCCAATCTTTATCTTGACTTTTATTTTCTTAATATCCATCCAACCCTGGAGATGCTAGTAAGGTGAGGTGAATGAAAGGGAATCAGAGTTTCTGGCAGTTATTATCTGATATATTTAGGCATGAAAAGTGACTAAATTAGGAGATAGAATGGACTATGAAGACCATTATTGGTCACATTGTATTACAGAATTTTGGAAACAAGGTAAGGCAAAACAAGGAGAGAGTGTCAGGCATGAACAGCTGTGTATATTAGAGAATACATTTAGGTCTTGAGAGAGCCTTGGGAGAAGGTAAGGGGTTTCTTAAAGGATTTTGCAATTCTGGCTTCAAGTCATGAGCAGACAAGAGCAGAGCAGAATGGGGACTTCATTGTTAGCCCTGTGGTTAGGATTCAGTGCTTTCACTGCTGTGGCTCAGGTTTGATCCCTGCTCAGGCAAATAAGATCCCAAAAGATGCAGGGCAAAAAATAAATAATAAAAGGTATAATAAGATGAAGGAGCCAGATTCTACACCCTCAAATTTCTTTAAGTGAAATAATACATGGAGGCACAGATGCTTGAGGAACATTTAAGAATGAAAGCAAGGGTAGTGATTGCTCTGGGGTAGGACCAAGGAAGAAGGAGCATTTTGTGCTTGCCTGTCTCATATTTAAGATTCTGACTTGGTCAAAGGCCAATCTGTGTTGAGAAGTAAGACTCTATGGAATGGAAGAAAAGATTTGAGAAGTTAAGCTCATTGAGTGGAAAACACTCTAAAGGGCTAGTTTTGGATTAGTGTATGTCTGCGTGTGTCTTTGTGTGTTTATGCGTAAATATATGTGTTTGGAGGACAGGAGAAATGAGAATTAAGAAAGGCACTAATTACTAGTAAATAAACTAATTTTGAATGAAGAACAATGCAAGAACAATAATGGTAGCTTATGGTGAACAGTCTTGGATTACAATGGCACCCCACTCCAGTACTTTTGCCTGGAAAATCCCATGGATGGAGGAGCCTGGTAGGCTACAGTCCATGGGGTTGCAAAGAGTTGGACTCGACTGAGCGACTTCACTTTCACTTTTCACTTTCATGCATTGGAGAAGGAAATGGCAACCCACTCCAGTGTTCTTGCCTGGAAAATCCCAGGGACGGGGAAGCCTGGGGGTCTGCAGTCTATGGGGTCGCACAGAGTCGGACACAACCAAAGTGACTTAGCAGTAGCAGCAAAGAAAAACTTCAGGACCAGGGACCAGGCTTGATCACTCAGAGCTTTTGTATAGCAGAAATTTTATTACAGTGAAAAAGAACAGAGAAAGATTCTGACATAGACATCAGAAGGGGGATAGAGAGTTCCCCACTTGCTAGTCTTATCAAGGCTTTATATACTTTTACCAGACTCACTCCCACAACATACATCTTAAATCAAAAAGGTTAGTAAGAAGGGTTCTTGGTAAGAAGGAGAAACATGTCCTCGAGCAACATACATTGTTGTTATATAATCATATGGCAGAAGTCCTCTAGAAGGAGGTTACAATTAACCCCATCATAGAGCCAGAAGTTACACAGGACTGGGGAAACACAGTCCAGTGTTGAGGGCACAAACAAAATGCTGTGTGCACCAGGACTCAGGAGAAAGGAGCAGTGACCCCAAAAGAGATTGACCCAAACTTACCTGTGAGTGTCCAGGAGTCTGGTGGAGGCATGGGTTGGTGGTGGCCTGCTGCAGGGTCGGGGGCACTGAGTGCAGCAATGCATGCATGGGACCTTTTGAAGGAGGTCGCCATTATCTTCATTACCTCCACCATAGTTTGGCCTCAGGTCAAACAACAGGGAGGGAACACAGCCCTGCCATCAACAGAAAATTGGATTAAAGATTTACTGAGCATGGCCCCGCCCAGCAGAACAAAATCCAGTTTCCCCTTCAGTCAGTCTCTCCCATTGGGAAGCTTCCATAAACCTCTTATCTATCAGAGGGACAAGACAGAATGAAAAAAACCACAATCACAGAAAACTAACCAATCTGATCACATGGACCACAGCCTTGTCTAACTCAATGAAACTATAAACCATGCCATGTAGGGCCACCCAAGATAAACGAGTCATGGTGGAAAGTTCTGATAAAACGTGGACCACTGGAGAAGGTAATGGCAAACTACTTCAGTATTCTTGCCTTGAGAACCCCATGAACAGTATGAAAAGGCAAAAGATAGGACACTGAAAGATGAACTCCCCAGGTCGGTAGGTGCCCAATATGCTACTGGAGATCAGTGGAGAAATATCTCCAGAAAGAATGAAGAGATGGAGCCAATGCAAAAACAACACCCGGTTGTGGATGTGACTGGTGATGGAAGTAAAGTCCAATGTTGTAAAGAGAAATATTGCATAGGAATCTGGAATGTTAAATCCCTATGGATTGGGATGAAGGCAAATTGGAAGTAGTCAAACAGGAGATGCCAAGAGTGAATGTCGACATTCTAGGAATCAGTGAACTAAAATGGACTGGAATGAGCGAATTTAACTCAGATGACCATTATGTCTACTACTGTGGGCAGGAATCCCTTAGAAGAAATGGAGTAGCCATCATAGTCAACAAGAGTCCAAAATGCAGTACTTGGATGCAATCTCAAAACCGACAGAATGATATGTGTTCATTTCCAAGGCAAACCATTCAATATCACAGCAATCCAAGTCTATGCCCCTACCAGTAATGCTGAAGAAGCTGAAGCTGAACGATTCTGTGACGACCTACAAGACCTTTTAGAACTAACACCCCCAGAGATGTCCTTTTCATTATAGCGGACTGGGATGTGAAAGTAGGAAGTCAAGAGATACCTGGAGTAACAGGCAAATTTGGCCTTGGAGTACAAAACAAAGCAGGTCAGAGGCTAAAAAAATTTTGCCAAGATAATGCAGTGATCATAGCAAACCCTCTCTTCAACAACTGCTAGGTAACAAGGCAGAAAGCTGCCTGGTTTTTCTATGGTTGCAAGGCAAGAGGATTGTTGAGACTACCCACCCAATAGCATCTTCAAGATTAAGCACTCAGATTCCATTACTAAACAGGAGCAGGAAGAAGAAGAGAGCCAGACAAGTAACTCAATAAGAAATGGATTAACTAATAGAAGATGGGCATGCAGTCTTTTGCACATACAGTATTCACAGAGATTATAAGGTAAATTTGGAGAATAATATGAAGTATTTGTTCAAGTAGTAAATAATCAATCACACATTTGAAAGAGAAAGGGTAAACATTTCTGAAGCTTGGAAAAAGAGAAAAAGTAAATGTGTTATGCGTTAGAAAAGGTATTTTCTCGGAGAAATGAAATCTGCTACCTGGCAGACAAGCCAGGGCTCAAAAGGTCATTTCAAATAGCCACGAGTCAAGGAAACATTTGAAAGTTTTTATTTTTAAATTCCTGGAATAAAATAGTTCCTGGTCTTTACATTCAGCCCTTTATCAAAGAAAAGGCACAGAACTTTGGGGTGCACTTGATTCCTCAGTTCAAGAAAGGAGAGAAAGAGGAAGGTGGTGATGGCGGGGGCAGGACAGGAAAGGAGTCCCTAAGAGGATTTTTATTTACTCATGGACTCGCCAGAGAAACGGCGGGTAAAAGCTGAGCTTCCTCAATTTCCTTAAGTGTTTTTAAGTGAAAGGAAGAACATTTGAAAAAAACAGTTCTATCAGCAAAAATGTGGCAGCGAGTGAGGGAAGAGAAAGGAAGATGATGAGTAAAAGATAAGCAAAACGGGAGACCACCGTTGAGAACGATGAGGAAGCCCATCCTGAAGTTATCTATAATCAGGCTCTCAGCCACGAAGTTTCACAAACCACCCCCAAAGACTACAATCATGGCTCTCCAGATGGGCTATTCATTCCGGAAGCCACAACTCGCTAGTGCGATCAATGCCTAAGAGAGAGCATAAAAAGAGAAAAGGACAGCAAGGCCTAACCCAAACAAAGGAATGGTTTTCCAGTTGTGGGCACGGGTAACACAATGTATTGTAGAAGCTGAACGGAGGGATTTTATTAGGACCTTTTTCTGACTGTATTTTAAGCTCCCGTCCATTTTGCGGAAAACGTGGGCGGGGCTTCAGGTCTGGAAACTCCCAGAGGCGTCACCGCTGGTCTGAGCGGTTCCCAATCAGGTCCGAAATATCATTATATAACACACGACCTTGGGGGAAAAAGCGCTGTAGAAAGGGTGGTTGCAGATATGTCTGGACGTGGCAAGGGCGGTAAGGGTCTCGGGAAGGGTGGTGCTAAGCGCCACCGCAAGGTTCTTCGCGACAACATCAGGGCATCACCAAGCCCGCTATTCGTCGTCTGGCTCGTCGTGGTGGCGTGAAGCGGATCTCCGGTCTAATTTACGAGGAGACTCGTGGGGTGCTGAAGGTGTTCCTGGAAAATGTGATTCGGGACGCGGTCACATACACCGAGCACGCCAAGCGCAAAACTGTCACCGCCATGGATGTGGTCTATGCGCTGAAACGTCAGGGACGTACCCTTTACGGCTTCGGTGGTTAAAGCTGCATTTAATTGTCATATCTTAAAGGCCCTCCTTAGGGCCACCCACGAAATCTGGTAAAGAGCTGTAGACGCTAAACTCGTTAGGTTGTGTGGGGAAAACTAAGGTCTCGGGTATAATTTGCATATGGTTACAATCTCCAATCCTCCGTCAGTATTTCCGTCACCAACAATGGCAGATTTTCGTTTGATGTTTCTTGTAAGCCAGGCAAAATGATCTTGTGTTGACTGCTTCCACTTCAAGGGTATATGGCTAGCAATAACAAATACGAAGTCGTATTAAGGGAAAAAGGTAACCAAGCTTAGTTTTACTAAGCTATTAGAGTTCTGGAACAGAACGTGGTGGCTGGATTGACTTTAACTTCATTGCCTCCACTTAAACACTCATTGTCAAATCATGACATATCTAAAATAATGTAAGACACTGAAGATTCTCTAGATTAGCTGTCCCCAACCTTTGGCGGCAGCGGCCGATTTTGTGGAAGACGGTTTTCCATGCGCCTGGTTGGGGAATGGTTTCGGGATGATTTAAGCGTGTTAGAAGCTCCAGATAGCTTGGCCGCGTCATGCGAAGAGCCCACTCATCGGAAAAGATCCTGATACTGAGAAAGATTGAGGGCAGGAGGTGAAGGGGGCGACAGAAGATTAGATGATATCACTGGGACATGAGTTTGAGCAAACTCCAAAGGATAGTGAAGAACTGTGAACCCTGGCATGCTGTAGTCCATGGGGTCGCAAAGTAGGGACACGGCTGAGCAACTGAAGAGCGACGACTACTTATTGTGAACTTTATTTCTCTGGAGTAGGAAACGGCAAACCACTTGAGTATTCTTGCCTGGAAAATCCCATGGACAGGAGGCTGGTAGCCTACAGTCCATGGGATCACAGATTCGGACACTCTGAGAGACTAGCACACTTTATTCTTACTTTTATTTCATCATTTCCACCCCAGATCACCAGAGTTAGATCCCGGAGGTTGGGGACCCCTGCTCTAGATGACAAATTTAAGAATTTGGATACATCCTGCAGGCTTTTTTTGAAAGCCAATAAGATATTTACTCTCTCACCACTAATCCTAGAGTCCGAAGAAGAGGCGGGACAATGATTCCTAAACCCAGACAGAATGGGCGTGGAAGGGCGGGGTAGGCGAGGGAGCAGCAGTTTATTGTCCAATCAAGACGCGAGGTTCGCTATATATTTGGGGAAGACCGAGTGCTCACATCACTGTTAAGTAGTTGGCACTACTTACCAATGGCTCGCACTAAGCAGACGGCTCGCAAGTCCACCGGCGGCAAGGCGCCGCGCAAACAGCTCGCCACCAAGGCGGCCCGCAAGAGCGCGCCGGCTACTGGCGGCGTGAAGAAACCGCACCGCTACCGGCCCGGTACTGTAGCTCTGCGCGAAATCCGCCGTTACCAGAAGTCCACGGAGTTGCTGATCCGCAAGCTGCCGTTCCAGCGGCTGGTGCGCGAGATCGCGCAGGACTTCAAGACCGACCTGCGCTTCCAGAGCTCGGCCGTGATGGCGCTGCAGGAGGCGTGCGAGGCCTATCTGGTGGGGCTCTTCGAGGACACCAACCTGTGTGCCATCCACGCCAAGCGCGTCACCATCATGCCCAAGGACATCCAGCTTGCCCGCCGCATTCGTGGGGAGAGAGCATAAATTTAGTGGCTCCTCCAAGTAACACATACCCCAAAGGCTCTTTTAAGAGCCCCTCAATTGTCACCAAAAATGAGCTGTTCACTGTCGAGTATACATATTACTAGCAAATGAAAAAGGCCATGAATTTCAAGTGGAATGTATCGTGGACCCAAATATTACTGCGCCACGTCAATACTACGCAGAAATGGCTGTATCCTGGGTTTCTCGGGGAAGCTTTTTTTTTTTTTTAAGTGATATTTAACCCTTGACTAAAGGAAGTGACTGAAAGAATTGGTCCATTACTTGTTAACTAGTGCTTTCTGCGGACAGTTCTGTAATGACAAAATGAAGCCCCTTCCCCCCACCTTTGCCAAGTGCCATACAACTTAGTGTCTCCTGTCTCCCTGTTGCAGGAAGAAAGTGGTCGAGGTTCACAGCAGTCAGTCGCCCAGTTACTCAGCTTCTCTCTGCGACTCACCTACAACAGTTGTAAAATGTGGCAAATGAACTAGTTTGTAGACCATATTAAGACTAGTTCCTGGCACTAAATGCTCAATGAATGTTAGCTACATTATGCCCCTCCTTTTGTAAAGCAGACACCACCACCGCCCTCTCCCCCGCACCCCCACAAGCTTCCCAAGTTTTCTGAAAGTTTATGCTTGATTGAATCATTTTCTTAAGATCTCCTTTAGATCTAGGTTTGCATAATTCTGAAAAAGGCAGACCTGTAAGAATAACATGAACTATCTGAGGAGGAATTCAAACCATGAAAGCCATAAATAAATATTTTAGGTTTTGCAGGTAACATATAGTCTCTGTCACATCTTAAAAATATTCTTAAAAATAAACTTACCTTGGCCATACAAAAATAAGCCACTGTCTAGATTTGGCCATAGTAGGCTATAGTTTCAACTCCAGGAACCCCTGAAGACATGAACATGTCAACCTACAGGTTTTTACAAGAACTGACTGTTGAATGTATGAGAGACCCAAATCATCATTGCATCCAGGGACAAAATCCTCTCTAAGGTTCCCCCTCCCAAAAAATAACAAATATCACCCTCCATTTCACCTCAAAGTTACTGCCTCGGGTCCCTTGGATGTTAATGTTTTCCTGAATTCTCTTAAACTTATATAACTCCACTCACTCCCTTACTATCCAATCCACACTTATAGTCAGAGGCCAATTATTTCACTGAAAGATACAGGTCTATCTTCATTAAATAAGTGGAAATATCCACACTGAGGTCCTACAAAGGTGTTCTTGACCATTCAATTTGTTAAATGTTGGTAGAAATGGAGTCTGAGGGAGGGCAGTGGAAAGTGCTGAAGCTCCAAAGGAGGAAAACAGCTTCTGAAAGACGGAGATAGATCCATGCCATCTAAACAGCCTTTCTGGTGTTGCTGGAAGCGCTTGAATAATTTTTAGCAGATTTCAGTTTTTTTCTAAAACACATTTCTGGGTTAAGAAATTTTCTTTCTTCTCATTTTAATGGATTTGCTTACAAATTAAAGGGAGAAAGCTTCTCAATCAAAAACAGACCAAGTTTGAATTTGAAGACAGGTCATTGGATTTTGAAGCCAAAGCAATTTCTATTCCTCATGGAAGAAGTCTCTTTGACTACAGAACTAGTCCGAACCGCGAAATCCCATTCTCTAAAGACATTGGCACCTGGAAACTCCTTGAAAGGCAAAACCGGTTTTTAAAGTAAAATCTGTATGCTTAATTTGTGGCTGTAGGCAACTGGCCGTCCTGCACCTGTGTTACTTGCTGCGGTTCGAAGCAAAGTTTAAGCAAAACCAAGGAACCTAGTGTCTTTCCTCTTGCAAAAATTGAAGGCTGAACTTGGCGACAAAGCCTTTTAAAAACATTCACTTGATACATACTAAAAGTTTATTGCAATATGCAACTACGTAGCTCGATGCCTTAGGTCCGGTGAATCTATAGGAAAAGCTGAAGGGATTTTAAAAATATCTTTCATTAACTGAGCGTGAGTCATAAAAACACAACTAAGTATGTGAAGTTGGAGGCTGTTTTCCTCCTCTGAAGCATCAAACAGTCAAATTCTATACCACTGTTTTTAACATTTAATCAAATTTTGGGGACTAACAAACACAGTTTGGGAGTCCAACCACGACAGGCGGCTGCCTGAGGGCGGTGGATCGGACGCTCCACCAATCACAGGGCAGCACCGACTTATATAAACCCGGGTCCCCGCAAGACAGCATTGCAAAACTTGCTCTTTGAATTTGACTTTCTCTTCTTCTAGCAGGTTCTCCCATCGCCATGTCGGAAACCGCTCCTGCTGAGACGGCCGCCCCCGGCGCCGGTGGAGAAATCTCCTGCCAAGAAGAAAGCAACCAAGAAAACCGCGAGCGGTGGAGCGGCGAGGCGCAAGGCTACCGGGCCCCCAGTTTCCGAGCTGATCACTAAGGCTGTCGCCGCCTCCAAAGAGCGAAATGGCCTCTCTTTGGCTGCGCTCAAGAAGGCGCTGGCAGCCGGCGGCTACGATGTGGAGAAGAACAATAGCCGCATCAAGCTGGGCCTCAAGAGCCTGGTGAGCAAGGGCACACTGGTGCAAACCAAGGGCACCGGGGCTTCCGGCTCTTTCAAGCTTAACAAGAAGGCGGCTGCCGGGGAGGCCAAGCCCAAAGCCAAGAAGGCGGGTGCTGCTAAAGCGAAGAAACCCGCAGGGGCCACCCCCAAGAAACCCAAGAAGGCTGCGGGAGCGAAGAAGGCCGTTAAGAAGACCCCTAAGAAGGCGAAAAAGCCCGCGACTTCCGGTGTCAAAAAGTGGCCAAGAGCCCCAAGAAGGCCAAAACCGCGGCAAAGCCAAAGAAGGCTGCTAAGAGCCCCGCGAAGCCCAAGGCAGTGAAGCCCAAGGCGGCTAAACCCAAAACCTCCAAGCCTAAGGCAGCAAAACCTAAAGCTGCAAAGGCGAAGAAGGCGGCTCCTAAGAAGAAGTAGAAAGTTGGCGCTTCAAGCAAACCCCAAAGGCTCTTTTCAGAGCCACCCAGAGATCTCTGGAAACAGCTGTGCACTTTTCTCTACTGTTATCCTAAGAAGATATTCCTTCCCGTAAATAACCCTCCATTTTCTCCCTCCCAAGAAAGGGATACTACTTAGATGCGACCCTGTATATATTATTATGCAAACGAGGTCTCTGAAGACCCTGGATAATCCACAGACAGGGCAGCCGTTTATGGGGTCGCAGATCAATTAATACATACTTCTGTCCCAGCTCCTCAGCAGAAAAAGTAGGTGGCTCTGAAAAGAGCCTTTGGTTTGGAAGGCGTGGCTCTTGACCGCTTACTTGCCCTTGGCCTTGTGGTGGCTCTCGGTCTTCTTGGGCAGCAGCACCGCCTGGATGTTGGGCAGGACACCACCCTGAGCGATGGTGACTTTGCCCAGCAGCTTGTTGAGCTCCTCGTCGTTGCGGATGGCCAGCTGCAGGTGACGCGGGATGATGCGCGTCTTCTTGTTGTCCCGGGCCGCGTTACCCGCCAGCTCCAGGATCTCGGCTGTCAGGTATTCCAGCACCGCAGCCAGGTACACCGGGGCTCCGGCCCCGACCCGCTCGGCGTAGTTGCCTTTGCGGAGAAGGCGGTGCACTCGGCCCACGGGGAACTGGAGCCCAGCCCGCGAAGAGCGAGTCTTAGCTTTAGCGCGAGCTTTGCCGCCCTGCTTACCACGTCCAGACATACTATAACTCTTCAAGATTACAGCCGAAGAGACTAAAGTAAAAGAAAACTGCACGTTTTATAGCTGCAGTTGGGCGCGAAAAAGAAGCTATTCCATTGGGTAAAGTTGCAGTTAAAGTTGCAGAGTAAAGTATAGGTCTTTAAAATGAGCGTTTTCATTGGACAAAATTGAATGTGACGTCACTGAGTATTCACCAATCAGACATAGAATGTTACTAAATCTAATTTGCATATTGCGTTATAAAATGGACGCGCTGAGCGATCCTTCGTTTTTCTGCGATCTTTTAATTATTGTCAGTCATGCCGGAGCCAGCTAAGTCCGCTCCGGCCCCGAAGAAGGGCTCCAAGAAGGCGGTGACCAAGGCGCAGAAGAAGGACGGCAAGAAGCGCAAGCGCAGCCGCAAGGAAAGCTACTCCGTGTACGTGTACAAGGTACTGAAGCAGGTCCACCCGGACACCGGCATCTCGTCCAAGGCCATGGGCATCATGAATTCGTTCGTGAACGACATTTTCGAGCGTATCGCTGGCGAAGCGTCGCGCCTGGCTCATTACAACAAGCGCTCGACCATCACATCCAGGGAGATCCAGACGGCCGTGCGCTTGCTGCTGCCCGGGGAGCTGGCCAAGCACGCCGTGTCTGAGGGCACCAAGGCTGTCACCAAGTATACCAGCTCCAAATGAGCCACTGGCTTTCTTGGTCAGACCCCAGCACTTCCAAAGGCTCTTTTCAGAGCCATCCATGGTTTCCAAAGAGAACTGGCACTCAGTTTATCTAACTTTAGAAGTAGATAAAAGCAGTTTAGGCTTCCCTGGTGGCTCAGCGGCGAAGAATCTACCTGTAATGCAGGAGCCGCAGGGAGATGCGGATTCGATCCCTTGGTCGGAAGAATCTGGAGAAAGGCATGGCACCCCACTCCAGTATTGTTGCCTGGAGAATCCTATGGATAGAGGAGCCTGGCGGTCTGCAGTCCATGGGGGTCGCAAAGAGTTGGACACGACTTACTGACTGAGCACACATAGAAGCAGGTTGTCCTGCCTTTAGATTTTTCACGTAGTTTGGTGCTGCTGCATGTTCTTAAGTTTAAATGTTTCACCCCTTTTGGTAAACGGCACCACTGTTCACTTTTTTACATGGTCAGATTCTTTAAGGGAAAAATCCCCCTTGTAATAAGGGAGAAATTCTAAATGAAAAGGCAGTCTTTGAGACCTGGAGGGGGGTAGCAGGATGGCATTTTTTTTCCCCCAGTTCAGTTCAGTTCAATTCAGTCTCTCAGTCTTGTCCGACTCTGCAACCCCATGAACCACAGCGCGCCAGGCCTCCCTGTCCATCATCAACTGCTGGAGTCCACCCAAACCCATACCCATTGATTTGGTGATGCCATCCAACCATCTCATCCTCTGTCGTCCCCCTTCTCTTCCTGCTTTCAATCTTTCCCACCATCAGAGTCTTTTCAAATGAGTCAGCTCTTTGCATCAGGTGGCCAAAGTACTGGAGTTTCAGCTTCAACATCAGTCCTTCCAATGACCACCCAGGACTGATCTCCTTTAGGATGGACTTGTTGGATCTCCTTGCAGTCCAAAGCACTCTCAAGAGTCTTCTCTAACACCACAGTTCAAAAGCATCAATTCTTTGGCACTCAGCTTTCTTTATAGACCAAAACTCACATCCATACATGACTACTGGAAAAACTATAGCCTTGACTAGACCAACCCTGTGGACAAAGTAATGTCTCTGCTTTTTAATATGTTGTCTAAGTTGGCCATAACTTTCCTTTCAAGGAATAAGTGTTTTTAATTTCATGACTGCATTCACCATCTGCAGTGATTTTGGAGCCCCCAGACATAAAGTCAGCCACTGTTTCCACTGTTTCTCCCAGAGGGAGGTTCAATCTCCCAGTGGAGGTCCTTTAGTCACTAAGTTGTTTCCCACTCTTTTGTGACTAAATGGACTGTAGGCCACCAGGATTATCTGTCCATAGGATTTTCCAGGCAAGGACACGAGTGGGTTGCCATTTCCTGCTTAGGGAAATCTTCCTGACACAGGGATTGGACCAGCATTTCCTGCAATGCAGGCCAATTCCACTTAGCCAGCAGGGAAGCCCATATATGCTATTCAACTTCAGTTATATGCTATTTACTGCCTACTAGTTTGGCTTCCCAGGTAGTGCAGTGGTAAGAATATAGACTCAAGGCTGGATCCTTGGGTCAGGAAGATATCCTAGAGGAGGAAAAGGCAACTCACTCTATTATTCTTGCCTGAAAAATTGCATGGACAGAGAAGCCTGGCGGCCTACAATTCATAGAGTTGGAAAGAGTGAGCTGTGATTGAACAAGAGCATGCATTTTGAGCCTGAAAATTGTTCTTTGTTATGACACTGAACGATCAGGGAAGGGAACAAGGATTAATATGTGTTAGGCCTTGAAGACCTCAGTTCAGTTCAGTTCAGTTCAGTCGCTCAGTCGTGTCCGACTCTTAGCGACCCCATGAATTGCAGCACGCCAGGCCTCCCTGTTCATCACCATCTCTCGGAGTTCACTCAGACTCACGTCCATCGAGTCCGTGATGCCATCCAGCCATCTCATCCTCGGTCATCCCCTTCTCCTCCTGCCCCCAATCCCTCCCAGCATCAGAGTCTTTTCCAGTGAGTCAACTCTTCGCATGAGGCGGCCAAAGTACTGGAGTTTCAGCTTTAGCATCATTGTTTTCAAAGAAATCCCAGTTGATCTCCTTGAGAATGGACTGGTTGGATCTCCTTGCAGTCCAAGGGACTCTCAAGAGTCTTTCTCCAACAGCACAGTTCAAAAGCATCAATTCTTCGGCGCTCAGCCTTCTTCATAGTCCAACTCTCACATCCCACACATGACTACTGGAAAAACCATAGCCTTGACTAGACAGACCTTACTCGGCAAAGTAATGTCTCTGCTTTTGAATATGTTGTCTACGTTGGTCATAACTTTTCTTCCAAGGAGTAAGCGTCTTCTAATTTCATGGCTGCAGTCACCATCTGCAGTGATTTTGGAGCCCCAAAATAAAGTCTGACACTGTTTCCACTGTTTTCCCATCTATTTCCCATGAAGTGATGGGACCGGATGCCATGATCTTCGTTTTCTGAATGTTGAGCTTTAAGCCACCTTTTTCACTCTCCTCTTTCACTTTCATCAAGAGGCCCTTTAGCTCCTCTTCACTTTCTGCCATAAGGGTGGTATCATCTGCATATCTGAAGTTATTGATATTTCTCCCGGCAATCTTGATTCCCGCTTGTGTTTCTTCCAGTCCAACATTTCTCATGATGTTCTCTGCATAGAAGTTAAATAAGCAGGGTGACAATATACAGCCTTGACGTACTCCTTTTCCTATTTGGAACCAGTCTGTTGTTCCATGTCCACTTCTAACTGTTGCTTCCTGACCTGCATACAGATTTCTCAAGAAGCAGGTCAGGTGGTCTGGTATTCCCATCTCTTTCAGAATTTTCCAAAGTTTATTGTGATCCACACACAGTCAAAGGCTTTGACAAAGTCAATAAAGCAGAAATAGATGTTTTTCTGGAACTCTCTTGCTTTTTCCGTGATCCAGCAGATGTTGGCAATTTCATCTCTGGTTCCTCTGCCTTTTCTAAAACCCGCTTGAACATCAGGAAGTTCACGGTTCACATATTGCTGAAGCCTGGCTTGGAGAATTTTGAGCATTACTTTACTAGCATGTGAGATGAGTGCAATTGTGCAGTAGTTTGAGCATTCTTTGGTATTGCCTTTCTCTGGGATTGGAATGAAAACTGACTTTTCCAGTCCTGTGGCCACTGCTGAGTTTCCCAAATTTGCTGGCATATTGAGTGCAGCACTTTCACAGCATCATCGTTCAGGATTTGAAACAGCTCAACTGGAATTCCATCACCTCCACTAGCTTTGTTCGTAGTGATGCTTTCTAAGGCCCACTTGACTTCACATTCCAAGATGTCTGGCTCTAGATGAGTGATCAGATCATCATGATTATCCGGGTCTTGAAGATCTTTTTGTACAGTTCTTCCGTGTATTCTTGCCATCTCTTCTTAATATCTTCTGCTTCTGTTAGGTCCAGACCATTTCTGTCTTTTATCGAGCCCACCTTTGCATGAAATGTTCCCTGATATCTCTAATTTTCTTGAAGAGATCTCTAGTTTTTCCCATTCTGTTCTTTTTCCTCTATTTCTTTGCACTGATGGCTGAAGAAGGCTTTCTTATCTCTTCTTTTATCTCTTATCTCTTCTTGCTATTCTTTGGAACTCTGCATTCAGATGCTTATATCTTTCTTTTCTCCTTTGCTTTTTTGCTTCGCTTCTTTTCACAGCTATTTGTAAGGCCTCCCCAGACAGCCATTTTGCTTTTTTCCATTTCTTTTCCATGGGGATGGTCTTGATCCCTGTCTCCCGTACAATGACACGAACCTCACTCTATAGTTTATCATGCACACTATCTATCAGATCTAGGCCCTTAAATCTATTTCTCACTTCCACTTTATTATCATAAGGGATTTGATTTAGGTCATACCTGAATGGTCTAGTGGTTTTCCCTATTTTTTTTATTTCAGTCTGAATTTGGCAATAAGGAGTTCATGATCTGAACTGCAGTCAGCTCCTGGTCTTGTTTTTGTTGATTGTATAGAGCTTCTCCATCTTTGGCTGCATAGAATATAATCAGTCTGATTTCGGTGTTGACCATCTGGTGATGTACATGTGTAGAGTCTTCTCTCGTGTTGTTGGAAGAGGGTATTTGCTATGACCAGTGCATTTTCTTGGCAAAACTCTATTAGTCTTTGCCCTGCTTCATTCCACATTCCAAGGCCAGATTTGCATGTTACTCCAGGTGTTTCTTGACTTCCTACTTTAGCATTCCAGTCCCCCATAATGAAAAGGACATCTTTTGGGGTGTTAGTTCTAAAAGGTCTTGTAGGTCTTCATAAAATCGTTCAACTTCGCCTTCTTCAGCGTTACTGGTTGGGGCATAGACTTGGATAACTGTGATATTGAATGGTTTGCCTTGGAAACAAGCAGAGATCATTCTGTCGTTTATGAGATTGCATCTAAGTACTGCATTTCAGACTCTTTTGTTGACCATGATGGCTACTCCATTTCTTCTGAGGGATTCCTGCCCGCAGTAGTAGATATAATGGTCATCTGAGTTAAATTCACCCATTCCACTCCATTTTAGTTCACTGATTCCTAGAATGTCGACATTCACCCTTTCCATCTCTTGTTTGACTGCTTCCAATTTGCCTTGATTCATGGACCTTACATTCCAGGTTCCTATGCAATATTGCTCATTACAGCATTGGATCTTGCTTCTATCACCAGTCACATGCACAAGTAGCTATTGTTTTTGCTTTGGCTCCATCCCTTCATTCTTTCTGGAGTTATTTCTCCACTGATCTCCAGTATCATATCAGGCACCTACTGACCTGGGGAGTTCCTCTTTCAGTATCTTATCATTTAACCTTTTCATGCTGTTCATGGGGTTCTCAAGGCAAGAATACTGAAGTGGCTTGCCATTCCCTTCTCCAGTGGACCACATTCTTTCAGACATCTCCACCATGACCCGCCTGTCTTGGGTTCCCCCACAGGCATGGCTTGGTTTCATTGAGTTAGACAAGGCTGCGGTCCTAGTGTGATTAGATTGACTAGTTTTCTGTGAGTATGGTTTCAGTGTGTCTGCCCTCTGATGCCCTCTTACAACACCTACCATCTTACTTGGGTTTCTCTTACCTTGAGCGTGGGGTATCTTTTCATGGCTGCTCCAGCAAAGCACAGCTGCTGTTTCTTAATTAACACATCCCCAGTTACTTAATCAGAAAGATTTAAAGAGAGTAGAAAACAGAATGATATTTTCACTGTTTCAGCATTTTAAATACCAAAGTCCACACACTACTTACAATAAATTTCCATGCTCCCAAAGGTACTTAGTACAGCTGTGAAATAAAAATACTTGTTAACTAATGTATTATTCAATTAAGACAATATATGTTTAACTCAGAAAATATAAAACTATATGACCCAGAGAAGAACACTCTGTGGTGAAACATTATACTTTTCATTTCTCAAATTAAATAATTACTTATTTTGTTGAAAGAAAAAAAAAAACTATGTAATGATGGAATGTGGTCCACTGGAGAAGGGAATGGGAAACCACTTCAGTATTCTTGCCTTGAGGACCCCATGAACAGTATGAAAAGGCAAAGTGACAGGATACTGAAAGAGGTACTCCCCAGGTCAGTAAGTGCCCAATATGTTACTGGAGGTCAGTGGAGAAATAACTCCAGAAAGAATAAAGGGATGGAGCCAAAGCAAAAACAATATCCACCTGTGGATGTGACTGGTGATAAAAGCAAGGTCCAATGCTGTAATATTGCATAGGAACCTGGAATGTAAGGTCCATGAATCAAGGCAAATTGGAAGTGGTCAAACAAGAGATGGCAAGAGTGAACGTCGACATTCTAGGAATCAGTGAACTAAAATGGAGTGGAATGGGTGAATTTAACTCAGATGACCATTATATCTACTACTTCGGGCAGAAATCCCTCAGAAGAAATGGAATAGCCATCATGGTCAACAAAAGAGTCTGAAATGCAGTACTTGGATGCAATCTCAAAAACGACAGAATGATCTCTGCTTGTTTCCAAGGCAAACCATTCAATATCACAGTTATCCAAGTCTATGCCCCAACCAGTAACGCTGAAGAAGCTGAAGTTGAACGGTTCTATGAAGACCTACAAGACCTTTTAGAACTAACACCCCAAAAAGATGTCCTTTTCATTATGGGGGACTGGAATGCTAAAGTAGGAAGACAATAAACACCTGGAGTAATAGGCAAATTTGGCCTTGGAATGTGGAATGAAGCAGGGCAAAGACTAATAGAGTTTTTGCCAAGAAAATGCACTGGTCATAGCAAATACCCTCTTCCAACAACACGAGAGAAGACTCTACACATGTACATCACTAGATGGCCAACACGGAAATCAGATTGATTATATTCTTTGCAGCCAAAGATGGAGAAGCTCTATACAGTCAACAAAAACAAGACCAGGAGCTGACTGTGGCTCAGATCATGAACTCCTTATTACCAAATTCAGACTCAAATTGAAGAAAGCAGGAAAACCGCTAGACCATTCAAGTATGACCTAAATCAAATCCCTTATGATGGGCGGCAGCTGAAAAGGCAGCAGTGGCGGCAGCGAGGACGGCGGCTCCAGAGGCCACAGTCCCGGTCCTGGCTTTGGCCCCAGCCCCACCATGGTGACGCTCGCTGAGCTGCTGGTGCTCCTGGCCGCCCTCCTGGCCACGGCCTCGGCCTACTTCGTCAGCACTGACGCTCATGCAGAGGAGTGCTTCTTTGAGCGGGTCACCTCGGGCACCAAGATGGGCCTCATCTTCGAGGTGGCAGAGGGCGGTTTCCTGGACATCGACGTGGAGATTACAGGACCTGATAATAAAGGAATTTATAAAGGAGACCGGGAGTCCAGTGGGAAATACACATTTGCTGCTAACATGGATGGAACATATAAGTTTTGTTTTAGCAATAGGATGTATACCATGACTCCAAAGATAGTGATGGTCACCATTGATATAAGGAGAAGCCCCTAAAGGACAAGACATGGAAACAGAAGCTCACCAGAACAAGCTAGAAGAAATGATTAATGAGCTTGCAGTGGCGATGACAGCTGTGAAGCATGAACAGGAATACATGGAAGTTCGAGAGAGAATACACAGAGCAATCAATGACAACACAAACAGCAGAGTGGTCCTTTGGTCCTTCTTTGAAGCTCTTGTTCTAGTTGCAATGACATTGGGACAGATCTACTACCTGAAGAGATTCTTCGAAGTCCGGAGGGTTGTTTAAAAGCCTTTTCCCCATAATCCCAAATTCATAATTTACTGTTTACCAAACATCTTGGTCATAATAATGTCATAAGTCTATGTTTTTATTTTCTGAACTGTATCTTCACAGCTTATGTTTCTTTGTGATTAATAGATATTGGGGTAAAACACTTTTTAAGGAAAGCTATAGTGAAAATTTGACATTTGATTGGCATAAATTCATATTTGAATTCTGCCTCCATTATACAGGCCCTCCCCAAACTCAAACACTGTAAGCCGTATATAGGTGTAGAGTCCTTAGTTTTCTTTCCTTTTATTTTCATTATAAAATACAGTTTGTTCAGGATAGTACTTTACTAAAATGACTCTATTCTTGGGATCCCTTATCCTGCAGTTCAAGTCACTAGAAAGATTCATTTTGTTGAGAACAATCTGAATCTTGACATTTTCTATCCAGCTTGTTGGTAGAGCTCTGTGACTAGAGAATGTGACCAGGTTGGTACTTTTATACTTTCTCTATCTTGTTTTTGCTTTAAAGATAAGACTTAAACCAACAACCTTTACCCACCCCTCCAGAGTTTCACTTTGAACCTTAGAACTCCATCACCTCCACTTAAAATTGTTGACACAAGCAGCTAATAACCATTTTTTTTGTTTCTGCCTAACCTTGTAAGAAGTCTATTAAAGCCAGTTCTCTGGGTGTTTCAGCAAACCGTAGCTCTTTTTCTTTCTATGCTGGCGCATCCACCTTCTCTACTCTTGGCATGTGGGAGGTATGCATTCATATAACTGGAAAAATCTGGATTTCCGATGCCAAAGGTTTAAAGCCTCTTGGATTTCTCTGCAGTGATATACAGCCACTATTTTATTTTTGATCAGTGGCATTTTGGCCACCGTTTAATTAGGGTACTGAACATCACTGTCAGTACTAGGGTTTTTGTTTTTCTTGGGTCTTTCTTTTTTGGCACATGTGAATTTTGTTTTGTATAGAACGAAACAACTTTGTTTTGGTCTCTGATGATGGGTTTAAAAATCAAGGAGCATCTGGTTTTATTGTGGGGATGATCCAGGATTATGTTGCGACTGATATATATTGGTTACTTATACATTTTTTGGGGGATCTTTGCAAGTGGAAAACTACAAGTAACAAGTTTTGTATAATTAAATTTGTTACAGGTTTTCATGTTCAGGGTAAACAATTTTTCAACCTTGGGTGAAATACTTGCAACAGTTTAAGGTGACTGAGTTTGACCTTAGGACAACTGTTCAATGCCAATTTGTGTGCGTGTGCGCAAACACTTCAAAATTGAGTTAAAAGATGTAAATTTAAAATTGGTTGTGTATCTGATCTGCCCCAGGTTCAGTAAATAAACAGTTCTTTAAAAAAAGAAAATTCCTTATGATTATACAGTGGAAGTAAGAAATAGATTTAAGGGGCTAGATCTGATAGATAGAGCACCTGATGAACTATGGAATGAGTTTAATGACATTGTACAGGAGACAGGGATCAAGACCATCCCCATGGAAACCAAATGCAAAAAAGCAAAATGTCTGTCTGGGGAAGCCTTACAAATAGCTGTGAAAAGAAGGGAAGCAAAAGCAAAGGAGAAAAGGAAAGATATAAGCATCTGAATGCAGAGTTCCAAAGAATAGCAAGAAGAGATAAGAAAGCCTTCTTCAGCAATCAACGCAAAGACATAGAAGAAAAGAACAGAATGGGAAAGACTAGAGATCTCTTCAAGAAAATTAGAGATACCAAGGGAACATTTCATGCAAAGATGGGCTCAATAAAGGACAGAAATGGTATGGACTTAATAGAAGCAGAAGATATTAAGAAGAGGTGGCAAGAATACACGGAAGAACTGTACAAAAAGGATCTTCACGACCCGGATAATCACGATGGTGTAATCACTCATCTAGAGCCAGACATCCTGGAATGTGAAGCCAAGTGGGCCTTAGAAAGCATCACTATGAACAAAGCTAGTGGAGGTGATGGAATTCTAGTTGAGCTGTTTCAAATCCTGAAAGATGATGCTGTGAAAGTGCTGCACTCAATATGCCAGCAAATTTGGGAAACTCAGCACTGGCCACAGGACTGGAAAAGTCAGTTTTCATTCCAATCCCAAAGAAAAGCAATACCAAAGAATGCTCAAAGTACCGCACAATTGCACTCATCTCACATGCTAGTAAAGTAATGCTCAAAATTCTCCAAGCCAGGCTTCAGTAATATGTGAACCATGAACTTCCTGATATTCAAGCTGGATTTAGAAAAGGCAGAGGAACCAGAGATCAAATTGCCAACATCCGCTGGATCACGGGAAAAGCAAGAGAGTTCCAGAAAAACATCTATTTCTGCTTTATTGACTTTGTCAAAGCCTTTGACTGTGTGGATCACAATAAACTGTGAAAAACTCTGAAAGAGATGGGAATACCAGATCACCTAACCTGCCTTTTGAGAAATCTTTATGCAAGCCAGGAAGCAAGAGTTAGAACTGGACACAGAACGACAGACTGGTTCCAAATAGGAAAAGGAGTACGTCAAGGCTGTATATTGTCACCCTGCTTATTTAACTTCTATGCAGAGTACATGATGAGAAATGCTGGACTGGAAGAAACACAAGCGGGAATCAAGATTGCCGGGAGAAATATCAATAACTTCAGATATGCAGATGATACCACCCTTATGGCAGAAAGTGAAGAGGAACTAAAAAGCCTCTTGATGAAAGTGAAAGAGGAAAGAGAAAAAAGTTGGCTTAAAGCTCAACATTCAGAAAACGAAGATCATGGCATCCGGTCCCATCACTTCATGGGAAATAGATGGGAAAACAGTGGAAACAGTGTCAGACTTTATTTTTGGGGGTTCCAAAATCACTGCAGATGGTGATTGCAGCCATGAAATTAGAAGACGCTTACTCCTTGGAAGAAAAGTTATGACCAACCTAGATAGCATATTCAAAAGCAGAGACATTACTTTGCCGAGTAAGGTCTGTCTAGTCAAGGCTATGGTTTTTCCAGTAGTCATGTGTGGATGTGAGAGTTGGACTATGAAGAAGGCTGAGCGCCGAAGAATTGATGCTTTTGAACTGTGCTGTTGGAGAAGACTCTTGAGAGTCCCTTGGACTGCAAGGAGATCCAACCAGTCCATTCTCAAGGAGATCAACTGGGATTTCTTTGAAAACAATGATGCTAAAGCTGAAACTCCAGTACTTTGGCCGCCTCATGCGAAGAGTTGACTCACTGGAAAAGACTCTGATGCTGGGAGGAATTGTGGGCAGGAGAATGGGACAGCAGAGGATGAGATGGCTGGATGGCATCACTGACTCGATGGAGGCGATTCTGAGTGAACTCCCAGAGTTGGTGATTGACAGGGAGGTCTGGCGTGCTGCATTTCATGGGGTCGCAAAGAGTCGGACACGACTGAGTGACTGAACTGAACTGAACTGAATGTGTCTTTCATAGTAACATTTGTGGACCTCATGTAGCTTCCAAGAACACACTTTGAAGCAGTGTATATCATCTCATAAAGTCCTAAGAAAACTGGGGCTGCATTATTATCTCCATTTTACAGGAGAATCATGGTGTTAGGCTGTACTCTGTAGCCCTGCAAATCCTGTAATCCCCCAACCTTGAGACCAAAGGAAATGTCTGGAGACATCAACAGTTTATTGGCTAGGGTATCTTACAGGTCTGAAGCAGAGTTCTAGAGTGACTCCCCACTGTGTACCAACAGCAGGCAGGACAAAGCAGGAGTCTTCATGGGGGTAGGGTATCGAGGTGTACCAATTACAGTGGGAATGGATGTCATGTGAGCTCATCAACTACCAGGGAAACCAACAGATGACCTCCTTCACAGTTCCTTTGGTTAACAACCATCAAAGTTTCTCTTTATTTACCCAGCATGCTAGAGCTATTCTGTTCTAAGAATACAACAATTGCTGGTTGGAACAGGGGGCAAGCACTTAAGAAGTTTAATCTCTATGTATGATTAAGAAAAAAGGTCAGTCCTCTGAGTGGGATGATGTAAAGCAGAGGCTATTCACGCAGGGAATGTACAGAGACCAAGAGAACAGCCATCTTGTGTGGCCTGATCATACACATGGGTTCACTAAAGTAAAATCCAACATATCCAGCTAGTAGGTATTGGCATAACCTCAGTCTCAAATGGTTTTCTGGGGCCTGTGCTACTTCAACCTGTTTAGGTTGCTTTCAGGTATACTCTTATTAGTTCAGAATAGCAGAATGACCTGCTTTGGTACTCTATTCAGTTTTTCCATCTTTAGCATTTTGTTCTCATATATTTCATTTACTTTATCTCCTTATACATCTGGAAGTTTTTTACTTAACTTGCTCTAATATTTTGTCATTTACGAGATTACTGAATGTCAGGGTTTATGTTATGGCTCTTTATCAAAGATCTGTCTTTAAGGAGTAAATTATATGGCATTTACATCTTGCTTTTGGCATACAGGGGGAAAAAGTCACATTAGTTATTGGCTGCCATGTGTTAAGTGTATATTATCTTTAGATTCTGTGCATTATTTAATTTTTCTTCTTTATTTTCTTTAATTTATTTTTTGACTCTAAGGAGGTAAGTGCTAATAGTATCTTTGGTCTACAGGTAAAGAGACAGAGGATTGGGATTGTAGCATTATATTTATGTTACTGGCTGCTATGTTACTGTTACTGGCAGATTTCCTGGATGGCTTAGATGTTAAAGTGTCTGCCTACAATTCAGAAGACACGGATTCAGTCCCTGGGTAGGGAAGATCTCTTGGAGAAGGAAATTGCAACCCACTCCCATATGCTTGCCTGGAAAATCCCCTGGACAGAGGAGCCTGGTAGGCTACAGTCCAAGGGGTCGAAAAGAGTTGGACACGACTGAGCAACTTCACTTTCACCTTCACCACTGGCATTAACCAGGTACTCCCATCTGGGTGTCTGGGTGGTTGAAAAAACAGAAAATTGTTTTCTCACTCTTCTGGAATCTAGGAATCTGAGATCAAAGTGCCAGAAGAGTTACTTCCTTCTGAGGGCCATGAGGGAAGGATGGGTTCTAGGCCCTCTCCTTAGCATAGATGGCCATGTTTTCCCCCTCTGTCTTCACATATGTTCCCTTTATGCCTGTCTGTGTCCAAATTTCCTCTTTAAGAGAGCACTGGTCATACTGGATCAGGACTCACTCACTCTCCAATGACCTCATTTTAATTTAATTACCTATTTAAAGACTCTATCCCGAAATATGGTTACATTTTGATAAGGGGGAAGATTTTTCCCCATTAAAGCTGCCTTCCTTTAAGTAGAACAGCCCATAAAAATCAGGACCTGATGACTCCCTTCCCTGGACTAGGCCTAGTTTTGATCCTTTGGAATGAGGAGGACAAAAGAAACTAAGAATAAGGATAGGTTAATGTTTAGCATCCATTGCAAATAATTAAACAGCATTCAGGTCTCATCCACAGTGAAAGTTTAAGCCTTTCACTTGGGGAAATCTGAATTGCTGACCCTCTAGGAAAATGAATATAAAGGGTCTTCCCAGCTGGGCTGCTGCTTCAGGGAGGGACTTCTTGTCAATTTCATTACCGCCTTCAAGGCAGAAATGATGGTCAGATAGGAGATATAATTCCAAGTCTCACACAGAAGTTTCAGTAGGCAGGTTTCTCTCTGCTCCTTGGTAGCATGATTTAACAGCAAATTGACACACATTTCCAACAGATGAAATGCAGTCTGTGTATAAGCACTAGGTGAATTTAAGTTGTAATTTTCGAACACTGTCTTTTGGAAAAGTTAGAAACAGGTTTCAGTTTTTTTTTTTTTTTTTAAATTCAGTATTATAATCAACAGGCAGACTTTGCTATACACGCTTGTTTCCCACAGGAAAGGCAAAAGTTATTAATTGTATGATGATAGGAGTAGGGCTACAGGACCCTCTAAAGAGAGCTGGACCAGTGTTTGCCAAGAAAAAAATAATAAACTGCCCTTTTTTAAATTTTCTGTTCTTGGGAACAAGAAGGAAAAACTTGTTTTTTTTCCCCCAAATAAAAAATGGCAACTTTTTTCACTATTAAAACATATACAAATGGCCCATCTCCATTTGTTTATTTGTTTTGAAAGAATGACCACAAAAACATCATTTTTACAGTGGTGGCCACTACCATGAGGCTTAAAAACTGGCTCTATCATTGATCCTCTAGCTATTTAGACAAAATACTCCCCTTCTCTGTGCATTAGTTTGTTCATCTAGAAAATAGATGTGGAATGAGAATGGCCTTAAAGGACTATTGCAAGCTTTCACCTTCCTACATAGGATAGTCTGAAGTCCGGAACATTAGAGCAGCAGCACATGATACAGATAAATGGCATATATTCTTCTATATTTCTTAACTCCATCAAATTACAACTGAAAAACTATTCAAAGTCATGGTTTGTGGTTTTTAGAAGTCTATGTCCCACGGTGTGGCCACTGCCAAAATTTAACACTAGGTTTGAAGGAAACAACAGCTACAGTCTCATGTAGCCTAAAGAGATAAGCATTCCACCTTAAGAAGTGAGGATAGTGTTCAGGATTTTACTCCACCAAGATTTTGGATCCAATGAAAATGTATCGGAGGACTGTCAGGATGACAGAAGTGAAGAATCCATAGTGGACGTTGTTCTGAGTACTCTGATGAGTTTAATTGCACTGATGGCTTCAGCAGGATCACGAAGTGATGGATGTAGTTCTGGAAAACAAGGTATAAGTCAAAGTTTCAGGGAAAAAAATGTGATTACAGAGGTGATAGCTTTGATAAAAAATGTCCTTGATAGTGAGGTGAGGGTGTCTAAATGTTAAGTGTTAAGCTCTTTGGTGTGAACTCTGCAAAAATATAGTGCCAGATGAAATGCCTAACGTTCAAGAGATTTGACTCAGATACAGCATGCACTTTTTTGAGATATATCCAATTTCCATGACTGAAATGACTGAGCACGCATGCACAGTGTCGGGGATGGCTATGGTAGAAGCTGATACACAGGATAATTTAAGACTGCCTTGGGAACTAGAGCTTGGATGGATTTTCAAGAATGGAAATCATTAAAATACAATTTGCTTTCCTGAAATGAAATTTTAGTGAACAAACATCAGTGAGAGTCTCAGGAAGATCTTTTTGAGACTTGATCCTATAGCATCACAGGAGGTTAAGTTTCCCCTAATATAAGTACAATAAAACCTTAAGAATGCAAGGCCAGGCACCTTTGGGGGAAGAAGATAACTCATCTCCATGACATAGGGCACAAAGACTTGGGAAAACTCTAATAGTGCAACACACCATGTAAACTTCTTATTCAGCTCATTATATAGTATTTGTTCCAATTGCTTATTATCATGGATTCATGGCTTTTTATATGCCAAACTATTCCAGTGGATGACTGTAATTGTTCTGTTTAAATCTCAGGTTAGCACTACTTTCAGGTTTTCTTGCCTCTCTCATCTTAACTCTATTGTTACTCCAGACATGGGAGACCATCCTTGTGTTGAGTCAGCATACAGGTTTTACACTCACCAGGATTTCCTTTGTCTCAAACTTGTAATTAGTTGCTCTTCAAGGACTTTAGATTCCTGAGTAGAGGTGGAAATCTCCAGACCAAGATTTATGTTAGACTGCTTTGTGTGATGCCCGACCGCCTTAGAGAACTTAGAACACTGCGATAACAAACTTAAAAAAATTATTTTCAAAGGCTAAGGGCCTGTTACTCTTTTCACTGAAAGTTCTTAATCTTTTCCCAAAATTAATTTTTTAAAAATCAGACTCTTTTCTCCTTGAGCTGATAACTTCACTCTTCTCTGCCATGTAACATGTCACCTCATATTCTCAAAACACTGTTCCACAAGAAATAACTAGTAAGACACTGATATATTTGACCTATATTTTAGATGAAACTCCAGATTCACATGACATATACATATTCCTAGTATTAAGGTGTAACTTTATAGTGAACATTGCCATTTTATGCATGAACAGACCATGCCTATACTCTCAATTTTATATTCTGCATTATTTTCACAATTAAAGCAGGCAGGATATAAAGTCATTTTTAAAGAATTAAAACATATTTTAAAAAGATCTTTAATTAATGGATATTTTTCTTCATTCTAAGCACATGAGGAAATCCTCTGGGAAATATTTTGTCTCTGTTTTAATAAAACCTACATTAAAAATATTCTTTTTAATGTGCCTAATTAAAAAGTCATAAAGTTGAAATTATAAATCACCTAGTGGGAAAAAAATAATAGTTTCCAAAGATGTAGGTTATACCTATTAATTCTGAATGTGAGGTCTTAAGCAAAGATTCAGAGTAGTTTTCCACATACTAAGACTTTAGTCTTAGGAAACTTTTCATGGCTACTCATTTATGTCTTGGTATATTGCAAATTAAATGTTAGGTCACCTATACATTTTCATATGCAATATGAACAAATGGTCATTTTTGTATCAAGTGGTCACTTGATAGAATAACATACTTTTAGGGGAAGCATTGCCACCTTGATTCTGGGTAAAGACCAAAATAGTTTTAAATATGCCATTCCTAAGGGCCTAAAATGAAGAGATGGAATTTTATCTTCCTTTGAGGATGGGAGAAGTCCTATTTTTAAAAAATTTATTCCAATTAATACAGCAAAAGTAAATCCCAGAAACATGGCGGGGGAAAAAAAGAAAGAAACCAGGGTTTGGAGAAAATGGCAGAGTTTTTCCTATTAAGCCTCTTGGCCCAGAACTCTGTTAGGATGGAGTCACAAAGGACACTTAGTAAATTTCAAACTGCGCGCGCAGCGTCTGGATTGGCTATAGACAAAACGTGGCACCAGCCTTTTCAGTGCATTAACTTAAATTAGATTCTCACTTCCGTTTGGTTTGCTTCTGCCTTTTAACTTAATACTTGGCAACTTTAAACTCAGGGAAAGGGGAAGAAAGCCAGCAGCGCTCCACAAAGAAAACATAAGAGAATAATGCGATTTGTAACTTTCTTAGTGTTCCAAGCAACTCCTTAGGCAGACATACGTTAAAATTAAGGATGCAGGGGACAAGCCATGGTCAACGAAATCTTTTACCAACTTCAAACGTAAAGGAGAGCTGATTTTGTTTTGGGACAAACGGTATTTTGTTTTCTTTACTAAATTTGTCTGATAATGAACCTGACCTTTCTCGACATAAACGTATAAAAACGTCTCCAGCGTTGCTGCAGCACCTACATTACAGAGGAAGCAATTTCTAACAAGTTCAAAGGAAATGTGAACAGAAAGAATACCTAGGGAAGACAGAAAAGATGGCCACCTGGAAGCTAAAGAGAAGGCCGTGCAGAAACCACCCCTGTTAACAGTCTTGGGCGTCTGCCTTCCAGAACTGTGACAAATAAATTTCTCTAGTTTAAGGAAAAACAATTAGCGGCATATAAGAAACACCTGCTGAGTAAAGTGAGTGCCAGATCTCTTTAGAAGACTGAGTGGCTCTGAAAAGAGCCTTTGGGGTGTAGGCCAAGCCTTACCGATCACTCTGTGGCGGGCCTGGTCACTTAGAGCTGGTGTACTTGGTGACGGCCTTGGTGCCCTCAGACACGGCGTGTTTGGCCAGTTCTCCGGGAAGCAGCAGGCGCACGGCCGTCTGGATCTCCCTGGATGTGATGGTCGAGCGCTTGTTGTAATGAGCCAGGCGCGACGCCTCGCCAGCGATGCGCTCGAAAATATCATTCACGAACGAATTCATGATGCCCATGGCCTTGGACGAGATGCCGGTGTCCGGGTGGACCTGCTTCAGTACCTTGTACACATACACGGAGTAGCTTTCCTTGCGGCTGCGCTTGCGCTTCTTGCCGTCCTTCTTCTGCGCCTTGGTCACCGCCTTCTTGGAGCCCTTCTTCGGGGCCGGAGCGGACTTAGATGGTTCAGGCATGGCGGCGAGCTTACTGCCAAACCCCAAAACGACAGGAAAAAAGTGAAGCCGTAAGAATCCGCTTCCTTCACAGCTTCTTAAAGGAGGCTGTGAGTAATGCCAAGCGTCTGATTGGTGGTGAATGCTGGAAACGTCACATAATAGTTTTGTCCAATTAAAACAAGCGTATTTCAAACTCACGGTTTCATTGGGTTAGGTGAAACTGCAGCTTTAGCCAATGGTCTACCGTTATTTTCGCGCCCAGTAAAGACTATAAATAAAAATAGGTCTGAGCGTATACACTCATACGTTACATTTGTGAGTTTATACCTTCGTCATGTCTGGTCGTGGCAAGCAAGGAGGGAAGGCTCGTGCAAAAGCCAAGACCCGCTCTTCGCGGGCCGGGCTCCAATTCCCCGTGGGTCGAGTGCACCGCCTGCTCCGGAAAGGTAACTACCCGAGCGTGTCGGGGCCGGGGCCCCGGTGTACCTGGCGGCGGTGCTGGAGTACCTGACAGCCGAGATCTTGGAGCTGGCAGGCAACGCGGCCCGGGACAACAAGAAGACGCGCATCATCCCGCGTCACCTGCAGCTGGCCATCCGCAACGACGAGGAGCTTAACAAGCTGCTGGGCAAAGTCACCATCGCTCAGGGTGGTGTCCTGCCCAACATCCAGGCGGTGCTGCTGCCCAAGAAGACGGAGAGTCACCACAAGGCCAAGGGCAAGTAAAAGCCTGGCATTGTTTGCAACTCCAACCTGTTAAAAACCAAAAGGCTCTTTTCAGAGCCACCCACTTTATCAGCAAAACGAGCTGTACTTTAAAGTTTCCATTGTTTCGGATACCAAGGTTTTGTTAAATAAGTAATCCTATAGCAAAGTTTGCTAAGTCACTTACATAAACGTAGGTCGTTATCCCCAAAGTCTCTAAATTGCCTTCAAGTTTTAGGTTAAACCTACGAGGGCAAAATTAATGTTGTTCTTCTTCCTTTACAGGGTAAAATGGTTATCTGAGACAAAACCTTAGGAACATATGACAGGCCTAGCTCCCCTCCTAATTCAGGTGAATCTTAGGGCGCACCACTCACCCTCCTAAATGAGAATAGGATAATACAGCAAGGTAAATCACTTGTTTCAAGTAGCTTCAGGCAAAGAATACACCTTATAGTGGGCTGTTTACATAAATGCTGGTGAGGTAAAAGACAAATTATTCATCCATTAGGAAGATGTGCCTTAACAAACAGACAAGATAGACATTGTAAATCACATTTATAAGATAAATCAGCAAACCCCAGTCCTAATGCTGTCAATGATTCTTGTCCCCCTTTTCCCCTACTATCATCACTCACCCTACTCTCAGATCAAGTCCTAACTAAAGAGGGCCTTCAATTCTCCACATCAGGTAATCTAGTTTTCATTATGAATACATTTTAATGAAAGGAATTACTATCACATTCCTAGTCCACTGGAATAAGTTTTCTGAGTCTCCTGAAATATTTTTATTTCCTATATTTAAATCTCAACTGCAATCACATGTAAATATTCTTTGAAATAACAGTGACCACCACAACAATCCTTTTCTTTTAAATTTAAATGTATTTGATGTTGGAAGAATTGAATCCTGATTTCAGTGAATCTAATTATTCAGTTTTTTCCTCTTAAAAAGTCATGTGCATTATTTGAGTCTGTAAACTTTAAATAGCTCTATCTCAGAACTAGAACTCTCAAGAATAAATGATACAGCTCCAAGGAAGGCCTATGAGATCTTCATGTTTTAATAATATATGCTGTGGTTATAGTTATTGATGTTGACCATGCAAGAAGTAACACTTCCTTCCTTAAATCATTTCTATTCCTTACAACAAGGACCATCACACTGTTAAAATAATGCCTTTATTATAAATGGTAATCAATGAACCTATAATCAAATAGTTGATAAATGAATATAAATTGTTTTAAATAAAATATTCAAGTGTGATATGACATTGCTTATAATTCCACATATTAACTGAGGTTTTAAAATTGGGCTACCCTTGTAGCTCAGTCAGTAAAGAATCCACCTGCTATATGGGAGAACTAGCTTCCATCCCTGTGTTAGTAAGAGTCTGATTCCTGGGTTGGGAAGATCCTCTGGAGAAGGGAACAGCTACCCACTCCAGTATTCTGGTCTGGAGAATTCTATGGACTGTAATGGACTATTAATCCAATTTCATTGGATGAAGCACTTACTGTTCTTTACTATCTACACAATCAGAAAGAAAATAAAACTTGTATTTAAAAATGTAGATAACACAACTTTCCAAAAATCTTGCCAAAATAATTTATATATTTCTTTCAATTAGATCCTGAAGAATTCCATAATTTATGCTGCAAAGTCTTCATAAGAGGTACACTTCAGTTTGAGTGGCAGAAGATTTATGAAAGTATTAGTTAAACTTTGTTATTGACATTGGTCTTCCCATTAATTTCCCTCTCTGAAGACTGGACTACTATGCAAGTGTTGGGCAGTATCTTCCCATATTACATCTTTGTGTGTCTTATTGGGGAGAAAGAATTTTCCTCTATCCTTCCAAGGTTCTTTTACAGGTCTAATAATCAAATTGACATGATGAGATAGATTAACAGAAGAAAGATCAAATTGAATTTCATACATATGGAAACACCACACACGTGGGAAGTTCAAAAAAACAATGTAAAATGAAGTTTATATCCCATTCTGAGCTAAGGAATTAGACAACAGCTTCCAAGTACAACAGGGTAATTCACAGAACAATAAGAGAAAAAGCAAATACTGGATAATTAGTTTGCCCTACCATGCAACTGAGTCACTCAAAATTTTTCTCTGTTAATAATTCTAGGAAAGTAAAAGTTGCTCAGTCATGTCTGATTCTTTGTGACCCCATGGACTGCATCCCACAAGGTTCCTCTGTCTATGGGATTTTCCATTCCATAGAGTTCTTTGAGGAAAAATACTTGAGTGGGTAGCCATTTCCTGTTCCAGGAGACAATCCTGACCCAGGGATGGAACCCAGGTCTCCTGCATTGAAGGCAGATTCTTTACCATCTGAATGAACCACCAGGGAAGCCTGGAAAGACTCCCATGTTGAATTCTAGATAGCTAAGAGAGGAGCAGAATTTGTCTTGAGATTACAAGGTCTCAGTTTACATTTAAAGTCACTCAGTCATGTCTGAATCTTTGCGACCCCATGGACTATACATGGACCTGGAATTAAATGATGCTTGCTCCTTGGAAGAAAAGTTATGACCAACCTAGACAGCATATTAAGAAGCAGATATCACTTTGCCAACAAACGTCCGTCTAGTCAAAGCTATGGTTTTACCATTAGTCATGTATGGATGTGAGAGTTGGACTATAAAGAAAGCTGAGCACCGAAGAATTGATGCTTTTGAACTGTGGTGTTGGAAAAGACTCTTCAGAGTCCCTTGAAATGCAAGAAAACCCAACCAGTCCATCCTAAAGGAAATCAGTCCTGAATATTCATTGGAAGGACTGATGCTAAAGCTGAAACTCCAATACTTTGGCCACCTGATGTGAAGAACTGACTCATTGGAAAAGATCCTGATGCTGGGAAAGATTGAAGGTGGAAGAAGAAGGGGACGACAGAGGATGAGATGGTGGACATGAGTTTGACTAGGCTCTGGGAGTTGGTGATGGACAGGGAGGGCTGGTGTACTGCAGGCTATGGGGTCGCAAATAGCCAAACACAATTGAGCAACTGAACTGACTGACTGAATTGGACAGTACAGTCGATGGAATGTGCCAGGCCAGAATACTGGAGTGAATAGCCTTTCCCTTCTCCAGGGGATCTTACAAACCCAGGTCTCCTGCATTGCGGGCAGATTTTTTACCAGCTGAGCCATAAGGGAAGCCCAAGAATACTGGGGCAGGTAGCCTATCCCTTCTCTATGAGATCTTCCTGAGCCAGGAATCGAACCAAGGTCTCTGGCATTGCAGGGGGATTCTTCACAAACTGAGCTATCAGGGAAGCCAAAAATCTGACACTTGTAGTTTGTTTCCTCCTGTCTCTCAGTGAGTCATTTCAGTTGCTCAGTCGTGTCCGACTCTTTGTGACCCCATGGACTGCAGCACACCAGGCCTCCCTATCCATCACCAACTCCCAGAGCCTACTCAAACTCATGTCCATTGAGTCAGTGATGCCATCCAACCATGTCATCCTCTGTTGTCCCCTTCTCCCACTTTCAATCTTTCCCAGCATCAGTCTTTTTCAATAAGTCACTTCTTTGCATCATGTGGCCAAAGTGTTGGAGCTTCAACTTCAGCAGCAGTCCTTCCAATGAATATTCAGGATTTATGAATATTAATTACATGGTGGAATAATAAAGAGATTGAGAGATTTGGGGGACCAGTAATTTGGTCTTCCCTGGTGGCTCAGTGTTAAAGAATCAGCTTGCCAATGTAGGAGACATAGGTTCGATCCCTGGGTTAAAAAGATCCCCTACAGAAGGAAATGGCAACGAACTCCAGTATTCTTGTCTGGGAAATCTCAGAGACAGAGAAGCTTGGCTGGCTATAGTCCATGGAGTCATAATAATGTTCAGCACAATTGAGCGACTAAATAGCAACAATTTGGAAGAAAGCAGGGACTCTGGACAGGGGCCAGCATTAAGGACAGAGAATTATGGAGCCTTCAATAATACAAATTCCTGAGGTTCTCAAAAAATGTCTTTCCCCAAAGTTGTTTTTGTGGTTTTTAAAAACTTCTCCACTCCCAGACCTTTATCTATGCTATTTCAATTGTTTATATGAATATATTAGTTTTACTCACTCTGTGACTGACAGCTTCCTGTAATAAGAAACAGAGTTACAAGAGAAAAACAAGTTTAAAACCATGTATGTCTGATGTATACATAGAATACACAGAGGGGAACTGAACCTCTGTTCTGAACTTCAGAAGTGGCCTGAACCACTACTTTAAATATCATCTTCAGCTAAAGACAAAATATATTGGTGATAGTGGCATTTATAGGGACTGAGCAGGAAACCCAGAGTAAACTAGGTGTGGCAGATTTAAGTCCTGCACCTTCCTCAGGTAAGTTTCTTGTGAGTTATTAATATCTTTCTCTTCCTGGCTCAAAGAAGGATTTACTCTTAAAAATGGAGATTTCTCACATAAATGTAAATTTCCCTTAGTGTATGTGTTAGCTGCTCAGTTGTGTAGCCTGCCAGGCTCCTCTGTCCGTGGGATTCTCCAGGCTAGGATACTGGAGTGGGTAGCCATTCCCTTTTTCAGGGGATCTTCTTGACCCATGGATTCAACCCAGGTCTCCTGTATTGCAGAAAGATTCTTTACCATCTAAGCGACCAGGGAAGGTTTCAGTATTAAATTCTGTTTTTATAGCTTCTCCTATGTCTGCTTTTTCTCAAAACCATCAGCTCATTATAACTCATATGCTTAAGAAGGATATTTGGTAGTGACATATTCTGGTACACTTTGTTAGAAATGGCAGTATAGTATACCCAAGTATAGTGAAGTAAATTTTTACTAAGTGGAAAAAATATATTTTTCAAAAACACTGATTACTGGGGAGTTTGTTAAAAGTATTAAAGAGAATTAATAAGGTTAACAAGCAGGCGTTAAAAATACATTTTCTCTTTAAATAGGGGAAATTGATGAAAATGTAAACAGTGCAAGGAGGTTCCAAAATGACATTTATGGCATTGCATACATTTTCTTTGAAAGAGTATGTGCTTTTATCTGTTCACCAAAATACCAAATAGCTACTAGCAGTGATCTGTGAATTATTACTTTATCACCTGCCTTTTCTGTATATTTTACGCAACATTCGTGTTTCGTGCTCTCATTCAAAAGCAATTGCTAAAGTTTTAAAACAAGGTAAAAGAGTCACCACAGAACAAAGGAACAGAGAAGGCCTCTTTTTTTTTTTTTTTTGGTCTAATTCCCCTCCCCCACTTAAGGCGTGCCTTTCCGCCTCCTCCTTTCTTCAGGTTCTCAGTTCGGTCCGCCTACAAACGTATAAAGGGGCATCGCGAGGCCTGCTAGCTGGGCTTATTTCAAGTCTTCGAGTTTTCGCAATGTCTGGTCGCGGCAAAGGTGGAAAGGGTCTGGGCAAAGGCGGCGCGAAGCGCCACCGCAAGGTTCTTCGTGATAACATCCAGGGCATTACGAAACCTGCTATTCGGCGCCTGGCTCGTCGCGGTGGTGTGAAGCGCATTTCAGGGCTCATTTACGAGGAGACTCGCGGGGTGCTGAAGGTGTTCCTGGAGAACGTGATACGCGACGCAGTCACTTATACCGAGCACGCCAAGCGCAAGACTGTCACCGCCATGGATGTGGTCTACGCGCTCAAGCGACAGGGCCGCACCCTCTATGGCTTCGGCGGCTGAGTATCCGCGTTTTCCGGTATTCAACAAAAGGTCCTTTTAAGGGCCCCCACTCTTTCATTTGAGGAGCCGTGATGCTTTGCTATTGAATTTTCCTCCTGTTACTCTACGCTTCTCTAAACTGCTTGGGAGCACTATTTCCACCCTTTGTGAGTGTTTAGTTACATTTTACGCTTCCAGGCAATGTTTTTAACATAATTTTGTATTTTACTTTGTAACCTATCCAGTGGAATATTTAGCCTAATATCCTAGACAATAAATGGAAGCAAATATGTCACCCAAATAGCTTAACCAGACTGGTATTTCTCTTGGAATACAAGAGAATGTCTACCAAGGGAGAGAGAAGGACTCGAGTTTAGACGTGAAGTCACGTTTTGATCACAATGATAGCTCTATATGTCCTCGTGAGATAAACCTATGACTGTTCAATAGTCATATTAACACTAGTGGGGAAGGATGATAAAGTACAGGCCCATGTAATATCCAGCAGAACAGTTAGTGAGGGTGGGATGCAATTAAAAGATTTCAACAAAAAGTCATTACAGAAATACTCTCTACAATGAAAAAATACAAGGCAGCTTTATAAGCCAGAACAACAAATTTAAAATTTAAACGATCCTTGGTACAGAATTGGAAAGGAATAAGATTGGAATTGGAATCAATTGGAAAGGAATAAGATTAGGAAATCCAGACCTAAACTCTGAAGGAGGTCTTAGCATTTTCCTAGAATCTTGACTAATGTAGACACACATTCCAAAGAGTGATTGCCTCAGTTCAGTTCAGTCGCTCAGTCGTGTCTGACTGCGACCCTATGGACTGCAGTACACCAGGCCTCCCTGTCCATTACCAACACCCAGAGCCTAATCAAACTGACGTCCATTGTTCGGTGATGCCATCCAACCAACTCATCCTCTGTCGTCCCCTTCTCCTGCCCTCAATATTTCCCAGCCTCAGGGTCTTTTCCAATGAGTCAGTTCTTCGCATCAGGTGGCCAAAATATTGGAGTTTCAGCTTTAGCATCAGTCCTTCCAATGAATATTCAGGACTGATTTCCTTTAGGATGGACTGGTTAGATCTTGCAGTCCAAGGGACTCTCAAGTCTTTTCTAACACCACAGTTCAAAAGCATCATTTCTTCGGTGCTCAGCTTTCTTTATAGTCCAACTCTTACATCCATACATGACTACTGAAAAAACCATAGCCTTGACTAGGTGGATCTTTGTTGGTAAAGTATTATCTCTGCGTTTTAATATGCGGTCTAGGTTGGCATAGCTTTTCTTCCAAGTAGCATCTGTAGTCATCATCAGCAGTGATTTTGGAGCCCCCAGAAATAAAGTGTCAGTGTTTCCATCATTTACCCATCTATTTGCCATGAAGTTATGGGACCAGATGCTATGATCTTAGTTTTCTGAATGTTGAATCTTAAGCCAACTTTTTCACTCTTCTCTTCCACTTTCATCAAGAGGCTCTTTAGTTCTTCTTTGCTTTCTGCCAGAAGGGTGGTGTCATCTGCATATCTGAGGTTATTGATATTTCTTCCGGCAATCTTGATTGCAGCTTGTGCTTCATCCAGTGCAGCATTTCTCATGATGTACACTGCATATAAGTTAAATAAGCAGGGTGACCCTATACAGCATTGAAGTACTCCTTTCCCGATTTGGAACCAGTCTGTTGTTCCATATCCAGTTCTAACTATTGCTTCTTGTCCTGCATACAGATTTCTCAGAGGGCAGGTCAGGTGGTCTGGTATTCCCATCTCTTTCAGAATTTTCCACAGTTTGTTATGATCTGCACAGTCAAAGGCTTTGGTATAGTCAATAAAGCAGAAGTAGATGTTTTTCTGGAACTCTTGCTTTTTCGATGATCCAGTGGATGTTAGCAATTTGATCTCTGGTTCCTCTGCCTTTTCTAAACCAGCTTGAACATCTGGAAGTTCATGGTTCACATACTGTTGAAGCCTGGCTCAGAAAATTTTTAGCATTACGTTGCTAGCCTCGAGAGATGAGTACAGTTATTCAGTACTTTGAAAATTCTTTGGCATTGCCTTTCTTTGGGATTGGAATGAAAACTGACCTTTTCCAGTCCTGTGGCCACTGCTGAGTTTTCCACATTTGCTGATATATTGAGTGCAGCACTTTCTCAGCATCCTCTTTTAGGATTTGAAATAGCTCAACTGGAATTCCATCACCTCCACGAATGTTGTTCATAATGATGCTTCCTCAGGCTTTCTTGACTTTGCATTCCAAGATGTCTGGCTCTAGGTGAGTGATCACACTATTGTGTTTATTTGGGTCGTGAAGATCTTTTATGTATAGTTCTTTGTATTCTTGCCATCTCTTCTTAACATCTTCTGCTTCTGTTAGGTCCATATCATCTCGTCCTTTATTGTGCTCATCTTTGCATGAAATGTTCTCTTGGTATCTCTAATTGTCTTGAGATCTCTAGTCTTTCCTATTCTATTGTTTTCCTCTGTTTCTTTGCGTTGATCACTAAGAATGGGTAGCAATTGCCTACATGTAAAAAAAAATTAAAAATGACTAGGTTTACATATTTTTATATCTGAAGCTAAAAATTCCCTTGTCTCATAAATATTTAATCTTTGTAAAATCAAATGCTAAATATTCATCTAGCCAGTCTCCCAACTCAGGAATATTTTTTCAACAACCCTAGCCCCATCTCTGAAACACTATCAAAGATAACAGGATCTCTGTTTCCCAGAAACAGAGGGGGCTAACTTCCATTATTACAAGATTACAAATTGCCATGTCTACTAATTTTTGAGCAGATTGTATCCATTTAGCTGTATAAAAGAGAGCGATTTCTCTCCTTGCTTTGCAATCCCTTTAGCAAAATTGCCTGTGATGTACTTCACATTCTGGTTTAATGCTTATTTAGTAATAAAGCTTTCCTGTTTTCACTCCCTTTGTGCAGAGGTTTTTCTGAATTGGGAGGTATTACTTTTAGCTATATTCCTACATTTGCTGAGGATCTATTACTATTTTTGTGGCTTTCCATTGACGTCTTGAATAATTCTGACAGAAGTTTCTCGGTTCTTAACAACAAACAAACAAACAAAAACCCCCACAGAAAAAAAAATCCTTAAATATTCAGTACATAATTTAATACTATCTTATATGTAGTGTTTTAGTATTTGTCTTTAGAAATATATTATTATATTTATAGCCTGATTTCTTTTGATATTACCTTCTCTAAACCTGGACCACCAAATTTTGAATAATGAAGCCATTAAGATATTACCTATTTAACACTTAAGGTTTGTTCTCTCATTTACATTTATAATTAGGCATATATAATTGTGACAATTGTTCTGTTGTATATAGTGTGCAATATTTGAAAAAAGAGGACAAATCAAACACAGAAACTATACATCCCTAAATTAACCAGGCAAAATGTTATCAATGTAAATGTTTAACAGTTATACTTTTTAAGTTGGTGGACCATACTTGCATGCATATAAAGGACACATTGCCAACAGATTTTGTTCCTAATTATAAATACCTTCTCATTGGGAGGCAACAGTAGCAAATACTTACTACATATATCACAGGGGAAATGTCAATATTCTCACTATAATACCATACCTATACTGGGGATTCTATCCCACTCCATACTGATAATATTAATTACTATTATACATTGACCAGACTGATGGTTGCTGTTTTTCTTTACAGTTATCTCTAAGGCCCCTGCTACAAAATATTGGGTTTCCCTTGTGACTCAGCTAGGAAAGAATCCACCTGCAATGTGGGAGACCTGGGTTCGATCACTGGGTTGGGAAGGAAAAGGCTACCCATTTCAGTATCCTGGCCTGGAGAATTCCATGGACTATAGTCTGTGGGGTCGCAAAGAGTTGGACACAACTGAGTGACTTTCACAAAATATAGATCTGAAATTGAGGTTTTTCAGAAGAAGCATCAAAAGAGCTTTAAAAAATAACTGTACCTGATACTGTCAAGCTCTACTACAGGATTTCTTTAAAATTTTCCAAGCCATATCAGAAGCAGGGTGCTTAATCCAAAATCAACAAAGCAAGAATTAATCACACTGGGCTGAATGAACTAAATTGATTATGGCTAAAAGTCCTTTATTAAAACCTTCTTAAAAAAAAAAAAAAGCCAAACATTTTTACTTTTGCTACCTTTTTCTAACTGAGTCCTCAAATTTTAGAAAAATATTTAGGTACCTGAACTTTTGATAAACTGTTAGGAATATTAACAATGTTTTTGAAAATATAAAATACACATTGCTAGGCTGTGTTTACAAAACAATACAGAAGAGTGATTGGATTTTGTTAAAACTCCTTTTCATAGGAATGTGATTATTAACACAGGCTTAAAACTAAGCGTGAAAGTGTTACTCGCTCCGTCCTGTCTGGCTCTTTGCAACCCCATAGACAGTAACCTGCCAGGCTCCTCCATCCATGAGATTTTCCAGGCAAGAATACTGGGTAAGTAGCCATTCCCTTCTCCAAGGGATCTTCCTGACCCAGGAATTCAACCCAAATCTCCAGCGTCTCCTCCGTAAACAAGAAGGAAGGCCTTCATCCCTTTTCACAACTGTGTCATATACAGACCAACTTGTTGGTTCAGTGGTTAAGAATCTACCTGTGCTCTAGAAATCCAAGAGCCACAACTACTGAGCCCATGAGCAGCAACTACTGAAGACCACGAGCCGTAGAACCTGTGCTCCACAACAAGAGAGTAGCCCCAGCTCTCTACAAGTAGAGGAAGCCTGCATGCAGTAACAAAGACTCAGCACAGCCAGTAATAAATAAAAATAAATATTTTTTAAAAAGCAGACCAAGTTGAACAAAAGATACAAATTTAAATGTTCTATTATATACCTATCTAAGAGTCTGGTCATGTTTGATCAAATTCTTGATCTTGGCTTCCTAAACATCTTGAAATATGTATTTCTTATATTATTTGCAGAGCTGTAATTCTGCTGCAGAAGAACAAGTGAAACTCAAAAGATGCATTAAGTATTTTACATGATTCAGCAGTTGTCCATCTCCTTGAACTCTTATTTTAAGCCTTAACTTACCCCATGTCTTTCTCCTTGTCTCATGTCTTTCTCCTTGTCTCAAGCTGTATGTTTAAATTTATTTTTTAAAAATCAGGCATCTCTAGCATTTTAATTTGATTTGAGTCTTTTTATGGCCTGGGAAAACTTGCCTCATAGTTTCGTTGGAGGCTCCCAGGGCATCAAGGTAATTTCCCACAGGTTGGTGGGGGATCGAATATGGAAACAGGGAAAACACTAAGGATATTAAAACAAGTAAGCTTGGAGAGAGAAGATAGTCCTCCCACCAAGGTGGGAGCATGGTGGTACTGAGAATTGATGTTTCCATATATATATATATATATATATATATATATATATATATATTATATTTATATTATATATATATATATTTCCATATATATTTTGAAGGAAAAATCAGGAAGATTTCTAGAAGAATTGAATGGAGAAGAATGAAGTCATTATCAATTAAATCAGGGAGTGATTTAATGAAAGATTAGGAGGAGGGAATACTAAAGATTCTAGTTTGGGCATGTTAATTTTAGGATGTCAAACATCCATGTGAAGAAAGCAATTAGGGGATAGGGGGAATTTCCTGGCAGTCCGGTAGTTACAATTCAGCACTTTCACTGCTGAGGCCCTGGTCAGGGAACAAAGATAGCACAAATCATTTGACCAAAAAAAAAAAAAAAAAAATTAAGACGGAAAAGAAGGAAAGTAATTGAGGGTATGTCTGTCTGGAGTTTAAGAGAGAAGCCTGAGTTGGCAATATAAAGTTGGAAGTCATTGATATACAGATGGTATTTAAAGTCTGAGCTTGGTCAGATCTTCAAGGGAGTGAGTATAGAGCAAGAAGCAGTAAAAACTTAGGCCTGTATCCCCCAACATTAAGGGTCTGTGGGGAAGAGATGAACTAACAAAAGATACAGAGCCTCTGATAAAATAGAACCAAGTGAAAAAAGCATATCAAAGAGAAATTATAGGATCAATTATGTCAGTGTTTCCAATAGATTAAGTAAAATGAAGATTAGCTATTGGCCATTGGATGTATCAACAGGAAAATGATTTTGATGATTTTATATTAGTTTACTTTCTGTCTTTTCTCTAGTAGAGAAAAAGTGGGGACATTTCCCCCTCATAATATCACCAGTGCCAAGTACAATATCTGAAATCTAGCAGTTATTCAATAATTAATAAATAAATGAATTAGTTAACTAACATTCCTGCTGCTGTTGACGGAGGGCTCCTCTTACTGACTGTCCTACAGTGTACTCACTAGGGTAGAGTCCTGAGCAAGAAATGAAACTATGTTAAGAAATACATGCTAATTCTCAGGGTATTTAGTCACAATATATAGTTTTCTATTTGTTAAAGTTTTAAAGACTATGGCTTCTTTTTAAGGGTAGTTTTCCTAGTATAGCTGGAAAGGAAAGCCAGGCTGTTTACCTAGGTTTCTGATGCCTCAATTCTGTAACCACTGAACCTAGCAGATGTTTATAGCAAGATCTTTCTATGCAACAAACTTTACATCACTGACCACAAATAAACCCTTGAATTTGAACTTAATCCTCTCTTGGAGGAAAGGTAAGAACTTGAATTCCTGGACAAGACCTCTCATCACAACAAAGAAAGATTGATGCTTTATCTCTTAATTTGGGTCTGAACCTTGGGGCTGAGAGTTCCACAGCCTCTGACTGTATTCTTTTAAAGTTGAAACTGATGAAAAAATGAAATTAAAAACCAAAATTTGCCCTTAGATTTTAAAAGGCCTGTGGAACCAGGAGAAATGAGAGGTGCTAATAAGTTGTATTTGAGAAGACACAATCCCACAGATTCTGATAACTGGTCTAGAGAAACATCAGTTATTAATATTTAAACAAACAGCTTTCTCATAGTAACTCTTATGTGCCTCCACGTAAGAGAGAGATCTCATGCCCACATGATGTCTGTGTTCCTTTTGGCAGTTAAATTCTATGCCATTCAAAAAAAATGAGATGAGGTTGATAGAAAGAGAGAACAGGGAGTAAGAGAAAAAACAAAAATTTCAGCAAATCTGTCAGTTATGCTGTGATCATCCTCAGAAAGCTAAGGAAGGCTCCTCCTCCTCCCCTTTATTTACCACCCAGATTGTGAATACAAATGAACAGAATGATATTGGAGAAATAATCAAAGTGATCCTTATCACTCATTTGTATAAAGGAGAAGCTAAGGCCCAGAAAAATATATAACTTAAAACTCATTATCACAAGGGAATGGTGATATAGGTTTAATCCCAAATCATCTGCTCCTAATGATTATCCTTAAACTTTTCACCATCATGCACCCCTTTAGTTGATTTCAATAGTAAAATCACAGTAAGTCGGAAAGAGAAAAACAAATATCGAGTATTAACTCATATATATGGAATCTAGAAAGATAGTACTGATGGACCTATTTGCAGGACAGCAATAGAGACGCAGACCTAGAGAACAGATTTGTGGACACAGTGAGGGAAGGAGAGGGTGGGATGAATTGATTAGCGTTGAAATATATACATTACCATATATAAAATAGAAAACCAGTGCAAATTTGCTGTATGATGCAGGGAGCTCAAATGTGACAACCTAGAAAAGTGAAGGGGGTGGTGGGGACAGAGTTCAAGAGAGAGGGAAACAAGTGTATACCTATGGCTGATGCGTGTTGATGTATGGCAGAAACCAACGCCATATAGTAAAGCAATTATTCTCCAATTAAAACCAAATAAAAAAGAGTGAAGTCATAAAAGAAGACATTTGCTTCTCTCAAAATATTTATTTTTATCTTTTACATCCTGAATAGAATGTCCAGAATATATGTGGGTCTGCTTCAGTTTAGTTCAGTTCAGTCGCTCAGTCGTGTCTGACTCTTTGCAACCCCACGCCAGGCCTCCCCTGTCCATCACCAAATCCCAGAGTTCACTCAGACTCACGTCCATCCAGTCTGTGATGCCATCCAGCCATCTCATCCTCAGTCATCCCCTTCTCCTCCTGCCCCCAATCCCTCCCAGCATCAGTCTTTCCCAGTGAGTCAACTCTTCGCATAAGGTGGCCAGAGTACTGGAGTTTCAGCTTTAGAGTCATTCCTTCCAAAGAAATCTCAGAGCTGATCTCCTTCATAATGGACTGGTTGGATCTCCTTGCAGTCCAAGGGACTCTCAAGAGTATTCAACAACACAGTTCAAAAGCATCAGTTCTTCCGCGCTCAGCTTTCTTCACAGTCCAACTCTCACATCCATACATGACTACTGGAAAAATAATAGCCTTGACTAGACAGACCTTTATTGATTGGCAAAGTAATGTCTCTGCTTTTCAATATGCTATCTAGGTTGGTCATAACTTTTCTTCCAAGGAGTAAGGGTCTTTTAATTTCATGGCTGCAATCACCATCTGCAATGATTTTGGAGCCCCCAAAATAAAGTCTGACACTGTTTCCACTGTTTCCCCATCTATTTCCCATGAAGGGATGGGACCAGATGCCATGATCTTACTTTTCTGAATATTGAGCTTTAAGCCAACTTCTTCACTCTCCTCTTTCACTTTCATCAAGAGGCTTTTTAGTTCCTCTTCACTTTCTGCCATAAGGGTGGTGTCATCTGCATATCTGAGGTTATTGATATTTCTCCCGGCAATCTTGATTCCAGCTAGTGCTTCTTCCAGCTCAGCGTTTCTCATGATGTACTCTGCATAGAAGTTAAATAAGCAGGGTGACAGTACACAGCCTTGACATACTCCTTTTCCTATTTGGAACCAGTCTGTTGTTCCATGTGCAGTTTTAACTGTTGCTTCCTGACGTGCATAAAGGTTTCTCAAGAGGCAGGTCAGGTAGTCAGGTATTCCCATCTCTTTCAGAATTTTCCACAGTTTATTGTGATCCACACAGTCAAAGGCTTTGGCATAGTCAATACGGGTCTGCTTAGTGATGCCAAATCAGACTTTTCACAAGATGAAAAAAAAAAGTATATTTTTCATGAACATGATTACATTAGTGACCCCAAAAATAAGAAAAATGTCTAAATAAAACATTTGCACTGCATATATGGGCCAGAAATTTTGTGATTTTGCTTTATCTGAATCCATTACTATATCTGTCCCTTCTCAATTCTTACACCAGTGGTATTCATTTCACCAAATACAAACACCTAATGAGGACCAATTATAAACCTCGCCTTTAAAAAAACCACCAAAATTTTTAAATATTCTTTTTAAACTCTTAGCTCACTTTATTTTATGAGTATACTAATTTCAAGTCTTCTCCCAGACTTCCCTTGTAGTGGTTAAGAATCCGCCTGTCAATGCAGGGAGCATGGGTCATGGGTTTGTCCCTGGTCCTTTGGCACGGGGCAACCAAGCCCATGTGCCCTATTAAGCCTGAGCCACAACTATTGAGCCAAGACGCTGCAACTACCGACAAGTGCCGGTGCCAGACTAGATTGTACTTTACTTCTTGTTAGTGTACGGCATGATAATCGAAATTTTCCAAGAACCATACTCTTAATAGAATGGCTTAAATACAAGAACTGTTTAAAAAAAAAAAAAAGGTACTTGCTATCACAAACTTTTATCTTGACTATCTACGTCCATTAGCTAATCGTACAACTTTAGGCCGCAACCAATCCAGTATGAATATACGTGAAGACAAAAGCTTGAGGGGGCACGGGATCCCGTTGTACAAGGTGGGATTGGGCGCACGCGCCCTGGAGCATAAACAAGACAGCCTTTCAGACCAAAGTATTAAGTGTATCTTTCGCACTTGATGAAACAAGAATTACAGCTCCTTACGAGGGCAATTGGGAAGCCCTGAAAAGGGCCTTTTCGTTAAGTGAACGGAAACAAAATGAACACTCAGCCGCCGAAACCGTAGAGGGTGCGGCCCTGACGTTTGAGCGCGTAGACCACGTCCATGGCGGTGACAGTCTTGCGCTTGGCGTGCTCGGTGTAGGTGACCGCGTCGCGGATCACGTTCTCCAGGAACACCTTCAGCACCCCGCGGGTCTCCTCGTAGATAAGCCCTGAGATGCGCTTCACACCACCACGACGAGCCAGGCGCCGAATGGCAGGCTTCGTAATGCCCTGGATGTTATCACGAAGGACTTTACGGTGGCGCTTAGCGCCTCCCTTACCCAGACCCTTTCCCCCTTTACCACGACCAGACATAGTGGAGACGTCTAGATCCGAAAACCTAATTTCCAGGCCTCGCGATGCAACTTTATACGTCTGTTGGCGGACCGAACTGAGAACCTGAAGAAAGGAGGAGGCGGGGAAGTCACGCCTTAAGTGGGGGAGGGGAATTGGGCCAAAAAAAAAAAACCCGAGGCCTTCTCTGTTCCTTTGTACTGTGGTAACTTTTGTTACCTTAATATTTAGATTTGCTTTTGAATGAAAGCGAAAACACGAATGTTGTGGAAAATACAGAAAAGGGGAAGTAATAACGTAATAATTTGTTATCGCACCATACACAGATCTCCCCTAGTAGCTAATTTGGTATTTTGGTGAACAGATAAAAGCACAGACTCCAAGAAAACGTATGCTATTCTGTATATGGCCTTCTAAAACCTCTTTATACTGGTATATTTAAATCAACTCCCCTTGAGTTTTTAATAACAAGTTAATGTCTGCTTATTATTGCTTATGAATTTTCCACAGCACAGTTTTAAAAACAGTTCTCTAGCAATTCCTTAATCAGCAAGATTGTTTAATATAATTTTTTTGCTGCTCCTGAAATACCACCTTTAACATTCTTAGAACTAGTACTAAAATTCTGTTCTATCTATTACAGTTTCCAAATAATCTATTTGTCACATTCAGAATTAATTTTGGGATAATTACATTTTGTCTTTGATCAACTGTCCACCCAGCAAGATATATGGATTTATTTCCCACTAAGAGTATCATCTTTAATGTAATTTCTGTAATATACTGAGAAAATTTGTCCTTCCTAGTGAGTTTCCATTAGAATGTTTTCAACATCGCAAAATGTTTCAAGAAAAAAGAAAAGAAAACTCCTTTGGGCTTTTCAGAGGCACCAGGCTTTCCTGCCAACATAGAGAAGGTGCACTGTTTCAAAGAGAACTGAAGAGGTTAAGGAAATTTAAAGTTTTCCAATTCTTCACTCTTAAACTGGCACAAGAGAAAGGACTCAGGATTATTTTTCAAACTGCTCTTTAGCCATCTACTACTTTTAACAATGCTTATCATTTTACAGGTTTTTTATGGAAGGTGGTGGAGCAGGGTGGGGTAAATTGCAAAGAGAGGGATCTAGAAGAGAACCTAGAAAACTGTTAAAAACTATGCTGTCACATGACAAGTCATCAAGTTCTGTTAGTCCTCTATTTTAGAATTACTGTATATCCCAACTATAAAGGTTGAGATTTTAATAATGCAGGAGGTTCTGGGGCAGCTGCAGCTTAGAGAGCAATCACTCAAGACACACTGGTGGTGAAATCGGCCTCCTTGTCATCTAATATCTAAAACTACTAGATCCGCCTCTTCAATTTCAAACGCAGCAAGTAGATAAGTAGTGAAAAGTTGAAACCAGGAGAGCCATGAGCCACACCAGGTTTCATAACCTCCGGAGAAGAATTCGATCAGGGGTCAGAGACGAGGCTTGATCACTTGAAGCTTACGTGAAATAAAACTTTATTAACGTATACAGGGATAAAAGAAGCTTCTGACATCAGAAGGGGGCATGAGGAAGGGACAGAGTGACCCCTTGCTAGCTCTTCAGTTCAGTTCAGTTGCTCAGTCGTGTACGACTCTGCGACCCCATGAATCGCAGCACGTCAGGCCTCCCTGTCCATTACAGGCAGTTATATCTGTTAATCACCTCAAATCTGAGAGTTGCATTAGGCCCCTTTTCCATAACAGGCATTTTGAGATAGCACTGGCATAAAGTGAGTCATCCCCTGCCATAAATCAATTGACATGAAATTAAAGGCAGCTTTCCAGCAAATACATAGTTTAATTACGATAGCTTAAGAGAAAATTTCCTTGAGTAAGACAATGGTTTGTTGAGGCATTATCTGTTCAAGGTCTGAGACTTAGGCTAAACCGACTTGAAGACAGGCAGATTCCAAGGCAAATACATCGTTCATTAACACAGCTTAAGAAAAAGATTTCCACAAGAAAAACCCATTGGTTAGCTCAAGGTTTGGGAAAAGTTTAAGTTCAGGTAGAGCTAGGTGTCATCATGACAACACAAAAGAAACCTTTTAATTTTGTATAGAGGCGGAAAAAAAAAAAAGTCTGCCACTTGGGAGTCTATTTCCTCCGCTTGGGGACCCCTAGCTTTCCTGTTAACCTCTGGGTAGCTTCTTGGTTATACTGCAAAGAACCAATTCTATGTTAGAACTCTTTGACTTGCTTCTCCTTGTTATAAACATACATGAGCTACCTCAGAGGATCCTGGCCCTCGGCCAGTTAAATTGCCTTTGTTTACGTCACAGATAATCTTGACCGCCCGCCTGTGGATGGCTACAAGATGTAAATTATTAATACATGCCTTCCCCCATCCTGGCCATTCCCGGAGATGACCCTTTTACTTCCTTATTGCCTCTCCCGCTTCTGCTTTTGACTTTTCCAGATACCGACAAGATGGTATTTAAGACATCAGTCTGCCATCATTTCGGTTTGGCGGCTTTCTGATTATTTCTTACCTAAACATTTTGTATCTGAGGCTCACTCATTAGCCTAAAGTGCGGCGAGCAGCAAGCTTGAAGGCAGCAATGAACAAGACAGATGCCAGATAGCTTAATTGGAAGACCTTAACTGGAAGATCACAGAAAAACCCAGAAATGATTAATACCCTGGCTATTTACGCTGCAACGAGTTATCTTCAAATACTTTTGCAAACTGAAACTTAAGCCTTCCACTAAAAAAAAAAAAAAAATCACTATAAAGACAAAACAACCTCTCAAACAGGAAAGTTATCTAAAATCGCGCTTACAAATTGAACACTTCAAAAACAGCTGTCAGTGAACAGGCCCTTTTATAGAAAAGGTAGGTGGCTCTGAAAAGAGCCTTTGGGTGAGAAGAAATCTGACTACTCTGCAGCCCGTCCCTCACTTGGAGCTGGTGTACTTGGTGACCGCCTTGGTGCCCTCAGACACGGCGTGCTTAGCCAGCTCCCCAGGCAGCAGAAGACGCACGGCCGTCTGGATCTCCCTGGAAGTGATGGTCGAACGCTTGTTGTAATGAGCCAGGCGCGACGCCTCGCCCGCGATGCGCTCGAAGATGTCGTTGACGAAGGAATTCATGATACCCATGGCCTTGGACGAGATGCCGGTGTCCGGGTGGACCTGCTTCAGTACCTTGTACACGTACACGGAGTAGCTTTCCTTGCGGCTGCGCTTGCGCTTCTTGCCGTCCTTCTTCTGCGCCTTGGTCACCGCCTTCTTGGAACCCTTCTTCGGGGCAGGAGCGGACTTCGCTGGCTCAGGCATGGTGAAGTACTGTTGTCACAGAACCACTGTGGAAGTGAGAGCCGAAAGGCACCCTTTTAAGGACAAGGCTTTATGCAAATGAAGCGCAGTAGAGATCTCTGTTGATTGGTGCGTCTTCTGCGTGACATCACAGCTCAGCTTCGCCCAATCAAGGTAGGCATCCTGCATAGTCGCATTTCCATTGGTCTAAACAAAAGTAAAACGGTAGCCAATCGTACAGCTTTCTTTTCGCGCCCAGCGTGGGTTATAAACTTTCCGTTTCTGTATTCGCTTGTCATTCTTGAGGGTGACTGTTGATTCCGAAACATGTCTGGACGTGGCAAACAAGGCGGCAAGGCTCGCGCCAAGGCCAAGACTCGCTCTTCGCGGGCAGGACTCCAGTTTCCCGTGGGCCGAGTGCACCGGCTGCTTCGCAAGGGTAACTACGCCGAGCGGGTCGGGGCCGGGGCTCCGGTGTACCTGGCGGCGGTGCTGGAGTATCTGACGGCCGAGATTCTGGAGCTGGCGGGTAACGCGGCCCGGGACAACAAGAAGACGCGCATCATCCCGCGTCACCTGCAGCTGGCCATCCGCAACGACGAGGAGCTCAACAAGCTGCTGGGCAAAGTCACCATCGCTCAGGGCGGCGTCCTGCCCAACATCCAGGCGGTGCTGCTGCCCAAGAAGACCGAGAGCCACCACAAGGCTAAGTAAGGAACCAAGATTGGAAACTACCAAATAAACGGCTCTTTTCAGAGCCACTTCTATCATCACAGAAAAGAGTAACACAACTTATTGCACCTGAGACTAATACTATTACAGTACTGAGACTTGCGACTAAATCCTCCTGTCGTGTAGGGCATGTTCTGGTCTATTTCAGGTTTGGTAAAACTTTAATGTTAAATTTTGGTTGCCTATACCCAGGGGTCCCTATGAGAAAATTATGTATGTGGTGTGACTTTTCATTCCCTAAGTCGCATGTTAGAAGGGCCCTTCAGTGTTTTTATGTGAAGGATATGCAGAAACCATTGAGAGGTTTAGGAAGATGCCCTTGCAAAAGTATTCATATCGTTATCTGGGCTAGGAAAATTACAAACTGGGCACTAATGATGGGAACTTTAAAGTTTTCAGAATAAGAAATTCAAGATTTTGGTAGTCAGGCCTGAGGTCCTAATTTCAGAATATGAGCCATGTTTGGAACATTTATGCCATTTAGCATTTTGGCCTTTTTAAGGATTGCAGACAAAGACTTTTCTATTAAATGTCAGCAGTACTTGTTTTCAACAAATGCCACACACTTAAGTACCATACGTTGATACATTAAAGAAACACTGTTCTAAAGAAAATCTAATGAGAAACAAAAGGAAATAAAGTGCAATGTAAGTACAATGTTAGCAAGAGGAGTAAGCACAAAATACAAAAGGAGCCTAGAGAAGACAGAAGGGACAGTTGGTCTGAAGATTAAAGGAAATTGGGAAATAGAGGAAAAGCATAGGGATTTCAGCAGGAAACCAGTGTCACCAGACTAGTGGCTTGTATGTGCAGACAAATGACAAAAAGTTCGCTATTGGAAAATAAAGCAGAGAGGTCACAAGAGAGAAGAGTCAGAGGTATGGATCTCTAGGTCTTTCCTTTGGTTCTAAATCCTCTGTGTATCTTGTATGTTAGTCAGTCAGTCGTGTCCGATTCTGCCACCCCATGAACTGTAGGCCGACTTCCAAATCTTTATGTCCATCCGAGACTTAATTCGAGTTCAGACATGCATATTCACCTACATTCTGATATTATTACTTTTTTTACTTTCTTATAGTAGAGAAGGCAAAGGCAACCCACTCCAGTACTGTTGCCTGGAAAATCCCATGGACAGAGGAGCCTGGTAGGCTGCAGTCCATGGGGTCGCTAGGGAGTCGGACACGACTGAGCCACTTCACTTTCACTTTCATGCATTGGAGAAGGAAATGGCAACCCACTGCAGTGTTCTTGCCTGGAGAACCCCAGGGACGGGGAGCCTGGTGGGCTGCCGTCTGTGGGTCGCACAGAGTCAGACACGACTGAAGCGACTTAGCAGCGGCAGCATACTCATAGATCTCTGGGAAATTAAAAATGTATATTCCAGACTTCTCATCACTGTACTCCCCAAGTGAGTCTTACAGGCATCACCATCTACCTGTTGTCAGCCATTTTCGTTCATGCTAATGGGTAGATGGTGATGCCTGTAAGACTCACTTGGGGAGTACAGTGATGAGAAGTCTGGGATATACATTTTTAATTTCCCAGAGATCTATGAGTATGCTGCCGCTGCTAAGTCGCTTCAGTCGTGTCTGACTCTGTGCGACCCACAGACGGCAGCCCACCAGGCTCCCCGTCCCTGGGGTTCTCCAGGCAAGAACACTGGAGTGGGTTGCAGAGTCGGCAACGGCTGAATACTCACGCACACACTATGGGATGATAAAACTTTAAATTCCGGAAAAGCTTAGGTGGTGGAAGGAAAACAGTGGTGGTTCGAGACCTGGAATATTTGTGTCCAGCTAACTAGGGCTACTAACTTCCCCTTAAAAGAATATTCAAGTAATGAAAACTGAGAAACTACTTAAGTATAACTGCGTATATTCAAGTGAGGGTGCCCCACCCAGCCAGGACAAAGGGCATCTGTCCTGGGCCCCTGACTTGCTATCCTGTTCCCGAACCCAAAGTCCTGGCTCAGTGATTTTAAAAGTCTACATTTTCCACATAGAGGCTAATTCCTGGGAAGGGAGACTCTATTTCTCAGGTGCAGAATGTTGGATTCATCTCAAATTCCACGTGATCACAGGTCCTGTTTCACACCACCACTCAAACACGACTACCACATCAGCGACCAAAACTAGAATGCTAGAAAAGCCTAACCTTCTGCCACAAGGAAAACCAGGAGTAAATAGCAAGGTAACAGTCTTTTTTGTTGTGTATGTGAGCGGCTCTGAAAAGAGCCTTTGGGGTTGAGGAGAAACGTCAAAGCTCACGCCCTCTCCCCGCGGATGCGGCGAGCAAGCTGGATGTCCTTGGGCATGATGGTGACGCGCTTGGCGTGGATGGCGCACAGGTTGGTGTCCTCGAAGAGCCCCACCAGGTAGGCCTCGCACGCCTCCTGCAAGGCCATTACGGCCGAGCTCTGGAAGCGCAGGTCGGTCTTGAAGTCCTGCGCGATCTCGCGCACCAGCCGCTGGAACGGCAGTTTGCGGATCAGCAGCTCCGTGGACTTCTGGTAACGGCGGATCTCGCGCAGAGCTACCGTGCCGGGCCGGTAGCGGTGCGGCTTCTTCACGCCGCCGGTAGCCGGCGCGCTCTTGCGGGCCGCCTTGGTGGCGAGCTGTTTGCGCGGCGCCTTGCCGCCGGTGGACTTCCGCGCAGTCTGCTTAGTTCGAGCCATAGTGTCAACAGGTTTAAACATCGCCACCTAGCCACATATTTATAGAGCAAGTCAGAAGCTGATTGGACAAAAGGTGACCACGTCTGTCCAATAGGTAATCGGACTGACTCAAGTCAGTGCTCCTTCACTCAGTCGAGTCCGACTCTGCGACACCATGGACTGCAGCACGCCAGGCTTCCCTATCCAGCACCAACTCCCGGAACTTGCTCAAACTTGTGTCCGTCTCGTCGGTGATGCCGACTCGAACTTTTCAGATTGTTCCCAAAGGCCCTGACCTCAATTTTCTTTTTCAATTTTTCCTGTACAGTTGTTTGCTATATAATAGCACTTTTCAGAAGAAATAAATACACACTACATGAGAAATATAGACTACAGTCCATGGAGTCGTGAAGAGTCTGACAGGACTGAGTGACTTCACTTTCACTTTCATGCATTGGAGAAGGAACCCACTCCAGTGTTCTTGCCTGGAGAATCCCAGGGACGGGAGCATGGTGGACTTCCGTCTATGGGGGTCACACAGAGTCGGGCACGACTGACATGACTCAGCAGCAGCAGCAACTATATTAGAATAAAAAACAGGACAAGTTCTTTTAGATAATATTTCAACCCAGTATATCTAAAATTTTCATTTCAACATGTAATCAATATAATTTGTTAGATATTTCACATTCTTTTAAAATTTTGCACTAACCTTTCAAAATACAGTGTACAGATATAACATGTCCACCACTTCCTTTTTCAGGTTAGCCACATGTCCATTGCCTAGGGCCACTGGTTTTTTACCATATTAGGACAATGAATGCAGCTCTATACCATCAGCCCTCAACTTTCCTCTAAACACAAATTTTAAGAACTTAAATTTTTCAGTAAAAACAATTTGACTTGCATGTGAGGAATTCAAGTTATTACTTCATAAAGAAACACATCCTTGTCTGAACTTCTTTTTGAACAATTCCCTTGCAATATAATTGATTATTCTATTTTAGGAATGTAATTCCTTTGTTTTTAAAGAATCTAAATCCCCACCAATAATGTATATTTACCATACATCCCATGAATTTGCCTCTATAATAGTTGCTTGCATGTAAGCACTAAGTTGTGTCTGACTCTTTATGAACCCCATGCACTGTAGTCTGCCAAGCACCTCTGTCCATGGAATTCTCCAGGCATACTGGAGCAGATTGCCATTTCCTTCTCCAGGGGATCTTCCCCAGCAGGGGAGCGAACCCTTCGTCTCCTGCATTAGCAGGTGGAATCTTCCCCACTGAGCCACCTGGGAAGCCACTGGCAGAAACTTGGGATAAGCTCCTTGCCTGACATCTAAATTTTTCTGATCATCTCCTTCCCCTCAGAGCCTAGAAGTTACCTGGCAAGTTTTTTTCTTCTTGAACTTAAGTGGAAAACTATCTAATTCCATCAGTACATCAAGATCTTCAACACAATAAAAAGACCAAGAAGATGGCATTTTAACAGTAGAATTTAGCATTTTCATCCTAAAACATGACTATTACCTTATATCGACACCTCAATTTGTGTGGATGGGTCCAAGGGAGATAGGAAAATACTTTAGAGAACACAATAATTACTAGGTACCTCAGCTAACTTTTCTGATAAAAGACCTGAAGATTTAAAATTTCCGTATTCAACGATGTAAAACAATGTACGCTGACGTGAAATTAGCGATGCCGAAAGCTCAGTTTCTCTGTACATCAGTACAGAGCTGAATCTCGGAGACTGTTTTGGGTGAAGTAGAAAAGTTTTATTCCTTTGCCAGGCGAGAGGAGACACAATGGGCTCTTGTCTCAAAGTGAAGTCTCTCAGTCGTGTCCGACTCTTTGCGACCCCATGGACTGTAGCCTACCAGGCTCCTCCATCTATTGGATTTTTCAGGCAAGAATACTGGAATGGGTTGCCATTTCCTTCTCCAGATCTTCCGGATCCAGGGGTTGAACCAGATTTCCCGCATTGTAGGCCGACGTTTTACCGTCTGAGCCACCAGGTAAACTTGTCTCAAAAAACCGTCCCAACCTGGGAAGATTTGAAAAGGAGTTTTATACTTAAGGGAGTGGTTGCTGACAAGGTTAGGGTGTATGCAGGGTATCAGTTGGTCAGGTCTCCTAATCGATGAGTTTCTCTGATCCTTTCAATCTTGCCTCAGGTAGTTTCTAGTCTGCTCCTTAGACTAGCAACTGTTCAAATCTCCTATTTGGAACTCAGGGATGTCAAGGCTAGCCTTGCCTACAAGAAACGAGGAGAAAGGGCCAGCATGTTTGGGAGTCCCACAAGGCCCCACTGTTTTCAGTAGGTCTTTTCAGAAAAGTTAACGCCTCCAGTAATGGCCTTTGGCCTAAGAAACAGGTTTGATTTGCTCCCTGGACACACGAAATCTCTTAATTGCTAAAACCCAGAAAACCAAAGCCTTGAAACTGCCACAGAAAGGAATAGATCTCCCATAACTTTTGTGCCTTCCAACTCAATAACTGGCACAGGGTGGTAATATTTAACGAGTAAATAAACCCTCGTATCTGCCAATGCTGATACGAAGTTTATAGACGACATGACACACTTTAACAAAAGTGACTAAGTTTCAAGGTTGGCGTAATATATTTATTTCAAACTATCATCTAGGATGTAAGCTTTAAAATTTAGTGCTCAGTTCTCCCAAGGAATCTTTAAGTGGCTCTGAAAAGAGCCTTTGGTTTGATTGAGACCTTTAGCTGCTGCGAAGTAATCCAGATTTCTATTTGCCTTTCGCCTTGTGGTGGCTCTCGGTCTTCTTGGGCAGCAGCACCGCCTGGATGTTGGGCAGGACGCCGCCCTGAGCGATGGTGACTTTGCCCAGCAGCTTGTTGAGCTCCTCGTCGTTGCGGATGGCCAGCTGCAGGTGACGCGGGATGATGCGCGTCTTCTTGTTGTCCCGGGCCGCGTTACCCGCCAGCTCCAGAATCTCGGCCGTCAGATACTCCAGCACCGCCGCCAGGTACACCGGAGCCCCGGCCCCGACCCGCTCGGCGTAGTTACCCTTGCGAAGCAGCCGGTGCACTCGGCCCACGGGAAACTGGAGTCCTGCCCGCGAAGAGCGAGTCTTGGCCTTGGCGCGAGCCTTGCCGCCTTGTTTGCCACGTCCAGACATGTTTCGGAATCAACAGTCACCCTCAAGAATGACAAGCGAATACAGAAACGGAAAGTTTATAACCCACGCTGGGCGCGAAAAGAAAGCTGTACGATTGGCTACCGTTTTACTTTTGTTTAGACCAATGGAAATGCGACTATGCAGGATGCCTACCTTGATTGGGCGAAGCTGAGCTGTGATGTCACGCAGAAGACGCACCAATCAACAGAGATCTCTACTGCGCTTCATTTGCATAAAGCCTTGTCCTTAAAAGGGTGCCTTTCGGCTCTCACTTCCACAGTGGTTCTGTGACAACAGTACTTCACCATGCCTGAGCCAGCGAAGTCCGCTCCTGCCCCGAAGAAGGGTTCCAAGAAGGCGGTGACCAAGGCGCAGAAGAAGGACGGCAAGAAGCGCAAGCGCAGCCGCAAGGAAAGCTACTCCGTGTACGTGTACAAGGTACTGAAGCAGGTCCACCCGGACACCGGCATCTCGTCCAAGGCCATGGGTATCATGAATTCCTTCGTCAACGACATCTTCGAGCGCATCGCGGGCGAGGCGTCGCGCCTGGCTCATTACAACAAGCGTTCGACCATCACTTCCAGGGAGATCCAGACGGCCGTGCGTCTTCTGCTGCCTGGGGAGCTGGCTAAGCACGCCGTGTCTGAGGGCACCAAGGCGGTCACCAAGTACACCAGCTCCAAGTGAGGGACGGGCTGCAGAGTAGTCAGATTTCTTCTCACCCAAAGGCTCTTTTCAGAGCCACCTACCTTTTCTATAAAAGGGCCTGTTCACTGACAGCTGTTTTTGAAGTGTTCAATTTGTAAGCGCGATTTTAGATAACTTTCCTGTTTGAGAGGTTGTTTTGTCTTTATAGTGATTTTTTTTTTTTTTTTTAGTGGAAGGCTTAAGTTTCAGTTTGCAAAAGTATTTGAAGATAACTCGTTGCAGCGTAAATAGCCAGGGTATTAATCATTTCTGGGTTTTTCTGTGATCTTGCAAGTTAAGGTCTTCCAAATACACCAGCTCCAAGTAAACGTTTATTATAGGCCGCGTGAAAACCCAAAGGCTCTCTTCAGAGCCACTCAGACATTAACCAGAAAGGAGCCGGTGCGCCTTTCCTATCAGTTCAGTGGGAGGGTGGTGCTATCCCTTGAGTGACATTTTTAAAAACGTGTTTTAACGGAAATAAAATACCTGGGTATTAAGAAAGTTGCAGTTTTTACGAGAATTTCGATTATAGAAACTAGGTTCATCTGATGCCTCCCCTTACGTTTATACTGGATAGCCACAATACCTAAAAACCTCGAGAGCAACAGTTTGAACGCTGGAGAACTCCAGGAAATCACGAAACTGATTTACTGACTTCCTAACAGGAAGCCCCAGATGCAAATACTTGCAGTTTCGTACGTGACTGGGAGCCTGCAAGCGCTGAATGGGGGCCATTTTTGCATACACGGAAACTACAAATCTATTCTTTGCATATCCCTTCTCTTTATATCATACTGCAGGTCCGAATGCAGAATCTAAGGAACATATCTTACAGCTACACAACGTGATCTGAATTGCTTTCTAACTCCTTAAAAGACAGATACCCCTGAGACGAACTTTTACAAGTGAGAATGGCAATACAACTTGCAATGGTATCAGCCACCAAAGCCAGAGGGTGCTTCCCTGACCCTTGAGAGAATAACGTCCACAGCGGTGACCCTCTTGCCCTTAGCATGTTGGGTATAGGTTTTGGGATCATGTTCACTTTTTCTAATAAGATTTCCAGCTCCCCGCGGGTCTCTCTGTAGCCGAGATCAAAGATGCCTTAACCACCCCCGCGGGCCAGGCGCCGGATGGTGGGCATGGTGATGCCCTGAATGTTGGCACACAGAAACCTGCTGTGGCTTACCGTAATTTATAGTCCCTCCTCGCCTTGGCACGGCCTTAACATGTTGAGAGTACAGCTAAATCGAAGTTCTAAAGACAAAAGGGGTGGGGGTGGGGGTGGCGGAGATGTACTTTCAAGCCGGCGTGGGGAGGGGGAGCCAGGCGTTTAGCTGAACTTTTCGGACCAAATTGAAAACTACAGAAATTCGGCGGGACAGATTCGCAGTTCTCCTTTCTCCCTCTTCCTTGTTTCAAACAAAGGCGGAGGAGGAGATGCCAGCCGAGGCTGCTCCCGAAGTAGCAGAGTTCTGTTGGATAACGTGAGGCTGACGGTATGCTACCCGTGGAAAGACGAAGGGATCCTGCGGATTGAGATGTACTGTGCACGAAAAGGAGATTGACCAGTGAACGTGGATCTCCAGTTGCTACTTTGCCTAACTGCAAATGTAGACACAAGATGTAGTGAAGCTGGCAGCCTGAATTGGATTAGGAACGGAAGGACTAATTTCTGGCCCCAGCTCCACCACTTGCTCTGTGGCCATGGAGAAATTTAACTACTCTGAGTATTCCACTCTGTGGAAAGCACTGTTCGCAAACACACCATGTGCAATGTGGCATATTACAGTGTGCTAACGATGTATGCTTGATTGTGAGGACAGTTCTACAAAGTAGGTAGTGTCATCATCTCCGTCATCTCAGAGCAAAGCACAGGTAATTTACCAAAGGTCACACAAAATTTTAGGGTGAATGGGATTTAGGCAGCCAAGTTTAAAGTCCATGCTCTTAGCAGTAGGATCCACTGCCTGTCTTACGTCATAATCGCCACCTCTGAAAACAAAGTGACAGTAAAGCTCTGAAACAGGACTTTGTTTTTATCAGAGTCACTCCTACAGCATGACTATTCATGTATTCAAAGTTATTGGGCATTGGCCATGTTTTGAGTGCTGTGCTATATTCTTAGACCAACTAGGCCACTTCGTAACTGTGTCTTGCCACAGGCTATGCAAGGTATGGATCACCAGACCTTTCCTCTGTAAAATGGAAATAAGTCGAAAATTGCGATGATAAATTTAGAGGGAGTTTAGTAGCTCTTGGTCATTCAATGTTCTTTTGTCCTTTTCTCTTAGGTATCTTTGCATATATATCAGAATGACATGAGATAGTAAATATGAAGACTAATTAATAAAGCTTTTTTTTCTACTGGAAAGCCGGTAAATCAGTGGGACTCTAGCCAGTTTTCTATTATTAATCCCTCCCCCCCACACACACACCCTGTTGCTTTACAGTGTTAACAAACTTTCAATAATGATTTTTTTCTTTTACCACGATTTCCAGGTTCTAAAAGAAATCTCTGTAATAGTAAAACTGCTCAAAGTGATCAGTAAAAGATAACTGTTTCTATTCTGTCTTCTAATAATCTTCAGTGAATAACAGCAAACAAGATTTAAAACATTTAAATGGGATTTAATGCCAAAGGAATTTTAAGTGTTCTTGCTGCCACCAAAACCCAGCTGTATTTCCTATATCATCCTTTCATCCAGTTAACTAATAAATATTATTCAGCATCTACTATTCACTACAGGATAGTCACTGTATGCTGGGATAGGAATGGAAAATTCGAATAAGGCTGTTCTTGACCTTAATTCTCAGTCACTGCTAGTGGCCTTGAAAACTGGGAGAACTTTCATACAGGAAAAGGGGGCGGTATCCAGCATATTTAAAAACATGCATATCCCTACTCCCAGCAACTTCATCTCTAGGAATTTACCATTTTTGAAAATGTGAAAAATGACATGTTACAGAGTTTTCCAAGCAGCCCAGTTTGTACTACCGAAGACTAGAAGTAATCTGAATGGTGAACAATAAAGTAGAACATTACAGTATATCATTCTACCTGCAGGTAAAAACAAATCTGAAGGCTCTTCTGCATAATATTAGTAGCAATATTTACTGCTTAGTGTGTGCCAGATAATGTCCTAACACTTTCCCTGTGTGCTTTGCTGCGACCGACTCTGCAACCCTTTGAACAGTAGCCCACCAGATTCCTCTGTCCATGGGACTTTTCAGGCAAGAATACTGGAATAGGTTGCCATTTCCTTCTTCAAGGGATCTTCCTCACCCAAGGATCAAACCCATGGTCTGTGTCTCCTGCATTGCAGGCAGATTCTTTACCTGCTGAGGCATAGAGGAAATCCCAAAATGTCCTTGTATACATTAAATCACTTATTCTTTATAACAATATTTTGAGTTAAATTACTGTTTATATTTGTTTTACAGATTATAAAATACAGGTCCAGAGATGATAAGAAACTTACCTGTAAATGTACAGCTAGTAACAGTCGTGCCCCACTCTTAGCGACCCCATAGACTGTGGTCCACTAGGCTCCCTGTACATGAAAATTTCCAGGCAAGAATACTGAAGTGAGTTGCCATTTCCTTCTCAGGGATCGAGCCTCGCGTCTCCCGAGCAGCCTTAAAAAACAAAACGAAAAAAACCCTGCCCCCTCTGGAGGTTCGAACTCAGGACCTTCAGATTATGAGACTGACGCGCTGCCTACTGCGCTAAGGAGGCAGATACACATGCTGTCCGCTATTCGAATGTAGTCTAGCTTCAGAATCCGTATTTGTAACCACTATATAGCTTCAAACATTGGTAGGTAATGATCTCCATGATTTACTGTCAAGTGCCAAAAGCAAGATACAGGATAATGTGCAGTAGATTTTTGTACACATCAGTTTGTATGAATCTAAAATATCTCCAGAAGACTACTACACAAATTGCTAATATTGGTTATTTTTGTAGAACGAATGCTGGATATCCTAGAAGCAGGGATGGATCGAAAATCTTTTTGATTGTGATGTTTTTACGCACTTTGAATTTTTAGTCATATGTGCACATTGTATGTAAACAATCAAATGAAATAATAAGATAATAAATGCTTCAGTAGAGATGTATGTGGAAAACCCAAGGAGCAAAGAATAAGTAATAGTTACCAGCAGAGGGGAGTGGTGTACAAAACAGCATTCTGGGCAGATGAAGTAAGAACATAGGTGTCACATTCAAGGCACTGGGAATGTTGGTGGGACTAACGTCTACAGGAGTGGGCAAAAGGGAGCAGTGCAAAGGGTTGAGCAAGCAGTCTGAATGTTACACCAAGGGCTTCATTCTGTATCATGAGCACACTTCTCAAAATAATGATATGACTTCAGTATAACCTCTAGGTGTGAACCATGGAGAGTTCATCAAGTAAGATTCTGAAATAGTCATGATTCTAGATGCCAGTTTAACATTGTATGGTCATTTAAATGAAGCAGACTCTCACATTATTTGTTAAATTATCTATCAGTCATAGATGTTTCTTTGTTTTTCTGAGCATGATAGAGACAGAAAAAGTACCACTAATCCATTAGGGAACTAGTAGTCCTTTTCTTAACCAGTTAAAAAGAGATGTCAAATACAACATTCTTACCTTTGCAACCAAGAAATCAGAACTGCAAACTGCAATGATCTATATTTAAGGACTCTGCAATAATGTCTAATTTTTGGACTTCATGGACCTGTCTCTTACAAATCAAGTGACACGCCCACATTTTTATTAGCTGAGAACAGACAGTAGTTTCAAATATTGGCACAGAATTTCATATTGAACAGGAGAAAGGGAATCTGACAAAACATTAGGTCACTTTTACAGCCATATAATTAAGTAATAAAATTCTTAATATATCAGCTCTTTAATAGGTGATGTGGATAAAAATAAAGAAAGGAAAGAGGACTTTGGGAAAGGTAATTTTAAGGAAGGCAAGTGGACAAGGCCTCACAGAGGAGTCATTGGCATAAAGTGGTGACTCACTACTTGGGGGAATCTGTTCCAGGCAAAGGAACAATACCCAAACCAGGCTCCTGCTTAGTGTGTTTTGGGACCTGCCAAAGGCTGTTATGGCTGGAGCAGAGGGAGCCATGGGATGAGAAGTTTTGATTTCTCATCTTTTTCTCTTTGTTCAACTTAATTTCTGCATAGAGCCTCAACAACCTGCAAGTTTTCTAGATAGCTGCTGAAAAATGCCCTGCAAAGCAAGAGAAGATCACTCCATCTCTGTTAAGATCTACATCCAGGAAAAAAAAAAAACCACACACAATAAAATTGTTATAAAACCTTTCCTGAAGAGGTGGGTTCTACCAAAGAAGTCTTATTCTCAGCCATACCCCAGTACCAAGCCCAGAGCCTAGAATGTACACTGAGTCAATCACATGCCAACCAATGTCTTTTACAGCTTAATATAATGAAAGGACATAGCACTTAGATGGTTATCTAAAGAGGGGAGTTTTCTTATCTTTAATCATCCCACTCTCACAAGACTCCACACAAGCCTGCCAATTTTGTGAACAAACATTAGTTTTGAAAATATATGACAAATTGGTCCATAGGAAGACACTGATGGTCACATTACTTATTGGGCAAAACTAAGAGATTAGGTCAAGAAAATTCCTGTTTCTAGACCTGTTCAGGTTACTGTTCCTGCCTGCTAAACAGCCCAAACTTGATGGCACAAAGCATTTTATTAATCTTCATGGAGTCTGTGGTCAGGAATTAGGTCAGAGCACAGCTGCAATGGCTATCAGCTCTAAAATGTCTGGGGCTTTAGGCAGAAGATCATTGACTTGTGATTTACAGGACAACTGCTGACGGCTAGAATTATCTAAAAGCATCTTCACTTGCTTGTCTAGCAATCGACACTGGCTGTGGGCTAGGACTAACATTCAGAGGACTTTTTTTTTTTTTTTTTTTGGCCACTCAACCTGTGGGATCTTTTCCCCTGACCAGGGATCCAATCTGGTTGCACATCAATGGAAGTGCAGAGTCCCACTGGATGACCAGGGAATTCCCAGCCTGAGCACTTTTATGAAATCTGGCTCCCTAACTGTGTAGTGGCTTCAGAGTGGTCAGACTCTCATACATTCCAAAGAGGAGTGCCCCAGGACACCTAAACAGAAGTTGTGACATCCTATCTCAGAATAAAAGTCATAATCCTAACAAGGTCCCACACAGCACTGCCAGTTGTATATGAGAAGATGATTAAGTGAAAGGGTACAAAGGTGGAAGCAGGGACTTCACCCTTAGAAAAGATCCTTGAAAATCCAGATGAAAATGTTTTACAAAAGTCATGCTGTTCTAAGGCTAATTCTTGGTATAGGAATGTCCTGAGCATTACTGGACTTCCAGTATCTGGCCCTGACCTGAAAACCAGTTGTGCCACTAAGCCATTAAAGACAACCAAAACACCCACACATTTTCAAAATTACCCCTCCAGAAGGTACAATTTTGTTGGGGGGCTGGGGGCCGGTCACGTTGTTTAAATTTTGGTAATTGGCATCTAGTGCCTCAAAGATGAATATTTGCCACAAGGGATACTTTCTCAAAAGATCTTCCTGTGGGCCCCATGGTGTAATGGTTAGCACTCTGGACTTTGAATCCAGCGATCCGAGTTCAAATCTCGGTGGGACCTTCTTGGTTGTTTCCGTACTCGTTTTACTCCTGCAATTTCGTCCCTTAACCCAGCCTTTTCCCTTGTAATCCAACCCACCACGCGTCAGTATTAACGAGCAATAGTAAAAGAGTCTTCTCTGATGGGAAGTCGGAGCCCACCGGCTGCTGAGCGAAGCTGTGTTCAGAATCCAGTACCGCCAGGAGAAGCCGCCGGTCCTAAAACCCGTGCCCAGGTCTGCCCAGGTCCGGGATGCGGAGGCGCCGTCTCTCCGCTGTCTCTCTTTGCTTTATTCCTAGAAAGAAATCTGTATGAGCAGGCAAAAGAACTTTGTTTTTAAAATAATGTCCACTTTACCTGAAAATTGGAAAAGGTAGTCTAAACTGAGACGTGATAAATTTGTAATTAGAAGGCGATTAGGGGCGGTTCTGTTCTCTCTCGCGGCTGGGCTCTTCACAGAGGGCGCTCAAAGGAGGCATCTGAGCCCACCGGAGCAGGGCGCGATAGATGGACTAGCAATCCGGGCCCTTAACACTGTCAGGCCACCTCTTCCCGTCATAACTGCAAATCCCTTCAATTCTTACTTAGACTTATGCTAGGAATACCTCTGCACAAAGTTGATTCTGTGGGACTGTTCTTCAATCTGTGGGTAGCAACCCATGAGTGAGCAGCCCTTGCTATCTTTGAGAATCCCAGTACAGGACAAGTTCTTTCCACTTTGCTGGGGGCAGCTCCCCACATTTTCATGACTGTTGAAACCTAACCTAACCTGCCCACACCTCCAACTTCGTTTGTCACCGTTCCTGTCACACTCATCCCTCCAAAATATCTTCTAGTCACAAGCCATGATACAGTTATTTATACCATCTTCTTTTCCTTTCTGTATTTACTACCAGCAAAGCATTTTTGCCCTCCATTTTGCCCCCAGTTCTGATTCTCTATTTATTCCTCAAATATTAACTTAGACCTTTCAGCCCTTCTTACCCAGGCCTTCATCGGCTCCCATATCTAGGCTCATGTGCTCCATCTGTGTTTCCTCAGCACCCAAATGTCCCCTTCTCCTACCACCTCACGTTTTAATTGCTTTTTGAATAACTAACCCCCTCCTGTTCTAGACAGAGGATATCCTAGGGGAGAGGCCAGTACTGTGGCTTTGTTCACCTTTCACTTCTCAGTCCCACAATCCCTGGCTCCTGTTAGGAGTTTAAAAATATTCAGTGCAGAGTTCCCTGGTGGCCTAATGGTTAGAATTCCAAGCTATCCCTGGTTGGGGAACTGAGATCCCATAGGATATGTGGCCAAAAGAAACAAACAAACAAAAAAAAAATTAAAGAGAAAAACTTGCTGAGCGCATAAAGTTTCACCTAATCTGATTTGATCATCCCAGAACCCAGGGTAGCTTGTGTCCATGTTTGGTTCCAAAATATTCTGCTCTGCTTTTCCCCAAATTTATTCTCACTCTTTTCCTTCAATGATCCCAAGTCTACAGTAAACTCTGAGAACCAGACTTTGCCCAGGACTGACCAGAAACTTCCCTGAAGGTGAATGTCAACCATGACTTTGTCTTAATGAGGCCACAGCAGTAGCTCAATTTGGAGTTGAGGAAGGATATGTAATAGGTGCACTGAATTTTGAATCGAAATTTGAAAAGAAAGTCTCTTTTGATTACATGCTTGTCCTGTCATCCTAAAGTCTGGATGTGCCTACTTTTGGTTATCTGTTGGCTAAGCAAAGGCCAGTGCCTGCCACGGGCCTAGCAGCTGAAAAGCGCTAATTACACATTTGTCATCCAGTTGAAGATTTTTGAACGCTGCACAGAAAGCGAGGACTTAATCTGAAGGCATTCTTTTTCCTTTTCTGGGGGTGCAGGAAGGAGACTCTAGCCTCTGAACACTGCACTTTATTCATTCCTTGTTCGAAGAGCTTCACTTGCTGTCCTCATCACAGTTCGCCTGAGGGTGTGAGTCTGGGAAAGCTGTAGGATGTGGCCCTGGGAAGTACAGGCCTTTTCTCTGCTACACGGGGAACCACTGCTGCACAGGTCAAGGCCTCTTCCTCACGCAGTGCACTTTTGCTAACATATCAGGAACCACACAGAGTCAAGACCATTGGGACTATTCTCTGGGGCTGGTGTATTCACTGGGCTGGTGTATCCGTTGCTAAGTTATGCCAATGGAAGAGGAACCTACGTGGGTTCTCCCCACTCAGGTTTAAAAGCGTCTCTTTTGTAAGGACATTTTTCTTGTACCCGCCACGTTTTGACAGTTTAGGATCTCCAATGGTGGATCTTTACCCTCTCTCTGGAGGGTTTTCTACCCACTCTATGCAAACAAGGAACAGTCCTTGGCCAGTCTTCACCTGTTCTAGAGGAAAACTCCCAACCCAGCATTTCAGAAAAGAACCAGTTTAAAGATTTTGTCCAGTAAAAGCCACCCTGAAAATAAATCCTTTTGTAAAGGAATCCTGCAAGAAACCTGGCCTTTTGTTTTTGGTGATTTTTTCCCCCACCCAGGTAGTGGGAGTTGCACTTCATGGTCTAAATCCACTAGAGGCGCACGGACCCCGAAACCCGCCTCCAGTTTAAAATCTGAAATCCTGGAACGCAATCTCAATCTGCAAATCATGAAAATATTTCAGCTAGGTCAGTCTCATCCGATGGGCGTCGAATTCCAGGAAACTGCTCGGAGCAAAGCTAGACTCCCCAGTACTGCTAAAGAAATCACTGGGTACTCACTGCTAAACTTGTGCTGGGTATCTTTGCCTGCGAAAAATCAGCCCGAGGAGTTTGTGGAGATACTGGATTAGGATGGAACTCAGAATATTCACCAAGACCCATCACAGAAACTGATTGTCTTGCAGGTTTTCACCAAGTGTGGACGCCGATGTGTGTGCGAGAAACAGTTGCGGCATCAGGGGACTCTTCTCTGTGTCCATTTGGGAGTCTCTGCATATATTCTGTTGGTGAAAGAAGGATCGTGGGGCTGGACTCGGTCCTAGGAAGACTCTCGAGAGCCTTTCCTTCCCTTTTCCCCTCACCTCCCCGGCTCCGCCTTGGGCTCCCAGGGCTGCAGGGGTCTTACTCCGATCGCATCTTCCAAGCGTGTTTAATTCCATTTTCCTTAAATGTCAGTGTCTAGTCTGCGACTCTGGTAAATCTTTCCATAACGCGTCAGCAAAAGAGGTAGATCAATTCAGTTCACTTGCTCAGGCGTGTCCTACTCTTTGCCACCCCATGGACTGCAACACGCCAGCCTTCCCTGTCCATCACCAACTCCAGGAGCTTGCTCAAACACGTGCCCATCGAGTCCGTGATGCCATCCGACCATCTCATCCTCTGTCGTCCCCTTCGCTTTCTGCCTTCAATCTTTCCAGCATCAGGGTCTTTTCCAATGAGTCAGTTCTTTGCAAAAGGTGGCCAAAGTGCTGGAGCTTCAGCTTACCACTCTAGAATAAGACGGTATTCCGTGAAGTAATAGAATCTGAGGGAGAAGCGTGAAAGACACCAGGTCTCTGCCTCAGGTTATTCATCTGTAAAATAGCGATAATGATCCCTATCTTATAGGACAACTGTGACCCTTGGGTGAAGTAACGGTACAAAACGGTTATCATAAAAACCGAGCATTCCGTGGGAATGGGTGGGTGGAGAGGACGATTCCTAACGTTAGGGAGGCAATGTTTTCCAATAGAGTCTGGCTTAGAAGATAGTTACAGGCATGTGACAGGTAAGGGTTCATGGTGAAGTCGCTCAGTCGTGTCCGACTCTTTGCGACTCCATGGACTGTAGCCTATCAGGCTCCTTAGTCCGTGGAATTTTCCAGGCAAGAGTACTGGAGTGGGTTGCCATTTCCTTCTCCAGACTTAATCCTAGAGGAGGAAATGCAAAATGTATTTCTACCCTTTAGAAAACCACATCAAGGTGCTTAGGGAGGAAGAATTATATCATCAAAGAATTTAAAAGGTAACAATGTAAGACAGGCCCCATGGTGTAATGGTTAGCACTCTGGACTCTGAATCCAGCGATCCGAGTTCAAATCTCGGTGGGACCTACAGAAGTTATGTTTTTATCTGATTTCACATCCCCTCTTTGTAAATTTCTGGTAACACTTATTTCTATGAAAGTCTTCTCTTCTCATTGCAAACCCTGGAAGCTTTCACCCACAGACACAAGGACAAGGGAAAAAGTGCTATCCCTCTTATTAAGTTCAAATACAAATTTTCTTTTCGTATACTAAATGCTTCTCAAAAATCACATCTTTACATTTTATTGGTCACTTGCTACTATTAAACTTGAAAACAACTCAAACTGCGGGTGGGGGGAGACCCTTGAAATACAAAACACACATCAGAAATAGTTTAAAATTATATTCATCGTTTAATATATTTTTCTGTTTCAGAGTAATATAGTAACAGCGTTTAAGCATAGAAAAATGCAATATGAGGGATAAAATTTCATGGTAGCTATAAAATAGAAATACCTTTGAAAGAGAAAAAGAATTCATGGACACTGTTTGACCTGTATATTTTTAAAGGATGCTAGCTTATATCACAGAAAAGGCAATGGCAACCCACTCCAGTACTCCTGCCTGGAAAATCCCACGGACACAGGAGCCTGGTGGGCTGCAGTCCATGGGGTCACGAAGAGTCGGACACGATTGAGCGAGCGACTTCACTTTCACTTTTCACTTTCACGAATTGGAAAAGGAAATGGCAACCCACTCCAGTGTTCCTGCCTGGAGAATCCCAGGGATGGGAGAGCCTGGTGGGCTGCCGTCTATGGGGTCGCGCAGAGTCCGGCACGACTGAAGCGACTTAGCAACAGCAGCAGCATATATCAAATTGCTCTTGGGTACCAATTGATAAAATTCAGTGATGGACTGCACTATTTTAATGTTCAAATTTTATCAATTACATTGTGAAAGTGTTGGCAATTATATTCTTTAGGACGATTTAAACTTATGAAGAAACTATTTAGAAGACCACTGGAAGGCAATGTGAGAGCATCAGAATATTATGACAATTCATAAAGACTCTAAGAAATGAAGATAGCTTAAGGATAATGTCCTCAGTTAAAATAATGAAGTGATAAACCAAAGTGGCACCCTCACCATCATCTAATTCTTAGACCCATTTATTTCTCATTTTCAGGTGGATTTCTTTCTTATGTGAATTTGCCATTTAAGATCACGTACTTTTTTTGTAAGATTTCACCAAAGCATATTTTTACTAAGCCTTAGTTGTTCAAACATTTCTTATGCTACAGTTTCCAAGTAAATATTTTTTCTTCTGAGTTTCTTATTAATTGCAACTACATGCTTTATTATTTTATATTTAAATCACTAATCAATCTAAAATGTGATTTATTACTTGTTGAAGGTAAATGTTTATCTCTGTTTTCTGCCATAGGCAAAGTTATTTATGTCATCACAGTTTATTTTAAAATTGTCTTTGCCTACCTACTGAATTGAAATATCAACTTTGTTACTTATTAATGTCTATATTATTTTATCTATTTTATAAATTTATTTCCCTTTATGTATATTTATGACAATGCTAGGGTCTTCTGATTAGATCTTATTTTAATACATTTTACTGCCCATAAAGCATTCTTCTCCTAGGGCATTTGACATTTTCAGGTGAAGGGGAATAAGAAGATAAAGAAGGGGAGGTTGAGATTCGGATAATGTCTCATTTTGTAATTTCAAGCTTCTGGTAAAAGTTGAGAACACATTGAATAAGCATACATATAAACCAGATATTCTGGATTACAGAAATCTCAGGAATTAGGTTTCAGTCCTTTGGATCTCTATTTAGTTATCTTACTTACAGTAAAGTTGTTGGTGCCATTAAACACTATCTTTTCCTTGGTGAACCCTGCAGGCTTTGAAGAGATCCAGAAAATAAAAATTATAGGTCATAAAGGTTTCAGCATTTGTTTGAGATATCTAAGGTGTGATAAAGCATAGTTTCTCTCTTTCAGTGAAACTATGAGCCATGCTGTGTAGGGCCACCCAAGATGGACAGGTCATGGTGGAGAGTTCTGACAAAACGTGGTCCACTGGAGAAGGCAATGCCAAACCACTTCAGTATTCTTGCCTTGAGAACCCCATGAATAGTACGAAAAGGCAAAAATAAAGGACACTGAAAGATGAACTCCCTAGGTGCCCAATATGCTACTGAAGATCAGTGGAGAACTAACTACATAAAGAATGAAGAGACGAAGCCAAAGCAAAAACAGCACCCAGTTGTGGATGTGACTGGTGATGGAAGTAAAGTCTGATGGTGCAAAGAGCAATATTGCATAGGAACCTGGAATGTTAGTTTCATGAATCAAGGCAAATTGGAAGTGGTCAAACAGGAGAAGGCAAGAATGAACATCGACATTTTAGGAATCAGTGAACTAAAGTGGACTGAAATGGGTGAATTTAACTCAGATGACCATTAAGATTATCTACTACTGTGGGCAAGAATCCCTTGGAAGAAATGGAGTAGCCATCATAGTCAATGAAAGAGTCCAAAATGCAGTACTTGGATGCAATCTCAAAAACGACAGAATGATCTCTGTTCATTTCCAAGGCAAACCATTCAATATCACAGTAATCCAAGTCTATGCCCCAACCAGTAATGCTGAAGAAGCTGAAGTTGAACAGTTCTATGAAGACTTACAAGACCTTCTAGAACTAACGCCCAAAAGAAAATGTCCTTTTCATCATAGTGGACTGGAATGCAAAAGTACGAAGTCAAGAGATACCTGGAGTAACAGGCAAATTTAACCTTGGAGTACAAAATGAAGCAGGGCAAAGGCTAACAAAGTTTTACCAAAAGAATGCACTGGTCATAGCAAACACCATTTTCCAGCAACACAAGAGATGACTCTACACCTGGACATAACCAGATGGCCAATACCAAAATCAGATTGATTATATTTTTTGCAGCCAAAGATTTAGAAACACTATACAGTCAGCAAAAACAAGATCGGGAGCTGACTGTGGCACACATCATGAACTCCTTATTGCCAAATTCATATTTAAATTGAAGAAAGTAGGGAAAACCAATAGACCATTCAGATATTACCTAAATCAAGTCCCTTATGTTTATACAGTGGAAGTGACAAATAAATTTAAGGGATTAGATCTGACAGAGTGCCTGAAGAACTATGGATGGAGGTTCATGACATTGTACAGAAGGCAGTGATCGGAGACCATCCCCAAGAAAAAGAACTGCAAAAATGCAAAATGGTTGTCTGAGGAGGCCTTACAAATAGCTGTGAAAGGAAGAGAAGTGAAAGGCAAAGAAGAAAAGGAAAAATATACCCATTTGAATGCAAATCTTCAAAGAATACCAAGGAGAGATAAGAAAGCCTTCTTCAGTGATCAATGCAAAGAAATAGATGAAAACAATAAAATGGGAAAGACTAGAGATCTCTTCAAGAAAATTAGAGATACTAAGAGAACTTTTCATGCAAAGATGAGCACAATAAAGGACATAAATTGCAAGGACATAATAGAAGTAGAAGATACTAATAAGAGGTGGCAAGAATACACAGAAGAACTATACAAAAAAGATCTTCACAACCCAGATAAATATGATAGGGTGATCACTCACCTAGAGGCAGACCTCCTGGAATGTGAAGTCAAGTGGGCCTTAGGAAGCATCATTACAAACATAGCTAGTGGAGGTGATGGAATTCCAGTTGAGCTATTTCAGATCCTAAAATATGATACTGTGAAAGTTCTGCACTCAGTATGCCAGCAGATTTGGAAAACTCAGCAGTGCCACAGGACTGGAAAAGGTCAGTCTTCATTCCAATCCCAAAGAAGGGCAACACCAAAGAGTGCTCAAACTACTGCACAATTGCACTCTTCTCACATGCTAGTAAATTAATGCTCAAAATTCTCCAAGCCAGGCTTCAACAGTACATGAACGGTGAACTTCCAGATGTTCAAGCTGGATTTAGAAAAGGCAGAGGAACCAGAGATCAAATTGCCGACATCTGCTGGATCATTGAAAGAGCAAGAGAGTTCCAGAAAACCATCTACTTCTGCTTTACTGACTATGCCAAAGCCTTCGACTGTGTGGATCACAACAAACTGTGGAAAATTCAAGAGATGGGAATCCCAGACCACCTGACCTGCACTCTGAGAAATCTATATGCAGGTCAGGAAGCAATAGTTAGAACCGGACATGGAACAACAGACTGGTTCCAAATAGGGAAAGGAGTATGTCAATGCTGTATATTGTCACCCTACTTATTTAACTTATATGAAGAGTACATCATGTGAAATGCTGGACTGGATGAAGCACATGCTGGAATCAAGATTGCCGAGAGAAATATCAATAACCTCAGATATGCAGATGACACCACCCTTATGGAAGAAAGCAAAAAGAACTAAAGAGCCTCTTGAAAGTATAACAGGAGAGTAAAAAAGTTGACTTTGAACAACATTCAAAAAACTAAGATCATGGCATCCTGTCCCATCACTTCATGACAAATAAATGGGGAAACACTGGAAACACTGACAAACTTTATTATTTGGGCTCCAAAATCACTGCAGATGATGACTGCAACCATGAAATTAAAAGATGCTTACTCCTTGGAAGGAAAGTTATGAGCAACCTAGACAGCATATTAAAAAGCAGAGACATTACTTTGCCGACAAAGGTCCATCTAGTCAAAGCTTTCGTTTTTCCAGTAGTCATGCATGGATGTGAGAGCTGGACTATAAAGAAAGCTGAGCACCAAAGAATTGATGCTTTTGAACTGTGGTGTTGGAGAAGACTCTTAAGAGTCCCTTGAACAGCAAGGAAATCCAACCAGTCCATCCTAAAGGAAATCAGTCTTGAATATTCATTGAAAGTACCGATGCTGAAGCTGAAACTCTGATACTTTGGCCACCTGAAGAACTGACTCATTGGAAAAGACCATGATGCTGGAAAGACTGAAGGCAGAAGAAGGGGATGACAGAGGATGAAATGATTGGATGGCATCACTGACTCAATGGACATGAGTTTAAGTGAACTCCAGGAGCTGGTAATGGACAGGGAGGCCTGGAGTGCTGCAGTTCATGGGGTCGCAAATAGCTGGACATGACTGAGTGACTGAACTTAAAGCATAGTTTACACGAATAAAGCCAAGGGTTCAATCTCTGAGGAACATCTTTTGATTTCTATGATCCACACTTCAAGGACAGTCTGTAACTCTCCTATTTTTTCTCTCTTCCACTATTTGCTGTTCCTTCTCTATTTCTCCCAGCAGCCCTGTTTTGGCCAAAATTTTCGTTCTGGTTTTTCCATAACATCTTAAAGAAGTTTTTGAACAACTCAGTACTTCATGTACCCCAGCACTATTACTACACTTTTAGATTGCCAGTTTCACTGGTCTATCTTTGCTGTTTTCTGTTCAAAAGGGAAAATACATATGTTTTCCTGACTCCCTTTCCTTCCTGAAAAAGATAGCATATTATAATCTTCATCTGTACATCCCCTCACATAAGTAACTCCTGTAAATTATTCCATATCTTTTTACAGCTGCATGGTACTTCTCCTCTGAGTCTATATGTCTCATTTTATTCAGCAAATCTCCTGTGCTTGGACATTTTCAGTTAAAAATGCTTTTAGGGGAATATGCAAGCAAAATAAATTGAAAATGGTTGGTTTTGCCAAATAAGAACATATTCATCAGAGAAGTAAAGGAATGAAACAGATCCAACACATGCAAATTTTTATTAATATTTTTTCTTTTGATATTCTTCTCTGTGAATTCTCACTGCTTAGAAGAATTTATATTTTCTTGTCATATATAGTCACTCATTTTAAATTATTTAAATTAGACATTTTATCTCAATTTCTTTTGCAAATATATCAGTAAAACTATTTTTCTTCCAGTTTCTCCATGGAATTCTGATGCACAAAATAATTTTAAATGTAGTCTACTGTTTTTTATCATTTCACATGAAAGGTTTTTGCTTCTTTTTCTCATAACATTAGCATGAATCCATTTTATGTAAGTATGAACAGGGATAGTGTATGAAAGTTGTCTTCTCAAGTATTGTAACAATAATTGCTTCAGAGAAGAGTTCACAGTATGTTTCTAATTAACTTGAACGTTATAAATCATGCCTAAGAATAAACAAGAGTGAAAGGAACCTGAACCCCCAACTCAAGTAAAAAGGCATTATAGGTTTCTAATAACCAATGATCTCAGGCAAAATAACAATGTTTTTCCTTTGAATGTAAGGAAATGTGCAAGAAAATAAAAAATTATATCCTACCTCAGTGTATAGTCTCTGGAACACAAAAGGTTAATTTGTTAGAAATAAACATGAAATTTGTCAACTCTTCCCCTACTCTAAAGATAAGACTTGTCTCTTATCTTTTGAACGAGAAGGAAATAGTGCAGTCAATTGTGGAGAAAAAAGGAAAACGCTAAACCCTAAATGAACTTAAGGAAATCAAATACACTCTCTGAGGCCGTGTATTGGAGACGTCACAAAACCTTTAGCAGAGGATGGTTTCGATCCATCGACCTCTGGGTTATGGGCCCAGCACGCTTCCGCTGCGCCACTCTGCTCCGGTTAAGCTACTTTTTCTCCTCTTCCCTACCATATTAAAGATCAGCCACTTTGTCAGACTACATATTTTTTCTCCCTCTTTCCTTAGCCTGAGATCAATTTCCCCAAGAATTAAATGACCCCAGTACTCCCCTCCATGTTGCGCTTTCCCAATCTGCCAAAAATCCGACATCTTTCCTTCAGGAGCTGCTCCTCTGAGCTCAGTGGAGGAACTTCGAAACAAGACGAGCAAAGCCCCTAAGTCCTTCTTTACGGAAAACCGAGGAAGGCATGAATTCATACTTGAGGAGAAAGGATATTAACTAGCTCGCTCTGTTTCCCGTCCTCAAGAAAGTTTCCTGAGGAAACTAGAAGCAGCATTTCCATGTACTGACTAAGTGCTATTTTCAGCTTCCCGAGCATCTGGTTTACTCTCTCAGGCCTCTGCCCTTGGCTTCATGAAAAGGGGCTTCGTATCCCTTTGAGGCCATGTCTACAGACAGTTTTCTCTCGTCCTCAGCGAATGCTGGATCTCACAGACCAAAGGCCTGGATAGAAACCTCTGACGCCTTTCATCCTGTACTCTATCTGCCAAATAACTTCGCCAAGTTTCCTCTTGCTCTTTTCATCATCTTCCTTCTGTCCCTTCAGGAGTTTCTGTATCTTCATTAAAACTTGTTTTCCCGGTCCCAGAATAGAGAGGATATTGGTTAAGGAACAACTTCTCTGTAAACCTCAAGAGAGAATCTGAATGAAAACACTCCCCTGGCGTTCTCAGTTGTCAATGTGAATTTCATCGTGGCTTGGTACTTTGCTCTTGTTCTTGCTACGGAAGAAGGGTCTTGTGTTTCAAGATAAACAAAGATACCATGTGGTCAATTAGAAACCTTAAGCAAAAGCTGATGTTTCCGCCCGGTTTCGAACCGGGGACCTTTCGCGTGTTAGGCGAACGTGATGACCACTACACTACGGAAACAAGACCATGGGAGGTTGGGAGTTTTTTGGTTAGTATGAATGAAAGCATGTCTATAATCTATGGCTGCTGCTGTTAAATCGCTTCAGTCGTGTCCAACTCTGTGCGATCCCATAGACGGCAGCCCACTAGGCTCCCCCGTCCCCTATTTACGAGAATATCCAGCGATCTTTAGTCGAGAGAATAGAAGAAACTTTCCAAATGGTCATCTGCAATTGCCTAGGTCTGTTAGCGTGAAAAACTATAAGGCAACAAGAAAAAATAGTCCATAACGTATAAGAATGAACTTCACAGACCTGCTGACCAAAGGAAAGGCGCAAAAGAGAATGTATTCTATGACGCCAATTGTTTACATTACAATGTAGGCAAGAAGCTTTTGCATTGTTAGGAGTCAGAATAGTGGTTCCCTGGGAGTAGGTAGAGTGGGTAGTTACTAGAAAGTTCTGGGAATATTGCTGATACGCCTGCTGGCTACCAGAGGTGGTCAATTTGTGTAGAATCATCAAGAAAACATTTTTATGTTGCGAGGTGGGGTTATTTATTGAAGAAACTGGGGAGTGCCAGTTGTGGGGACTGGCTAAGCAAGTTGTAAATCCATAGGGCAGGCACTCAGGTAAGACTGGCAATCAGAAAAGGGCAGGCAGGAAACAATAGAAAAATTATCAAGGAAACAAAAATTGGGCTCTTTGTTAAAAAGTTCAAAAAATTGACAAATGTTTAGCTAGAGTTACAAAGAAAAACATAAAGAGGATATGCAAATTACTAAAATTAGAAATGCAAGTGGGGCTATTACTACAGATTTTGCACAAATAAAAATATTACAAGCCAACACTATGAAAAATTGTATGACTGCATATTGGATAACCTAAATGAAATGGACAAATTCCCAGAAACACACAAGTTACCAAAACTGAAACATGAAGAAACAGATATTTTGACAGACCTATGACTGTTAAGTATATTGAAGCAGTAATAAAAAAAATTACAACAAAGAAAAGTCCAATCTAGACATTTTCACTGGTGGATTCTACCAAACATTTAAAGAAGAATTAACACAATCCCTCTCAAACTCCTCCAAAAAAATTGAAAAAAAGGGAACATGACTCATTCTATAAAGACTGCATTCCCTTAATATCAAAGCCATTAGAAGAAAAGATAACTGCAGATTAATATCCCTGATGAACATAGATGCAAAAATCCTCAACAAAATGTTAGCAAACTGAATACAGCAACATATTATACACCACAACCAAATAAGATACATTCCTGGAATGTAAGCGAGGTTTAACATATTAACAGAATGAAGAAAAAAAGAACAGGATCATCTCTATAGATGTAGAAAAAGCATTTGACAACATTCTTTCATGATAAAAAAATCAATAAACTAGGAATAGCAGGAAACTATTTTATCTTCATGATAAAAGTCATTTATCAAAAGTCACAGCATCTTCAATGGTGAAAAAGTGTAAGCTTTTTCTTTAATACCTGGAACAAGACATAGGTGTTCACTTTTACTGCATCTACTCAGCATAGTAATATCAATTATAGCCAGGATAAGTAGTCAAGAGAAAGATATATCATACATAGAAGGTGCTGAGGATTACACACACACACACACACACACACACACACACACACACACACACACACATTAGAGCTAATAAAAGAATTCAGCAAAATTGAAAGATACAAAATTCAACATACAAAATTCAGTTGCATGTTTATTCACTTACAATGAACAATCCAAAACAAATTAAGAAACAGTTCCTTTTACAATTACATGAACAAGAATGAAACGTTTAGGAATGAACTTAATCAAGGTGGAGGAAGAGGTTTACACTGAAACCCAGAAAACTTTAGAAAGAGAAAAAAAAGGTATTAAAGAAGATATCAGTGAATGGAAAGATATCTGTATTAATGAACTGTAAGACTAATATGGTTATAATGTCAATAAAGCCCAAAGTGATCTGCAGTTTCAATACAATCCCTATCAAAAATCCCAATTTTTTTAGAGATTAAAAAAATCCATCCTAAAATTAACATTGACTCTCGTGCAACCCCCAAATAGCCAAAAAGATCTTGAAAAAGCAGAATAAATTTGGAGCCCTCTCACTTCTTAATCTCACAACTTACTTTAAAGCTACAGTAACCAAATCCATGTGGTCCTGACATATAGCCAGAAATATAGACCAGTGAAATAGAATACAGACCCCACAAGTAGATTCTTGCATATATGATCAGTTGGCTTTTGACAAGAGTGCCAAGACCGTTCAATGGAGAAATTACAGTCTTTTAACTAATTGTGCTAGGAAAACTGTTTATCTACTGAAAGAATTAAAGGTGAACTTCATTAAAATTTTAAAACTTGCTCTGTGAAAGACATTTTAACAAAAATGAAGACAAGACAGAGAAAAAGATTTGCAAATGACACATCTGAATAACTACTGTTACTCAAAATGTTATCTTAATACTCAACCAGAAAACGACCCATTAATTTTCTAACTCCTTCTTCTTTGCTTGTCTTCAAAATATCGTCAGCAGCAGCTTTTGAAGACTGAAGGTCTGAGGCCATGGAATTTGCTTTTAAAGGTTTTACCTTATGAAGCCAAAAAGAAGAAGGCCTCGCTGGGATTCGAACCCAGGATCTCCTGTTTACTAGACAGGCGCTTTAACCAACTAAGCCACGAAGCCCCGATGCCAGAAGGCGCTACAACGTGTTGTTTTTCATTTCAGCGGTTTGGTCGAGATTTAACTATGAAGTACATTTGGACATGAATCTCTTCTAGGAATGGAAACTTGATCTGACCAGAGATTCAAAATTAGAATTGAACAGCCAAAGGACTTGAGAGGGCCATTTCTTTTCCATGAATTTATCAAAAAGAAAGATCTGGTTGTGGACCGAGGCAGTTCGAACAGTCCAAGTAAAGACTGAAAAGAAAGTTTAAGTCTCTCAGCCTTTGCGACCTCAAGGACTGGAATTCTCCAGGCCAAAATCCTGGAGTGGATAGCCGTTCCTTCTCCAGGAGATCTTTCCAACCCAGATATCGAACCAATGTCTCCCACATTACAGACGGATTCTTTACCAGCTGAGACACAAGTAAAAATTGGACTGCCCCAGAAACTTGAACAGTTGTCCTTGGACCCTCTTTGCTTATCTGGTACAACCGACACGACCCTTTCATTGTGGGATTTCTCTTGGTTACCTGAGAGACATTCACACATTAGGTGTTCGATATTAATTCATTCTATTCCAACTTGTGCTTCGGGATTTCATTTCAGCTCTGTCTCCTCCAGATAAACAAAATTCCTATTTGGGAGCTTCTTTCGTGGATTCTTAAATTCCCCATGACAATTTTCAGCACTCTTACATGACTGTTGCCATTTAAGACAGTTGATGTTAGGATTACCTGGAAGTCCTTGGTAAAATTAAGATTCTTGGAATCTACCCTGTTTATTAAAGGATCATTGCAAGAGGGGTTCTGGAATCTGCATTTATAATAAGTCTTCCGAGGGATACTTGTGAGTGCAAAGATTGGGAGTCCTCATTGTCACAAGTGCTGTCTTTTCTGGAAGCACTTGAAGTTCTAGTCTTCCGGTCTGTAGCCAGCAGTACCTGAACTGAGAACTTCCAGATGTACAAGCTGTGTTTCAAACAGGCAGAGGAACCGGAGATCAAATTGCCAACATTTATTGGATCATAGCATTACCCGCCCCCAAAAATCTACTTCTGCTTCATTGACTATGCGAAAGCCTTTGACTGTGTGGATCACTAATAACCGAGGAAAATTCTTAAAGAAATGGGAGTACCAGACCACCTGGAGAGAAAAAGTACAAAAACTGGCTTGAAACTCAACATTAAAAAAACTATGATCATGGCCCCATCTGGTCCCACCACTTCAGGATAAATATAAGGGAAATAGTGGAAGCAGTGACAGATTTTGTTTTCTTGGGCTGTAAAATCACTGTGGACCGGTGACTGCAGCCACGAAATTAAAAGATGTTTGCTCCTCGGAAGGAAAGTTATGACAAATATAGCGTATTAAAAAGCAGAGACACTACTTTGCCGACAAAGGTCTGTACAGTCAAAGCTTTGGTTTCTCCAGTAGTCGTGTATGGATGTGAGAGTTGTACGATAAAGAAAACTGAGAGCCAAAGAATTAATGTTTTCAAACTGCGGTGCTGGAGAAGACCCTTGAGAGCCCCTTGGACAGCAAGAAGATCAAACCAGTCAATCCTAAAGGAAATCAACCCTGAATATTCATTGGAAGGACTAATGCTGAAGCTGAAGCTCTAATACCTTGGCCTCCTGATGCGAAAAGCTGACTCGTTAAAAAAAAAACCCTGATGCTGCGAAAGATTAAGGGCAGAAGAGTAAGGGGGCAGCAAAAGATGAGTTGGTTAGGTAGCATCAGTGGACAAGAATTTGAGCAGACTCCGGAAGATAAAGAAGGACAAGGAAACCTGGCGGGCTGCAGTCCATGGAGTGGCAAAGAGTTGCACACGACTTAGGGACTGAGCAACAACCACAGCCTAAACCTAGCCCAGTGTGTTTCTTTTATGGACATATCGGGCTATCAGTGAAAGCATTTTGCCATTAAAATCAAAGTCACGAAATTGAACTGCCTCTGGGTCCACTAGTGATTTCCAAATGTAATCCCAAAGTAAGCTCGTTTCAATATAGTGTTTTTGGGCCCCCAGTCTTTTGTCGTGCGGTCGGGGGTTGAATTCAGCAGGCAAACCGCTAATCTCTTAAGGAAAAATTGGAACAGTGCCTTCGGTAGAGGTACCTGACAAGATTTGTACTTGGCATTAGTACCGTAATTTCTGCTACTCTAGGGCCTCCTCCTCCCACTTGTTTATTCCTTTTCGAAGTGAAAACTAGTAGTGGGGGTGTAGCTCAGTGGTAGAGCGCGTGCTTAGCATGCACGAGGCCCCGGGTTCAATCCCCGGCACCTCCATGTGGGAGTTTTCGGTCTCTACCGTGAGAATTTACAACGACTACTAATGAATAATATACGGTAGCGAGCTTGCGAATGTTGTAGTTCTCTCGAAACACTTCTTTTCTTTTACTTGGGCTTTCCTGGTGGGTCAGCTGTTATGAATGCGAATTCTCCAATTCCGGAGACCCCGCTTCGATCCCTGGGACGGAAAGATTCCCTGGCGAAGGAAATAGCAACCCATTCCTGTATTCTTGCCTGGAAATTCCATGGACAGGAAAGCCTGGAGGGATACAGTATATGGGGTCGTAAAAGAGTCGGACACGACTTAGCAACTAACAACAACAACAACCTTGAGGAAAGACAAGTATTTCTCTGGATTTGAGGTAATCTAGTGAGAGCGGACAGGAATTAGCAGTTTCAGAAAGCACAGAGAGCTTGCTGTGTTTTCTCAGTCATAATCCTCATATTTTGATGCAATTCCACAAAGCCAGAAATAATTCAGTGTTTTCTTAAATGCACAGGACAATACATTGGTTCTAATTTTTAAAAATGATTGCAGAAGGTTGGCACTCAGCAACCGGGATGGCCGAGTGGTTAAGGCGTTGGACTTAAGATCCAATGGGCTAGTGCCCGCGTGGGTTCGAACCCCACTCTCGGTAAGTGAGGTTTTGCTCTCCTAAATTTTTCCTGAGAGAATACTGGCCTTTAGAAACAAACTTGATAGATTACACATCTGTTTTTCTGTCCTTTTGTGAAAACACTACTTGTCTTCAAACCGAAAGAAATTGGCTTCAGTAGGCACTATTAAGTATGTGAATTATTTCCCTGCACAGTTCTATTAGATTGCCAACATAGGAAAACCGACCAAATCAACAATCTGCCTAAAGAGATTTAAATACTTCAGCTTTGAGTTCCAAGAGAAATGGAAACTTGGACCACCCCCACCCCCCACCCCCCACCCATTTGCTCTTCAGGCAATAGTAAAAAAAAAAAAAAAATGTTCTCTGCAGCCGCCGGGGAAGTGAGGAGAGGGATTCTCACTGTTTCCAAAGCGTCCTACTCAAAAAGCTCAACTCCGCCTGGGCTGTCCCTCCAACTCACTCTGGAAAGTGTAGTTGATTCCTCACAAGCAGAATACAAGTGTTTTGTTCTATTTTGTTTTTCCAGTTTGAAATGTAAAATATGGTCTCCTAGTGTAGTTTTTATTTACACTTCTCTCGTGGTGGTGTTATTAAACATCTTCTGTGTTTAAGAGCCATGTGTACTTCCTTTTCTGTGAACTGTTTTTTTAATATCCTGTACTCATTTTTCTCCATGATTGCTGTGTCTGTCTCTTTTAATTTGTATTAAGTTCTTTAAATGAGCCAATTAAGTCATGTTTTGATATGTAACAAGCAGTTCATTTGCACTTTGTGGCAATTTTGGACATTGCAGACTTTGGACTATGAGGGTGAGGTTATCAGTCTTTTCTTTTGGTTTTATGTCTAACTTGGATATGCCTTTTCCTATACAAGCTCAACAAGAATGACAAAACAACTCATTTTTTTCTAGAAAGTCCCTTACTTCTTTTTTAAACTTAGATCTCCGATATATATATTTTTTTTCTGTCTTAATATCTGAGGTATCAGTCCAACTCTATTTCATTTCCAGAAGGCGATGGCACCCCACTCCAGTACTCTCGCCTGGAAAATCCCATGGATGGAGGAGCCTGGTACGCTGCAGCCCATGGGGTCATGAAGAGTCGGACACGACTGAGCAACTTCCCTTTCACTTTTCACTTTCATGCATTGGGAGGGAAATGGCAACCCAGTCCAGTGTTCTTGCCTGGAGAAACCCAGGGACAGAGAGCCTAGTGGGCTGCCGTCTATAGGGTCACATAGAGTCGGACATGACTGAAGTGACTTAGCAGTAGCAGTAGCCTGCACCATTATTGAATACCCATATTATCTCCAATGATTGAAATTCTAGCATATTAAATTCTCTTCTCTTTAAAATCCAGAGGACCAGAATCTGTCTGGCATCTTCAAGATGATTTGAAAGAGCATGGACTTTAAAATTCAACAATCATAATTCTGGCTTTCCCACCAACTCTCTGAGCCTCAAGTTCTTCATGTGTTAAATGGGGATAATAATCCCTACCTCATGGAAGACAGTTAAAGAGTGAAAAGATAATATATTAAGGGTTGGCAAATTAAGAAGGGCTCTTTGCCACTCTGAATACCCATATTATCTTTGCCACTCTGCAGGTTAGTTTCCTTCCTCCTGAAAAGAAACTCACACCCTTCCTTTACAGCTGTCTTTAAAAGAAAACCAGAAATCAGATAAAAATTGTCCTGTTAGTTAAATTGCTTATGTTTTGAGAGCAAACACTTAGATTCTGCATTTCATAGTTCTCTAACCCCAATGGAGTTAGACAGCTCAGCAGGTCATTTTCAAGAGCTTCCTCGGGTTTCAAGTCAGAGTCATTAGCACTGTGTTTGCTCCTGGTCATCCTGGGAAGAGGAAGGAAGCTCCTCCTGAGAACTCATCTGAAAAAGCTGGTTTGAGAAACACCAAGTTTCCGTGCAGAGGCAAGACTCGTCCTTAACGAAAGTGGATATTCTTGTTTCTTTCCCTCGGATGGGGTAGAGAAGGAGTGAGTGAAGAGTTTGTTTTTTCTGAAATGAGATTCCAGGGAACAAAGATTTTACTTATATTGAAACATTCTGAAGAGAAAATACAGCAATCTCCTAGTGGTTGGTTTGCAAAGTAGTTTAGGTTATAATGCTGATGACGCCAGTGTCCAAGTTCCATCCCTATGGAAGTTAAATTATATACTTTCCTTCACGAGAGACCCAAATGAGATCTGAAATCACCATGCCATGCCCATCTCTGCCACAGAGAAGGTCTGAACCTGTTTTATCTGAGTTGATTAAACTCCTCCAGTCAGTGGGGGCTGCTGGCAATTTCTACTCAAATCCAAACTCTGTTGTTGTTTCTTGAGGTAGGCAGAATTCAGTGGTAACACAGATGCCCTCTCTCTGATGTATAAGTCCTGCACAACCCCTCATACTGTGAATATGATTAGGGTATGCTACATAGCACCATTGACTTTAAAAAGGAAGACAATCAGGAGTGAGCCTGACCTACTTAGATGAGCCTCAAAAGGGACTGGACTCTTTCTGAAATCAGAGATTGTAAGTGTGAGAGGAATTGAGGGATTCGAAGTGAGAGTTTCTGTTGCTGGCTTTGAAGATGGAGGGGGCCAACAGAATGCAGGTAGCCAGTGGGAGCTGATAACACCTAGCCAAAAGCAAGAATGCAGGGATTCTACCATCACCAGGAGAGCTTAGAATGCAGCCCCATGTATGATTTTAGCCTCATTAAATCCTAGGTAGCAGAGAACTCAGCTACCTAGTGCTCACACCTCTTACTTACAGAAATCTGAGTAGATACTTGGGCATTGTTATAATCTGCTAAATTATGATAACTTGTTATACAGCAACAGAAAACTGATAGATTTCTATTTGTTTATTTTTTTAAAGTACATAGTGTAAAATGTGAAGCTGGAAATGTTATAACAGAAAATAGAATTGTGTCAGGTAGAGGGTCAGATGCATCTGGGGGCCACTCTCCACCTGTGTTCTTTCTGTCCCTTTCTTGAGGTCCTGCTACTGACTCTCTGAGTGACCCTCATGTTTCATCTCTATGATACCTGGAAACTGATATTGGTATTTTAGATTAATATAAGCATATGTTCCCTGTTATATATATATTATGTATTAATTTCACATCTAATACATAAAGTAAAAATAGCTACCAACTGATTCCTTAAACTACTTGTAGCATGCATTTCGACATGAAGTATACAGCACTGGTGGTGGAGGGGGCTAAGTTCCCACCCTCCCAGGCTTCTGGATAGAGGAAGAGACCTGCCAATAGTAATTTTAAGAGGTATCACTTAGTATCCTTTAGTTTTAAAACTAGAGTATGTATATCCATGTGAATAAATGTACACAAGGAATCATTTTCCTGACCTTGGACATGTATGTGGATTCATTTAGGACTGACCTGCCTGAAAACTCTGTGTTCTCCCACCTTCTTTTATCACAACTCTTCTCCCACTAAGAAAAAGGAGATAACTTTCAACCATCCGATAGCATATTCGTCTTATTTCCCCAAGACACAAAGCCTCCTCAAAGCATCTGACAAAATGACTCTAAATAATGCTATCAGTAAGAAAGTGAATGTCTTTAAAGACTGACTAACAAAATTCTTTTGCAGACTCAGATGGTTTCTTGAGGTGAAGGAATTCAAGCTGAGCTATTTCAAACTCTAAGAGAGTATGCTGTGAAAGTGCTCCACTCAATATGCCAGCAAATTTGGAAAACTCAACAGTGGCCACAGGACTGGAAAAGGTCAGTTTTCACTCCAGTCCCAAAGAAAGGCAATTCCAAAGAATGTTCAAACTACCACGCAATTGCACTCATCTCACACACTAGCAAAGTAATGCTCAAAATCCTACAAGCCAGGCATCAACAGTACCTAAGCTGAGAACTTTCAGATGTTCAAGCTGGATTTAGAAAACGCAGAGGAATTAGAGATAAAATAGCCAACATCCACTGGATCATAGAAAAAGTAAGAGAATTCCAGAAAAACATCAACTTCTGCTTCATTGATCACGCCAAAGTCTTTGGCTGTGTGGATCACAATAAATTGTGGAAAATACTTAAAGAGATGGGAATGCCAGACCACCTGACCTACCTCCTGAGAAATCTGTATGCAGAGCAAGAAGCAACACTTAGAACCGGACATGTAACAACATACTGGTTCCAAATTGGGAAAGGAGCACGTCAAGGCTGAATACTGTCACCCTGCTTATTTAACTTAAATGTAGAAAGTACATACATCATGTGAAATACTGGGCTGGATAAAGCACAAGCTGGAATCAAGACTGCAGGGAGAAATATCAATAACCTCAGATGTGCAGATGGCACCACCTTTATGGCAGAAAATGAAGAGGAACTAAAGAGCCTCTTGATGAAAGTGAAAGAGAAGAGTGAGAAGGTTGTCTTAAAACCCAACATTCAAAAAAGAAACATGATGGCATCCGGTCCCACCACTTCAATGCAAATAGATGGGGAGACAATGGAAACAGTGAGAGACTTTCTTTTCTTGGGCTCCAAAATCACTGCAGACGGTGACTGCAGCCATGAAATTAAAAGACACTTGCTCCTTGGAAGAAAAGCTATGACCAAGCTAGACAGTATATTAAAAAGCAGAGATATTACTTTGCCAACAAAGGTCCATCTAGTCAAAGCTATGGTTTTCCCAATATTCATGTATGGATGTGAGAGCTGAACCATAAAGACAGCTGAGCACTGAAGAATTGATGCTTTTGAAGTGTGGTGTTGCAGAAGACTCTTGAGAGTCCCTTGGACTGCAAAGAGATCCAACCAGTCAATCCTAAAGGAAATCAGCCTTTAATATTCATTGGAAAGACTGATACTGAAGCTGAAACTCCAATACTTTGGCCACCTGATGCTAAGAACTGACTCATTGGAAAAGACCCTGATGTTAGGAAAGATTGAAGGCAGGAGGAGAAGGGGACAATAGAGGATGAGACGGTTGGATGGCATCACCGACTCGATGGACATGAGTTTGAACAAGCTCTGGGAGTTGGTGATGGACAGGAAAGCCTGGCCTGCTGCAGTCCATGGGGTCGCAAAGAGTCGGACATGACTGAGCGACTGAACTGAACTGAATTATGCCTTCAAACATGAAAGAGAGTCCAACCCAGTTGTTAACAATAGACTAACAGAAAACTTTAATGATAACGTGGTTTTAGCATGTGATATAGGGGTTAGAAAAATTAGAATTGCATTCATATTTCAAAACCCCTTTAATTCCTAACTACTTAATTAGCTCATATCTCTAATAATTAAATAGACATAAAACTGATGTTGAACCTTGCAACATCAGTCTTGCAACAGGACTACTCATCCATGGATACACAAATTAATTAGAAAATATTAGTCCCATCCATGTCATTAACAGATGAGTTTGCAATTCAGTTTTATTTTATGTTTATAACTTATCAATATATTAATATGCTCATAGTGATTTGCTATAACAAAAACTGCAATAACAATGCAGGAAACAAACTGTTAAAGCTATATAGTCATACAGAGAAGAAGTACAACAGAATAGATAAAAAAACAACCATGTTACAATACAATGTATTTTTGTGGAGTGGGGGAATGAAAATACAAGTTCAAATACAAAAGAGAGGATATAAAATGTCAAATGTTAAAGAAAATTTATTTTTTTAAATAGATGATAGTCCATTAACCAAATATTCACTATAGTATTTAGATTCATTTAGAAGAGTGATGGAACACATTTTTTAAATGCCACAAATTACAATGTACTGGAAATCACATTCTTTACAACTGTTTGAACTTATGATTTGAAATTTTTAGATGCTAATCTAAAAGTGTACAAGGGGTACATAATTTTTCAAAGGTGTATGCTTTCAAATTTTGAAGGCTACTACTCTAGAGCAGGAATTCTTAACATGGGATGTCACACAGTGGCTATAAACACAGACTTAGGAGTTAGTCTTACTAGTTGTGTGACATTGGGCAAGTGACTTAAATTCAGCTCAGTCTACTTACCTGTAAAATGAGGACAGTAAAAATACCCTATCTATAAAGTTGTCAAACTTCAGTAGACACTAGAATCACCTGGAGGGTTTGTTTAAACACAGACTGTGGGCCCTGTTCCCAGAGATTCTGCCTGAGGAGGTCGGGGGGTCAGGCCCCTAAATCTGCATTTCTAACAAATTTTCAGGTGACACTAATGCTGCTTGCTCCTTTCATCTATCTCATAAAGTCATTCACTGTGTGGATTAAAAAGGTTAGTACATAAAGCAATTATCCTTCAATTAAAAAAAATAAATGTTAAAAGTATATATGTGCTTAAAAAAAGTTAGTACATAAAAATTCTTAGAAGTCCATTGGCCCAGAGCAGGTACTAACACACATTAGCCATATCATCAGTTAAAATTTGATTCACTGCTAAAGAAAATTTTACTGCAGTGGTTAAACAGAAAGGAGTTAGTACATGTCATTTAACAAGAGGTCCTGAGGTCAATCATCCAGGGCTGGCACCACTGGTCAAGAGTGCCTTGAAGTTCCCAGGCTCCTTCTGTCTTCTTTGCTCAAGTGTCTTTGCTTAGTGGCTTTCATTACCATAGATTGAGAATAGCTGCTGTTCCTCCAGGAGTCTTGTCTGAATTCCAGATAGGAAGAGAAAAGAGAAAAGGAGCAGAGGGTAGAGTTGATGGAGCATGCGAGCCAAGTCACAGACCCTCCCTTTCATAATTTATTTTTAGAGAAGTCACTTGCTTTTAAAAAATGTTTCCAGAAGTTCCCCATATGGGATGAATGGAGCTAATAAAATTAACCAACATTCAGTAAAATAGACTCAACAGTACTAGCCACACTTCAAGAGTTCAACAGCCACAAGTAGCCAGTGACTACCATGGTGGACAACACAGATGTAGGACATTTCCAACATTATGCAAAGTTCTAGTGGATGACATTAGACTACAAGATGCACCTCTAAGTCTCCTACAAGATCTATAAAGCTCTTTCTATCCAGACTTACCTGCTGTTGCTATACACTTTAGCAAAGGTCAGCAGGCTATTTCTCAGGCCTGCATTTGTTTACAATTCTGCTACCTGGGATTATACTCTCTCTCCACCTCGTCCATCTAGAAAACAAGAATCCTTCTTTATACACACATATTCAAAAAGCCAGAAGAACTGAACATGATGGAAGATGCATTTCTGAGCATACCTTCTCTTTTATCTACCATTACTACAAAAATAGCAGATCCAAGAGATTATTCAATCTTTTAAAAAATCACAGACAAAAAACTTGATTGAAAAATGGGAAAGGAACTTGAACAAACATTTCTCCAAAAAGATATACTAATGGCAATAAGCACAGGAAAAGATGCGTGATGACACTAATCATTAAGCATATGCAAATCAAATCCACAGCGGTACCACCTCACATCTATATTGGCTACTATCAAAAAACTCAGAAAATAACAAGTGTTGGCAAGAAGAAGGAGAAATTGGAATTCTTGCATATTGTTGGTGGAACTGTAAAATGGGGCAATTGCTATGGAAAACAGTATGGAAGTTTCTCAAAAAATTAAAAGTACAATTACATGATCCAGCCATTCCACTTCTGGGTATACACTCCCAAAGAACTTAAGGTAGGATGTTGTGGAAATATTTGTCCACTCATATGCAATACCAGCATTATTCACAATCGCCAAAAGGTGACTGCAATCCAAGTGCCCATCAGTGAATAAATGGATATACAAAACGTGGCATAGGCATGCAATGGTAGAATATTCAGCCTTGAAAAGAAATTCTGACACATGCCACAACCTGGCTGAAACTTGCAGGCTATATCTTGCAACCATATCTTCAAACATCTCTGATTTTTAAACTACAAAATGATCTTGGGTTTTTTTTTTTTTTAATTGAAGAAAAAATGCTTAAACATAGGAAAAAAAATACTGCTAAGTGCCTCAGATTAAGTAAGATAAAATGAGAACTCACTCTACTCATTCCTTGTATTATCCAAGTGTTGGACTCAGTACCCTTCTGATAAATTTCCTTCTGAGAACCTCTGTACACAAATTAAGTGCCAGTTAGGCCTCACGGCTTCGACTAGACAGTGTTAGAATGATTTCTGCCCAGAAGAACAAAGAGTCAGATGCACTTCTTGGATCGGACAGTAGCCTAGTGGTTATTTCTACCCGCTGCACACTGGCATTACCTGGGAAATTTAAAAGCCAAGCTGTTCTAAGGAGAGAGCAGGCTGGCTGTGAAGAGGTACTGCTATTTTCTGATGCCTAACCCCACCCCCACCCCCTAACCACTACACATCTCATATTTATTTAATGTCCAGAATCATCAAACAGTGCTCCTGACACAGTCGCAACATTTCTGTCTTCCGGGTAACGGTTCTCCACTAGGTATCATTATCTAGAGCACGTGATCTCTTCAGCACCTGTAGCTCAAGCGCCTGAATCTCTCCCTGCATGTGTCCGCCCCTCACAACCACACCCAGAAACCATGACTCGCTACCTATTACTGTCCACAAGGCAGGCCGCTTCCGGGTGGACTTTGCTGATGGGGAGCGTTCAGGCCTGTGCCATCTGCTCTCGCGCCGGATACGTCTCTGCTTAAACTTCGATTAGGTTCAGCTCCCAAACCCGCGGGGGTTGTGTTGGGGTCCGGGGATAAAGCGCCGAAACTTACTTGCCTTCATCCTTGCCCACTGAACACCTCCTGATTTTTTGCAAACTGCTGCTTCTGGTCAAGAATATGCGCCACAAAGAACAGCTCTAGTCCAGACTTCGGTGTCTGGACATTTACCAAAGTCCTGCCTTTGTCAGATCAGAGGCTGCGAAGCCTGGTCCTTCTCTATCTGCCTGGAAGATCCAGGCAGTCTTGCTCCGGCACGAGATTCAGGGCGTTTGTTCCGGAAATCGCGGAGGCCTGCTGCCAGGAAAACAAGAACGCGAACACTTACGCCTCTGGGGTAGAATAGAGAGACAGGATGGTTTACTTTCACTGGCCTTATTTCCAGGTCCCCTCTAGGAATCTGGGAGGTTTCTGCGTCTCTGTGGTTATTTCTACAGCTTCTACAGCCTTTACCCTGTTCTAGGCCCTGCCTTCTAAATGGGTTGGGAAGGTTTGACAGAGAAATCGTTTGGGAAAACTTCACAAGTATATGGCAAAAAAAGAATAGTACGATGAATTCGATGTACCTGTCTCACACCTTCTATCAACTCATGGCAATGTTATTAACCTATAACCCAGCCCTCATTCCTTCAGACACATTACATGAATCTCAGACCCGTGTCACTGATAAATTTAACATAGCCCGGACTAGGTTGACTTAGACACTTTCCTCGGGCACAAAATTTAGGAGACTTCTAAAAAGCTTTGCAATAGAGACAATAACATTTGAAAGTATTTTAAAGTAAAAAATTAATGCAAAAAACGATAATGAATACAATATCAATATTCTAAATACAGAATCAGTACTACTGATTCTTTCCTTCTGCCCAGTTCCTACATGACTAACAAAAGGCTGAAACTTAAGTATCTCTAAGAATGAGGATCCTTTTGAAAAACATAATCACAATATCATTATCACATCTAAAAATAATACCAAAAATAAGATCAAGTATCCAACCATTGTTCAAACTTTACCAGTTTTATATATTTTATAAATATATTATATAACATATTATAAAATCATATGTGAGTAACAAGGAGGGCTGGAATGAGAATTCTCAGGCATCTTTTATCTAAGGTGCATAAGTTATCAAGACCTTGGACATAGATCACTTGAAGCATTATGTCATCATCAAGGTTTAGCAACAAACTTCCAACAGGCCTGGTCCAGAAAAGTTTCTTGGGAAATCTGATATCTGGGTATGAAGTTTATGTGAATGAAAGAGTAGAACAGTAGGAAAGAGGTAGAAATGAGAAGATCTCTCAGATAGTGGTAATAGTAGGTAAGGGTACTAGAATGGAGTGCTGAGGAAGAAAGAAAATCAAGGAATGTGGACAGGAATAGAAATATAAAAGGAGAAACAAGGATCATAATCAGTGGGATGGGTAAAGAGGAAAGATTATTATGGCTCTAAGATAGCACAGGAAAGAAAAAGGAGAAATATGATATTTATCAATCAGAAAGATGAGTAAAATGATCACAGTCCATGAAGGAGTAGAAACTGTAGACTGATCTATGGTGGGTAAATTTCACCATGCGAAAGCTAACTAAAAGGTCAGAAGTCATTTACAGTGTTTCTAATGTTAAGGCCTTCTGTTATATTCCATCAATTGCCTAAACTCCTTTAAATTTTACTTTACTTCAAATACAGATCATGATCTTTTTAAACTGCATTATTTTGGCCTTTATTTCCTGCTGTATAGATTTACCATAACTGCACCAGACAATGTTGTTAACTACTCAGCGATCTTAGTTGCAGAAGATAGAATACACACAAATAAGGTAAAATTAAAAGGGATTTCTTATGCATTCACAGAGTTTCTTGGAGACCAGAATCAAGTATAGATTATACTACACTGCCAGAAGCACTCAGCCATGAAAATGCTTCCATAGAAGTCTTACTGCTGCCACTTCTGGTTCCACATTAGACAGTAGCTGCACATAAACCAAAAATACCCACAACAACCTTGCATGTGTGAAAGGATTTCAAGCTAAAATCAAACCAGAGGATATGAAATGAAATGTCACATATGCACCTTCTGAAGGATGGGAGGTAAGAGCTAAGAGACTTATTTCCCTTAAAATGCCTCATTTACAAAAGACAGAGACTTATCTCCTAGTCAATAAGTAGCCCCTAATCTGACTGGACTTGCCCCTCTTTGCATTCTTGATCATAAATACAACCATCTCAAAAACCTCAATAGACCTACCTTGCTATATATCATGAGTTTCCTGAATTGCAATTCCTTTGCTATTCCTGAATAAACTCTATTTTTAGTAATTTGAACTTGTCTCAGTTTACCTCTTCATTTATGTTGACATATGTCAGAAGAGCTATTCAACCTTTATCTCACAATATTCATTTCTCCCAGTCTTACACTGCAAAGTCAAGAGGGCCTTAGGAAGCATCATTATGAACAAAGCTAATAGAGGTTATGAAATTGCAGTTGAGCTATTTCAAATCCTGAAAGATGATGCTATGAAAGTGCTGAACTCAATATGCCAGCAAATTTGGAAAACTCAACAGTGACCGCAGGACTGGAAAAGTTCAGTTTTCATTCCAATCCCAAAGAAAGGCAATACCAAAGAATGTGCAAACTGCCTCAAAATTGCACTCATCTCACGTGCTAGCAAAGTAATGCTCAAAATTCTCCAAGCCAGGCTTCAATAGTATGTGAACCATGAACCTCCAGATGTTCACATTGGATTTAGAAGAAGCAGAGGAACCAGAGATCAAATTGCCAACATCCGTTGGGTCAGCGAAAAAGCAAGAGAATTCCAGAAAAACATCTACTTCGGCTTCATTGACTATGCCAAAGCCTTTGGCTGTGTGCATCACAGCAAACTGGGGAATTCTTCAAGAGGTGTGAATACCAGACCACCTTACCTGCCTCCTGAGAAATCTATATGCAAGTCAAGAAGCAACAGAACTGTACATGGAAAAACAGACTGGTTCTAAATCGGGAAAGGAATACATCAAGTCTGTATATTGTCACCCACCCTGCTTATTTAAAGTCTATGCAGAGTACATCGCATGAAATGCTGGACTGGATGAAGCACAAGCTGGAATCAAGAATGACAGAAGAAATATCAGTAAACTTAGATATGCAAATGACACCACTCTTCTGGCAGAAAATGAAAAGGAACTAAAGAGCCTCTTGAGGAAAGTGAAAGAGGCTAGTGAAAAAGTCGACTTAAAACTCAACATTCAGAAAACTAAGATCATGGCATTTGGTCCCATCACTTCATGGCAAATAGATGGGGAGACAATGGAAACAGTGAGAGACTTTATTTTGGGGGATCCAAAATCACTGCAGATGGTGAGTACAGCCATGAAATTAAAAGACATTTGTTCCTTGGAAGAAAAGCTATGACCAACCTAGACAGCATATTAAAAAGCAGAGACATTACTTTTCTGACAAAGGTCCGTCTAGTCAAAGCTTTGGTTTTTACAGTAGTCATGTATGGATGTGAGAGTTGGAGCATAAAGAAAGCTGAGCGGCAAAGAATTGATGCTTTTGAAGTGTGGTGTTGGAGAAGACTCTTGAGAGTCCCTTGGACAGCAAGGAGATCCAACCAGTCCATCCTAAAGGAAATCAGTCTTGAATATTCATTGGAAGGACTGATGCTGAAGCTGAAACTCCAATACTTTGGTCACCTGATGCAAAGAACTGACTTCTTGGAAAAAACCCTGCTGCTGGGCAAGACTGAAGGCAGGAAGAAAGGGGATAACAGAGGATGAGATGGCAGGATGGCATCACTGACTCGATGGACATGAGTTTGAGTAAATTCCGGGAGTTGGTGATGGACAGAGAAGCCTCACCTGCTGCAGTCCATGGGGTCGCAAAGAGTCGGCACAACTGAAATGAACTGAGTCTTATACAAGCACATCTGCTCAGCAAAAGCTATGTGACACAGGAAGTCCTAGTGACAAGGAGATCTGAGAACTGGAGATTTTACTGCTTCAGGTTTAGTGTACAGGAGGCACATTGCAAAAGGGTTGAAGAGGTGTAGAGTAAGCAATCTTTGCTACTTGTCACGGTTGCTACCTGGTATCCATTTCACCCTTTTTCCTTCTTAAAAAAACTGATTTTGTTCCAGTGTCCACCATTCACACACATAAATTGAAGAACTCAGGAGACTACCCCCATTTTAAGTTCCAGGGCAATTTATTAGTAGTCTAAGATGAATATGTAAATCCTATGCCTTTATAGGGAGAAGGCAATGGCACCCCACTCCAGTACTCTTGCCTGGAAAATCCCATGGACGGAGGAGCTTGGTAGGCTGCAGTCCATGGGGTCGCTAAGAGTAGACACGGCTGAGGGACTTCACTTTCACTTTTCACTTTCATGCAATGGAGAAGGAAATGGCAACCCACTCCAGTGTTCTTGCCTGGAGAATCCCAGGGTCTGGGGAGCCTAGACAGTGGGCTTCTGTCTATGGAGTCACACAGACTCGGACACGACTAAATTGATTTAGCATGCATGCATGTATGCCTTTATAGATGACTGATTTACAAATTTAGGTTTAAACCGATAAGCAAAAGCATTCCCCTGCTAGCTGTTATAAGTTCAGAGGTAGGCAGGAGATCTACATTGTCATAATCACACTTTAATGATTGAGAAGAGAGGTTATGCTTTCCCTTTGTGTTAAGAGCGAAGAACATTTTGCCCAAGGTGCTTCAGGCTGCAGTATTAAAGATAGCCGTAGGATTAGGCAGCCTAAGCATAATGCTGACAAACAGGTTAACTTTGGTTCTATTCTTGCTTCACGTAAGGTTGGTCATCCCAGTTAGACTTAAAAAGTGGCCCGTACGGGGATCGAACCCGCGACCTTGGCGTTATTAGCACCACGCTCTAACCAACTGAGCTAACCGGCCCTCGTACAAACTGCTGTTCTTCCTTAATGTTTTGATTGCATTGACCTTCTAGAATTTCTTTATCACAAATGGGAATATCAGTCCTATATATAATGGTCCGCTTCTGTTAAAGGGAAACAAAAGAAAAAAAGTCTATAAAGGTCAAGTATGAACCTTGCCTTTCAGAACATGCCTTCTTGGAACCAATGCAAATGCATTTTGTAATGCAAACTCTTTTGTAACAAGTACAAAAACCATTTTTAATGAAAATGGCAAATTGGAACATTTAATAGTAAGGACTTTGATATATTTGCATCTTGGAGACCACAATAATAGATGGTAAGAGAAGGGAAAAGAGTCTTTCTACCTGCAGACTCTTTGGGAATGAGAAGAATAAGTGCTTGAAGAAGAAGAATGAATAAGAATAAATACCAGCAGTATTTTTAAAGAACAATTGAATTAAAATAATCCATCCATCCAACACCCACTCATCCATCCCTGAGAAAAATTAAAAGCTTCCTTCAGAGAGCAAATAATGGAAATGTAATGCTAGTGATAAATGAGAGGCATATGACCTTAACAATGAGCTAGAAAAAAACTCAATGTGAAAAAGCTCTACATGCACCCAGGGAATAGTAATGAATAAAGCTTTCCATGAACAAATGAGGAACTAGGTCTGAGGTGGAAAAAAATGAGCTGATGCTTAGGACAGGTGTTTGGGAATGAATGTGTTGTGAGAATAAAATGGACCTGCTGTTTAAGGTTGCTATGCAATACTTCAGTTCTAGGTTTTCAGTACTTTCTATTTAGATATCACAGGTGTAAATAAAATCTTATTTAGCCATTATTGTGGACCAAAGACTGCTTATGTGTTTTAAATGAATTAACATATTTAAACATAACTAATTTATGAGGTGACTGTTACAATCATTCTCGTTTTATAAATAACCAAAGACAGAGTTTAGAGTCAGCATTCTGATGATTTAACCTTGCAAAACCTCCTTTTCATTGTCACTAAACTGCTTCTTAAAATCGGTGTTTATCATTTTTTTTAGTGGATGGCCATATTCTGAGGACCCTCCTGTTCTAAAAACCAACTTTGTAGCATCTTGATTTATACCCCAGAATATTAATTGCTTCAATTTTCAATTAATATTAATCTCACCACTAATATTGAATATGTAACATGGATCTGAAAACTCCTATCCCAGGTAAGAAAAACTCTGAGCATCAGCCAAGTGCACTGTATTATTATGGCAGGGTAATTCTTTCTAGCAATTTTACTGGATTATTTAGTGATTCACTTCCTTTTCTTGGTTCCCCAATACGGAAGGGAAATATGTTGAGAGCAAACACCCTAGAGACGTTGATTTTTTTCTCCTCTCTCTTTTCCTCTGTTTTTTGTTTTGTTTTGTTTTGTTTTTGTTTTTGTTTTTGTTTTTCCTCTCTCTCCAAGAAACAGTTTCCTTACGGAAAACAAAATGAAATGAAGAAAGGCCCTCTGTTGTAGCTGCCGGGTCTCTGCTATCGTTCTGCTTTGTTATTTGGAATGGGATCTGTTCACTCCGCATAAGCAGATTCTAGAACCCGCTAGCAAGGAAGTTTGCAGACTCTCCTCTGCAAAGTTCCAACGCCAAATATAGAACTCTTAGGCTTGCACAGGCTTCCATCTTAAAAGGAGAAAAATCAAAGACAACCTTGGCCCGTACGGGGATCGAACCCGCGACCTTGGCGTTATTAGCACCACGCTCTAACCGACTGAGCTAACCGGCCAGGGTAACGTTGTAGCCCTACAAATTACAAAGGACATTTAAACAGCATTGTTTTGCACTTTACGGTGGAAAGACTGAGTTGCTTCCATTCTTTTTCTCGACTTTCCTCATTGGCCGAGAAAATGGATGAAAAACTTCTCATTCTGCCTCAAGAAAGTGTCCTTCTTCCGGAAAAGCTTAAAGCTCTCTCAAACTTCGGATTCTGACCCGAGAAGATTCAGGCCTACGTCCCTAGGCAGGGCTTCCTGAGACCGCGACGGGTGCATCACGGAGACGACCACAGAGCCTCCAGAGGCATGGAAGGACTCGGCTCCGGCGCGCAAGATCCAGAGTCCTCTCTACTCTTGGAGATCCTTAAGCTTCCCTCGGAAGCATCGAGTCCCATGAACCTGAACCTTGTCGCCGCCTGGCCTCTGGGTGGTTTTACCGGCCCCGCCACCCGGAATCCGCAGCTGTGAGCCCCAGGTATCCGGCTCCGAGCGCGGGAATGTATGAGTCGTGGTGTTGCAGTGTTGGTCATCAAACACGTGATGGCGCCCGACGGACAGGCTGCGGTCGGCGTGAGCGAAAGAACCTTGGGGATGGGAGGGGCGGAGGCCCGGGTTGGGCAACTGTGAAGAGGCAGGAAACCCCATTTGAGAGGCTTAACTGAGAAGAGAACCCTGCGGGCAGGGGTCAACCCAGAGAAGGGCCGGCAGAGGAGCTAATTCCCTATTGGCCCTCTGCTCTTTTCTGGATTCTACTTCTTCCTTCCTTTCCAACACGACTGTTCCTGTTAAGTTGGGAATAGTAGTGTTTTTAGAAGTTAACTGACCTATGTTCATGGGGTTCTCAGAGCAAGAATACTGAAGTGGTTTGCCATTTCCTTCTCCAGTGGACTGAAATCAGATTGATTACATTCTTTGCAGCTGAAAATGGAGACGCTCTATGCTGCTGCTAAGTCGCTTCAGTCGTGTCCAACTCTGTGCGACCCCATAGACGGCAGCCCACCAGGCTCCCCCGTCCCTGGAATTCTCCAGGCAACAACACTGGAGTGGGCTGTTATTGCCTTCTCCGGGATACTCTCTATACAGTCAGCTAAAACAAGACCTGCAGCTGACTGTGGCTCAGATCATGAACTCCTTATTGCAAAATTCAGACTTAAATTGAAGAAAGTAGGGAAACCCACTAGACCATTCAGGTATGACCTAAATCAAGTCCCTTACGATTATACAGTGAAAGTGACAAATAGATTCAAGAGATTAGATTTGATAGAGTGCCTGAAGAACTATGGAGGTTTACAACATTGGATAGGAGGCAGTGATCAAGATCATCCCCAAGAAAAGAAATGCAAAAAGGCAAAATGGTTGTCTAAGGAGGTCTTACAAATAGCTGAGAACAGAAGAGAAGCTAAAGGCAAAGGAGAAAAGGAACGATATACCCGTTTGAATGCAGAGTTCCAAAAAATAGCAAGGAGAGATAAGAAAGCCTTCCTCAGCGATCAGTGCAAAGAAATAGAGGAAAACAACAAAATGGGAAAGACTAGGGATCTTTTCAAGAAAATTAGAGATACTAAGGGAACATTTCATGCAAAGATGAGCACAATAAAGGACAGAAATTGTATGGACCTAACAGAAGCTGAGGATATTAAGAAGAGGTGGCAAGAATACACAGAAAAACTATACAAAAAGATCTTCAAAACCCAGATGACCTCGATGGTGTGATCACTCACCTAGAGCCAGACATCCTGTAATGCAAGGTCAAATGGGCCTTAGGAAGCATCACTATGAACAAAGCTAATGGACGTGATGGAATTCCAGTTGAGCTGTTTCAAATCCTAAAAGATGATGCTGTGAAAGTGCTCCACTCAATATGCCAGCAAATTTGGAAAACTCAGCAGTGGCCACAGGACTGGAAAAGGTCAGTTTTCATTCCAATCCCAAAGAAAGGCAATACCAAAGAATGTTCAAACTATTACACAGTCGCACTCACCTCACATGCTAGCAAAGTAATGCTCAAAATTCTCCAAGCCAGGCTTCAACAGTACGTGAATCCTGAACTTCCCAATATTCAAGCTGGTTTTAGAAAAGGCAGAAGAACCAGAGATCAAATTGCCAACATCCATCCGCTGGATCATTGAAAAAGCTAGAGAATTCCCGAAAAACATCTACTTCTGCTTCACTGACTATGACAAAGCCTTTGACTGTGTGGATCACAATAAACTGTGGGAAATTCTTCAAGAGGTGTGAATACCAGACCACCTTACCTGCCTCCTGAGAAATCTGTATGCAGGTCAAGAAGCAACAGTTAGAACCAGACATGGAACAACAGACTGGTTCCAAATAGGGGAAGGAGTATGTCAATGCTGTATATTGTCACCCTACTTATTTAACTTATATGCAGAGTATATCATGTGAAATGCTGGACTGGATGAAGTACAAGCTGGAATCAAGATTGCAGGGAGAAATATCAATAACCTCATATACGCGAATGACGCCACCCTTATGGCAGAAAATGAAGAGGAACTAAAGAGCCTCTTGATGAAAGTGAAAGAGAAGAGTGAAAATGTTGGCTTAAAACTCAACATTAGAAAAACTAAGATCATGGCATCCTGTCCCATCACTTCATGGCAAATAGATGGGGAAACAATGGAAACAGTGAGAGACTTTATTTGGGGGGCTCCAGAATCACTGCAGATGGTGACTGCAGCCATGAAATCGAAAGACGCTTGCTCCTTGGAAGAAAAGCTATGACCAACATATTAAAAAGCAGAGACATTACTTGGCCCACAAAGGTCTGTCTAGTGAAAGCTATGGTTTTCCAGTAGTCATGTGTAGATATGAGAGTTGGACTATAAAGAATGCTGAGTACCAGAGAACTGATGCTTTTGAAGTGTGGTGTTAGAGAAGACTCTTGAGAGTCCCTTGGACACCAAGGAGGTCAAACCAGTCGATCCTAATAGAAGTTAGTCCTGAATATTCATTGGAAGGACTGATGCTGAAGTTGAAACTCCAATATTTTGGCCACATGATGCAAAGTACTGAATCACTGTAAAAATCTTTCTCTGGTGCTGGGAAAGATTGAAGGCAGGAAGAGAAGGGGACAACAGAGGATGAGTTGGTTGGACGCTCCAGGAGTTGGCGATGGACAGGGAAGCCTGGGTGCTACACTCCATGGGATGGCAAAAGAGTCAGACTGAACTGAATTGACCTGTTTGCATATGTACCTATGTATATTACATAGTTTCTTTTGGATATGCACTCCTAGTAAATAAAGTTTTTAATATAATACTTGGTATTCACTTTCTTTTTCCCCCTGGAAATGGGAATCATACTCTTTGGCTGGCTGAATCTGTCATTTTTTTCTTGCTTTCCATTTCACTAAAATTTTGCTTTTAATATCATACATATAAATGATTCTTCTGGCCCTTCAGCACCTTTCACTAACTTTGTGCATCTTTTAATCAACTTGTAGATGTCTTCATTTGTTTTGTTCTTTGGTGAAAATTCTGGAAGTTTGTATAGCAGAATATTATTAGTAGTACTTGACATTCTAGTTCTACTCAGGTATGTTTAAGTGTTTTTGAGAACCTAGGCCCTATTCAGATTTAGATGGTAGACTGCAGTCGCTTGCTTTGTGTTAAAGGTCAGTTCCCTGGGAAATAAACATTGAGATGGAGATGCCAAAGCAGTGACCCAGGAGAGGCTGCGAGGCCGGCTGCAGGGCCAGAGCTTGCCCTCCTCCTCCACTCCGACCCCCGACCCCCGACCCCCACCCCCGCCGCTTCTGCTGATTCATCGCAGCTCCAGCTGGCAGCAGCCTTTTCTGGGGATGGCTGCTCCTGAAATTCCTCAGAGATAACCAGTTGATTCTCCTTGAGCCTGGTGTAAGATGGTGTTAGAGTCTTATTGGGATCACTCTTAGAATAGACGGCAATGAGAGGGTGAAGGAAACAGGATTAGGAAGAGGCAAAAGATGAACTTGATGTTGTAAAAGAAGCCTCAGTTCAGCTTACCAGGTATCTGAACCTGAAATGGTCCGTTAGTAATATTCTGAATTGAGGCTGATTTGAGCTACACCCAAGGGTTAGTGTACTCTTGAGCAAAGTTTCCTCTTTTCTGTTGCGGATAGTGCCCAGAGTAACCCAGCCATAAGCCATTAGAAGTCAACATTCCTGAAGTGGAGAAATAAGTGCCACCATTCTGGAGGGTGATTTGACAGGTGCATAACACCACTGTTCTTTCAGAAATCTTGTGTCAGATATATGCTTTTGACCAGTATCTTTGACCAGTAACCCCTCCTTCAACTCACTGATATAGAAGAGAGCAGGTGTGGCTAAAATAATATGATGGCTAATAGAAGATCATTTCATTTTTTCTTTTGGGCTTCAACAAATGTCTCTGACACACTCCCCCATCCCCTAACACTTCATACAATCCCCAGCCCCTCCCCCCCGCCCCACACACACACCCCCGCTGCCAGAGTTTATAATCTAGTTGAATCCAGTGGTGTCCACTCTGAAACAATTTCTCAAGAGGAGATAGTTATCTTAATCTAGTACCTGTATTTACTCTTCCAAAAGAACATTTTTCTTTGGTTTTGACTGACACAATGTTGCTTCACACCCCCCCACCCCCGCCCCGGCCTTTTATCACCTGGCAAACCAGTTACTAAATTCATTATAGCTGAGAGACATATGAAATTATGTTCAAATACAGTGTAACTAAGACCTTTGCCAAGATGGGCTCCGTGGCTTAGCTGGTTAAAGCGCCTGTCTAGTAAACAGGAGATCCTGGGTTCGAATCCCAGCGGGGCCTGTTGGGGTGTTGTGCTGTCTCTGGTTTTTGCAATTTTAACCTCATAGAAAATATTTTTCTCTAAGTGAGTAGAAACTAACTTGAATTGACACTGGATGAATATTCTAATACTCAGGACTTAAGCTTTGCTTGGGAAAAATGGGGTACTTTGTATAAGAGGACAGAGGTAAAAGGGCAAATAATATCTCGAGCAGCATTCCCAACACATAGATCAGAAGTAATTTAAGGACTCTGAGTAGGGTTGGCACTCAAGTTTTTTGTTTTATTTTTAAATAGACTATTAAATAGCTAATGGCTTTTCTCATTTCAAGGTAATATGTAGGAGTATTAGTACCAAGCATCTTTAAGGAACAATGGATAAGGTAGGGAAGACAGAGACCCATGGTCAGAAGTGATTAGTTTAAATTCGCCGTGACTGAACCTTTTCTTGCTACTCACCACTTCTAGGAAGTCTTCAATTTTCCTTTGCGTTTCTGCTCTTAGCCTCATCCTAAAGAAGGTAAGGGGGAAAAGAGAAAGGGCTTTAAAAAAAAAAAGCACCTAATGTAAATGTTGAATTGAGTACTGTAATAGCTGTTTCTACTTTTCAAGTGATTCTGGACTCTAGGTCATCACTGAAGTTTTTGAAAAGAGACAAATATGGTTAGTGACAAAGAAGAGTGGTTAGTGACAAAGCATATAAAGCATCTAGAAAGAGTTTAGAAATAAATGAAGTCTTACACTTTTTTCTAGACAGATTTTTACAAAAAGTTCTGATAAAGACATTAAGTCCTAAAAACAAAGATGTTTCTGCTTATCTGCAGTTTCTTTTGACATTCTAAGATATATCTTAAAATAATTAGGCTTTACAAATGTCCACTTCCCCAAACTTAGTAATGTGCACAAAATTCTACAGGCAATGACTGCACCCTAAGTATCTTCTTGCTTCTCACTGTCACGGCCTAACAGATTATTTACTCCTTTGTTGAGCATCTGGGAATGCAAATGTGTCAGAAGACACATTATAGAATCTCTTAAAATGGAGTTGAATCTAATCAGTGAAATCCTGTACCTCTAGAAGTGTTCAGTACTTAATAGGTCTAAATGATAAAAAGTTGTTATTCTATAAAACAGTTGTAAACAAGTCATGGACATTCTCAACTGTGTCTTTGTCAAAGGGACTTCTCCCTAGTTGAACTACTCTTTTTTTCCTTGACCTACCTTATTCTTCATTCAAACTTCCTTAAATGTTCTCTGGCTTGGGAGCCTCAAATGGACAGCTCCTCTTTTGTGCTCTGAGGGTACAACTGACATTGTGGTTCTTTCTTCTTCAGGTCCAGGTACACACTTCCCATGTTGGACACTGGATAAAACTTGGTGAACAAATTCAAAGGGGATGTCCCTTGAAAAGGTGGAAAAGTAAGGCATGGTGATGAGGGAAAATGTTAGGGATAGAGGAGTCTCTGGAGCTGACCCTTCCTTGGCTACCTGCCTAGAGCTGATCTTTCAAAATATCTATGTCTGAAAGAGGTCTCTGCCTAACTTCAAACTCACATTTCCATTGCCACCAGGATTTCACATGAGTACCACTGGCACCATACACCATGAACTCAACTGATCATTATTTCCACTGGAAATCTATTATTAAACTTGACTCTTCCTGCTGCCTTACACCACCAATCAAATTATCACAGTCTTCCTGATTTACATTCAACATATGTGAGATGTTTTTCTCTCTGTTCATCTACTTGGTTCTTATTTGGACCTCCTTCACTACAATCTCTAACAGCCTCTTCCTGTTCTCCCTGTCTTCAAGACTGGCCATCTGAAGTCATTCTCAACCCAGAAGACATATATCTCTGGCTTAAAATACATCATTTCCTCCCTAAGATTTCCCAGTCTTAAACCTTTCTTCATTTTCTAATATATGGATTTAAACCTATATATTTTCCTTTAAGCACTACTTTAGTTGCGTGTTGTATTTTCATTCTTTCAGTTCAAAGTATTTTCTAGTTTCCATTGTACTTATATTTTACTTAGAAGTGTACTGCTCAAGTTTCCCAGTATTAGAAGTTTTTAGTTATCATTTTGTTGTTGACCTCAAGTTTAATTCTGTTATTGTCAGAAAGCATTTTTAAAATTGTTTGAATCCTTTTAAATTTATTAACACTTGTTTGGGGGCCCTTTTTGTTTTGGTCTATGTTTAATGTGCACTTGAAAATAATGAGAATTCTGCTGTAGTTGGATGTTCTGTGTGATAAATGTCAACTAGATCAAGTTGAGTAGTTACTAGCTATGGTTCATCTTCTCAATTCCTGCTTATTTCCGCTTTTCTGTAAGTTTCTCATCAGCTACTAAAAGTGATTTTTAAATCACCAGCCATAGCTCTGCTTATTGTCGTTCTTGTTTTAGTTTTCTCAATTTTGCTTCATGTAAGAATTGACATGTCTTCTTGCTGAGTTGATCACTTTATCATTATGAAATGTTCTTTATCTTTGGTCTTACTTTTTATTGTGATATCTCCTCTGTTTGTCAACCAGGTTTCTAATGGTTGGTGTTTCCATAGTTCCCCGACACTTTATTTTCAACCTGTTGTCTTATTTTTCAAGTCTATTTCTTGTAAGCAGGACACAAAAGGCTCTTGTTTTCCTTTATTTTACTATTCAGCCAGCCCATTTATGCCTTTTAATTATTTATTCCATTTACATTAAAAGCAATTATATATATCTGGGTTTAAGTTGGCATCATTATTTATTTTCCATTTATCCTACTTGTTCTTGATTCCTCCTTTTCTACCTTCCTTTGAATTAATATTTCTTATTCCATTTAATCTTTATTTAACCTAAGATGTATCATTTCCCTCCAGCTGCTTTTCAGATGTTTTTAATCTTTGTTTTTCAAGAATTTCAACATAATTTGGCAATAGTTTTATTTATGTTTATCCAGATTGTTATTTGCTGAGCTTATTCAACCAATGAGTTGTCACATGTTTTCCCCCACTGAGCTATAAGTACCCTTAAGTTTAGAGCATTTTAATGTATGTAAATCACACTTTAAAAAAATAAATAAACCTTCAGTGTAGATATAGAAGACATCTACACTCCAAGAAGTAAAGATTAGTCTCCACTCCCTCTCTCATCAGATTCAAATTGAAATATACCTTCCCCTGATTGGGAAGCACATCCATCTTGCCTTTGATCTGGCCCATATATCACCATTTAGTCTTATTTCTTTCCATGTCTTGCTTCAAATGCTTGGATTCGCACCCCCTTCACCCCAAAGATTATTCCTATTTCGTTCAGTTCCCAACAACAACAACAACAACAAAAATTCCCTTACTAACCTCTAACCATCATACTTCTTTTCATCTATTAAGTCTTAGAATTGGTGTAATTTTCTCTTGGAAGCCTTCAAGGGCATTCCAATTTTTTGGCTGTTCAAGCAGGCTTTCCTGAACATTATGGTCGATATGTTTGGTAGACGCATTTCTACTTGTATTTATTATTGATTTTAAAAGAAAAATGAAGAAAGAAAAATGGGAACATTTCGAAGACCTAGGACAAGAAAGAATATTTACCTCTACCTGTTCACACCTCAGGTCTGGTTTCCGTAGTGTAGTGGTTATCACGTTCGCCTAACACGCGAAAGGTCCCCGGTTCGAAACCGGGCGGAAACAGACTTCTCCTGGGTACAGTTTTCCATTTCCACAGAAGATCTCTGTACATTGTTTTTTGTGGTACCAGACTTCAAAACATATACCACATTTGCCCTTCTCTTGAGGCCCAGGGGTTTAAAACAAAAAACTATCCGGACGCTCTCTGCTCTGAAACCCGGGTTTCCCCTTCCCCACCCGTTCTTTCCCCTCCTGCAACTCGGCGTCCTCCTGCTGGAAGGACCGAGAGGCCAACCTGGGGTCAACCGGGGAGACCCCTGCTGCACCAGGCCTGCGCCACGCGGGCGACACAGTCTCTCTTGGACCAACGGGTTTTCTGCAAAGTGACTTTCTCTTGACCTTCAGAGAGAGAAAAGTGCTTCACTTCGAAACCAGACAGCGATCTCACAACTGTTCAGTTATTATTACTCCTATTAGTACCATCCAGTAGTTCCAAAGCTCATCAGGCGTAGATTCGGAAAGAAGAGTTGTGGGGAGCAGTTGGGGTGGGGGGATGGATAAGATGAGATTCCTGTCCTCAAAAACTCCCCGGGTATCTGTACTGGAGAAAGAAGGCTCTTACCTGCATTTTTGGGAGCGCCCTTCCACTCCGTTCCCACCACCCCCAGAAAGATCCTCTGGGACTGTTTCTCCGTAGGGCTAGATTTTAGGCTATTTAACCGCAGTGGAACATGCCAGACCCGTCCCCCCTCCCCTGCTCACCCCCCACCTCTCACCCCCAGCCCTCCCAGGCCCAGGGCGGACTCCCCGGCCCTGGCTGTTGCGGAGAGCCTCCTCTTCAGCGGAATCAAACTCGACGTTCTCCTAAAATTCATCATCTGGCATCCAGCTCCGCCCTAAGTGGGAGGCCAGCAGGCGGAAGCGGTCTCGGATGAAAGGAAGGATCTTGAGCATTCCTGAAATCAGTTACGTGCCAGTAGTTTGAGGGGTTTCCCGTAAATAAGAAAAGGTTGAAAAGTTTGGTGGCTTGTTTGCGTGTATTTCATGATATATTTTGCTAAAAGTCACTTTACAGGGATGGTTTTCCTTTTGGAACGGGCATAACACAAGAAATAGCATGCTTCCATTTGACCCACATTCAGGGAAATGACACTTTTTTTTTGTCTCCAGGTGTTCAGCTCAGTTAGCAACCGCGCCTGCGTTCAGTGACCACATGGGGGCGACAGAGACTGGGCTCTCCTAATGGGAAGCTGGGTTCCAGAATTTGCCAATAGTCCAACCAGAAGACTAAGAGGATTCTATATTTCTGATGTGAATCCTTTCAGACTTACTGGGGAATTTAACTGAGTTTTTCCTTAGAGGTTAAGTCACACCAGATCGCATGTTCTGGATATTTTGACTAAAGGCAAAAGGAGACAGAAACGAGATGAAGCTTTCTTGGAGCAGGGCTGTGGCGGTTGGAAGAGTGATAAGTTTTTCACATCTAAATACATTTTGAAGGTAGAACAAGACAACTTCCTCACATCCACGGAATGAAAGAAAATTTGAAATAAAGAATATTGCCAAGATTTTTTTTTTTCTGCCTAAATACCTGAAAAGTTGAAATTGTCGCTAAGTGAAATAAGCAAGTTTGCGGTTGGAGAAGGTCTTCTTGGGAACACTCAAAACCGGTGATCTTCTCTTCCAACCTTGTAGGGAAATGATACTGGTTTTCAGTTGCATGAATAAAACTTTTCCTGGCGAGCTGTGATGGCCGAGTGGTTAAGGCGTTGGACTCGAAATCCAATGGGGTTCCCCGCGCAGGTTCAAATCCTGCTCACAGCGTTCTCGTTTTCGGTGTATCCTTGACTCTTGAAACTTCCAAATAATTTACTGCTGCCCCACGCAGCGTGCATTCAGAAAAATCCCTTGAAAGGCAGTTCTGACACTTTTAAAGAGAGTGGGCGCCAGCCAGCTTAGAGTTCCAGAGTTCCCTCTCAAAGTCGGATCCTCTGTGAGCATCCAGAGCCCAGCCTACCCACTGTCTACAAGAGGCTTGGATCACGCTCAAAAATAATGGCTTCGTTGAGATGGTTTGTTAAGTCTGTAAGAGTGATCACATGGAACCAAATCAGAAATCATGCTTTCCCGTAGTCAATTTAGTCTCTGGTTTTAATCCCTTACTAGATTTTTTAAAATCAATCATTTATTTGGTTGGCATGAACTGCGGATAATGATGAAAATATGAACATGAAGACTATCTACTCAGCGAGGGCCAGTGGCGCAATGGATAACGCGTCTGACTACGGATCAGAAGATTCTAGGTTCGACTCCTGGCTGGCTCACTAGGCTGTCCTTTTTTGCTCCTTCTAGGTACTCTTTTCTAAAGGATACGTAAACAAGTTTTTAAAGTCCTTTGAATGTATATATGCATGGAATTGATCCTTTATTTTCCGTCCGTTGAGTCTGAAAGAGATTTCAGAATCATCAAAGGACCCATCCAGAAAGTTTTTCTTCCTACTTTTCATCACTTCTTGAACTTGAGAAAAGTGACTGAAAAGACCATTGGAAGGGAGATTTTTACATCAACGAAACTTGAAAAACAGAAAAAAATTTTCCCTACCAGTATCTTCTACATCAGTATCCCCCCGCCCCCCGACTGGGAAGAGTCCTCACTCTGAAGACCATCCTGCAAAGCTGTTTCCTCGCATGCTGCTGCTAAGTCACTTCAGTCGTGTCCGACTCTGTGCGACCCCATAGACGGTAGCTCACCAGGCTCCCCGTCCCTGGGATTCTCCAGGCAAGAACACTGGAGCAGGTTGCAATTTCCTTCTCCAATGCATGAAAGTGAAAAGTGAAAGTGAAGTCGCTCAATCGTGTCCGACTCTTCGTGACCCCATGGACTGCAGGCTACCAGGTTCCTCTGTCCATGGGATTTTCCAGGCAAGAGTACTGGAGTGGGGTGCCATCTCGTTCTCCGCAGAGCTACTGACAAAAAGAGACATCTCCTATGGAAATGATGAGTCAAGACGTGTGGTAGAGACGCGATGCGAGAGGTTTTTTTTACCTCAGGATGCCTATGATTATGTGAGCCCGGATAGCTCAGTCGGTAGAGCATCAGACTTTTAATCTGAGGGTCCAGGGTTCAAGTCCCTGTTCGGGCGTCTCCATTTTGCTTCTCAGGTGGCGCTAGTGGTAAAGAACCTAACTGCCAGCACAGGAGGCATCGGAGAGGCGGGTTCCATCCCTGGAGGAGGGCCTCCAGTATTCTTGCCTGGATAATCCCAAGGACAGAGGAGCCGGCGGGCTAGAGTCCATAGGGTCGAAGAGTCTGACACTACAGAAACGACTTAGCACACACACCCCTGAGGCCCAGTCGGTGCTTTTGATCCCCGGTATCTACCCCACCAGCCGGAAACGTCAATGTTACGGACATACGCAGGAGCTGGGAAACCAGACCTCAAGTGGACAGAAGAACCAAGAGGAATGCCCTCCCTACTATTTTTTTAAAAAAGATGAGTGTGTAATGAAGGCGTGGAAAGGTAGCGTTGGAGCGGCATTTCCAAAGAGAACAGACTTGCCTCTTTCTCTGCGTTGAGACAGAACAGAGGTTGGGACAGATCACTGCCAAGTGAGGGGGAATTCCTCAAACTAAATCAAAAGAGAATATTCATAAGTGGCCAGATTTCCGAATGTGTAACTTGTATCCGGACTCTGCACGGCAGGTCAAGTTCACCGCCACGAGGGAAACGTTTAAGCTTCTGGACCTCGGATTATAATAACCGTGGGTTGTAAAGGTCCACCCTGCCAGTATCATAAATCCAAAACCAAACCAGGAATGGCCCGTACGGGGATCGAACCCGCGACCTTGGCGTTATTAGCACCACGCTCTAACCAACTGAGCTAACCGGCCACCACAAGAGTGACTGTCTTTTATGAAAGTAAATTAGTTTACATTTTTGTTTTAGTCTAAAAAATTATAAAGAATAGTAACTTTAAAAATCTTTCTCCCTCAGACCACATTCATAGATTTTAATGAGGAATCTATATTATTTCAATTCTTTGTATTTGGACTAGAAAATCAACGGAGAAATTTTTGTGCAGAAGTTGAGCCTAGTTTGTTTGTAGAAAAAGCACTGTAATAAGATCTTCAATCGTGGGTGAAGGGAGCCTTTCATTTTTAAAAGCATATCCCTACTGGATCACAAATTGCAAATAATTTGTAACTTAGAGACCTAATGTTTTCAAGTTGGTATTTAAATTTTCACCCCGTGATACAGTGCATTCTCTGTGTCACTCATCTTCCATTTTGCGAATGGAAGGATCCAAGCACGAGGTTGGAGAAGATACAGTGAGATGAGCTCGTTGGCCCTCGGGGAGGCTATAGTTTTTATCATCTAAAGTTGAAGGAATCTCCTGCAGCCTCGGGAAATGTCCCTTTACATTTCTTGAAGTTGCATTGGTGTTTTATTTTGTTTTGTTTCCTACTTTTTGAACTTTCCTGCTGACCGACCCCTAGTTAAATTTTCACTGAATATACATTTAAAGCTAAATGAATCAAGAAGTAATGATTTTTGTTGAATTTTAAGCCGACGCTGGTGCAAGGGAGAAGTGTGAGTTGCCAGTGGTTAGTTAAGTATTCAACAGTCAAAGGCTCAAGTCCCGCCAGTCTTCTAGGTTTTACTTCTCTAGTCTTCAAGAGCTCTTGTCCTGGTAAGGCTTGTTGCTGCTGAGGCTGCTGTTGCTGCTGCTAAGTCGCTTCAGTCGTGTCCGACTCTGTGCGACCCCATGGACTGCAGGGCAAGAATAGGATTTTCCAGGCAAGAATACTGGAGTGGGTTGCCATTTCCTTCGGTGCTCAAGTCACAGAAATGAAATCTGTTAATTCTTGGGCAGTCCCACGTTCTCTGTACTTTTCAAAATCAACTACCTTCCGGCTTTTGAGGATTCCTCTACATTCCAAAATGTGTATATAGACCCCTAATGTTCACTCACAAAGCCATCGCTAAACAATGAGCGTGTTTTAGCAATTTGAACTCGAAAGAATTACTGTAAATAAGGGACAATTGAAATTGCTCGTGCCCTGATTCTTATAATAACATCCTTTAATAAATCTAAATAAATACATAAATATAAAGCACTAACTGTTTTGCTCTGGGGGTTTTCCCCTCTTTACCTTAAGGAATTACTGGTAGTTGTGGAAGAATTACTGTATATAGGCACAGAATTACATTTTGCCATAGAAATTAAGGGCAAATGTATGCAACTCCTCAGTATATAAAGGCACTATAGACTTATTATATTGCGTATTTGAAGGCGATGGACATTTAATTTGGCTTCAGTATCTCATAGTTCGCGTTACAAAAGGGTAAGAAAACAGCTGCCGAAACCCGGGATTGAACCAGGGACCTTTAGATCTTCAGTCTAACGCTCTCCCAACTGAGCTATTTCGGCTGCCCGTTGAGGACTATTTTGTCAATTACTCTCTTTAAATAGTCTTTTCTTAACTACTTCCTCCATTTCAGAAAAATGTAAGAAAACCTTTTGTCTTGTTTTCTAAAAAATAATACACTTCCCCTTTCAAAAATAATTGTACCAACAACAACAAAAAAGACAATGGTGAAACATCCCCAAATTTCCTGAATATTGTAGGAGGAACAAAAGAACAGAGTGGTAAAAGAAATTTTATGTATATTTCTTAAGGATATGAATTGGAGAGCCAAAGGGGCGTGGTGATTTATAGCTTCCTGTTGGAGTGGTAAGGTTCCTAGAACTCAAGACAACACAGTTTGAGATCATTTCTAGCTTGACGCTTAAATATCTTCTATTCTTTCAGTCATTTTTTATTCCTTTCTATTCTATTAAAATATAAGTTATATACAGTAAAGCGCCCAGATTTTAAGTGCACAGCACGATCTCTACAAGTTTACACCCCTTAGTCACCATGCATGCTCCCTCATGTTCCCTCTCATTTGTTTTTAAACTTTATACATATTGAATGAAATAGACTGCATTCTTATAAGTCTGGCTTCTTTCACGCAATATTGTCTTTGAGATTCATCTGTTTTTTCTTAAAGCAGTTAAAAGCAGTTTGTTCCTATTTATAAACGTCCATTTTATGGTTGTACCACAATTTACTTATCCACTCTAATGTTGATAGGCATTTGGCTCTCAATTTGTGGTTATTATAAAAAGCACTGAACTTTCTTGTGCATAGTTTCAGATGAACATAATCACTGATTTATTAGGTAGATATATAGATGTAAAGGTGGAATTGCGGGTCTGCAGGATATGTGTGTGTTTAACTTTATTACGTGCTGTGAAACTGTTTTCCAAATGTAACAGTTCACACTACTGAAAGCAACCTATGAGGCTTCCGGTTCCTTCACAGTCTAGCCAATACTGGGTATTGTCATTTTAATTTTAGCTACTTGGGCCAGAATGTAGTTATAGTTCTTTGTGAGTTTGACTTGCATTTTTGATATTTTACATCTTCCCATATGTTCTTCCCTATTTAAGAAATTGGGTTGATTGCCAGTTTTTAAAAAAAATGATTTGTAGTCCATTTCTTGTTCAGTCATTTAGTTGTGTCCAACTCTGCAACCGCATGGAATACTGCCCGCCAGACTTCTCTGTCCTTCACCATCTCTCGGAGCTTGTTCAAACTCACGTCCATTGAGTGATTGGTGATGCCATCCAATCATCTTGCCCTCTGTCATCACCTTCTCCTTCTGCCTTCAGTCTTTCCCAGCATCAGGTCTTTTCCAATGAGGTGGCTCTTATGTATTGTGAATACAAGTCCTCTGTCAGATATGTGTTGCAAATATGTTCTCCCAATTTGTGGTACATCTTTAGCTCTCCTAATTTTGTATTTTGAACTTTTTAATTTTAATGAAGTCCAACTTATCAGCCTTTACAGTTAGTGCTATTTTGCATCCTAGTTCAGAAATATTTGCCTACACTAAAGTCATGAAGCTGTTCTCTTATGTTTCTGTCTAGAAGTTTAAGTATTTTCTTTTTAACATTTAAGTTTATATTCCATTTTGAATTTATGTATAGTGTGAGATAAGTATTAAATTCATTTTCTTTCATATATTATTTCAATTAACCCAGCATTATTTATTGAAAAGTCAATTTTTCCCCTACTGAATTGCACTGTCTCAAACAGGGAACTGTATATGTGTCTGTTTTTCCCTAGACTTTCTATTCTGCCCCATAGGCCTACGTTTGTCTTTATACTAAAATGACACTATCTTAATTTCTTTAACTTAAAATTAAGTAATAATATCTTGCAGCATTATTTACAATAGCCAGGACATAGAAACAACCTAGTTAACCATCAACAAATGAACAGATAAAGAAGTAGTGGTACATATGTACAATGGAGTATTACTCAGGCATAAAAAGGAATGAACTTGAGCCAGCTCTAGTGAAGTGGATGAACCTAGAGCCTGTTGTACAGAGTGAAGGAAGTCAGAAAGAGAAAAACAAATTCATATATTAACGAATATATATGGAATCTAGAAAAATGGTGCTGATGAACCTATTTTTAGGCCAGCAATAGAGACACAGACATAGAGAACTTGTGGACACAGTGAGGGAAGGAGAGGGTGGGACAAATTGAGAGAGTAGCATTAAAACGTATACATTACCACATGTGAAATAGATAGCTGGTGGGATTTGCTGTAGGATGCAAGGAGCTCAACCTGGTGCACTGTGATAGCCTAGAGCTGCGGTATGGGGCAGGAGGTGGGAAGGAGATTCAAGATGAAGGGGATATATGTATATCTATAGCTGGTTCGTGTTGTAGGCAGAACTGACACAGCATTGTAAAACAAATATCCTCTGATTAACTAAATAAATTATTTAAAAAATTAAGTAATATTATCTGATAATACAGGGCCTCAGTTTTGTTTTTCTTACTTTGGATTGCCACAGCTATTCTGGATTTTTAAATTTTTTAAAATGTATTATTTAAAAATTATTATTTCAATATAAATGACTGTGGCTCAGATCATGAACTCCTTCATCAAATATATATTTTGTAAATATTTTCTCCAGTCTGTCACTCTCTTTCCACAGGCTTTCACAGGCAGAAGATCTTAATTTTAATAGACTCCAATTCTTCAATTTTTTTCTCTTTCACAGATCATATTCTTGGTATAGTATCTGAAAAATCATTTCCAGGGACTTCCCTGGTAGTTCAGTGGCTCGGACTCCCTTCTCCCAGTGCACAGAGCCAGGGTTCAGTCCCTGGTGGGGGAATTGGATCCCACATGCCACAAATAAGACAGTCAAATAAATAATTAAATATTTTTTAAAAAGTCATCACCAGGAGTTCCCTGATGGTCTAGTGATAAGGATTCAGTGCTTTCACTACCCTGGCTCAGGTTCAACCCCTGAGCATGGAATTGAGATCCTGTAAGCTGTGTAGTGTGGTAAATAGTTATCACCAAAGCTGAGATCAGCTATGTTTTCTCCTATGTTATACCGAAAAGTTTTATATTTTACATTTAGGTCTGGCCTGTCATCTGCTTTTGAAATGGCAACCCACTCCAGTATTCTTGCCTGGAAAATCCCATGAACAGAGGAGTCTGGTGGGCTATAGTCATGGGGTTGCAAAGAGTTAAACACAAATGAGAGACTGAGTGTGCGTGCACATCATCTACTTGAATTAATATTTGTGACATAGGATCTATGTCTAGATTCATTTTTATTTTGCATGTAGTTTTTTTCTGAATTGTTTGTTGAAAATACAATTTTTTTTATTAAGTTGTCTTTGCTCCTTCATCAAAGATCAGTTGACTGGATTGGTTTAGGTCTATATCTAGTTTCTTTATTCTGTTCCATTGATCTATTTATTTATTCTTTCACCAATACCATACTGTCTTGATCACTGTAGTTTTCTAACAAATCTTGAAGCTAAATAATGTCAGACCTCCAACATTGTTCTTCAGTGGTGGTGGTGGAGGTTTCGCTGCTAAGTCATGCCCAACTCTTGTGACCCCATGGACTACAGCCCACCAGTTTCCTCTGTCCATGGAATTTTCCAGGAAAAAATACTGGAGTAGGTGGCCATTTCCTTCTCCAGGTTGTTAACTTCAGTATCCTGTTGGTTATTTTGAATCTTTCAATATACTTTAAAATCAGTTTATCAATATACATAATATAACTTGCTTGGATTTTTACTATATCCTCCAAAGAATGGGCTCATTTAATCTAAGTAATCAAATTTGTGGGCTTACCTGACTGTGGAGCCTGCAGACCAAAACTACTGAGACAGTGCTGCAACTATGGAAACTCACGTGCCTAGAGCCAGATCAAGAGAGGCAACAAGAGAAGCCACCAAAAAAGGAAGCCCACACACAGAAATGAAGAAGAACCCCAGCTTACCACAAGCAGAGAAGCCTCAGGTAGGAACAAAGACTGAGGGCAACCAAAAATATATAAATGAATAAATTGTTTCCTAACAAAAGTGGAAGAGAGAAACATAAGAAGATGAGAATCAGAGAAGATGTGACAAGGGAAGCAGAGATTAGAGTAATGCAATTGCTGGCTTTGAAGATGAATGGGATCCAGAGTTAGGGATGTGGGCCACCTCTAGAAGCTAGAAAAAGCAAGAAAAAGAATTGCCTAAGAGAATTTCCAGAAGGAACATAGACTTGCCAACAGCTTGGTTTTAGCCCAGTGAGAGCCTTTTAGACTTCTGATCTACAAAACTGCAAGACAAGAATTTTGTGCTAAGCCACTAAGTTTCTGACATGAGGGCAATTGTACGGTAGTTTGAACATTCTTTGGCATTTCCTTTCTTTGGGATAGGAAGGAAAACTGACCTTTTCCAGTCCTGTGGCCACTGCTGAGTTTTCCAAATTTGCTGACATATTGAGTGCAGCACTTTAACAGCATCATCTCTTAGAATTTTAAATAGCTCAGCTGGAATTCCATCACTTCCATTAGCTTTGTTCATAGTAATGCTTCCTAAGGCCCACTTGACTTCACATCCCAGGATGTTTGGCTCTAGGTGAGTGAGTGACCACATCATCCTGGTTTTCCAGGTCATTAAGACCTTTCTTGTATAGTTCTTCTTGCCTATTCTTGCCACCTCTTCTTAATATCTTCTGCTTCTGTCAGGTCCTTGCCGTTTCTGTCCTTTATTGTGCCTATCTTTGCGTGAAATGATGGTATTTCCAATTTTGTTATAGAGATTTCTAGTCTTTCCCAGTCTATTGTTTACCTCTCTTTCTTTGCATTGTTCACTTAAGAAAGCTTTATTATCTCTCCTTGCTATTGTCTGGAACTCTGAATTCAGTTGAGTATATCTTTCCCTTTCTCCTTTGCCTTTCGCTACTCTTCTTTTCTTAGCTATTTGTATGGCCTCCTCAGACAAGCAATTTGCTTTCTTGCATTTCTTTTTCTTTGGGATGGTTTTGCTCACCACCTCCTGTACAATGTTATGAACCTCCGCGTCCAAAGTTCTTCAGGCACTCTGTTCATCACATCTCTTCCTTTGAATCTAATTGTCACCCCCACTATATAATCATAAGGGATTTGATTTAGGTCAAATAGCCTAGTAGTTTTCCCTACTTTCTTCAATGTAAGCCTGAATTTTGCAGTAAGGATTTCATGATCTGAGCCATAGTCAGCTCCAGATCTTATCATTGCTGACTATATACAGCTTTGCCATCTTCGACTGTAGAGAATATAATCAGTCTGATTTTGGTATTGAATGGTGATGTCTATGTGTAGAGTCTCCTCTTGTGTTGTTGGAAGAAGTTGTTTTCTATAACCAGGGCATTCTCTTGCCAAAACTCTGTTAACCTCTGCCCTGCTTCATTTTGTACTCCAAGGCTAAACTTGCCTGTTACTCCAGGTATTTCTTGACGTCCTACTTTTGCATTCCAGTCTCTTATGATGAAAAGGGCATCTTTTTTTTGGTGTTAGTTCTAGAAGGCCTGGTAGGTCTTCATAGAATCATTCAGATTCAGCTTCTTTGGCATTAGTAACTAGTAATTGGGGCATAGACTTGGATTACTATGATGTTGAATGTTTTGCCTTGAAAACAAAATGAGATCATTCTGTCATTTTTGAGATTGCACTCAGGCACTGCATTTTGGACTCTTCTTGACTATGAGGGCTACTTCATTTCTTCTAAGGGATTTTTGCCCAGAGTGGTAGATATAATGGTCATCTGCATTAAATTTATCCATTCCTGTCCATTTTAGTTCACTGCTAGCAAGGTAATGCTCAAAATCCTTCAAGCTAGGCTTCAGCAGTATGTGAACCAAGAACTTGCAGATGTACACGCTGAATTTAGGAAAGGCAGAGGAACCAGAGATCTTATTTTCTTAGGCTACAAAATTACTATGAACGATGACTGCAGCCCTGATATTAAAAGACCCTTGCTCCTTGGAAGAAAAGCTGTGAAAAACCTATACAGTATATTAAAAAGCAGAAACATTGCTTTCTGAAAAAGTTCGTATAGTCTAAGTCATGGTTTTTCACTTTCTAATTATCTCACCATGCTGGGCATGACCCAAGATGCTGGGAGGACAAAAAGATCAAGTCCCTATTCTTATGAAGCTTGTCTTCTAGTGGATGGAGACAGATACAAGGCAAATAAAATTTAAAATATGGAAAACAAAAGTAATGGTTTTTCCAATAGTAAGGTATGGGTGTGAGAGTTAGACCATAAAGAAGACTGAGCACTGAAGAATTGAAGATTTTGAATTGTGGTGCTGGAGAAGACTCTTGGGAGTCCCTTGGACTTCAAGGAGATCAGGCGAGTCAATCCTAAAGGAAATCAATATTCATCAGAAGGACTGATACTGAAGCTGGAGCTCCAGTACTTTGGCCACGTGATGCAAAGAGCCCACTCATTGGGAAAGACCCTGATGCTGGGAAAGATTGAGGACAGAAAGAGAAGGGGGTGACAGAAGATGAGATGGCTGGATGGCATTCCCGACTCAATGGACATGAGTTTGAGCAAACTCCAGGAGACAGTGAAGGACAGGAAAGCCTGGTGTGCTGCAGTCCATGGGTTATAAAGAGTCAGACACAATTTAGCAACTGAACAACAACAACAATTAAGTTTGTCCTAATTTGTTACAGAAGCAATAGGAAATCAATACAATTATCAAAATTCATCAAACTCTACAGTTAAAATGCTTGAATCTTATTGTATATAAATGTCTTACCAGAAAAGAGACCTAAGGGACTTCCCAGGTGGTCCAGGGGTAAGACTCTTACACTTCCAGTGCGAGGGGCCTGGACTTGATCCTTGGTCACATACGGCAAACCACAACTAAGAGTTTGAATGCTACAGCTAAAACTCCTCATGCCTAATGCATCCTAAATAAACGCATTTTGCTTTAAAGGAAACGTTAGAGAACTGTATTGTTGCTTTCTGTTTTGAACCACTAGCTGCACAGAAGTTGGTGTGATCAGAGACATCACAGAGTTCCCAAATCAAGCCATGGGAATCAGAGACAACCCAGCCCTTGACTGGCCAGAGTTCACTACAGGAAACAGGAATAACCCCTGGAGACATTCTTTGTGATTCTGGCAATTTTATTTTCACAATGTTTCCTCAAACATCATTTGGTCACTGTATTAACTAGTATTATGTAATATCATGTCAGGCACTAGGTTTCAAAAAGTATTAAAGAGGCTCTTCTGTTGAAAAATTCAGTTAAGTCCCCAACATACAAATAACTTCCATTACAGGACTGCGTCCATGAGTCCAGTTCGTTCACAAAGTTAACCTAGGTACCCAACTAACACAATCAGCTATATAGTATTGTACTGTAATAGGTTTATAATATTTTTCACACAAATAATACATAACAAACAAAAAATAAAATAGACATTTTAATCTTACAGTGGAGAAGTACAATACAACAGCTGGCATTCAAGGGCTGGCACGGGTGAACAGGCAAGAAGAGCTACTGACTGGAGGAGGGAGAGGAGGTGGGGAGATGGTAGAGCTGAAGGATTGTCAGCAATAGGAGATGGAGGGCAAGGTGCAGTGTCACTCATGCCTGATACTGAAGACATAAGTTCTGATTCCTTGCTGAATTCAATTCTATCTCAGTTCAGTTCAGTTCAGTCGCCCAGTCGTGTCTGACTCTTTGCGACCCCATGAATCCGAGCACGCCAGGCCTCCCTGTCCATCACCAACTCCCGGAGTTCACTCAGACTCACGTCCATCGAGTCCGTGGTGCCATCCAGCCATCTCATCCTCTGTTGTCCCCTTCTCCTCCTCCCCACAATCCCTCCCAGCTCAATGATCCAATCCCTCCCAGCTCAGTGATCCAGTGATCTGGGTAGGAGCTCTTTTTATCACTGTAAATGACACGGTAGCACAGTATTGCTTTCTGAACGGCTGCTACATCCTTTGTGTATCATTATAGATTCAGGTCCTGTGCTCAAAAGCTAGCAGTGCTTCCTCAAATAAAGAAATTCCTTGCCATTTCCTGTATCATGAATCACTTCAGTTCTTCAGTTACTTCTTCCTCTTATCTCTCTTCTTCCTTTTTCTGGGCCTCCAATTCCTGGTGCTTCTTAGCAGTACCAGATACATCACTGATGCTTTTACACTTGCTTCTGGACATCCTAGACTTGGAAGAAAGATACTGTACTCTATACAGTACTGTACACAAAAGCACAACCACTTGTAGAGGATGCACGCATGTAACAATGTAAGCCAGACAAGTGAACTAACTCACATGACTAGACAGCGAATGCATGTTGGCATTTTTGAAAGTTCTGTAACTTGAAGATTCATATGTAGAGGACTTACTATGTGCCAGGGCAACCTGTTTTCCGTTTTCTTCTATAACTATGCTCATGGCGCCATTCCCATAGCTTGACTTTTGCCTTTGTTCTTACCTCTGCCCGTACCTGTCTTTCACTATATATATCCAAGACTTTCTCCTTTATTTCCTTCAGGTTTCTGTTTTAAATGTCACTGCTTAGGCAGGCCTTCTCTAACAACCTTATATCACATAGCACTCCCAGCATATTCCCTGGTATCCTTGATCCCTCTTATCCTATTTTTGTTTTTTGCTATAAACTGATTACCACTTTGTCCAACTATATATAAATATATTTATGTTCAGTTGTTCATTGCTTATTTCTCCCTACTAGAAATTAGGTTCTAGAGAATAGAGATTTGATTTTTTTTCCCCCCACTACAGTAATCTCAGCATCTAGAGTGGATCTGCCAAAAAGCAGGCATCAGGTATTTGCTGAATGGCTGCCTTTGAGATAAAGTGCACAGGAGAGGGAGTGGATTTGAGTTTGATGATTTCCCCATGTGTTGCTGTTACAGACTTGCAGGCATGTCTAGACAGAAATATCCTGTAGGCAGTAGGATGCATAGGTCTTGACTCAAAAGAGGGGACTGGATGGGAAAGAAATCTTAAAATCATCAGTATTTGGAAAGATGCTGTAATTAGGGGAATGAATATAATACAAAGAATGTATATATCAGTAGGTGAGAAAAAAATTGAGATGAAACTGTAGGCTATGACCATACGTAAGAAACGCAAGAGGAGGGCCCAGTGAAGTAATGAAATCCAGGAGAGACTGGATAAAAGAAGAGCAATATACGATCATTTATTTCAGACACAGCCTCCAGATGAATGTCGTTTTTCCAAACAAGGTCGTTTATTTTCTGATGAAATTAGGGAAGAAATCCATACACAGCCACTTACTTTTCATTGCAGGGGAGATAAATTTCTGTTCCCCAGTCTGGTTTATGTACAGTAGGCGGTGGAGCTCTACTCAAACACATTTATATTTCACAGATGAAGTTCAGCAACCTCACTGCAGATTTTATGGAACTCAACGTTAAGATGCCTGAGCGCAGCTTCTGGTCATTCGTGAGCCCCTGTGACAGCTGCACGAAATGGCAGAGCGTAAGACCCAGGTTGTCCTCTTCCGTGCTCAGTTCCCAAAGATATGATGGATGGTTTTACATTAGGAGCGAGGAAAGGATGAGAGAGACTCATTCGAAGCTGTGCAACCTGACTTTAAGATCTCCTGACAGAGGAGAATCGAATATGACTGAATGAGCTCAATTTGCCTCCTTTCGGCTTGTGATTTCTTTGTGTTTGAAAACGACCAAATATTCTCCTTAATGATGGGAATATCTGCGTTCTCACCTTGGAAAATGTAGCGGCCTCTTTTTAGCTTTTATCTTTAAAGAGGAGAGAAAGAAAGTATTAGAGTGAAAAGAGACTGAAACCGTAAAGGGGAAGAAAACATGCTCCAGGTGAGGCTCGAACTCACAACCTCGGCATCACCCGCACATATACTGCTGTATAAGTACCGCGCGCTAACCGATTGCGCCACTGGAGCATGCTTTCCCTTAGCTCTCGATGCGCACTCTACAGAGCCACGAGCGACCGGCGCGACAAGCAGAGCGGGAACGCGCCGCACTGCTGGGGACCCTCTTCTCCCCCACTCTCCTCAGCCGTGGCTGGCCTGGCAAAGACACTTTGACCGAGACACTTCGATCTCTCCCGCAAGCGTGTCTGTGATCCTTCCTCTGGGCCCGCGAGGATCAGCATTTCCCAGGGGTGCAGGGATGCTCGTTTCAGAAGCCCCGAGAGAAGGCTGAGGGAGAAAGGACGGGCGGACTCTGCTTCCCCCCTCGCCTTGACTCCAAGAAGGAAACGATTTCCGCGGAAGACACGGGCTATTTGACTGAGGTATTGCATCACCGCGCACCGCCTGGCTGGTCCATGATCCTTCCTACCAGATCAGGACCCAGAGAAGCAGAGCTAGCCCAGTCCTAGCCCAGCGGGTTTCCCAGCACCCGCTGCGCTTCTGGCTGAACTATCCACCTTGCTGTCCAGCATCTCCGGGCTGTGCCTCCAGGTTTTCCTAAATCCTTCCCGAGCCTGCTTGCAAACCTCATTCTAAGTCATACAGCCGGCTGGTCCGGCATTTCCTCTGGGAAACCAACCAGAGCGGAAACGGCTCCTCTGTGCCGAGCGTTAAAGAGACCAAGGTGGTGTCCCCCACCCCCACTCCCACCCTGCTCTTCCACCAGCTTTGACCTTCTTTCGAGGTTCATTGCAAGTAGTTTGCCTCTACAACCCAGTAGAGTAGAGGCAAACCCAATTTGCCCACTCAGTATCTTCATTTTCTGCCTGGGGCATCTCATTATAAAGGCGTTTTGTTTGTTTGCTTATTTGTATTTGGCGTAGAGTAATCGCAGCTTTATGGAATAATTCCTGTCAATGAGAAGGAGAATTTAGTAAATAATGGAATGGCCTGACTATTCATGTACACACGGGAGGGACTTAACAGGACTGAGTGCTAGACCAGGGACCAAATATCCCCATTCAGATGCAGGAAGGAGTGCGAGGGAAGAGAACTATTTCTATATTTCGGCGTCAGTTGCATTGTTGCACTGGATCGTTACGTGTGTTTAAAACACACCTTAAAGTAAGGAGCAGTGAGAAGCGACATAGCCCTTTAGTAATGACCATCTCACCACACGATCTCCTCCTGCATTCCCACCACACGGTCCTCGAGCTCTGCCTGAACCTCTAGAGGGCATTTATCTAACAACAATAGCAGCCACAAGCTGGATGGAGCTTATTGGGCCAGACATTGTTCTAAGTGATTTATATAAACCTCATCTTAGCACTCTTGTGCTGTATTCCAAGTCTGGATCTAGACAAGAAGAACCAGTATCTTCTGAACTATTCTTAAGAGATGAAAACTTACAAGACTCACAATATGTCACTGGATATTAAACTGACTTTCATTAATACAATGCAGGCATTATAAGCATAAAATCATGTGTATGAAGAAAAATGTAGATAGAAAACCAAGTGCTTGGGATTGTTAATGTTAAAAAAAAATTCTTCTGATTTCTGCCTGCTCTTTTTCTATGGAGGTATGGCCTGCAGGAAAAGGCAATGGCACCCCACTCCAGTACTTTTGCCTGGAAAATCCCATTGACTGAGGAGCCTGGTAGGCTCCTCACTGCATGGGGTCACTAAGAGTTGGACACGACTGAGCAACTTCCCTTTCACTTTTCACTTTCATGCATTGGAGAAGGCAATGGCAACCCACTCCAGTGTTTTTGCCTGGAGAATCCCAGGGACGGAGGAGCCTGGTAGGAGGCCATCTATGGGTCACACAGAGTCGGAGATGACTGAAGCGATGCAGCAGCTGGCCTGAACTGACGACAATTTAGGTTTTCCTGCCCTGCAACTTCATCTTGAGTTTCAATTGAGGGAGCAAACAGAATGATGAAAGACAGAAAGTTTGGAGTACTTATCTCTCTGGATTCCTTTCTCTGGGTCAACTTGATTTAGTTCATCAAAGTGGATGTTTCCTTCAAGTTCCAGATAAATACCCAAAAGTGAATTTGCTGGATCATATGGTAGCTCTACTTTTAATTTTTAAGAAGCCTCCATGATGTTTTCCATAATGAGTGCATAAATTTACATTTCCACTTACAGTGCAGAAACATTTCCTTTTCTCCACACCCTCACCAGCACTTGTTATTTCTTGCCTTCTTGATAATAACTCCTTATATAATTGATGTACTTAAACCATTAATATTCGGAGTAATTATTGAATTAATATTTACTAAGTCATTATTGGCTTCTGTTTACTACCCTTGTTCTTTCTTCCTACTTTTGTCATCTACACTTTTGAGGTTTTAGTTGAGCATTTATATGATTCTATTTTCTCTCCTGTCTTAGCATACAGTTACATTTCTTTTACTTTTTCAGTAGTTTGCAATATATATTTACAACTAATCCAAGCCTACTTTCAGATAACACTAACAGCACTATATCATGTCCTAAATAGCGTAACTTATAACAACAAAAGAATCCCAGTTCCTCTCTCCTGTACCTTGTGTCATTGCTGTCATTCATGTCACATATATACAGACATACACAAGCAAATATATATATAGAGAGAGGTGCGTGGTATATAAATAAGTGTACATAATCAAATACTTAGTTAATACTATTATTTTGAACAAACTGTTATACAGTAAATCAATTAAGGATAAGAAAAATACAAGTTTTTATTTTATCTTCACTTATTTCTTCTTCAGTGCTCTTCCTTTGTCTATACAGACCTGAGTTTCTGACCTTTATTTTTCTTTTTTCCATCCCTCTTAAGAAGTCCTTTTAGCATGTTTTTTGTTTGTTTGACGGTTTTTGCAAGGCAGGTCATCTAGCAACAAATTCCCTAACATGTTGTTGGTCTCAGAAAGCATTTTTCTTGCTTCCGAAGGATAATTTTGCAGGGTACAAAATTCTGGGTTGTTTATTTTTTCCATCAAAATTTTAAATATTTAACTTCACTGTCTTCTTGTTTGCATGGTTTCTGAGGAGCAGTCTGATATAATTCTTATCTCTGGTTCTGTATGGATAAGATGTTTTTCCTCTAACTTCTTTCAGGACTTTATCTTTTGTTTTCTGTAGTTTAAAATTTAAGTAGCTAGTTGTAGTCTTATTATGTATTCTTGGTGTTCTCTGAGCTTCCTCAACCTGTGGTTAGGTGTCTGATATTAATTTTAGGAAAATCCCAGTCATTATTCTCTCAAATATTTCTTCTCTTACTTTCTCTCTTCTCCTTCTCAAGTTCCCCTTACTTACATGTTACATCTTTTCTAGTTGTACTGCAGCCCTTGAACACTCTGTTCTTGTTTTTTTCAGTCTTTATTCTCTTTGCTTTTTCAGTTTTTGAGTTTTCTATTGTTGTATCTAGCTCTGAGATACAATATGAAGCAAGATATGACTCCTGTCTTCAAGGAAGCTTAGACTCCATTAAGTAAGTATGATAAAATCGATAATTACAATATCTCTTTAGGCTTACAGCACCAAAGTTAGTCAGGACTCCAGGTTACTAAAAATTGAATCACAATAGAAATTGGTTTATTAAAAAGACTTGTTGTTCAGTCATTAAGTCGTGTCCGACTCTTTGCGACCCCATGGACTGCAGCTCTCTGTCCTTCACTGTCTCTCCGAGTTTGCCCAGACTCAGGTCCGTTGAGTCACTGATGCTATCTAACCATTTCATCCTCTGCCGCCCCTTTTCCTTTGCCTTCAATCTTTCCCAGCACCAGGGTCTTTTCCAATGGGTCAGCTTTTCACATAAAAAAGCTTATATTGGTATTAATTGTATTGGTGGCATTTCAATGAGGTTTTCCACACCTGAATTTCAGATATCAAGAATTCATATATCACAGCAACTTTATTTGTGTCATGTGTTTTCTGTAAAAGCAACACCCCCCCAGGCTCCAGTGAGATTCGAACTCACGACCCCTGGTTTACGAGACCAGTGCTCTAACCCCTGAGCTACGGAGCCCCAGCAGTTCAGTTTTTAACTCCTTATCTTAAAGCAGATTATATACTGAAATCGTTAGTGTTTCGTTGCTTTATTTTGATTCGTTTCTGGAAAATTTGACACCCTACTTACTGTCAACCCCTTTTCGGTTTTCTGATTTGTGGTCAAACAAATTCCCTCACTCTCTGATAGTTTTAATATCATGTTCGATTGGCTTTTGTCAAAGGAAATACAGCACCCTAATCCACCTCTGAGAGTTTTGCCTGAAAATCCAGAGCAGTCGAGGGTCAGAGGTTGTACGTTTTCTAGAGTGGGGAATGAACAGCTTGCCCATCCGCTAAGATGCGAGGTTTCCGGGTGAGGGCCACCGGGCCACTTGATTTTAGTTTCAGTCACGCCCTCTGCTCTGCAGTACGTTCCGCACTGATTTTCCAGGCTTCATTTCTTAGAGCCTTGGAGAAAAGCACGCGAGATCTGTCTCAAATTCCTCGATAATCAGTTTTCAGAAGGGAGACTGAGAGTTGAAGATAAGGATGAGTTCAGCAGGAAGAAGGAAACGGAGCGACTTCCCTGAAACTGAAGCCCAAGAGAGGCTCTGTCTGTTTGTAGCCTTGTCTTTGAGGCTGAAATACCTTTTAAAGCCTCGATCCAGGGCGTAAAGAAAGTGCTGTGTTTCTCCTTCCCCACTGGGTATGGCTGAAATCCATATAGAAAAATTCTGTCTAAAGGAGCTGTGGCAAATATATCAGAAAATTTGTTAATTTCCACCCAGGTAAAGGAACTGCGTGGAGAAGGAAACGGCAACCCACTCTAGTCTTCTTGCCTGGGAAATCCCATGGACAGAGGAGCCTGGCAGGCTACAGTCCATGGGGTCTCAAAGAGTCAGATAGGAGCACATTGAGCACACAAAGTCACACACATATAAATATGAGCACACTGATCACTGAGGCAGACACTGAGCACACAAAGGGGCTGCGAGGGTCTCTCTCTCTCTCTCTCTCTCTCTCACACACACACACACACACACACACACACACACACACACACACACACACAATCTGTTTAGGGACTCCGCTCAGACCAGCAACAGCAATAATGTAAAGAGACCTGGTGAGGAAGAAAACTCAACCACAAATCCTAGGTCTCCAGTCCCAGATCAGAGACCCTGTGCTCCTGATACAAAGCAAGGATTGTTTTCCTGTCTACTTTCAGGATTTGATAGCTGGCTCATTAAAAAACAACTCTTAATTAAAAACAAAAAGCAAAACCAAAAGCAACTCAACTGCCAGCAAATTCAAGTAACTCATTAAAAACAACTCAGCAAAATAAGATTAGTTGGTGAAGTGGGGAATCCAGTATCTATGCTTTGGTCCCAATCTGGAATACAGTTCTCTCATCATTCAGAGGAGAGGCTGCAGAAAAGCCAGCCAGCCCCGCTCTTTTAAAGGTCTCACTGGGTAAAAAAGTAACACACTCTACCTCCCTCTCTCCACAGTCATATATGGGCAAAATAATGTTCTTATGACCTCAGTTCAGCCACTGAGTCTTGTCCAACTCTTTGCAACCCCATGGACTGCAGCATGCCGGGCTTCCCTGTCCATCACCAACTCCTGAAGCTTGCTCAAACTCATGTCCATTGAGTCAGTGAGGCCATCCAACCATCTCATCCTCTGTTGTCCCCTTCTCCTCCCACCTTCAATCTTTCCCAGCATCAGGGTCTTTTTCAAGGAGTCAGTTCTTCACATCAGGTGGCCAAAGTATTGGAGCTTCAGCTTCAGCATCAGTCCTTCCAATGAATATTCAGGACTGATTTCCTTTAGGATTGATTGGTTTTAATTCTTTGCAGTCCAAGGGACTCTCAAAAGTCTTCTCCAAAATCACAGTTCAAAAGCATCAATTCTTTGGCACTCAGTTTTCTTTATGGTACAACTCTCACATCAGTCACCATCTACGGTAATTCTGGAGCCCAAGAAAATAAAGTCTCTCACCGTTTCCATTGTTTTCACATCTATTTGCCATGAAATGATGGGACCAGATGCCATTATCTTAGTTTTTTTAATGTTTAGTTTTAAGCCAGCTGTTTCAATCTCTTCTTTCACTTTCATCAAGGGGCTCTTTAGATCCTCTTTGCTTTCTGCCATAAGGGGTAGTGTCATCTGCATATCTGAAGTTATTGATATTTCTCTTGGCAAAGATATTTGATATTTCTCTTGATTACAAAGATATTTCTCTTGATTACAGTTTGTGCTCTACTAGACTAGCATTTCACCTGATGTATTCTGCATATAAGTTAAAAATGCAGGGTGAAAATATACAGCCTTGATGTGCTCCTTTCCCAATTTGAAACCAGTCTGTTGCGCCGTGTCTGGTTCCAACTGTTGCTTCTTGACCTGCATACAGCTTTCTCAGGAGGCAGGTCAGGTGGTTTGATATTCCCATCTCTTTAAGACTTTTCCACAGTTTGTTGTGATCCATAGAGTCAAAGGCTTTAGTGTAGTCAATGAAGCAGAAGTAGATGTTTTTCTGGAATTCTTTTGCTTTTCCTATGATCCAACAGATGTTGGCAATTTGATCTCTTATGACATAGAGTGTCATAAACAAAAATATAGAGAAACACAACAAAACAGGAAATGGTCATATTAATTAAGTTGAGAGTGAGGGGAGTGAAAAAAATGTGAGGTCAATTTTATCATTGTTACTCATCAGCAACTTCCTAAACTTCTTGGATGAAAAGTCTGCCTCCTGCCTTCTGGAGGAGCCAATTTGTTCAGATTCTCCATAATCCTAAACTTGCCTGTCCAGGAGGGCCTTTCTGCTGAAGTATACTCATCACCTGAGTATCAGAGAGGAAGGGGATGTGGTCTCAAGAAAGATCAGAAACTTCCAGAAAGTCTGTGATTTGCCATTTTCACAGATTTCATCCCATATTTAGGTATTTCACCTCCGATTTTCTTGCACCTAAAGAAATGTATAAGCTCAGTGAAATATGGTGAGACAGGCAACAGGAAGAAACTGTCTTCGGGACTTTTCAGTAAAAGTCTTCTCAAGGTCTTTCCAGTTTCTGCCTGCTGTCCAGCCCCAAAGTCACATGCTATAGAGTTTGTTCCCATTTTTAGGTAACAAAATTTGCATTATCCACTACTCCTCATGAATTTACTGTCTCTCAGTCCCAAGTTCACCCTTTTTGCCTGCTTTGTGGAAATAGGTATGAATCCTTTAAATAGTTTTCTTTTAATAGCACCAAAGCTCTGCAGTAGGGAATAGTGGAGAATCATTGCAGGAGGAAGGGGGATTTGCACCTGGTTCCCATGCATTACTTGGCCTGCTGCTTCCCCAGGGCCTACCTCCTACATAGGCATGGCTTTTTTCTGCTTCAGGCTCCAGCCGCCAGCATCAGCCACTAACTTCCCCCTGTGGGCATCCCTCTTGAGTGTTTTCTAGTAGAGAGCTCTCAGTGAGAGACCTCTTCAGGAAGAGTTTTCCAAGAAACACTGGAAGAATGATCTTCAGCAAGTTCCAGAGGGCAGATTTCAAGCAAGTTCTGCTGGCACAAGCCCACAGAAATTTGTCTGCTCTTCAGTGAATCATGCCCAAGCCTTCCCCATCAATGTCTGGATCTTAGCTAGGGGTAGGGTGAAGTATAGAGGGCTCTTTCTTCTGTCCTTTATCTCAGCCATGGGTGAGGGGCACTTCCTAAGGTGCTTTAGCAGTCCTAAGGGTAGCGATTTGCTATTCTTATATTCATTAGTGTTCTCTTTACTCATCAATTCCTTGTTTCTCCAATCCCTTCTTTAGTTAACATTTCTATATAGTACGCTTTCCCTATTCATTATAAGCAATATACTTTCTGGGGATATAATGTACAACTTGACAATTGTAGTTAACAATACTGTATTGTATATATATATATTTTAATTTTAATTTTTACTTTATTTTACTTTACAATACTGCATTGGTTTTGCCATACATTGACATGAATCAGCCACAAGTGTACATGAGTTCCCAATCCTGAACCCCCCTCCCACCTCCCACCCCATATCATCTCTCTGGATCATCCCCGTGCACCAGCCGCAAGCATCCTGTATCCTGTATCGAACATAGCATAGATTGGCGATTCGTTTCTTACCTGATAGTATACATGTTTCAATGCCATTCTCCCAAATCATTCCACCCTCTTCTTCTCCCACAGAGTCTAAAAGTCTGTTCTATACATCTGTGTCTCTTTTGCTGTCTCGCATAGAGGGTTTTCATTACCATCTTTCTAAATTCCATATATATGTGTTAGTATACTGTATTGGTGTTTTTCTTTCTGGTCTACTTCACTCTGTATAATGGCTCCAATTTCATCCACCTCATTAGAACTGATTCACATGTATTCCTTTTAATGGCTGAGTAATACTCCATTGTGTATATGTACCACAGCTTTCTTATCCATTCATCTGCTGATGGACATCTAGATTGTTTCCATGTCCTGGCTATTATAAACAGTGCTGTGACGAATATTGGGGTACACATGTCTCTTTCAATTCTGGTTTCCTTGGTGTGTATGCCCAGCAGTAGGATTGCTGGGTCATAAGGCAGTTCTATTTGCAATTTTTTAAGGAATCTCCACATTGTTCTCCATAGTGGCTATACTAGTTTGCATTCCCACCAACAGTGTAAGAGGGTTCCCTTTTCTCCACACCCTCTCCAGCATTTATTGCTTGTAGACTTTTGGATCGCTGCCATTCTGACTGGTGTGAAATGGTACCTCATTGTGGTTTTGATTTGCATTTCTCTGATAATGAGTGTGCTTGTTAGCCATCTGTATGTCTTCTTTGAAGAAATGTCTATTTAGTTCTTTGGCCCATTTTTTGATTGGGTCATTTATTTTTCTGGAATTGAGCTGCATAAGTTGCTTGTATATTTTTGAGATTAGTTGTTTGTCAGTTACTTCATTCGCTATTGTATTGTATATTTTAAAGTTACTAGGAGAGTAGATCTTAAAAATTCTCATCACAAAGAAAAATAACTTGTAACTTTGTGAGGTGATAGATGTTAATTAAACTAATTATGGTAACCATTTTGTAATATATACATATATCAAATCATTAAGTTGTATACATTAAACTTATGTAGTATTATATACAGTGTCCTACCACTCTGTCTCCAGGGCAAAAAGAATCATTCAGATCTGCATTAACGCTCGTGTTCTGCTACCTTTCTGTCTGTCTTGTCTCTGAACTCCACAGCTCCCACCCAGTCCGACAAATTTCAGAAACCTTTCTTCTGGGACACCCTTATACGCCAACCCCTTAGAGTCTACAGTACAATACTGTCAAGTGGTGGGTTTAGTGTGTGAGGATGGCCGAGTGGTCTAAGGTGCCAGACTCAAGTTTCTGCTTCCCACATTTGGGGCTTCTGGTCTCGAACGGAGGTGTGGGTTCAAATCCCACTTCTGACATATCTTCATTTTGTTCTTACGACATTCAGAACAAAGGTATTGGACAGTTCCTGATACTCAACTCTCGACACTCAAATATTTCCGGGCGCTGACCGATATTCGACAGTGAGAATTCCCCGGTCAAAGAATCCTGGAATACTTTGAGAATCACGTGGAGGCAACCTTCTGCACTGCCTTCTGAGATTCCCCTCCTCCTAGAAAAAAAAAGTACCATAACAACTTGTGGTCTTTTCCTTAGTGGGTCAACTGATGAGTCATCCACTGTTGGATGTTGGGTTTTTACTGTGGAGAGAATGAATGAAATCCTCACCGCTTTTCTGTACACGGAAAAGAATCTGTTATAAAGCTCTCACAAAGTATTTCCTTGTCATCTTCTTATGTCATCTCTAAAATCTAAGAGGGAGAGTCCTTCAAGACTATGACATTGCTGAAAATATTTTTAGATTATCAAAAGGAAATGCTCATACTGTCAAAACTGAGTAAAATTGAGCTCGCTCTGAGATTTCTTTTCAAAATGATTTGATTTAGATATCTTTTCTTTATTTTTATTACGGTAAAAAAATGCCTTTTGTGAAGAGCTACATAAGCTAGGTAAATATTGGTCTTAAAATTAAGACTTTCAATTTTTGCAGCTTTGACTTTAAATGAGTTTGTCTTCCTGTATAGCTTTTAAATCATTACACAGCAATCTTCCTCCTAGAAATGTACTTCAGTGAAATTCGAGCTCAACTCCATGGTTGCCCTTGTCTGAGTGTAGGATTTTGCAGTACCAGATTATTATAGGCAAGCTAGATATCCACCAGATATACTTCAGCAGCCACCCATGAATTTCATACTATGTAGCAGCTGCACATAGGAGCAGATGTGACTGTAGCAAGACAATAGATTTTTCAAACTCTGTTGAGTAAAATAAAAACATATAAGGATTAATAGTGCCAATAAAAATCATGCAAATCAACAGCACTTTTTTTGAGGGTCATTTCTTTCCTAAAGAATATTAAATACTTCAAAGAGGATCTATATGTTTTGGGGAGAAGAAAGAGATGGATACCGGTTGTGACAAGGAAAAAGGTGTTTCTGAAACAAAGTATGCATGGACCAATAATCAAAATGAGCCCTGAACTACCAAGGGTGATTAATTATCCTTTTGAACTCAAAGTCACTTTCCCTTCCATCATTAAATTCCACTTTTTTCACTCTCACCTCTGCAAATTCCTAAAACATCCACCACTCTGTCCTGTCCTGCATTTCCCCTGAAATCATGAAATTCCAAATTATTTTTCTCCATTCTCCATTTTCATCTTCTTCCAACCATTGCTTCAGATTGAGACTATTTATTTTCCTGAAATTGGTTTTATTTTCTTTTCCAAAGCATTCCTAGTATATTTTGAGATAAATGATTTATCTTTATCTGTATCTAAAAAGTAAAATAAAATAAAATAAAAATCATTTAAAGATGTTTTCTTCCCTTTATAAAGTATCCAACACCTGGGCTGGATGCTGAGTACTAATCTCTGAGAATCCTTCTTCAAACTGTTATAAAGCTTGATTTTTAAAAACTTAGGAAATGATGGTCTGAGTGCTTGTCGCATTCCCTAATGTGTCATTTCTTACTTAACCTGGGAGATAGTGCCATAGGTACTGTGATACTGTCTTTAAATCAAAAGGCAAAACCAAAAACTGTGTACTTACTCTTTGGGATATCTTTCTCACTAATAGGAAAATACAAAGGCTACAGACTGATTCCAGTGGGATTTATTAGTATTATTATTATTGCTTCCATTTTGTTTCTTTCAGTTCCTCCATGTGGGGAAAAGCAGTGAATTTTCCAGTAACTTTCCCACTGGAAAAAACTAGGACTGTGTGGGAGCTTCTTAAGCTGAGCTGCCACTAAGTCTGGATCCTTTTCATTGGTGTGATCGTGCAGGAGAACATTGTTTGATTTGCCAGTGGTGAGGCCATATTCCCCCAGCGTATAACAGTCTGGCTTGAGGTCTCTCTAAGAAAGGGAGAGCTTTCTGGTTACTTTGTGTTTTTGTTATTAAGTCAAGTTCCTGGGTTTCATTAAGATAAACAGGCTGACAACCTTTGAATGGAAATCCACTGCCTCTTTCTCTCTGGGAAGAGGGAGTCATTGGTGGCAAAGAGATTTTTTTTTAATGTGCCCAGTTGTATGTGGGAATACTCCAGGTTCTCTGATTGGGAATTTCCACTTGTCAAATGCTTGGCTGGTGGTTGTAGAAATGACTTGTTAGTGACTCTTCCAGGGATACCAGGACCTTCCTGAGTATAGGCCTGGGTGGAGCTGCTGGTGGGGACTGTCTTTAGACGTAGAAAGAACCCAACTACTGAATAAGGGAGGGTATTCAAGAGTCGGGAGAATGAAGGTGGAAAGGTAAGAGTGAGATGAAAGACACATGTGTGCCAAGAACAAAACTGAGTCTTGTCAGAAGTGGGATTCGAACCCACGCCTCCATTCGGAGACCAGAAGCCCCAAGAGAGGGAAGATGGAATCTTGAGTCTGGCGCCTTAGACCACTCGGCCATCCTGACAGGACACTGGTAGGAACTCAGCAGTAACAACTCTGTCGATGACTGAAGCCTAGTTTATCTGAGAGGAAGAGGAACAAGTTATTTCTAGAAATTACAAGCGTAAACCAAGAATTATCTGCAAAGCCAAAAGACAAGAAAGGAGTAATTTTGTGGTGAAGAGGTGCACTGGGAGACAGAATTGATGCTGCTTTGAAGACTGGGGAATCCACCTCATGTACCTTGAGTCTTTTTCTCCCACTCCATCCCTGCTGACCATGAGTTACACATTACACGACCAAGCTTAAGAATCAGAGGATTTAGGATACAGATTTTATCAGCACGTGTTGCAGGTATTGTCTTTCAGGAGCTTTCCCCAGTGATCACAGTATCTCACAGTATTTTATCTTAACACAGTATTTTATCAATGGGGACTGGGCTTGTGTGTGGGACTTCAAGTCCCTATACAATAATATTTTCAGCATCTTCACAGTTCCTGTAAGGTCCACTGCTTTCTCCCTTCTCCTCTCTTCCCTTTTCTTCCATTGCCATTTTTCTCTCGCTCTAACTTATCTTCTCCTTTACATTCTTTCAGTCTGTGCTTAAAGAAGGGATGTGAAGCAAAGAGGCAGGACGTGGTTTATTATAAGACACATAAAAAGAGAAACATAGAACATGGAGAACTAGAATAAGGTCTTGGTTTAACATCTTTACTGAGTTTTTAAAAATGTTGTTGCTGTTGTGGTTTAAAATCTCTCCTGCTTTGGTTAAGGTGAGAGGTATTCATCCAATGTTTTTCTATTCTGTCTGATAATAATTTTTAGTTAGTCTTCCAAAATAACAGGCTTCAGAAGTTTTTCATTGCCTGCAGAAGACAACTCAAACACACGTGCATGAACCCGCAAATAGCTATTTAAAGATCCATTTTGGGTGCACATTGATCAGAAGTGAGTTGTTTCTTTTGCTCTGTTTTAGGTCTTTATGTAGAGAATCTGAAATACTTTTTAAAAGGCAATGCAGATTAGGAGAAAACATGAGCATCTTGAATCAGGTGCTTATGTTTGAATTCAAGCTTCATCATTTACAAAAAAATGTGATGTGTTGATATTTTACATTATTTTGACCTTCTGTGAACATTTCTTTCATCTGTAAATTTAGAGGGCAAGCCCTATCTCAAGATTGTTGAGGGTTTTAAAAAATTTATCTAGGTACTTTCCCTAGCAAGCCATGTGAGAAGCAGCAGTCACTCAAAACACCTCCATGCTTCATTCACCTTCATGTTTCTATTTGTAACCTCTGCCATTTAGACAGTTTTGCAACAAACCAAATTACAAACAAACCAAATTTGCCTTTTCTGAACTATGGTGTCCCAATTTCCAAACACTTAGAAAATATGCTGAGTCCTCCTTTTCAGCCAATTAACGATCTTTCAAACTTAACATCTTCCCCTTCCTCTTAGTCAAATCCTCTGTCATTTGGCTCTTGACATCCTAGTCATGACTTCTTTCTCCCTCTTTTAAATTCTCCAAACATATTGCTGTTAGTAATCACATGAAAAGCTGAAAACTCAACTTCCAAATTATGTGTGATATTTTAATGAAAAGATCTTGATTTTAATATAGTCACAGTTGTCAATCTTTGTCTTTATAGTTGGATTTTTCTGTTTTATTTCAAAGTTCTTTTCTATCTTTGATTCCTAAATATATTCTTTATTGTATCCTTTAAATGTTTATATTTTATCTCCTCCCTGGAATAAAATTCACTTCAAGGTCAATTCAGTACAATTCAGTTCAGATGACTAAAAAAAAAGTCTGCATTGAGCTTCTGAAGAGTTTTATACAAGGCCACTAACACCACCAAGGCCTGGAACCCAATAGTATCTCATCGAATTCACAAACCTTCCTTCTAAGGTCTTCCTGGGAGAACACTCAGGACTAAAAGTTTTTGGCTTATAAGACCTTGGGCCAATGATTCTCTTTTTGAAGGTGGTAGTTTTATTCTGTTAATGTAGTTGGGGAGGTTACTGGGAATGAAAATATCAGAGGAAGTGATGATTTCATGGTTTCTGTCTTTAAAAAAGAGGTTAAGACAAAGTTTGCGGCTTCTGTAGCAGACCAAAAAAAAAAAAAAAAGTAAGATCAGAGCCCTGCAGAATTCAGAGGGGATATGAGAAGGAAAGAACAGCTCAAAATAGGATCATCAGTCATCTTCTGAGGTAGACTTCTGCAGCAAAAATCACACTTCCTGATTCTGAATGTTGGTGGCTAGGTTCATCGCAAGAAAGTCGAGTTCTCTCTGCCCTTGGAAAATGATTTCTGGTTCCTAAGGTGTTTATAATCTATTTTCATAAAAATCCACTTAAATGTTTCATCTCTCCAGTAAACAACACTTTCGATATCCAAGACTTTTAAAAAAGAGAGAGAGGGAGAGCAGTACAAATCATACAAAAGAATGTGGCATATAACCATGAAAATGAAAGGAGAGAAGTCTGGTTTTGAACAAACAGGTAACAGGTATCCGCTGAAGTGTGAACAAAGAATCCAGCTATGGTAGATCACCTTGGGTTTCATATCTCCCTTAACTCTTCAAGTTGCAATTCTCAAAAATATTTGCTTTTCCTTCCTCTTCGCCCAAGTCTTCAGTTTTTCCAGGCGGCGCGACCATGCAGTGCCCCTGGCCTTGCCACTGACGTGGAGGAGCCAAGGAGTTCCAGCTTCAGAGTCCGGGAATGAGCAGTGGGAGGCTCGGGAAGGCGGGTGCGGGAGGGGAGAAGGAGTCTGAGTTCTAAATTCATCCCTAGAAATCGCTGTAGGAGAAGCTAAGGGTTGGAATACCAAATTCCTGAGGAAGGATTTCAGAGCTTCGGTTTCCTTAAGTAAACTGCAAAAGTGCAGACGCCTTAGAGATTGCGTGCAGGCGGCAATTTTGAGAAGGCGATGAGGGGCCGACTCAGAAAGGAAGACGTAACTTAGAGGAAGTGAGTGGGAAAAGGGAAGCAAGAGGAACTGATAGACACGGGTAACTACCAATCTTTATACAAATTAATGAGATACAAGAAAACAGCAGGGCGTGAAAAGCAGAGTGGCGCAGCGGAAGCGTGCTGGGCCCATAACCCAGAGGTCGATGGATCGAAACCATCCTCTGCTAGTGTCTTTTTTCCCTTCCACAAGCACTAGACCAACACTCGTTATTTTCTTCCTCAAATCCCAAGATTTCCACAAGAACACGATGCACAGGCAACGAAATTAAAATACTCATGACGGTGACACAATTGGTTTGCCTTTCTTGTTTTCTTTGATCTTGATGAAAATTGGCCTCAGTCAAATACGTCATTTTAAAGCTTACAATATATTGGGAAACAATGCACATCTTAATTATCGTCTATTTGCAGTGACTCTACCATTACTTTTTGCTTATACAAACATGCTTACCTGTCTTGAAACAGAGCAGGACACTATGGTCCTTCCCCATCTTGCCCGCTTGCGTTTTGTCTGTAGAGAAACTTTAGCCAAACAATGAATTTAATCGAGGGAAGTAAGAAAATGCAGAAGCAACGGAAAGCAGTCAAACAGGACAAAATAATAATAATGATTTAGCAGTTAAGCAAAGTGAAGAACCTGTGTCATATCTTTTGAGCTGTCTTGTAGGTACTGAAACCCCCACCAGGTAGAAGAAGTTAATTGCGTGTTGACCAGACTGTAGCAATGACGGAAGCTGCCACAATTCTGAGAACTGGCCTCAAAGAAATGGGAAAAATTGACCTTGGCACTAAAGATCGGCTGTACTCAAAACAATCAAGATGATGCTGATCAGATCACTGAATGGCTGAGTTCAAGATGACTGTCAGGGCTGACAGGCATATAGCCCCCTCCCGCCACATATCTATTCCTGAAATGCCCCTTTAAAAGCTCTTGCCCAGTGATTGTCTGTGGGAGAAGTTGGCCTTTGGACACAAGTCCGCCCTGGGTTGTCGGCCTACAGAATAAAGCAAGCTTTCCTTTCCACCAACTTTACCTGTAGAGTATTGGTTTTAGAGCTGCAAGCAGCTGAATCCCACTTTCCTAATAATCTCATGAACAAATGAAGACCTGCTTTTACAGGGGCAGGGGATACAGTTTCAACTGCCTGATCCTTCCTGTCTTTATAAGTAGAATGGAGCTGAAAATAAAACGTGGAGCTGAAAAGTAGAATGAGGTGAGGTGATAAAGTCGCTCAGTCGTGTCCAACTCTTTGCGACCCCGTAGACTGTAACCTATTAGGTGTCTCTGTCCATGGGATTTTCCAGGCAAGAATACTGAAATGGATTGCCATTTTCTTCTTCAGGGGATCTTCCCGACTCAAAGATCGAACCGGGGTCTCCTGCACCAAAGGAAGGCGCTTTAACAGCTGAGCCACCAGGGGGAATCTTGAAAAGCGGAATAGGAGAGGACAAATGTGGACTGTGCAAATTGGCAAATGGGAGGTTGGAAAGATGCAGGGAAGGAGGGAAAGGAGACTGGGGAGAGTGAAGAAAAAGCGTGTGAAGGAAAGATGAGGAAAGGTGCACGTGCTGAAAGTGAGATGTATGAATATTTTGAATAAGTGAGTTTCCTGGGAGTTTCCTGGTGGTTCCTTGAACCACCACTTCAAAGTAGGCATCAAGTTTGTTTCTTGCTCTGGCATGAAAATTCCAGGAAACCCCAACTCTGAAAGAAACTGGAGGAAACAATGGGGAATGACCCTCCTCCTTGTATCACAATCTTCATTCCTTACCCAATCTTTGATTTTCCTGAAGTTCTTCCCACTTACTGAAGTCATTGGTGAAACAGAATCAAAGCCCTCTGGAAGACCCAAATAATTTCAAAAACTATGACTATTACTAGAAGCCCTCTGGTGTTCTTATTTTACATAATGAGTTAGACAGTCTCTTAGAGGGCCTGGATAGCTCAGTCGGTAGAGCATCAGACTTTTAATCTGAGGGTCCAGGGTTCAAGTCCCTGTTCAGGCGCTATGGCCTTGTTTTGTGTTCAGTATTTACTTTTAAACTATTTAGATAACAGCCCATTTAAGAATGCCTCTGAAAGTGAGGAAGCCTTAACAGCCAAATCAAGCAAAGTCACTTCCTAAAATAGTTTACCATTTAGTTTTTCATTAATATTCCTTTTCTAATATTAACAAAAACATTTCCTCAAGTTTCTAAGAGGAATCAAAAAAGGGCATCATTTAAAAGTAATAAACTAGTGACAGATTTAGAAGTAAGCCATTTAAAAGTTCCCTTAAAATTATTCATTAATCTGGGAGTGGAAGGGAACAATTTGGCTGGACTGTGTGATGGTATTAGGAGGTGGCACCTTTGAGAAGTGATTGGATTATGAGTTAATTTCTCATAAATAGAAATAGTGCCCTTTCAAAGGAGTCCCCAGGGAGTTCTCTGTCCCTTCTGCCGTGTGAGACAACAGTGAGAAGACAACAATCTATAAACCAGGGAACTTTCACCCAACAAAGAACCTGAACCATGAATACTGTCTTTGAGGTGTTTGATACCTGTCTTTGTCTAGAGATTCTCTTGTTTCTTTAGACTGAACACCAAAAACCTCCCTTCCATCTCACCCATAAGCAATTTTATTCAGTACTTTTACACCTTTTAATGTATACTTTGATGCAGTTAACTATATTTCTGCACATAACATCTCATCTTTCATCCTTAATTTTAGTGGGTTAAATATTGTAGGCAGGAATTTGTGTCTACCTAAAACTTCTGAATGTGGTCTTGCTTGGAAACAGGTTTTTGCAGATGTAGTTACATTAAGATGAGGTCATTAATACTGGATTAGGGTGGAGCCTAAACCCTACCACTGGTTTACCCTATCCTTACAAAAAGAACACTAGGAGGCAGACAGAAAGAAGAAAGTCATATGTAGACAGAGGCAAAGACTAGACTCATACAACCACAGCCAAAAAACATAAAGGATTTTGGGGATCCACCAGAAGCTAGGAAGAAGCAAGGAAGGAGTCCTTCAGCAAGCCTTCAGAGAGAGAATGGCCCTGCCAATATCTTAATTCCAATGTCCTAGTCTTCAGAACACAGAGACAGTAACACACTAACCTGAGAGAAAGTTCCAGGGGAAAGTGATTCCTTGGGGTGAATCTAAAACAATGAATAAACTTGAAGAAAAGAAGTCGTTTTGAATGGAGGGAGGGTTTTGGTTTGTTTGGTTTTTTTAAGTTTAATGCCTTCCTTGATATTAATGAACATTTATTTGCTATTAGTGATAAAACTATTTATAGCAATTGGTTGTGAGGCTGTCGTTTTTAGATTTAGATAACATGAGGAATCTCTTTTGATGGACTGTTATTGTAAAGATTCTTATTATATTCTTATCGTTAAAGATCCGTGGAATTCCCAGGAACTCATTGCCCAGAAAGAGTTTAGGGCACAAAGTGTGAATCACTCTTTAACTGAGATTTTTAAAACTGCACCATTAGGTCTTCCTCGTTAGTATAGTGGTGAGTATCCCCGCCTGTCACGCGGGAGACCCGGGGTTCGATTCCCCGACGGGGAGATTACGGTAGTACGTTTTTTTGCTATTTTGTTCCTCTAAGTTGAATTCTCCAGTGTTGACTTATTAGTGTGTTCACCGAGCAAGCAACTGCCTTCTGATGGAAACCCATGGCTGCCTTCCGTCTGAGAGGTCAAATACAGCGCGGGGGTTCAAAGTGTGCCCATTTGACTCGAAATATTCCAAGATTTTGCAATATGAATTTTCATTTGTCAACTGAGGTGATGGAGATGTTGCTTGTACAGGAACCGCCCTTAGAAAAGTCTCAATGGTTCCCGAATTTTGGTGCACATTAGAATAACCTTGTTGTTCAGTCGCTAAGCCATGTCCGACTCTTCGCGACCTCACGGACTGCTGCACGCTAGGCATCCCTGTCCTTCACTATCTCCCAGAATTTGCTCAAACTCTTGTCCAGTGACTCGGTGATGCCATTTAACCATCTCGTCCTCTGCTGCTCTCTTCTCCTTTTCTCTTCAATCTTTTCCAGTTTCAGGGTCTTTCCCAATGAGTTCGCTCTTCGCATCAGGTGGCCAAAATATTGGAGCTTTAGTTTCAGCATCAGTCCTTCCAATGAATATTCAGGGTTGATTTCCTTTAGGATGGGATCAATTGGATCTCCTTGCAGTCCAAGGCACTCTCAAGAGTCTTCTGCAACACCGCAACTGGAAAGCATCAGTTCTTCGGTGCTCAGCCTTTTTATGGTCCAACTTTCACATCTCTACTTGACTACTGTAAAAAACCACAACTTTGACCATACAGACCTATGCCGGCAAAGTGAAAATTCCTGACGGAGGGGTGGCAACCCATACTAATTAAATTAGAATATCCAGAGGTGGTAGCCAGACTTCAGTAGGTATTTAAAATTCTCAGCATGTAATTTCAATAGGCCTCAGAGTTTCGGAGCAGCTGGCCATTTCTCTCTGGTTAGTTACTCTGATGTTACTAACATATTCAAAGTATTATTGTATTTAATATAAAATGTAAGCTATTTGTAAAGCATTAAAAAAAAAAAAACCACTAGCGATCTAACATAGATCATATTGTTACTACACATGATGCAGCAACAACAAAAGTAACTTAGTGTTACTCCTCCAAATCAGGTAGTCACCACAAGAGTGCCAAAGTGTGCAGTGGGGATAGTATACTTTCAATTCATGTAAAATTATGGACATTTGCACTGACACCTTCCATAGCTCTAATTGGCCAAAGTACTTTAATTTTTGTATGTAAAAAGGAAAATCTGTAACGTTGGTTAAAAAAAAAAAAAAGCCTGATGAAGTTATTAGATGCTAGCTAACATAAATTCTACAATACACCTAAATATGTATTGTACAATGCGTTGGTTTTGTTTATATTTGGATGTTTTGAAATTCAGACATATACAGCTTACTAAAATATGTTTAAATTTTCAAAGTCTGGTGATTCTACATTTACTAATATAGTTTTGAACTGTTTTATTTGGAAATAATTTCAAACATAAGAGAGGTTACAAAAATAAAAATTTTATAAGGAACACTCTATATCCAGATCCACCTTTCCTTAACATTTTACCCTATGTCTTTATTATTTCCTTCTATATCATGTTTTTCTGAGTCATGTAAATATATTACCTAAACCTCAATGTGTGTCGCCTTAAAAAGATAAGCAAGCACCTGAATAAGGACTTGAACCCTGGACCCTCAGATTAAAAGTCTGATGCTCTACCTGACTGAACTATCCAGGCCCTGGTCTTGGGAGTTGAATTGTTCTATAAATAACTAAATCTCATTAGCAATTTCGATTGCCAGGAGGAACTGGAGTAATCCATAACTTCAGAAACAACCTGGGTCTTTCAAAAGCATGGCTTGACCACTTAAGTCATCTACTCACCAAACAGACCATTTAACCTCTGCACTGTACATTCTTTAAGTACATTTTTAATTGCTGGAAAAATGAAGATTATTCCTAGAGTCAATTACTGCCGAAGAGGATTCATCAATCTGGGTCGAAGGAGATCGTATTTACTTCTCAGATAAGTCTGAAGAGAAGATGCACATGGCTCCCTCACCAACCTGTAAGGGAACATGGAGGAGATTTTTTTTTTTTAAGGAACAACTAAAGTAACTGAGGAGAATCTTTCAAAGAATGACAAGATGGGCAAAGAAGATGAGGTTTCTAACCTTGACATAATGTAGGGGCATCAAATTTGGTTGTACCCTTTGGTGTTCCCCCACCCCCAGTTTCAGAAATGAAATGTCTGGGAAGAAATCCAAAGCTTCCTCTAATTTTCTCCTCCACATTTTATCTAGCGGCCCAACTCGTCCAAAGACAGGAATGGCTTGACAGTTAAGGAAATTGTGCTCTTGGTTCATTCAATGTTTTTGGCTCATGAGACACTTTTTGAGCACTTTTGAGAAAGCAATGGCACCCCACTCCAGTACTCTTGCTTGGAAAAATCCCACGGACGGAGGCCTGGTAGGCTGCAGTTCATGGGGTCGCTAAGAGTCTGACACGACTGAGCGAATTCACTTTCACTTTTCACTTTCATGCATTGGAGAAGGAAATGGCAACCCACTCCAGTGTTCTTGCCTGGAGAATCCCAGGGATGGGGAAGCCTGGTGGGCTGCCTGTCTATGTGGTCGCACAGAGTCGGACACAACTGAAGTGACTTAGCAGCAGCAGAGAGATCACAGGAGCAAAATCCCAAAGCATAGGTGCAGAAAATGAAGATAGAAAGCATTCTTAGTTCCATGACGACTGCCAAATTCAGGACTATTAATTTCTGAGTCAATAATCCTTAAATTATTTAAGGTATTTTTTACTGTTTTTTCTGTATGTGAAGCTAAGTGCAGTCCTGACCAAACATGAAGAAAATACTGACTCATATATTACCCATAATACTAACCATTATGAAATCATGTGCAAATGCCATTTTATTATATAAGTTACACAGAGAACTTCAGAAGTTAAATATGTAACAGATATATACCTGGAGAAAATATTTAGATATTACTAAATGTGCATCAGAGATCATTTTGACTTGACCTAAAAACAAACCATCCCTCCTGCACGATTTTATCCCCTGATGTCCAAGATATGTTTAAAATAAACATCCTTCTTCTATCTCTGAGCTTCACGAAATTTTAGGTACTTTTTCTGTCTCTCAAGGTCATTGATAAGAGAAAAATCAGAGGTGGAAAAAAAGGATGAGAGTTTGAATGAGGCCTAGGGATGAAGGAATGGGTGGGAAGGGATGATAATTTTGATTTAAGAAAGGGGGTGGATACATGAGTTTGAATAAGCTCTGGGAGTTGGTGATGGACAGGGATGCCTGGCGTGCTGCAGCCCATGGGATCACATTGTCGGACACAACTGAGCAACTGAACTGAACTGGAGACAGGTTAAGTAAGGAGATTATATGTTGCACAATTTCTCTGCCAGCTTTATAGGTTTCTTTGCCTTTATTCAAAAACATCTGGCTTTATCCCATTTTGTCAACTTTGCCCTTGCTATTCCCTCTGCCTGGAAATATCTACCCCAGATATTCACAGGACTCAATCCTTTCATTCTTCCAGGTCTTTGTACAAATGCCGCCCAAATCTTCAATAATAACAGTATTTCAGTCAGTTCAGTTGCTTAGTTGTCTCCAACTCTTTGCGACCCCAGGGACAGCAGTACACCAGGCCTCCCCGTCCATCACTAACTCCTGGAGCTTACTCAAACTCATGTCCATTGAATCAGTGATGCCATCCAACCATCTCATTCTCTGTTGTCCCCTTCTCCTCCATCTTCAATCTTTCTCAGCATCAGGGTCTTTTCAAATGAGTTAGTTATTAGCATCAGGTAGCAAAAGTATTGGAGTTTCAGCTTCAGCATCAGTCCTTCCAATGAATATTTAGAACTGATTTCCTTTAGGATGGACAGGTTGGATCTCCTTGCAATCCAAGGGGCTCTCAAGTCTTCTCCAACACCACAGTTCAAAAGCATCAATTCTTCGGTGCTCAGCTTTCTTTATAGTGCAACTCTCACATCCATACACGACCACTGGAAAAACCATAGTCTTGACTAGACAGACCTTTGTTGGCAAACTAATGTCTCTGCTTTTTAATGTCTCTGCTGTCTAGGTTGGTCATAACTTTCCTTTAAAGGAGTAAATGTCTTTTAATTTCATGGCTGCAGTCACCATCTGCAGTGATTTTGAACCCCCAGAATAAAGTCTGCACTGTTTCCACTGTTTCCCCGTCTATTTGCCATGATGTGATGGGACCAGATGCCATGATCTTAGTTTTTTGAATGCTGAGTTTTAAGACAACTTTTTCACTCTCCTCTTTCACTTTCATCAAGAGGCTTTTAGCTGTTCGCTTTCTGCCATAAGAGTAGTGTCATCTGCATATCTGAGGTTATTAATATTTCTCCCAGCAATCTTGATTCCAGTTTGTGTTTCATCCAGCCCAGCATTTCTCATGATGTACTCTGCATATAAGTTAAATAAGCAGGGTGACAACATACAGCCTTGACATACTCCTTTCCCAATTTGGAACCAGTCTGTTGTTCCATGTCCAGTTCTCTTACTTCTTGACCTGCATACAGATTTCTCAGGAGGCAGGTCAGGTTGTCTCGTATTTCCATCTCTTGAAGAATTTTCCACAGTTTATTGTGATCCACAAAGTCTAAAGCTTTGGCATAATCAATAAAGCAGTAGATGTGGGTTTTTTTTTTTTTGGAACTCTCTTGCTTTTTTGATGATCCAACAGATGTTGGCAATTTGATCTGTTTCCTCTGCCTTTTCTAAATCCAGTTTGACCATCTGGAAGTTCAAGGTTCATGTACTATTGAAGCCTGGCTTGGAAAATTTTGAGCTTTACTTTGTTAGCATGTGAGATGAGTGCAGTTGTGTAGTAGTTTGAGCATTCTTTAGCATTGCCTTTCTTTGGAATAGGAATGGAAACTGACCTTTTCCAATCCTGTGGCCGCTGCTGAGTTTTCCAGATTTGTTGGCATATTGAGTGCAGCACTTTCACAGCAGCATCATCTTTCAGGATTTGAAATAGCTCAACTGGAATTCCATCACCTCCACTAGTTTTGTTTGTAGTGATGCTTCCTAAGGCCCACTTAACTTCACATTCCAGGATGTCTGGCTCTAGGTGAGTGATCATACCACTCTAGTTATCTGGATCCTGAAGATCTTTTTGTATAGCTCTTCTGTGTATTCTTGCCACTTATTCTTAATATCTTCTGCTTCTGTTAGGTCCATACCATTTCTGTCCTTTATTGTGCCATCTTTGTATGAAATGTTGCCTTGGTATCTCTAATTTTCTTGAAGAGATCTCTAGTCCTTCCCATTCATTGTTGAAATCTCCCTTACATCCCATATTTCTTCTTTGTTTACTGTTTCTTCATGGTTTTTACCACCATCTAGCTGTCTGCATGTATAAATTATGAAACAGAGAAAAGTAACCCTGAACATCCAGGGAGCTGGCATTTATAGCGATGTCTTAATGTTTTCTTGTCAAATATAAACAATTTTCCAGAGCATCAGTATCAGACAAAACTTCTCTAGTAGATTAAGACAGAAACAGGACAACTCTATGATCATGTCTGAACATAAACAAAAAGAAGAACATTGTCCTAGCCAGAGTACCAAACATTTCCCTCTCCCACATCATACAAATGACTACCGTTTCTTTACTAATTTCAGTTCTATTTTTAGTTTGCCCTACTTTAGGTAAGATTCAAGATATCTAACCACAGAATTACCCCCCACCTCCTGACAGTATACAAACCAATGCAAAGCCATACTTTCTTAAAACTGCCCCCAAATCACCTAAAAACAAGGGATCACCTAAAAAGATCACAACAAACTGTGGAAAATTCTTAAAGAGATGGGAATACCAGACAACCTTACCTGCCTTCTGAGAAATCTTGTATGCAGGTCAAGAAGCAACACTTAGAACCGGACATGGAACAACAGACTGGTTCTAAATTGGGAAAGAACTACAGTCAAGGTTGTAGATTGTCACCCTGCTTATTTAACATATATGCAGAATACATCATGCAAAAAGTCGGTTGGATGAAGCACAAGCTGGAATCAAGATTGCCCGGAAAAATATCAATAACCTCAGATATGCAGATGACACTACTCTTATGGCAGAAATCAAAGAGGAACTGAGGAGCCTCTTGATGAGAGTGAAAGAGGAGAGTGAAAAAGCTGACTTAAAAATCAACATTCAACAAACTACAATCATGGCATCTGGTCTATCACTTCATGGCAAATAAGTGGGGAAACAATGGAAACTTTCTTTCTTGGGCTCCAAAATCACTGCAGATGGGTGACTGCAGCCATGAAATTAAAAGATGCTTGCTCCTTGGAAGAAAAACTATGACCAACCTAGACAATATTTTTAAAAGCAGAAACATTACTTTGCCAACAAAGGTCCATCCAGTCAAAGCTATAGTTTTTCCAGTAGTCATGTGAGAGTTGGACCATAACGAAAGCTGAGTGCCAAAGAATTAATGCTTTTGAACTGTGGTGTTGGAGAAGACTCTTGAGAGTCCCTTGGAATGAAAGATCAAACCAGTCAATCCTAAAGGAAATCGATCCTGAATATTCATTGGAAGGACTGATGCTAAAGCTGAGGCTTCAATATTTTGGCCACCTGATGTGAAGAACTAACTCATTAGAAAGACTCTGATGCTGAGAAAGATTGAAGGTAGGAGGAGAAGGGGATGACAGAGGATGAGATGGCTGGATGGCATCATCGACTCAATGGACAAGAGTTTGAGCAAGCTCGGGAGTTGGTGATGGACAGGGGAGCCTGACATGCTGCAATCCATGGGGTTGCAAAGAGTCAGACATGACTGGAGAGCTGAGCTGAGCTGAAAAATGTTCAGTTCAGTTCAGTTCATTTCAGTTGCTCAGTCATATCCGACTCTTTGCGACCCCATGAATCGCTGCACGCCAGGCCTCCCTGTCCATCACCAACTCCCTGAGTTCACTCAGTCTTACATCCATCGAGTCAGCGATGCCATCCAGCCATCTCATCCTCTGTCATCCCCTTCTTCTCCTGCCCCCAATCCCTCCCAGCATCAGAGTTTTTTTCCAATGAGTCAACTCTTCGCATGAGGTAGCCAAAGTACTGGAGTTTCAGCTTCAGCATCATTCCTTCCAAAAAACACCCAGGGCTGATCTCCTTCAGAATGGACTGGTTGGATCTCCTTGCAGTCTAAGGGACTCTCAAGAGTCTTCTCCAACACCACAGTTCAAAAGCATCAATTCTTCGGCACTCAGCTTTCTTCACAGTCCAACTCTCACATCCATACATGACCATTGGAAAACCATAGCCTTGACTAGACAGACCATTGTTGGCAAAGTAATGTCTCTGCTTTTGAATATGCTATCTAGGTTGGTCATAACTTTCCTTCCAAGGAGTAAACGTCTTTTAATTTCACGGCTGCAGTCACCATCTGAAAAAAGGTTACAAAGTCCAATTCTTATAATCACTTCTTTCTAACACTGTTACTGAGACACTCCACTATTCTAATGTGCATTCTCTCTTGCTGCAACAGTTAGCACAAAACCAACTTTAGGAGTATGCTTTGGCACTCACTAGATTCATGTATTGTCACCTCCCCTACTCAGACCCAACCACAGAATCTGAGTATCCATTAAATAAATATTGTTAAATAAATAAGTGAATAAATAAAGAGTAGCCTTTTTCCATAAGAAAGTAAAAGGTCACATTCTTGAGAAGTGGAGGTCAAGAAAGCAGTAAATAATATTTTAGGTGCTTAATTAGACAAAAATTACAGACAAGTATAACAACAACACAAGTAAAACCAACTCCTCTTCTACCATTGTCCATACACGAAGTAGCCTGCAGTAACTGATTTACACTTGGTGTCTGCATTACTGGGAACCCTAATCATAGAAAATGGAAGCAAGGACAATATGAACTAGCTTGACTCAAAATGAAGAATAAACAATATATTAAAAACCTGTCACCTTTACCACAGGGACTGGAGGCTGGGGCGAGGGTGGAAAGAGAGACAAAGAGGAACTATTCGTTACTTGGTAACTGCCATCAACCATTTAAACTCTTAGATCTATTATCCTCTGTCCTATATGGCATCCCTTTTCCTAGGCCATTGGGAAGAGATTAATGGGAGAAAAGAAAGGAGGGAGAAAGACGCTACTGAAGAATAGAGATTATGGGGAGAAATGCCGGAAGAGGGTGCAATATGCCCGCCTTGTACTCCTCGACGGACAGTTCTAATGTTTAAACAGGTTTATTGAAAGAGAGTTCTAACCCTTCTCACTGACTCTCTCCTTGCCTATTCTACTTTTTAATTCATCGTGAAAATGAAAAGACTGAACGTCGTGGGAAGCAGACTGAAGCAGTCTTCGAAACCAGCGCTAATTCGGTTCTGGGCTTCCCTGGTACCTTAGTTGGTAACGAATCTGCCTGCAATGCACAGACGCCTTTTTTTTTTTTTTTTTTTGTTTTTTGAAACTCCCACACTACGGGGACCATCTTGGGCTGTGGGACTGTTGGGCAACTGGGAGGCAGGCAGCGCGGTGCGGGAGCGGTAAAAGGAAGTGCGGCGGATGCTGATTTTCAATATCCCCTGGCTGGGCTCCCCGGCTGACTTTGTGCGATCTCAACAGTCTCCAGCATCCATCCACCAAAACTTGTTTTTTTGCCTCTTTCGTTTTGCAATCGATTCAGAGCTTGCGTTTCACCCTGTGCGCTCGGGCGTAGTACTAATCACATTGGTTGTTAATCACAGCAACAGATTATATGTAACGTAGAAACGAATATGTCAGGATGGCCGAGTGGTCTAAGGCGCCAGACTCAAGTTTCAACTTCCCCTACTTGGGGTTTCTGGTCTCCGGTTGGAGGCGTGGGTTCGAATCCCACTTCTGACATGGTATTCTTTTGTTCTTATGCTCAAATTCTGCAACTTCTGTCAGTAAATCATAGCCACCTTCTTAGGCTGCATTGCCAGATCTTACCCATTACCACCGATATTTCACCTTTTCTTCAGTTCAGTTCAGTCGATCCGTCTGGTCTCCATGGACTGCAGCACGCCAGGTCTCCATGTCCATCGCCAGCTCCCGAAACTTGCTCAAACTCATGTCCATCGAGTCAGTGATGCCATCCAACCATCTCGTCCTCTGTCATCCCCTTCTCCTCCTGCCTTCAGTCACCCTTCTGAGGCCAGTGCTATTTAGATGTCTGTCCTCTAATCATGCCTACCTTCCCTCCCTCCTTTCCTTTTCGTTCTTTTTCAATAAAAATTGCCTGTTTATGAGTATCTACACGGAAGAATAGTAATATATCAGTATTAAAATGCAGGTCTTAACATATATGTGAAGTGATGGTTATAAATTTCTGTGTTCAGTATTTTAACTGTTCTGTGAAGGTTAAGTTTTGAATATTCTTCCACAGATCTCCTGCTTGTCCTTCCCTCTCTGTTGTCCTCACCTGACTCTTTTTTTTCTTCGTCTTACTCTTTCTTTCTTTTCTTTTTTCTTTTTTTTTTTTTTTTTTTGCGTACCTTCTCCCATCACATCTCGGGTTGCTAGTCGAAAGGTATCTGCTGTAAAGTGAAGAGGCTGGATGTGATAGATATACTCTATGACATAAGACAAGAGAGTTGTGGGAGAGAGGAGAAGTAGAACAGTCATTCTTTACCAGGATTGATTTTTAAAAACAAGATGTTTTTATAAAAATAAAGAAAGGGAAAGAGGGAGAGAGAGGGGAAGGAAGGAACTTGTCCAGGTCCCACTGCCCCTAAGTGTGGCTCTATCTACCAGATCCTAAATTATTTGTTAAATATATATTCTGTTTTATTACTTTGATTTATTTTGTAAATCTAGTAATTCACATATTGGATCTTCTTTACTTTTCTTTTACATATCATTTTCTGCCTAACTTATTTGAAATTTTAGTTCTGTTTTTTTTTTTTTCCTTCTTTTCTACTATCCTCTATATTGTTTGCAGTTTTCCTCAATGTCAATTCTATTTTTGTGCTCATGATATATATATGTATACATAGGGAGGCGCTCTTCACCCTGCTCTGTGCTGATATAGGCCCTTGGAACTGGCCTGTATGGTTTTCATGCTCTCTGGTTTCCATCTGGGTTAGGTCAGTGGGAGTCCCACAGGAGATAGGTGGATCTAGGAGAGGCAGGTATTTACTTCTTGTCTTTTTGCCTGCAGGTCACTTCCAGAAGAGCTATATTCCTTGACAGGAGGCCATACCTCATTCAAGGTGGCCCTCACTACAAGGCTGTCTTCTGAGTTCAAGTAATTATACTCTCTTCAGGCCTCTTCAGGTACAGCAGTAATAATACCCCTACTGCTGCTTGTCCTGGAGAACGACAATCTCTCTGGTTTTTCTCTAGCTGCACACAATTTTTAGTAGAAAGTTTATTGTGAAATATATGTCTTCTGCACCTTAATTCTTCAAATTATCTTGTCTGGATGCCAGCAAAATTAACATTTTAACTGTTTCATTCTTGGATTTGGAGACCTCTATTTTGCTAAATAATATGTAAAACTGCTATTATTGATTAGTTGATTTAGACATTATATACTTATTTTCCATCTGTTAAATAATTAACTGCTTTATGCCACTACCACCCACTATTTCTTATCCTTCCAAAATACTTTTACCTTTTGTTTAATTCAGTGTTTATTGTTTATGTCATTTTTCTGTGAAAGTATTATACACAGCATTGTTGTGAGCTATGATTCTGTTTTCGTTCTTTACTGAATGCTTATAATTGCCTAAAAGGCAAGCTTTAAAAAGAAAAATTTTAATGTGCCTAAGTCCCTTCATATGTATTGATAATTGCTAATTCTCCCTTAACTTCCAACTATCTTTCAGTGGAACTTTCCATGAGATCAATCAAATCAGATAATATATCAGCTCAAATATTTTTCTTGAGGATATTTTTCCAGTTGACTTCTACATGCTTATAGTCTGAATTGGTTGCTCTCTGGACCTGCTACACCACCGTCATTTGAATCTTCCTTTGCTCATCTGTTCATAATCTATGTCTATTTTTGTTCATTTATTTGCTCCACTGTTTCAGTGGAAAGTATTCTCAAGGTTTTTGGTTTTAGGTTGTAAAAATAACTCAGAGTCTGAGGTAATGGTGAGAAGAGCCCTCAGTATGCTTATATGTTAAGTTAGACTCTGCCAACTTACACTAGTTGCCGAACATATATTCTTAGCATTTTTACCTTTCATTTTTGAACTCCAGTTTTTGGTTTTTTTTTTTTTTTCAGTTCTACCATCAGGGTAAAGCCCTAACTGTCAGAGATCTGAGTTAGGTGAGGAAAAAGAGCTCAGCCTTTAGCATTCCCTTACATCCAGATACAGAATAGATCCTCTCCTGTTCTCATTAAGGTACTCAAATCCTCATCTGTAATAGTCTGATCCCATTCTTCATTTTCTTTGCAGAATAAATCTCCAGATTTTTTCCTGGGTGGTAGTAGAAGGCAAACACTCAGTATAAGTGCAGAGAATTTAGGGCTCTAATTCTTTCTCAAATTTTAAACAATCTGCTTTCGGTTTCCCTTTAGCCTCCAGTACATAGTGCTCTCAGTTCCTGAGCTTTTTAAAGAAACTTTGGTATTAATCAGATTGTTTCTGTGAAGTCTGTTATGATTTGTCTACCTGTTTTTCAGTTTTAGTGTTTCTTACATTCCACTTCTTTTGTGTTCTTCTCATATTTGAGCTTAAAAAATCTTTTTACTATAGTTTTAGTGAGAATTCCAGTTGAGCTATTTCAAATCCTGAAAGATGATGCTGTGAAAGGGCTGCACTCAATATGCCAGCAAATTTAGAAAACTCAGCAGTGGCTACAGGACTAGAAAAGGTCAGTTTTCATTCCAATTCCAAAGAAAGGCAATGCCAAAGAATGCTCAAACTACCACACAGTTGCACTCATCTCATACGCTAGTAAAGTAATGCCCAAAATTCTACAAGCCAAGCTTCAGCAATACATGAACCGTGAACTTCCAGATATCCAAGCTGGTTTTAGGAAAGGCAGAGGAACCAGAGATCAAATTGCCAACATTCACTGCATCATCCAAAAAGCAAGAGAGTTCCAGAAAAACATCTATTTCTGCTTTATTGACTATGCCAAAGCTTTTGACTGTGTGGATCACAATAAACTGTGGAAAATTCTGAAAGAGATGGAAATACCAGACCACCTGACCTGTCTCTTGAGAAACCTATGTGCAGGTCAGGAAGCAACAGTTAGAACTGGACATGGAACAACAGACTGGTTCCAAATAGGAAAAGGAGTCCGTCAAGGCTGTATATTGTCACTCTGCTTATTTAACTTATATGCAGAGTACGTCATGAGACGCGCTGGACTGGAAGAAGCACAGGATGGAATCAAGATTGCTGGAAGAAATATCAATAACCTCAGATATGCAGATGACACCACCCTTATGGCAGAAAGTGAAAAGGAACAAAAAGTCTCTTGATGAAAGTGAAAGAGGAGAGTGAAAAAGTTGGCTTAAAGCTCAACATTTAGAAAACGAAGATCATGGCATCTGGTCCCATCACTTCATGGGAAATAGATGGGGAAACAGTGGAAACAGTGTCAGACTTTATTTTGGGGGGCTCCAAAATCACTGCAGATGGTGATTGCAGCCATGAAATTAAAAGACGTTTACTCCTTGGAAGAAAAGTTATGACCAACCTAGATATTGAAAAGTATAGACATTACTTTGCCAACAGAGGTCTGTCTAGTCAAGGCTATGGTTTTTCCTGTGGTCATGTGTGGATGTGAGAGTCGGACTGTGAAGAAAGCTGAGTGCCAAAGAATTGATGCTTTTGAACTGTGGTGTTGGAAAAGACTCTTGAGAGTCCCTTAGACTGCAAGGAGATCCAACCAGTCCATTCTGAAGGAGATCAGCCCTGGGTGTTCTTTGGAAGGAATGATGCTGAAGCTGAAACTCCAGTACTTTGGCCACCTCATGCCAAGAGCTGACTCACTGGAAAAGACTGATGCTGGGGAAGATTGAAGACAGGAGGAGAAAGGGATGACAGAGGATGAGAATGCTGGATGGCATCACCGACTCGATGGACATGAGTTTGAGCAAGCTCTGGGAGTTGGTGATGGCCTGGGAAGCCTGGCATGCCATAGTCCATGGGATCGCAAAGATTCAGACATGAATGAGCAACTGAACTGAACTGAAGATGAAAATATCCAGAATAAAAATGTTATAAAAGGAAAACACAATCAAGAAGTTGAGAAAGTATAACACATTGACTGTTAAAGCCAAGAAAGCAAGGAGAGAAAAGATTGAAAAGAAGCAATATTTGAAAAAATAGTGACTGAATATTGATTTGAACATTCAAAAAGCTCTACTACATCCAAACTGGATAAATACAAAGAAAACCACATTTAGGCATATCTGGGAGCTAGCTACCAAAATGTCCCTCCAGTGATCCCTGTGGGGATTTAATGCTTGGGGAATCAGTACAAATGATGCTTTCTTGCTCCTGTTGTGTCGAGTAATAAACCGTCCTTTGTCTCTCATCCGGAAGTCTCATGTCTTCTACCAGTATCTATGAAACCGTAGTAGGCTAATTCTTAGCTTAGAGTAATTACCATTTTTAGTGGTTTGAATATTTGATGATTGAAATACAGTATTGTTGTCTATATTGTTCATTTGTTTTTAAAAGAAAATTGAAATGGTCATTTCACTTTATATAGGAAACTAATTTTTTTTTTTGGTAGTGTCTTGACCATTTGGTTTATGGATGATGGACCAGAAAATAGAACCAAAGATAACCACTGTTTGATTACCTCCATAGGTTTTTTTTTTTTTTTGGTCAGTGACAATAGATTATTCCAGATGGGGAATTGGGTAAAGCCATTTAAAATTTTTTTTATTAAACGTTTTTTAGGCAAAGACATTTCCCTTCTCTTTAGTTCTTGTTCTCAAAGATTAACTTCTTTCTTTATCTATCCTCCCAAAGTAGCTCCTTCTTTGTCAAGCAAGTTTTAGTGACACTTGTTTAGACATTTTTAATACTGTCCTTAAGTCTGTGCAGATCTTATATTCCCTTGGTATTCTGGACTATTATTAATTTTTCAGTAATTAGGGCCTGAACTTACTATTTTTCATCAAAGATTTTGTTCACATTCAAGACCAGAGCCAGTTTTAGTCTCCTTCCTTGTGACAAGGTGCTGAGTTAGCCATATTCACCCCTTAGCTTTCAAATACATATGTTTAGCCTATTTAATTTTCAGTTAATTCATATTGCTCTGAAGTAAAAAAATTAGGAAAAAACACTGTTACCAGTGAGAAGGTAAGGTTTTAAGTGGGATTCTGCAAATAGAGTATATAATAGTTTAAGCATGTTAAGGAAAAGAAACAATTTCTCTCCAAGTGATAAGATGTTGTGGTGAAACTAGCCCAAGAGTCCAGAGCCCAGGGCAACTATGCCTTGTCTAAACTGAGGAGATGCTGACTGAACTCCTGCAGGATCCATCATTTGCCCTTTCTCGATTTCCCTCTAAATTCTACATGGTGCTACTCTTCTCTAAGCAATTCCTAGCATTCTGTTCTTTCCCCAGTTTTCTGCCACAGCAAGTGCAGACATGTGTTGCCATCCAGGTATGGAAGCCAGGACCATATAACTTCCTCAGATGAGTTAACATCCATTTAACTTATATTTTCTCCCAGGAAAGGATCACCAGCCTTTTCTGTGAATCAGTTACTTTTACATATAATTTTGATTTCCAAAGGAATTAAGTGACAGAAGTGACGTAAGATAGTTACGGCTTAAAACATAGGCACTATTAGAACCCACTCTCACAAACTGAGCAAAGCATTCAAGCAATTGTTTTTCTCATTGTGACAGATCACATTCCTTATGAATGCCCCCTCTGTGACTGTTTATCTTTGGACGCCAGGAATGACCCAGGCACATGTCTGTTTCTACTTCTGCCTTATTACTGCATTCTCATTAACATCAGTATAACCTGTCTATTCTTTGATCCATTTTTAGTCGCTTAAACATTCTTATTCAGAAGTCCGGGCTTCTGGCAACAGCTCTACTTACAATATGTAGCCACTGCCAGGGAAGAGAATGACACTTTCAACTTTGAGAGTGACAGAATCTACTTTGCCTCCCATAGGATTTCAAGTATAATTTAAGCCCCCAACAATTCTCCGTGATATCTGGCTTTATGATTCTTCTTTTTCTCCTGCTATCGTATATATACACACACAAAAGATGGGTAGGAATACAAAATTTGGCCATCAAATCACTGTTGACATGTGTGGGAGTGCTTATGAAGGAGCTCCTCAAATGCAAGCTACAGAAAGTAGGAATCAACTGCAGTGAGAAATGTAGGCACCTGGAATTCACAGACTGCGTCCCATTCATAGAAGAATGGACCAGTAAGTGGCAAGGTTATCCGCTTGGTGACAAAAACACTCGCGACTCTGGCGGGACTCGAACCCGCAACCTTTGAATGCCTCACTGCTGCGCTAGAAGTCCAATGCGCTATCCATTGCGCCACAGAGCCCGACGGCTTTCGGTGGTTGGCTGGATCCCAAACACTGTTGGTGATTTATTTGGTTATCAGTAAATATAATTTGTGTAGACTTACTCTGTTTCAGTCACTGTGAAAGTTCAAAAAACATAAAAACAAGACAATATAAGGGACATCAATGCCCAACATGGGGGAATTTCGGAGCCTTTTCGTGACTGCTGTCATTCGTTTTCATGAAGTAAGGAATAGTTTGTTAAAGACAAAAAAATCTTATTTCATCTGGTCTCTCCAAGCCAAGCTCGGGACCGTTGGCTTTGCAAAAATGGAATATGAGAAACTTCCAGCAAAATGGCGTTGGGATATATTTTAAATCCATGGCGGGGGCCCCACAACTCTCTTTCCTCTAGCTCACATCTGGAGTTCTCTCTCTCTCGATCCGGGGGCCCTTCTTGTGTTCTTTCTGAAAAAGACGAGTTCGTTTGTTGTGTCAATGGGCTCATGGAGCAACGCGATCGCATTGTTGCTCTCTCTCTCTCGAAGGAAAGGGCTACAGTTTTTAAAAGAATTCAGGAAGCTTTGGAAAGATCTCAGGTTTTCTAACTCGGGAATTTTCTTTTGATGACTCTTTGGGTTGAGATGCAAAAGACGGCTCTTTCTTCGCTGCCGCTTTTCAGTGAGACTGTATGGTCCAATCTCAGTGGCTCCTTCAGTCACCGTCGGTCAATAAGCGGGTTGATGTCTTTGCGGACAGAAAGGGATGCGAAAAGTGGAGGTCACTGAATGCGGGAGAGACCAAGGTTTGTTGACAAAGAGCAGGAGGGTAGTTGTGACTTGAGAAATCGGAGGAGAGTTGTGGAAGGAAGAGAAGAAATCCCAGATCATCCCTACCGAGGGAGGACAGCGCAATATGATAGAAAAAATATGACCCGCTCTTCCACGGGGAGACTAGAAACCTGAGCCAGGAGCTTGAAGCACTCAAGCACTCTCATACACTAGTGAGTAGCAAATAATGCGGGAAAGGAGCTTCTCCCGGCCCTCAACCTCTCAATTCCACATAATATCAGAAATGAAAATAATTTATTCTGAAAATTACAAGACAAAACGCGAACTCTGAACCGACTGTCAGCAAAAACGCAAAGCAGAAAGGACGTGTAAGACAAGAGATGAAGTTTGAGCGGAGTGAGAAAGTCCTTGTAGCCCTAGAGCCTAGGGAGCCTGGGAGTTCACACCCGCAGCCCACCCTCCCCCGCCATCCCCCCCTCTCCATCCCCTCTTCGCGGCCGCGGGTGCTCTCCCCGCTCTCTAGCTTCCTCCCAAGACCTGGCCGCGCATGCCTTTCTCTTAGCGCCACAGCAGGACTTCGGGCAACCTAGAGACTAGAGAGGTGATAGGTAGATCTGACCAAGTTTCTTTATTCATTCTTCTTCAGCCCCACGTCTCTGAGCACGAGTCGGTTCGAGTCCAAGTTTTGGGAGCTGCGAAAAAGAGGGCCGGAGGTGAGCGGCATACCTAGGGCAGCCTCAGAGTTGGAAATGCTAGTGGGAGAAGGACCCGGAATGAAGGCATCGAAAGCATCTGACACTAACTAGGGACTGACTCTGACGAGCGTACCCTGGGTTGCCCTTCCCCTGACCCAAAGGATTATTCGACACATTGCTTGAGGGGGAATACCAGCTGAAAAGGAGAATCCCAGAACTGTCTTCTAGTCGCTCAGAAAAATTTCACCTCTCTGCTTTTTAGTAAAGGAGGCAAGAACGTTCCAGAGGCCCCTCTCCGAATGAGGGGAAGCCCGCGGTCACTTTTGCTTTTCGTAACAAAAATTTGTAATTTTTAAAAAGCATTCTAGGAACCCCCAGGATAGAAGTCTTACCTCCCCAAATATTCCTCCAGAAACAAGCAGGGTATGAAGTTTTTAAACAGATTTGGCAATCTCTTAAAGAAAATGGTTAGGAATTTTCCAGATTGCCAAGGGAAAAACATATGAGAAATGTCCTGAATCTGTGAACGATGTGAATTTGCTTTTCCTGACCACATTTCGTCCATTTGTCAGGCATGACTTAGTTGATCTTTTCTAGATATCAGTTCAGTTCAGTCGCTCAGTCGTGTCCGACTCTTTGTGACCCCATGAATCGCAACACGCCAGGCCTCCCTGTCCATCACCAACTCCCTGAGTTCACTCAGACTCAAGTCCATGGAGTCCGTGATGCCATCCAGCCATCTCATCCTCTGTCGTCCTGTCCTCCTCCTGCCCCCAATCCCTCCCAGCATCAGAGTCTTTTCCAATGAGTCAACTCTTCGCATGAGGTGGCCAAAGTACTGGAGTTTCAGCGTTGGCATCATTCCCTCCAAAGAAATCTCAGGGCTGATCTTCAGAATGAACTAGTTGGATCTCCTTGCAGTCTAAGGGACTATCAAGAGTCTTCTCCAACACCACAGTTCAAAAGCATCAGTTCTTCGGCACTCAGCTTTCTTCACAGTTCGACTCTCACATTCATACATGACCATTGGAAAAGCCATAGCCTTGACTAGACAGACCTTTGATGGTAAAGTAATGTCTGCTTTTCAATATGCTTTCTAGATATAGGTAAAAGTAAATTATGTGATCTTCAGTTAGCTCTATCCCAGCCTCTGGGATCTTCAGTTAGATCTATCCCCGCCCCACTCCCACCCGCCATGACTTTCTCAGTGATAGACGAATTGAATAGAACTCTATTTAAAGAATGCTTTGTTACTTCTGGTTAAATATTATGCATTAAATCCAAGCAATTAGCAACTTTTTCAGGATGCATCCTATTCATCCACTCACACCTCATACCTATGATCAGTTTGTTGGCCAAAAATGGGGGCCTGTCTATCTATGCATCTTAGGATCTGGTATCTACATTTAACTATTCTATCCTGAAACATTTCTGTAGAACCTCTGGAGCTTCTGCTGAAGGAACAGCAAGTTACAAACATAAAGGAGAATGGGAAACATGCAATGTTGGTTTAATTTAGAGGAAATGAGCCTTTGCATTTCCTCCCCAAACTGAACAACATAATCCATTTTCTAGAAAGCAGTTAGGACCTCACACACTCAAAAAAAAAGAAAAGAAAAGAAAAGAAATTCATGAACAAACTGTAGCTCATCTTAACCCATCTGGAACGTGAAAGCACATTTGCTTCTGTAAAATGCATTCCCAAACACAGTACTTTAAGCCTAAGTTAGGAACCCACGGACAGCGAGTGAGGGGATCCAGAGGTTTTCAATCTCGTTTTTCTCTCCTTCCACCTTAGACACAAATCAGAGGGAACATTCCCTTCCCTGAAACCCGTTGAGCACAGTATCATTCATCGAGGAGGCTGTAAGTTCAAGCAGAAGTGTTGGTCCCACCCATGCCTAAAAGGATTAGTTTGATTTCAACTCGCTGCTGAGTAAATTTGGTTCGATTTCGGAGACCCCAGCACCTGGCACAAGCCTAACTCATCTCCGAGGGAGGGAGGCCCTAGCAGATGATGACCTGAACTTTGCTGAAAACAAAGATACTTGTATAAATTTTGTTGTTCAGTCACTCAGTTGTGTCTGACTCTTTGTGACCCCATGGACTGCAGCACGCCAGACTTCCCTGTCCATCACCAACTCCCGGAGCTTGCTCAAACTCTTGTCCATTGAGTTGGTGATGTCATCCAACCATCTCACCCTCTGTAGTCCCCTTCTCCGGCCTCCAATCTTTCCCAACATCAGGGTCTTTTCCAATGAGTCAGTTCTTCTCATCAGGTGGCCAAAGTATTGGAGCTTCAGCTTCAGCATCAGCCCTTCCGATGAATATTCAGGGTTGATTTCCTTTAGGATTGTCTTCTCCAGCACTCATATCGCAGTGCTCCTAAATGTCGGAGGCTGTTGGAGAGAGTTTGCCCTCCCTGCCCAAGCTTTCCCTTGGGTAGGAAATGGCAACCCACTCCATTGTTCTTGCCTGGGAAATTCCATGTACACTAAAGCCTGGTGGGCTACAATCTATGAGGTCGCAAAGAGTCGAACACGATTGAACGACTGGGCACACATGCACACCCCTAAGCTTTCATTCATCTGAGGGTTTTTGCCCAGCTCACTGCATACACTTGTCTACACAAGTCTTGTCTTTATGTCTACTATATATCTTCTTTAAAAAGCTGGTTCCATACCTGTAGTCGTGGCCGAGTGGTTAAGGCGATGGACTAGAAATCCATTGGGGTCTCCCCGCGCAGGTTCGAATCCTGCCGACTACGGCGTAAGTTTTAACCTCTATAGTGCTGCTGGAATATTTTCAGACGTTTACCCACTTCAGTATTCTTGCCTGGAGAATCCCATGGACGGAGAAGCCTGTTAGGTTACAGTCCATGGGGTCTCAAAGAATCGGACTCGACTGAGTGACTTTACTTTCACTTTCTAGTAATTCCCCAACCAGAATCTTATATGAGGCTTAAGGGTGTCTTCAGTTTTCCCTTCCCAAAGGGACACTTGGGTGAAATGTTAAATCACTTACACATTTTATTAAAATATTTGCCACAGAGTGAAATTGGCTTTTGAAATTATATGAGTTTATTCATGTAACCACTACCATAAATCAGGATACAGGAAAGTCTCATCAATCCATAAACCTCCCCATGTAATCCCTTTATAGTCATCTCCTAATTCTATACATAGCAGTTGACAACCAGATATGTTTTTTGCTCCCTTGTTTGACTTTTTTGAGAATGTTGTGGAAATGGAATCATACAGAATGTAACCTTTTAAGATTAGCTTCTTTCACATGAGATAGAACATGGCTTAAGATTTATGCAAGTTGTTGCATGTATTAAAATTTTGCACCTTTTGCCGTTGAATAGAATTTCATTGAGTGGATGTACCACAGTTTATTTCTTCTTCTATCTATTGGTTTGGGCAATTGTGGGGGGAAAGGTATTAACCTTAACATATGCAATTTTTCATTTTTATTGGATAGATATCAATGGCTGCCTCCCCCCCATTTTCAAAATGCATTACTTTATTTTCCTCATAAGGCAACCATACCTTTTAAACCTTGAGTATATAACAGACTCAAGATTTCTCCAGAAAGCTCTAGGGTTTCCATGAACTTTCCTGGAGCTTATGACCTCAGTAGTTATATTGCTTTGAAATAATAGCATGTATCTAATCATGCTGTGTTTTGTGGCCTGGTAAAATGTCAAGATAGAGATAATTTCATGTGTGTTTGGAAAAAGTTTGAATCAGGAAGCTGATATGTGCACTGTTCTCTATATATGTATATGACTTGCACTACTTTATTTTATGGTTTTTTTTTTTTTGATGTGTCTTAGCTTTTCAGAGAGGTATATTGTATAAAAATATACCACCAAAAATCCTACCATGGTTGTGATTTTTATCCTTCTCTTGGTACTTCCATCAAGTCCTGGAATTTCCCTCCATTTCTTAAATTTCCAGAAGCTAGACGTTTTTATAAAGCCATGATCTATGTAAGAATTATGACTTGGAGACTCCAGGTGCTACCACCAATTGAACAATTCAAACAAGAAAAGCCTAGGAAAAAATCTATTTATACAAACTTTAGACTAGTTATTGAGACTTAAGAGAAATGCTGCTACTTAGAGATATTTCTATATGTTTCCTTCCTCAAAAGAAGCAAGGAAAATGCAATTTAAATATAATTTATCTCATGGGAAACCCTGGGTAAAAATTAAGGATAAGGTGCAGTGCAGATTCTGATCATCTTGTGCTTCAAAATGAGTCTGGCTCCATCCTCTGGTTCTGACCAGAAGTCTAACTTCTGGCCTCCTCAAACCCAGGAGGAACCCAAACCCCATAACCACTCTGAGAGAAGAGAGAAACTCAGAACTGGTTTGACTAGAATCTCAGCCTCAGGCGTGGGTGTAATTTTACCTCTTAAGTTACAGCATTGGGGTTAATGAATCATGGAGCTTGAATTTAAAGAAGATGTTGAGAGAAGTGGACCCCTTTTGCAATTTTTTCCATCACAGTTAGCAGGAGAGCTCCATTCAGCTGCCTCTAGACGCGCGGGCAAGCACACCATCCTGTAAGGACCTCTGTGAGCAAGAAATGAAGGGCAATTCTTGGTGACCTTCTCGCTGCCATCGGAGGCTTGGCACTGAACTCAGAATAGTCCTGAGCGCGGACCTGTGTTTTCCCGGGTAGTCACAGCACCGCCTCATTTAAAGGAGCAGGTCTCTTTCCATTAAATTGAAAGTCATGCATTTGTAGAATAATGCCTACATACATCCACGGGGACAGTGGGTGACGGGAATCAGCCAGCATCCCCGGAATTCCACCCTCACAAATTCCAAGGCTCATCTCGGATAAAGTTCTGTTGAAATCTCGACAGAAATTTGCTACTGGGTGGCCTCGGTGAACTTAGCCGAAAGGAGGTAAGAGACTAGGAGAGTTGAAAGAGGCTCTAGAGATTGCGTGCGAGACGTCAAGGGATACACCGACCCCGACCCAGAAACCTAGTCTTTAAGGAAGCGCGCTGGCTTTAAGGAAAAAAAAAGGTGTCCGCAGAATAGTAGTAAGAAAAAACTTCAGTACAATTTGGCCGTCTTCACAGGACATTTTTCTCTTGATGAAGCAGAATATGACGAGTCTTTTATCTTGAAATACTGAATCTCTGATTTGCTCCTCACCAATCCCTACATGACAAAATTCAGACTTTTGTTTCAAGTGTACATTTTCCACTTTCTCGAAAACTTCCGTGAATGTGCCAGAAATCAATACATTAAAAGCTTGCTTTCCTAGAGGCAATGGACCTGATAACTAAATAATCTATGTGAAGAAACGTATTAGTTTGTGGCCAAAACTGCGCAGAGGTACAGATAAACTATAAAATCTCAAAGGTTCAGTTTTCCTGTCTATATGAAGACTAAAAATACCTCGACGAATTTTAAAGTATTACATCATACAATGAATATAACACGTTCAATCCAGTGCTGGTGATACAAGAAATGTTCAAAATATTCATTCTGTGGTGGTGGTGGTTCTTAAGAAGAAAGCAAGGACTAGAACCACCAAGTTTCTGAGTTAATGGCGGGGGCGAGAGCGGACACTCTTTGGGGTCTTGTATTTGGCCAAAAAAAAAAAAGGAGAATAAATAAATAAAATTAAATCCCTTAGGATTTTTTCAAGTGTCGTGAGTGGACGTAGACTAAATATTTTGATAGTTTAAACTAAATGGTTTTAGTAGTTACTGTGACACATCACTGACAGTTATGGCAGATTATACTTCATGGGTGGTTCCATGGTGTAATGGTTAGCACTCTGGACTCTGAATCCAGTGATCCGAGTTCAAGTCTCGGTGGAACCTTTCAATATATTGACTCTTTATTTTCCCCTGGAAAATATTGTCCACCTATTGACAAAATCAATTTGGCCTATTTTATTTCTTGTAAGACCAAACACATCAGCATTTGGGTGAGGAGGCAGAAGTGAAATCCCATTCTGGCTTAATGGAGTTCATTTTATAAGGAAGAAAAGGAGTATCAGAAGTAAGTTAAGTACAAGTGCAAGACGACAAAAACCTTGCACTCTGCTGCGACTAGAAAATAAAAACTAATACAAAGCAGTAACCATTCTTTTAATAAAGTTTACTTTCAGTACACACTAAAGGAATATTTGAAATCGTTCAATATTTCAATAGCGTGAAATAAATTTATCTAATAGTATTGGAGAATATATAAACAGCAAATTTCTTTTCTGCCCATGATCTCTATCTGCACAATTTCTGACTCCCTCCACCCTTCCACAGGGCCACTGAACCTAGTGTGTGTGTGTGTGTGTGTGTGTGTATAAAGAAAGAGAGAGAGAGAGAAACTAAAGGTGGAAAATCTTAAAGTAGGTGACTTTAAGTAAACAAGAACGCAATAGTCATTATTACATTTTAAAAATACAGATTTAACCTATTTCAGCTTAAAATGGGTGGGGAATCCATAATGACATTTTCATTGCCGTATTCATCTGCGCATTGGACTACACACATAACACGAAATATCTCCTTTTATCAGATAAAATGAATGACTACTGCTATTTCCTTACTAATTACATTCTTGGTGTAAGTCCCCCACCCTCCCACCCCCCACCCCCCCTCACTCTTTTGCAATGGATTCTGGATTTTTTTTTTTTTAGTAGTATTTGTCTTGGATGAAGTTTGAGTTGTTTTGCTTTGTTTTCTTGGATTAGACATTTGCAGCCATTTCACATGAACTAGAGACTGGGAAGATTTCACCCCCACCCCTACATAGTCTTATTATGATACCAGGTTGTGTGGGAGATTTTAAAGCAGTTTTTTTTTTTTTCGTACAACTAACACATATGAAGATTCCGCTCCCATATACTGATCTTATATAGTATCTGCTGCTTCTCAACATTAGCCCTTTGTGTAAAGCACTTATTCAAACATTCATATCTAGGTTCTCCTTCATAATGAGGTCTATGAAGTTCCTGCTTCGACGTGTAAACACACTCCTTTGTTCAAAACCAGAGTGCTGATTTTCTCTCTCACAGTGTGCCACTAACTTTATGACACTGTACACCTATATTAATTTGTTTTTTTCTTTTTGCAAATACTGTACAGAGAAAACACTATTTATGGTCTCATTATATTCCTTTGACCTTCACAGAATGTGAAATCTACTATTCATACTCCATTATCCATATAAACAGATCATTTTTACTTTGCTCAAAATTTTAGTTTACTTTATTCTTTCTTATATTTATAGATACATATTTCCAGATGAAAATGCAAAAGATGTCTACTCTGCAACTGTAAAGCTGTTTTTATTGCATACGTTGTTGCCATCACACAGTATATATACCAAATGGAAATATAAATACTATGGGACCCGTGCTAATAGCGCATCTTGCTTTACATGAACCCCAGCATTCCTTGAGTTGACCATAGTGACGAGTCAACAGTAGTTGATGAGTATATCATGATGCTACAGCAAGACGTAATTCAGTACGGCTGCGACGTCGTCTGAGTTGGTGTTAACTATGTAGAATGCCTATTAAAATCGTAGTCGACAGGATTCGAACCTGCGCGGGGAGACCCCAATGGATTTCAAGTCCATCGCCTTAACCACTCGGCCACGACTACTGACTTACTGTTTTTCTTGCTTCTCTTGTGGGCCAAAGTGAAAACTAGTTAGTGGCAAGTTCTGCAGCAGTTGGTTTGACAACAAAAGTTTCTTAGCCCTGTCCGAGTCTCTCCCTCGTGTATGAAAGAGAGTAAATCAAGAAGCAGCTGGTGATGTAATTCCATAAAAAGCTCCTAGACAAAGGACTGGATCTTCCTGGATGGTGGAGCTTGTCCACTAGCTGCTGACAATCGCGGACACACACGATCACTCCTAGTTCTCGAGAACCCGCAGAAGAGGAGCTTTGTGTTTAGAGTGAGTTCCAAACAACCTCCAGTCGCAAATACCAATGGAAGAAGGAACTCGGATAAAGGGAAAAATGCGAGAATTGGAGGTGCGGGGTAGGGGTGGTCATCTGTGCTTACTTTCAGGTTTAAAATCTAAATCAGGAATCTCTTCCATGGCGTCAAATTGACTTGTTCTTCCAAAAGAACGATTAAAATCAGACTACCGTGACAATTCAGAGTGAGGGGTTGGGGAGTGGGGTGAGGGAACTGAGCAATTTCTGTCCTAACTAGAAAAGACAACGTTCCGGATTTCTTCCTTTGAAGGTCACTCGTGTCATCCTAGTGAAGACCGAGAGACAATTTCCAAGCTACCTAAGACTTCAGCCTCTGGAGCCTGGGGAAAAGGGAGGCACTCAGTACAGGTTTCCCAAGAATCCGAATTCTGCCGGAGGACATTCTTGGTCCCTCTCAATGCAGAACAACGCAAAAATATATGAAAACACGTAAATGTTAGGGAAAAAAAATCCAGCTAAATTAATAAAGTTGATCCTTGAGTCAGAGACTATCTGGTTTATAAGAATGTGATAATGAAGGAGAGACTTGGCTCTGATTCCTTTTCACGGAAATGTTGTTCAGTAGCTCAGTCATGGACTGCAGCACACCAGGCTTCCCTGTCCTTTACCATCTCGTGGAGCTTGCTCAAACTCATGTCCAGTGAGTCGGTGATGCCATCCAACCAGCTCATGCTCTGTCGTCCCCTTCTCCTCCTGCCTCTAATCTTTCCCAGCATCATGGTCTTTTCTAATGAATCTGCTCTTCACATCAGGTGGCCACAGTACTGGAGCTTCAGCTTCAGCATCAGTCCTTCTAATGAATATTCAAGATTGATTTCCTTTAGGGTTGACTGGTTTGATCTTGCACTCCAAGGGAATCCCTCCAAAACCAAGGACTTTATCTCTGAGTTCTAGAAATGGAAGTGTTTCGCTGGGGCATAAACTAGTAGAGAGAATCTCAACTATGAAAAGAACATGACCACCATGATTGAGGTGGAATATACCTCGCTGGGAGTTAAAAGAAACCATCTCTTGATGATAATAAAAATTATACTCCCCTCACCATATCCTTGCAAATGTTATTTGGTCTTGCTACCAAGGCAGTTGCTATATACATCCATTTAGGCTCATAAAGGGTTTTTAACCTTTAACACAGTGAATTTATTTTGAAGTTTATTGTCCTTGAATGGTCTAATCAAAGTATTGCCCCCAACCAGCAGAGTGTGCACCACTTGGGAACTTGTGAAATGCAAATTCTTGGGCTTGGATTCAAATCTACAGAATTAAAAACTTGCGAGGAGTGGGGTGGTGGAGAAGGCAATGGTACCCACTCCAATACTCTTGCCTGGAAAATCCCATGGACGGAGGAGCCTGGTAGGCTGCAGTCCATGGGGTCGCTAAGAGTCAGACACGACTGACCATCTTCACTTTCACTTTTCACTTTCACGCATTGGAGAAGGAAATGGCAACCCACTCTAGTGTTCTTGCCTGGAAAATACCAGGGACGGGGGAGCCTGGTGGGCTGCCGTTTATGGGGTCGCACAGAGTCGGACACGACTGAAATGACTTAGCAGCAGTAGCAGCAGCAGCAGGAGTGGGGTGGGCAGGTGTGAGGAGATGGAGCAATCTGTTTTAATAAAAAGCCCTCTAGGTGGTTCTGATGCCCATCAAAGTTTGAGAAGTACTCTCCCAAGGAAATAATCTTAACAAAGAGAAACATGTACTGCATAAAAATATATATATTTTTAATTTCTCATTGTAATAGCAAAAAAAAAAGGCATTGAAAAGAGATAACTTTTTAAATAGTTTCATCTGTGTAACTGATCATTACAATGCCAGTAAAACAAAATTTGGGAAGACTTTGTAATTATTCTCAGAAAATGTTTATAATGTAATGTTCATTGATAAGAGCAGGATGAAATGAACATGACTTCAACTATGCACACTTATTGCATATGAAATACTGAGAATAGAGAAGGAATACTTCAAAATATTGCTAGTGCTGGCTTCTGGGTTAATTTGTGCAGGATTACAAGTTAATTTTTTTTGTTGTTGCCTTTTACAATGTAAAGTAATCATCCAGTTTTGCAAGTGAATGGTATAACAATGCCTTTTACTAATTTATTTGTTATTTAGTGATGAGCGTATATATCTCATGGATCCCCATCAGAAGCTGACAGCAGGAAGCTGATCTCTCAGAATGTCTTCTATTTAACCTCCTTCTGTCAGACTATCAGAATAAGGGGTCCTTCCAGACTGAGGAGGAAGTGTTACTTGTCAGTTTGCCACAGTAGCGAGATATTCGACTAAATGATGTCAAAGAGCAAGAAATTTTACTTAATACGAATACACTTTCTGGTAGAAAATTTCTTTGAAAAGAGCTTTGTTCTGTACTGTTACTCTTGTAAAGATACAGCTCAATTGCCAAGTAATCAGCATAACTGCCAAGTAGTCAGCATAACTGTCAAGTAGTCGTGGCCGAGTGGTTAAGGCGATGGACTAGAAATCCATTGGGGTTTCCCCGCGCAGGTTCGAATCCTGCCGACTACGATACCTTTCCCCTGGGAAAGGTTAGTCCTATTGAGGCATCATCGCCAGTTGGGGAAGAATGCCCGTGTCTTAAAGTGAGAAGACTTGTTCTGGAACCTGGCTCTTTATGGCTGCTGGGGAAAGGCATGAAGCATTCAGATGGTGCCCCAAACAGCATGGGGGTCTTACTATTATTAGCTTTAAGAAATTCTACCATACCCCTAATGGTGTTTTCTTTTCTCCCTAGGAGAGTCAGGGCTTTGGTGATGCCTTCCCTTTTTCCTGTGATGAAAACCCTGCTTACAAGGCAGACAGACTTTCTTAAGGAAAAAAACTTGAAATGAGAGTTTCCTTGCTCAAAGAACCTCACCCTTATCAGGGTGAGGTTCATCTCTTGAAATGAGAGTTTCCTTGCTCAAAGAACCTCACCCTTTTCAGGGTGAGGTTCATCCTTGTTCACGTACAAAGGAAACTCCACGAAATCTTGGATGAAATGCAAGTTAAAGGTTGCCAAGTGGGAAATCCAAAATGGGTATTAATAAGCAAACCACTACACAACTAAAGAAATTAAGTAAAACCATTTCCTTTGTGATCCAACTAGATAGGGATGATGACCTTACATATGGTGGACTTGTCCTGGGCCAAAAGCAGTGATGGGTATGACTGTAGATGGATCTGCCAGTTGCACTTTTTCTTACTCTTAACTTACTGAGTCCCCAGATATTCTCTGGTGGGCAGTGATCATCCAGGTGGTGGGTCATACCTGGTGCAGTGGAAATCAAAAAAAAATCCATGAAGGAAATTATGGAAATAAATTACCAAGTCTTGGTAATTTCTAATCCACTCCAGGCCTGGTCATAGGGGAATCAGTGGCAGTTAAGCAGAACATTGTTGATCCCTGCATTATTGATGACAAATAAGTGAAAGTGCAGGGTCATTGATCAAAGTCAAGCTGAGTACTTAGGGTGAGATTGATTCCGGGACTTTATTCCTGGAATCAAAGGCTGCACTTGTACTGTGGGGGTACGTTTTACCTCTACGTAGTCAGGAGAAAAGCACCAGATCCAAGTTACATAAAATTTGCAGAGAAAAACTGGTTGTCACTTGAGGAAGGAGCACACAGCTGATGAAGAGACCCAAGCACGAGGTATTTGCTTGATCTCCTTTACATATGTAGTAGCAGGTCAGGAAGTCTTAGATTCAGGTGTCAAGTTTCCTCCTGGTCTCATACCTGAAACCAGATAAACGGAGCTTGAAGTTATTTTTGTTTCAATTTGGTGAGGACCATCTCCTTCAAACTCCATGTGGTCTCAATTCTGTACTTTTCCTTCCTTTCCTGAACTTCCACTCAACTGCTCCTTTCCTTCTCTCTCATTTGTTGTTGCTGCTGTTTAGTTGTTAAGCCGTATTCAATTCTTTTGTGACCCCCTGGACTGTTGCCCACCAGGCTCCTTTGTCCATGGGTTTTCCCAGGCCCACTGGAGTGGGTTGCCTTTTCCTTCTCCATCTCTCTCTTTATGTCTTCCCTTTTGTCCACCACCACTCTCATCTCCTTTCTCATTGTCTTTCATTATTTTTCCTCTTCTCTCTGCTCCTCTTTCCCTTCTGCTGTTACCCAGCATCTCTCAACCGGACACTTTCTCCTTTGTGTTCCTTCCTCTAGGACAAGGTGGAATCATATAAATCTACCTCTGCTTCTGCCCAACAGGTGGAGATTCCCCATCATTCAAGATCTTTCTCTAATGTTTTTCTTCCACAGTTTATCTTGACTTCATCCCATTCAAATACTGGAATGACCAGCAGTTGAAGAAATTAGTGTGGCCATGGTTATAAGTAAAGCTTCTTGGATTCAACATATACTTTTTGAGCCTCTCAAGAGAAAGTCAAGCAAGCAGTGAGGGAGTAGACAGCTGAAGTGGAAGACAAGTTAAGACTAGGTAGTGCTTGCCATTATTCTGTAGGCTTCTGAAGACAGCTGGAGCAGAGAAATAAGATATCCTTGTCCCAGGAAGCCCAGAGGGTGAGAATGGTCATGATATCATCTCTGGTGGCTTTTTTTTTTTCCCTGTTGCCTTTTGTCTACTGTTTCTGCTTTACGAATGTTTCAGTAGGTGAAGTACTCTTGAGGAAAAAGATGACCACACATAGCAGAGGATGGTTTCGATCCATCGACCTCTGGGTTATGGGCCCAGCACGCTTCCACTGCGCCACTCTGCTTGTTTTAGGGAAAGGTGCTAGGGAATATTTTTGACCTTGATTCTTTCCCATTTCCCAAACACTTCCCAGTTTAATACTGTCGCTTTCTTTATCTTCTTTTCACCATTCTCTTTCTTCATCTATATCCTCTATGCTTTTCGCTTTCTTTCTAGCCCTTATAGTCCATGTCATTCTCAAAATATTAATGCCACACAATCTCTAGTTTGCAGTCCTCACAAATCTTCAACCCTTTCTTTCTTCAAGAGGATGACAATCATTCCCTTTGGATCAGGAATTATGATAGCTAGGTAGGGAATAATGATGGCTAGAATGTCAGCTTTCCAAAACAAGAACTCAGCAAAGCCTTTTAAAACCTTTCAAGAGTCAGTTTCTCCCTCACCCAAAGCCATTTCCTCTGGATTTCCTCTTGGTCCTGCCTTTCTCCTTTTTTTCTCCTTTCCCTCCTTCCAAGCATGTACTTAGATTTATCAAGCAAAAGTGGACAATATCTCATGTTCAGCTTAAGTTACTCCCCCTCCTGGTTGCTACACAGATTTCTCTTGCTCTGCTGCTCCTGATTATTGGAGACTTTGAAATAAGGCTCCATTTTGCCAAATTCCCCTTCTTGCGAGGTTCAGAGCCAACTGCGACTCCTTCCCTCCACACCCCAACCTGGAGTCATCTAGCTCTTCTATTTTCAGAGGTCTAGTCATATGGCAAGTTTGTTTGAATGTGGCCTCATTGCTCAGAAACTGAGAGACTTAGGAATTAAGACAGTCCCCACAGGGACTCAGTAGGTCCTGAACTGAAAATGAAAGCTCCCACCAAGGATAGGGACAAGGCCCTTTTCTGCAATGAGGATTTTGCCGCCAACTAGGGACAAGCTTTCCCGGAGGCATGGTTTGTGGCAGCAAGAAGTCAAACCTCAGAAGGTGCTGGCTGGTTTCCTCTTTGAGCTGTCCTTCATCCTTTATATAGTCTCCTGAATTTTGCTGGAGAAGGAAATGGCAACCCACTCTGGTACTCTTGCCTGGAAAATCCTATGGACGGTGAAGCCTGGTTGGCTACAGTCGATGGGGTTGCAAAAGTCAGACACGACTGAGCGTCTTCACTTCATTTCTGAATTTTGCAGATCGCTTGCCTGTCTTCAGTAGATTCTCAGAGTTTCTGCTCTTTTCCTTGTTCTTTGCCACAGAAGCCTCAGACCTAGAGTTGGCAACCCAAGACAATGTCTCAGTGAGTAGGCAGGGGTCATCACTTCTATATGTGGATCCACTGCCAATATTCTCCTGCCAGCATTAACAGAATACAGTCTTCTCTTTCTGGAAGAGGTTTGCTTGGCCTGTGCACCTGTGCTTCAGTCACTTTCTCAGAAATGGAAAGGTTTGAGCCCAGACTTGAAAGCTTCAGATGCAGGAAAGCTGTAACAACATTATGGCTAGGGACTTTGCCATTGTTAGGGAGAGTTTTGTCCTGTCAAAATCTCTGCCCAAGTTCCTAATCACATGCTGATTTGTCATCCATCTATCCCCATTAGTGAAATGTCTCTTCATGTCTTCTATCCATGTTCTAATTGGATTGTTGAGCTTTTTAAAAATTTGTTGTTTCCAGAATTCTTGTGCATTTGCAAGATACTGTCTTTTGTCAGGTATGTGGTGTGCAAACATTTCCTCCCAATTTGCAGCTTGTTTTTTCAACCCCTTAATAGTGTCTTTTAAAAAATAATAATTTTGTTTATTTATTTGTTTTTGGCTGTGCTGGGTCTTCATTTCTGCTCAGACTTTCTCTAGTTGCAATGAGCCATGGGCTACTCTTTAATTGCGGTCCACAGACTTCTTATTGTGGTGGATTCTCTTGTTGCGGAGCATGGATTCTAGAGTGCTGGACTTCAGCAGTTGCAGCATATGGGCTCAGTACTTGAGGCTCCTGGGCTCTGGAGTACAGGCTCAGTAGTGGTGGGGGCTTAGTTGCTCTGCAGCATGTGGAATCTTTCTGGATCACAGGTTGAACACATGTCTTCTGCGTTGGCAAGCAGATTCTTTACCACTGAGACACCAGGGAAGCCCATGGTGTCTTTTTGTGGAGTAAAAGTTTTAAATTTTGATGAGGTCCAATTTTTTTCTTTTAAGGATTGGGCTTTGGTATCGAGTCTAAAGGATGAAAATTCTGAAGATGTCCCATATTATTTTCTGAAAGTTTTATAGTTTTACATTTTAGTTTGTGATTTATTCTAATTTTATATATGGGATGAGGTCTAGATCAACATCAAAAAGGTTTTGTATTTGCCTAGGAATGTCCAATTGCTCCTGCACCATTTGTTGAAAAGGCTATCTCTCTCTCTTCCAGTGAATTTTTTTTGTACTATTGTCAAAAAATCAATTGGGTATATTTTGTAGAAGTCAGAATATATTTTTAATGGAAAGAAATAACTAAGACAATTACTAAACATTAGTTTGCTAAAATTTGCTTAAAATAAAGAGTGAATTGAATACTATACATTAAAAATAATAATATATACTCTGGAAGGTTATATAAAAATTTATTTCACTGTGGAGAGAAAGTGAACAGCTAGAGCATGGATAGAAGATAGATTTTATTTATTGAATATAATCTCAATATCATTTGAACTTCATATCATGATTATTATATTTAATTATTATAAATATTAAAATTCTTAATAGGCAAGGAAAATTAACTTTGTATCAGTTGATAATTGCCTTTTGGTAGAGATAGTTTTCCAGTCAAGAATTTTGCTTTCTTTAGATACCATTTACTTCTAGCTCTTTACCCCATAAACATGCTGGAGTTGTGTGAAACAAGCATGGAGTTATTGATCGATTTCCCTTAGAAAGATAAAAATATGTGTGTTAGAGATATACAGGTTACAGTTACATATGAGAAAAGAAATTCCCGAAAAGGTAAAATTTTCATGGAGAAGCAAGTAGGATTCTGAATTCAGGAAAGACCAAGGTATCTCTGAAGTTAGGACTCTTCTAACGGGAAAAGAAAATATATTAGGATTCAGCTCAAACCTATTGGAAAAATGCAATAATTATGACTCGTTTTTTTTCTGGCAAGGGTGAGTTAATTGCAGGATTACAAGCTAGAAAGGGTAGTAACCGCCTGCATCTTGGTTAGAGTTTCTGTTTGTGTTTGGACTTGCAACTCTGGAATTTGTCAAAAAGCATTAAGAAGGAATTATTCCACAAATACCTACCACGTAGTCGGCAGGACTCGAACCTGCGCGGGGAGACCCCAATGGATTTCTAGTCCATCGCCTTAACCACTCGGCCACGACTACACAATAACACAACATGCTAGGACAATAAATAGCCATGCTGAAGTTTAGCTTTCATAAAATTAAATTACATACTAGAAAGATTGAGTCACATATCAGAAAATATATTTGCAGTCAATGTGACCATTCTCTGATGTCATTTGAGTGACTATCATGCTGTTACACCATATTACCAGGGAAAACATTTTCCTCACAACTGGAAGGAGACCTCATTTGATGGGTTATTGGAGTGAGATCAGTGTCTGCTCTGTCAGTCTCTGGTGGAGAGTCATGAAATAGACCACAAAGTGGAACAAACTTTAACATTCACTTCAGAATTACATGTAATAATGATTAAAAGAAACAAACACACTAGAACTTAAGTCCAAACACAGTGAGGATAGTGATTCTCAATAAAACTTTATTCCCTGGTATAGTAGTAAGTGAGAATTCGTCATTGGGAAGACAGATAGATGTTGGGTTCATGTCAGACAGATCTATTAAGATAGTTAGAAGGAATTTGTTTGGAGCCCACATATCTTTTCATAGTCATTTTATGTGTTCCCAAAACAACAAAATAGAGTTAACAAATTGTTCTCATTCAATGGTCATGCAGTTATTAAAACAGAGACTCAAATTATTTTTTGCCTCAAAATCCCATGGTAAAAGAAAACTTGTTCACCCTGTCACGGAGAGATTGGCCCTGATTCAAAGCTAACAACTGTAGAAACCATGTCAAGGATTCATAAATACTGTTAGAGAATACAGACACAAGACTAAGAACCCTCTGCATTGAAGAGTCTCCTTTATGTTACAAAACCTATTTTCAACAAATAAGCATTTTAAACTAACAAATGTTACTAAACTGTAATTAAGCAAAAAGTTGCTAAATAAACATCACCTTTGAAATATGGCTATGTGAGTCATTAACCTCGATTTTGTAAATAAGGAAGTCAAAGTTCACCCATGCCTGAAGCTATAATCCCAGTCAAACCAGTTCTTAGAGCGTCCTTTTTCAGAGGGATAATGGGTGTGGATTTCTCAGTACACATTTGGGACACTAGAATGAAACATATGTAGGTCCAACAGAATGGAATGGAACTTTGTTCAATCAAAAGTTATTAGAACCTCTATCTCAGTTCTCTTTCAATCCTTACTCTAAGACCTCAACTGAGAAGAAATCATTGATTTATGATAATCTCCCTTTCTTGTTGAAAAAGGAAGCATGCAAAAGGGAAACAGATGCTAGACAACTTTAGTTCTCTTAATTCTTAATGAATATTCTGAATTCTGTTTTTCCAATTTCCATTTACTGCTGTTGCCACTTTTCATTTCAAAGTCATAGATGTCTCATAGTAGCATTTAATTTAGGATGTTCTGTTGCTTCTGAAAGACTAACAGATGTAGCAAAAGAAATGCCAAAAATTCATAAAATATTTAAGGAAAATAATGGATTAATCGACCAATGACTTTTTTGAGACTTTTAAATGATGCCAAGGAAACAAAAGAGATGAAAGGATGAGCTAAAGGGATGTATTATTTAAAGGAAACACAGCAGTTAGAGTCATAAATGGGGTTAGTTTCTACTACATTAGCTTACATAATCTAAAGTGATGACTTAACTAGTTCATTTCTTCAAAAACACATATGCTAGCAGGCAGAATGATGAATACAGAAGTAGTTTCATAGGAGACATATAAACAAAGATATATGGAAGCACTAATATTACCATTGCATTTTCTTAAACAATGTTATGGCAAGGACACTATAAGTGGCACTGAAGAAGGGGAATGAAGGATGGAACTTGAGGGCTTTTCAAAGGAGGAGACATAGACAAGCAATCTGGCTGCACTGGATTTTAGGAGGTGAAGAACCTAGGAATGACAACACTGGATAAGCTAATAATCAATTTTACATTTGAGGAACTCTCTCTTGACTTTAAAGCTGCACCTTGACTTTAAGGACAGCAAGTCAGCCAATCAGAGATGAATGATTCCCCGTAACTGAAACAAATGTAAAAAGACATGGTGAAGGAAGCTCATGTACTTTCTGGCCTCTGCATTCCTAGAAATAGAAACTTTGGAGGTTTGACAATGCTCCTGATGCTGAAAAAGGAACTATTTATGATGCTGGGTAAGAGCTGTCCCCTACCATCCTGGAAGAGGAGCTGGCAGCAGAACTCACTGGGCTTTCACAGACACTCATGAGTAAGTTAGGAAAGAGTGCCCTGAAATAGCAAGTTTACTTACAGCAGCACTAGCTTCAAAAGCTCCAAGAAGTGCATGCCAAGAATAGTTCTATGTTGGACCATAGCCCACTGCTTTCAGTGCAGACTCTCCCTTGGTTTCAATCGTCTATCAACTTAGTCGTATGTTCTCTTCACACTCTAAACCTGTGATGTCCAATAATTTAGCCACTTGTGACATGTGATTATTGAGCACTTGGTACTACTTGAGCTCTAAGTGAAAGATACACAGCAGACTTTGAAGATTTTGTATGAAAAAAAACAAAGTAAACTATCACACTGTCAACTTTTCACATTTCTTACATATTGAAATGATATTTTGAATATGTTGGGTTAAAATAAAATATATTCTTAAAATAATTATGCCTTCTCTTTTTACTTTTTAATATGGCTACTAGAAACTTTTAAATTAAATCAGTGGCTCAGATTTATTTCAATTGGAAATGTACTTCCTAATTTATACTCTCTGTTGCAATTGCTGTAATTATTTTTCTTACACTGTTCACCAGTTTTATTCTTGGTTTTATTTTCCTTATTTATAAGAAATTTCAGTGATTTAAAGCTACAGAGAAAGGGATTTCCCTGGTGGTCCAGTAGTTAAGACTCCATAGTCCCAATGCAGGAGGTTAGGTTCCATCCCTGGTTGGGGACTAAAATCCCATATGCTGCCGGGTGTAGCCAAAAAAAAAAAAAAAAAAAGTAATGAGAGAAGTTCTAGAATCCTAACAGCAGCATTCAGAAACCAGATTACAGGCTGATACTCCACAAAGCAAGATTCTGTGTAATGGTCAGTCCTGGCTCAGGATCTCTATTCCAGCCCGCAGAACTGGAGCTTCATTTTCCATGGGATTCCTCCAGAAAGCAGTATCTGGAAAGAGAAGAACTTCTGCTTATACTATCAACATTCTAAGGTATCTTTTGAACAAATTTTTATTTTTAAATTCTGTGTATCGCTGTCATGTGGGTTATTTCCTACAACTCTAAAGTTAGGAATAGTTTCCACCGAAGGGCCTTAACACTTCTTGACTTTGACATTCTAAAATTCCACTTAGTTTTTGAGAGTCAAAGCAACCTGTATGCTGAATGTAAGAGATGGAGAGATGAGAAATGATGTGTTTTGCAAAGAAATATCAAGTTCATCCTCTGGAAATCCAGGTCTTAATAGCCAAAACCAAGTTATTTTCATCAAGCAGGACCTGCTCAGCAAAGAAGACTTATCACAACTAAACATCACTGACCTTCTTGAAGTTGCAACTTGATGTTTTGTGCTTTTTTTTTTTTTTTTACTGTACTTCATTCCTCTGAATACCTGCATGAAAGAAAACTATCTTGCATTTAATCAATGAATATGGAATGCATTAGGTTTAAGAAAAATTATTAGATGCATTCTTGAAATACACTAAAGTATGACAACTATGCAGATCTCCACAAGAGAGGTGAGGATCAGTCCCATTAAATTGCCAAGTGAGATAATCTAGTTTTCTTAGGAATTCCTAGAAAGGCATCCAAGTGTGGTTGACATTGCTTTAACACTTCAATACATTAACTCACACATGTTAATGACCCAATGGGATTTTGCATCTGAACTCTGTGCCCAGAATAAGTCAAAACCTCATCTCACTTTTAGCTCTTCTCTCTTTACCAGCGTCCTGGACCCCAGGACAAGTTAATCTGGCATAATGTTGTCGACTTTTTTTGGTTTGCCTTCCAAAAGAATGGCTTAAATAATTTCTTCAGTTATATAGTTGGCTTGCCTGTTAAAATCCAGTTTGGATTCATGACCATAGCTGTGAGTTCTGGCTTTCACTTATATGTGAGCCAAGATTTCGTGGAGTTTCCTTTTGTACATGAACAAGGACATACATGACTGGAAAAGAGTCCTGATAAAGGGGAAAGGTTTCTGCCAAGTTTTTTCTTTAGGAAAGGCTGCCTTCATTTTGACTGGAGAAACGAGGAAGGTGCCATCAAAGCCTGGGCTCTTCCAGTGGGGAAAGAAAGCACCATTAGGGCTGTGATCGGATTAGTTAAAATTAATAATAAACTTGACCCCATACTGGGGGTATAATCCGGGTGCTTCCAGCGGCGGGAAGCCTTTCACCTGCAACATAAAGAGCCAGGTTGGAGAACAATCCAGCTTCTCTCCAAGGTAACAGCATTCTTCCCCAACTGGCTATGTCTCAATAGAGACACGTGTCGTAGTCGGCAGGATTCGAACCTGCGCGGGGAGACCCCAATGGATTTCTAGTCCATCGCCTTAACCACTCGGCCACGACTACTTAGACAGTAGTGAGCTCATTAGTCTAAGTAGCTATAGAGAGGAGAAGGACACGGCACCCACTCCAGTACTCTTGCCTGGGAAATCCCATAGACAGAGGGAGAGTGGTGGGCTACTTTCCATGGAGTCGCTAAGAGTCGGACACGACTGAGCGACTTCACTTTCACTTTTCACTTTCATGCATTGGAGAAGGAAATGGCAACACAATCCAGTGTTCTTGCCTGGAGAATCCCAAGGACGGGCGAGCCTCGTGGGCTGCCGTCTATGGGGTCACACAGAGTTGGACACGACTGAAGCGACTTAGCAGCAGCTATAGAGAACTTCAATTCTCTACAGAATGTCACATTTTCTATCAGAAACTGTATTTGTATTAAGCAGTTTCTTGCTCTTTGGCATATTTAGACACATAGGCTATTGTGTCAAATTGGTAGGTAACACTTCCTCCTCAAACTGCAAGGATTCCTTATTCTGATGGTCTGAAGAGAGGAGACTAATGTTTTGTTGTTTGCTTTTTTATTTCTTCCTTTGCTGAGCAGAAGCTTTTTAATTTGATATAGTTCCATTTCTTTGTTTTTGCTGCTTTTACTTTTATTTGGTGCCAAATCCAAAAAAGTATCATCACCCAGACTTATAGACTTGAAAGTAAGATCTAAAACCATAAAACCATTGGAATGGGATGAAATATTTGCAAATCATATATCTGATAAGGGTTTTATATCCAAAATATAGAAAGAACTCATACAAGTGAAAGGCAAGAAAACCATCTGATTTTAAAATGGATAGAAGATCCAAATAAATCTGTCTTCCAAAGACATACATATGGCCAACAGGTACATGAAAAGTTGCTCAACATCATTAATTATCAGATGAATGCAAATCAAAACTACAATGGGATATCATCTCACCTCTGTTATGCCTATTATCCAGAAAACAACAAATAACAAATATTGGCAAGGATGGGGACCTCTGTGCACTGTTGGTGGGAAGATAAGTTGGTGCAGCCACTATGGAAAATGTGTGGAGATTGCTCAAAAAATTAAAAATAGAACTATCATATGATCCAGCAATTTCACTTCTGGATATTTATCTGAAGAAAATGAAAGCATTAATTTGAAAAGTATATATACACTTCCAGGTTCATTGCAGCACTGTTTACAACAGCCAAAGTATGAAAACCTCTGTCCATCGATGGATGAAGGAATAAAGAAGTTATAGTATATATACAATGAAATATTATTCAGCCATAAAAAAGAATAAAATCTTGCCATCTATTGCAACATGGTTGGACCTTGAGGGAATGATGCTAAGTGAAATAAACCAGACAGGAAAGACAAATACCTTTTATATGTGGAATCTAAAGAAAGAAAAAATAACAAGTTTATAGATACAGAGAACAGATGAGTGGTTACCAAAGGTAAAGGTGGGCTAGGGCAAGTGGGAGAAATGGAGGAAGGGGATCAAAAAGGTGAATAACTTAAAAAAAAAAAATTAGGGATGTATCCATTACCATCAAACCTTTCTACAAAGGACAGGTTCTAGAGAACTTCCCAAGGACCCTAGCTCTCTCTTCACCTATCTGTTTCTTAGGGGATTTTGAAAGGGAGCCTTCCAGGGAGCTAAGAGGGAAGATAAGTGGGTGTCACATGCGATAAATCCACACAATAAACTGTGGAAAATTCTGAAAGAGATGGGAATACCAGACCACTTAACCTGCTTCTTGAGAAATCTGTATGCAGGTCAAGAAGCAACAGTTAGAACTGGACATGAAACAACAGACTGGTTCCAAATAGGAAAAGGAGTATGTCAAGGCTGTATATTGTCATCCTGCTTATTTAACTTATATGCAGAGTACATCATGAGAAACGCTGAGCTGGAAGAAACAAGCTGGAATCAAGATTGCCGGGAGAAATATCAATAACCTCAGATATGCAGATGACACCACCCTTATGGCAGAAAGTGAAGAGGAACTAAAAAGCCTCTTGATGAAAGTGAAAGAGGAGAGTGAAAAAGTTGGCTTAAAGCTCAACATTCAGAAAACGAAGATCATGGCATCCGGTCCCTTCACTTCATGGGAAAGAGGTGAGGAAACAGTGGAAACAGTGGCAGACTTTATTTTGGGGGCTCCAAAATCACTGCAGATGGTGACTGCAGCCATGAAATTAAAAGACGCTTACTCCTTGGAAGAAAAGTTATGACCAACCTAGATAGTATATTCAAAAGCAGAGACATTACTTTGCCGACTAAGGTCTGTCTAGTCAAGGTTATGGTTTCTCCTGTGGTCATATATGGATGTGAGAATTGGACTGTGAAGAAGGCTGAGCACCGAAGAATTGATGCTTTTGAACTGTGGTGTTGGAGAAGACTCTTGAGAGTCCCTTGGACTGCAAGGAGATCCAACCAGTCCATTCTGCAGGAGATCAGCCCTGGGATTTCTTTGGAGGGAATGATGCTAAAGCTGAAACTCCAGTACTTTGGTCACCTCATGCGAAGAGTTGATTCATTGGAAAAGACTCTGAGGCTGGGAGGGATTGGGGGCAGGAGGAGAAGGGGATGACAGAGGATGAGATGGCTGGATGGCATCACGGACTCGATGGACGTGAGTCTGAGTGAACTCCGGGAGTTGGTGATGGACAGGGAGGCTTGGCGTGCTGCGATTCATGGGGTCGCAAAGAGTCGGACACGACTGAGCTACTGAACTGAACTGAACTGATGTGTTTTAAAACAATCTAAGGTATCGATATCTTTCTCTACCTCATACCAAAGACATCTTGGCTTCTTCATTTACTGTATTTCTACTGACTTTAGGTTACAGTCAACTTACCAGGCACACTGTTGTAATTCCCAGCTGGTCTAGCTAACACACTAAGTTCAGAATCTCCATTAAGTGTACCCATATTGATAAATTTGATTCAGTTCTACATTGTGTTTCTTTTTTCCTGATCTATCACTCCCCTACACACTACTTTGGTTTTCTTTTGATATGAATTAGCATTATATTATAATTCTTTCAGTATGTAAAATAAAAATATATAGTGATTCCCTGAGTCCTATAGGCAGTGCAAGGTGGTGGGGGTAGGTCTTGAAAAAAATCAATATCCTCAAGCAAGGTAACTACTTCAGTTGAGATTTTTTTACCTGGCTTTTAAGCAAGGATAGGGTGCTGCTGCTGCTGCTGCTAAGTCGCTTCAGTTATGTCCGACTCTGTGTGACCCCATAGACAGCAGCCCAGCAGGCTCCCCCGTCCCTGGGATTCTCCAGACAAGAACACTGGAGTGGGTTGCCATTTCCTTCTCCAATGCATGAAAGTGAAAAGTGAAAGTGAAGTCGCTCAGTCGTGTCCGACCTTCAGCGACTCCATGGACTGCAGCCTTCCAGGCTCCTCCGTCCATGGGATATTCCAGGCAAGAGTACTGGAGTGGGGTGCCATTTCCTCCTCCAAAGATAGGCTAGTGTTTTGGAATAGCTAGTGTTTGGAATAGGCTACTTCTGCTGGCAAGAATATTTTTAGGAAGGAAGCATCATTGACCATGGTACTTGAATCGATCCAAATACACCAAAATGTCCCCTTTCCATTCTCAGGTACCCTTCTTTCTGAAGAATAAGAAGGAGGAGAAGGAGGTGAGAGGAAGAGAGAGAGGAAGAGAGAAAAGAAAAAGAGGGAAAAGGGAGCTGTAGTGTTTGTGGAGTGTCTTCCTTAAGAGCACTGGTATTTGTGGAGAGTCTTCCTTAAGCAAGGTACTTACCATCGTAAAACATAGCAAAGAAGGTCTTACCTTCTTTTACATAAAGTAAAGAGATAGGCAATGGCACCCCACTCTAGTACTCTTGCCTGGAAAATCCTATGGACGGAGGAGCCTGGAAGGCTGCAGTCCATGGAGTTGCTGAGGGTCGGACACGACTGAGTGACTTCACTTTCATGCATTGGAGAAGGAAATGGCAACCCACTCCCATGTTCTTGTCTGGAGAATCCTAGGGATGGGGTAGCCTGGTGGGCTGCCGTCCATGGGGTCACACAGAGTCGGACACGACTGAAGTGACTTAGCAGCAGCAAAGAGACTGAGGTACAGAGTAGTTTTACATATTGAAAATTACACAGTTAGACATTCACAGAGTTAAGAACCCAGTCCCAGAGTGTCTCCGTTTCCCATCCTACCATGCTGGTTCCACTGTGCCAACAGAAGTAGAAGGTGGCTCCCTAAGAACTCTACTGCCTATAGTGGTTGTTGACATTGTTAGGTTGTTTCTCCAATTTTTGAAATCAAGTATTGGAATTGAATTAGTAAATGTTTTTATTATGGAGTCCTATATTTAAAAATAGTATTGTGGACATCCTTAGTATAGGAATCAGTGCCAACTGAGGTCCTTTGTACCTATCAATTTTTCATGGCTTTCTAAGTAGATGAACTCAGGGAAGGTGAGAAAATGTGTACCTACAACGAAGAGTTTTGAGGCCCCAGGGATATACATCGACTAGGAAGCAGTCTCTGGTAATGGCGTTCATGCAGGACTTTGCATAAACTGTATCTTTGGTAGACATGAAAATATGGCCTTTCCCTAAACTTCTAAGGAGTTAAGATTTCAAATTACAATCAGGCAGTCGGTGTCTTCATAAAAGCAGTTTATCTGTTAGGCTGAAGTATCAGCAAACATAAGAACATAACAAAGAAAGAAAAGGTATGGTTAGGTAGCTTTTCCCCCTTTATTTTAGCAATTTGCTTTTCCAGATTGATCACTAACATCTATTGGTAATTGAAAATTCAGCTAAGAACAAAAAATAGGTAACTAAAATGAGAATAAGAATTTCAGCTATTAACATAGAGTGAAAAATCTCCTTAATACGCTTTATATGTTGAAATGCTATAAATCAAAGTGTGGGTGGATTTTCACTATTTCAAGGGCTTCAATAATTAATAATGTGGGAAAACATTAATTTGTGTGTATTTTATGTAATATTAATAATTAGTAAAAATTCATTTAGTAAGTAAGTAAGTAAAGTCACTCAGTCCTGCCCGACTCTTTGTGACCCTATGGACTGCAGCCCACCAGGCTCCTCAGTCTATGGGATTCTCCAAGCAAAAATTTTGGAGTGGGTTGCCATTTCCCAATGAGTATTCTTTAGCTAATAGCAGTAGAAAGAACATCATATACATTCCCAGCAAGCATTTATAACATTTTCATTAGAATATGATGAGGAATAACAAGGATGTGATTGCATCTTAATTGTTTACTTCTAGAATATTTTAAAAACAAATTTAAAAACTAGTTTTACTTTTGGCTTTGAGTATTTAAAGTTGTACTTTAAAATTCTTCCTATTTGGTATCAAGACAATTTAAAACAGAATGTATAATTTAAAATGACCATTTTAAATTTTCACAAGGTAGAAAAACTCCAAAATGATGTACTAAAGTTTATAAAGAAAAGGCAAAATGTGAATGGCAGATTCCCTGCCAACCCTCACTAAAAGGAAAACTGGAAAGATAAATACATAATCAGAAAGTAAAAGTGTCTAGGTTCCACCGAGATTTGAACTCGGATCGCTGGATTCAGAGTCCAGAGTGCTAACCATTACACCATGGAACCCCACGACTGACAAAGCCGATAGCACTCCTTTCCTGATACCATATACTTTCAATTCTGCCACAACACGTCCTCTGAAAAGCCGAAATTTGCATCCTCATCCTTGTTTTCTTATCTGCCTACACAACACACAACCCTTTTCTTGCGCGCACCAGAGCTCCTAGTGCTAAACTCTTAAGAGCAAATCAGTTTCTCGGGATAGAAGTGGTAGGTCCTTGCTTTCTCGCGCTCCTCTCTGCCTTGTCTGCAGTTCGCCGGGCGGCTCTACACGCGACCACAGTCAGCCGGGCTGCCCAAATGCAGTGACCGGCGCTCCGATACGATGTTTGCAGAGCCGCGCCCCCTGCTGGTGTGGTCGGAGGAACAGCGGGGCTCGCTGCATCCCGAGTGTTTGTGCCAAGTTCTCGACTTCGAACGTAAGGGATGCTCTTGGAAGTTAAATTTCGTGATACATAAATTGTGAATGACTTGATGTGCCAACCAGTTCTGGTGCTGTGGCAGGGGCGGACCGGGGTCGGAGAGGGTGGGATGTCAAGAGATGACTTCTGTTTCTCGGAACTCTTCCACCTCGTGGAGACCAAGGGTAAAGCACTTTAAATGTTTTCAAAACAGGGTTTTGTAACTTGATTCTCACTGAGAAAGCTATTGTTCAGTCGCTCATTGTCCGACTGTTGGCGACCCCAAGGACTGCAGCACACCAGGCTGCTGTCCTTCACTAAACCCCTGTCCCAAAGTTCGCTCAAACTCATGTCCATTGAGTCGGTGATGCCATCCAACCACCTCACCCTTTGTCGCCCCCTTCTCTTCTTGTCCTCAATCTTTACCAGCGTCAGGGTCTTTTCCAGTGAGTTAGCTCTTTGCATCATATGGCCAAAGTATTGGAGTTTCAGCTTCAGCATCAGTCCTTCCAATGAATAGCTAGTGTTGATTTCCCTCAGGATTTACTGGTTTGATCTCTTTGAGGTCCAAGGGACTCTAAGAGTCTTCTCCAGCACCACAGTTCCAAAGCTGTGACCTACCTCTTTTATGGGCAGTGAGGTTTTCCTGATGTCAAGCAGGAGACGTGACAGGACTGTTTATTGCCATAGAGGAAGGCAACAGCAGGAGATGGAAGAAGCCAGGCTGTCAACCCAAAGGATTGAGGAGAAATCCTAAAGATGTCTTCACTACAACAAACGTCTTTACTAAAAGTAAATGATTGTAGCTATGCGGATTTGAACCTTCTCAACAAAAGCCCAGGAGAAGTATGGGCATTCAGCCAAGACAGTTTGAGTTGCATAAAGATGTCTGAAACTTGGAAGAAATACTTCCAAGTTGAAGAGGCCACACTGTAACTGCCCCCTCTGCCTCATGTACCATCTCGTGGCAGTAGCAGTTGTCTCTCCTCCATATCTCCAGATCCTGCCAGACATGCCTGCTGCCAGAAGGTAATTCCACCCCCTGGGTTCTGATTTCCCATTAGAGACACCTAGATTTAAGTTCTCATGAGGTCTCTGTTTCCTAGTTATTCCTTCCCACCACCAACTATAATGCATTTCTGAAAAGATATTTACTAACTTCACAAATGATTTAGTTTAGTCAGGTAGAGATTTCCAGAGTGGAAATCATTTTATTTTAGAACTTGGTGAGCATGACTCCTTTGTCTTCTAGATATTGCTATGGTGATGAAGTTAAATGCCATTCTTAAATAATGTAGACACTTGGGTAGATTGGTCTTTTTCGTTCACTGTGTTGAGCAATATGTGGAACTCTTAGGTCTGGTAAATTTGGGGGGGCATTTATAAGTAATTGTCACCCTTTATTTTCTTTGTTGTCTTGTCCTGGAACACTTTCAATCAGACATAGTTGGACTTTCTAGAATGAGCTTTTAATTTAGCTACTATTTTCTTATTTTCCATCTTTCTTTTCTCTTCCTCTTTATGAGAAAATTTTCCAACTTTATCTTCCAACTCTTCCATCAAACTTTTCCCTATCATCACAGTTTTTAAAAATTTCAAGAGTACTTGTTCTCTTGATGCTTTTTCAAAAATAATAGCATCCTATTATTGTCCCATAGGTGCAAACTGTTCTCTTATTTCTCTGAGAAAATTAATAATAGCTTTCCCCCTTCTGTTATTTACTAGTTTCTAGTTCCATCAGGCTCTTTCTTCTATTTATTTGCTTTGGTGCATATCTTTCCTCAGAATTCTGGTGGACCCTTAGCAGTCCAGTCCTATTTAAGAGGTAGCCTGCAAAACCTAATTGGTATTATGAACCTGATACACCAGTAGATGGACCCATTTTAGAGTGATTTTATATGACAGACCATTGCAGTCAGGATGTCTCATATGTCCTCTGTGGTTTGGTCTTTCCATGACAGTTTTCTCAGAGAGTAATTTCCTTTAATCTTTTTTTTTTTTCCTTTCCCAATTCCCATTAGCTTTTCCAAGGATCTGAAATATCTTTTACAGATGTTAGTAAGTTTATAATTGGTAGCTTTCCACCTTGTGGACAGTAAGGTTTCAGCTTTATTCACTCTACTAACTCAGTTACTATTTATTGAACTCTTTTCTGCCTCCCCAAATGTTGCTGGTAATTGTAATGTTCACCTCAATCCATGTTCTGCTGGGAGCCAGCATGGGAGATCCCACCCATGGCAAAGGTCATGAGGAAGAGACCTGACAGGATAAGGTGAGATCAGGCCTCGAGGGATCCCCTTGAACCCTCTCGAGCATCTACCCCCAAACCAGAATCTGTCTGTTTTACTATATCATGCCTCTCACCAACATCTCTGACGTTAATGGGGGGCTATCCCCGACTACCTTTCTCTAAAGCTTGTGAACAATGTCCTTTGATTTAACCACATTAGACCTTGAGTTAATAAATTCCTCCCATGCTATAGCCTACTTCACCTTTACCCTCTAGGAATGCAACCTTATCTAGTGCTTTTGGAAGGTGGCGCCTGACTTTAGAAAAATCACCTTTATAGAAAATGAGTTTTCTAGCTGACTAATCATTATCAGAAAGGGTTATAAGATGTTAGCAGGGCCCCTGGCCAGAAGATGATGTAAATCACCCAAGATCTTTGTATATCGGAAGGAATGCAGGGAGAATGCCTGGTCCCGATAAGGGTCAGGACTGCTGACCCTGCATGACTATGCATCTTCCATTATTTTCAATGTACAACTCAAGGTATAGAAGCTTTCCTGGAAAATAAAGTTTGGGTCTCACTTACTGAAGCTTGGTCTCCCCATGTCTTTCTTTATTTCTTTCTTTATCTTCTTTTCAGGCTGACTCCCTGGGGCGTAGAGGCCCTCTGAGTTCACTTTCCTGCCCGGGCTTCTAAGACCCACGTAAGAGGGAGCCCAAGACAGGCCACCCTCTACTATTCAAGCGGGCCCCTGTGGCCTACGTGAACAGAGCAAGTCTCTTATCTGAGGCTTTATTGGCTTTCTGCGTAAACCAAGGAGTATCAGCCTCTTTCTCTCCTATATTTTCCTAGCTGCTACATTCCTTCTTTATCTCTTTCTATATCCTTAAATAAATTATTTGTCTAGGTCGCTGATGCCATCCCCTGAGGATACCCTGGATCCAACTGGGGCTGGACCCGGTAATGTTCTGTTCTCCATAGTTATCTATGGGAGTTGTCTATGGGAATAATTTACCCAGCCAGCATCTAAACCTGCATCTCAATTTGCATAACAATCTGCATAACAGTTTGCATCTCAGGGTGGCTGAGTGATCAGTCACAACAAACAGATTATGAATGCAAAAGTAACATGTACCCCTAGACTTTAAAGAAGTGTGGGCTTTCTCCAGCCTTATGAGATAGCAGATCCTTAAGATAGAAGAAGCCTGGGTCCCTGAATCACCACAAGGGCAAAAATGGGCTCCCCTTTCTTTGCTGACTCAGGAGAGTCTACAATGGACTCTTACATGAATAAGAACTAAATCTCAACTGCATCAAGATACTGAAATTTGGGGAGGTAAACTATGTTTCTACCATCTGTCATTTGCTTTCATGCTCTTTTCATCATTGTGGGATTACTTCTTTTTAAATTATTTTTATTGTTAACTTATGAGCATCATAAGAAAACAAAGATAAAGCCCTGGGTTTCAACACTGTAGCAAACATAATCCCTTTGAAAATGCCCACTTGAGCTGAATGTTTGATTATAGAGTAATATGAAAGCCTTGTATCTAGAGATTGTATTTCTCCTGTTCCAGCAATAAAATCATTATTTCTGCTACTTCATTTTTAAAACTTGAGTAATGATGCCTGCTTCACATTAGAAAAACAAAGAAAAAAAATAACCCACAGTCACACAACCAAGAAACCACACTAGCAACACTTCAGTGTATGTTCTCCCACCCTCAAAAATTTTACAAAATTGAAGTCTTATACCATATACATTTTTTATCCTACTCTTTTCATTTAACATTATATCTTGTATTTTTTCCCTGAGCCATTCACAACTTCTTACAAAATATTGCCTTTAATGGTTTGGAAATATTCTTCCAGGTATATATAACCCAAGTTATATAATCATCCCTCTCTCCATTGTTGGAAATGTTTATTTTATTGTTATAACTAAAAGTATCACGTATGTCTTTGCACATAAATGATTTCCTTTAGTTTGAATTACCTCCCGAAGAGAGTTTTCTCCAAAATTAGTTTACTATATGAAAGGGAGTAACTACTGGATGGATCAAAAATTTCGTTTGAGTTTTACAGAAAAGCCTGAATGAACATTTTGGCCAACCCAATATTTGTACGAGGCTCTTTGGTGGAATTTGGAAGTGCTAAAGTGGCAAGAAGGATCTTGTTTCAAGCATAAACAGAAAGGAGTGATGCTTCATAGGGCTGTCTTAACAAATTACCATTAAAGTGGGTGGCTTAAGACAGCAGTAATTTGTTCTTTCTCAGTTCCAGAGGCCAGAAATCTAAATTAAAGATGTGTGTAAAGTGGTTCTAGAAGGTCTAAAGGAGAATCTGTTTCATGGCTCTCTCCTAGCTTCTGGTGGTTCCTGAAAATCCCTATAGTTCCTTGGTTGGCAACAGCATTATTCCAATCTGTGCCTCCCTCTCACATGCCCTTTGTACCCGTGTCTATTTTTATGTGTGTTTCAAATCTTCCTCTCCTTATAAGGACTCTATCATTGGATTTAGGGCCTTAATCCAGTATGACCTCATTTTAACTTGATGTTCTTGGCAATGGCTATACTCAAAGTCATATTCACAGGTACCTCAGTTTAGGATTTCAGTATTTCTTATTGGGTGACACAGTTCAACCCACCACAGGAAAAACTGTCTCTTTCCCTGCCCTAAAGGACAAGATATGGGAGAGCTTTAGTTATGAGAGTCTGAGGGCCTCAGCTATGACAGGCATTCTACTTTTATATCTGAAAGTCTGTTTAAATCTACTTGATGGTGCTTTTGGCAAAGTACTTTAACTCTAAGAAGTCAATCCTATAGTCCTAAATTCCTCATTTAAAAAAAAAAAAAGGAAAAAGAATCCAGTTCTACAGGGTTTCATTGAGTTAAGTCTCTAAATCCACAACCCTGTTAATACAGTTAGTCTGGCATTACACACATGGTCATGTGAGTTATTTTATTTGGTTTGTTTTCTATACCGTGAATGTCCTCAAGCTGTTATATAAGCAGTTTCTCCCTAAGGCTCCTGGGCTACGGGCTTTCCTCTCAGGGAAGAAGAAAAGGAGTGAGGAGTTGAAGATCTTCCCAGCATCAAAATTTTTCTTCAGCTCCTGGACCTTCCCCATTCTCTCATTCCACACTCTGGCTCAAATCGGGTTTCACATACTTCTCTTAAGGAAAGGTCAACACAATTGAAGGTTATCAGAACTACTTCTGTTTTAGAGTTTAACGCTGAAAGCAAACGCGACTGACTGCACGCTTTCCGATTTCCCCAAATTTCTTCCAACCCGTTTCCAGTCCCATTGGTACTTGCAGACGTGAGACTACTAGGGTCACCCTCAGTTCTAGGGTATAGAAAATTCGGAACGCTTGTCTCAGAATGATTCTTTGAATTCCATCTTCCTCACTGACTTTCTACTTGCCATGGATGACTTCTTTCATCTGAACGTGAGAAGTCTCGAATGGGCTTAGGAAATTCTTTGTTACCACGCCAGTTATACACCAAAACAACTTTCACTATGCTTTGGTGCCTAGTGATTAAATGGCATATCACTCACTGTACCTTCAAACTTGTTAACAATAAGGCATTTTCAGCAGGTAGTCGTGGCCGAGTGGTTAAGGCGATGGACTTGAAATCCATTGGGGTTTCCCCGCGCAGGTTCGAATCCTGCCGACTACGGTTTTATCCGCACAAGGAAGATTACCAAAGACTCTCAACGTCAATGACACAATCAACTGAAACCGCTCTGCAGTCACTCAAGTCAGGTCGAACAACCTGCCAATTCTAGGGACTATAGTGTCTGAAACATTGACATCAATCTGAAATGCAGCGCTAAATCTACTACTGTGTGAAGATAATATTAATCCTGATTTGAGGAAGGTGACTTACTTTTCCTTATTTACTGGTCATGTCAATTTGGGTCCTCACCATCAAACTCAGATTCCATCCTCTTCTAGGGTGGAGGTGCTGTCACAGCTGCTATCTGTTCTAGGGAACTCAAGATTTATAAAAATAGTATATTCTCTAACAGCTACAATTTTTGAACCCTTACTACAGGCACTGAATTGGCATTACATGGATTATCTCACTTAATCATCAGTTTAACCCAATCAGGTAGATAATATTAGCACCATTTTAAAGATGAAGAAACAGGATTGACTTGCACAATAACGCACTGTAAAATGGTATCTGAACCATCAGCGTCCTTTTAAAAATTTTTGTTGGAGTATAGCTGATTTACAATGTTGTGTTAGTTTCTGCTGTACAACAAAAGTGATTCAGTTATATATATATACATTTATCCATTCTTTTTAAGATTCTTTTCCCATATAGGTCATTACAGAGTATGGAGTAGTTTCCTGTACTACATAGTAGTATATACATGTCAATTTCAATTTCCCAATTTATCCACCCCCACACCAGCAATCTGGTAACCACAAGTTTGTTTCTTACATTTGTGACTACATATCTGTTTTTTAAATTAGTTTAAGTCATGTAGTATTGTGAAGTAAGGTTAAATATATGATATTGCTTATATGTGGAACCTAAAAAAAAAAAAGGTAGAAATGAACTAGTTTAAAAAACAGAAATAGAGTCACAAATGTAAGAAACGTATTGTAATCTCCATATCCATCCATGTTGCTGCAAATGGCATTGCTTATTTTTTTCATGACTGAGTATTCCATTGTATATATATACCACCTCTTCTTCATCCAATCCTCTGTTGAAGCACATTTAAGTTGATGAACACTGAGGTGCATGCATCCTTTTGGATTATGGTTTTCTCTGGATATATGCTCAGGAATGGGATTGCTGGATTATATTGTAGTTTACTTTTAGTTTTTAAGGACCCCTCAAAATACCGTTCTCCATAGTGGTTGTACCAAGTTACATTCCTCCCAACAATGTAGAAAGTTCCCCTTTTCTCCACACCCTCAACAAGCAAGCATTGATTGTAGACTTTTGATGATGGTCATTCTCGCTGGTGTGAGGTGATACCTCATTGTACTTTTGATTTGAATTTTTCTGATAATTAGGATGTTGAGCATCTTTTCATGTGCTT